>CM055120.1:428905757-430400258 GCA_029206835.1 Rana muscosa | reverse complement strand
AGAAGAAGAAGGAGGAGGAGGAGGAGGAGGAGGGGAGGGGAGGGGAGGGGAGGGAGGGGGAGGGGGAGGGGGAGGAGGAGGAGGGGAGGAGGAGGAGGAGGAGGAGGAGGAGGAGGAGGAGGAGGAGAGAGGAGGAGAGAGAGAGAAGGAGAGAAGAGAAGAGAAGAAGAAGATGAAGAAGAAGAAGAAGAAGAAGAAGAAGAAGAAGAAGAAGAAGAAGAAGAAGAAGAAGAAGAAGAAGAAGAAGAAGAAGAAGAAGAAGAAGAAGAAGAAGAAGAAGAAGAAGAAGAAGAAGAAGGTTAGTTTCGGTTACAAAAAAAACCTTGTAAATATTTTTTTTCCTTCACTGATGGGCACCGATGAGGCTGCACTGATGGGCATTAATGAGGCAGTACCGATTGGCACTGATGAGGTGGCACTGATCAAAGGCGCTGGCAGGCATCACTGATGGGCACAGAGTGCCATCCCTGGTGGGCTCTAATGGGCTTACCTGGTGCTCATCCCTGATGGCCATCCTTACTGGCCATGGGTGGGCATCCTCAGGGGGGGGGGGGGGTTGGACTGATAATCAGTGCAGACCACCCCGTCAGAAGAGCAGCCGATGGGCTCTCCTCTACTCACGTTTATTAGTGCGAGTAGAGAAAAAAGCCGATACACGACTTTTCCTGTTTACACTGTGATTGGTTGGACACAACTGATCACGTGGTAAAGAGCCTCCGTTAGAGGCTCTTTGCCTAGTTCAGAGACGTGGTGTGTCAGACTGACACACCACACCATCGCGCACGATCGCAGCTTATCCTGCTGGATGTCATATGACACCCAGTCAGGATAACCACTTCACGGCCATCATTCTGCTATAGGCTGGGCGGGAAGTGGTTAAAACATGAACAGCACAGTGCTTGTGCTGTGTCATTTGGCCCACTGTAACACCTGAAATACCTGGCTGTTCCTGCCAGTTTCCACCCTCCCCTATGTAAACTGACCATGGTGTATCATGGCTGCTGAGCCCTGACACCGTGGTCAGTTTACGTGCCTGCCTCTTCCGCAGCCCTGCACTCTGTCTCCTCCATCCTGCTCCCCCTCCCTAGCCTGCTGCATCTGTCAGAGGAGGAAAGGAGACAGCTGGCCGGTCATGTGATCGCAGATCGCCGCAGTGGCATTTACAGCATTTCTTTTTAAAAATCACACACACAGGGGGACACTGCAATAGGAGACAGGGCTGATGGTGTATAACTGTCAGGTTGGGTTTACACTGGAGTACGCAGCGGCTCACAGCAGGAGTCCAGTGCGTCTCCATTCACCGTTTCAGGTCCGATTTCAGCCCAGAGTTTTGAGCCGAATTTGGACCTGAAACGGACCAAAAAGACGCACAGGACTCTTGTGCACTTCAAACCGGAGCCTCTGCGGAGTGGTGTGAACCAGCGCCATAGAGAGCCGGTCACAATCTAGTGCGAACGCAGCCTAATGCCGTGTACACACAACCATTTTTCAGGACGAGAAAAATGCAATTTTTTTATTTGGTTATTAAAAACGATCGTGTGCAGGCTCCAGAGCATTTTTTGCGACATGAAAAAAATGCAAGTTAGACTTACCGGTAACTTGTTTTCCAATAGGCTTTCAGGACAGCACCCGAGAGATCATGGCTCCTCCTCCTACAGGAAACACCTCATCAATTAAGTCTTTAATTGGAGGCCTCCACGTTGCTTCCATCAGTTGTTTGTAGAGAACCTCCAGCCCCAGCTGCAACACATAAGCGACAGTTATTACATAGTATTACAGCAACAGCATAAAAAAAGGGTGGGATCCTGCTGTCCTGAAAGCCTATTGGAAAACAAGTTACCGGTAAGTCCAACTTGCATTTTTCCAAAACGTCTTTCAGGACAGCACCCGAGAGGATAATCGAGACTTACCCCATTTAGGGTGGGACAACAGCCTGTAAGACTTTCCTTCCGAAAGCCTGGTCCCCAGCCGTCATGAAATCTAATCTATAATGACAGGCAAAGGTCGTCAGACTTGTCCATGTAGCTGCCTTACAGATTTGTTCGGGGGTGGCACCAGCTTTTTCTGCCCAACTCACCGCCGAAGCTCTAGTAGAATGAGCCCTGATACTTACTGGACTCTCCTGGCCTGTAAGGGAATAGGCGTCTGAGATAGCCATTCTCAACCATCTGGCAATGGTTCCTCTAGAAGCTTGTCTTCCTTTTTTATTTCCGGAAAATAAAATGAATAGTGCGTCTGAACGCCTAAAGTCTTTAGTAGCTTCCAGGTAACTTAAGACTGCTCTTTTAACATCCAGGGTATGGAATTCTTCTTCCTTCTTACCCAACGGATTAGAACAAAACGTAGGAAGTATTATCTCCTGGGTTCTATTTTGAACTGAGGCAACCTTTGGTAAAAAGTTAGGATCCGTCTTCAGCACAATTCTGTCTGAAAAAATAGAAAAAAATGGCTCCCTGACAGATAAAGCTTGCAGCTCACTGATCCTTCGAGCTGTTGTAATAGCTACTAGAAAAATTGTTTTTAAAGTAATTAGCTTCAGGGAGGTTAAATTGAGAGGTTCGAAAGGTTCCCTGGTCAGGGCCTGTAGAACGACTGATAAGTCCCATGACGGACAGTTTTTGATCACTATCGGTCTAGCCCGAGTGAGGGCTTTAAAGAATCTGTTTACTAGGGGTTCTGATTAAATAGATTTCTCAAAATATACCCCCAGTGCGGCAACCTGAACTTTTAGGGTACTGATCGCTAGGCCCTTATCTGCTCCTTCTTGCAGAAATTCCAAGATAGAAGAAATCTGCTTTAATGGTCTGCCGGATGCAGTGCACCAAGAGTTAAAGACTTTCCAGGCTTTGTGATATATTGCTCTGGTAACATTCTTTCTGCTAGATAGGAGGGTAGCCACCAACCTATCCGAGAATCCTTTTCTCCTTAAGAGCTGCTCCTCAGAAGCCAGGCTGTGAGTTTTAGCTTTTCTACTTCTTGGTGAAACAGCAGACCTTGTAACAGAAGGTCTTGTCTCACGGGAAGATGCCAGTATGGTTTGCTCTGCATCTGTAGAAGAGCCGAAAACCAGGGCCTCTTGGGCCAGAAGGGAGTGATGAGGATTACTGTCGTATCCTCCTTCCGGATTTTTGTTATGACCTGCGGAATCAGCTGAAAAAGGAGGGAAGGCGTAGCTGAGGTGAAAATTCCAACTGTGCGCCAGAGCATCTACCCCCAGAGATGACTCGTTCCTGTTCAGGCAAAAAAAAGAGAGATATTCCTTGTAACAGAAGGTCTTGTATTTTCCTGAGTCGCAAAGAGATCCACTCTTGGCTGTCTCCATTTCTTCACTATTAGATTGAAGACATCTGGATTCAATTGCCACTCCGCTTCGTACACCTGGTTCCTGCTGAGGAAATCCGCTATCCTGTTTAGGGTCCCTTTTAGATGGACCGCGGACAAGGATTGAGTATGGAGCTCTGCCCAATTTAGAATGCTCTCTGCTAGGCCTTGAAGTATTCTGCTTCTGGTGCCCCCTTGTCGGTTTATGTAAGCCACCGCCGTGGCGTTGTCCGACAGAATTTGTGTATGTCGCCCTTGGACTTCTTCTGCAAAGAACAATAAGGCCATTTCTATCGCCTTTAGTTCCCTCCAGTTTGAAGATCTCAGTGCTTCCCTTGTGGGCCAAGATCCCTGAGCCCAACAACCGCTCATGTGAGCCCCCCAACCCCAGGAGCTGGCATCGGTTGTTAGCCTTACCTGGGTTGGAAAGGACCATAACAGGCCTGCTGAGAGTCTTGCCTGGTTCTTCCACCACCAGAGACTCCTCTTTACTTTGGTGGGGATCTTCACCAGTGAATCTAGCGAATTCTGCTGGCGATCCCAGATTTTTAACAGAAACTTTTGCAGTGGCCTGAAATGGAGCTTTGCCCATTGTACTGCCGGTATGGAAGAGGTCAGGGTTCCTAATGCTGACATGACCCTCCTGATGGACAGAAGCTGACTGGTTTGTAAGAGTGACACAACCTTTAACAGCTTTTCCCGTTTTTCTTCTGGGAGAAAAATCTTTTGCTCCACAGAGTTGATACGGAAACCCAGGAATAACACCTCCTGAGAGGGAATCAGATTGGACTTTTGGAGGTTTCGTATCCATCCGATGGATTCTAGGTGAGCACGTGCTCTGTCCAAGTTTCTCTGAAGTCCATCTCTGGTTTGGGCAAACAGTAGCAGGTCGTCTAGATAAGGAATCACTGAAATTCCCTCTAGACGCAAGGGTGCTAGAGCTTCGGCCATTACCTTCGTGAACACCCTTGGAGAAGATGACAGGCCGAATGGAAGAGCTCTGAATTGCAGGTGTACCACCTTCTTCCCTTCTCTCAGTGCTAACCTCAGATATCTCTGAGATCTGGCAGCAATAGGAATGTGGAGGTATGCGTCCTGCAAATCTATTGACGCCATGAAGCATCCTTGACTCAGGAGGCTTCTTACTGAGAAAATGGAATCCATCCGAAATCTTTTGTATTCTACTGACAAATTCAGCATTTTTAGATTTAGGATGAGGCGGTACTTTCCTCTCTTTGGGGGTTCTTCCGTGAATTCCACCACATATCCTTGGGAGAGCAGGTTTACAATATACTGATTTGTAGTGGTCTCTCCACTGGGGAATTAACTCCTGGAGTCTTCCCCCTACTTGGGGTGGATTGTCACTGCGGCTTTCCGGGGGTCGCAGGAGGATGGAAGAGCACTCCACTCCTACCTTTTGGTTTCTGGGAAGACCACTGCTTCCTTTTGGTTTGCGTTTTTCCTTCCTGTTGTCCTTTTTGGGGACGAAAAAAACGCTTACGGGTCTGTACCTGTTGTTTTTTGACCGGAAACGCCTTCTTTTTGTCAGCTGTACGGTCAAGAATGGACTCCAGCTCAGAACCAAATAGCAAATCCCCTGCAAAGGGAATGCTACACAGTCTATTTTTAGATGCAGCATCTCCTGGCCAAGTTTTAAGCCACAAGGCTCTCCTAGCAGAATTGGTCAAAGCCGCTGACCTGGCTGACATACGAATGGATTCTGCTGAAGCATCCGCAATATATGATACTGCTGCAGAAAGCGTTGTAAATGATTCCAGAATCTCCTGTTTTGGAGAATCCGCCGTAACATGGGCCTTCATCTGGTTAATCCAGTGTTCTAAATTCCTAGCGACACATGTTGTTGCCATTGCTGGTTTTAGATTGTTCATCACAGACTGCCAAGCCCTTTTAAGAAGAAAATCCATTCTTTTGTCCATGGGCTCCTTTAACATGCCCATGTCCTCAAAGGCAAGGTCAGTTGATTTTGAGACCTGTGAAAAAGCAGAGTCCAGTTTTGGAACCTTGTTCCAGATGGAATCCGGGTTATCCTCAAATGGAAATCTTCTCTTATGAGACCGGGAAAAAAATGTCTTTTTCTCAGGTTCCAACCACTCTTTTTTTAATCATGTCCGAGATTATTGAATGGACTGGAAAAACACGGCTTTTTGGATCACCCAAACCTGCATACATGCGGTCATGTAGGGAGAGCTCCTTTTCCTCTTCAACCCCCAAAGTCGCATGGATTACTTTTAAAAGTCCTGCGACTTCTTCAAGCGACATCTTGTACTTAGAAGCGCTCTCCGCTTCATTTTCTTCCTCCTCAAAGTCTGTTCCATCCGGAGCAAGGGAAGCAGATTCTTGGGAAGCGTCTATCGGACCTCCCAATAATATTTGAGAGCCGTCTTGGGGTTCTGAAGAAGGCTGAGGAGCCCTAGGTTCCCTTGAAGGGCCTGGTTCTTCTCTTAGGTTTGACCTAAAAGCTTGAAAGGTGGCACGGAGTTCATCCTTAATTGTAGATACTAGATCGCCACAAAAGGATGGAGACTCTTCCCTGACTACATTTGCAGTGCAGTCTGCACAAAGTGACTTGGTGCAAGCCTCGCTTAACTTTTCCTTGCAGACAGGGCACCTTCTCTTCACTGGTTGAGCAGAACTTTTGGCCTGCACAAACAGAAAAGAAAAAAACCAGGGACCACGCTAAGCAAAAGCTGTTACACAGTACAAATCAATACACCCAGGTGCACATAGGAAAAAACACTTTCACTTCCTTGTGCCCCGCAAGCCATGCACCACCACCACCACCACATTTTACAAAAAGACCCCTAGATATTATGCAGACATGCTAAATCACCAGCCACTGCACCACCAGGGAGATGGGGGGTGGGGGAGATGGAGGGGGGAGAAGGGTGAATACCCCCCCTCTACAGGAGAAAACGGCCCAGTGTAAAATAGGACACAGTCCCTTACCTTAGCCTTGCTGGTGCCTTGGCTTGCCCCCTTATCCGCTGCATCGCTATCCATAGCTGTCTGCGGATGCGTGGTGAAGAAAAACGCCGGTTCCAGATTGGAAAACGCCGCCGCGCTGACCTGGAACCGGAACTTTAAGGCACCAGGTGACCCTGCCCTCTCCCTCTGCGCTTTGCGGCCGGAAATGACGCGCGCGCCGACCCGGAAGTGCTGCCTCTTCCCATACAGGACGTGGCCGAGGCTCTCCTCGGCCACCAGAACAATGGCGGCCGCCGCAAAGCTCCACGCCACCTTCGCCAGCTGTCGGAGAGAGTACAGCAACCACCGCTCTGAAAAAAAAAAAAGGAGGCAGCCCTCCCGGGCTGTACAGGCTCTCCCCGAGCACGGAAGAGGGAGAGGGAGCCCACGGGACCGTCCGTGCTAGGAGGTAAGTGGGAGGATCACTCTCCTAGAAAAAAGACTGATTGAGAACCTTGTCTCCCAGGAAAGCCCTGAGAGATCGTGGCTCTCACCAGAGGTGTTCCTCCGGCTGGAGGAAACACAAAAAACTGATGGAAGCAACGTGGAGGCCTCCAATTAAAGACTTAATTGATGAGGTGTTTCCTGTAGGAGGAGGAGCCATGATCTCTCGGGTGCTGTCCTGAAAGACGTTTTGGAAATGGGCATTAAAAATTTAGAACCTGCTCTATTTTTTCTCGTTTTTCACGTCGTTTTTCTCATTGTGAAAAACGGCCCTGTGTACGCTTTAACGACGTGAAAAAAACGTGCATGCACGCTTTAACGACGTGGTAAAACTAGCGTTCATAATGGAGATAGCACATTCGTCACGCTGTAACAGACTGCAGAGCACGAGGCTGAAAAGCGCGAATCGACTCTCACCAAACTTTACTAACACGTTGATCAGCAAAAGCAGCCCTAAGGGTGGCGCCATCCGAATAGAACTTCCCCTTTATAGTGCCGTCGTACGTGTTGTACCTCACGGCGCTTTGCTCGAGCATTTTTTTCCCCACGATAGTGTGTAGGCAAGGCAGGCTTGAGAAGAATCACGTCGAGAAAAACAATGTTTTTTTCAATGACATTAAAAACGGTCGTGTGTACGTGGCATTAGAGTGGCTTAACAATCACTTTAATTGTAAACGGCACACCAAACACAGAAGCAAATACCCATTTTGCCACATGAAAAAACAGGTGACAAAACACAGTAAAAAAAACGTTTAACTCGCACCATGCCAAAGTGTCCCATGAGCTACTTTGCCACGTGTAGCGCAGCCCACTGAAATCAACGGGCTGCCCTGTGTGTCATTGGAAAAACAAGCCAAAAAAAAAAAAAAACATGTGCTCCCACAACGCTAGGTGTGAATGGGGCCTGTAAGGTAAGGTGACCAGATTTTTTAAATGAAATCCGGGGACATTTTTTTTTTACTAGTGTAGCGGGTACTTACGTTCCCGCCGTAAGTTTTTGAATTTTTCGGGGACACCAGTGGTGTATCTCCGGAGGTTCACTGGGTGGCGCTGTCACTATGGGCCGACGGACGGATACCGCTGTGTGCTAAACTTACTTTTGTCCTCTCTGGGCAGCGGTATGGTGGGGCGGGGAACCCGCCATGCATGCTGGGAGAGGGGATAAAAGGGGCCGGCCATCTGGGTCACGGGGTGGTTGGTCCCTGGCACCTTTAGCCTGCGGACGGAGTTCGTGTTTGTCCTCTAGGCGGACTAGGCCTAGAGGACCACCGGAGATCGTGTTCCATCTCAGGCACCTTTGGCCTGGGGTGAGGTACTCGGACGACGGTCCAGAGCTCAGTGCCCAACACTGAGTTCCGCGAGGGAAGGATCCTAGGGTACTCCGGAGATGGATGCCTGAATCCGAGGTGGGCGTAATGGACCAGGAAGAGCTCCTCATCTGAAGACCCGGTGCAGCATACTGCCGGTGACGGGTGAGCCTCTTGTCGGAGACCGTCCGGAAGGTGAATTTCCCTCGTGCGGAGACCATAACCCACTCTTTGGAGGAGAGTGGAGGATCGAACTTGTGTCTGGGCCTATTCGTACACACACCTCCTTTTCTGTTCTATAGCCAAGAGAGTCCATGTTATGTGCTAAATAAAGGAGTGTTGGACTTTAACGGTGTATGGCTCAAGTTTCTGGCAGACGAGGTTCTTGGAGACTCTTGGAGGTGAGGATCCGATGCACAATACAGGCCCGAAGGTAAAGAAAGTCATTGCTGATACCACTTATACATCTGTGGTGGAAGCCAGGCGTAGCGCACCCTCTCCCTCCCCTATCGTACCCCTAGACCAGAGACATAGCGAGCAGAACTTTAATAGAGGGGATTGGGAGAGGGGAGGAAGAGCCCGCTACACTAGTAATGGCGGCAATCAGCGACTCTCTGTCCATCACCCCCCGGCTACTACTGGGTGGGGAGCGGAGGAAGATCACTCCGCCTGGGAAGGCAAGAAGATAAGAAGGCAGGCGGCTGGCTGGGACTTGAGCCAAGGCAGAAGAACATGCGAGCGGAGCTGAATGGGCATGCACCCGAAACTGAAGAAATATTCCCTCCACTCCGACCAGCACATGATCATCAGAAAGGGGCACAGATAATTGAAAGAAATAGACCCCCCTAAGCTAGTAGGAGTGTCAGAGTGTGGGGGGGGGGTGTAATTCAGATTTTATCTTTAATTCTGCACTGACTGTCTTTGAAATTGCCCCAGCCCCTGTTCAAATCCAATCCGGGGACAAAACTGGGGACAGACTTGGTCCGGGGACAGTGTCCTCAATCCGGGGACTGTCCCCTGAAACTGGGGATGTCTGGTCACCCTACTGTAAGGGTAATTGGAGCATTTACACAAGAACAGCGAGGCTCCATTCACATCTGTGTGTTTTAGAACGCATTCCAAACTACACAGAAAATGCGTGCTTTGCCATGCGTTTTAGAAACGCTGCAATTGTGCATCGTGCTTGTGTTGTCATTACATGTTAAAGCTCCCCAAGTGCACCAAAAACTGAGGTAATGCACCATGCTCTGCTCCAAAAAAAGGTTTGGAGCTTCTCTGGGGCGAATTGGCTGCCCTATGCGTGACAGATGAAAACACCAAAAAAAAAAAAAAACACAACACGCACGTGGGGAATGCGAGTTTTCGCTACAAAGATGTGCATCTGTCCACTTCCTCCTATGTAGATTTACCAGCATTATGGAAAAGGGGTACACACCTGAACAATCCATTCAATTTGTATCAAATCAGGCAGGCACTTGTACTACATAGCTGATGGGATATCTAAAAGGTAGATTATACAGCAAGTGGGTGGAAGGTGGTAGTGTAATGAAGGACCCCATCACACCATCTTCTGTGATGCAACAAGGAAGTGAAGGCTTCTGGGAGATGACCTAACAGGAAGTGAATGCTGAGAGAATCTGCAGGAGGTGATTCAATCTGAAAGCCTTTTCAAATTTCAAATAAAACGGACAAGATTTTAAACCTCCTGTGCAGTGGCGGTGCATCCATAGAGGGCACCGGAGCGCCACCCCCTCTCGCTCCCGCACCGCCACTGAAAGACAATACACAGATTCATGCATTGCATGAATCTATGTATTGTCACCGCTGCCGCGCTGCCCACTATTCATATGGCCGGCCTCCTGGTGAGCGCTGGCCATATGAATTAGAGCGGTGGCCGGCTGTGGGTGTGTTCTGGAAGTGCGGCTCTGATAGGCATTCCAAATACAGCTCTCAGGCTGTAATTGGCTTCCAAAAACTCCTCCCAGGTACGCACGGGGGTGCGTTCCTTGGAGAAGACTGTGGGGGTTTCAGCCAATCAGGTTCACCGGATCTGGTTGCCGGTAACCTGATTGGCTGAAGCGACATCGAGGGCGGGAGAAGACAGAGGACGGCGCGGACCGTGGAAGGTAAGTGCAGGGCTGGGGGGGACGACACACTGCCTGTATACGGGGGACACACTGGCTGCATTTGAGGGGACAAACTGGCTGCATTTGAGGGGACAAACTGGCTGCATTTGAGGGGACAAACTGGCTGCATTTGGGCACAGTGGCTGCGTTTAATGGGCACAGTGGTGGCAATGTATGTTTTTTTTTTCAGTTTGTTTGCGCCCCCCCAAAAATTTTGAGCACCAGCCGCCACTGCTCCTGTGGATAAGGCAAGTGAGAGAAAACCACATTGGGATGGCTGGGCCAGAAATGGCATTGGAAAAAGCTTCTATTTAGTATGTGTAGCGATACCCCCAGCTAAGAGGGCCGCTGAAATGATTTTTTGGGGCCTGTAATGCACTGCTGTCAACCCCCAGCAATTGGCTCTAACCTCTCCTGGCACAGTCAGTAGGGGATGATAGGATTGTGTAACCTATAACTCTCGGAGGCACAATCCAGCAATAAACACAGCAATATGGTATAGCTATCAATAACAGTCTTTTCTGCACAGTAAATGACACAAACACAGGTGTACTTAACCCTGGCACTTTTACTGAGAATATTGGTTAAGCGTAGAAACAGTATACATGAACACATGCAGAGCCCTGCAATGAAAGGGGTACTTTTGCAAACAGACAGATATAACATGAAAAAAAACTAACGGTCCCCACTGTAGCCATTCTACCTCGTGGGCAAAAATGGCGCCCAGAAACAGAAATGTCTATGCTACCAAGTCAGGCCTGACTGTACTATGTAGAAGTTCTGCAGAGAAAGATCTTCGCTAGCAAACGATGGTGCACTTTTTGAAGAAAACAAGTTATAATCCACAAAGAGGAAAAAGGGTCTTGAACTTGGTGAACACAGGATAAGTCTTAGAGACTCCTAGATACTTAAAGCACTGTCCCTCCGGTGTGTGACTACAAGCGCTAAAGTTAGTTCCGAACAACAGTTATCTGGCCTAGGACATCCTGTGTTTGTCTCTGAGCAGGTGCTCTCTCACCCAACCAGACCAGTCCATGTCCGTATCTTCCGTTGCTGTGTCTCGGTACACAGATTCCACGACACCCGGGTCTTCGGTCCTCCTGGCAACAACTCAGCAGCAGTCGGATGACGTCCCGCAAGCTCCTTGGTGGAAACAAAAGGTTCTTTGGAGAAAAACCCCGGTTTCAGGCCTTGTAACACAGCAGACTCGGCACAGAGTTCCACTTGCTGGGCGGGCGGTGTCCAAAGAGGCAGAACTCAGTCCCGCCCTCCAGCAGTCTTTGCGCGGGGCAATGCACCTTGGGTGTCTCGTGGCATTCTGGGTACGGTAGTCTGAGGCCTTAAAGCAATACCCCGCTACATATGAAAAGTAAACTTCTGCCACAAAAGGTGAACTTTAAACCAGTGATTCTCAAACTGTGTGCCACGAGATTTTGTGCTGGGGGGCCGTATCGTGTATCGGCTTTTTATCTACTAGCACCAATAGGCATGAGTAGAGCAGAGATGATCAAGGGGGGTCTGCACTGATTATCAGTGCAGCCCCCCCCCCCGAGGATGCCCACCCATGGCCAGTAAGGATGGCCACCAGAGATGCCCACTAAATCTGAACCCCCCCCCCCTACTAGCACAAGTCTTCTTCCCCTCCAAAAGCACTCCCCGCACATATTCTCTTGCTCCCCCATATCAAAGAGATGCCACCTGCCACTCTCTGTGCTTATTCCAGGCCCTCCCTGCTCTGATCCCAGAGGAGAGACTGAAATATTTTAGATCTTTTTGATGCGCCGCAAAAAAGTTTGAGAAACACTGCTTTAACCGCTTGCCGACCAGCCACCATCATTATACTGCGGCAGGTTGGCACGGCTGTGCAAATCGCCGTAGGTGTACGTCGACCACTTTAAGAGCAATAGGAGGCACTGCACGACGCAGATGCACGTGGCCAGCGGCTGCAATGTCCACCAGCCACCTGGAAATCGCTCCACAGAGCCAGAACGGGGGAATCTGTTAATGTAAATAAACAGATCCCCATTTTGACAGGGGAGAAGAGAGATTTGCTGTTCCTAGTGATCAGGAACAGCGATCTCTCTCTACTCCAAATCAGTCCACTCCCCCCACAGTTAGTAACACCTCAGCCCTTGATCGCCACCTAGTGTTAACCCCTTCCCTGCCAGTGGCATTTATACAGTAATCAGTGGCTATTTTTAGCACTGATCGCTGTATAAATGTCACTGCTCCCAAAAGTGTCCCATCAGAGAGAGAGGCAGCCTGGCCAAGGCAAGTTACCGAAGACCCAGAAGAAAGACCGGGTGAAGATGGAAGCGCCTGGGCCCCGCCAGATTGATCACAGCGCAGCACTGGAGGGCACAGTCTGACAGGTAAGTACCCTAATGTGCTGTGCATACTAGTACATTATGGCATAACCTACCTCAGGGCCCCCTAAAAAAAAAGTAGTAATGTTAGCAAAGTTTACTACCGCTTTAATATCACAGGATCCCAGGAGTCTCTCATGGGGCCCCCTACTGACCCAGGGCATAGTTGCCAGCATTTCAAAAATATTTTTAGGGACACTTTTTTTTTACAAGTGCTATATTTAGAGTAGCTGAGAAATTAAATGAGTACTAATAATGGGGCAGAAAAAATATGAGGAATGAAATTTCCTTTAGTTGAACTAACAAAAGTGTGCCCATTCTAGAGCTGGTAACATTGAGGATGTTCAGTATAATTTTAAAGAACTGTTTTTGTGAGTAAGAGGCATAGGGGAGGAGTATGGACGGTATAAAAGTGTGAAGTATGTGCAGGTCAGAGAGAGGAATGTGGAGGGTATGGCAGAAGGCACTATGTACAGGAGAGGAGTGTGAAGGGTATGACAGTGGGCAGTATGTACAGGAGAGGAGTGTGGAGGGTATGACAGCCGGCACTATGTACAATAGAGGAGTTTATGAATGTGGGCAGTATGTACAGGAGAGGAGTGTGGAGGGTATAACAGTGGGCAATATGTACAGGAGACGAGTGTGGACGGTATGATACTGAGCAGTATGTACATGAGATGTGTGTGGAGGGTAAGACAGTGAGCAGTATGTACAGAAGAAGAGTGGGGAGGATGTGACAGTGGGCACCATGTACAGGAGTGTGGAGGGTATGACAGTGAGCAGTATGTACAGGAGAGGAGTGTGGAGGGTATGACAGTGAACAGTATGTACAGGAGAGGAGTGTGGAGGGTATGACAGTGAACAGTATGTACAGGAGAGGAGTGTGGAGGGTATGACAGTGAGCAGTATGTACAGGAGAGAAGTGTGGAGAGTATGACAGTGGGCACTACGTACAGGTGAGGAGGATGAAGGAATCTAAGAAGGAAAAATGTAAAGGTTTGTGGAAGGATTTTTAGGGACTGCCTAGTGGTTAAGCGGGCCATATATTGATTGAAATGACGCCAATTAAACAGAGACCAGCCATAGTCGATCTATGTATGGGCTAGCTGGTTTTACACAAGTCAACCTATTATCCGACTTGAGTACAACCAGCCTGTCAGGTTTTTCCCAAAACAATTAGTGCTGCCAGCTATAGTTAGCAACACTGATCATTGTGTTCACAGGCAGAACACAACACTGCAGGAGTGATTCCGCCATCCACAGGTCAGTAGGTGAGAGGGTGTGTGGGGACAGGCTGGCAAAAGATACTAGTCAGTGGCTGGGTAGGCACTGGCTAGTATCAGAGCCAGATACACACACAGGTTAAATACGCCATGATCGTTAGAGCGAGAGCAATAATTCTAGCACTAGACCACCTCTGTAACCTGTAAAAAAAAAAAAATTAAAGCATCGCTTTGTTTTTTTGTTTTTTTCCATAAATGAAACGGTTTCTTTCCAAAAAAAAAAAAAAAAAAACACATTTGAAAATATTGCTGCGCAAATACCGTGCAACAAAAAAAATTGCAAAGGCCATTTTATTCCATTGGGTGTCTGCTAAAACAATATATAAATATGTTTGAGGGTTCTGAGAAATTTTCTAGCAAAAAACATTATGATTTTTACATGTAGGAGAGTGGGCCTGGGTGGCAAGGGGTTAATTACCATATGTAATATACAAAATTAATTATTATAAGCCCTGTGAGCTCATCCTCTCAGTTTGCTGCAGGGTGTGCCAGCTTCGATTTAAACTGGCCACTCTGTGTGTAGCATCTGACAGGCGGCTGTTCAATGAGCCCCGTATCTCTGGAACCATAAATTTGGGGTTTCTGTGTCCCCTGGTCGCCGAGCTACAACCCTCGAAGAAGTCGTTTTTTTTTTGGGGCAAATGGGCCTATCTTGAGAAAGGGGCCTGGAGCTGCAGCTCCAATAGCCCCTATGTTAATCCGGCCCTGAGTATCTCACAAAAGTGAGTACACCCCTCACATTTTTTTGAAAATATTTTATCTTTTCATGTGACAACACTGAAGAAATTACACTTTGCTACAATGTAAAGTAGTGAGTGTACAGCTTGTATAGCAGTGTAAAGTAGCTGTCTACTAAAAATAACTCACACAGCCATTAACGTCTAAACTGCTGGCAACAAAAGTGAATACACCCAAGTGAAAATGTCCAAATTGGGCCCAATTAGCCATTTTCCCTCCCCGAAGTCATGGGACTCGTTCATGTTACAAGGTCTCAGGTGTGAATGGGGAGCAGGTGTGTTAAATGTTTCTGTTATCGCTCACTCTCATACTGGTCACTGAAATTTCAACATGACACCTCATGGCAAAGAACTCTGAGGATCTGAAAAAAAAAAAAAAAAAGAATTGTTGCGCTACAACATAAAGATGGCCTAGGCCAGGGATATGCAATTAGCGGACCTCCAGCTGTTGCCAAACTACAAGTCCCATGAGGCATAGTGAGACTCTGACAGCAGCAAGCATGACACCCAGAGGCAGAGGCATGATGGGACTTGTAGTTTTGCAACAGCTGGAGGTCCGCTAATTGCATATCCCTGGCCTAGGCTATAAAAAGTTTGCCAAGGCCCTGAAACTGAGCTGCAGCAAGGTGGCCAAGACCATAAAGCGGTTTAACAGGACAGGTTCAACTCAGAACAGGCCTCAGCATCATAGCCAGAGGTTGTCATTTTGGAAATGGACATATCAGTGCTGCCAGCATTGCTGCAGAGGGTGAAGGGGTGGGGGGTCAGCCTGTCAGCACAAAATGGTTTGCATGGCCGTCGTCCCAAAAGGAAGCCTCTTCTAAAGATGATGCACAAGAAAGCCCACAAACAGTGTTATGGTCTGGGGCTGCATAAATGCTGCCGGCACTGGGGAGCTACAGTTCATTGAGGAAACCATGGCTGCAAAACATACTGAAGCAGGGCATGATCTCCTCCCTTCGGAGACTGGGCCGCAGGGCAGTATTCTAACATGATAATGACCCCAAACACGCCTCCAAGTCAACCACTGCCTTGCTACAGAAGCCGAGGGTAAAGGTGACGAACTGGCCAAACATGTCTTCAGACCTAAACCCTATTGAGCATCTGTGAGGCATCCTCAAACGGAAGGTGGAGGAACGCATGGTCTCTAACATCCACCAGCTCCGTGATGTCATCATGGAGGAGTGGAAGAGGACTCCAGTGGCAACCTGTAAAGCTCTGTTGAACTCCATGCCCAAGAGGGTTAAGGCAGTGCTGGAAAATAATGGTAGACACAGAAAATAGACACTTTGGGCATTTTCACTTAGGGTGTACTCGTTGCCAGCGGTTTAGACATTAATGGCTGTGTGTTGAGTCATTTTGAGGGGACAGCAAATTTACACTGTTATACAAGCTGTACACTCACTACTTTACATTGTAGTAAAGTGTCATTTCTTCAGTGTTGTCACATGAAGATATAAAATATTTACAAAAATGTGAGGGGTGAACTTACTTTTGTGAGATACTGTAAATATTTCAAAAGGCAACAGATCATTTTACATTTTGGTATCCAATTAGAGAATGTCACACCAATTATATTTAAATTAGCTGGTTAAAAAGGATACATGAAACATAACATTATAATCCAAGAACAAAAATGTTATATATTGCAGTTTACAGGTCTGTGGATGTAGTGGTTGAATTAGTTTTATTTTCTTCAGGTTTTTTTCCTTTTATTCACTTGGTAAAAAATATTTTTGTGCCCGAGTGGCTAAGCTTTCAGCCCACTATGTCTATAAGGGCGCCATGGATACCACCCATGCTAGACTTCAAACATGTCTACCTTTGTTCATCTCCATTACATAGGTGGATTAGTAGTTTACATAAGACAGATAAGATTGTTTTGTTTTCTGTCTAGCTTACAGGAAGTGACAAGGACACTGCATTTCTGGCTAGATCAACAGGTATTTATTTTTCTGCAATTGCTGAAAGTACACATAGCTTGAAAACACTAAACCCAGCCACCACATCTATGAACTTTTAAATTGCAATATATTTTGTTCTTAAAGTGGTTGTAAAGGCAGAAGTAATTTTTTTTATCTTAATGCATTCTATACATTAGGCCTCATGCCCACGGGCGTTTTTTCAGCCGCGTTTTTGAGCGTTTTTTACAGCTTAAAAACGCCTGTCCATGTTAGTCTATAGCTTCATGCCCACCTAGGCGTTTTTGAGCTGTAAAGAGCATAGGCGTTTGTAAGCTGTAAAAAAAACCCAGGGCCAGTGCGTTCCTCAGCGTCAGAATTTGGCAGGAAAAAACGCGAGCGTCAAAAAACGCGCACTAACGCGCGGTCACGTTTTTAGCTCCGATGTTTTTTTTTTTTTTTGTTTTTTTTTTTCAAAAAAAAAAAAAAAAAATATTTACAATAACATGGACAGGCGTTTTTAAGCTGCAAAAAACGCTCAAAAACGCAGCTGTAAAAACGCCAGTGGGCATGAGGCCTTAAGATAAAAAGCCTTCTGTGTACAGCAGCCCCCCACCCCCACCCCCCGATCCAGCGGTGTTGCACAAGAGACTCGGCTGCCTGGGACCCACTGCTGTCAAAGTCAGTAAACCGGAGAGGAGAGTAAGACCGTGGGTCCCCCATCGCAAGCTGCTTGCTGTGTGGGGGCACTCAACAGGAGGGAGGGACCAGGAGCACCGAAGAGAGACCCGAGAAGAGATAGAGCTGGGCTGCTCTGTGCAAAACCACTACACAGAGCAGGCAAGCATAACACAGAAATTTTTTTTTAATTAAATCGCAAGCTGCATTAAAAATCGGAGATCCAAATTGCACTGATCTACGGCTTTAAAACCTCACTGAAGTAGCACGATTTCAAAGCTGCACTGGTGTGAACCAGAGCTTATAGTTTGCCTCTTAGATATACTATTCATCAGCAGTTTTCGAAGTTTGATTGAAATTTAGTTTTGGAGACAAATATAAAACCACAGATAAAATTGCTGAACACACATCTGGTATTTTTACAATGGAAATCCAATATTGTTAGTAAGTTCTTCTCAACACTACTCCAGACTGTCCACAAATGTGTTGCACTATGTTAAACCCCATTGGGCTGGTTTTGGATAAAGTGGACAGAAGTCTGAAAATGGCTCTGGCCATTCCATTATTTGAAGCCTACAGTCTATTTATTCTTCTAATACAGTGCTGGAGGTATGTTGAGTCATTGCTTTGCTATAGGATGAACCCGTTTAACTAGGCATAGACCTAGGAGGTATTGAATGGCAACTACTATATAATGTTGAATGTTTTTTTTTGGTTCTGGATGCCAGTAGTTAAACTCTGGGTCCAGCAAAAAGGGACTCAGATCAGCATGCTTCCTTCTCTACCTTTGACAGTTGGTGTCATACTGAGGAACCATTCTTTTTTTTCTACTTGTTGGTAAAACAAAAATCCTGTGTTGTGTAGGACACAAACCTTTTTCTCGCCTGGCTCACTTGTGGGTCAAGGCACACCATGCTATATGCCCGTACCCTCCTGTTTGAGGAGGTTAAGCGGTGTTCACAAATTTTGGCTCCTGCAGCGAGTTACCATCTTCCACTGGTTCTCTTCCCCAGAGTATGGGGTCAAGTCTCTATTTCTTCCCCCAAAGAAGCCAATGTCCAGAAAAACTTTAACTCCAACAGAGAGTTTATTTTCTATTTGCTGTGTAGTAGATAGAGACAGATGGATGAAAGAAGGAAGAAGTGTGAGGAATTAGATCTAGGCACAACCAGTAACCTCATCGCCACTCGATCCCGAGTGGGTTTAGCTCACCCGGATAGTCCTCTCTTACAGTCCTAGCAGCCGGTGTGGAGCTCGAACTGTTCTTTCACCCTATCCCCTCCAGGGACAGGTACAGGAAATCCTCTAACCTCTATAGACTTTTAGGAACAGGATAATGCCAATGGGCACTCTACAGGTTAGTCCTCCCAAACATGGAATCCTTCCGACAGGTCACCAGGCCTCTCCCGAGACAGCAATCTTCCATTACTCATCTCTTTAGTGGGACCAATCCTCCCCTGGCTTCCTCACGGTCAGAGCGGGTACCCTCACCTGGGCACCCTGGGACTCTAATGGGTGAATTGTAGACCCAGTTGAAGGTACTGGGCCTACCTGGAGCATTGCAGCCTCGGGCCAAAAGGTGCCCGAGACTTCTCGGCCAGTCATCGCACCCCAGAGGGGCACACCCCTCCGGCTCCTCCACCCCAACTTGACCTCCAACTCCTATAAAGATGGCGTCTGCCCCTTATGTACCCTCTCCCGGCATGCACAGCAGGCCGACCACGCCCACTGTACCGCAGCCGAGAGAGGACACCCTAAGGCGCAGCAATGCCACCCATGGCTCAACCCTGACCTGATATGGCAGCGCCACCTACAGACCACAGGGAACCATACACCAAGCAGAAGCAAATACCTAGCAATCAAAATGATCCGAGCCTGGCTCAGACCAACCCCTAAATTTAGGCACATAACACCCCTAAAAAGTAAAAGCTCCCTACAGTTGTGTATCAAAATTTTGATTCATAGGTCCATAAAACACCATCCTTCATTGTTGGCGGTCCCCCTGGTAGGATGTTTTTCCTCCTTCCTCTATTGCCTTTATGTTCTTCCATTCTCTCTTCTTGAGGTTCCCCTACCCTGCTGACAGTATCAGATGCCGGTCCCATTTTTCTCTTTGCCTTTTCTTTCTACCACAAACTAAGAATATATATTTCCTGCAAGTTAGCTGGGTTGTTTGTCTTGCAGTAGCCCTACAGCTTTTCCCTATGTGTTTTCTGAACACCTTTTGTCATTATGTGGCATGACTGGTTTATTTGTTATATTGTGGTGGTGTACCTTCCCTTTTATGTACTTCATGTCTCTGTATGTCTACATGTATTGTTTTGCTTTAAAACTTAAGAGTAATTCCAGTGAAAATCTAACCAAGCTAAAATCTTCTCCCACCCCCATTCTATCTACCCTGTTAAAAGGAAATATGCCTATACTTGCGTATTCTGACTTCGCTTTGGAACAGTCACATGTGCTGACTTCAGTGTAGAGGAGGGACAGCTGACAACGGCTGCCCAATAGTAAGCTTATGGGTGATGTCATCGCCCTGGCTCTGCAGCCATTGTCAGCAATCTCTCTACACTGATGTCACCAGCTGCTGGAGAGATCATATGACCAGACTGGAGAGCCTTAAGAATAGGCAAGTATAGACATCTTTCTTTTTACAGGCTGGATGAAACAGGCTTAGAATGGGGGTGGAAGTATTTAAGCTTAGTTAGGTTTTGACTGGAATTACGCTTTAATAAAGCCTATTCTTTATAAAAATAAAAAATAAAAAAAAATGCGCACAACACACCACACATACTGCAATGGTCCACTGGCAATGCTCCATTTAGGTATTTTAGCATTGGCTTTCTTACTGAACCCCTGAAACGCCCAGCGCAAAATCTTCTCTTCATAGTTGCAAATGAGACTTCTTTCTAAGACTACTCTTGAGCTGCTGTCCTGTGAGATGCCCATCATGCAAGTTGCTGACTCTCAGAAAATTTGTCAGTTTCCTGTTCCCACGTGTCTTTACATTGTGAAGTAAAATGCTTATCGACACTCTAGCTATCTGTTTTTCAGTTTTTGGCAACCCAAGTTTAAAGAGGACCTTGACCCTAAAGAGCATGTTGTGTGGTCCTGCCTACTTTATCCCCTCTCTTACAAATGTAATTTTTGTTTGAAAGTGGCAATAAAGTTCAAAAGGATTGCTGAGCGCAGACAAAGAAGAGGGAGGAGCCAAGATCACTGGCAGGGGACCCCAGAAGAGGAGGTTCGGAGCTGCTCTGTGCAAAACCATTGCACAGGGCATGCAAGTATAACAGGTTTACTATTTTGTAACAGATCACATTAGGTACTTTTTTTTGTTGCAAGGCAGCACCTTCACATTTCTTGCCTAGGCGAGAATTTCTCTCTGCCCCCCGTACGTGTGCAGATGTGCTAGAATCCTGAGGAACGTCGAACGGCCCATCTGTGCTTGCCCCGGTTACCACGGCCATCACACTGCTGCAGCTGTGCATGGCAACCAAAAAGCTTCTAGCTTTCATTTTCAAACCAGAACAGGTAGAAGCTGTTAAATTTTTGTATCACTTTTGCTTAAGTATTCTGACTGATAAGTAGTGATGAGCCGAACACCCCCGGGTTCGGTTCGCACCAGAACCCGCGAACGGACCGAAAGTTCGCACAAACATTAGAACCCTATTAAATACAATGGATGCGAACGTTCGGATTCTAAAGTGCTAATTATAACGACTATTATCCATGTTATTGTCCGAAACAGAGTTTGGGAACCCGGGTTCTGCACCAGGGGACATATATCAATGCAAAAAGAAGTTTTAAAAACGGACGTTTTCCGGGAGCAGTCATTTTAATGATGCATAAAGTGAAAAAAAAAAAAAAGTCAAATATTCCTTTAAATATTGTACCTGGGGGGTGTCTAAAGTATGCCTGTGAAGTGCCACGTGTTTCCCGTGTTTAGAACTGTCCCTGCACAAAATAACATTTCTAAAGGAAAAAAAGCCATTTTAAAACTGCTTGCGGCTTTAATGCAATGTCTGGTCCCGGTAATATGGATGAAAATCTTTAGGAAAAATGGTATAGCTACCCCATCAACCTCCCCCCCCCCACCCCAGCCCATTTTGGATCTTGTATGGATATTAAGGGGAACCCCGCACACAAAATAAAAAAGGACCTATATACTCTGAACAGCCGTATACAGGCGGTGCATACAAGACAGGGACTGTAGGTTTGTTCTTATGTAGAATCTGTTTGTAATTTTGAACAGCTGCATTGTTTAAGTGGAGCTCCATGCCAAATTCCTTTTTTTTAGTTTTTTGTAAAACATAGGGAACGGTTATCACCCCTGTCACATTTTTTTTGCTGTCTGTGCCCCTGTTCAGAACATTTCACCTCACTTTGCGTCCCAATGACAACTGTTTTTGAAATGTGGTGTTTTTATTGAAACAAGGATTGGTGATAAAGCATCAGTAGAGAGGAGACACCTTTCTCCCATATTAATTCTTACAGGAGAGAATTTTCCTTCCAAGGGGTAGATTTCCTCTCACTTCCTGTTGTCTTCTTCCGTTTGCAAGTAGTAGTAGTTTGTAAGTTGGATGTTTGAAAGTAGGGACCTGCCGTATATACTCTGCAGAAATTGGTGTTGGCACAACACTGAAAGCACTCACAGTTATTCTTGGTGGGTGCTGGAACGCCCTTCTGTCAAGTATAATATCAGGAATTGTAATAACATATAATTGTTGATCAGTGGTAGTAAAAATTGTGCCTTTGATGGTGGTGCCACAACACTGTAAGGCCTGACAGTTACTCTTGGTGGGCGCAGCAATGGTCCCTGCTGTGAATTATTAGATCAATAATTATAATTGCATGCCCCTGTTGAACAGGGGCAGAAAAATTGGGCCTTTGGTGGTGGTGGTGATGGTGGTGCCACAACACTGTAAGGCCTGACAGTTACTCTTGGTGGGCGCAGCAATGGGCCCTGCTGTGAATTATTAGATCAATAATAATAATTGCATGCCCCTGTTGAACAGGGGCTTAAAAATTGGGCCTTTGGTGGTGGTGGTGGTGGTGATGGTGGTGCCACAACACTGTAAGGCCTGACAGTTACTCTTGGTGGGCGCAGCAATGGGCCCTGCTGTGAATTATTAGATCAATAATTATAAAATTGCATACCCCTGTTGAACAGGGGCTTAAAAATTGGGCCTTTGGTGGTGGTGGTGCCACAACACTAAGGCCTGACAGTTACTCTTGGTGGGCGCAGCAATGGGCCCTGCTGTGAATTATTAGATCAATAATTATAATTGCATGCCCCTGTTGAACAGGGGCTGAAAAATTGGGCCTTAGGCACTGGTGGCACAACACTGCAACCCCTCACAGATACTGTACTTGGAGCACAGCAATGAGGCCTGTTGCAAAGTATTGCATCAAAAATTTTAATTACACACCCCTGTTAAACAGGGGCTGAAAAATTGGGCCTTAGCCACTGGTGGCGTCACCCATAAACCAAAATGATCTTCCAAGCTATCATCGTTAATCGTATCATTGAGGAGGAGGATAGCTAGTCAACATAACAGCACAGGCACTCAGCATCAAAGGGATGTGACATTTTAAAATCAATTAGTCCTCCTCCTCCTCCTCCTCCTATGAGGTGGGCTTGGTCATCCACTCTACCAAGTCTTCAGCATGATGTGGCTCAACATGTCCAGCTGCCGAAAAGGACAAGCGTGTCCCATGGCCATGTGCTGATGACAATGCACCGCATCCACGACCAGCACTGTTGCCCCCAGACACAGAGCCTGCTTGCCCTCTTTTTTTGCCTCCTGACTGTCTGCCTCTCCTTGTTTGCCTTCCAGACATTTTAATGGACGGCCTGCAGGGAGATGGGAAAAAGAGCAATAAGGGCTACCTTCAGGTGTATACTGTGCAGGAGGCTTAGCAACAATGACACTGACACTGTCCCCTGCCTATCCTTCTCTATCCCTAAACACAAGGATTGAAAATATGGAACAGCAAAATTGGTTTAGAACAGAATAGCACACTGTCAGTTTCACTCACTGTACCTCTCTGTCCCTCCCTACAAACAAGATTTAGCACAGAATAGCACACTGATAATTTCTACGAGTGTCCTTCTCTGTCCCTAAACTCAAGGATTGAAAATATGGTTCAGCAAGATTGGTTTAGAACAGAAGAGCACACTGACACTTTCCCTCACTGTACCTCTCTGTCCCTACAAACAAGGATTAGCACAGAATAGCACACTGTCACTGACACTCTCCCTACCTATCCTTATTTGTCCCTAAACACAAGGAATCCAGGATTAGGAAAGGAAAAATAATGACACTGTCCCTGCCTATGCTTCTCTTTCCCTGCTCCGGAACACACTACACAAGGCCGCCGCGCTGGCGGCCTTTTATAGTGTGGGCGTGTACTAAACCCCCTCAGCAATAATTGGCCACAGGCATCCTGCCTGTGGCCAATCATTGCTCTCCTCGCTGCCGGCGCTGTGATTGGCCAAGCATGCGGGGTCACAGTGCATGCTTGGCCAAATCACAGCGCCTGGATGACACTGCGATGGCGTAGTGCATTGTGGGCCGTTCGCGTCACTCGAATTTGGCGCGAACGGCCCAAATCGTTCGATCGTCGAACGATCGAACAGCCGATGTTCGAGTCGAACGTATATTCGACTCGAACACGAAGCTCATCCCTACTGATAAGTAAAGCTTTGCTTATCTTCTTGTAGTCTTCATCTTGCTTGTGTAAAGAAGGTATTTTCTTTCTCAGGCCTTGGGCCATTTCTCTTCCATGTGGTGCCATTGCTAACCGCATGAAATGGGAAGGGGTTTTCTTTGTTAACGTGATTATAAAGGATGCAATTAATGCACTCTATAAAAAAAAAGGAACATTTGTTTTATGCTTACACAGGAGATACAAATGAGACAAGGGTCAGACTACCATCCCCCTTAAAATGTTCCTATTAGAGATGCACCGATATATCAGCCACCGAAAATTATTGGCCCCAAAAAAATAAAAAAGGAAGGTGCTGATAAAGTCTGAAAGTCAATTCATATTGAAATAAATTCATGATAGTAAATTTAAAAAAGTAAAATATACAATTATTTTTAAAAACTGTCCATTTCGGTTTTGGGCCAAGTGCATCCTCAATTTTCAGTTTCAGTCCAGAATTCTCATTTCCGTTCACCACTAGTTCCTATCCTCAACCAGGGCCTATGTGTCTAGATAGACGTAGATGGCCGGCCTCCATATAAACAATTACTAATAGTAGCTTTGCATCCCAATACATCTTTCCCATGCTTTGAAAGCATGTTGCAGGAACTTTTAATAATGAAAGCAAATTACACAACTCAAAATTTGTTCCATGTAACTGACAATATTATACTTTCATCTACCATAAGGCTCCATGTACACAGAAGCTCAAAAACGGTCGTTTTTAACCACTTAACGACCGCCCACCGCCGATTTACGTCGGCAGAATGGCACGGACAGGCAGAATCACGTAGATCTACGTGATCGCCTTTGTGCAGTTGGGGGGTCCATCCGGACCCCCCTTCACTGCAGTGAGCGGCCGTTAAGTGTTCGGGAGCGATCAGGCATGAGGGGGCGGCTGCTCGATTCCGCCCCCCCCTCGCGATCGCTCCCGGCCAATGAAATTGCTTCCTCCGCCATGTGATGTAAACACAGGCTGGAGGAAGTGATGTCATCTCCCTCGCCGCGGTCTTTTCGTTCCCGGCGCCGAGGAGTGAAGACAGAGGTTAGTGCTCCAACAGTCCACTGACACGTAGGTACACATAGGCACACAAATCACCCCCCAGTCACCCCCAGATCACCCCCCAGGTCACCCCAAAGCCCCCAATCACAGTGTCACTGATTGCAGTGATCATTTATTTTACTGATCACTGCATTTAGTGTCATCTGTGATTGTAAAAAGTTGCAAGGCAGTTAGGATTAGGCCCCTTTAGGTCCAGGGTAGCCCCCTAACCCCCCCTAATAAAGGTTTAACCCCTTGATCACCCCCCAGGTAACCCTTTCACCCCCTAACTTCAGCGTCACTAAGCGATTGTTTTTCCGATCGCTGTATTCGTGTCGCTGGTGTTTTAGATAGGCAGTTATTTTTTTTTAGGTTCGCCGCAGGTTTTTATTGGTGTCAGGTACCCCCATATTTAACCTAATAAAGGTTTTAACCCCCTGATTGCCCCTAGTTAACCCTTTCACCAATGATCACCATATAAAGGTTACGGGTGACGCTGGTTGATTAGTTTGCTTTTTATAGCATCAGGGCACCCGCCGTATATAACCCAATAAAGGTTTAACCCCCCTGATCACCCGGCGGGTGAGATCAATTAGGTTTTAGCGCCAGAGAGGGTCTGCGTCGCCCCAGGCAGTGTTAGGTTAGTGCCAGTAACGCTAACACCCACGCGCAAAGCATACACCCCCCTTAGTGGTATAGTATCTGATCAGATCTATACTAGCATCCCCAGCGGTTTAGGGTTCCCAAAAACGCAGTGTTAGCGGGATCAGCCCAGATACCTGCTAGTACCTGCGTTTAGCCCCTCCGCCCAGCCCAGCCCAGCCCACCCAAGTGCAGTATCGATCGATCACTGTCACTTACCAAACACAACACACATAACTGCAGCGTTCGCAGAGACAGGCCTGATCCCTGCGATCGCTAACAGTTTTTTTGTAGCGTTTGATATATTTGCTGACTACAGTCAGGTGCTTTTTTTCCTGTGAATCTTACTAGTGTACCCCTAAATTTAGAGCCCAAAATGGCAAGTCGAAGGTACACTAGTAAAGAGGCCTACGAGATTCTGAGCATGACAGATAGTGAAGAGGAGGTCACGGATCTGTCAGATTCAGGCTCAGAATATCTTCCCGTAGAAGACAGTGACGTCAGCGGCCCCACGTCAGATAGCTCTGACGACGAAGTTGAGGTCCCTGCTAAGGTCAGGCGTACCCGATCCCGATCTTCTGAGGTTGTTGAGGAGCAAGAACCGCAGGTCTCTCGTATCATGGAGCAGAGTAGTACTAGCGCCGCTATTCCTTCTGGTGAACTGGCAAGCACCAGCGGCCTAGTACAGCCTGGACGTACATCCAGCACTGCAGTAACACTTGGTGACGTGGCGAGTCCCATAAGTGCAGTTCAAGCTGGCGAGGTGGCAAGCACAAGTAGTGTCCCGCTGCCACCAAGAAGACAAAGGCAGGCCCGTCGTGCCCATACTGCCCTTCCTGCAGAATTCGCCTATCCTGATTGGGTCCCCACCACTTCTGCAGAACCCGTACTTCCCCCATTCACTGCTCAACCCGGTATTCAGGTGGAAACAGCTGATTTTATGCCAATCGATTTTTATTCGCTGTTTTTCACGGAAGATCTCTATAGATCTATTGTGGACCAGAGTAATTTATATGCTGGTCAATTTATCGCCGCTAACCCCCAGTTGCCTAAAATTGCCAGAAATTGGAAACCAATTACGGTTTCCGAATTTAAGACCTTTCTGGGCCTTTCCCTCAACATGGGCACACATAAATTTCCGTCATTGCGTGCTTATTGGTCCACGCACCCAATTGACCACATGCCCGTGTTCTCTGCCTCCATGTCCAGGGCACGATACGAGCAGATTTTGCGGTTCATGCACTTCAACGACAATGAACTTTGTCGTCCACGTGGGGACCCTGAATACGACCGGCTCTATAAAATTCGGCCCCTCATAAACCACTTCAACGAACGTTTTGCAGCCTTGTTTACTCCCGATCAAGTTGTCTGCGTTGATGAGTCCCTGATTAAATTTTCTGGCCGCTTGTCTTTCAAGCAGTACCTTCCCAGCAAGCGTGCCAGATACGGGGTCAAGCTCTACAAGTTCTGTGACAGGGCAACAGGCTATGTAGTGAACTTTACGGTTTATGAGGGAAAAGACAGTCAGATTGAGTCGGTCAACTGCCCGGATTACATAGGGAGCGCTGGCAAGATAGTGTGGAACTTGGTGTCACCCTTATTCGGAAAGGGGTACCACTTGTATGTGGACAATTATTACACGAGCGTGCCACTGTTTAGTCACTTGTTTGATCATAAGATTGGAGCATGTGGCACCGTGCGACCTAATCGCCGGGGCTTTCCCCAGCGGCTTGTAGATGCCCGTCTTAGGCTGGGGGAGAGAGCCTGCTTGAAGTGTAATAACTTGCTCGCTATGAAGTGGAGGGACAATAAGAATGTTTTCCTTCTTACCTCCCTTCATGCAGACACGACAGTCCAAATTCGTACGGCGACTGGTGTTGTGGAGAAACCCCTCTGTGTCCACGAATATAACAAAAATATGGGAGGGGTGGACCTCAACGACCAGTTGATGGCGCCGTATCTAATTGACCGTAAGGCGAGACGCTGGTACAAAAAAGTGTCTCTATCATTATTCCAATTGGCTTTGCTGAACGCTCATGTGCTATACAGAGCTTCAGGCGGGACGTTAACTCTTCTAAAATTCCAGAATGAGATAGTCACAGAACTCCTGTATCCAGGCGGTTCTGCACCTCACCATCCCCAACCAAATGCAGTAAGCCGGCTGCATGAGAGGCATTATTCGTATGTCCTCCCGAGTACCCCTACCCAAAGCCACCCCCAAAAAAGATGTCGTGTCTGTAGCAAGCGCGGATTTAGGCGTGACACCCGTAGTTTTTGTCCACTCTGTCCTGACAAGCCTGGTCTTTGCAAAGGTTAATGTTTTGAACGCTACCACTCAAAAGTGAAGTTTTAGCGTAGGGTACAGCATTTCAGACTAGGACACACTTACACAGGGTCTCCCAAGATGCCATTACATTTTGAGAGACCCGAACCATTACAGTTGTAAAGTTACAAAAAAAAGTGTAAAAAAGAAAAAAAAAACGTAAAAAACAAAACAAAAAAAATATAAAATAAAAAAAACAAAAATAGTTGTCGTTTTATTGTTCTCTCTCTATTTTCTCTCTATTGTTCTGCTCTTTTTTACTGTATTCTATTCTGCAATGTTTTATCATGCTTGCTTTTCAGGTATGTAATTTTTTGTTTTCAGGTGCGCCATTCAACTGCAGCGCGGAATTATTTATCTTGACAGCAACAGCGTTTGCTCCCACGATACATAAAGCCGTGACTCCAGTGCTGTAGGAGGTGATTTCACCACCACAGTTAAAAAAAAAAGAGCATATATGCCGAAGCATGGGGGCAGCAGGGGCGGAGGAGCGATTTTGCTCCTAATGCCGCGTATATACGGTCGAAATTCCAAAGGAGGCTTATCCGTGGAAAAGTCCGACCGTGTGTACGCGGCATAACCTTTTATGCCGCGTACATACGGTCGAAATTCCGACGAAGGCTTGACCGTGTGTACGCGGCATAACTTTTTTGCGGGAGGATGCCCCCATGCTTCGGCATATATGCCCATCATTAGAAGTGGGTGGATGAAGGGAGGTATTCTAATGGTGGGCATACCCACCAATCAATCTCTTTTTTTCGTTCAGCCAATAGGCTGTATGAAAAAAAAGATTACAATACATGTCCAACAAGGACCAGCAACGTACTGGTATGTTGCTGGACTTTGAATGTTTATACCAGAATGATGCCTGCGGGTTTAGGTATCATCTTGGTATCATTCTTTTCAGCCAGCAGCCGGCTTTCATGTAAAAGCAATTCTAGCAGATAATTAGCCTCTAGACTGCTTTTACAAGCAGTGGGAGGGAATGTCCCCCCCCGGATATAAAAAGCGCCATTGGGAAATTGGGAAAGCATTTTATCACACCGATCTTGGTGTGGTCAGATGCTTTGAGGGCAGAGGAAAGATCTAGGGTCTAACCCCCCAATTTTTTTCAAAAAAAAGAGTACCTGTCACTACCTATTGCTATCATAGGGGATATTTACATTCCCTGAGATAACGATAAAAATGGTAAAAAAATAAAATATGGAAGGCACAGTTTAAAAATAAAATAAAAAAGCCAAATAAATAATAAAAAAAAAAAAAAAAAAAAAAAAAGCACCGCTGTCCCCCCCTGCTATTGCGCAAAGGCGAACGCAAGCGTCGGTCTAGCGTCATATGTAAACAGCAATTGCATCTTGCATGTGAGGTATCACCGCGAAGGTCAGATCGAGGGCAGTCATTTTAGCAGTAGACCTCCTCTGTAAATCTAACGTGGTAACCTGTAAAGGCTTTTAAATGCTTTTAAAAATGAATGTAGTTTTGTCGCCGCTGCGCGTTTGTGCGCAATTTTAAAGCATGTCGTGTTTGGTATCCATGTACTCGGCCTATGATCATCTTTTTTATTTCATCAAACATTTGGGCAATATAGTGTTTTTTAGTGCATTAAAAATAAAAAAAGTGTGTTTTTCCCCCAAAAAATGCGTTTGAAAAATCGCTGCGCAAATACTGTGTGGAAAAAAAAAATGCAACACCCACTATTTTAAGCTGTAGGGCCTTTGCTTTAAAAAAAATATATAATGTTTGGGGGTTCAACATAATTTTCTTGCAAAAAAAAATTTTCTTTCATGTAAACAAAAAGTGTCAGAAAGGGCTTTGTCTTCAAGTGGTTAGAAGAGTGGATGATGTGTGACATAAGCTTCCTAATGTTGTGCATAAAATGCCAGGACAGTTCAAAACCCCCCCAAATGACCCCATTTTGTAAAGTAGACACCTCAAGCTATTTGCTGAGAGGCATGTTGAGCCCATTGATTATTTTTTTTTTTTGTCCCAAGTGATTGAATAATGACCAAAAAAAAAAAAAAAAAAAATGTACAAAAAGTTGTCACTAAATTATATACTGCTCAAACATGCCATGGGCATATGTGGAATTACACCCCAAAATACATTCTGTTGCTTCTCCTGAGTACGGGGATACCACATGTGTGGGACTTTTTGGGAGCCTAGTCGCGTACGGGACCCCAAAAACCAAGCACCGCCTTCAGGATTTCTATGGGTGTAAATTTTTGATTTCACTCCTCACTGCCTATCACAGTTTCGGAGGCCATGGAATGCCCAGATGGCACAAACCCCCCCAAATGACCCCATTTTGGAAAGTAGACACCCCAAGCTATTTGCTGAGAGGTATGTTGAGTATTTTGCAGATCTCGCTTTTTGTCACAAAGTTTTGAAAATGTAAAAAAAGAAAAAAAAAAAATGTCTTTCTTAATTTTCAAAAACAAATGAGAGCTGTAAAATACTCACCATGCCTCTCAGCAAATAGCTTGGGGTGTCTACTTTCCAAAATGGGGTCATTTGGGGGGGTTTTGTGCCATCTTGGCATTTTATGGCCTTCAAAACTGTGATAGGTAGTGAGGAGTGAAATCAAAAATTTATGCCCTTAGAAACCTTGAAGGCGGTGCTTGGTTTTTGGGGTCCCGTACACGGCTAGGCTCCCAAAAAGTCCCACACATGTGGTATCCCCGTACTCAGGAGAAGCAGCAGAATGTATTTTGGGGTGTAATTTCACATATGCCCATGGCATGTGTGAGCAATATATCATTTAGTGACAACTTTGTGCAAAAAAAAAAAAAAGTTTGTCATATTCCCGCAACTTGTGGCAAAATATAAAATATTCCATGGACTGAACATGCCTCTCAGTAAATAGCTTGGGGTGTCTACTTTCCAAAATGGGGTCATTTGGGGGGGTTTTGTGCTATTTTGGCATTTTATGGCCTTCGAAACTGTGATAGGTAGTGAGGAGTGAAATCAAAAATTTGCGCCCTTAGAAATCCTGAAGGCGGTGCTTGGTTTCCGGGGTCCCGTACGTGGCTAGGCTCCTAAAAAGTCCCACACATGTGGTATCCCCGTACTCAGGAGAAGCAGCAGAATGTATTTTGGGGTGCAATTCCACATATAACCATGGCATGTGTGAGCAATATATCATTTAGTGACAACTTTTTGTAATTTTTTTTTTTTTTTTTTGTCATTATTCAATCACTTGGGACGAAAAAAAAAAATATTCAATGGGCTCAACATGCCTCTCAGCAATTTCCTTGGGGTGTCTACTTTCCAAAATGGGGTCATTTGGGGGGGTTTTGTACTGCCCTGCCATTTTAGCACCTCAAGAAATGAGATAGGCAGTCATAAATTTAAAGCTGTGTAAATTTCAGAAAATGTACCCTAGTTTGTAAACGCTATAACTTTTGCGCAAACCAATAAATATACGCTTATTGACATTTTTTTTACTAAAGACATGTGGCTGAATACATTTTGGCCTAAATGTATGACTAAAATTGAGTTTATTCGATTTTTCTTATAACAAAAAGTAGAAAATATCATTTTTTTTCAAAATTTTCGGTCTTTTTCTGTTTATATCGCAAAAAATAAAAATCGCAGAGGCAATCAAATACCATTAAAAGAAAGCTCTATTTGTGGGAAGAAAAGGACGCAAATTTCATTTGGGTACAACATTGCATGTCCGCACAATTTACAGTTAAAGCAGCGCAGTGCCGAATCCCAAAAACAGGCTTGGTCCTAATGGCCCGAAATGGTCCGGGGCTTAAGTGGTTAAAGCAGCAGAAAAAGCTAGCTTTTATTAGCGTTTATCTGTGTAGCGTTTTTTTGCTTTAAAAAAAAAAAAAATTAAAAAAAAAAAATTTCAATGGACCAAAAATTGCTAAAAAACGCTCGCGGCCAGCGTTTGAGCGTTTTTCGTTTTTTTCTGCCGAAAAACGGCACTTTGAACGCAAATTTCTTGCGTTCAGAAAAAAGCCCATTAACTCCACTGCTCATTAAAGCTAAAAAACGTTATGTGTACATGAACACATAGGCTAACATAGAGTGCAGTTATTGGGCTTTTTAAAAAAAAATGCAAAAACGCCCATTAACTGCAGTTTATCAGCTTCTGTGTACATGGAGCCTTAATGTTCATGCAAAACATCTGACAGAAAGTTGTGACAGTTGATATATGGCTTTTAATCCACAACAGTCACAATGCAGGAAAAAGGATACCTGCAAAGATTTTACAAATATTTCATTTTGAAGTCTCGTGAAAATATGTCAAAATAGCACTTCACAATACCTTTTATTGTTGGAAGTTACTTCTATATTGCAGTGTTAAATTCTATATTTCAGTCATGCAAATCAGAGCTCTGGTAGTATGTGTCAAAATCTCAGTTTATTTATTGTGTGTTAAGTGAATCTCTATAAAGATGATCCCACACAAAAACAGAGCAGAGAGGCATTTTGTCTGTTGACACAAGGAAATCCATGGTGATGCTTTGTCTCTTACATGCCTAAAATGTTACTTTTAACCCGTGTCCACACTGGAAAAATCGGCTCGCACATCCGATTCTTGCACCATTTGGCAGTTCGCAATGTGAACCGATCTGGGGGGGGGGGGGGGGTGTCATTAACTTTGCATTGACACTCACAGCTGTTCGCAGATGTCAGAGTGAACCGCCGGCAAGTGACATACGATGCGGGAACCCACACTGGAATCACGCTGGTTCCCACGTCGCATATACAGTATCTCACAAAAGTGAGTACACCCCTCACATTTTTGTAAATTTATTATATCTTTTCATGTGATAACACTGAAGAAATTACAATTTGCTACAAATGTAAAGTAGTGAGTGTACGGCTTGCAAATTTTCTGTCCCCTCAAAATAACTCAAACACACAGCCATTAAGGTCTAAACCGCTGGCAACAAGAGTACACCCCTAAGTGAAAATGCCCAAAGTGTCAATATTTTGTGTGGCCATCATTTTCCAGCACTGCCTTAACCCTTTTGGGCATGGAGTTCACCAGAGCTTCACAGGTTTCCACTGGAGACCTCTTCCACTCTATGACAAACATTCACGGAACTGGTGGATGTTAGAGACCTTGCGCTCCTCCACCTTCCGTTTGAGGATGCCCAATAGGGTTTAGGTCTAGAGACGCGCTTGGCCAGTCCATCACCTTTACCCTCAGCTACTTTAGCAAGGCAGTGGTGACCTTGGAGGTGCGTTTGGGGTCGTTATGTTGGAAAAATGCCCTGTGGCCCAGTCTCCAAAGGGAAGGGATCATGCCCTGATTCAGTATGTCACAGTACATGTTGGCATACATGTTTTCTTCAATGAACTGTAGCTCCCAGTGCCGGCAGCACTCATGCAGCCCCAAGACCATGACACTGTTTGCGGGCTTTCTTGTGCATCGTCTTTAGAAGAGGCTTCCTTCTGGGACGACAGCCATGCAGACCAATTTGATACAGTGTGCAGAGTATGGTCTGAGCACTGACAGGCTGACCTCCTCCAACCTCTGCAGCAATGTTGGCAGCATTCATACGTCTATTTCCCAAAGACAACCTCTGGATATGACGCTGAGCACATGCACTCAACTTCTTTGGTCGGGCATGGCGAGGCCTATTCCGAGTGGAACCTGTCCTGTTAAATCGCTGTATGGCCTTGGCCACCTTGCTGCAGCTCAGTTTCAGTGTCTTCTTATAGCCTAGGCCAGTGCTGGCAACCCTTGGCACCCCAGATGTTTTGGAACTATGTTTCGTATGATGCTCATGCACTCTGCAGTGTAGTTGAGCATAATGGAAAAAAAGTAGTTCCAAAACATTTGGGGTGCCAAGGTTCGCCATCACTGGCTTATGACAACATGCACAGCGCTCTCTCTCGTGAGAGTTTTCCAGGAGGGGGGGGGGGTGAGTCCCAGTGAGAGTAGCAGGTGTGCCTCTGTGTAAATCCATCAAGTGAACAGGCAGCAGCTTCAGCTGCACACAGTTACATGATCACAGTTAAAATTATTTCAGCCAGACTCAGTGGAGATTTCTGCAGCATAATTGGCAAGTACAGAATCACAGGATATATAAAATATGCAAAGTGGTGGAAGGGAAGCTTTAGAAAGGCGAAGATGTTTTAATTACAAATTATGTGAGCAGTTCCTCTTTAATACACCTAAGACCTTGTAACACGAATGAGTCACATGACACCGGGGTGGGAAAATGGCTCATTGGGCCCAATTTGAACATTTTCACTTAGGGTGTACTCACTTTTGTTACCAGCGGTTTAAATATTAATGGCTGTGTGTTGAGTTATTTTAAGGGGACAGCAAATTTACACTGTTGTACAAGCTGTACACTCACTACTTTACATTGTAGCAAAAGTGTAATTTCTTCAGTGTTGTCACATAAAAAGATAAAAAATATGAGGGGTGTACCCACTTTTGTGAGATACTGTATGTGACCCGGGACTTATACTTACTCTAAACATACGCAATGCGTTTTTGTGCAGATTTTGAGTTACATGTCCTTTAAAAATTGCACTGAATAACGCAGTAAAATCTCAATGTGTTTTTTGCAGCGAATCAGTGTAAGGCTAGTATTTTTTTAAGCTCCTAGAAGCTACTTAGCATTTTTTTTTTTGCTCCTAGGAGCCGAATACTGTTATCCTATGTTTCCATGCATACTACATTAGGTTATTAGCTTTTTTTTTTTAGCTTAAGCATCTGGGAGCAAGAAAAAAATAGAAATAAAAAAATTCTTTTTGGAGCGTTTTTCTAGCAGGAAAAAAAAAAAAAACGCTGAAAGCTCCTAAAACGCTACTAGCAGCTTTTTTATAGAGCTTTGTACTAATACGCTCTATATATTTCTGCCAAGGGAACTGGTGTTTTAATAAGAATTTGTTTATTTTGTTTTTGACCCATCGTGGGCCGAATTCTCCCCCCCCCCCCAAAAAAAAAGCTGATGAAAGCAGGTTGGTAAAAGGTGAGATCAGGTAACGAATGCGACAGCTTCTGTACACGTAGCGGTTTTAGTAATTAATTGTTCATATCTTAGCACAGAGAACCCTTGACCCCAGAAAGTGTCCACAAGAACTGTTGCCCTTAACAACCAGCTTGTCCATTTTATTTTCAGACAAAAACAGAAAAGGGGGAACCTGGCTGGTTGCTTTCCTCGGACACATTCATTCACAAGGGCAAGATGACTACTTTTTAACTAGGATGGTAATACACAGAGCAGAAACCAAAAGACGTATGTTTCCAAAATAAATAGAAAAGGCTATACAAAAGTAGGACACCAGCTGCCTGAAAGGGCAAAAGCTAGCTGGCACCAGGGATATGTCTACTATGGCTTAGGGTATACTCCAGTTAAATAACATTGCAATTTCGGCACGGGATATACATACACCATGCTTATATGTATCCTATAATATAGACTGCTCAGTCGAGCCGATAAGTGATCATAGGAAACATACCTAAAATGCAGAGGACTAAGGCAAGTTCCTTGCTTTGGTACAGAGACAATGGGGGTTATTTACGAAAGGCAAATCCACTTTGCACTACAAGTGCAAAGTGCACTTGAAATTGCACTTGGAAGTCCAGTCGCTGTAAATCTGAGGGGTAGATCTGAAATGAGGTGGAGCTCTGCTGATTTCATCATCCAATCATGTGCAAGCTAAAGTGCTGTTTTTTATTTACCTTGCATGTCCCCCTCGGATCTACAGCGACTGCACTTCCAAGTGCACTTTCAGTGCAATTTCAAGTGCACTTTGCACTTGTAGTGCAAAGTAGATTTGTCTTTAGTAAATAACGAATACATTAGTAGCAGGGCTGCATTTCCATCCCTGTAACCTGTACACACACACACACACACACACACACACACACACACACAACCTTTAGCTTCCAATGCAAAACCCCTCTGCTAGGATCACATATTGCACAGGTGTCAAACACAAGGCCTGCGGGCCGTATCCGGCCCTCCAGGCCATTACATGTGGCCCTCGCCCCTCTTCAGTTGCCGGAGAGATACAGCCCTCCTCTGGTCCTCCTCCGGACCCTTACTTTCTGCTTTCAAGCAATGCATCCAGCTTCTTTCCAGCAGCAAGCATAAAGGTAAGGGGGGGGGGTGCACTGTGATCTAAGAGAGAGTGGGAGACTCAACTTCTGATGGTGGGGTGGCTCTTGACATCTAATGTAAGGGGAGGGAATGCGCTGGACATCTAATCTTACAGATACAACCGGCCCTTTTGAGGGCAATCATAATGCTGATGCAGCCCACAATGAAATGGAGTTTGACACCCTTTGACATATTGTATACAATAGCTTATGGTTTTCTTGGCACTTATCTAGTTATGAATATTTTGATTAACGATAACGAAATGCCGCCCCCCCCTTTTTTTGATGCCGTGATCTCACTTCCTGTTAGAGGGTGGCTACATATGTTCAGAATATAAACCAAAAAAGTCAGTGCTACTACCCATACATCACATAGAAAGCAAGGCTCCCGGGTGCTTGATGCACAGTCGCTGGCTGAGTAGAGTAATGAGGAAAAGATGATCTGCACTCCGGTCGTTGCTCTTAAAAATTTGTAGTGTTTATTAACAAGCCACAGTGGACAAATGCAAATAGGAATGGTTCCTAGCTATATATGGTCTCCATGGTCAATAATTAGGAATGTAACCACGCTCGCTTGTGAGATGGAATATGAACTAAGATTTTTAGTGTGCAATGGTTCCAAATAGAAGTGAAGGGGGAAAAAAGGAGAGGTTGTGGAGCTCAGGAAGTAGGTTACAAGGAGGCAGAAAAACACAGCAAGAAGCAATTTCTTTAAAAACACATTAAAGGGCCATTAAAAGTAGTAGATGTGTATGGATTATTCTTTTTATCCCCAAAAATAAAGATATTTAGTGTCACTTTACATTATTGGTTTGTGTTATCCCAAAATGTTTCTGTTTCAATACAATTTAATGAAAAAATACTTTCCATGAAAAAAAAAAAAAAAAAAAAAACACACACCACAAACAACTATATGTACGCTACCCCCAGTTGAGAGCCTCTGGTTTTGTTTCGGGCCCTGTGTACAGCACCGCCAACCCCCGGCAATCTTACTCGACCCACTCTGGCACAGCTAGTCTAGGGTTTATTGTCTTATCACAATCTAATGCCCCGTACACACGATCGTTTTTAATGTCATTTTTTAAACCAACGTTTTTCTCCTCGTTTTTTTTCATGTTTCCTCTCAAGCCTGCCTTGCGTACACACCATCATTAAAAAAACGATCAAGCAAAGCGCAGTGACGTTCAACACGTACGACGGCACTATAAAGGGGAAGTTCCGTTCGAATGACGCCACCCTTTGGGACGCTTTTGCTAATTCCGTGTTTCCGCGTGTTAGTAAAAGTTTGGTGAGAGACGATTCGCGCTTTTCAGTCTTCGTGCTTTGAAGATCGTTTTTGGGAGTTCAGATTGCACCTGTGGGTTCGTATCTGTTTAGCACTGCTTGTAGTCAGTTCGTATCTGTTTATTCAGTGCGGCCTGCTCTGCACGTTCGTGTTTTTCAGCTTGTTCTTCATAGGCCTTGCTGTTCTTCCGTGCGTTCTTCTAGTACGTTCTGTTCAGCCGACCGTTATCTAGCCATGTTGCGGCTACGTACTCGTCGTAGAGTTCGTGCTGTAGTTGGTGCAGGGGTTCATGCTGTATCCCGACTCCATGCCATGAGCAGGGTCAGGAGGAGTTCATGGACCAAGAATTGGTTGCTCCAGCGGCACCAATTCTGTCACATGCCTTTGTTGCGGGAGATCAGGGAGAATAATCCTGATGATTTCAGGAATTTTCTCAGGATGTCTGACCCCGTATTTCAGCAGCTGTTGGCTTTGGTGTCCCCCTATATTACCAGGCAGGACACCGTTATGCGGGAAGCCATCAGTGCTGAGCAGAGGCTCATCGCCACGTTGCGATACCTGGCTACTGGGAGAAGCCTGCAGGACCTTAAGTTCTCCACAGGCATATCCCCCCAGGCTCTGGGGATCATTATACCAGAGACTTGTTCTGCCATCCTTCAAGTTTTGCAGGAGGACTATATTAAGGTAAGTGTTCTTCTTCAAAAATTCACATTGTATGGTTTTTATTTTGGGATATTTTTAATTTGCTTTATTTGCAGTCCCTAATTCACATGATTCTTAGCTGCAGGGAATGTCCCCTTTCTCCCCATGTTTTATTATTTAAAGTTTGGTGTTTGAGGCCTACCTGTAAATTTGGCTTACCTAACCTCTCCAGCATGCTATCCTGGGGCCATACCTACCTTGACTAGTCATTTCCATGTTTTTTATTATATGTTCCATCGTAGTGCTTTACCCAAAACGCACCCTAAATTTGGCCTAGGAATGTTTCATTTTTGTTAACTTCAATACAGAGTGCTACAGCCTTCATGTGTGATATTCCCAACTCATCTTCAACCCTTCCCCCCCCCCCCATAATTTTTTTTCTTGCTTCCAATTTTTTATGTTTTTAACAGTTTCTACCAATGTTGGCCATGAATGTGTGTATGAAATCAGCTTTCAATGTTTCTGGCTCCAAGTATTCATTTGTTATTTCTTTAATTCCACAGTTCCCTTCTTCGCCACATGAATGGCAGAATGTGGCTTCCGAGTTTGCCCAGCGATGGAACTTTCCGAACTGTGGAGGAGCCATCGACGGCAAACATGTTCGGGTCGTCCCACCACCCCATTCGGGATCCTTTTATTATAATTATAAGGGGTTCCACAGCGTCGTGATGATGGCAGTGGTGTCGGCCACCTACGAGTTCCTCTATGTGGACGTTGGCAAGAATGGCAGGATGTCTGATGGAGGAGTTTTTGCCCAGACGGAGTTTGGAGAACGGCTCCTTTTGGATCTGCTGGCCTTGCCACCCGCGGAGCAGAATGTGGAGGGACTACCTTTTGTGTTTGTGGCGGATGAGGCGTTTGGCCTGGGACCCCATTTGATGAGGCCATTCCTGCAACGCACCCTCACCCCTGAGAGGAGGGTTTTCAATTATCGGCTGGCCAGAGCCAGAAGGGTGGTGGAAAATGCGTTTGGGATCATGGCCAGCCGATTTCGCCTCTTCCTTACCTCCATCCACCTTGCCCCATACAAATGGAACCATGTGGTTATGACGTGCTGTATAATTTCAACGAGTTATATATCTTTGAGTGGGCCTGAGGCCTCTAATCAATGCCGAAACTTTGGTGGCCCTGGAACCTGGCCGTCCTGCCTTGGCCCCCCCAACCGGACGTGAGGTCCGTAACCAATATGTGGACTATTTTATGGGTAGGGGGGCCATTGAAATGCCAGACAATCTCTAATAATTTTAGACCAAAAAAATAAAACTTTTTAAAAAAGTAAAGATTGGTTTGTCATTTTTATTGTATAATGTTTGATGTTTCTGGTAGGTTTACCTAGTGCATTTGTTTTGCCATGTGGATTAAAAAATCTTTTAATTAGCCTTCATTGTCAGTGTAAACACCAAACATTGATTAGTTCACTCAGCACCACATTTACATAATGAAGCCACAATGATTTGTTATGTAAAAATACCTTTATTTTTTTTGTTTAGGTGGGCAACTTCCATAGAAATGTGGATGTTCCCTTAATTTCAGGTGTATTAAAACGCATGACCAGCCATGCATAAACTATAGTTCTCCAAATTTTGAAAAAGCTAAACATGTCATTAAAGGGTAAAATAACCAAAAAAAATAGAAATCTCTGCAAGTAAAATGTTATTTGGTGTAAAAACATTAGACACGCCCAAGCACAGCCATGATATTTTGGAGCCTTTTCTCCACCCGCTTTGTATTTGCCCTGATCTCTCGCAAATCTCCCTTAATTTTTTCGAGGTCACGACAGCAGACTATCAGGTATTGGATCAGGATCTGGGCACTGTGATGTGACAACTTATTGGGGTCTTCAGCCAGAACTGCACCTAAATGTAAAAAGAAATATGTAGGATAGAATATGTAGGCCTACATCTATTTAACATGCATGTGTCTGGTTTCTCTCTGACCTGTGGTGGTGCCACTTTCCACTTCCACAACATCACATTCCTCTCCATCCTGGGGTTCTGGGGGTATTGTTGTAGGTATTGCAATTCTCGTCTCATCTGAGGTAGCTTTTCGAATCCCTAGGGAGATTGAAATAAAAGGAATAGTTTCATTAGTAGCGACTCAATTTTGCTACAATAAGAAACATGGAAAAAAACTTTTTAATCATTCTTTTGAAGCATGCTCCATTTTAATTTTTAACCCCTGTGCCAACCGGGACAAATGATTGGATACATAGGCCAAAACAGAGCATATACATTTTGTAAACAAATTTGAAACATTGTAACACCCCAAAGTATCTACACTGGATCACCTGTGTGTGACTCCCTCAAGCTTTTTGGCTTTAGGCCCACACTTGTACTACTGCGTTCAGATGTTTCATCAGCTGCTGAGCATTCACTCCCTTTAACATTACCATGCATATCGTTTTTCCAAATGAACAAATCTCCTTTGGATTAGCACACCAAAAATAAGTGTGGCCCAAATGTACTCCCCCAAATAAACAAAAAAACATGGGTGTTCACACTGGATGATCCGAAAACATTGTTTGAGGAACTGTACGGAGAAAGAGGTTTAATACGTCTGTTTACTATGCGGACGAACCTAAAAAAGATGGTATCTTTCAGTGTACTATATGAAAGTTAAAAATACACGACAGAATACAAGAAAATAATATGTACCATGGAAACTCAAAAAAAAACAACTTACTTTTTAATATAACTTTCTTGATTCTTTTATATTGGTCGGCCTCCCGCAACTTCAGATCTGACCATCTTTTTCTGAGCTGTTCCTTCGTTCTGCACACCCCGAATTTTTGGTGGAGACTTTTGACCACTTTGCCCATAATTCTGGACTTGACCAGATTAGGCCTTTTATACGGACCATGCTTGGCATCATAATCCTCCTTCTTTAAAATGGCGACCATCTCCACCATTTCCTCGAATGACATGTTGGATGCCTTATATCTCCTGGGTCTTGATTTGGGCTCCTCTGTAATTTCATCCTCTGTAGAGGTAATCTCAGCCACCTGTGTCTCCGCCATGTTTTGTTCAGCACTACGAGCGAGAAGGGGCGGGGAAAGTACAATATCGAACGTCAGGGGCGGGGAAAGCGTGCGGAGTTTCACGCATGCGCTGTGTATATAAAGTGAAGATCCATGTCTGGGAAATACGTTCATTTTTCGGGAGAGAGAGTTAGCAACGAACGTCGTGACCAAGGTACCTAACAATTTTACTTTTTGAGGTTCATCAGACGAGGAGATTTGTGTGCTCAAAATATGTAGACAATGCACAGTTGAGGAATGTTGCCTGAAATATATATTTTTTTTGGTTTCTCGCTTTTACAGATACCATGAATACTTTTAAAAACCCAGACTTCATGGGGGAGTTCATCGACAAATGGCAAGAGCTCCCTATATTATAGCAAACCAAAAGTGGCGGTAATAAAAATAAAGACGCCAGGAAAGCAGCACTGGAGAGCCTGCTTGCATTTGTGCAAACAAAGATACTGTTAGAAAAGTTTAGTATTGTGCGTCTATTAGACAGCTTTACTGATTCTTTAAGATGGCTTCTGAGCACATGTTCTAACCTTGTTGTATTCTTTTGTTCTTACTAACCCCATACGTAATACATGTATAGAAAGCAGATTGTACGGGACGCTTTGCTTGTGAATAAAGGTACTAACTTGTACCATGTACCAGTGGAGCCTCCTTAGCAAATTAGCCAATAAGAAGTGTTATTGTCTTTTCAGTGTAAGGATGAGAAGGTGGGGGCCCCCTGCTTCTCGCTCACTTTTGCTATGATTTTCATCTTGTAAGCTTCACACAAAGTGTACCGGTGCATTTTGAATAAATTGTCTTCACTTTCAAACACCTGGAATTCGATTGATTACAAGAAAATGCTAACATTTGGTCTTTCGAGCGGAAATCAATGGTTGGAGATTGGGTCTTCCGGAACCGACAGAACCCAGTGAGTATTGGACCTGAAAAGCTCACTGAGAATCCCCCACTCACGTTAGTGTTAAACAGGGACTGCTTGGCACCGGATTTGACCCAAATCCACTATCTGGTTCTGAACCTGAATATATTTAGTCTTTTGGTGTTTGGAAGGTAAGATAATTTATATTTACTTTTCTTCTCCTCTCTTCTCTACTCTTCTCTTCTTTTCGGTTGATTCTTGTTTGTTCTGTGTGAATTGTGTATGTGAATTGTGTATGTGAATTGTGGTACCGACACTTGTATTGATCGTATAAAATCTCGATAATCTAGTGCTCGAAGACAAAGGCATTTGGGTACATTGCCTATGGTAAAAAAAAAAAGTCACCCGCTGTCCGGACAGGTAAAAAAAAGATTTGTGGTACACCAAAACGTCAGAGGTTGATTGCCTGATGTTGTCAGAGGTGTTTTGCCTGATGTTGTCAGAGGGAGATTTCCTGACGTTGTCTGAGGTTGAATGTTTGATGGTTTAAGCGCTAAATAGCAGAGTGGTCTAGAAAGACCGCAAAGTTAACTTTATTCTGTGTGTGTTTTAGTGTCTTCTTTCTTATGTTTTATGGATGCTGTAATTTCATTGAAAAACGGCAGAACTGAGCCAAGGTGTTCTATAAGTTAATGTGAGACCCACAAATGATGATTTATGTGATGGTGAGAATTAGACGAGGCAATGCAAGTATTATCTAAATGTTTAAGAAATATTTGAGAAGCAGAAAATCAATGCTGATGGTTCTTAGATGCAGAGAAAAACCTGCTTGCATTTCAAAGCCTCCCTCCCTCCCTTCTTTTTGCGTTTTGTGTATCTATGCTTAAGAGGGGAGAGAGGCCCCCCTCCCTTCAGATTTCTGTGTGGGAAAACCGTCTCTAAGAATGTTAACGCTTGATATGATTTTAGTAGTATAACATGTGACTGAATTGATTTAGAGTGCCAAAATATTAAAGGAACTATGCAAGTTAAAGTTAAAAAGTAGTAGATGGAAAACATGGAAGTGAATTGCAGTATAAAGAAGGTAAAACTGTTGTAAGATTATTAATGAGGATTGTTGAATATGAGACAAGGAAAAGCTGAGGATGTTTTTGACTACTTTAAAGGTGTTCATTGTAGTGCTGTTAGAAGGAGATAAGAAATTTATGCAAAGTAAACAACCTAAAATCTGTTCAGTATTGTGCTAAATGGGAAACAAAAGTTGGATTTAATGGTAAATTAACTGTAAAAGGGTGTCAGGATTTGGTGGATAAGCTTAAATTGTTATGACCCAGAGAAAAAAAAGACAAAAGACATGGGTTAAACAACAAAAAAAAAAAAAAATGGCCTCACGGGCTTCAACACGCTAGGATCAGAGCAGTCGGGAGAACAAAAGAAAAATGTCAAGCCCAAATGCCCCTGGTGGACAAAGAGGAGGATTTCATTTGTTGAACCACAAGACCCCATCCTTAAAAATAGCCCCCCCCTCAGGTGCAAGCCACTGCCCAGAGTACCACCCTTCCCGTCACACCCACCCCTGTTAGGAACCGCCTTTGAACAAGACCCCAAACTTACTTCCTCAATCTATTTAGACAGTAGCACAGCTTTGGAGATGAACAGATCGATCCTTGAATCTTTAACTAACGCCATAATCCATGTACTAGGGGCCCCAGCAGGGTCCAAGAGATTAAATAAACCTCATATGAGGTATGGTGTAGATGATGGAGAGGAGTACCCCTTGATAGAAGTCCCATACCCCAGGGGAGGACAAGTGGACAAGGACAAGGGGATCCATTGCCTCCAGATAGCCTAGACTTAACAGGTTGACTGTCTTACTGAATAGATGCCAGCTTAGATGGGTACAACGGACTGATTGGACCTTTCAAACAAACAGTGGACTAAAGGGACGGTCACATGACATCGGTACTTACACAGTTACATGGCGAGCACCAGAGGCCGATCGCTTACTATTTTATAAAACTAGACAGGGTAACTAGAGCACTTCTACCCTGTGTACAGGCAGTGGTAGCTGCAGCCGAAGCAGTTAAGGCCTCAGCATCCATATAGTGCTATATCACCTGCTTACACTCAAAGTATCACATGCAGTATCTGTTATTCTTTTGCTACAAAAGATATCACATTTGAGCCCAGCATGACATCTTTCCTGTATGACAATACTCTTGATACAACCTCACTTAACAATACAGAGGTGTACTACATTAAACCCATCCACACTGCTACCACTTCATACTGATGGTCATAAACATGGCTGTACTGCTGCCAACACTGAAAAGGTACCTCCACAAAGTGATTTGAAAGATGTACCGTTATCCAACCCTGACATGACACTTTTTGTAGATGGCTCCAGTAAAAAAAAAAATCCAGATGGCACAAATGCAACTGGATATACAGTAGTGACACAGGGTGAAATCTTAGAGGCTAGGCCATTACCAAAACATTATTCAGCACAAGTAGCAGAGCTTGTAGCACTGACAAGAACATGCATACTATCAAAAGGAAAATCTGTAACCATATATACTGATAGTCAATAATGTTTTTTGCACAACAATGGAAAAACAGGGGAATGGTGACCTCTAGTGGTAAGCCAATTTCACACACAGACCCCCATCTCGAAGGGAAATAAAAGGGCAGATGAAGCTGCTAAAATAGCAGCACAAGAAACACATCAAAAAAATGACAGAACTGGACATTATAGAGATAGATCATACAGTCCTTACTGATATGCAGTAGAATGCACATCCCGGGGAGAAACATTATTGGAAAACAAAAAGGTTGCACAATAATAGATAGTATTTATACATCCCCTGAAGGAAAACCGGTATTGCCAAGATCCCTATTTAGGTATGCAGCAGTTTTGACACATGGAGTAACTCATGTGTCAAACAGGGGGATGACTGAGATGTTAAATACGGTATGTACAGCCTATGGTTTTACTAACTACAAAAAAAAAAAAAAAAAATTGTTCTCAGTACATTATATGTGCAAGTGACAATACTCAGGGAGGCATAAGACTACGGAAAGGGAAGTTCCCTACACCGCAATATCCATTCCAGCACATTTGTATGGATTTTATTGAATTGGACAAATGTGAAAGGAAGAAATATTGTTTGGTTATCATAGACGCCTTGACCAAATGGGTGGAGGTATTCCCGACAAGCAGTGCGGACGCATAGACTGTGGCCAAAACGTTACTAAGATATAAGTCCTACATTTGGAATACCTGAAAAGATCTACAGTGATAAGGGATCCCATTTTTGTAAATAAACTCCCACGGCAATAAGGTTTGCAGAGAGGTCTACCTGGACTCACCAGTCCCGTTGCAAAAAGGTTTTATAGGCAGAGCACTGTCAGTTGGCGGCAGAGCTCTGGTAAGTCCGGCTACAAAGGGAGGTTCTGCACAAGGTGGGGCTTATCTCAAACCGGTGAAGACTCCCTTACCTTACCCCCCCAGGGCTCTGTAGCTGGTCAGGATGAAAGGGATAGTAATTGTCTTAGGTCTACTGGTGACTCTAGGGGAGACGTCCATACGGGGAGGCAGAAACTGGAAATAGGAATCTCTAGAATGGGCCAGTACGGGGAACGCCTTGAACTTAATCTTCATACAAGGGGTAACTAGCAACATTTTAGTTTCTGACCCTACTGAGATAAATCACATTATTAGGTTTAGTGGAGAGGATGAGGAGCAAACATTTATGTTTACCTGATGCCAAAGACCAGCTACATGAAAAAAAAGGATGATGACGAAGGCAAAGATGGGACTGGTGCCAGTACTTTAGCATTAAAGTTCAACTGAGAGGTGTCCAATTCGTCTGAACAATCTTTCCCTGAAGGTTGGCTTTCCAGAAGATTGTCATGTTTTCTGTATATCCTGCATTCTTAAATGGTGTGAAACCTCTTCATTCTGACCTGTTGACTGCGAACCCTTTCAAGCCGTGTATAAATTAGATCCGGTGGGTGGATGCACCAAAACCCATGTTGTGGCAAGAACGCAAAAAGAAAACTGCAGCTGCAACCTGTGCCAGTGGTGCTGTACAGAAGAGAAGATATGCTTTGGAATGGAGGTTATGAGGCAATACTGCTTGAATTAGGAGAAAAAGAAGTGAAAAGATGTACTACAATCAAGCCTGCCAGCTTTTTCCTAGAGACAGAGGAAAACCCTGAAGAGGAGGGTGACCACATTTGCTTAAAACTTATGGAAGAAGAAATGCAGCAAATCTCCCCAGTAAAGGACACTCCTTTTGAAAATTCTGATCTGATCCTGTTTGCAGAGGGTTCACGCCTGTACAAAGATGGAGTCCCAAGAATGGCATATGCGGTGACAACATTGGAGGAAGTGATTGAGACCCAACTACTCCCTTCATCACTTTCAGCGCTGGTTGCCAAAGTGGTAGCACTCATAAGGGCCTATGAGACCGCAAAGGATCAAACAGCAAACACCTATACTGGTAGCAAGCATGCTGTCGAAGTAGTCCATGATTATGGACCCATAAGGAAGGACAGAAGTTTCACAATTGCTGCAAGAAAAATCAATTTAAAACTGGAAATATGTTTGAGAACTTTTTGAATCAGTCACCCTCCCAAAGGAAGTAGCCACCCTGAAAGTCAAGGCACATACTGGAGGACAACCCATGGAAGAAAAAGGAAACCAGTTGCCTGATCATACTGCCAGGAAGACTGCTGAAACACCAATGGAAGCAATCATGACTAATCACAGATTTTGCAAGGGAAAAAAAAAAAAAGAAGAAGAAGAAACCTGTAACAGATTGAAGGAAAATAAGGAAACTAATACTGAAAGTAAAAGAGCTGATTAAGAAATTGCAAGAATCTGCACCTGATGATTGGTATAAGATTATGTAAAGAAGGATCAAGATGGACTCTTGTGCAAGGAAAATGGAATATGTGTCCCATCTGAAATGGAAAAGATGATTATGCCATTAGCCCATGGACTGAGTCATGTATGCCCTAAGGCAATGGAAGGAACATAAGCAAGGCTGGATGGTTTATTCGATACTCCAGAAATGAATATCAAGACTTTGTTGAGGGATGCATAATCTGTGCTAAAAATAACTCAGGAAAACAGACCAGAGTAACACAAAGACATTTGGCCAAGTCACTATTCCTTTTCCAAAGACTTCAGATTTATTAAATCCAATTGCTCAAACAAGGCCAATATCAATATGTTTTGTTGTGCATAGAAATGTTTCAAGCTGGATAGAAGCCTGACTGGTGGCTAAAGCAAATGCCAAGACGACAGAAAAGACGATCCTTTCCGAGGTAATATGCCAGTTGGAGTCCCTGAAATCATAGAGAATGACAGAGGAAAACATTCCACTGAACAGATCATGAAAATTACATGCAAGGATTTGGCAATTGAGCAGGCCTTCCATGCTCCTATCATCCTCAGAGTTCAGGGAAGGTAGAAAGGTATAGTGGAGTCGTTAAAGGCAGGCCAGCTAAATCAATGCAAGAAAAGGGTAGATAGGTTAGTAAAGAAACAATGGCCATAACGGTTTCCTCAGGTTCTTTACAGCATCAGGATTACCCCTACTTTATAGGTCAGAGAACTTGAGCCCTTATGAGATTTTGTTTGGGGGGGCCCACCTAAGACAGGGTTGTATTTTCCACATCAGACTGTTGTAATGTATAATAATTTTGTTATGTAATTGTCTAATACAAGAAACTAACTGCGATGCACAAGTTTGTTTTTGATCCAATTCCAGATCAAGTAACTGGAACACATGATTTACAGCCAGTTGATTGGGTCCTAGTAAAAGAACATGTGAAAGTACCTTTAGGACCAAAGTTAAAAGGACCCTACCAAGTGTCCCTGACAACTGCTACAGCTGTAAAGTGACATGGATACATGCTAGCCATTGCAAGAAAGTACAGCTGATTTCAAAAGATGAGTAAACTACTGTTATGCCTTTGCTTGATCTTAGCAGTCAAGGCTATAGAGGAAAATTACCTGGACAAATTACACATGCTAACAGGTGTAAAAAGAGTAATTTGAGTAATGGCTAGATAGGTTCACATAGACCACACAGTTTAAAAAAAAAATGCACACACCTAGTACTCATTCACTTTCATTTTGAGTTTAAGCAATGCAAGGCTGCCCAAAAACTAGTATATCAGAAATGGTAAATTTTCAAGGATTCAACAGTTTTTTTTGTTCTTATGGGAATCAGTTGTTGGATTACTTGCTAATTTGTTTTCCAGATGTGCTAAATGTGAAAAGAATTACTACAATGGCAGTTAGAACTGAGGGAGATGACCCCAGGGAAGAAATAGAGTGTTACCAGATAGTCAGATTAGCAGATTCATATGATGCCAAGATGGGTGATACGAATGAGTAAAGATATGTATCCACATACACCCCAAGAAGAACTTTGCTCCACTTAGACGTGAAGTAGTACTGTGGACCCTCTGGTATCATACTAGGTAGGGAAGATATGATCCTGGCTGAAAGAGGAGGGGTATGCAAAATGTTTGGTAGCATGTGTTGTACCTTTATCCCTAATACAGCTCCTGGAGACCAGAGCCCTGGAAGGATTGACTGCTCTATCGAATGAATTAGCGGAAAATTCAGGTATTAACGATCCATTCACAAACTGGCTTGAAGGATGGTTTGGTAAGTGGACTGGACTTATCACATCATGTTCGATCTCAATTGCTGCGGTTTTTGTCACTTACGGATGCTGCTGCATTCTCTGTATTCAAGGACTTTCACAAAAACTGATTGAAACCGCAATCTCAAGAACAATGTATCAAGCCATTCCTACCTCTGAGGAGACCTACAGTATGTGGACATTGAAGCTCAACTTAATGACATACAGTCCGAAAGTGTATAACACAGGGACTATCATAGAAATGTATTGAGATAAAATAGACCCACAAGAGGAGGGAATGTTAGAAAAGTTTAGTATTGTGCGTCTATTAGACAGCTTTACTGATTCTTTAAGATGGCTTCTGAGCACATGTTCTAACCTTGTTGTATTCTTTTGTTCTTACTAACCCCATACGTAATACATGTATAGAAAGCAGATTGTACGGGACGCTTTGCTTGTGAATAAAGGTACTAACTTGTACCATGTACCAGTGGAGCCTCCTTAGCAAATTAGCCAATAAGAAGTGTTATTGTCTTTTCAGTGTAAGGATGAGAAGGTGGGGGCCCCCTGCTTCTCGCTCACTTTTGCTATGATTTTCATCTTGTAAGCTTCACACAAAGTGTACCGGTGCATTTTGAATAAATTGTCTTCACTTTCAAACACCTGGAATTCGATTGATTACAAGAAAATGCTAACAGATACCCACAACAACTCTCCAAGATGTCAAAAACAAAATTGGGACCATCAGAGGGACATACAGGACCCAGAGGACTATGGTCCTGAGGTCCCAGAGGTCAGGTGCACCAGCAGATAAGGTTTATAAACCCAGTCTGTGGTACTACAGTAAGCTTGCTTTTCTGGATGACCAGCTGGAAGTGCAGGAATCTCTCTCCACCCTTCCCCCCAGAGGTCAATCCAGCCTTCCTTGTACCCAACCCTCCAGCCTTCCTGTCAACCCTGCTCTGGCTTCCTCTGAGGATCAAGATCAGGGCCTTGAGGAGGCAGATTTGGAGATATGGAGCCAGGTAAAGTTTTGCTATCTATATTTCTAGCGTACAAAATTGTAGATTTTAAATAGATGTTATTATTGTTAAAGGTATGTACACTTCTACCAATAAAGTTTGTGAAGAGCAAGATACAGTAGTGGCCTAATTTTATGTGTCCAAGACAACAAAACCAGGATGCGTAATCAATGAAAAGGACATAACTTTTGGCATTGATTTCAACAATGTCTAGAGGTGAACAATGTCTGTGAATGATGATGTGGCAAAATAAATAATGTCCCTTTCTTTTTTTACAGCCAGAGCAGAGCCAGGAAGAGGGTGATGTTGGGGATCAGGAGGAGGCTGGGCCCAGTGGCACCCAGGAGGAGGCTGGGCCCAGTGGCACCCAGGAGGAGGCTGGGCCCAGCACACAGCACAAGAGCCCAGATGCCTCCCCTGGTAGTTAAACCACGAGGGCCAAGGAGAGGTAGGCAGGTGGAGGAGGAAACCAGGGCCTTCCTCAGAGAGGCAACAGCGGCCCTCAGAGAGGCACCCTCTGTTGAAGAGGGATTTGCCGCAGTCCTCGCCCACAAACTAGGGCAAATGGAGTTGCAGCAAAAAAATTTCAGTGAGACCCTGCTATTGAAAGTCATCAATAAGGGCATGCTGGGTGAACTCACTAGGTACACGGACATAACGGAGGTTGTCCCTACTCCTCCACCACCTCCTCCTCCTACTACTCCTCCTGCCACAACCTCTCCTCCTGATCCCCAGCCTCCAAGGAAGAAACCAACCAAGGCTGCAGAGAAGGCTGGAGAGAAGGCTACAAGGAAGAGAAGAAAATAATGCCTGCTGTAGTACCACAGCCTGGGGACATATAGGACTTATCTGCTGTGGCTCCTGACCTCTGGGAGCTCAAGACAAGATTGGGCTAATTTTTTAGGGGGATCTAATCTCTATTTTGGTTTGGACATCTTGTATGGTTGTTGTGGGGTCAAAGGGATGCACAAATGCAAGCAGGCTCTCCAGTGCTGCCTTCCACTTTAATTTGTTAATGTTCTGAAATAAAAAAAAATTGAGTGCCCTTTAAATACTTGACTATGTGATTTGTATTTCAAAAGAGAGCTTGCTAGGAAGCAGGCAGGGACATCTCAAATTATATTATTGTTATTATCAGGGGACATAAACCTCCCTGAGGCCAAATGAGACACATTTGGAAGGTTGTTGTGGTAACTTTACACAAGAATAATTTAAGTAAAAATACTTAAAAAAAGGCCAAAAAAAATAACCAAAAATAATATAAAATTTAAAGAAAAAAGGAGAATTAACTTATTTTATTATTATTAGTATTATTTAGGAGGGAGGTGCGGCTTATAAATAATATTTTATAATCATTAGAGCAATTTGGAATTACTTTAGAAACAAGTTTGGCATAAAACTCTCAATGTCAAAAGAAGAACGGAATGCGCTGCATTAAAACGATGCTATTAATTCCACCGTGACCAGGGCCGTCAGAACAGGAGAGGCAAACCAAGCAACTGCTTGGGGCCCCAAGCTGGCCTGGGGCCCCAGCAGAGCGGCCCCCCTCCCGCGATCGGCACCCCCCCCTCCAATTCAGGCGGGGGGGAGATAATCGGCACACCTGTCACTGTGAGACAGCAGCAGCATTGCTTTTAAATAAGTGCACAGTGGCTACGGTGTGTGCTGGAATCCAAAGCTCCTTTCTGTCTCTCCCCCCCCCCCCTCCCCTCCAGTGTCCTGCACAGTCTCTGGTATCTCTGACTCAATCTCCTCCCCCCCCTCCAATCACCAGTGCGGAGTGATGAGAGAATCGGGAGGCGGAGCTCACCGGAGCTCCTGTCGGGCTGGCCAGAGGAAGGGAGGAGGTGAGCTGAAATATTTTTTTCCTGAGAAAAGTCTCTCCTAGGAAGCAAAGCTGCAAAGTTTAGGAGTATTTGTTGCAAGTGATGCAGTAAAGGGTTAAGGTGACAGGAGAATCAGAAGAGATAGAGAGTGTATGGGGGGGGGAAGTGTGCAGCCCAATCACAGCTGACAGATACCTCCTGAGCAGCACAAACATAATACAAACATCCCCCAATCACTCAGACTAGATAATGTGAAAGTAATGTGTGACCATTCATGTAACCTTTATATATGTGATGAGTCTACACTTCTGATTGTACAGACTCAGAGATTGGATAACACAGAGTTATATGAATTGTCATACATTACCTTCACATCATCTGTACATACAGAGTGCTGGGGGCTGGATTATATATATATACACACACACACACACGTATGTGCTTACGGTTTATAAGAGCCCTTTTACACTGGAGCACCCATAACGTCGGCGGTAATACGCCGCTATTTTTACCGCATTTCGGCCGCTAGCGGGGCAGTTTTACCCCCGCTGGCGGCCGAGAAAGTGTTAAAACCGCTCGCAATGTGCTGCTGAAGCAGCACATTGCGGGCAGTATAGCCGCGCTGTCCCATTCATTTCAATGGGCAGCAGCGGTGGAGGCACGGAAAACTAACCGCTCCTTCACCGCTGCAAAGATGCAGCTAGCAGGACTTTTTCTAACGTCCTGCTAGCGCAACGCTCCAGTGTGAAAGCCCTCGGGCTTTCACACTGGAATGAATGGGGCAGCAGTTTAGCAGCGTTTTGCAGGTGCTATTTTTAACGCTATAGCGCCTGCAAAACGCTCCAGTGTGAAAGGGGTGTAACAGATTGTTTTCATTGAATAATACCGCTGTTTGATTTATTGCTGTATATATTAGTAGATGAGCAGAAGAGCTTTTTTTGCATTATAGACCTCACCATCTAAACAATTCTCAGCCCCCAACTCCCCCCAGCTTATATCACCCCCAGACCACTTTATACATCCAGCTGAGGGACATCATTCCATAGTCTCTTTCCTTTCCTTATCTTCCCAAAATCACTCCCGGGTCACCCCACAGACACTACAGGAAATCCCTAACCCCATCATACCCACCACAGTCCTCTCCTCTACATACTGCCCCCGTCATCCCCTCCACAGTCCCCTCTTCTACATACTGCCCCCGTCATCCCCTCCACAGTCCCCTCTTCTACATACTGCCCCCGTCATCCCCTCCACAGTCCCCTCTTCTACATACTGCCCCCGTCATCCCCTCCACAGTCCCCTCCTGTACATACTGCCTCCATCTTACCCTCCGCACTCCTCTCCTGCTGACTCTTACGTAAAGGGAGACTCTGCTGACTCTTACGTAAAGGGAGACTCTGCTGACTCTTACGTAAAGGGAGACTCTTGTGATTAATTCCATATGATTAGAAATGTTATTTAATCACAAAAATATATGTATAGTGTATACTACATAACAAAATTGCTGTGCATTGCTTTGTACAGAGGTAATGAATTTAATGTACTACAAAAAAAAAAAAAAAAAAAATATGGAGTGCGCTGCTTAAGCGTTCGGGTTTGGCTTGACGAAAAGGGGCAACCCTACCCTCGGGGGCCCCAAATTCTCAATCTGCTTGGGGCCCCCAAATTCCTTCAAACGGCCCTGACCGTGACGAATGTGCCATCTCCATTTCCAACATTAGCTTTACCAAAACGAGCGCTCCCGTCTCATAGTTGCTTCTGAGCATGTGCGTTTTTTTTCACGTTGTGAAAGCATACACACTATCGTTTTTCACGTCGTTAAAAAAAACGACATGAAAAACGACGTGAAAAAAAGAGAGCATGTCCGGAATTTTTAATGGCCGTTTTTCACGTCGTTAAAAATGCTCTGGAGCCTACACACGATCATTTTTAATGGCCATTTTTTAAAATGGCATTTTTAACAGCATGAAAAACGATCGTGTGTACGGGGCATAACAGTATTGCAAGTGTAACCTCTATGCATAAAGATAACACACTGATAGCAAGTGATGAAAGATAACGTTTCTTTACTTTGGGTAAAAGGCACAATGTTACACACCACATATGTCTGCAGAGCCCTGCAGCAGAAAATACAATACAGGCGATTACACACCAACTACAGCTATCTCTATCTATGCACCCTTATGGCGCAGAAGCAAAGTCCTACCTACGGATCAGGCCTGACCCAGCTTTAGACTCAGTCTTTTCAGAGATCAATTTCTTCGCATTCAACTTTACTGGTGGTGCACAACTGGAACAGTAAATTGTAATCCAAAAAGGGTAGGAAAAATAAATAGAGAATGAACCACTCACAGGAGACTACTCAACTAAGTTCCGCCACGAGTCTCCTGTGGGACAGTAACTAGAACCAGGAGGGCCAAGGCAGTCTCTAGGCCTAAACAAAGTACAGTCTATATCAGGGTTTCTCAACTCCAGTCCTCAAGGCGCCCCGATAGGTCATGTTTTCAGAATTTCTATTATTTTGCACTGGTGATTTGATCAGTTTCACTGCCTTGTAATTACCACAGCTGTTTCATCTGAGGGAAATCCTGAAAACATGACCTGTTGGGGCGCCTTGAGGACTGGAGTTGAGAAACACTGGTCTATATGAATGAGCAGGTGCTCGCTCACCACTCCGAACACGATCCCAGTCCGGGACTTCCACCTATTGTGTCTCACAGAGTCCGCAACGGCCGGGTCCCCGGTCCAACCACGACATGTCAGGTGCCACCCAGGCTCCGCAGTGGGGTGGAAGGCTCTCTGGAAGTTTGTGCAAGGCTTCAGGCCCTGCACTGCAGCAGATCCGCACAGGAAGACCTGTTGATTGCAGCGCGGTGTCCAAAGAGGCCGAGCTCAGCCTCGCCCCCTTCCTGTATAGCCCCTCCCATGAGTCTCTGCGGTGGCCAAATGCACCTTGGGTGCCGGGTAACGTAGTCCCGGGGCCTTAAAAGGAGCCCCCGATGGATAGATAGAGATTATATATATATATATTTTTTTTTTTTTTATACACACACCACACACACAGTAACGGCAAACATACGGATGTACACATTGAAGTATTGTATGCATAGACGTGGTGTAAGTGTGCACCCGCCCCCCCCCCGCAATCCATAAATATGGCGCACTTGTGAAGGAGCATTTTATTAGCAGTAGGGAGAAACCCTATTCAGGAGACCACCCCGTGGGCCTAAATTATTTTTCTCTAGAGCAGTTCAAGAGAAAAAAGTAGCAAATTTTATTTTATCTTTTCAAACTACACTGGAAGCAGACAAGATCAAAACAAAACAAAAAAAATAAAAAATAAATAAAAAAAGTTTGATCTGGGCAACATATTTTGTCTTATGAAGCAGGAAAAACAAACAAACAATCCGAGTGTTCCTTTATCCTGCTACAACTTGCCACCTGAAACGAACACCCATGTGCAGGCTGCCCCAACACAAATCAAAGAGCTGACCTTGGGGGCTCCTACAAAACATTGCATGAAACTAGTCCTAGTTCCTCTTGCTGTACAGGATACATCCTGGCCTTCATGAGATTCAAATCTAAAATGATGTCAAACAGATACAGTATATCTGCACACAAATCAAATATAACCAGAGAACATAATCGATATTCATACAACTCTTGTCCTGAACGTCATTCCTATTACATAAATATCAACCCAAAATGAACACTCGCCCGGGATTTCAAGTTTAAATGGAATTCAGCAGCCTATCCTTAGTGTACAGATCCTACGTTTGGTCACCAGGACAACCCCCCCACTTTTTTTTTTTATCCCCTTCTGTTGTATTCAGTTGCACTCATTCTTTCCAATCCAACAAGGATGGACACAAACCTGAATCCAACAAGCTTGGGGGAGGGGGGCAAAACACCTCTAGTAAATCAGCCTGGGAATCAATTTTCTCCTCCTGTCACTATGTTATGAAGCCACAATATTCGGTAACATAGATCTGCACTTCATACATATATATCGGAAGCCATGACATCTGGTCTATATTGTCAGCATACACAACACAGGCTTTTAATGGCTGCTTTGGGTTAGGTTTAAAGTAGCAGAAGAATGGTTACCAGGCTGGTCTCTTTAATAAAGATCATGTCCACAAGCAGAAACCTCATAGAGGGTTGACACTTGCCAGGGCTATAAAATGTTTGGTGGGGGATGGGTGTCACTAATAAACAAATGAATGACCCCTGGCCACTGTGTGTACACAAACATGACACTGTTCCAGTAGACATAAAACAAATCACAACTGTTTGAAAAAAAAAAAAAAGTCAGAAATGTAACAAAAACAATAAAAAAAAAAAAAACCCCACACACAAAAACTTAAAATTAATACAACAATACATATTATACACTGGCTCTTACAAACGTCACAAACACACAAAATTGGTCCTATAGGTGAAGTATGACGAGTGTGGAGTCATTTTAATGGCACAAATTATTCATGCTTGAACCGACAGCAGATGCAGTGTACACAGCAGTGTGAATAACACTGGAGATTATGTAATGTTTCGCCAGCCTCATAAATCAGCGCACACAATTTTTACCCTCTTACAATAAAATACGCCCCACTTCAGATCGGGAGACTTTCAGGAACATAGTAAATATCTATTTTCTGGCCAGCAGAGAACAAAGGGGGTGGGCTCTGCATTATTTTGTTCCCTTCTTCCCAAGCCTTTACCCCACCCGATGATCACAGAACAGACTGAAGGATGTATTACATTGAAAATATGGGGGGGGGGGGTCATAACAGAACCCCGATAGTCCTTTAAATGCACTGCAGACACAGGAACCGTAAATCTCCTAATAGCAGAATTCTCAGCACTAGATTATTTCACCCCAAATCTCAGTGCCCTTGCTAGGGTGCCTTTAACAAATATACATCAGCTTTAGATTTAATATCCACAACTTATATATAAAAATGGCACTATAAAAATAAACATGAACACAACAACATCTGTAGAAAATCCAGCAGATCCTGATAATAGATACACTGTGTCTCCCCCACCCCCACTTCCTCCAAGCCAGGAATTACAGAAATACAACAAAAATAAAGATATATCTTTGACATCACATTAAATATGGTTGTAAATGATCAGTGTTGTTAGTAAACAGATACATTTTCTCCATGGTCTGATTTTAGTCCAGTGCTCTGCTTAGAAAACAAGCAGAGAGAGGGGGGGGGGTGATCTTTCCCCCTTCATTTCAACCTCTTAAATTCAGGGGAGCCCCCCAATATTGGTATGGGTGTGTAGCCAAGAGCCCCCTGTGTCTGCTCCTGGGGGTGTCATGGGTGGGGGATGTTGTGGGGGGCAGGATGACGAGAGATTGCTGGGAGCTGGGCTTACCTGCTGTGCCTGTGTCTAGCTGCTTCTCTCCTTCCCCCTTCAGTCTGTGAGCTGTCTCTACTCCCTTCTACACTCATTGAATCCGACTGCCAAACCCCAGTGTGATGTCATCCTTGTGAAACTTAAAGAGACAACACCCCTTTTGTGGAGCAGATGACAGTCCTTCTCACACTGATACCAAGCAGGATCCTGTGTGAGCATAGATCTCAGTGTCCAGAGCTGACTGTAAAACTACAGCTAGACAGGAAAAATTTCCACTAAACGCTTAATGAAAAGCACGGCAAAGCATCAGAACACCAGAATTCCAGCACCCCGCTACATTTTACTGCACAGATTTTTTGGATTGCGGTCACTGTCATTTTTATATTTTGGACGCTATTCAGATGTACTAGTCGCACAAACGCACGTTTTTTCATGTTTTTTTTTTTTTTGTACAACGTGCATTCAAGTGAACTGGCTGCCCTACGTGTGACAAATACACCAAAAGAAGCTCCTACAACTATTTGTGTGTTGAGCTTTGCGTGTTTGTTGCATGTTACGTGGGCACTTTTGGGTGCCATTAACAATTGATGGCATCACAAGAAGGACGCGCAGTTTTTGTGCTTTTTCACGTTTCAGGAACGCACAAATGTCAATAGGACCGCTGTGCAGTGCAGTTTGTAAAAATGCTGCTAGCTGCATTCAAATTTTTTTTTGGGAGGTGGCAAACAGTACCAACACCCATACCCACACCCCCCCTGTCAGTCAGTCGGTCGGCAGGCAGGTCTGTGCACTTACCCCATCTATGCAGCACTTCACCGGTGGCTTCCCTTGCTCGGCGGCGACAGCTTTCCCTTCCTCTGCTCTCCATGGACATCAGCGGCTTCCGTTTCCTCCCTCCTCCTTGGCGGCCAATCAGGAGTCTTCTCTTTTTGGCTAATCGGAAAAAAGATCAGTGTTACAAAAATGTTTTAAATATTAATTCGCTGTTGTAACACCTGGTTAGGCTCATGGCGCAATGCTCTATGCTCCGAGCCCACCCTATTTTGAAGCCTGTTAGAGCCTATGGCTCTAATCAGCTGCTTCAATAAAACACCCCCGCCATGAATGCTATGCATGTGTAGCGGGTGTTAACATTTAGGGGGAGTGTCTGGGCGGTAGCATGGCCCAGATGCACTAATTGTTAGGGGTCTATGGCCATTTTGGTTCGTGGAGGATATAATGGTGTTCAGTTCCCTGCTGCCCCTGGGTGGCGCTGTCACCTTGGGCTGGGGTTGAACCATCATTGTAGGGCCGTGCCCTTTGTGTCCTCTCGCAGCAGTAGTACGGCAGGGCGGGGAACCCGCTGTGCCTGCTGGGAGAGGGTATAAAGGGGCGGACATCTTGCGCACGAGGTCCGAGCCCCAGGCACCTTCAGCCTGGGGGCTGCTGTTCTGTTCGTCCGCGCCCAGGTGCCCTCGGCCTGGGTGCGAGGGAGTTTGAGTTCCATACCAGGCACCTTAAGCCTGGGGTGAGGTACTTGCCTAGGCCTGGGGCCCAGTACCTTCGAATGGGTCCCGTATGGGAGAAGATACCTAGGGGCCCACCGAGTGAGGGGACCCGAGTCTCGGGCGAGGAGAACCAGGGAGGTGACCTGACCTGAAGATCCAGCACAGCATTGGCTGGTGATAGTGCAGGCCTCTGGGGACCGTCCGGGATGGATCATCTCCCTAACAGGGGTCGTCATTAGAAGGTAGTCCATGTTCTATGGTCTTTTCAGAGACCCAGCTACATCAGGTTTGGTGGCAGAGGCCTATCCAAAGGTCTGTGGCAGAGGCCTCATCGTTCACCCGGTCTGTGGCAGGGACCAACCTCACGGTCGGTGGCAGCGACCGTGCGCCAAAAGTTGTTGTGAACTCCTAACAGCTTCTCTGATCCGAAAGGATTGTGCCTGAACCCTCTCCCCACCAAGTTCGTGTTTGTATCAACCTGTCTGCTTGCAAAGAGGCATATTTATCTCTGCGGAAATAAATATAGATGTTGTACTGTCACCTGGTGTGGGCTTACTTTTCTGGGAGCAAAGTGTTCTACATTAGTGATGAGCCGAACACCCCCAGGTTCGGTTCGCACCAGAACCCGCGAACGGACCGAAAGTTCGTACGAACATTAGAACCCTATTAAATACAATGGATGCGAACGTTCGAATTCTAAAGTGCTAATTATAACGACTATTATGCATGTTATTGTCCTAAAAAGGGTTTGGGAACCCGGGTTCTGCACCAGGGGACATGTATCAATGCAAAAAGAAGTTTTAAAAACGGTCGTTTTTCGGGAGCAGTCATTTTAATGATGCATAAAGTGAAAAAAAAAAAGTCAAATATTCCTTTAAATATCGTACCTGGGGGGTGTCTAAAGTATGCCTGTGAAGTGCCACGTGTTTCCCGTGTTTAGAACTGTCCCTGCACAAAATGACACTTCTAAAGGAAAAAAAAGCCATTTAAAACTGCTTGCGGCTTTAATGTAATGTCTGGTCCCGGTAATATGGATGAAAATCTTTAAGAAAAATGGCATAGCTACCCCATGACCCCCCCCCCCCTACCCCAGCCCATTACCAGCCCCTTTGGGTCTTGTATGGATATTAAGGGGAACACCGCACACAAAATAAAAAAGGCCCTATATACTCTGAACAGCCGTATACAGGCGGTGCATACAAGACAGGGACTGTAGGTTTGTTCTTATGTAGAATGTGTTTGTAATTTTGAACAGGTACATTGTTTAAGTGTAGCTCCAGCCCAAAAATCTATTTTTAAACTTTTTGGAAAACATAGGTAAGGGTTATCACCCCTGTAACATTTGTTTTGCTGTCTGTGCCCCTGTTCAGAACATTTCACCTCACTTTCCGTCCCAATGACAACTGTTTTTGAAATGTGGTGTTTTTCTTGAAACAAGGATTGGTGATAAAGCATCAGTACAGAGGAGACACCTTTCTCCCATATTAATTCTTACAGGAGAGAATTTTCCTTCCTAGGGGTAGATTTCCTCTCACTTCCTGTTGTCTTCTTGCGTTTGCAAGTAGGAGTCGTTTGTAAGTTGGATGTTTGAAAGTAGGGACCTGCCGTATATACTCTGCAGAAATAGGCCCCTTAGTTGTTGGTACAACACTGTAAGCACTCACAGTTACTCTTGGTTGGTGCTGGAACACCCTGCTGTCAACTATTATATCAGGAATTGTAATTACATATAATTGTTGAACAGTGGTAGTAAAAATTGGGCCTTTGATGGTGGTGCTGGTGCCACAACACTGTAAGCCCTGACAGTTACTCTTGGTGGGTGCAGCAATGGGCCCTGCTGTGAATTATTAGATCAAGAATTGTAATTGCATGCCCCTGTTGAACAGGGGCTGAAAAATTGGGCCTTAGCCACTGGTGGCGGCACCCATAAACAAAAATGATCTTCCAAGCTATCATCATCAATCGTACCATTGAGGACTCGGAGGAGGAGGATAGCCAGTCAACATAACAGCACAGGCACTCAGCATCAGCATCAGTCTTGAAGGGATGTGACATGTTAAAATCAATTAGTCTGTTATATCAGCATCAGGTGTGTGGTAGCTGGTGGTGATCCAAGACTGGTTCATCTTGATGAAAGTCAGTCGATCAACCGAGTCGGTGGACAGGCGCACCCTGTGATCCGTGACAAATCCTCCAGCAGCACTGAATGTGCGTTCCGAAAGAACGCTGGATGCAGGACAGGCCAGTAGCTCAATTGCATACTGTGCAAGCTCTGGCCAGTGATCCATCCTCAAGACCCAGTAAGCCAGAGGATTTTCGGTGGGGAAGGTGTCCAAGTCTGACCTTGCCCCTAGATATTCCTGCACCATGTTTATCAGACGCTGGCGATGGTTGCTGGAACCGATCATACTTTGGGGCTGCGGACTAAAGAATTGTCTGAACGCATCGGTCAGACGGCCACCTTCCCCAACGCTCCTTCTTTGACTGGCCGAAGCCTCAGCAACTCGTTGTCCAGGACCAGGAGTTTGTAACCTCCCAGTCTCTGGGAACGCGTTGCACAGACCTTTCTGCAAGGCCTCCCGGAGTTGTCTCATCCTCTGCTCCCTCTGCGACGGTAACATAAGGTCCGCAACCTTACCCTTGTACCGTGGATCAAGGAGAGTGGCCAGCCAGTAATGGTCCCTCTCCTTGATCCGAAGAATACGAGGATCCTTCCGCAGACTTTGCAGGATCAGGGAGGCCATGCAGCGTAGGTTTGCTGAGGCATTCGGTCCGGAGTCCTCTGGGTCACTAAGGACGACATGATCCGCAGCCACCTCCTCCCAGCCACGTACAAGTCCACTAGTTTCTTGGGACTGTAAATCATCCCTAAAAGACTGCTGCTGATGATGCTGAGTGCCAGCCTCCACCTCCATGCTGACACAATCCTCCTCCTCCTCCTCCTCCTCCTCCTCTTCCTGTGCGATGGGTGGGACAGAAGGAACACTGTCTGGGTAAAGGGGGCCTTGAGAGGCAAGGAAGTCCTCCTCTTCCTGCCTCTGTTCTGCCTCAAGTGCCCTGTCCATTATTCCACGCAGCGTGTGCTCCAACAGGTGGACAAGAGGTACAGTGTCACTGATGCATGCACTGTCACTGCTCACCATCCTCGTGGCCTCCTCAAATGGTGCCAGGACAGTGCATGCATCCCTGATCATGCCCCACTGGCGTGGAGAAAAAAAACCAAGCTCCCCTGACCCTGTCCTGGTGCCGTAGTCGCACAGGTACTCATTGATGGCCCTCTGCTGCGTGTGCAGCCGCTGCAGCATGGCCAACGTTGAGTTCCACCTGGTGGGCATGTCACATATAAGGCGGTTCTTGGGCAGGTTCAACTCCTTTTGCAGCTCAGCCAGGCGAGCACTGGCATTATAAGATCTGCGGAAATGCACACAGACTTTCCTGGCCTGCCTCAGGACATCCTGTAAGCCCGGGTACCTGCCCAAGAACCGCTGCACCACCAGGTTAAGGACGTGAGCCACACAGGGCACATGGGTCAGTTGTCCCTGTCGGAGGGCGGAGAGGAGGTTGGTGCCATTGTCGCAAACCACCATTCCTGGCTTAAGCTGGCGTGGCGTCAACCACCTCTCGGCCTGGCCCTGCAGAGCAGACAGGACCTCTGCCCCAGTGTGGCTTCTGTCCCCCAAACACACCAGCGCAAGCACGGCATGGCATCTTTTTGCCTGCGTACTTGCGTAGCCCCTTGAACGGCTACGGAGCACCGCTGGTTCAGAGGACAAAGCACAGGAAGAGGCCATGGAGGAAGAAGAAGAGGAGGGGGTGGAGGAGAGAGGTGTGTCACAACCAGTAGTAGCATTTTGGAGGCGTGGCGGTGGAACAACCTCCAACACTACTGCACCTTGTCCTGCATCCTTCCCAGCTGCCAAAAGAGTGACCCAATGGGCCGTGAAAGAAAGGTAACGTCCCTGTCCATGCGTGCTGGACCATGAGTCAGCGGTAATATGCACCTTACCGCTGACCGCCCTGTCCAGCGAGGCCAAGACATTGCCTTCCACATGCCGGTAGAGAGCCGGAATAGCCTTCCGTGAGAAAAAGTGGCGTTTGGGAACCTGCCACTGAGGAACCGCACATTGCACAAACTCACGGAAGGGGGCCGAGTCTACCAACTGAAAAGGCAGCAGCTGAAGCGCTAGCAATTTAGCCAAGCTAGCATTCAACCGCTGGGCATGTGGATGGCTGGGAGTGAACTTCTTTCGACGGTCCAGCAGCTGGGGCAGGGAAATTTGCCTGCTAGAATCGGACGTCGGTGTACTGCTAGCAGAGTGGCCGCAAGTACTTGGCTGTGACACACCTAATTCTACACCTTCATTCCTCTCAGTGCATGTTTCAGAGAGGACTGAAGTTATAGTGGGGTTGGAGATCCCAGCTGATGTGGTGCAAGGAGAGGTCCGCTTTGTTCTTTGGTGTGGGTCTTTGAGGTAGGCTTGCCAACGAGCTGCATGGCAGGTCAACATATGTCTGGTCAGGCATGTGGTACCCAAGCGGCTGATGTTTTGGCCACGCGATATACGCTTGAGACATATGTTGCAAACAGCAGCTGTGCGATCTGATGCACTAGCCTCAAAAAAGGCCCACACCAAAGAACTTTTTGAATGACGGGCAGAGGCAGCGCCCTGCACAGGCGGAGCTCTGCGGTGTGATTCCGTCGGTGTACTGCCCTTACGCTGGCCACCAAAGGGCATCCTGCCTCGTTGGAGATGTGCCTCCTCCTCATCCTCCTCCTGCTCCTCTCTCCTATTAGTAACCCACGTGGAGTCAGTGACCTCATCATCCCCTCCCTCCTCATCACTGGAGCCAATCTGGCAGTATGCTGCAGCTGCTGGAACATGACTGCCAGATTGGTGTCCTTCTTGAGCATCCCCTCTGTCTGCTCTCACGCTACTGCCTTCCTGTAGCTGGGTTTCATCATCAGACCCTTCGAAACGCTGGGCATCCTCCTGGAGCATGTACCCAACACTGTGCTCAAACAGTTCGGGGGACTCCTCAGGAGGAGGACATGGTGGGTCTAGGGAAGGAGTGACTGATGATGAGTCTGACATTGATACCAGGGAAGAGGACGCTTTGGCAGCTGCTTTGCCAGTACCCTGAGCCTGGGTGAGAGAGGATGAGGAGGAGGAGGAGGGCTTGGTCATCCACTCTACCAAGTCTTCGGCATGATGTGGCTCAACATGTCCAGCTGCCGAAAAGAAGGACAAGCGTGTCCCATGGCCATGTGCTGATGACAATGCACCGCGTCCACGACCAGCACTGTTGCCCCCAGACACAGAGCCTGCTTGCCCTCTTTTATTGCCTCCTGACTGTCTGCCTCTCCTTGTTTGCCTTCCAGACATTCTAATAGATGGCCTGCAGGGAGATGGGAAAAAAGCAATAAGGGCTACCTTCAGATGTCCTTCTCTGTCCCTTTACTTAAGGATTTCTAAATATGGTTGAGGATGATTGCTTTCGCACAGAATAGCACAACGACAATTTCCCTGACTGTCCAAAAAACAAGGATTTCAAAGATGGTTGATGAGGAATGCTTTAGCACAGTATAGCACAAGGAGAATTTCCCTCACTGTCCTTCCCTGTCCCTAGAAACAAGGATTATCACAGTGAAAGAAACTGACACTCTTCCTACCTATAGTTTTCTGTCCCTAGAAAAAATGTTTTTTTAAAGATGGTTGATGATCAATGCTTTAGCACACTATAGCACAAGGAGAATTTCCCTCACTGTCCTTCCCTGTCCCTAGAAACAAGGATTATCACAGTGAAAGAAACTGACACTCTTCCTACCTATAGTTTTCTGTCCCTAGAAAAAATGTTTTTTTAAAGATGGTTGATGATCAATGCTTTAGCACACTATAGCACAAGGAGAATTTCCCTCACTGTCCTTCCCTGTCCCTAGAAACAAGGATTATCACAGTGAAAGAAACTGACACTCTTCCTACCTATAGTTTTCTGTCCCTAGAAAAAATGTTTTTTTAAAGATGGTTGATGATCAATGCTTTAGCACACTATAGCACAAGGAGAATTTCCCTCACTGTCCTTCCCTGTCCCTAGAAACAAGGATTATCACAGTGAAAGAAACTGACACTCTTCCTACCTATAGTTTTCTGTCCCTAGAAAAAATGTTTTTTTAAAGATGGTTGATGATCAATGCTTTAGCACACTATAGCACAAGGAGAATTTCCCTCACTGTCCTTCCCTGTCCCTAGAAACAAGGATTATCACAGTGAAAGAAACTGACACTCTTCCTACTGTGACAGCAGGAAGGTAAAGTCACCTGGTTGCATCCAGGGGGGTAGATATATTTCGCCCAGATTCAGGCTTTACGCCGACTTATACAACTAGGTGGAGAGTTGTATAAGCCCAGCTGAGGCTAGTGGGCTCATGGATGACTCATACCTCTAGGGAGAGTGTGGGGCGTCGTGCAGACAGGGAGTTGATGAGACCAGCTGAAGCTTGTCAGCTCATTTAGGCCTCTATAAGAACTCCCAGATTCATTAGGTGTTTGCTCATGCCTGGAACCAGACCTGTGTGGACTGTCTAGGGAGAGTGAACCCCTGTGCGGTGAGACAAAGCCTGTGTGGCTATTTGCTTGGACATTTAAAACCAGGGACTTAGGGACTAGGACAGCACTAGGCTGATCCCAGTTGTTAGTTAGGAAACCTGTATGTTTACTCAGAGGTCAAGTTGACCAGGATTTATTTTATTTATGTTTCTTTTGCTTTGCTGTGTTTTGTCACTGTAAATAGAAAATAAACCGCACCTTTTTGATTTTGAAAACCACAACCTCCGTTTGCTGGGCCTGTTTTGTGTGGGGAGCCCATCCCGGGGGTCACACACACCCGCTGCCGAGCTAACCCCCTCACACTACCTATAGTTTTCTGTCCCTAGAAAAAATGTTTTTTTAAAGATGGTTGATGATCAATGCTTTAGCACACTATAGCACAAGGAGAATTTCCCTCACTGTCCTTCCCTGTCCCTAGAAACAAGGATTATCACAGTGAAAGAAACTGACACTCTTCCTACCTATAGTTTTCTGTCCCTAGAAAAAATGTTTTTTTAAAGATGGTTGATGATCAATGCTTTAGCACACTATAGCACAAGGAGAATTTCCCTCTCTGTCCTTCCCTGTCCCTAGAAACAAGGATTATCACAGTGAAAGAAACTGACACTCTTCCTACCTATAGTTTTCTGTCCCTAGAAAAAATGTTTTTTTAAAGATGGTTGATGATCAATGCTTTAGCACACTATAGCACAAGGAGAATTTCCCTCACTGTCCTTCCCTGTCCCTAGAAACAAGGATTATCACAGTGAAAGAAACTGACACTCTTCCTACCTATAGTTTTCTGTCCCTAGAAAAAATGTTTTTTTAAAGATGGTTGATGATCAATGCTTTAGCACACTATAGCACAAGGAGAATTTCCCTCACTGTCATTCCCTGTCCCTAGAAACAAGGATTATCACAGTGAAAGAAACTGACACTCTTCCTACCTATAGTTTTCTGTCCCTAGAAAAAATGTTTTTTTAAAGATGGTTGATGATCAATGCTTTAGCACACTATAGCACAAGGAAAATTTCCCTCACTGTCCTTCCCTGTCCCTAGAAACAAGGATTATCACAGTGAAAGAAACTGACACTCTTCCTACCTATAGTTTTCTGTCCCTAGAAAAAATGTTTTTTTAAAGATGGTTGATGATCAATGCTTTAGCACACTATAGCACAAGGAGAATTTCCCTCACTGTCCTTCCCTGTCCCTAGAAACAAGGATTATCACAGTAAAACACACTGATACTCTCCCTACCTATAGTTTTCTGTCCCTAGAAAAAATGTTTTTTTAAAGATGGTTGATGATCAAAGCTTTAGCACACTATAGCACAAGGAGAATTTCCCTCACTGTCCTTCCCTGTCCCTAGAAACAAGGATTATCACAGTGAAAGAAACTGACACTCTTCCTACCTATAGTTTTCTGTCCCTAGAAAAAATGTTTTTTTAAAGATGGTTGATGATCAATGCTTTAGCACACTATAGCACAAGGAGAATTTCCCTCACTGTCCTTCCCTGTCCCTAGAAACAAGGATTATCACAGTAAAACACACTGACACTCTCCCTACCTATAGTTTTCTGTCCCTAGAAAAAATTATTTTTTAAAGATGGTTGATGATCAATGCTTTAGCACACTATAGCACAAGGAGAATTTCCCTCACTGTCCTTCCCTGTCCCTAGAAACAAGGATTATCACAGTGAAAGAAACTGACACTCTTCCTACCTATAGTTTTCTGTCCCTAGAAAAAATGTTTTTTTAAAGATGGTTGATGATCAATGCTTTAGCACACTATAGCACAAGGAGAATTTCCCTCACTGTCCTTCCCTGCCCCTAGAAACAAGGATTATCACAGTAAAACACACTGACACTCTCCCTACCTATAGTTTTCTGTCCCTAGAAAAAATGTTTTTTTAAAGATGGTTGATGATCAATGCTTTAGCACACTATAGCACAAGGAGAATTTCCCTCACTGTCCTTCCCTGTCCCTAGAAACAAGGATTATCACAGTGAAAGAAACTGACACTCTTCCTACCTATAGTTTTCTGTCCCTAGAAAAAATGTTTTTTTAAAGATGGTTGATGATCAATGCTTTAGCACACTATAGCACAAGTAGAATTTCCCTCTCTGTCCTTCCCTGTCCCTAGAAACAAGGATTATCACAGTGAAAGAAACTGACACTCTTCCTACCTATAGTTTTCTGTCCCTAGAAAAAATGTTTTTTTAAAGATGGTTGATGATCAATGCTTTAGCACACTATAGCACAAGGAGAATTTCCCTCACTGTCCTTCCCTGTCCCTAGAAACAAGGATTATCACAGTGAAAGAAACTGACACTCTTCCTACCTATAGTTTTCTGTCCCTAGAAAAAATGTTTTTTTAAAGATGGTTGATGATCAATGCTTTAGCACACTATAGCACAAGGAGAATTTCCCTCACTGTCATTCCCTGTCCCTAGAAACAAGGATTATCACAGTGAAAGAAACTGACACTCTTCCTACCTATAGTTTTCTGTCCCTAGAAAAAATGTTTTTTTAAAGATGGTTGATGATCAATGCTTTAGCACACTATAGCACAAGGAAAATTTCCCTCACTGTCCTTCCCTGTCCCTAGAAACAAGGATTATCACAGTGAAAGAAACTGACACTCTTCCTACCTATAGTTTTCTGTCCCTAGAAAAAATGTTTTTTTAAAGATGGTTGATGATCAATGCTTTAGCACACTATAGCACAAGGAGAATTTCCCTCACTGTCCTTCCCTGTCCCTAGAAACAAGGATTATCACAGTAAAACACACTGATACTCTCCCTACCTATAGTTTTCTGTCCCTAGAAAAAATGTTTTTTTAAAGATGGTTGATGATCAATGCTTTAGCACACTATAGCACAAGGAGAATTTCCCTCACTGTCCTTCCCTGTCCCTAGAAACAAGGATTATCACAGTGAAAGAAACTGACACTCTTCCTACCTATAGTTTTCTGTCCCTAGAAAAAATGTTTTTTTAAAGATGGTTGATGATCAATGCTTTAGCACACTATAGCACAAGGAGAATTTCCCTCACTGTCCTTCCCTGTCCCTAGAAACAAGGATTATCACAGTAAAACACACTGACACTCTCCCTACCTATAGTTTTCTGTCCCTAGAAAAAATTATTTTTTAAAGATGGTTGATGATCAATGCTTTAGCACACTATAGCACAAGGAGAATTTCCCTCACTGTCCTTCCCTGTCCCTAGAAACAAGGATTATCACAGTGAAAGAAACTGACACTCTTCCTACCTATAGTTTTCTGTCCCTAGAAAAAATGTTTTTTTAAAGATGGTTGATGATCAATGCTTTAGCACACTATAGCACAAGGAGAATTTCCCTCACTGTCCTTCCCTGCCCCTAGAAACAAGGATTATCACAGTAAAACACACTGACACTCTCCCTACCTATAGTTTTCTGTCCCTAGAAAAAATGTTTTTTTAAAGATGGTTGATGATCAATGCTTTAGCACACTATAGCACAAGGAGAATTTCCCTCACTGTCCTTCCCTGTCCCTAGAAACAAGGATTATCACAGTGAAAGAAACTGACACTCTTCCTACCTATAGTTTTCTGTCCCTAGAAAAAATGTTTTTTTAAAGATGGTTGATGATCAATGCTTTAGCACACTATAGCACAAGGAGAATTTCCCTCACTGTCCTTCCCTGTCCCTAGAAACAAGGATTATCACAGTGAAAGAAACTGACACTCTTCCTACCTATAGTTTTCTGTCCCTAGAAAAAATGTTTTTTTAAAGATGGTTGATGATCAATGCTTTAGCACACTATAGCACAAGGAGAATTTCCCTCACTGTCCTTCCCTGTCCCTAGAAACAAGGATTATCACAGTGAAAGAAACTGACACTCTTCCTACCTATAGTTTTCTGTCCCTAGAAAAAATGTTTTTTTAAAGATGGTTGATGATCAATGCTTTAGCACACTATAGCACAAGGAGAATTTCCCTCACTGTCCTTCCCTGTCCCTAGAAACAAGGATTATCACAGTGAAAGAAACTGACACTCTTCCTACCTATAGTTTTCTGTCCCTAGAAAAAATGTTTTTTTAAAGATGGTTGATGATCAATGCTTTAGCACACTATAGCACAAGGAGAATTTCCCTCACTGTCCTTCCCTGTCCCTAGAAACAAGGATTATCACAGTGAAAGAAACTGACACTCTTCCTACCTATAGTTTTCTGTCCCTAGAAAAAATGTTTTTTTAAAGATGGTTGATGATCAATGCTTTAGCACACTATAGCACAAGGAGAATTTCCCTCACTGTCCTTCCCTGTCCCTAGAAACAAGGATTATCACAGTGAAAGAAACTGACACTCTTCCTACCTATAGTTTTCTGTCCCTAGAATTTTTTTTTTTTAAAGATGGTTGATGATCAATGCTTTAGCACACTATAGCACAAGGAGAATTTCCCTCACTGTCCTTCCCTGTCCCTAGAAACAAGGATTATCACAGTGAAAGAAACTGACACTCTTCCTACCTATAGTTTTCTGTCCCTAGAAAAAATGTTTTTTTAAAGATGGTTGATGATCAATGCTTTAGCACACTATAGCACAAGGAGAATTTCCCTCACTGTCCTTCCCTGTCCCTAGAAACAAGGATTATCACAGTGAAAGAAACTGACACTCTTCCTACCTATAGTTTTCTGTCCCTAGAAAAAATGTTTTTTTAAAGATGGTTGATGATCAATGCTTTAGCACACTATAGCACAAGGAGAATTTCCCTCACTGTCCTTCCCTGTCCCTAGAAACAAGGATTATCACAGTGAAAGAAACTGACACTCTTCCTACTGTGACAGCCGGAAGGTAAAGTCACCTGGTTGCATCCAGGGGGGTAGATATATTTCGCCCAGATTCAGGCTTTACGCCGACTTATACAACTAGGTGGAGAGTTGTATAAGCCCAGCTGAGGCTAGTGGGCTCATGGATGACTCATACCTCTAGGGAGAGTGTGGGGCGTCGTGCAGACAGGGAGTTGATGAGACCAGCTGAAGCTTGTCAGCTCATTTAGGCCTCTATAAGAACTCCCAGATTCATTAGGTGTTTGCTCATGCCTGGAACCAGACCTGTGTGGACTGTCTAGGGAGAGTGAACCCCTGTGCGGTGAGACAAAGCCTGTGTGGCTATTTGCTTGGACATTTAAAACCAGGGACTTAGGGACTAGGACAGCACTAGGCTGATCCCAGTTGTTAGTTAGGAAACCTGTATGTTTACTCAGAGGTCAAGTTGACCAGGATTTATTTTATTTATGTTTCTTTTGCTTTGCTGTGTTTTGTCACTGTAAATAGAAAATAAACCGCACCTTTTTGATTTTGAAAACCACAACCTCCGTTTGCTGGGCCTGTTTTGTGTGGGGAGCCCATCCCGGGGGTCACACACACCCGCTGCCGAGCTAACCCCCTCACACTACCTATAGTTTTCTGTCCCTAGAAAAAATGTTTTTTTAAAGATGGTTGATGATCAATGCTTTAGCACACTATAGCACAAGGAGAATTTCCCTCACTGTCCTTCCCTGTCCCTAGAAACAAGGATTATCACAGTGAAAGAAACTGACACTCTTCCTACCTATAGTTTTCTGTCCCTAGAAAAAATGTTTTTTTAAAGATGGTTGATGATCAATGCTTTAGCACACTATAGCACAAGGAGAATTTCCCTCACTGTCCTTCCCTGTCCCTAGAAACAAGGATTATCACAGTGAAAGAAACTGACACTCTTCCTACCTATAGTTTTCTGTCCCTAGAAAAAATGTTTTTTTAAAGATGGTTGATGATCAATGCTTTAGCACACTATAGCACAAGGAGAATTTCCCTCACTGTCCTTCCCTGTCCCTAGAAACAAGGATTATCACAGTGAAAGAAACTGACACTCTTCCTACTGTGACAGCAGGAAGGTAAAGTCACCTGGTTGCATCCAGGGGGGTAGATATATTTCGCCCAGATTCAGGCTTTACGCCGATTTATACAGCTAGGTGGAGAGTTGTATAAGCCCAGCTGAGACTAGTGGGCTCATTGATGACTCATACCTCTAGGGAGAGGGCTGGGCGTCGTGCAGGCAGGGAGTTGATGAGGCCAGCTGAAGCCTGTCAGTTCGTTTAAGGCCTCTATAAAAACTCCCAGATTCATTAGATGTTAGCTCATGCCTGGAAGCAGACCTGTGTGGACTGTCTAGGGAGAGTGAACCCCTGTGCGGTGAGAGAAAGCCTGTGTGGCTATATTTTGCTTGGACATTTAAAACCAGGGACTAGGACAGCACTAGGCTGATCCCAGTTGTTAGTTAGGAAACCTGTATGTTTAGTCAGAGGTCAAGTTGACCAGGATTTATTTTGTTTGTTTCTTTTGCTTTGCTGTGTTTTTGTCACTGTAAATAGAAAATAAACGGCACCTTTTTGATTTTGAAAACCACAACCTCCGTCTGCTGGGCCTGTTTTTGTGTGGGGAGCCCATCCCGGGGGTCACACACACCCGCTGCCGAGCTAACCCCCTCACAGTTGGTGGAGAACCAGTGGCAGTTTTTTTTTAAGCCAGCATGGAGGAGATACTGAAACAGCTGGCTCTAGCAAATGCCAATCAACAGCAGACAAATGCAGGTTTGCAAAAGAGCCTTGCAGCTCAACAACAGAACTTCGCAGCCCAGCAGCAAGCTCATCAACAGAGCCTTGCAGCCCAGCAGCAAGCTCACCAACAGAGTCTGGAAGCTCAGCAACAAGCCCAGCAACGATCTGAGGCCCGCTTCATAGACCTATTACAGAAGCAAGAGCAGAGACTACAACAAATGGAAGCAGTAATGCAGCAACGTCCGCAGACCAGTGAGGAAAGCCGTCCCACTAATACCGCGTCCTTTGGGGTGAGTCGTTTATTGACAAAAATGACTGGAGAGGATGATCCAGAGGTATTTTTGACCACGTTTGAAAGGACTGCTGAAAGAGAAAAGTGGCCTGAGGAGCAGTGGGCTGGACTGGTGGCTCCTCTGTTAACGGGTGAATCGCAGAAAGCTTACTATGACCTAGAGCCTGACCAAGCAAAAGACTATGTGATGCTAAAAGCTGAAATATTGGCAAGGCTGGGTGTCACCCTGGCTGTCCGGGCTCAGCGTGTGCATAACTGGACTTTCCAGCTTGGAAAACCCCCCAGGTCTCAAATGTATGATCTCATTCACCTGAGCAGAAAGTGGCTACAGCCAGAGACTTTGTCCGCACCAAAGATTGTGGAACGTGTTGTAATGGATCGGTTTTTGAGAGCTCTTCCTACTGCCATCCAAAAGTGGGTAAGCCATGGAGACCCAGAGACGGCCGATGGTCTTGTGGATCGTGTGGAGAAATACTTGGCTACAGAGAACCTGACGGCCTCTTCCAGAGACACTCGGACTTTCCACCCTAAGACCAGACCATCCCCAGGGGCGGATAAGATGATTCCAAGGGGTAAGGGTGGAGAGAGTGAGAGGGTGGGAGCTCTACCCCAAGTTTGGCGAGAACAGCCTGGGAAATCAGCGGCTCAAGAGGCGGCAAGAAGGATCATTTGCTACCGCTGCCGGCAAGCGGGACATATTGCAGCAAATTGCCCGGTTTTGGAGGAACCCATGCAGTGTGACTTTCTGACGGGCAGACGTCAGTCGCTGTGTGCGACAGTCGCATGCACTGCCATTCGGGGAACTGAGAAACATTTATGCAAAATGTGTATTAATGGTAGAAATGTTGTGGTATTGCTGGATTCAGGTAGCCTTGTGACCCTGATAAAGGCTGAATTAGTTAAAACAGAGGTCTCTGGGAATAGCAAGGTAGCTGTTATTTGTGTGCATGGGGACACCCGAGAGTATCCAGTGACTACAGTGTGTTTCGAGACCCCCAAAGGTACCCTTTCTCATCCAGTGGGCTTAGTGTCTCAGTTACCGCATGACGCCATTGTGGGAAGGGATTTTCCGAAGTTCTGGGAACTGTGGGATGATCCTGAGCCCCCCACTGGTGCCCCTATGTACCAGGAATATGATAGCCAGAACTCCTCTGAGAGTGGTGAGGACTCTCCCGAATTTCCCTTGTCAGTATTGGCAGGGGAGACTCAAGAAACTGGAGAGGAGCCCACCTCCTCAGACGAAAACCTACCGTCTGTGGAGTTTTCTGATCTTGAGGTTCACAGGGAAAACTTTGCCACAGAACAGTTGAAAGACCCCGCCCTAATAAAGGCACGGGAAAACGTAGTGAAAATAGATGGCGAGTTAGTGAACCCAGATAATACCTGCACTTACCCATACTTCAGCGTAGAGAAGGACCTACTGTATCGGGTGGCAAAAAGGGCAGAAGAAACCGTTGAGCAGCTTGTGGTGCCCAAACCTTACAGGAAGTTGGTGTTGGAGTTGGCCCATGGGCACATTCTTGGAGGTCATCTGGGGACAGAGAAAACCCGAGAGAGGGTATTACAGAGATTCTATTGGCCTGGGGTGATGAAGGACATAGAAAATTATTGTTCCTCCTGCCCTGTGTGTCAGAGGTCGGCCCCGATGCCACACTTCCGTAGCCCGCTGGTCCCTCTACCCATCATTGAGGTCCCGTTTGAGAGAATCGCAATGGATTTGGTAGGTCCTATAATCAAGTCCGCTAGGGGGCACCAGTACATATTGGTTATAATGGACTATGCCACCCGTTATCCAGAAGCGATCCCTCTCAGAAATACCTCGGCCAAAACCATAGCCAAAGAGCTATCTCTTGTTTTTAGCCGGGTGGGTATTTGTAAAGAACTGCTTACGGACCAAGGTACACCCTTTATGTCCCGGGTTATGAAGGAGCTGTGTAAATTGTTCAAAGTGACGCAATTACGTACATCTGTGTATCACCCCCAAACCGATGGGCTGGTTGAAAGATTCAACAAAACCCTAAAACAAATGTTGAAGAAAGTGGTGGATAGGGATGGAAAGGATTGGGACTGTCTACTTCCTTATTTGATGTTTGCTATTAGGGAGGTGCCCCAATCCTCTACGGGATTCTCCCCCTTTGAGTTACTGTATGGGAGACACCCAAGAGGGCTGTTGGATATTGCCAAGGAAACTTGGGAAAGTGAGAGTTCTCCCCACAGGAGTGTGATTGAGCATGTCGCCCTGATGCAAGATCGAATTGCACAGGTAATGCCCATCGTGAAGGAACATTTGGCCCAAGCGCAGTTGGCACAGCAGAGAGTGTACAACCGTGGAGCCAAGACCCGTACCTTTTCCCCGGGGGATAGGATATTGGTACTTGTCCCTACGGTTGAAAGTAAATTCCTTGCCAAATGGCAAGGCCCCTACGAGATAATGGAAAAAGTGAGCGAAGTGAATTACAAGGTCAGACAACCAGGAAGGCGAAAGCCCGAACAGATCTATCACGTTAATCTGTTGAAAGCCTGGAGGGATAGAGAGTCCCTAGTCGCAGACACTTGGTCACCAGCTCAAACTGGTTGCGTGATTCCTGAGGTTGGAATCGCAGCCACCTTGTCACAACCCCAACAACAGGAGGTTAAGGAGTTTGTGCTTCGCAACAAGGAGGTATTCTCTGAGCTGCCGGGACAAACATCTGGGGTAGAGCATGACATTATTACCCCGCCCGGTGAAAGGGTGAAGTTAAAACCCTATCGGATCCCAGAGGCCCGACGGGAGGCAATACGGGAGGAAGTACAGAAAATGCTGAACTTAGGGGTGATAGAGGAGTCCCAAAGTGATTGGTCTAGTCCCATTGTGTTGGTGCCTAAACCGGATGGGAGCTGGCGATTTTGTAACGATTTTCGTCAGTTGAACAAAGTTACAAAATTTGACACCTACCCCATGCCACGTATAGATGAGTTGATCGACCGGCTGGGAACAGCCCGATACATGACGACTCTTGACCTCACAAAAGGGTATTGGCAAATCCCCCTGGCCAAGTCAGCCAAAGAGAAAACCGCATTTGTAACCCCAGACGGGGCGTTCCAATATAAAAGAATGCCGTTCGGGTTACAGAATGCGCCGGCCACATTCCAGCGGAAAATGGACCAGATGCTGAGGCCCCATCGGAAGTATGCTGCGGCTTACCTGGATGACGTAATTGTCCATAGCACAGATTGGGCCTCACATCTGCCAAAAGTGCAAGCAGTCCTGGACTCTGTTCGGGAAGCAGGGTTTACGGCTAACCCCAAGAAGTGTACCATTGGGCAGGAGGAGGCCAAATATCTTGGGTACACCATTGGGAGGGGAGTAATAAAACCCCAACTCAACAAAGTCGAGGCCATCCAGAGTTGGCCACGTCCCAACAGCAAGAAGCAGGTACGAGCCTTTCTGGGAATCGCTGGGTATTATCGGCGATTCATTCCCCACTTTGCTTCTAAGGCTGTGCCCCTAACCAACCTGACGAAGGGGAAAGGGTCGGTCATGATTAAATGGACCCCCGAGGCTGAGGCAGCATTCCAATTCTTGAAACAAGCCTTATGTAGCCAGCCAGTGTTGTACTCACCCGACTTCTCTAAAGACTTTGTCGTACAAAGTGATGCGTCAGATGTGGGGTTAGGAGCAGTATTGTCCCAGGTCTGGAACGGGGAAGAGCACCCAGTCATTTACCTCAGCAGGAAGTTGAAGTCCCATGAGGTAAATTACGCCACCGTTGAAAAGGAGTGTTTAGCGGTGAAGTGGGCTCTAGATTCCCTTCGGTACTACCTGCTAGGTAGGCACTTTGACATGGTTACGGATCACGCTCCGTTAAAGTGGATGGCTCAAAACAAGGAAACAAATAGAAGAGTGAATAGGTGGTTCCTGGCCCTCCAGGAATTCAACTTCACAGTAAAGCATCGCCCTGGCGTTCAAATGGGGAATGTGGATGCTTTGTCTCGAGTACATGAATGCCTGATTGCTGGTGTTCCAACCCCGAGGTTAAAACAAGAGGGGGGGGTATGTGACAGCAGGAAGGTAAAGTCACCTGGTTGCATCCAGGGGGGTAGATATATTTCGCCCAGATTCAGGCTTAACGCCGATTTATACAGCTAGGTGGAGAGTTGTATAAGCCCAGCTGAGACTAGTGGGCTCATTGATGACTCATACCTCTAGGGAGAGGGCTGGGCGTCGTGCAGGCAGGGAGTTGATGAGGCCAGCTGAAGCCTGTCAGTTCGTTTAAGGCCTCTATAAAAACTCCCAGATTCATTAGATGTTAGCTCATGCCTGGAAGCAGACCTGTGTGGACTGTCTAGGGAGAGTGAACCCCTGTGCGGTGAGAGAAAGCCTGTGTGGCTATATTTTGCTTGGACATTTAAAACCAGGGACTAGGACAGCACTAGGCTGATCCCAGTTGTTAGTTAGGAAACCTGTATGTTTAGTCAGAGGTCAAGTTGACCAGGATTTATTTTGTTTGTTTCTTTTGCTTTGCTGTGTTTTTGTCACTGTAAATAGAAAATAAACGGCACCTTTTTGATTTTGAAAACCACAACCTCCGTCTGCTGGGCCTGTTTTTGTGTGGGGAGCCCATCCCGGGGGTCACACACACCCGCTGCCGAGCTAACCCCCTCACACTACCTATAGTTTTCTGTCCCTAGAAAAAATGTTTTTTTAAAGATGGTTGATGATCAATGCTTTAGCACACTATAGCACAAGGAGAATTTCCCTCACTGTCCTTCCCTGTCCCTAGAAACAAGGATTATCACAGTGAAAGAAACTGACACTCTTCCTACCTATAGTTTTCTGTCCCTAGAAAAAATGTTTTTTTAAAGATGGTTGATGATCAATGCTTTAGCACACTATAGCACAAGGAAAATTTCCCTCACTGTCCTTCCCTGTCCCTAGAAACAAGGATTATCACAGTGAAAGAAACTGACACTCTTCCTACCTATAGTTTTCTGTCCCTAGAAAAAATGTTTTTTTAAAGATGGTTGATGATCAATGCTTTAGCACACTATAGCACAAGGAGAATTTCCCTCACTGTCCTTCCCTGTCCCTAGAAACAAGGATTATCACAGTAAAACACACTGACACTCTCCCTACCTATAGTTTTCTGTCCCTAGAAAAAATGTTTTTTTAAAGATGGTTGATGATCAATGCTTTAGCACACTATAGCACAAGGAGAATTTCCCTCACTGTCCTTCCCTGTCCCTAGAAACAAGGATTATCACAGTGAAAGAAACTGACACTCTTCCTACCTATAGTTTTCTGTCCCTAGAAAAAATGTTTTTTTAAAGATGGTTGATGATCAATGCTTTAGCACACTATAGCACAAGGAGAATTTCCCTCACTGTCCTTCCCTGTCCCTAGAAACAAGGATTATCACAGTAAAACACACTGACACTCTCCCTACCTATAGTTTTCTGTCCCTAGAAAAAATTATTTTTTAAAGATGGTTGATGATCAATGCTTTAGCACACTATAGCACAAGGAGAATTTCCCTCACTGTCCTTCCCTGTCCCTAGAAACAAGGATTATCACAGTGAAAGAAACTGACACTCTTCCTACCTATAGTTTTCTGTCCCTAGAAAAAATGTTTTTTTAAAGATGGTTGATGATCAATGCTTTAGCACACTATAGCACAAGGAGAATTTCCCTCACTGTCCTTCCCTGCCCCTAGAAACAAGGATTATCACAGTAAAACACACTGACACTCTCCCTACCTATAGTTTTCTGTCCCTAGAAAAAATGATTTTTTAAAGATGGTTGATGATCAATGCTTTAGCACACTATAGCACAAGGAGAATTTCCCTCACTGTCCTTCCCTGTCCCTAGAAACAAGGATTCGCACAGTAAAACACACTGACACTCTCCCTACCTATAGTTTTCTGTCCCTAGAAAAAATGATTTTTTAAAGATGGTTGATGATCAATGCTTTAGCACACTATAGCACAAGGAGAATTTCCCTCACTGTCCTTCCCTGTCCCTAGAAACAAGGATTCGCACAGTAAAACACACTGACACTCTCCCTACCTATCCTTCTCTTTCCCTAAACTAAAGGAATCCAGGTTAAGCAAGAAAAAAAAATGTCACTGTCCCTGCCTATGCTTCTCTTTCCCTGCTCCGGAACACACTACACTAGGCCGCCGTGCTGGCGGCCTTTTATAGTGTGGGGCGTGTACTAAACACCCTCAGCAATAATTGGCCACAGGCATCCTGCCTGTGGCCAATCATTGCTCTCCTCGCTGCCGGCGCTGTGATTGGCCAAGCATGCGGGGTCACAGTGCATGCTTGGCCAATCACAGCGCCTGGATGACACTGCGATGGCGTAGTGCATTGTGGGCCGTTCGCGTCACTCGAATTAGGCGCGAACGGCCCAAATCGTTCGATCTTCGTCGAACGATCGAACAGCCGATGTTCGAGTCGAACGTATGTTCGACTCGAACACCGAGCTCATCCCTATTCTACATTCACCTATCTACCTGTCATATTTGAAGTGGAATCTCCGGACAGGGACACAGACCCGAAGGTAAAGATCTTAGCTCAAACCTCTACACACAGAAGAGGTGCGAGCTGGTGGCAGAACCTCACCCCTCTCCCTGGTCCCCCTAGACGAGTTAACCAGCCGAGAAGAAGAAGGGAGAGAGCGGGTGAGCCCGCTACACATGAATCTATACATTATTCATATAGGGGGTGGCATGGATAGAGGGGGCGGCGCCCCCAGGTTGAAGGAAAGAAAATTGCACGATTCCCTTTCCCTACTGCAACGCTATTGTGTTCTGCCGGCAGGGAGCGCAAGGAGCCTTCCCCATTGGCAGAATTCAATGATCACTGCTGCCAGCAGTGATTAGGCAAAAAAAAATCAGGCAGGCTGGCTGTACTGAAGTCGATCAATGGATCAACTTCAGTACAACCAATCTACCCACAGACAGATTGAAAATTTGGCCGGTTCCTGTTCAACCTGTCAAATTTAGTTCCGTCTTCTTCTGGCTTAAAATGGCTAAAAACCACTGTTTGTTTTTTTTTCATTTTTTAGGACCTGCAAGATAAAGGCATAATGTGCTAGTATGCATCACATACTAGCACATTATGTGAAACTCACCTGAAAACGAAGCCCTCCAGCGATGCAATGTAATCGCTGGAGGGAGCATCCATCTTCTCCCGGTCTTCCTTCCGGGTCCGCGGTCTTCGGCTCTGTGACAGGCCAGAGCCGCTGACGCCACTCTGGTGCATGCGCAGGGGAGCCGTCATTCACGGCACACATATCTGAAGGAACAGCACAGGTGGTAAATAAGCGTGAAGCGGTACCCCCAAACTAAGAGAGCCGCTGGTTTTGTTTCGGGCCCTGTACACAGCACAGCCAACCCCCAGCAATCTACTCGACCCTTCTCTGACACAGCTAGTCTAGGGGTGGTATATATGTATGGCTCTATACCAGTTCATGAACAATCCCACAATAATCCAAACAGTTGTGAAATATAGTAATGGACGCCAATACCAGAATGATTAACTGTAATAGATTTACTTGTATATAAAGGTTAACGATCAATACCATATAACACATACATGCAGAGCCCTGCAGTAATAATTATACTAGTCAACTATAGTGCACATATAGTTCTATCACACACTGACGTATAGCTATTCTCCCTGTGAGCAATATGGCGCTCAGCAATGCTATAAACTCCCAGTCAGGCCTGACTCAGTTAAAGCTCAGTCTTTAAGTGAGGACTCTTCGCATGCAAGATGATCGGTGGTGCACATACAGGAACAATAATTTGTAATGCAATAATGGTCTATGGCAATAGAAGCAACTCCCCGGAGACTATATAACTCAGTTCTGCAACTAGTCTCCTGTCAGGAAAGCAAGTATAACACGATGGGCCAAGGCAGTCAATAGGCCTAACAAAGTACTCGGTTATAGCTGTGAGCAGGTGCTCTCTCACCCCTCCGGACTCGATCCTAGTCCGGGACTCCCACCGCTGTGTCTCCACACACAGGATCTGCAACCGCCGGATCTCTGGTCCAACTGACGTCCGCGAAGCAGGTAGATGTCAGATGCCGCACAGGCTCCGCAGCGAGGTGGAAGGCTCTCTGGAAGTGCGCAAGGCCCAGGCCTTGGGCCTTGCACTCGCAGCAGGTCCGCACAGGAAGTCCTCTTGCCAGCCGCGCGGTGTCCAAAGAGGCCGGGCTTAGCCTCGCCCTCCCCTTTTATACCCCACCCATGAGTCTCTGCGGCAGCCCAATGCACCCTGGGTGCCAAACGGGGTTCTGGGTAACGTAGTCCATGGGGCCTCAACGGAGACCCCGCTACAAGCGTATATGGATTGGTTTGCGCAAAAGTTATAGCATCTGCAAAATAGGGGATAGATTTATGGCATTTTTCTTTATACTAGTAATGACGGCAATCTGCTATTTTTAGCGGGACTGCGACATTGCGGCAGACAGATCGGACACTTTTGACACATTTTTGGGACCATTGACATTTATACAGCGATCAGTGCTATAAAAAATGCACTGATTACTGTCACTGGCAGGGAAGGGGTTAACACTAGGGGGCTATCTAGGGGTTAAATGTGTTCCCTGGGAGGTGTTTCTAGCTGTGGGGGGATGGGACTAACTGGAGGAGGAGAGAGATCACTGTTCCTAATCACTAGCAACAGTAGATCCATCTATCCTCCCCTGTCAGAACGGTGATCTGTCTGTTTACATTGTCAGGTCCACGTTCTGACTTTCTGTGGAGCGATCATGGGTGGCCGGCGGACATCGCGGCCGGCGGCCACGCGCATCGGCTCCGGTGTCGTGCCGGCGGCACGCGCGCCCTCTATCGCTCTTAAAGCGGCCGACGTACACCTACAGTATGATGACAGCGGCTGGTCTTAAAGCGGTTAAAGTGATATTGAAGGCAGATTTATTTATTTATAACAAACATGTTATACTTACCTGCTCTGTGCAATAAACATGTTATACTTACCTGCTCTGTTCAATGGTTTTGCACAGAGCAGCCACAATCTTCCTCTTCTCAGGTCCCCCGCCTGCGCTCCTGGTCCCTCTCTCCTGCCGAGTGCCCCCATAGCAAGCAGCCTGAGCTGCTGTCCATTCACACAGAGCGCTGCTCAGCCCCACTCCCCCTTTCTCCTCATTGGCTGTGATTGACAGTAGCATGAGCCAATGGCTTCCACTGCTGTCTCAGACAATGAGGAGGAAGAGACCCGGGAGAGCCGCTGCTGTGTCTCAGCCAATCAGGAGGGAGAGTTAGGGATTGCAGAGGGACTCGTGGACATCGCTGGACAGAGATGGGGCTCAGGTAAGCATTAGGGGGGCTGCTGCACACAGAAGGCTTTTTATCTTTATGCATAGAATGCATTAAGATAAAAAAAAAACTTCTGCCTTTACAACTCCTTTAAAGTGGTTGTAAACCCACTTTCTCTTTCGTTCATGGATGGACACAGCCTTAATCTTGACAAAGTGGTTATTAGCCTTCATTCAGGAGTGACTAGGCAGAATGTGTTAACAACTTCAAAGCTGAACAGCCCCGCTTAGGGGGCGGTCCTACTGGCTATATCACCTCAGCCTGCACTAAGCAGCTCAGTTTTTTTCTGCCTAGCTAAGGAGAAGACATGGCTCCCTTCGAGCCCATAGGCCTGGAGGTTTATTTCAAATTAAAAATGTATTTTTTTTTGTGGTTCCTGTGATCTTCGATCAACTGCCGACTGGGCGACAGACTGGATCCAAGATCCTTGTAGTCTCCCCAGTTTCGGCCATCGAGCGTGTGCCAACCGTAGCTACGCGCTGGGTCGTCCACGATATTCCCGTCGCTCTACAGGTGGCAGGTGAGCTACACGCTCCAGGCCATGCATATGACTGTTCTATAGGGCCGAGTCGCAGCAGCCGGGCCAACAGTCACCTCCGTCACCGTGCGGAAGATGGTCTGTCTAGGATGCTTCCAGCAAAATCCGCCAGGAAGTGTAAGTAGTAATCTCCTGCTTCGGCAGGAAGACATAGCTGGGCATTCCTGGAGAGGTGAGTAAGGGGTTCTATCCTTCCCTTCCTCCTCCCTTCCTTCCCTCCTCCCTAGGCTCTCTGAGCTAGGTTGCTGCTGGGGCCAGGGGTTCACCTGGGGGGGCTCCACCTGTGTGGGAACTGTGCATGTACGCCCGCTAAACAAATGTTATGAGCTGCCATGAAAAGTTTGCTTACCTGTGTGTTCTGCTCCATGCTGTCGACAACCATTTTTCTTGTGGTCCATGCTGTGTTTGGCCTCTATCTGCGCTGACGGCCATGTTTTTGTGGTCCGCACTGTGTTTGGCCTCTATCTGCCGCTCGGTGGCCATTTTGCCTGTGATCCACGATGTGTTTGGCCTCTATCTGCGCTCGGCGGCCATGTTTTTGTGGTCCGCGCTGTGTTGGCCTCTATCTGCCGCTCGGCGGCCATTTTGCCTGTGATCCACACTGTGTTTGGCCTCTACCTGCGCTCGGCGGCCATGTTTTTGTGGTCTGCGCTGTGTTGGCCTCTATCTGCCACTCGGCGGACATTTTTCTTGTGATCCATGCTGTGTTGGCATCTATCTGCCGCTCGGGAGCCATGTTCTTGTGGCCGTGGCGTTTTTGGCCTCTATCTGCCGCACAGCGGCCATTTTCTCACGGTCCACGCCAATCAAACAGCATTTAAACGGCGCAAGTTTACAGACACACGTTGCAGAGTGGTCAGACTGACATAGCTGACAAGGAAGCAGCTCTACTAGGAAGCGGACGGCAGCCGTATGACTGTTCAAGGGTAGTGAGTCCTCTGGGGGGGAACCCCTTGTCTCTGTGACAGCTAGGAGGGTGGGCTGTTGGTACCCTGTCTGGAGTCCTTGTGTCAGGTGCGTGGGTCAGCATGGCATCAGAAGCAGTCTCCCCCTGATACACCTGAATTGGCATCTTCAATCCTCACATGACTGGATTATTAATATTCCTGGCTATGCACTCTTTCGGAGAGACAGGGCAAAAAGGAAAGGTGGCGGGGTCTGTCTCTATGTGAGAAGTGATCTCAAAGCGAGTGTGAAAGAGGACCTGGTTGATGGAGAGTGTGATGAGGCTGAAGCATTATGGGTGGAACTGCATACAGATGTGCGTAGTTCAAAGTTAATCATTGGAGTTTGTTATAGACCACCCAATGTTAATGAGGAGGTGGAGACTCAGCTCCTTGCACAGATGGAAAGGGCTGCAAGGGCTGGGATGGTGATAATAATGGGGAATTTTAACTACCCAGAAATTGACTGGAGTAATGGCACTGCTGGGACAGTTAAAGGGCAAAAATGTATAAGCTTATTGCAGGACAATTTTATGGTCCAGTTTATTGAGGCCCCAACTAGGAATGATGCTCTGTTGGACCTGGTAATCTCAAACCATGCAGAGCGTATTACTAATGTTCAGATAAAGGAACACCTGGGTAGCAGTGACCATAACATGATTTCATTTGATGTTAGCTGTAAGCAAGAAATACATGCAGGAAAGATAAAAACACTTAAAAACACTTAGTTTCAATAAAGCAAATTTTCCAAGAATGAGGGCTGCACTCCAGGACTTAGACTGGGAGGGAATATTGGCATCAATGGGCACAGAACAGAAATGGGAATTCTTCAAAAAGACTGTTTGTGAACTCACTGCAAAAGTATATTCCCATGGGCAATAAGTTTAAAAGGCTAAAAATAAAACCTATGTGGCTCACAGTTAAAGTTAAAAAAGCTATAAACAATAAGAAAAGCGATTTAAAAAAATATAATAAATGAAGGAACACTAGTGTCGTTTAAATGTTACAAAGAATATAACAGGATATGTGAAAAGGAAATCAAGGATGCAAAAATTCAAAACGAACGACAGATTGCAAAAGATAGTAGGACAAACCCCAAAAAATTCTTCAAATATATTAATAGTAAAAAGGTCAAGTCTGAGCATGTAGGCCCTTTACAAAATAATCTAGAGTGGGTGACTGGGGACAAAGAGAAGGCTAATTTATTAAATACTTTCTTCAGTTCTGTATATACAATGGAGCATGGGGGAGTTCATGTCCATAATGGGGGTGGTAGTGACACAGCCCCAAATCCACAATGGCTCAAAAGTGATATGGTCCAGAAATATTTAGACAGAATAAAGGTGGATAAAGCACCTGGACCAGATGGCATACACCCACGGATCCTAAAAGAATTGAGGGGCAAAAATTCTGCTCCATGGGTTTAAAGCACATGAGGCTCCCTCGGACAAGGTGGCTATGGCCAACCAGTTGATACAGGGCCTTAAAATTGTCTGCGAATCAGCCTTGGACACTAGTCCTCTGCTGTCCAGAGCCTCAAGCTATGCGGTGGCGTTACGCCGTCTGCTCTGGCTAAAAGGTTGGTCGGCGGACCAATCTTCCAAGAAGGCCCTGATGGATTTCCCCTTTAAGGGCGACAGACTTTTTGGATATCCCTGGATGACATTATTAAAGATTCCACAGGAGGTAAGAGCACGCTGCTCCCACAATCCAAAAAGGGTAAGGAGCCACGCCGTAGGCAAGGGCCCTCCTTCACCGCGCACAAGCGTTTTTTTCATCTGCCTAGTGCGTCAAGTAAACGATCCCAGGCCGATAAAGTGTCTGCTGAGGGACAGGAGCATCCCTAGTTTCGCAAGCCCAACAAGCCTGCGAACAAATCTACGTTCGCATGAAGGTTTGTCCCCACCCATCTCTCGGTGGGTTTGCGAAGTAGTTTCCTCAGGGTACAAGATAGAGTTTCTCTCTTGCCCACCGAACAGATTTTTTCTTTTTTTTCCCCTCTAAACCGTCAGCTTCAGCCGACTCGTTGGGAAGCCCTATATGGGGCGGTTCAAGACCTGCTGATACGCAGGGTGATCATTCCTGTTTCAGTACAGGAACGGATTCAGGGGTTTTACTCAAATCTGTTCGTAGTACCAAAGAAGGAGGGGGTTCATCCAATCTTGGATCTCAGGGCCCTCAATTTCTTTGTGGAGGTACAGAGATTCCGGAGGGAGTCGGTTCACTCTGTTATCGCTGCCCTCCATCCGGGGATTTTCTGGCATCCTTGGACATCAAGGACGCATACTTGCATGTCCCCATATGCACCAGGCATCAGAGATGTCTGCGCTTTGCGGCTGGGGAAGACCACTACCAATTTGTGGCTCTCCCCTTTGGCCTGGCATCCTCACCGAGGGTGTTCACCAAGGTGCTCGCTACGATTCTGGCCCTACTAAGACAGTGTGGCATCGCTATCATGGGCTACTTGGACGATCTTCTTCTGAGGGCCACTTCAAGCTCAGAATTAGAGGTGAGCGTGTCTATAACCTGTCAGACCCTCCGATACTTTGGTTGGGTGCTGAACACTCAGAAGTCAGTATTGGTACCGACTCAACTCCTAGTGTATCTGGGGTTGATTCTGGACTCCTCAGAGGCGAAAGTTTTTCTCCCTATGGGAAAGTTGCAGACCATTTGGGCTGCGGTGCGGCAGTTGACATCCCCAAGATGGTCGTCACGCCGCTTTTGCATGTGAGTCCTGGGCCTCATGGTAGCCTCCTTTGAGGCGGTACCGTATGCGCAATTTCACACGCGAGTGTTACAGAAGGTAATTCTGTCCAGAAGGGACAAGTGCCCATCATCCCTGGATTGTCAAATCCGGGTGAGCCACCTAGTCAGCACCTCCCTAGTTTGGTGGCAGACATCACCGGCACTTCTGTCCGGGAAGTCATTCCTTCCTTTTTATTGGATGGTGGTCACGACGGACGCCAGCCTTTCCGGTTGGGGGGGAGTCTGGGGGGTTCAGTTGACCCAGGGTCGCTGGACTCCAGAGGAATCCCACTTGCCGATCAATGTCCTGGAACTCCGGGCGATCAGGCTGTGCCTTTCCACATGGTCTCAGAGGCTACAGGGGCGTCCAGTTAGGATCCAGTCGGACAACGCCATGGCGGTGGTGTTGTCCAACCATCAAGGAGGAACAAGAAGCTCAGTGCAGCATCGGAGGTCGCTCACATCCTAAGGTGGGCAGAAAGGAGCGTACCGGCCCTGTCGGACGTATACATTCCGGGGTGTAGAAAACTGGCAGGCAGAGAATGGTCTCTACACCCGGAGGCATTTCAGCTCCTTTGCCAAAGGGGGGGCACGCCAGACGTAGATCTCCTGGCTTCTCGACTCAATCGGAAGGTATTGAGGTTTGTGGCCAGGTCAAGAAACCCATGGGCAGACGCGACAGATGCGTTGGTGGCACCGTGGAGTCAGTACCAGCTAATCTATGCCTTCCCTCCTCTGAAGCTCCTTCCTCATTTGCTTCGCAGACTGGAGACAAAGAGGATTCCAATGATCCCAATTGCTCTGGATTGGCCTCGGCGTCCTTGGTACGCTGATCTAGTGCGTCTGGTAGCAGACGCCTCTTGGCGTCTACCGCTAAGAAAGGACCTGCTGTCGCAAAGTCCCATACGCCATCCTGTTTTACAGTCACTGGCTTTAACGGCATAGCTATTGAGAGCCATTTGCTAAGAGACCGGGGCCTGGCAGACTCTGTGATCTCTACCAGGAGGAGTGCTCGGAAATCGTCCTATAGGAAGATTTACCATCGCACCTGGAAGACCTACATATCCATTTGTGAGGAAATGAGGTGGCATCCGCGTACTTATTTGGTTTCCAGAGTCCTGCTGTTCTTACAGCGTGTGGCGGACCAAAAATCTTCCCTTAAGTACAATTAAGGGGCAGATATCTGCCCTGGCTGTCTTTTTCAACGACCCCTGGTGACTCACTCTCTAGTGAGTACGTTTGTACAGGGGGTTTGGCATGGAGCCCCTCCGGTCCGCCCTCCACTACCTCCGTGGGGCTTGTATAGCAGATGTCCCTTGGCGTCTACTGCTACGAGAGGACCTACTGTCGCAAGTTCCCATACGCTATCCTGCTTTACAGTCACTGGCTTAACGGCATGGCCTCTCGGTGTTTCAGAAACCACCGTTTGAGAACATCAGGGAGATTCCCTTGTTGACACTTTCTCAGAAAGTGGTCCTTTTGGTGGCTGTTGTGTCAGTTAAGACAGGTTTCTGAGCTGGCAGCCTTATCATGCAAGGCTCCCTATCTGATCTTCCACAAGGATAAGGTGGTGTTGCGTCTGCAGCCTTCTTTTCTTCCTAAGGTCGTTTCGACCTTCCATCTCAAGGAAGACATTGTACTGCCATCCTTGTGTCCTCATCCATCGAATTCTAAGGAGACGATGTTGCATTCCTTTTTAGTATCCAATTTTTTGGTCCTGGCGGCTTTTATCATTGTGTGGTTTTCACCCTCACAGGTTTATATCAAATTCTATCTAGCGCAGTGGTTCCTTTTTTTTTTTTTTATTCCTTGGACGTTGTCCGAGCTCTGAGAGTATACTTGTCTGTTACTGCTCCGTTCCGGAGTTCAGGCTCACTGTTTGTTTTGGTGGCTGGTCCCAAGAAGGGCCCAGCGGTCTCGTCGGCCACCATTCCGAGGTGGATCCGACAGATCGTGATCAGGCTTACGCCATAAAGGGTCGGGCGCCTTCCTTTCCCGGCGCATTCGACCAGGGCAAGAGGTGCCTCTTGGGCTTTCTGACATGAAGCATCTGTTTCCCAGGTGTGTAAGGTGGCGACCTGGTCGTCCGTTCACACTTTCACTAAACTTTACAAGTTGATGTGTGTGCATCTTCGGATGCTTCTTTTGGCCGCAAGGTATTGCAGGCGGCTGTTTAGAGTTGCAACTCCTCCGTTAAGGAGCTCTGTTTTGTTTTGGGGTGAAGTTGTTTTAATGCTGTTCGCACCCCTCGTTTTGACACTGCTTTGGGACGTCCCACTTTGTCAAGATTAAGGCTGTGTCCGTCCATGAACGAAAGAGAAAATAGGATTTTTATACTCACCGTAAAATCCTTTTCTCTGAGTTCATGGACGAACACAGCACCCACCCCTCCTTTTTAAGTTTGTACTGCTTTTGACGAACTGAGCTGCTTAGTGCAGGCTGAGGGGATATAGCCAGTAGGACCACCCCCTGGGCGGGGCTGTTCAGCTTTGAAGTTGTTAACACATTCTGCCTAGTCACTCCTAAATGAAGGCTAATACCCACTTTGTCAAGATTAAGGCTGTGTCCGTCCATGAACTCAGAGAAAAGGATTTTACGGTGAGTATAAAAATCCTATTTTTCCCTACAGGTAAGTCTATAATAAGGCTTACCTGTAGGTACTGGAATTATCCTGTACGGTTTAGGAGATATTCGCCATATACGCTTGCACCGACATCATCGGCGCATGCGCACTATAAAAAGGGCACGATCGTGGCGTTTTTATAGGGCCCATGCCGTGACCTTCGGCTTATGCGCGCATGCGTGGGAGTGACGTCACGTGACTCCGGCTAGTAACAGAGCTGGAGTCCACGGCCCCGGAAGGAAGAGGGGTTGAAGATGGACGCGGTCACACAGCGGGGACAGCGGTGACATCGCAGGCTTCTTCTGCAGGTGAGTGCCACATAATGGGCTAGTATGCAATGCATACTAACCCATTATGCTTTTACTTTGCAGGGAACAAAGAGGAAGTAAAACCCATCAGGGTTTATTTCCTCTTTAAGGCTGGGTGAATGAAGCCTAATAGTAACATTGTAAATGTGAAATATGCAAGTTTTCATGCATTTTTGCGTGCATTTTTATATTTGAAGAATTCCTCTCCTCTTATAGAACTGTTCTGCTCCCCTTGCCAAGCCCAGGAAAATAACTCCTAAAGCTTGATACACATGCAAAACGCCTCCAAATATGCCGGAAAAATGTCTGAAAAACCTCTTCAAAATCACCAGGAATATGCTCTGCTCAGGTGTGAGTGTCGTAAAAATAGGCAGTTGGGCCACAGTTTTACCACCCACACCTTAAGCTCAGGCTCACACTAGTGCAGCTACAGCATGATCCGAATGTTAGTGCAATTTTTTTTTTACTGCGACGTTGCCTGTTTTTTTTACATGTTTTTCATACTTCATGTGTTTTTATGTATAAGGAGGAAACTGGATTTTACACACAAAGGCACGTACATAAGTTTTATACACATTTTTGGTATGTTTTCATTGAAGTCTATGGAGCCAAAATCATGGTGCACCAGCACCAAAGTAGTACCTGTACCTTTTCCACGTGTAGCACTACCCCCGTAGGAGCTGCTGGTTAGTTTTTGGGTCTACACTCTGCCTGTCAACCCCTTGAAGTTTGGCTCGATCCCCTCCTTGGCACAACTGGACAATAATATGATTGTGGAACCCTATGGTAGTAGTGGACCACAATAACACCACACAGTAATGTATATATATATATATATATATATTAGGGCTGAGGAAATTAACTATTAATTAATCGATTAATCGATTAATTGTTTTGATCGATCAAAATTCTTTTGATCGATCAAAATTCTTTTGATCGATCAAAATTCTTTCGGCTTGCCGTTTCCATCTGAAGGGCTCCTTTACTGTCCCTTCATATCTGCATGCCGGCGGGACCTTACTATCTGCCACACGCAAGGGCTGTTACACTTCCCTCTATCACTTACCTCTATCAACCTGGGATTCTACAGCCATCCACTGGGAGTTGTGATAGTTCCCTTCACGGGACATCTACATCCCGACGGACTGATGTTAGCCCCTCCTCATCTGGATTAAGCAGTGGTATCGTTGTACACAATTTTATACCAGTATCATACTTAGCTACATGTTTTTATGACTGCTTTTGCTACCGTTTGGTATTACTCGCACCATTTTTACAGTTTATGTAGCTACATTGATTTTATCTCCAGTGCAATATTTATTTTGTTACCTACTTGAAGACTATAAAAGTTTTAATACTATTCCCATCGAGCGCTGCCTTAGGGTCCTTTCACACGGGGCGGATCCGTGCAGATCCGCCCCGTGAAGCTCCGCTTGCTCAGCGGGGATCGCTCCGTTGATCCCCGCTGAGCCGACGGATGACTGGGCGGTCCCCGCACACTGTGCAGGGACCGCCCTGTCAGAGCGCCGTTCTCCCCTATGGGGAATCGGATGACGACGGACCGTAGAGTCCGTTGTCATCCGATCCGCTCCGCCGACGGAAGGAAAAATAGGGTTTTCCTCCGTCACACTTTGGCGGAGCGGATGTCAGCGGACATGTCTCCGCTGACATCCGTGCCTCCATAGGGGTACATGGAGGATCCGTTTCAGGTCCGCCTAAAAAACTGACAGGCGGACCTGAACGGACCTCCGTGTGAAAGGGGCCTTTGTGTGTTTTTTGTATCCTGCTATCGATTTTTCCAGTGGTTGGTGGCTGCACTGGGAATCGGCCTGCAAGGAGATCAGCTAAAAGTAGTTGGATCTATGTACGTTATAATTAGTCGATTAATTGATTAAAAAAAAATAAAACGATTAATCGAACACGAAAATTTTAATCAGTAACAGCCCTAATATATATATTGTGAGGGGGTTAGCTCGGCAGCGGGTGTGTGTGACCCCCGAGATGGGCTCCCCACACAAAAACAGGCCCAGCAAACGGAGGTTGTGGTTTTCAAAATCAAAAAGGTGCGGTTTATTTTCTATTTACAGTGACAAAACACAGCAAAGCAAAAGAAACATAAACAAAATAAATCCTGGTCAACTTGACCTCTGACTAAACATACAGGTTTCCTAACTAACAACTGGGATCAGCCTAGTGCTGTCCTAGTCCCTAAGTCCCTGGTTTTAAATGTCCAAGCAAATAGCCACACAGGCTTTGTCTCACCGCACAGGGGTTCACTCTCCCTAGACAGTCCACACAGGTCTGGGTCCAGGCATGAGCTAACATCTAATGAAGCTGGGAGTTCTTATAGAGGCCTAAATGAGCTGACAAGCTTCAGCTGGTCTCATCAACTCCCTGTCTGCACGACGCCCCACACTCTCCCTAGAGGTATGAGTCATCCATGAGCCCACTAGCCTCAGCTGGGCTTATACAACTCTCCACCTAGTTGTATAAGTCGGCGTAAAGCCTGAATCTGGGCGAAATATATCTACCCCCCTGGATGCAACCAGGTGACTTTACCTTCCTGCTGTCACATACCCCCCCCCTCTTGTTTTAACCTCGGGGTTGGAACACCAGCAATCAGGCATTCATGTACTCGAGACAAAGCATCCACATTCCCCATTTGAACGCCAGGGCGATGCTTTACTGTGAAGTTGAATTCCTGGAGGGCCAGGAACCACCTATTCACTCTTCTATTTGTTTCCTTGTTTTGAGCCATCCACTTTAACGGAGCGTGATCCGTAACCATGTCAAAGTGCCTACCTAGCAGGTAGTACCGAAGGGAATCTAGAGCCCACTTCACCGCTAAACACTCCTTTTCAACGGTGGCGTAATTTACCTCATGGGACTTCAACTTCCTGCTGAGGTAAATGACTGGGTGCTCTTCCCCGTTCCAGACCTGGGACAATACTGCTCCTAACCCCACATCTGACGCATCACTTTGTACGACAAAGTCTTTAGAGAAGTCGGGTGAGTACAACACTGGCTGGCTACATAAGGCTTGTTTCAAGAATTGGAATGCTGCCTCAGCCTCGGGGGTCCATTTAATCATGACCGACCCTTTCCCCTTCGTCAGGTTGGTTAGGGGCACAGCCTTAGAAGCAAAGTGGGGAATGAATCGCCGATAATACCCAGCGATTCCCAGAAAGGCTCGTACCTGCTTCTTGCTGTTGGGACGTGGCCAACTCTGGATGGCCTCGACTTTGTTGAGTTGGGGTTTTATTACTCCCCTCCCAATGGTGTACCCAAGATATTTGGCCTCCTCCTGCCCAATGGTACACTTCTTGGGGTTAGCCGTAAACCCCGCTTCCCGAACAGAGTCCAGGACTGCTTGCACTTTTGGCAGATGTGAGGCCCAATCTGTGCTATGGACAATTATGTCATCCAGGTAAGCCGCAGCATACTTCCGATGGGGCCTCAGCATCTGGTCCATTTTCCGCTGGAATGTGGCCGGCGCATTCTGTAACCCGAACGGCATTCTTTTATATTGGAACGCCCCGTCTGGGGTTACAAATGCGGTTTTCTCTTTGGCCGACTTTGCCAGGGGAATTTGCCAATACCCTTTTGTGAGGTCAAGAGTCGTCATGTATCGGGCTGTTCCCAGCCGGTCGATCAACTCATCTATACGTGGCATGGGGTAGGTGTCAAATTTTGTAACTTTGTTCAACTGACGAAAATCGTTACAAAATCGCCAGCTTCCATCCGGTTTAGGCACCAACACAATGGGACTAGACCAATCACTTTGGGACTCCTCTATCACCCCTAAGTTCAGCATTTTCTGTACTTCCTCCCGTATTGCCTCCCGTCGGGCCTCTGGGATCCGATAGGGTTTTAACTTCACCCTTTCACCGGGCGGGGTAATGATGTCATGCTCTACCCCAGATGTTTGTCCCGGCAGCTCAGAGAATACCTCCTTGTTGCGAAGCACAAACTCCTTAACCTCCTGTTGTTGGGGTTGTGACAAGGTGGCTGCTATTCCAACCTCAGGAATCACGCAACCAGTTTGAGCTGGTGACCAAGTGTCTGCGACTAGGGACTCTCTATCCCTCCAGGCTTTCAACAGATTAACGTGATAGATCTGTTCGGGCTTTCGCCTTCCTGGTTGTCTGACCTTGTAATTCACTTCGCTCACTTTTTCCATTATCTCGTAGGGGCCTTGCCATTTGGCAAGGAATTTACTTTCAACCGTAGGGACAAGTACCAGTATCCTATCCCCCGGGGAAAAGGTACGGGTCTTGGCTCCACGGTTGTACACTCTCTGCTGTGCTAACTGCGCTTGGGCCAAATGTTCCTTCACGATGGGCATTACCTGTGCAATTCGGTCTTGCATCAGGGCGACATGCTCAATCACACTCCTGTGGGGAGAACTCTCACTTTCCCAAGTTTCCTTGGCAATATCCAACAGCCCTCTTGGGTGTCTCCCATACAGTAACTCAAAGGGGGAGAATCCCGTAGAGGATTGGGGCACCTCCCTAATAGCAAACATCAGATAAGGAAGTAGACAGTCCCAATCCTTTCCATCTCTATCCACCACTTTCTTCAACATTTGTTTTAGGGTTTTGTTGAATCTTTCAACCAGCCCATCGGTTTGGGGGTGATACACAGATGTACGTAATTGCGTCACTTTGAACAATTTACACAGCTCCTTCATAACCCGGGACATAAAGGGTGTACCTTGGTCCGTAAGCAGTTCTTTACAAATACCCACCCAGCTAAACACAAGAGATAGCTCTTTGGGTATGGTTTTGGCCGAGGTATTTCGGAGAGGGATCGCTTCTGGATAACGGGTGGCATAGTCCATTATAACTAATATGTACTGGTGCCCCCTAGCGGACTTGATTATAGGACCTACCAAATCCATGGCGATCCTCTCAAACGGGACCTCAATGATGGGTAGAGGGACCAGCGGGCTACGGAAATGTGGCATCGGGGCCGACCTCTGACACACAGGGCAGGAGGAACAATAATTTTCTATGTCCTTCATCACCCCCGGCCAATAGAATCTCTGTAATACCCTCTCTCGGGTTTTCTCTGTCCCCAGATGACCTCCAAGAATGTGCCCATGGGCCAACTCCAACACCAACTTCCTGTAAGGTTTGGGCACCACAAGCTGCTCAACGGTTTCTTCTGCCCTTTTTGCCACCCGATACAGTAGGTCCTTCTCTACGCTGAAGTATGGGTAAGTGCAGGTATTATCTGGGTTCACTAACTCGCCATCTATTTTCACTACGTTTTCCCGTGCCTTTATTAGGGCGGGGTCTTTCAACTGTTCTGTGGCAAAGTTTTCCCTGTGAACCTCAAGATCAGAAAACTCCACAGACGGTAGGTTTTCGTCTGAGGAGGTGAGCTCCTCTCCAGTTTCTTGAGTCTCCCCTGCCAATACTGATAAGGGAAATTCCGGAGAGTCCTCACCACTCTCAGGGGAGTTCTGGCTATCACATTCCTGGTACATAGGGGCACCAGTGGGGGGCTCAGGATCATCCCACAGTTCCCAGAACTTCGGAAAATCCCTTCCCACAATGGCGTCATGCGGTAACTGAGATACTAAGCCCACTGGATGAGAGAGGGTACCTTTGGGGGTCTCGAAACACACTGTAGTCACTGGATACTCTCGGGTGTCCCCATGCACACAAATAACAGCTACCTTGCTATTCCCAGAGACCTCTGTTTTAACTAACTCAGCCTTTATCAGGGTCACAAGGCTACCTGAATCCAGCAATACCACAACATTTCTACCATTAACACACATTTTGCATAAATGTTTCTCAGTTCCTCGAATGGCAGTGCATGCGACTGTCGCACACAGCGACTGACGTCTGCCCGTCAGAAAGTCACACTGCATGGGTTCCTCCACAACCGGGCAATTGGCTGCAATATGTCCCGCTTGCCGGCAGCGGTAGCAAACGATCCTTCTTGCGGCCTCTTGAGCCGCTGATTTCCCAGGCTGTTCTCGCCAAACTTGGGGTAGAGCTCCCACCCTCTCACTCTCTCCACCCTCACCCCTTGGAATCCTCTTATCCGCCCCTGGGGATGGTCTGGTCTTAGGGTGGAAAGTCCGAGTGTCTCTGGAAGAGGCCGTCAGGTTCTCTGTAGCCAAGTATTTCTCCACACGATCCACAAGACCATCGGCCGTCTCTGGGTCTCCATGGCTTACCCACTTTTGGATGGCAGTAGGAAGAGCTCTCAAAAACCGATCCATTACAACACGTTCCACAATCTTTGGTGCGGACAAAGTCTCTGGCTGTAGCCACTTTCTGCTCAGGTGAATGAGATCATACATTTGAGACCTGGGGGGTTTTCCAAGCTGGAAAGTCCAGTTATGCACACGCTGAGCCCGGACAGCCTGGGTGACACCCAGCCTTGCCAATATTTCAGCTTTTAGCATCACATAGTCTTTTGCTTGGTTAGGCTCTAGGTCATAGTAAGCTTTCTGCGATTCACCAGTTAACAGAGGAGCCACCAGTCCAGCCCACTGCTCCTCAGGCCACTTTTCTCTTTCAGCGGTCCTTTCAAATGTGGTCAAAAATACCTCTGGATCATCCTCTCCAGTCATTTTTGTCAATAAACGACTCACCCCAAAGGACGCGGTATTAGTGGGACGGCTTTCCTCACTGGTCTGCGGACATTGCTGCATTACTGCTTCCATCTGTTGTTGTAGTCTCTGCTCTTGCTTCTGCAACAGGTCTATGAAGCGGGCCTCAGATTGCTGCTGGGCTTGTTGCTGAGCCTCCAGACTCTGTTGCAAAGTTGCGTTTGTCTGCTGCTGGGCTGCAAGGCTCTGTTGATGAGCTTGCTGCTGGGCTGCGAAGTTCTGTTGTTGAGCTGCAAGGCTCTTTTGCAAACCTGCATTTGTCTGCTGTTGATTGGCATTTGCTAGAGCCAGCTGCTTCAGTATCTCCTCCATGCTGGCTTAAAAAAATACTGCCCGCATTCTCCACCAACTGTGAGGGGGTTAGCTCGGCAGCGGGTGTGTGTGACCCCCGAGATGGGCTCCCCACACAAAAACAGGCCCAGCAAACGGAGGTTGTGGTTTTCAAAATCAAAAAGGTGCGGTTTATTTTCTATTTACAGTGACAAAACACAGCAAAGCAAAAGAAACATAAACAAAATAAATCCTTGTCAACTTGACCTCTGACTAAACATACAGGTTTCCTAACTAACAACTGGGATCAGCCTAGTGCTGTCCTAGTCCCTAAGTCCCTGGTTTTAAATGTCCAAGCAAATAGCCACACAGGCTTTGTCTCACCGCACAGGGGTTCACTCTCCCTAGACAGTCCACACAGGTCTGGGTCCAGGCATGAGCTAACATCTAATGAAGCTGGGAGTTCTTATAGAGGCCTAAATGAGCTGACAAGCTTCAGCTGGTCTCATCAACTCCCTGTCTGCACGACGCCCCACACTCTCCCTAGAGGTATGAGTCATCCATGAGCCCACTAGCCTCAGCTGGGCTTATACAACTCTCCACCTAGTTGTATAAGTCGGCGTAAAGCCTGAATCTGGGCGAAATATATCTACCCCCCTGGATGCAACCAGGTGACTTTACCTTCCTGCTGTCACAATATATATATATATATATATATATATATATATATATATATATGTAAATATTGTTACCTTGGTGCTGGTCACCTGAACCACAGCTGTAATAGACAGAGTTCCACACAAGATGTAGCTTAACCAGTGGTAATGTGTTTACTTGGCAAGAGAATAAAACAAAGGTTACACAGTTAATATTGACTACCCACAGCTCCCTGCAACAGTCAATGTGACACCACTGGTACAGAATTTCTTTGTTAGTAGACCCAAACAAACACAACCTGGGGCCAGATATGAGCGAATGCAGGGTGGAGGAATCTCCCAATGCAATTATACCAGCACTGGGACACCTCTCCATGAAGTCACACACAGCACACCTAAAATAGCAAATAATAAAGCAATGCAAAACAGATTATATTAAACACATAGGTTCCCAAGCTATAGGGCTCCCCCTAGTGGACTGTTCAACTTGTGAGTGTCCCGTTCCGGAAACTTCTGCAAACAAAGTAGGCTGATGACTATTACGTTAAATGTCATGTCTTCTGCTAGCTTCGTTGGTGCACTTATCTATTTGTAATCCAATAAACAGGGTGAGGAGAAATGATAATAACTTGTTGTCAATGGCATGTTGGTAGAATAAACACTAGTTCCTCCCAGCCGTTGTATCACTCTCAGGTGTAAGGTATCCCTACTTGCGACACTACAGACGCCAGCAAGTACACGTGGAGCTATGGAAATCCCCTTTCTGGGACCCAGTTAACTAAGTCGGTAGGCAAGTGCCTTCTCACCAAATGAGGCCTCGCCTCGCCGTTACACTCCACCTGGAACCTCTCCTTGTTCTCAGTCTCTCTGTAACACAAGGCCTCTGGTCCTCCACACAGCCATTCACAAGGTGCCGGTGGATAGGTGACTCCGGGTGCTGTGAAGTGTAGACCGATCCTTCTCTGGCTCGATCAGCGAGGCTGTCCACAAGGATCCCTCGTCAGGCGATCCTTTTCCCTCAGCAACTTTAGGCCCAGGCTTCTCTGGCCTAGGTGCGCTCACAGCAGGCCTCTTGAAGACGGCGTCCCGAGAGAGCGGGCTGAGGCCCCGCCTCTGCCTTAAATCAGTTCTCCCAGCAGGCTGTGCATGGCGCACAGCAGTTTGGTAGCACAGTTTGTGGTGATTGTAGTCTCAATCCATCCCACGGCAATAGAGTCTCTCTCTCTTGTACTACAAAGCCCACCACGCTTTGTTCTTATGACAGAACCAAACATCTTCCAAACTATAACACAAACAAGCACCAGAGGGAGCTAAGTTCCTAATTAGGCACGAATTGTAGTCTGTTAAGATATGTTCAAATACATGACCTTGCTACACACTCCCCCCCACTTGAAATCTTTGGTCCCCAAAGACAACAGCAGTTTGTGACCTGTTACATGCTTTGTTCAAGTACATGAGTAGAAAAGATCAGTTAGTGTATACAAGAAATAAGGCAGTTTGCATTCTCATAAGAACCAGGCAGAGGAACCCCCCACCATGCTTTGGAAAGGAGGTTGTCCTGCCTACAGGCCACTTTGACCGGGATGGCCCAGCCAGATGTGCCAGGGGGTGAGCAGGGGTAGTCTTCCACTAAATGTGAAGTGGAAGAGCCAGGCTTTTCAATTGTTCTTTTTGAGGTAAACACAGCCTCTTCAGAGATTTCACCCAATTGGTCATAAGTCAGTCTCTTGGGCGGGTGAATAGCCCTTCTCTCCCTCAGCTCTTTTGGCTTTGGTGTTTCCGGTATGCTGAAATACGTTCTTTCCACGGCTTCTTCCTCCTGCTCAGACACACTGGATTCTGTTTCCTCTACGGCTTCTTCTCTCTGCATCTCAGCTTCCACATCTCCTTCTGTAAAAGATGAGACTTCTTCAGGATCTCCTATTGACACAGAAGCTTAGTCATCCTCCAGTTCTTCAGACAGCAAACTCTGAGGCACAAACTCAGGGGCATCGTGTCTGAGAACTCCAGTGTCCGTCGTGCCAGGTGGGGACAAAGGAGAGGTCGTAGGCCCTGGCAATTGAGATGACCACAGCCAGTCTAAGTCTGTCTCTTCATCCTCACTGTCTTCATCATCCACATCTTGAGGCCCTAACTGAGACCTAGTTACTGGTTGAAGCCTTTGAGAGGCTGAGGGAGTCATCTGTGAGTCTGACAGTGGTGACAGCCGAACTGCTTCTGATAGGGGCAGTAGATGGTTGCGATGCCAAGTTTTTAGTGGCCCTATACTCCCTTCCGGTCGGATCTGGTACACTGGAAGTCCTGGTAACTGCTTGCAGATGACATAGGGCTGTGACTATTAGCGGTCAGCTAACTTGTGCTTCCCAGGGATGCCCAGATTCCTCAACAGCACTCTGTCTCCTGGTTGTAAGTCCTGCACTCGGACTTTTAGATCAAAATTCTTCTTGTTTCTGAGTCCCCTCCGGTCTGAGGTGGCTTTGGCCTTCTCATAGGCAGTTTTCAGGCTTTTCCGCAGACGATCTCCTCTGTGGGAAGTTGCGAAGGTATGGTCTAGAGATGTGCCAAAAGCTAAGTCTACTGGTAGCCGAGCCTCCCGTCCGAACATTAGAAGATACGGAGAGTATCCTGTGGCATCATTTGCAGTGTTGTTGTAGGAATGCACAATGGCGGCTACATGTCTGCTCCAATGTTGCTTCTTCTCTGAGTTTAAAGTTCCAAGCATATCTAGGAGGGTTCGGTTGAACCTCTCTGGTTGAGGATCCCCCTGAGGATGGTATGGGGTGGTTCTAGACTTTTTTATGCCTAACAAGTCTAGAAGCCTTTTAATAAGGCTACTCTCAAAGTCTCTCCCTTGATCTGAGTGGATACATTGAGGCAGTCCATAGTGCACAAAGAACTTCTCTACTAGAATATTGGCCACTGTGGAGGCTTGTTGATCCTTTGTGGGGAATGCCTGGGCATATCTGGTGAAATGATCAGTCACCATCAGAATATTTTCCGGCCCACTCAGATCAGGCTCCAAGCACAGAAAGTCAATGCACACCAGCTCCATGGGTCCCTGACTTTGAAGATGGCCGATTGGGGCAGCTCGGTGAGGCAAGGTCTTCCTTTGAATACATCTAATACAGGAGTGGCAGTAGCTCTCGACTTCAGCCCGCATGCAGGGCCAGTAGAATCGGTCCCTCACTAAATGAAAAGTCCTCTCTGGCCCTAGATGGCCATGGTTGTCATGGAGGGCAGTTAGTACTGTCTCTCTGTGTTTTCTGGGTAGGAGCAGCTGCCATTTCTCTTCAATAACATCAGAGGGGCCCCTTCGGTAGACCACCCCTTGATGCAGCTGCAGCCGATCCCACTCTCGATGCAGTAGATGGGCCTCCTTTAGGGAGTCAGTGAGGAGCATTTTAGAGCATTGATTCTCCAGAGCCTTCATAGCCAAGTTACCCAGGGGGTCTTCCAACTGATCCCCTCTGAGGTCCTTCTTTGAAAGTTTTGGTAAGCCTTCATCCCCGATTTGAGTTACATTGCAAAGACCAGAAATTGCCGCTCCAGGCAGATTAAGTTTTGGAAAGATGTTTCTCTCTCAGAGACCAAGGGTGCCGGCAATGCACATAGAAATGAAAAGAAAAATGGTGAGGACAGCCGCACTCCAATCCAACGTATGTTTTTTGAAGAAAGACAGGCACTACAAAAACCAACATAAACCAGGACAGCTGACGCGTTTCACACTTGTTCAGTGTTTACTCATAGCTGAATAATACAAAAATGACCTCTAATACATATAACACTCCTAACCAAACATGTGATCACAACCAGGTGTATGGTAAACGACCATTAATTAAGAAACAATTGTGGGATCACTAGAAAGCAGCTGTAGGCTGCTGAATGCAATGCAGCTTGATTAAACTCAAAACTGCAATGCAATTAGTGGTTCTGCTACCATTAGGTGGATATACATACATGTATTTATTATTTTTTATTTTTTGTTAAGATGGGGTTCATAGGAGCTGAATCATATGGGTATTAGCCCGGATGGTGAAAATAAAGAATGGTAGTATGTGAATGGTATATGATATCCTCCTCATGAATAGTATGATATTAATATATAAAGTCACATGTATGTGGTAGTATGTCATTGTTTCATATAATATGGGAATAAGTGGCGTGAAAAAACGACCAAGTGTGTATACAAAAGTTTTGTTTATATATGTGAAAATATAAAAATATATAAGAAAAATATATTTATAAAGTGTAAAATATATAAAGGGGAAAGGGAACAAACCACGCATGCGTGAAATACACAGCACATGACATGAAGTTCATATGATATATATATGTGACATGCAAAAGTGTGGAGACCTAATCGGTCTTGTGTAGATAGTATAAATATACCAAGTGAATATATATATTACATAAAGGTGAGCAATTATAGGATTCATATGGATTCCTATATATACAATGCTGTAATAGGTGAATGAAATGTAATATATAAAAAAATAAAAATAAATGATATACTAAAATGTGTTCCTGGTGTTGTTATTCTTAGTGCCATAAACTCTAAAATATGATATGTGCATATGTACATCAAGAATGGTGTCTCATTATGCATGCGTGAGCATATGCACGCGTGGATAGAAGCGCATGCATGCACGGACGCACGCACCTGTGAAGAAACAAATATCTAGGCACCATACACAGAGATGGCAAAGACATCCAATTGAGTCTCTGACCAAGAAATATTCTTGGCAGAAAGACCCAGGTGAGGATATATCTGCAAAAGGTATGTGAAGTGCCGTAAAGATAATAACCCGATCATATTGGTAAAATGTAAATACATAATGTGAAATCAAATTAAAACTGAACGGGACATAAACAAAGAAAAAAAAACGGGGGAGAAGAAAGGGGAAGGGGAGAAGAAAAAAGAGAGCGAAAAAGTGGCATATATTGCTGTTGTGGCTCGTGTATGGAAGAGAGTAAAATGCACAGGTATTTAAGAAACCTCTGGGTGTATCACACCAAGTTCTGTCTTATTGGCCAATTTCACACTTGGGCCCTTGAAGTGCTCAGGAATTTCCTGTTTCCACTGCAACTAACGCATAGGTGTGGGAGGTCCCTTGGTCTGTTTTTACAGCAATTACCCATGCCTTCTTGTCTGGGGACAGTGTCCTCATTGCTTGACCTAGCTGTTCCTCACTCCACGAGTCTCCTTTAATTTCAATCACCACGCTGAACTCTGGGTGGGCATTTTCTTCCTCACACCACTGGATAGCAGCAGCGGAGTCCATCTTGGTGCTGGTAGAGGTTCTCTCTGGGGGGGGGGGGTTGATTACAGAGTCACAGAAATCCCGTACGAGCCCCCACGTGTAGCACTACCCCCATAGGAGCTGCTGGTTAGTTTTTGGGTCTGCACTCTGCCTGTCAACCTTTTGAAGTTTGGCTTGATCCTCTCCTTGGCACAACTGGACAATAATATGATTGTGGAACCCTATGGTAGTAGGGGACCACAATAACACCACACAGTAATGTGTGTGTGTATATATATATATATATATATATATATTTATATATACAGTGGGTACGGAAAGTATTCAGACCCCCTTACATTTTTCACTATTTGTTATATTGCAGCCATTTGCTAAAATCATTTAAGTAAATTTTTTCCTCATTAACCACTTAAGCCCCGGACCAATACGCAGCATAAAGACCAGAGGTGTTTTTACAATTTGGCACTGCGCTGCTTTAACTGGTAATTGCGCGGTCATGCAATGTTGTACCCAAATGAAATTTGCGTCCTTTTCTTCCCACAAATAGAGCTTTCTTTTAATGGTAGTAATTCTACTTTTTGTTATAAGAAAAATCTAATAAACTCAATTTTAGTCATACATTTAGGCCAAAATGTATTCAGCAACATGTCTATTGTAAAAAAAATGTCAATAAGCGTATATTTATTGGTTTGCGCAAACGTTATAGCGTCTACAAACTAGGGTACATTTTCTTGAATTTACACATCTTTTAATTTATCTAATTTCTTGAGGTGCTAAAATGGTAGGGCAGTACAAAACCCCCCCAAATGACCCCATTTTGGAAAGTAGACACCCCAAGGAAATTGCTGAGAGGCATGTTGAGCCCATTGAATATTTTTTTTTGTCCCAAGTGATTGAATAATGACAACATTTTTTTTTTACAAAACGTTGTCACTAAATGATATATTGCTCACACATGCCATGGGCATATGTGGAATTACACCCCAAAATACATTTTGCTGCTTCTCCTGAGTACGGGGATACCACATGTGTGGGACTTTTTGGGAGCCTAGACGCGTACGGGGCCCCGAACACCAATCACCGCCTTCAGGATTTCTAAGGGCGCAAATTTTTGATTTCACTCCTCACTACCCATCACAGTTTTGAAGGCCATAAAATGCAAAAATATCACAACCCCCCCCCCCCAAATGACCCCATTTTGGAAAGTAGACACTCCAAGCTATTTTCTGAGAGGTATGGTGAGTATTTTACAGCACTCATTTGTTTTTGAAAATGAAGAAAGTAAAGAAAAACTTTTTTTTTTTCTTTTTTAAATTTTCAAAACTTTGTGACAAAAAGCGAAATCTGCAAAATACTCACCATACCTCTCAGCAAATAGCTTGGGGTGTCTACTTTCCAAAACGGGGTCATTTGGGGGGGGGGGTTTGTGCCATCTGGGCATTCCATGGCATCCGAAACTGTGATAGGCAGTGAGGAGTGAAATCAAAAATTTACACCCTTAGAAAGCCTGAAGGCGGTGCTTGGGTTTTGGGGTCCCGTACGCGGCTAGGCTCCCAAAAAGTCTCACACATGTGGTATCCCCGTACTCTGGAGAAGCAACAGAATGTATTTTGGGGTGTAATTCCACATATGCCCATGGCATGTTTGAGCAATATATAATTTAGTGACAACTTTGTGCAAAAAAAATAAAATTTATTATTTTCCCCGCAGCTTGTGTCAAAATATAAAATATTCCATGGACTCGACATGCCTCTCAGCAAATAGCTTGGGGTGTCTACTTTCCAAAACGGGGTCATTTGGGGGGGTTTTGAACTATTCTGGCATTTTATGCACATTAGGAAGCTTATGTCACACATCATCCACTCTTCTAACCACTTGAAGACAAAGCCCTTTCTGACACTTTTTGTTAACATGAAAACATTTTTTTTTTTTGCAAGAAAATTACGTTGAACCCCCAAACATTATATATTTTTTTAAAGCAAAGGCCCTACAGATTAAAATGGTGGGTGTTGCATTTTTTTTCCCACACAGTATTTGTGCAGCGATTTTTCAAACGCATTTTTTGGGGAAAAAATACATTTTTAAAATTTTAATGCACTAAAACACATTATATTGGCCAAATGTTTGATTAAATAAAAAAGATAATCTTAGGCCGAGTACATGGATACCAAACACGACATGCTTTAAAATTTCACACAAACGCGCAGTGGCGACAAACTACATACATTTTTAAAAGCCTTTAAAAGCCTTTACAGGTTACCACATTAGCTTTACAGAGGAGGTCTACTGCTAAAATTACTGCCCTCGATCTGACCTTCGCGGTGATACCTCACATGCATGGTGCAATTGCTGATTACATATGACGCCAGACCGACGCTTGCGCAAGAGCAGGGCGGGACAGGGGTGTTTTTTTTTTATTATTATTATTTATTTTGCTTTTTTATTTTATTTTTAAACTGTTCCTTCCATTTTTTTTATCATTTTTATTGTTATCTCAGGGAATGTAAATATCCCCTATGATAGCAATAGGTAGTGACAGGTACTCTTTTTTTGAAAAGAATGGGGTCTATTAGACCCTAGATCTTTCCTCTGCCCTCAAAGCATCTGACCACACCAAGATCGGTGTGATAAAATGCTTTCCCAATTTCCCAATGGCGCTGTATATATCCGGGCTGGGGGGGGGACATTCTCTCCCACTGCTTGTTAAAGCAGTCCAGAAGCTAATTAGCTGTTAGGATTGCTTTTACATGAAAGCCGGCCGCTGGCTGAAAAGAATGATACCTAGATGATACCTAAACCCGCAGGCATCATTCTGGTATAACCATTCAAAGTCCAGCAACATACCAGTACGTTGCTGGTCCTCGTTGGACATGTATTGTAATCTTTTTTTTCATGCAGCCTGTTGGCTGAACGAAAAAAGAGATTGATCGGTGGGTATGCCCACCATTAGAATCCTCCCACAGAAGTTATGACGCATACACACGGTCAGACTTTTCCACGGGCAAGCCTCCGTCGGAATTTCGACCGTATATACGTGGCATTAGTAGCAAAATCGCTCCACCGCCCCTGCTGGCCCCATGCTTCGGCATATATGCTCTTTTTTTTAACTGGGTTGGTGAAATCAACTCCTACAGCACTGGAGTCGCAGGGATCAGGCCTGTCTCTGCGAACGATGCAGTTATGTGTGTTGTGTTCTGTAAGTGACAGTGATCGATTGATACTGCACTTGGGTGGGCTGGGCTGAACAGAGGGGCAAAATGCATATGCTAGCAGGTATCTGGGCTGATCTCGCTAACACTGCATTTTTGGGAACCCTAAACTGCTGGGGACGCTAGTATAGATCTGATCAGATATTGATCTGTTCAGATACTATACCACTAAGGGAAGTGTATGCTTCGTGCATGGGTGTTAGCGCTACTGTCACAAACCTGACGCTGTCTGGGGTGACGCAGACCCTATCTGACCCTAAAACCTAATTGATATCACCCGCCGGGCGATCAGGGGGTTAAACCTTTATTGTGTTGTATACGGTGGGTGCCCTGATGCTATAAAAAGCAAACTAACTAACCAGCATCACCCGTAACACTTATACGGTGATCACTGGTGAAAGGGTTAACTAAGGGCAATCAGGGGGTTAAAACCTTTATTAGGTAATATATGGGGGTACCTGACGATACATTAAAACCTGACGGGGAACCTAAATAACGAAATAACTGGCTAACCAGTGACATTTATACAGTGATCACTGATGAAAGGGTTAACTCTAGGGGCAATAAGGGGGTTAAAACCTTTATTAGATAATATATGGGGATACCTGATGCTATAAAAACCTGGCGGCGAACCTAAAAAAATAACTGGCTACCTAACGGCACCAGCGACACTAATACAGCGATCAGAAAAACGATTGCTTAGTGACACTGGTGATAGGGGGTGAAAGGGTTACCTGGGGGCAATCAAGGGGTTAAACCTTTATTAGTAATATATGGGGGTACCTGGCGCTATATAAAAACCTGACGGGGAACCTAAATAACGAAATAACTAACTGGCTAACCAGTGTCACCAGTGACACTTATACGGTGATCACTGGTGAAAGGGTTAACTCTAGGGGCAATCAGGGGGTTAAAACCTTTTATTAGATAATATATGGGAGTACCCAACGCTATAAAAACCTGGCGGCGAACCTAAAAAAATAACTGACTACCTAGCGGCACCAGCGACACTAATACAGCGATCAGAAAAATGATCGCTTAGTGACACTGGCGATAGGGAGTGAAAGGGTTACCTGGGGGGGATCAAGGGGTTAAACCTTTATTGGGGGGGGGTTAGGGGGCTACCCTGGACCTAAAGGGACCTAACACTAACTGCCCTGACACTTTTACTATCACAAATGTCACTGATTGCAGTGATCAGTAAATAAATGATCACTGCAATCAGTGACACTGTGAATGGGGGCTGGGGGTGACTGGGGGGGGGGTGATTTATGTGCCTATGTGTCCTGGTGTCAGTGGGCTGTTGGTGCACTAACCTGGTGTCTTCTCTCCTCGGTGCTCTGGACGAATAGAGCGCCGCATGGAGAGATGGCATCACTTCCTCCTGCCTGTGTTTACATTACACAGGCAGGGGAAGCATCTCATTCGCCGGGAGCGAGGGGGTGGCCAGAAACCAATAGCCGCCCCCTCATCACGGATCGCTCCTGAAGCAATACTGACCACCCCATGTATTGGGAGGGGGTCCAATCGGACCCCCACCCGCGCGAAGGCAGGCACTTACAGGTACGTGATTGTGCCTGTCCGTGCCATTCTGCCGACGTATATGTACATGGGGCGATCGTTAAGTGGTTAATGTACACACGGCACCCCATATTGACATAAAAACACAGAATTGTTGACATTTTTGCAGATTTATTAAAAAAGAAAAACTGAAATATCACATGGTCCTAAGTATTCAGACCCTTTGCTGTGACACTCATATACTTAACTCAGGTGCTGTCCATTTCTTCTGATCATCCTTGAGATGGTTCTACACCTTTATTTGAGTCCAGCTGTGTTTGATTATACTGATTGGACTTTATTAGGAAAGCCACGCACTTGTCTATATGAGACCTTACAGCTCACAGTGCATGTCAGAGCAAATGAGAATCATGAGGTCAAAGGAACTGCCTGAAGAGCTCAGAGGCAGAATTGTGGCAAGGCACAGATCTAGCCAAGGTTACAAAAAATTTCTGCTGCACTTAAGGTTCCTAAGAGCACAGTGGCCTCCATAATCCTTAAATGGAAGACGTTTGGGATGACCAGAACCCTTCCTAGAGCTGGCAGTCTGGCCAAACTGAGCTATCGGGGGAGAAGGGCCTTGGTGAGAGAGGTAAAGAAGAACCCAAAGATCACTGTGGCTGAGCTCCAGAGATGCAGTCGGGAGATGGGAGAAAGTTGTAGAAAGTCAACCATCACTGCAGCCCTCCACCAGTCGGGGCCTTATGGCAGAGTGGCCCGACGGAAGCCCGTCTCAATGCATGCAGTAACATGGCCACGGACTAAGGCAGTGGTCTCCAAATTGCAGTGCGGGGGCCAGATGCGGCCCTTTGCTTGCTTTTATCAGGCCCTCAGGGGACTATTTCATCCACTGATACTGACAATGGGGCATAATTCCCCCCTCACTGGGACAAATAAAGGGGCACAATTCCTCCCAATTACACCAACGATGGGGCACAATTCCTCCCAATTACTCCAACGATGGGGCACAATTCCTCCCAATTACTTCAACGATGGGGCACAATTCCTCCCAATGACACCAACAAATGTGCAAAATTACACCAATAATGGGGCACAATAACTCACACTGACATCAACGAATTTGCACAATTCTCCTAATAACACAAACAATTCTGCCAATGACACCAACGATGGGGCACAATTCCTCCCGATGACACCGTCAATTGGACCCAATGACACCAACGATAGGTCACAATTTCTCCTAATGTCTCCAACAATCGGGCCAATGGCAGCAATGATGGGGCACAATTCCTCCCACTGACAATAAAGATGGGACGTTGTTTATTCTCACTGATGTCCGGACCTTTTCTACTTCCAGTGGCCACAGTCCGACCCTTCTAAAGTCCTAGGGACAGTAAACTGGCCCCCTGTTTAGAAAGTTTGGAGACCCCTGGACTAAGGGAATTGTAGTGTGCATAGAGCAGTGCACATGACCACAACTAACATGCACTGCTCATTCCAAACAAACGGAAGTGAGAGGAAAATAGAAAGGTTTGGGAGCTCACAGAGAACATTACAAGGAGGCAGTAAAAAACTATTAAATGAAAAATTGATTACAGGGCCATTAAAGCAGAGTTCCACCCAAAAGCGGAAGTTCCGTTTAAGGACTCCTAACCCCCTGGCATGCCATTTTTTGGGCGGGGGGAGCAGGTACCTAGTTTTGACAGGTACGCTGCTCCCGCTCACGCTGCCTCGGCGATTTGAGCCAAAGGTCTCCTCTCCCCCTCCCTCCCTGCAATCTTCTGGCACACATCATAGGTCTCAGAAGATTGCTTGGCCATTCAGTGCGCACAGCATGACTCGCACATGCGCAGTGCGCACCTGGCTGTGAAGCTGCAAGCTGTCACAGCCGGGTGACCACACTAGTGATGCCGGCGCAAGCAGAGAGGTGAGGGAGAGAATCGAGGCTTCGGGCGGCCGCATCGCTGGATTGTGGGACAGGTGAGTATGTGTTTATTAAAAGTCAGCAGCTACACTTTTTGTAGCTTCTGACTTTTAATAGACACAGAAACGACTGGAACTCCGCTTTAAGTAGTAGATGTGTATAAATGATTTTTGGAGGATAGTTGTATATCATTTAGTCATTCGCTTTTAGGCTACTTTTCCACTATTGTGATCCCAAAGTCGTGCGATTTAGAGTGCGACTTCGGTGTCCGACTTTGGTGTGCGACTTTTATGTGTCTTTGAATGCAGCTTTGATCCAACTTTACACTTTCTGGATCAAAATTGCATCAAAAGTCGCATTAAAGTAGTACAGGCACCTTTTCAAAGTCACTGATTTTCAAAGTCGCATAGATGGGAACGGGTGGCATTAAAATCAATGGGCTGTGACTTGTCATGCGACTTTATGTGTCCAAATTTGCACTAGTGGTAACGAAGCCTAAGTTACAAAGGTAGTTGAACGGGGTTGTACACATGTCATGATAGTATGCTTCGCGACACAGCAAAAATGTTCCCCTCATCACGTTTGACTGGCAGTACTGCCTCAAATGCGACACATTCAAGTGAATGCAACTGGAAGCCAAACACTGTTTGTAATTGAAACAGAAACCAGTCCCGGTGTAACTTGGACTGCCATGGAACATCTTCCTTTGTTGTTGCAGTGTTATCTTTCTGCAGTGTGGACAAGGTTAAACGGAATATTCATTAATGCAGAAGTGTATATAGAATGAAAGGGAAGGCGCTAGGTTCATGTGTAAAGGAATAAGAAAAGGAACATGAATATGTGATCATACTCATACAGTGGGTACGGAAAGTATTCAGACCCCCTTAAATTTTTCACTCTTTGTTATATTGCAGCCATTTGCTAAAATCATTTACCGGTAAGTTCATTTTCTCTTATCGTCCATGGACTGACACAGCCTCTCTTACACCTTACACGTGGGTTATGTCCCTGCTTGCAGGAGAAGACCTAGGCAGAATGTGAAATGTTATACATACATTCTAAAAAGCCAGAGCTGAACAGGGGGGCGGTCCCTCCAGACATAACCCTCCCATTGCAGTCAGCAGACCTGTTTTTTTCTGCCTAGCAGAAGGAGAAGACGTGGCTCTCTCAGGAGCCAGTCTCCTGACCTATTTTTATTCCTTTTTGGAATTTTTTCTTGTTTTATTTTTTGATAGCTTCTATCAACTGTCGGCTGGGCAACAGGTTGGGTACAAGATATCCTCTTAGTCTTCCCTGTCCGACCATTGAGCGTGCTGATCCTCGCCTTGTGTGCGTGAAACTCAGTTCACGACGTGCCCCACTACTCCAGGGGTGGCCGGTGGGCTTTCATGCTCCGCGGTTCTCTCAAGATTGAACAGTCCTGCTGCATCTTTCACGGTGGACCGGGCCGACAGCTACTCAGTACCGCACTGTGATAGTACTGTCAGAAACACACCAGTGGGTCCCTCAGGGGATAGGTAAGTAGTCTCTCCTGCCTGCAGGTGAGTACATGTTGTGTGTTTCTCTGTGTGGGGGATTTTCCCTGTCTCCCCCTGTTTTATTGTCACTCTCTGTCACCATTGCTGGCGCTGTGCTGTGTGGGGTGCCTGGGGGTCATACTGTCCTGGGGGGAGGCTCATGGTGGTCTCCATATCGCTGGGGCTGTTTTTTGAGTGTTTTGGGGGCCTGGACGCCGTTCGGCGCCATGTTTGTGTTGGTGCATTTACTTTACATTGGAGGCCATCTTGCCGTGGATCGCCTGAGCACATTGCAGCGGCCATTTTCTTGAAGCCGCGTGCTTTTTAAACACTTGTTTGGCCTCTATCGCTGCTGGGAACAGCGCAAATCTCCTCTCACTCTCCTCTCAGCTCACTCACGCTGATACAGCGCGGCGCAGAGAGGGACAAGGCAGCGGAACCGAGCAGTCCTGGTCCGGGTTGGTGAGTCCCCTGGGCATTCCCCTACTCAGTCAGCACAGCCTGTGGGTGGACTTTTTTTCTGAGGAGTCTCAGAGAGGGACAATATGGAGTCAGTGTCACCAGCTTCCCCTTACATGTTAGAGGCAACAGGCAGTGCTCCAGCACCTGCGGTCCCTATGGACCAGTTGTCGGCAGTCCTGGAAACATTTCTGACCAGGATGGAAGCGGTGTGCGAGTGCAAGGGAGCAAAAAAGCGCCCTCTCCCCACTTTATCTCCACAAGGGGAGTGCGCTGATTCAGATATGGGCCTAGCTGCTGCTCAGGACCCTAGCTCTGAATATTTTGATGGTTTTGAACAGGACATTCCTTGTGAGGAAGACTCCAGTTCTGAGTCAGTAAATGACAGGGCGCTTGTTAGTGAACTCATTGATGCTGTGAGGGACACTCTCAAGCTGAATGCTGCGGCTGCGGAACCTCAGGCGGAGGCAGTCTCCTTTAGTTCTTTTAAGGCCAAGCCTTCTAAAAAGGTTTTTCCATATGCACCTTTCTTTGACCAGTTCATTGACCAGGTTTGGGAAAAGCTGCAGAAGACTTTTATGGTCCCGCGGCATTTGTCTGTCAGATACCCCTTTGAAGAAGACCTACTTAAAAAGTGGGCTTCTCCCCCAGTGGTCGACCCTCCGGTCGCCCGTTTAAACAAGGCCACCACTCTCCCGATGGAAGGGACTCCACTGACAGGAGGTCAGAAGTGGTGAGTAGAGCCATGTTTGCCTTGTTGGGGTCCGCCTTACGGCCTGTGGTAGCGGCGACCCTTGTGTCTCAGACACTCACGGAATGGGCAAAAATTTTGCACCAGACTGTGCAGGAGCAAAGTCTTCCTCCAGACACTATTGCTACTGCCCACCAGATGGTGCAGGGCCTGATATATGTGTGTGTAGCAAAATACTGAAACAGAGAAATGGTTTGGATCACTTCAACGGTGACAGCAAAGACTCATTCCAGGAAATGTAGAGACCGAATGTCTACTGATGTCTGAATAAGTAAATTGGGTTAATTGGGGGGTCTGAGGTAGCGTTCTATTCATCTATTGTCAGTGTGTCGTCCAGTTACTGGGGGGTAACGGGTGCCTTGGATAAGTCAGTACTTCCTCAGCTCAAGGATTTCCCAGCGGACGTTGGAGTTCCGCTACACTGGTTGGCAGCGGTGGGATTAAAGCCTTGCAGCAAGAGGAAGCAGCGTTCATGCAAATTCGGCTACATGAATGGAAGTGTGAATGGAGACAAACTATGCTGGATTAAAACGAGCAACGTTAAAGGATTTGCTGGAAGCAAGAGGGAAAACCAAAGCCGAGCTGATTGCAGAACTAACCGAGGGAGATCGGGCACACAGTATGGCTACAGAAGCCATGGAGACCGAGTTTGGCCAAGAAGTGAAACGCAGGCTAGCGTTTTATGGAGAAAACCACCGAGCTGGTATAGGCAACGTTAGCCCAAGTGGATGCCTTTATCACGGCGAGAGAAGAACGGGAGACCCAACTCCGGCTGGCGGAACAGCGTGCCTCTGAGAGTCTGCTAACAACCACACCGGCACCAGAGACAAAACTAAAAGTATCCCATGATGCCTTTAAAAAGTTTGTGGAAGCAGAGGAAGAGATCGATAGCTTCCTGCAAGATTTTGAAAGGCAATGCAAGCTGTACCAAGTACCCCAGACAGACTGGGTACGGATCTTAGCTGGTAAGCTGTCAGGCCGTGCAGCAGAAGCCTACAGAGCCGTGCCAGAGGAGGAAATCACAAGCTATAGCCGGGTAAAGGAAGTTATTTTGGCAAGGTATGCCATCACCCCAGAAGCATACAGGAGACGCTTCCGGGACACAAAGAAACAGGAGAAGGACTCCCACACCGAATGGGCTTGCCGAATGCAGAGGGCAGCCCTAGCTTGGCTACAAGCCCGGTAGGCAACCACAGCAGATGCGATCACCCAGCTGATTTTACTGGAGCAATTCTTTAATGGACTAAACCCAGAGGTACAAGAGTGGGTAAGGGATCGCAAACCTACCACTCTCTCGGAAGCGGCCAGGCAAGCTGATGAATATCAAGATGCCCTCAGGCCATCACAGACTAGCTTCAGACCAAACACCAGACCACTGAACAATAACCCAGGGCCACCAGCTACACAACGACCCGGGCTAATCCCTACCCCCCCCTGCAAATCGATACTTCGGGCGCAAGGGAGTGCAGTGCCATTCGTGCAAGCAATTTGGGCACTATCAGAGAGACTGCACTCAGAACCAGGACCAAGCGGCATGGATTCAACCAGGGCCACCCCCTCCAGCACGGGCTGCCGCTCATTGCTATCACACGGAAGCGGCCCCAGACAACCGTGGAGCTGAAGATTCGGAGGAACAATGGGGCGTCCTGCACGAGGCTGATCCAATACAAGCAGCTAACCGGGACAACCGGCAGCAACACAGGCAGACGGTCTGGGTCAATGGAAAGGTAGCCAATGGCCTACGTGATACTGGCACCACCATGACCCTACTACAGAGGAACCTCATCCCAGAGAGCCAACACACCGGAGACACTGTAGCCGTAAGAGTAGCGGGAGGCACCGTCTTCCGGCTACCCGTTGCCCGTGTTCACCTGGATTGGGGGGTTGGTTCGGGACACGTGAATGTGGGGGTGATGAAGGATTTGCCAGCGGATGTACTACTGGAGAATGATTTGGCCCCCCTCGTTTCGGCTTACGCCCCGATGGGCCCCGCTGAAGCCAACCCCGTGACTACCTGTGCACCGACCCGTGCTGCTGGAACCGACCCGCGTGCTGCTGAGACCCGGGTAAGACTATCTTCCCCGACAGGTACCGTAGATCAGGCACAATATCACAGTTTAAAATTGGAATGTGACAAGTTGGCCAGTGAGAAATCGGAGATGCAACGACACTACGTCATGTATTATGAAATGTCACATGGCTTGAACATTGAAATGCACAAACAGGCTGAAATTTTGTCACGTACCTTACCAGAGACCGAAGTGCTGGGAGGGCTTCCCTTGCGACTAAGTGCAGAGCGCCCCCTGAAGGTGGCACAGGGAGTGCTATACCCAAAGAGGCAGGGGTTGCCAGCTGCGACAAGCCGGGATGATGCTGGAGATCCGCTGGTGAGCAGGGTAGACTGCCAGGCGGGGGTATCTTGGAAGTACCAGACGAGGCTGTACAGCAGGGAGAACCGTAGGCGGAGTCAGGAGCCAAGCCAGAAGTCATACACAGGTTAGCAGGCAGAGGTGGAACCACTGGAACAGGTCAAGGGACAAGCCGGGGTCATACACAGGATCAGCAGAACAGTAGCAGGGTACAGGAACAAGCCAAGGGTCAAGCCGGGATCACACACAGAGAATGTTGGTCAGGCAAGCCGGGTCAGTAGTAGTAAACAGCAAACAGGAACTCAGGAAACAATCTCAGGGAGGCTGAAAGATCATGCAGCAGTTGTTGATTGCTGCAGCAAGCTTTAAATAGGCCACTGGGCGCCAAGTGTCACTCACGTCGCGTTCCGGCGCATGCGCATTGCGCATCGGCGCACGCGCATTGCGCATCGGCGCATACGCGTGCGCATTGCGTTCCGGCGCACGCGCATGCGCACAGTGTTTGTTGTTCCGAGATTCTGCTGGGCATGGGGAGAACTGTCAGTCCTTCTGCGGATGGTTCCCTGACAGTGCCCCCCCCCCTCAGGGGCAGCCTCCGGATGCCCAGACGTGCTTGCTTCTCTGGATATTTTCTGAAGAACTCACGCAACAATTTAGGGGCGTGAACATCTTTTGCAGGTTCCCAAGAGCTTTCCTCGAGTGAGTAACCCTTCCACTTTACTAAGTATTGGATCTGTCTACCTCTCTTTCGACCATCCAAAATGGCTTCCACTTCAAATTCCGTTTCTTCACCTACTGTGATTGGAGGTGGAGGTGGGTCTTCTCTTCCAGAAAAGGGGCCAGTGATAGCTGGTTTGAGAAGTGAGACGTGGAAGACTGGGTGAATCTTGTAAGATTCAGGAAGGGACAATTCGAAGGCCACAGGATTAACCTCTTTCTTGATTGCAAAGGGACCAATGAACCTTGGGCCCAGCTTCCGGGAAGGGCAGGACAATTTGAGGTTCAATGTAGGGAGCCATACTTTATCTCCTACTTTCAGAATTGGATTATTTTTCTTCTTCCTGTCATAATATTTCTTATAGTCTTCTTGTGATCTCTGCATGGTTTCTTGAAGAACTTGTAAATTTTCCTGAATAAAGGTTAATCTTGTACGGCAGGTACTGCTGCTTCCGGAATAGCATTGGGCAGGAAGGACGGGTGGAATCCATAGTTCGCCCAAAACGGGGACTGATTGGTGGTGGAGTGTACTGAATTGTTGTACGCAAATTCGGCACATGGGAGCAAGGACACCCAGTTATCTTGGGAAACGGTGGAGAAGCAGCGGAGATACTGCTCTAGCGTCTGGCTTGTCCTCTCCGTTTGGCCATTACTCTGTGGATGGTAAGCAGACGATAAGCAGATTTCAATGTTCAAAGCTTTACAGAGAGCCCTCCAGAACCTTGAGGTAAATTGCACTCCTCTGTCGGAGACAATACTGTTGGGCAGACCGTGCAATCTTACGATTTCTTTGATAAAGATGTGTGCTGTATCCATGGCCGAGGGGGTACCTAATAGAGGCAGAAAGTGGGCCATCTTCGTTAGACGATCGACCACCACCAGGATAGTGGTAAAGCCTTCCGAGGGGGGCAACTCCACTATAAAGTCCATGGACAGCATCTTCCACGGGTGGTCTGGGACAGGTACAGTAGTGGTCTTAGCAGACCCCAAGCTTGCGTGCGGCTTCCTTTACTTCTGGCACAGATTATACAGGAACTTACAAAGTCTTTGCAATCTTGCCTCAGATTAGGCCACCAGTAGGATCGCTGAATCAGCTCAGACATCTTATGGACCCCGAAATGGCCGGCAAGCTGGTGTTCGTGAAAGGTCTTAAGGAGCTGAAATCTGGCTCCCTCTGGGACAAAAATCTTGTTTCCGTGCCACAGGAGTCCTTCCTGTCTTCTGAATGCGGAGCTCTCAGATTCAGGACATTGAGCAGAGGCTTGTTCAAGGGTCGACTTCAGATCAGGCTGAATCAACAGGAAGTTCTGAGGGGACAAGATGGTGCTAGGAACGACAGTTTCCGGGGTCTCTGGGAACATGCGTGAGAGAGCATCTGCCTTTCCATTCTTGGACCCTGGGCGGTAGGTGAGATGGAAGTTGAACCTCGAGAAGAATAAGGCCCATCTGGCTTGCCGTGGTCGCAGTCGTTTGGCAGATCTGAGGTATTCGAGGTTCTTATGGTCTGTGAATATCATGATAGGATGAGCTGCACCTTCAAGGAGATATCGCCATTCTTCCAAAGCGGCTTTAATTGCCAGTAACTCCCGGTCCCCCACATCATAATTCCTTTCCGGCTGGCTCAATTTTCGTGAGAAAAAAGCAACTGGGTGTAACAATGCTTTAGGACCTTGGCGTTGAGACAAGACAGCCCATACGGCAACTTCCGATGCATCGACCTCCAGAACATAAGGCAGAGCTGGATCTGGGTGCTGTAGAATGGGGGCTGAGGTGAACAGAGTCTTTAGTTTATCGAAAGCTTCTTGGGCCTCCTGGGACCATTGGAAATGGGTATGCTGGCGGGTCTGCTGGGTAATGGGGGCAATAATGCCAGAAAAGTCTTTAATGAATCTCCGATAAAAATTAGCGAACCTGATGAATCTTTGGATGCCTTTCTTATCGGTAGGAGCTGACCATTCCTGAATAGCGGATACTTTCTGAGGGTCCATGGCAATTCCAGATGTGGAAATGATTAGGCCCAAGAATTGTATGGATGATCTTTCAAACTCAAATTTTTCTGCCTTTGCGTAGAGCCTGTGTGCTCTTAGTGTGGATAGTACCTTTCGGACATGAGTTCTATGTAGTTCCAAGGTGGCAGAGAAGATGAGGATGTCATCCAAGTACACGATTAAGAAGTGATCCAGGAACTCTCTAAAGATGTTATTCACGAAATGTTGGAAGGTCGCCGGAGCGTTGCACAGTCCAAAAGGCATAACAAGATACTCGAAGTGACCGAAGCGGGTTCTAAAAGCGGTCTTCCATTCATCTCCCTCCCGAATGCGCACAAGATTGTAGGCGCCTCGTAAGTCCAATTTAGTAAAGACTCGTGCAGTGCGGAATCTCTGGAAGAGTTCAGGAACGAGAGGGAGAGGGTATCGGTTCTTAATGGTGATTTTATTGAGTTCCCTGTAATCCACACAGGGCCTGAGGGTATGATCCTTTTTCTCCACAAAAAAGATCCCATCACCGGCAGGAGAGGATGAAGGGCGGATAAACTTCTTTTCTAGGTTCTCGTCAATGTATTGACGCAGGGTCTCAAGCTCAGTCTCTGAAAGTGGGAATATTCGTCCAAAGGGGATCTCTGCACCAGGTAATAACTCGATAGGGCAGTCGTACGGACGATGGGGTGGTAATGTGTCAGCTTTCTTTTTATCGAAGACATCTAGGAAGTCATGGTAGACCGGAAGGACGTCTTGGTTGGAAGTGGAAACCGGCTGAACGGTGAGGCAACTGGAAGGTGTTATAGGTTCAGGCACTATGCAATGCTGATGGCAGTAATCAGATTTGAAGGAGATACTCCCCGTGTTCCAGTCTATTTGTGGGTTATTTGCCCGCCACCAGGGGAGCCCCAGAATTACAGGAAACATTGGTGAACAGAGAATGTCAAAACAAAGGAATTCCTGGTGGCCTGAGCCAATCATGGTAGGTATGGGTAAAGTCTCTTGGGTAACTGGCCCAAAACAAGGTGTGGATCCATCAGCCAAGTGAATCTTAAGCTTCTGTTCCTTATTCCGTAGAGGAATCCGAAAGTCCTTAGCAAGGGAAAAGTCCAAAAAGCAACTGCAGGCCCCGGAGTCAACTATTGCTGGAAATCTGACCTCCCCCTTTTCCAACTGCAATACGACGTGGAGAACAAGGTGAGCTGCGGAAGGTTTCGGGACTTGGAGGAGCAAAGGGTTGCGGAGAGAAGATCTACTGGGCCTTATTGGACAGTTGTAAAGGAAGTGACCGGCTTCTCCACAGTAGAAACAAAGGTTCGCTTGCCGGCGATAAAGTCTCTCATTAGGGGTCAGGGCAGAGCGGACCACACCAATCTGCATAGGCCCTCTGTTGGACGTGACCAGAGAGGAGGGTGCAGGAGCGTCTGGAACTGTGGGCAACAACCAGGTAGGCCGGCAGGTGCGTGCACGTTCAGACTGCCGCTCTCGCAGGCGTCTATCGAGTTGGATGGCTAGCTGAATGAGCCCTTCTAAAGTGGTTGGGGCCCCTACTCGTGCTAACTCATCCTTGATAGGTTCAGACAGGCCAAGTCGGAACTGATATCTGAGGGCGGCCTCATTCCATCCTGTGTCCGTAGCCAAATTGCGAAAGTCCACAGTATAGTCTTCTACAGGGTGCTGCCCTTGTCGCAGGGCATGGAGGGCAGCTTCGGCAGTGGCCGGGCATTGTGGGTCATCATACAATTTAGCCATGGCCTCAAAGAACAAGTCCATTGAGTCAAGAGCAGGATTCTTTTGTTCCAGTAACTGGTGAGCCCAAGACTGAGGTTCTTTGGACAGCAGGAAAATAACGAATCCCACTTGAACAGTCTCTAGAGAAAAAGTTCTTGGCTGAAGGGCCAGGTAAAGTAAATAGGAAACCTTGAATGCTCTGAACTTCCTTCGTTCACCTGAGAAACGTTCAGGAGTGGGTACTCGTGGTTCAGGCGGAGGAAACATCATAGAAGCGGATGTAGTGACGGCAGCAGGCAGAGTAGAAATTCCCACAACAGGAGACATCATCTGGTTGGGAAGGCGATCTCCCAACTGGGAATGTTGTTCCTGAAGACTTGTCACTGCTTGGGTAAGGGTCGCGACTTGCTGGCACAAAGTCTTGAGCGGGGAAGCACCTCCGTCGGTCTCCGACACTTCTGGCTGCATGATACTGTCACGTACCTTACCAGAGACCGAAGTGCTGGGAGGGCTTCCCTTGCGACTAAGTGCAGACCCCCCCCTTAAGGTGGCACAGGGAGTGCTATACCCAAAGAGGCAGGGGTTGCCAGCTGCGACAAGCCGGGATGATGCTGGAGATCCGCTGGTGAGCAGGGTAGACTGCCAGGCGGGGGTATCTTGGAAGTACCAGACGAGGCTGTACAGCAGGGAGAACCGTAGGCGGAGTCAGGAGCCAAGCCAGAAGTCATACACAGGTTAGCAGGCAGAGGTGGAACCACTGGAACAGGTCAAGGGACAAGCCGGGGTCATACACAGGATCAGCAGAACAGGAGCAGGGTACAGGAACAAGCCAAGGGTCAAGCCGGGATCACACACAGAGAAGGTTGGTCAGGCAAGCCGGGTCGGTAGTAGTAAACAGCAAACAGGAACTCAGGAAACAATCTCAGGAAGGCTGAAAGATCATGCAGCAGTTGTTGATTGCTGCAGCAAGCTTTAAATAGGCCACTGGGCGCCAAGTGTCACTCACGTCGCGTTCCGCGCATGCGCATTGCGCATCGGCGCACGCGCATTGCGCATCGGCGCATACGCGTGCGCATTGCGTTTCGGCGCATGCGAACAGTGTTTGTTGTTCCGAGATTCTGCTGGGCATGGGGAGAACTGTCAGTCCTTCTGCGGATGGTTCCCTGACAAATTTGCAAAAGGTTAAATGGGATTTGCGCCCAGGTTTTGCCGTACCTCTCCCAAGAGCATCAGCAGCAAGTTTTGGGAGCCATTGAGAGAGCAAAGCAAGTGACTGTTCCAGAACTGAATTCCATTATTCGCCCTGCAACCTTACAACCTCACCATCAGCTACTGACCCGGGAAACAGAACGGCAATGCTGACGGATTATTGTGGCGAACTGGACTGGAAAAGTGATCCGTGAGTACTCTCCGGACATCCCCAAGCCGATCCGCTAAGGATCAGACTGTGTATGCCGGCTTGTGGGTAAGGGGGAGCAGTGTAGCAAAATACTGAAACAGAGAAATGGTTTGGATCACTTCAACGGTGACAGCAAAGACTCATTCCAGGAAATGTAGAGACCGAATGTCTACTGATGTCTGAATAAGTAAATTGGGTTAATTGGGGGGTCTGAGGTAGCGTTCTATTCATCTATTGTCAGTGTGTCGTCCAGTTACTGGGGGGTAACAGGTGCCTTGGATAAGTCAGTACTTCCTCAGCTCAAGGATTTCCCAGCGGACGTTGGAGTTCCGCTACAGTGTGCAACGCCACTTTGGACGCGGCCCCTTTAATATCCAGTGCCTCTGTTTCTGCGGTGGTGTTGCGTCGTCTTATCTGGTTGAAATGCTGATCTGCTGACCTAGCTTCTAAGAAGCTCCTGACAGATCTACCCTTTAAGGGTGGTAGACTTTTCAGTGCTGCTCTGGATGACATCATCAAGGATGTCACGGGAGGTAATAGCACTTTTCTTCCTCAGACTATCAAGGGTAAGGAGGCCCGCCGTAAACCGGGTCCTTCCTTTCCAGCAAAAAATTGTTTTTTTCATCAATCAGAGTCCACGGGTAAGCCCTCCCAGACTGACAACAGTGCGGCTGGTGGACACAAGCGCCCTTGGGTGCGTAAGCCAAACAAAGCGGCTCCCAAGCCCGCCTCCGCGTGAAGTCTTGCCCTGCCCGACTTTGGGGTGGGGGGACGACTTCACAGGTTCACGGATCGGTGGACCTCCCGGATCTCCGACCGGTGGGTGTGCGAGGTGGTCACCTCAGGATACAGGATAGAGTTCCGTTCCTGGCCCCCAGACAGATTCTTTCCCTCAAATCTCCCTCTCCTTCCTGCCCGTCGGGCAGCCCTCTTAGGGGCTGTACAGGATTTGATCAGGTCCGGAGTGATTGTGCCGGTTCCGTCACAGGAGAGGTTTCAGGGGTTCTACTCGAATCTGTTTGTTGTCCCTAAAAAGGACAGGGTTCGGCCAATCCTGGACCTCAAGGCCCTGAATGCCTTTGTGAAGGTGCAAAAATTCTGCAAGGAATCCATTCGCACGGTGATCGCTACACTCCATCAAGGGGATTTTCTGGCGTCCTTGGACATCAAGGACGCCTACTTGCATGTTCCGATCTGCGCAAGTCACCAGAAGTTTCTGCGCTTTGCGATCGGCGAAGTCCACTATCAATTTGTGGCTCTTCCCTTCGGCCTAGCCTTGGCACCAAGGGTGTTCACCAAGGTGCTTGCTCTGGTTCTAGCTTTGCTGAGACAGCGAGGCATTGCTATTGTGAGCTATCTGGACGATCTTCTTCTAAGAGCAGACAATGGCTCAGAATTAGAAGAAAGTGTGACTATCGTCAGTCAGACCCTCAGGGACTTCGGGTGGCTCCTGAACATAAAGAAGTCGGTCCTGGTCCCGACTCAGCATTTGGAGTATCTAGGTCTGATCCTGGACTCCTTGGAGGCGAAGGTATTCCTACCCCCAGAGAAGTTACTGACACTTCAGTCTGCAGTGCGGCTACTGACGTCCCGAAAATGGTCGTCAATCCGTTTTTGCATGAGAGTCCTGGGACTCATGGTGGCCTCGTTCGAGGCCATTCCGTATGCCCAATCACATACACGGGCATTACAGAAAGAGATCCTGTCCACTTGGGACAAATCCCCATTGTCCTTGGATCTACAGATCCAGGTGAGTCACCCAGTCAGGGCGTCCCTGGCGTGGTGGTTGAAGTCTTCCTCCAGAAAGATCTATCATCGTACCTGGAAAGCTTACATTGCCATGTGCGAAGAGCTGGACTGGCGTGCACGGACGTACTCCGTCCCCAGAATCCTGCGGTTCTTGCAGCGTGGCGTGACCCAAAAGCTTGCTTTGAGTACCATTAAGGGTCAGATTTCGGCCTTGGCCGTCTTCTTTCAGCGACCACTAGCGAGTCATTCCCTGGTAAGCACGTTTGTGCAGGGGGTTCTCCATGTGCTCCCTCCTGTCAAGCCTCCTCTCCCTCCTTGGGATCTGAATTTGGTGCTCTCAATTCTCCAGGAACCTCCCTTTGAAAATATCAGAGATATTCCCCTTTTGATCTTGTCTCAGAAGGTAGTCTTCTTAGTGGCCATTACTTCTGTTAGACGGGTGTCTGAGTTGGCGGCCTTGTCTTGCAAGTCGCCCTATTTGGTCATCCATAAGGATAAGGCGGTGTTGAGTCCGTGACCTTCTTTTTTGCCAAAGGTGGTCTCGGCCTTTCACCTAAATGAGGACATTGTCCTCCCGTCCTTATGCCCTCACCCATCGCATCACAGAGAGTTTGCGCTTCACACATTGGATGTGGTACGAGCCTTGCGGGTGTACCTGTCTGCTACTGCTTCTATTTGGAAGTCTGACTCACTGTTTCTGTCGGTCTCTGGTCCATAACAGGGCCAGGCGGTTTCGTTTGCCACCATTGCTAGTTGGATCAGACAGACCGTCATTCAGGCCTATGCCCTCAAGGGGCAGGCACCTTCCTTTCCGGTTACGGCACATTCCACCAGGGCAATTGGTGCTTCCTGGGCTTTCCGACATCAAGCGTTGGTTGCACAAGTGTGCAAGGCGGCGACCTTGTCGTCCGTTCATACCTTTTCTAAGTTCTATAAGGTTGATGTGGCTGCATCTTCGGATGCTTCCTTCGGCCGCAAGGTGTTGCAGGCCGCTGTTTGATGTTGCAACTCCTCCGTTGAGGAGCTCTGCCTTGTTTGGAGTGAAGTTTTTGGTTTTCCATTTATACTGCTCCCATCCCTCTTGACACTGCTTTGGGACATCCCACGTGTAAAGTGTAAGAGAGGCTGTGTCAGTCCATGGACGATAAGAGAAAATAGGATTTTTGTACTCACAGTAAAATCCGTTTCTCTGACGTCCATGGACTGACACAGCGCCCACCCTTCTTTTTAAGGTTTGTACTGCTTTGTTACGAACTGAGGTCTGCTGACTGCAGTGGGAGGGTTATGTCCGGAGGGACCGCCCCCCTGGGCGGGGCTGTTCAGCTCTGGCTTTTTAAAATGTATGTATAACATTTCACATTCTGCCTAGGTCTTCTCCTGCAAGCAGGGACATAACCCACGTGTAAAGTGTAAGAGAGGCTGTGTCAGTCCATGGACGTCAGAGAAACGGATTTTATGGTCAGTACAAAAATCCTATTTTTTTCCTCATTAATGTACACACAGCACCCCATATTGACAGAAAAACACAGAATTGTTGACATTTTTGCAGATTTATTAAAAAAGAAAAACTGAAATATCACATGGTCCTAAGTATTCAGACCCTTTGCTCAGTATTTAGTAGAAGCACCCTTTTGATCTAATACAGCCATGAGTCTTTTTGGGAAAGATGTAACAAGTTTTTCACACCTGGATTTGGGGATCCTCTGCCATTCCTCCTTGCAGATCCTCTCCAGTTCTGTCAGGTTGGATGGTAAATGTTGGTGGACAGCCATTTTTAGGTCTCTCCAGAGATGCTCAATTGGGTTTAAGTCAGGGCTCTGGCAGGGCCATTCAAGAACAGTCACGGAGTTGTTGTGAAGCCACTCCTTCGTTATTTTAGCTGTGTGCTTAGGGTCATTGTCTTGTCTTGTTGGAAGGTAAACCTTCGGCCCAGTCTGAGGTCCTGAACACTCTGGAGAAGGTTTTCGTCCAAGATATCCCTGTACTTGGCTGCATTCATCTTTCCCTCAATTGCAAACAGTCCATAACAAACGTAAGTTTAACAAACGAAAACGAAAGCACAGAATACGAAAACCGAAAGATCCGACATAAACAAATGCTTTATTTTCGTTTTCGTTGTGACAACAGTTCGATATGTTATGGAGATAGTCCTAACCTCGCTTAAATGCTTACTATAAGTGATTAAACCTTTTGTCTATATAAAATGAAATCAAACGATAACGGTGCCAAAAGAGAAAACAATTACATTTATTTTTACAGAAATGATACCACCTCATAGCAAGATGATACCAATGTTACACGATACATAATAGGAACATTGCTCTAACCTAAAATTATATCACCTATGACCAATGTTACATGATAATACCAACAGGAATATTGCTATGACAAACATGATACCAATGTTACATGATAATAGGAACCAGAGAGCAAACGCAAAGTAAGATTAATCTTAAACATGGGAGAGAGAGAGAGAGAGAGAGAGAGAGAGAGAAAGAGGGACAGAGAGAGAGGGGGAGAGAGAGGGAGAAAGAGAGAGAGAGAGAGCTTATTACGTGACCATGCCGTCTGCGTCAGATCTTCATTCGCAAGGGCCTCATCATGGCTCTGGTTGACTAATTTATACCCCTTCCATGCCAGAATCCAAAATCCGGTGGTCTCATTGGTTCAAAGCTGACCACCTGATTGGTTGAAATCTCAAGTCTCTTTACCTAGCCTGCCTCTCTCTCTAAAGCTGAAATACTGGTTGCTTTATCAGCAGTGTAACCAGTTCCCGCATTAGCATGCTAAGGGCCCCTGCGGTGTAGACAAAAGATATCTGAGTATCACCTGAAACCTCCCTTATATTCTCAGTAGGCAGTAAAAACTGTCCTTTAGGAACATAACTTGGCATTATATCACAATATATATATATATATATTCCTGTAACATTATATACGGTTACACCCATCCCCCTACATATACATCCATTGGGGCATGGTGCTTTATTTAGTATATGAAATGTTCAAAATCTCCACCACAGTCCCCCCTGAAGTTCATTCTTGAACTTGTGAAGTCCCCTAATGATTTTGTACCCACCCACAACGGCCCAGAAGCCCTGACCCTTCCCCCACCACCACTGCTGCCTCTTCCTTTCTTGAACCCGCCGTAACCCATCAAGGTAGACTTGAGACAGTTCTGGTGCCTTTGAGACCTCACATCCGACCCATGAGAGTCTGTACTGCAATGCTTCATCGCCCCGCTGCATTGAAGGAGCGGAATTCAAACATTACTGGCGGGATCCTTGCATATTTAGTCCTGTAGCTTGGAAATATGGTGTTATGATTGTCACGATTGGATCGGACCGCGAGACAGCACTTTTCAGCATGGTGAAGGAAAGTTTCAGAAGAGTCTTATTCGTGGCACGTTTTTCTTAAGAGATGCGTTGCTTCTTCAGGTGGTGGTTGGGCGGGCCTCCGGACAGTCGTGCATGAATACAAAAAAAAAAGAACAAAAAGGAGAATGTCAGACAGGAGTTATTGGCGGAATGTCAGACAAGAGTAGTGGCGTGGCCACTAAGACTGAATATCTTATGAGGGGTGCAATGTGGACGAGTAAGGTGGGATCCCCACAGGGTACCGAGACCGAGCCACGGCCAGTATCATCCATTGCCCTTGATGGTAGGGATAGTCAACACTGCCTGCTATTGTTAGGTCCCTGGGTTCACCACACCTGCTCACGGGGCTCAGGTTAAAGCAGTGGGCAGATTAGGGGAGGTAAAATTACATTAAGACATGGGACCTGGATGTCCAGGGATACTTTGTGAAATATGGTATTTGTATGTTTCAGGAACCCATTCTATGGAAACCCTTACAATTCACAACTCATCTCTGATATTCAAACAAAAGTTCCAGAAGATGAATACATTTATTTTCCAAGATAAAGCAGAATATGAACCAAAGAAAGTAGGAAAGAGAAAAGAGAAAAAAGAATACAATAAGCAACAAAACATACAGGTTCAATGCTGCTTCGACCCAGACCGTTTGTCACCCATTTCCCTTTATGTCAAAGAGCACTGACTCTGCATTCAAAAAAAAACAAACAAACAATATATAACTGTCCTGAAACAGTGCCTCGAAGAATAATATATTGTGGCTGTTGCAGCAGCAGCTTGGCAGAAAAAAATAAAAAATAACTAAAAATAAAAATAAAATAAAGGAGGAAAAAAATAAAAATAGATAACTCTTCTATCCTATTAGTGATCAACAGGTGAACAGGATCACTGTCACTAACCATTTACAAGTCGGGTAGAAAAACAAAAAATAAAAATATTTTAAAAAGAGAGGCTAAACCAATGGTTGCCAAAAAAACTTTTTTAGAATTTAGTCACCCCGACTGTCCTCTAATATTACAGATTGAACAGGCTTATCCCTAGAACAAAAACAAGAAAAATATAGTTCTAGGGTCCTCTCTTAAATGCGCAAGCTACTCTAAATCGGTCTCTTAATAGTGACCCGCATTGGGACCGCAACAGGGTGGAGTTTACTAAAGTTTTTGGCCCCAGAACATCCTGATTTCCATCTCCCTTGTTATCTCCTCCCATGCTCCACCTCAGGACTGCTCCAGAACCTCTGGACCTCCCCACCTTTAAAACCATACGCCCAGCCAGGCGCTCCCCTTTCCACACCTAAATACTCTTTTATTCCAGGAAGCCTACCCCGCCTCCACCTAAAATGTTACCCCAGCCCGCTTCATATCAGATAATTCCCAGCGGCTATTATTTTTGTTCCACCCCCTCCTCTTAGATTATCAACCCCTAGAGAAGGGCCTTTTTATTCACGCTTTGCCCGAACTGTTGGCACCAATTAAATCCTGTTGCCCAAAGTTTAACTACCCATCTTTTAACTCCTCCCCGAATCCCAACGGAAGTTTCACTAAGTGTAAGGGGATGTCAGGTTTTATAAAAAAACTTTCTTTCGGGGCTATAGGGGTGAAACCCGGGGTTCCTTCTATATCCCTCCCAAGGACAAGAGTGTAGGTACAATAGACTCCCCGAGGTAGTGTACCCTGCTGAGTACAATTCAACCTGATGCTGAAAACAGTGTATCATTAGCCATGTGATGTCAGCATCAGTACCCCAGCCTCCGGTATTGAGTCTAACACCTACACCATCGAAGCAATGACAAAAACCCACAAAATTCTATCCCAGTGACCATGCCCAGGGTATATCATGCACCCCTACCTATTGTTAGGTTCAAGAAACACCCTTGTTCCATGCCTAACGCCACATCAGTATCCTCTAGGTCAAATAACCAAACTCGCCTATATCCAAAATAATACCCAGGTGCTTCCTTCCCAGCAATGATCTCCCCATCCAGAACACAGCGTGAAATACATTCACCACTGTGTATTGGCCGTGCAAGGGACATTGTGTTCACACCTCTGACAGAGGGAAATATCAACCTGCCCTCAGCTTCCGTACCCTCTGATCACAGGTGGGTTCCTTAGCCACAAATGCAACAAGATAGAATCCCCAGTCAGTAAGCCACTGGTGCCCTCAACTCTACAGACCGAGTCTGCATTTCTGTAACACCTTTCACAATCCAAACCAGTACAGCCCATCCAGGCATTCGACTACCACTTTGGATTAGTGTAGGCGACGTGTTTTGGCACAGTCTCACTGAGTGGTGATGCTAACTCATCAGGCCACTGCCCCTCATAGAGAGATTTGTACAATCAGCTTGATGCTGGTTGACAACTCCACCTGCCCATGTGTGCACACCAGAGCCAATGACATATATCTGCCCTGTACCATCTCACACTCTCTACCAACCTCTCACCATGGTTGATGAAATCTTGAGCCACTTTACACTGTGGTTCTCTTTCCCCCCCATATAGTGCTGAACACATCCCTCCTCTCCTGGTTATTCCTCCGAGATAAGCGTCCTGTACTCTGTGTCCGCACATCTCTGGGAGCAAGCCACTGGTACCATGACCGCGCTTGATTCAGTGTGTATTCAGTACATATAGGATAATAGGTTTTCATCAACCATTATAAGATGCTGGAACGCCATGTGGTGATGGAATACTGTAGATACCTGCACCATATTCAGTGTCCCACCTGTCCCCCAAAAAAAACAAAACAAAAAAAACATTTCCTCCTTTCCATCCCTGTCCGGACTCAAACCCCTCAGAACCAGATGGACTCCAGTGTGTAACCCAGTAGAGTGATAGGATAGTACCCAAATTTAGGCTTGTGCAATTCGTTTCGTAACGAATCAAAATTCGTCCGAATTTAGCAACTTTCGGACATTCGGAAGCATTCGAATTTCCGAACAGAGCAATTACGAATAAAACCGAATCCGAAATAAATTATACCGCAAAATAGCGAATGCCCGAAGGTCTTCGGCATAATTCGTTATGAAAAAAGTTACGAATGTACGAATCCATTCGAAGCACAATAACACTCACTCTGCTCTCTGCTTCTCCCTCACCATGCTGAACTCCCTCTCAAAATGGTGTACAGGGGCGGAGGCTATAGCCGCATGAAAAAACGAAAGTAAAATACGAGATTTCAAATCCATTCGAAGCACAATAACACTCACTCTGCTCTGCTCTCTGCTTCTCCCTCACCGTGCTGAACCCTCTCAAAATGGTGTACAGGGGCGGAGCCTATAGCCGCATGTAAAAAACGAAAGTAAAATACGAGATTTCGAATCGTTACAAATAACCGCTATGTATTTAGAAAAGTACAAATCCATTCGAAGCACATTAGGCATAATAGGCAGCGTCGTTGTGAGAGAGACACGGAAAATTACGAATCAACGAACCCAAAAAAAGTTACGAAAGTAGGAGTTGTGTCCAGAATCAACGAAAAACAACGTACTCTACCGAAAGTACGAACCCAAAAAAAGTTACGAAAGTAGGAGTTGTGTCCAGAATCAACGAAAAACAACGTACTCTACCGAAAGTACGAATTATAAAGCAACAAAAAATTCAACGAAAAATGTCGCTTGCAAAAATACGAATGAGTCCGAACACGAAAAATCCCGTCTAGCAAAATTACGAATGATTACGAATCAACAGGACCGGAAAGAAACGAACCGAAACGGAACGAATTTTTCCGTTGTGCACAAGTCTACCCAAATTGACCGTAATATAGGCACAATGTTCCGTCCCTGCCATTAGGGATGAGACTAGTACTAGTTACATTTTGACAACCCTGAACTGAGTCATCCACCACTCCATAGGACTCATAGTCAATTCAGATACTACCCCACCTGCCTGTCTTTATAAGGTGGAACTTGTCACACTGAGTAAGAGTCAGTCAACTCTCCAAGGTTTTTAATTCTGGCCAGTGCAAGTTGAATGTCCTACCCTTTCCCTGATATGTAGCCCAGGACCTCCCAATGTGTTCCTGATTATCTCCAACTCCATAGTGTTTATGGTACCCAGTGACCCGCCTCCCGCTCCAAAGACAGTCGCCATCAAGCCTCTCTTTTTCCTAAGTCATGGGATATGGTCTGGATACCCGGATTGAAAACCACCTGCCACCAGGTACACCCAAACCCTCATATAGACTGCACACCTTCTCCCTCCTCTTTCAATTCGGTATTCAGACAGTGTTATACTTCACCCCTACAACACAAGCTGCCTACACTATTCAGACAGGACTCCCATGAATGACAGGAGCCTAGTGCCACACTGGGGCACTGGTCTTCTTGGCCTGCAAGACACAGACAACTAGTTAAGGTACACAAGGACTCTCGGACAGGAAGGACACCTATGGGTGTAAACTGAGGAGAATACGGCATGCCCACGCATACCTCGGACGTGAGGGCTCTTGGAACAGCCAAGCGCTGGTAACACCCCATACAACCTTCCTGCACAATTTTTCCCCAGACTCAACCAAAACTATACAATATGAGGCCAGACCTATACCCTCTCAACTTGTATGCAATCAGGCAGGCCCTCATACCACACATCTGCAGGTAAATCTAAAATAAATGGGAAAACAAAATTGCATAATGTGTATCCAGCTTGAGAAACTGCTGCTACCAGACACACCTGACCAGCAGACTAAGACAAATCCCTTGCAGCACTGAGGCGCTGGGGCCACTGAACAGTAGGGGGTACCCGAGCCGACCGGTGTGCCTTGAAACACACAGATATTTATTAGGCAATTGGTAACAAATAGCCACATAAACAGTCCCAGCAGGAAACTATGAGAAGGGTTGGTTTCCCCTATTTCAGAGAGATGGGATTGCTTGGTGACACGGTAGGAAAACAGGTTTGAACTACATTTGGGGACACACAGATAGCTAGGGACATTAGCATACCTTAGCTTCAGGCAATGAGCCAAACTCGTACAGCCAGGTATGGTTAGGCGTGTACCTAATTACAATGACAGCGAGGGGGGGGTGTACTTCAGTTAATTGGTTCTGCTACTCAGTAGATCAGAACATACAACACACACTGGGTGGTCCAAAACACAACCAAATGGACTGACAACTAGACATTCCAACTAGATAATGGTGGCGACAACCTAAAACATTTTACATGTGAAACCCGACCAACCAGGAAAAAACACTTTTTTATCACGTTGTTCTCTGGAGGCTACGATTTCCTCTTGTTCTGAAAGCCAGAGAACACACTTATCGACTCTGAGGGATAAAATTCCAATAACAGTTAGTGATAAACATTAAATTTTTCGCAATTTACAAAAAACAATTCCAGTAACAAGACATTAGCATATGAAACACAAATATACATTACATTACATAACCCGTGCACTTTTTTTTTAAAATACCAAAAATTGTTGAGCTCAACTTTTAATTAATATGTATTACATAATACACATTAATACCACGTGGTTTTTGTTTCCCCAGAAAAAAAATTATTCACCATGGTGAGAAAAAATTTAGCAACTTATACTGTGGTGGAAAAAAACTGTCACTCTTACATTTATCATTCTCCTCCCATTTTCTTCCTCATTACAGACTGACGGAAGAAATGTGTGGTGCAGGAAAAAAAAAGAAACAATGAAATAGCCTATGATACTTTTACCGCCTTAGACTCGTATTTATCCATATGTACAGCTGTCTACATACACCTGTTCTCTGAGTACAAACTCCTTGGACCTGAAAAATACTTATAAGCAAAATCATTACTCTATCCTTCATATTTAACCTGCAAAGAATGGTAAACAATAATGACATTCCTGTACATTGGTAAATTGTTAATGACATTCTTTCAAAACCGATTCAAACAAAACCCTCTGTAACCCTTACCTTTCCCGTTCCTACCAAAATACAACAGCCGCGACGCATCGGAGGATCGCCGCGGTAAGTTCGAACATATTCACGTTACTACATACAAACATTCAGATACAAACCACCGTTCCGCCTCTGAGAATCACGAAAGCGTGTACTACACCTCCATCAACACTCATCATTACAGATTTCTGAAGCCACAGCTCAACTACATCCAAGGTATCTTTATTCTGAGGTTTTGGTCCTCCAGCAAAAGTACCTTCCAAAGGAGTACACCTTACTGTACCCTCTGACCAGATATGTCATCCTTTAAGAGGTCTCATGTCCGGAGCCCCAAACCCAGATCTCATGTGCGGTGCAGCTGTCTGACTGGTGGGGAGCCTAATTTTTTCCTCCCAAGCATGGACGGCACATTACCCATGACGATTCGAATCGTTTATGAAGTGTCCCGCGTCCAGGACACCCTTGCGCTTTATTTTCGGAGCGATTATGGTTTACGACTTTATTACCATAATCGACGCCCAGAATCCCGGTTATTTTACACGGCCTGACCGGGGCTGTTAGCGCACTACTCCTCACGTTTATGTTAATCACAGGAATTCCGATTATTTTACACGGCCTGACCTGTCTCACGATAAACGTGTTTGTCAGACGAGCTGCAAAGCACCATGAAATCCTCCACTATTCAAAACAATATTATGGCTTCTTTCTACCTGCATCTAGATGTTACAATAATGGTGATGCCCCCTGTTTGCTCTCCACCCAAAACTGTATTACAGTACAAAACTTCACAAAACTGGAACGAAATGTCCTAAACTTTTTTTAACGGTACCATTTATCAACCAATCATAATACTTCACCACAAAATCCCTTGCTGAATCGTCTTCTGTAACACAAACACATTTTAGTAAAAGCACTTTCACAAAAAACTATTACAGCCTGGCTCAGGTCATTTGCATGTCAATACAATTCGTTTTACATTCTCACAGATCTGGTTGGAAAGAAAGGGGGGTCATTTCGGGCTGTCAGCAGCTGAGAACATAATGTCACAGATCCGCACTACACCTCTCGCATAGTCTCCACACACACATATTCACACACTTGGTCAAAGATGACCTCTAGACATCACACAAATCAGAATCTTTTCTATCATAACCTGTACTTCTTAAACCCATAACATCTGTTTGGTCAGGTTCCTCCTTGTCCCCCTGTTCATCATTATTCTACCATCCCTGCACAATAAGCATCTCTTTCCCAAGCATTTGGCTTGACCGTACCATTTTTTTTTCAAAATACAATTTCCCAGTCCACCATTCCCAACATTGCATATTTCCCAACTCAAGGCCCCTGTATCAATCCTTTCTTCCTTCGGGGTCAAGTGGTAAGGTTCCCCACGGTTAGACTCCCTCTTTGAAGCGATTTTATTACCCATCCTTTACGGACGAAAGACCTTGAACTGTTTCCCAGAGTTAGCTACGCTCTGACCAATGATTGGGTCGACAGGTACCGCCCCTGTCGCCGTTGCGAACCTTTTTTCACTACTCTGCCAGAACAACCACTGCTCTGACTATAGTCCTTCAAAAAGTAAGCCTGGAAATACTTCCCAACTAAATAAATAGTTTAATCTCCCCGTGGACTTCTCCAAAGTATTCAAAAAAAAAAATGACTGCATTACAGGGCTTCCCAAGCGTTAAGCTTGATTAGACCCTCTGATTGCTTGTAGTGCAGGAGGCAGTTTTGTTTGCTAACCTGGAACTTCCCATCTCAAACTCTAAACGCCTCTCAAGATGGCCGACAAGCCAAGCCACCACAAAATGGTGGATGACCACCGCACATCTCATGGACATGACAAAATGGTGGATGATGCCCAATTTTTCCCGCCAAAAACAGCTTGGCACATACCAAATGGGTTCCCACACACACAGGAAAACAAAAAATAGTCTCCATCAGATTGCAACACCGAAAAAAACGCACTACTCCATTCGCACCAAACATCAAAATCTGCCCCAAAAGCTTACAATCCCCCCGTTAGTAGTTTACACAGAAAGATAGATTTGCATACATCCAGATAATTCAGTGTGATTTAGTCTCCGTTTCCACTGATGCAATTCGCCATGCGACCTTGGACACAAAGTCGCATTACAAATCGCTTACCATTGATTTCAATAGCACCCATTCCAATCTATGTGACTCAAAGCTGCAGTGACTCTATCAAAATCGCATTCAACACCACACCACAGTCGCACTAAAGCTGCATTTCAACGTCACATGACATTGGAGTTGCGCCAGTGGAAACGCAGCCCTATACGCACAGGTTTGTTTCAATCCCAAAGATTGGCCTAATCTTAATCAAAGGGTCAACTGAAATTGATTCCAAACAGAGCCCTTATCATTCATACCGACACCCTGCTGCAATTTCATTCTATATACATACATTATTCAAAAATCAGTCTCATCAAAATATTCGCCTAGACACGGGGCACCATCGACACAACGCTAACAATAACAATCTGTGTCTATCGAACCTGTGGTCGAATGTGCCTAACCTTTACTTCCAAGATTAATCTACATAGAGAGAAAAGATTCGACATAGTGAGAAAAGATTCGACATAGAGAGAGAGAGAAAGGATTCGACATTATAGAGAGAATAGATTCGACATTATAGAGAGAATAGATTCGACATAGAGATAAAAGATTAGACATAGATAAAAAAGATCATTCGCTGCTCGAATTGGGTGGGGGAAGTAAAATAAAAATAATGATGATGATGAATGTTATTGGCTGATTGTAACCAAAGAGGAGGAGCAGTAAAATAGCTAGAACTAAGTACACATGTACAGCCAACTTACTTTCACTTATGATTGCTAGCAGAGAGAGACACACACGCTGAGGCCTCATGCCCACTGACGTTTTTACAGCTGCGTTTTTTACAGCTTAAAAACGCCTGTCCATGTTATTGTAAATTTTTATTTTTATTTTTTTTTAAAGAAAAAAACAAAAAAAACAAAAAAAAAAACGTCAGAGCTAAAAAACGCGACCGCGCGTTAGTGCGCATTTTTGCGCGTTAGTGCGCGTTTTTGCGAGTTTTTTGACGCTCGCGTTTTTTTCTGCCTAACTCCGACGCTGAGGAACGCACTGGTCCTGGGTTTTTTTTACAGCTTAAAAACGTCTATGCTATTTTCAGCTCAAAAACGTCTAGGTGGGCATGAAGCTATAGAGTCTATAGCTTCATGCCCGCCTAGACGTTTTTGAGCTGAAAATAGCATAGATGTTTTTAAGCTGTAAAAAAAACCCAGGACCAGTGCGTTCCTCAGCGTCGGAGTTAGGCAGAAAAAAACGCGAGCGTCAAAAAACTCGCAAAAATGCGCACTAACCGCGGTCGCGTTTTTTAGCTCTGACGTTTTTTTTTTGTTTTTTTTGTTTTTTTCTTTAAAAAAAAATAAAAATAAAAATTTACAATAACATGGACAGGCGTTTTTAAGCTGTAAAAAACGATCAAAAACGCAGCTGTAAAAACGTCCGTGGGCATGAGGCCTAAATCATTTCAGAAGACAGTTAATCTTGCTGGTCCGTTTTTCAGAGAACCTGAATTATTAGCAATTAACCCTAAGCAGAGCAGCTGAACAATAGTGAAGCAAGCTACAGATCAAGTTCACTTTTTCATAATAATCTGCTGCTATTGTGTTAGTGTTGTGAACTACTAGTGAACTTGCTAGTATTGTGATAGCCTCAGCAGTGGCGTCTCCAGCTTTCATATTTAGGGGGGGCACATGGGGGGACAGAGACAAAAGTAGGGGGGCCAACTATAAAATGCAATTATTTATATATATATATATATATATATATATATATCCTGGGCCCTTTACTACGATCCCACAACGGGCCCTTTCACATGTTCTGCAGTGAGCTCCCTTCCTACTATACTGGGGCCACCCAGGGTGGCAGAAAACAAGAGATATATGTCACCAGTAGGGATGAGCTTCGTGTTCGAATCGAACATACGTTCGACTCGAACATCGGCTGTTCGATCGTTCGACGAAGATCGAACGATTTGGGCCGTTCGCGCCAAATTCGAGTGAAGCGAACGGCCCACAATGCACTACGCCATCGCAGTGTCATCCAGGCGCTGTGATTGGCCAAGCATGCACTGTGACCCCGCATGCTTGGCCAATCACAGCGCCGGCAGCGAGGAGAGCAATGATTGGCCACAGGCAGGATGCCTGTGGCCAATTATTGCTGAGGGTGTTTAGTACACGCCCCACACTATAAAAGGGCGCCAGCACGGCGGCCTAGTGTAGTGTGTTCCGGAGCAGGGAAAGAGCAGCATAGGCAGGGACAGTGACTTTTATTTCTTTCTTGCTTAACCTGGATTCCTTTAGTTTAGGGAAAGAGAAGGATAGGTAGGGAGAGTGTCAGTGTGTTTTGTGCTTGTGCTATAGTGTGCTTAAAAAAAACATTTTTTCTAGGGACAGAAAACTGTAGGTAGGGAGAGTGTCAGTTTCTTTCACTGTGCAAGTCCTTGTTTCTAGGGACTGGGAAGGACAGTGAGTGAATTCTCCTTGTGCTATAGTGTGCTTAAAAAAAACATTTTTTCTAGGGACAGAAAACTGTAGGTAGGGAGAGTGTCAGTTTCTTTCACTGTGCAAGTCCTTGTTTCTAGGGACTGGGAAGGACAGTGAGTGAATTCTCCTTGTGCTATAGTGTGCTTAAAAAAAACATTTTTTCTAGGGACAGAAAACTGTAGGTAGGGAGAGTGTCAGTTTCTTTCACTGTGCAAGTCCTTGTTTCTAGGGACTGGGAAGGACAGTGAGTGAATTCTCCTTGTGCTATAGTGTGCTTAAAAAAAACATTTTTTCTAGGGACAGAAAACTGTAGGTAGGGAGAGTGTCAGTTTCTTTCACTGTGCAAGTCCTTGTTTCTAGGGACTGGGAAGGACAGTGAGTGAATTCTCCTTGTGCTATAGTGTGCTTAAAAAAAACATTTTTTCTAGGGACAGAAAACTGTAGGTAGGGAGAGTGTCAGTTTCTTTCACTGTGCAAGTCCTTGTTTCTAGGGACTGGGAAGGACAGTGAGTGAATTCTCCTTGTGCTATAGTGTGCTTAAAAAAAACATTTTTTCTAGGGACAGAAAACTGTAGGTAGGGAGAGTGTCAGTTTCTTTCACTGTGCAAGTCCTTGTTTCTAGGGACTGGGAAGGACAGTGAGTGAATTCTCCTTGTGCTATAGTGTGCTTAAAAAAAACATTTTTTCTAGGGACAGAAAACTGTAGGTAGGGAGAGTGTCAGTTTCTTTCACTGTGCAAGTCCTTGTTTCTAGGGACTGGGAAGGACAGTAAGTGAATTCTCCTTGTGCTATAGTGTGCTTAAAAAAAACATTTTTTCTAGGGACAGAAAACTGTAGGTAGGGAGAGTGTCAGTTTCTTTCACTGTGCAAGTCCTTGTTTCTAGGGACTGGGAAGGACAGTGAGTGAATTCTCCTTGTGCTATAGTGTGCTTAAAAAAAACATTTTTTCTAGGGACAGAAAACTGTAGGTAGGGAGAGTGTCAGTTTCTTTCACTGTGCAAGTCCTTGTTTCTAGGGACTGGGAAGGACAGTGAGTGAATTCTCCTTGTGCTATAGTGTGCTTAAAAAAAACATTTTTTCTAGGGACAGAAAACTGTAGGTAGGGAGAGTGTCAGTTTCTTTCACTGTGCAAGTCCTTGTTTCTAGGGACTGGGAAGGACAGTGAGTGAATTCTCCTTGTGCTATAGTGTGCTTAAAAAAAACATTTTTTCTAGGGACAGAAAACTGTAGGTAGGGAGAGTGTCAGTTTCTTTCACTATGCAAGTCCTTGTTTCTAGGGACTGGGAAGGACAGTGAGTGAATTCTCCTTGTGCTATAGTGTGCTTAAAAAAAACATTTTTTCTAGGGACAGAAAACTGTAGGTAGGGAGAGTGTCAGTTTCTTTCACTGTGCAAGTCCTTGTTTCTAGGGACTGGGAAGGACAGTGAGTGAATTCTCCTTGTGCTATAGTGTGCTTAAAAAAAACATTTTTTCTAGGGACAGAAAACTGTAGGTAGGGAGAGTGTCAGTTTCTTTCACTGTGCAAGTCCTTGTTTCTAGGGACTGGGAAGGACAGTGAGTGAATTCTCCTTGTGCTATAGTGTGCTTAAAAAAAACATTTTTTCTAGGGACAGAAAACTGTAGGTAGGGAGAGTGTCAGTTTCTTTCACTGTGCAAGTCCTTGTTTCTAGGGACTGGGAAGGACAGTGAGTGAATTCTCCTTGTGCTATAGTGTGCTTAAAAAAAACATTTTTTCTAGGGACAGAAAACTGTAGGTAGGGAGAGTGTCAGTTTCTTTCACTGTGCAAGTCCTTGTTTCTAGGGACTGGGAAGGACAGTGAGTGAATTCTCCTTGTGCTATAGTGTGCTTAAAAAAAACATTTTTTCTAGGGACAGAAAACTGTAGGTAGGGAGAGTGTCAGTTTCTTTCACTGTGCAAGTCCTTGTTTCTAGGGACTGGGAAGGACAGTGAGTGAATTCTCCTTGTGCTATAGTGTGCTTAAAAAAAACATTTTTTCTAGGGACAGAAAACTGTAGGTAGGGAGAGTGTCAGTTTCTTTCACTGTGCAAGTCCTTGTTTCTAGGGACTGGGAAGGACAGTGAGTGAATTCTCCTTGTGCTATAGTGTGCTTAAAAAAAACATTTTTTCTAGGGACAGAAAACTGTAGGTAGGGAGAGTGTCAGTTTCTTTCACTGTGCAAGTCCTTGTTTCTAGGGACTGGGAAGGACAGTGAGTGAATTCTCCTTGTGCTATAGTGTGCTTAAAAAAAACATTTTTTCTAGGGACAGAAAACTGTAGGTAGGGAGAGTGTCAGTTTCTTTCACTGTGCAAGTCCTTGTTTCTAGGGACTGGGAAGGACAGTGAGTGAATTCTCCTTGTGCTATAGTGTGCTTAAAAAAAACATTTTTTCTAGGGACAGAAAACTGTAGGTAGGGAGAGTGTCAGTTTCTTTCACTGTGCAAGTCCTTGTTTCTAGGGACTGGGAAGGACAGTGAGTGAATTCTCCTTGTGCTATAGTGTGCTTAAAAAAAACATTTTTTCTAGGGACAGAAAACTGTAGGTAGGGAGAGTGTCAGTTTCTTTCACTGTGCAAGTCCTTGTTTCTAGGGACTGGGAAGGACAGTGAGTGAATTCTCCTTGTGCTATAGTGTGCTAAAGCATTCCTCATCAACCATCTTTGAAATCCTTGTTTTTTGGACAGTCAGGGAAATTGTCGCTGTGCTATTCTGTGCAAAAGCAATCATCCTGAACCATATTTAGAAATCCTTAAGTAAAGGGACAGAGAAGGACACCTGAAGGTAGCCCTTATTGCTTTTTTCCCATCTCCCTGCAGGCCATCTATTAGAATGTCTGGAAGGCAAACAAGGAGAGGCAGACAGTCAGGAGGCAATAAAAGAGGGCAAGCAGGCTCTGTGTCTGGGGGCAACAGTGCTGGTCGTGGACGCGGTGCATTGTCATCAGCACATGGCCATGGGACACGCTTGTCCTTCTTTTCGGCAGCTGGACATGTTGAGCCACATCATGCCGAAGACTTGGTAGAGTGGATGACCAAGCCCTCCTCCTCCTCCTCATCCTCTCTCACCCAGGCTCAGGGTACTGGCAAAGCAGCTGCCAAAGCGTCCTCTTCCCTGGTATCAATGTCAGACTCATCATCAGTCACTCCTTCCCTAGACCCACCATGTCCTCCTCCTGAGGAGTCCCCCGAACTGTTTGAGCACAGTGTTGGGTACATGCTCCAGGAGGATGCCCAGCGTTTCGAAGGGTCTGATGATGAAACCCAGCTACAGGAAGGCAGTAGGGTGAGAGCAGACAGAGGGGATGCTCAAGAAGGACACCAATCTGGCAGTCATGTTCCAGCAGCTGCAGCATACTGCCAGATTGGCTCCAGTGATGAGGAGGGAGGGGATGATGAGGTCACTGACTCCACATGGGTGCCTAATAGGAGAGAGGAGGAGGAGGAGGATGAGGAGGAGGCACATCTCCAACGAGGCAGGATGCCCTTTGGTGGCCAGCGTAAGGGCAGTACACCGACGGAATCACACCGCAGAGCTCCGCCTGTGCAGGGCGCTGCCTCTGCCCGTCATTCAAAAAGTTCCTTGGTGTGGGCCTTTTTTGAGGCTAGTGCATCAGATCGCACAGCTGCTGTTTGCAACATATGTCTCAAGCGTATATCGCGTGGCCAAAACATCAGCCGCTTGGGTACCACATGCCTGACCAGACATATGTTGACCTGCCATGCAGCTCGTTGGCAAGCCTACCTCAAAGACCCACACCAAAGAACAAAGCGGACCTCTCCTTGCACCGCATCAGCTGGGATCTCCAACCCCACTATAACTTCAGTCCTCTCTGAAACATGCACTGAGAGGAATGAAGGTGTAGAATTAGGTGTGTCACAGCCAAGTACTTGCGGCCACTCTGCTAGCAGTACACCGACGTCCGATTCTAGCAGGCAAATTTCCCTGCCCCAGCTGCTGGACCGTCGAAAGAAGTTCACTCCCAGCCATCCACATGCCCAGCGGTTGAATGCTAGCTTGGCTAAATTGCTAGCGCTTCAACTGCTGCCTTTTCAGTTGGTAGACTCGGCCCCCTTCCGTGAGTTTGTGCAATGTGCGGTTCCTCAGTGGCAGGTTCCCAAACGCCACTTTTTCTCACGGAAGGCTATTCCGGCTCTCTACCGGCATGTGGAAGGCAATGTCTTGGCCTCGCTGGACAGGGCGGTCAGCGGTAAGGTGCATATTACCGCTGACTCATGGTCCAGCAGGCATGGACAGGGACGTTACCTTTCTTTCACGGCCCATTGGGTCACTCTTTTGGCAGCTGGGAAGGATGCAGGACAAGGTGCAGTAGTGTTGGAGGTTGTCCCACCGCCACGCCTCCAAAATGCTACTACTGGTTGTGACACACCTCTCTCCTCCACCCCCTCCTCTTCTTCTTCCTCCATGGCCTCTTCCTGTGGTTTGTCCTATGAACCAGCGGTGCTCCGTAGCCGTTCACGGGGCTACGCAAGTACGCAGGCAAAAAGATGCCATGCCGTGCTTGCGCTGGTGTGTTTGGGGGACAGAAGCCACACTGGGGCAGAGGTCCTGTCTGCTCTGCAGGGCCAGGCCGAGAGGTGGTTGACGCCACGCCAGCTTAAGCCAGGAATGGTGGTTTGCGACAATGGCACCAACCTCCTCTCCGCCCTTCGACAGGGACAACTGACCCATGTGCCCTGTGTGGCTCACGTCCTTAACCTGGTGGTGCAGCGTTTCTTGGGCAGGTACCCGGGCTTACAGGATGTCCTGAGGCAGGCCAGGAAAGTCTGTGTGCATTTCCGCAGATCTTATAATGCCAGTGCTCGCCTGGCTGAGCTGCAAAAGGAGTTGAACCTGCCCAAGAACCGCCTTATATGTGACATGCCCACCAGGTGGAACTCAACGTTGGCCATGCTGCAGCGGCTGCACACGCAGCAGAGGGCCATCAATGAGTACCTGTGCGACTACGGCACCAGGACAGGGTCAGGGGAGCTTGGTTTTTTTTCTCCACGCCAGTGGGGCATGATCAGGGATGCATGCACTGTCCTGGCACCATTTGAGGAGGCCACGAGGATGGTGAGCAGTGACAGTGCATGCATCAGTGACACTGTACCTCTTGTCCACCTGTTGGAGCACACGCTGCGTGGAATAATGGACAGGGCACTTGAGGCAGAACAGAGGCAGGAAGAGGAGGACTTCCTTGCCTCTCAAGGCCCCCTTTACCCAGACAGTGTTCCTTCTGTTCCACCCATCGCACAGGAAGAGGAGGAGGAGGAGGAGGAGGAGGAGGAGGAGGATTGTGTCAGCATGGAGGTGGAGGCTGGCACTCAGCATCATCAGCAGCAGTCTTTTAGGGATGATTTACAGTCCCAAGAAACCAGTGGACTTGTACGTGGCTGGGAGGAGGTGACTGCGGATCATGTCGTCCTTAGTGACCCAGAGGACTCCGGAGCGAATGCCTCAGCAAACCTACGCTGCATGGCCTCCCTGATCCTGCAAAGTCTGCGGAAGGATCCTCGTATTCTTCGGATCAAGGAGAGGGACCATTACTGGCTGGCCACTCTCCTTGATCCACGGTACAAGGGTAAGGTTGCGGACCTTATGTTACCGTCGCAGAGGGAGCAGAGGATGAGACAACTCCGGGAGGCCTTGCAGAAAGGTCTGTGCAACGCGTTCCCAGAGACTGGGAGGTTACAAACTCCTGGTCCTGGACAACGAGTTGCTGAGGCTTCGGCCAGTCAAAGAAGGAGCGGTGGGGAAGGTGGCCGTCTGACCGATGCGTTCAGACAATTCTTTAGTCCGCAGCCCCAAAGTATGATCGGTTCCAGCAACCATCGCCAGCGTCTGATAAACATGGTGCAGGAATATCTAGGGGCAAGGTCAGACTTGGACACCTTCCCCACCGAAAATCCTCTGGCTTACTGGGTCTTGAGGATGGATCACTGGCCAGAGCTTGCACAGTATGCAATTGAGCTACTGGCCTGTCCTGCATCCAGCGTTCTTTCGGAACGCACATTCAGTGCTGCTGGAGGATTTGTCACGGATCACAGGGTGCGCCTGTCCACTGACTCGGTTGATCGACTGACTTTCATCAAGATGAACCAGTCTTGGATCACCACCAGCTACCACACACCTGATGCTGATATAACAGACTAATTGATTTTAACATGTCACATCCCTTCAAGACTGATGCTGATGCTGAGTGCCTGTGCTGTTATGTTGACTGGCTATCCTCCTCCTCCGAGTCCTCAATGATACGATTGATGATGATAGCTTGGAAGATCATTTTTGTTTATGGGTGCCGCCACCAGTGGCTAAGGCCCAATTTTTCAGCCCCTGTTTAACAGGGGCGTGTAATTACAATTTTTGAAGCAATACTTTGCAACAGGGCTCATTGCTGTGCTCCAAGTACAGTATGTGTGAGGGGTTGGAGTGTTGTGCCACCAGTGCCTAAGGCCCAATTTTTCAGCCCCTGTTTAACAGAGGCGTGTCATTACAATTTTTGAAGCAATACTTTGCAACAGGGCTCATTGCTGTGCTCCAAGTACAGTATCTGTGAGGGGTTGCAGTGTTGTGCCACCAGTGCCTAAGGCCCAATTTTTCAGCCCCTGTTCAACAGGGGCATGTAATTACAATTATTGATCTAATAATTCACAGCAGGGCCCATTCCTGCACCCACCAAGCAAGAGTAACTCTGAGGGCTTACAGTGTTGTGGCAACACCACCACCACCACCACCACCACGAAAGGCCCAATTTTTCAGCCCCTGTTCAACAGGGGCATGCAATTACAATTCTTGATCTAATAATTCACAGCAGGGCCCATTGCTGCACCCACCAAGAGTAACTGTCAGGGCTTACAGTGTTGTGGCACCAGCACCACCATCAAAGGCCCAATTTTTACTACCACTGTTCAACAATTATATGTAATTACAATTCCTGATATAATAGTTGACAGCAGGGCGTTCCAGCACCAACCAAGAGTAACTGTGAGTGCTTACAGTGTTGTGCCAACACCAACTAAGGGGCCTATTTCTGCAGATTATATACGGCAGGTCCCTACTTTCAAACATCCAACTTACAAACGACTCCTACTTGCAAACGCAAGAAGACAACAGGAAGTGAGAGGAAATCTACCCCTAGGAAGGAAAATTCTCTCCTGTAAGAATTAATATGGGAGAAAGGTGTCTCCTCTGTACTGATGCTTTATCAGCAATCCTTGTTTCAAGAAAAACACCACATTTCAAAAACAGTTGTCATTGGGACGGAAAGTGAGGTGAAATGTTCTGAACAGGGGCACAGACAGCAAAACAAATGTTACAGGGGTGATAACCCTTACCTATGTTTTCCAAAAAGTTTAAAAATAGATTTTTGGGCTGGAGCTACACTTAAACAATGTACCTGTTCAAAATTACAAACACATTCTACATAAGAACAAACATACAGTCCCTGTCTTGTATGCACCGCCTGTATACGGCTGTTCAGAGTATATAGGGCCTTTTTTATTTTATGTGCGGGGTTCCCCTTAATATCCATACAAGACCCAAAGGGGCTGGTAATGGGCTGGGGTAGGGGGGGGGGTCATGGGGTAGCTATGCCATTTTTCTTAAAGATTTTCATCCATATTACCGGGACCAGACATTACATTAAAGCCGCAAGCAGTTTTAAATGGCTTTTTTTTCCTTTAGAAGTGTCATTTTGTGCAGGGACAGTTCTAAACACGGGAAACACGTGGCACTTCACAGGCATACTTTAGACACCCCCCAGGTACGATATTTAAAGGAATATTTGACTTTTTTTTTTTCACTTTATGCATCATTAAAATGACTGCTCCCGAAAAACGACCGTTTTTAAAACTTCTTTTTGCATTGATACATGTCCCCTGGTGCAGAACCCGGGTTCCCAAACCCTTTTTAGGACAATAACATGCATAATAGTTGTTATAATTAGCACTTTAGAATTCGAACGTTCGCATCCATTGTATTTAATAGGGTTCTAATGTTCGTACGAACTTTCGGTCCGTTCGCGGGTTCTGGTGCGAACCGAACCCGGGGGTGTTCGGCTCATCACTAGTCACCAGCACACCAAGAAAATATAAGGGTCCAAAGCAGTGGGAGAACTATCAGGCCTCATGCCCATGGACGTTTTTACAGCCGCGTTTTTGAGCGTTTTTTTACAGCTTAAAAACACCTGTCCATGTTATTGTATAAATTTTTCGACCGTATTTTTTTTGAATAAAAAAACAAAACAAAACGCCGGAGCTTAAAAACGCAATTGCGGCGTTTTTGCGCGTTTAACGCTTCGCGTCTTTTTATGCCTAACGCCAACGCTGCTGAACGCACTGGTCCTGGGTTTTTTTTACAGCTTAAAAACGCCTATGCTATTTGCAGCTCAAAAACGCCTAGATGGGCATGAAGCTATAGACTAACATGGACAGGTGTTTTTAAGCTGTAAAAAACGCTCAAAAACGCGGCTGTAAAAACGTCCGTGGGCATGAGGCCTCAGGGTTGTAAAGGTTGTCTTGCCACCGGGCCCTTGTTTTCTGCCACTGTGGGGTTCCCCAGCTGTCCTGTCCCTGCTATTGACAGCACTGGTCTGGCATCTGTCTCCTTGGCAGCGGCGGCAGTCTATTAGGACCTAGTGCTGGTGACATTATGGGTGCATGCAGGGGAAGGCTGGCACTATTGGTTATAGTGAGCTGAGCCCCCAGCTGGTCACCTAGCAGCAGTAATGCTGTATAACCTTCTCTGTTGACATGCTGATCGGGATGTAATCCAGGTGATGCTCCCAGTCAGATCTAATAAACACAGTATTTATTAGCATCAAGAGTACAACCACATATATATAATCAACCGTATGTTCAGCAGCCATGTGGGCTCTATGCCTGTAAAGTGTGGGCTTTGATCAATAAAATCACTGATATTTAACACTAGGATTTGACTAGGAGCATCACCTGGATTGCATCCCGCTCAGCATGTCAGAGAAGGCTCCACTGCTGCTAAGCAACCTGCAGGGAGCTCAACTGTCTACAACCAATAGATGGGCTCGGGTGTGTTTGAAATCCCACATGCCCGATCCCGCCAGGAGGCCGGCACTCCACAGTGCTAATCACAGCCAGTGAGACATTTCCTGATCTGTGCAGCTGCGGGCTGGGAAATGTCTCACTGCCTGTGATTAGCGCTGTGCAGTGTGGGCTTCCTGGCAGGCTCTGGCATGTGGAATTTTTAACATGCCCAGCCCATTTCTAACAACAAATTGCGCTGGCCCTCCTGTATAATATCCGCAGTCTCTCTCCTGTATCATATCCGCAGTCTCTCTCCTGTATAATATCCGCAGTCTCTCTCCTGTATAATATCCGCAAGCTGATCGTCTCCTGTATAATATCCACAGTCTCTCTCCTATATAATATCCGCAGTCTCTCGCCTGTATAATATCCGCAGTCTCTCTCCTGTATAATATCCGCAGTCTCTCTCCTGTATAATATCCGCAGTCTCTCTCCTGTATAATATCCGCAGTCTCTCTCCTGTATAATATCCGCAGTCTCTCTCCTGTATAATATCTGCAGTCTCTGACCGTCTCCTGTATAATATCCGCAGTCTCTCTCCTGTATAATATCCGCAGTCTCTCTCCTGTATAATATCCGCAGTCTCTCTCCTGTATAATATCCGCAGTCTCTCTCCTGTATAATATCTGCAGTCTCTGACCGTCTCCTGTATTATATCCGCAGTCTCTCTCCTGTATAATATCCGCAGTCTCTCTCCTGTATAATATCCGCAGTCTCTCTCCTGTATAATATCCGCAGTCTCTGACCGTCTCCTGTATTATAGCCGCAGTCTCTCTCCTGTATAATATCCGCAGTCTCTGACCGTCTCCTGTATTATATCCGCAGTCTCTCTCCTGTATAATATCCGCAGTCTCTCTCCTGTATAATATCCGCAGTCTCTGATCGTCTCCTGTATTATATCTGCAGTCTCTGACCGTTTCCTGTATAATATCCGCAGTCTCTGAACATCTCCTGTAGTATGTCTCTGCAGTCTCTGACCATCACTCTTTCCAAAACGCACTCCTGAACCTTGCACTCTCTACATAGCATCCTCTTGAGCCCTGCATCCAGCACCCACCTGCACTCTGCATGTAGCACCAGCATACAGGGGGCACACTGACCACCAATATGCATGGCCAGTGGTTACCAGTATAGAGAGGACATAACAAATCAGGTAAATCAATTACCATGCAACTAAAAATATCTCAAAAGCAATAAGAGAATCTTTTTAGCTGGTTCCCTCATCTAACGCGAATCAATAAAAAGCAAAAAATGCAGCGCTGCCCTATACTTCATCTATAAAATTGTACAAATGGACTTATAAGTGCAATAGTAAAACCTATAAATGAATATCCAGTGAAAATCAACCAATGTATTGCAATATAGTAGTGATGGTGTCACCCCCTCTGCAAAAATATTTTGAGAAATTGCAGAGCTTCAATGTGCAAATAGCAGTGACACCCCCTACATACAATAATAATAATAACAAAGGCACAAATCAACCCATGTATTAGAACATAGTAGTGATGTTGTCACCCTCTCTGCAAGAAGTAATACATTTTTCAGAGCTGCAATGTGCAAATAGTGGTGAAACCACCTATCAATAATCATAATAATAAAATGTAAAATATATACATCAAGCGTACATTTTATTATTATCATTATTATGATTATATATAGGTGGCTTTACCACTACTTGCACATTGCAGCTCTGCAATATTTCTTACCTTTTGCAGAGAGGGTGACACCATCACTACTATATTCTAATACATGGGTTGGTTTGCGTCTCTGTTATTATTTTGTATGTAGGGGGTTTCACCATTATTTGCTCTGCAAATTCTCAAAATATTTTTGCAGAGGAGGTGATATCATCACTACTAAATTGCAATACATTGGTTAATTTGCATTGGATATTCATTTATAGGTTTTACCATTTCACTTATAAGTCCATTTGTAGAATTGTATAAAGGAAGTATAGGGTTGTGCTGCATTTTTTGGCTTTTTATTGGTATACAGATTACAGGACCTACTGATCATCATTGGACGCCATGATGAAACCGTCACTTGCTGGCCACTCCCACAGGTGTGTGGTAGCGCACCGCATTAGCACCCTCAGTTTTACTTCAAGCACCACCATAGCACCCCAAAAAAACATTGTCTGGAGCCACCCCTGCCTGGATTGGATTTAAATTTTGGGACCCCATCCCTCCCAAGTTTTTCTCTATCTTCTCTTCATAACATTTGGTAGTCATATCCCCAAAAATTCTAAGAAGTATTTTTTATTTTTCATCTCATGGACGAAATGTGGGAAAGAACGTATATATCATACAATCATTCCATAAACACCACATACACTGCATATGTCATTTGTGGAAAATATGCTTATAAAATAGTTTACCATTAGCCAATAAAAAAATAAAAATAAAATATGTCCTCGGATTTCATTTTAAAAATCTGGTCACCTTACTGTACATCAGCCCCATAAAGTAACCAGCACTGGGTTCCAATGTGCTGCCGACGCTACCATGGAGACAGAGACCAGCGCTGTGAATAGCCGGGACAGGACAGCAACTCTGGTTGTTCCAGCACTGGTCCACACTGGGAACATTCCCCCATCCACCTATAATGTGTAGATGGGGGAATTGGATCATTTTTTTTTTTTCATTCAACCTAATAATTGAATGAAAAAAGTGATCAATGTATGGGCTGCCTAAGGCTGGGTTCACACTGGTATAACACGACAGTCATACAACTTTCATCCTACTTTGCTCTGCGACATCAGTCCTACATTGATCCTACATTGGTCCGACATCCATCCGACTTTCATGAACAGGATACTACTTTGATCCGACTTTGTGCTAGTCTGACTTGTCCTTTGACCAATCAAAACAATCCCAGTGTGAGATAAATTCCTTTTACGGCTGCTGTAATCACCATGTCGGATGTCAAAAGTCGGATGGTTAGGACAAGTATCCTACTTTGATCCGACTTCAATGATATTCAATGGGCTGAAGTAGGATCAATGGTGGACCAAAGTAGTGCAGGGAGCATTTTCAAAGTCGGACCGACTTGTGTCGGACCAGTTAAGACGGCTCTCATAGGGAAACATTGATTTTCACACGTCATGCGACATGAGCTCATGTCGGAGCGTTTGTCAGACCAGTGTGAACCCGGCCTAAGAGCTAAGACCAGACATAGACAGTTTAAATCTCAGCTGGTTTAGCAGGAACTGGCTGAGATTTGAACCATTAATGAGCAGATTCTCTTATGATTATCACTAGTGGTTGCTATAGCCACTAGTGATAATCACTGTTTGTCGGGAGAATACAATTGCTGGGCAGGAGGGATATTCCCCTGTCAGCACTGTCTGTGTTGATGGGGGAATTATGCAAGTTTCTTCCTGCAATCTGTGGATGCAGCAAAGAAATGTGCACCGTATATTACCTGCCTAACAGAAAGTGAAAGTAAATTGTGAAGGTCTTAAAAGAACAGAAGAGGGGGAGGGAGACAGATGGGGAGAGAAGGGATGGAGATAATGCAGTTCAGTGATTACAGTGTACTGCAGTCTGCAGTGCACACACTTACCCACTGTCCAGGCTAGAATCTCAGGCATCAGCCACACACAGCCAGGAATGCTGCTGATTTTCATATTTCCCACCCACACATCCCCTCTCTTCAGATACAGCACGCCGGGATAGTGTGGGCGGGACTGGAAGGAGGAGCTGTATTCCTCCCTGCTCGTATGTGAGGAGAGTGAGGGGGGGGGCTGGACTCGATGGGCTGTGAAAGAGTGTCATAGACTGACACTCGGCTCAGCTTGCAGTCACCACTTTCGGAATTTACAGGCTGGTTCTCCTGTCCTAAGGACGGGAGAAATCAGTCTGTTTTTTCAGTAACTGAGAGGAAGGCTTGTGCCCCCCCCCCCACAGTGCTCGTGGAGTCCTTCCTGCAACTCGCTCTTCTCCGTGCCAATGAGGATGCAGGGGAAGGAGCAGATCGGGTGGCTGTGGTTGTGTGAGCGCTCTCATTATGCAGTGTCAGCGAGCAGAGGGAGGGGGGAGGAATCCCCCACAGGAGCTGACTGGGGACACTCTCCCTCTCAGGAGAGACTGTTACCCCAGGAGTAGCCCGAGCAAAATACAAAAAAAAAAAAAAAAAAAAAAATTTTTTTGGGGGGGGGGGGGGGGGGCACGTGGTGGGGCACAGCATAATGTTGGGGGTCCAGGGCCCCCTCTGGCCCCCCTAGGGATGCCATTGAGCCTCAGAGGCTGCCCGTGTTGTGGGGGGGGATTTATTATTATAGATTCTATATTATAGATTGAGATTCTATATAGGTTCTATATACCCTATCTTGTTACCTGTCTGATCAGTGATCACTATCACCAGTCCATTTTCTGTTTGAACTATATACAGCAACAGCAATGTACCATTCTAAGAGAAAAGTGAAGGCAGGTAGAGGTAATGGTCGCGGTCGTGGTGGACGTCTTGCTAAAAAAAGTGGCAAGGTCTTTGCTACTAGTGTCTCTGACACTTCTGCCGCCACAAACATGCTATCCACAACAGTGAGTGTCACCACCACTGCCACCAGCAAAGCTAGTTCCACCACCACCAGTTCTACTATTAGTTTTCCTGCCAGACCACCAACATCTGCTGCCGCTTCCACTGCCAGTGCAGCGCCTTCTTCTACAGGTGTCATGGCTTCCTATTTTATGGGATAGGCAAGAAACATAGTATAAAACAAGTGGAGTTGCCGATACAATCATCACCACCAATGACACTGCCAGTGCCACTGCCCAGCTCCCCAAAGAAGCAATTGAGGGAGACATCAGCAGAGACAGAGTGTGAGACTTTTTCTTCATTGCCCCAAGAGAATGATTTTGAATGTGATGCTCCTTTTTCCCCAACCACTGCAGACGTTTTATACAGTCTTACCCCACAAGACTTACAGCATGACTTAGAGAAAGTGCAAGAGGGATATTCTGTGAGGAGTAGGACAGGTAGCAGTTCACTTTTTTCATCTGCTGCTAACTCCCCTTCTCCCTCTGTTATTATGGAGGAAGAAACCTGTGATGATAACACCGACCTCCCCAGCACCCCTGCCATTAGCACTAGTTCACCAAGTGTAACTGTAGTGGCAACAGCTTCCACCACTGGTGTGCTACCTGCTGCAGCTATATCAGCCCATACTAGAGATCAACAGGGTCAAGGGGCTTCATCCCGCCGCAGCAACGTTTGGAAATACTTTCAAACATTGGAAGGCGGGTTCTTTGCAAAGTGCAAATTGTGTGGGAAGCAAGTGAGTAGGGGTAAAAAGTTGGGACATTTAACCAATTCTGGTATGAACCTACACATTAAAAATTACCACCACTCTACTTTACTGCGGGCAGAGGCAGAAAAAGAAGATGGTAGCGCAGGAAGCAGCATAACAGACTCTGTCTCTACTGGTGGTACCTCTTCAACCACACCACTTACTCAGAGCACAGCCAATAGAGAGGGTTCATTTAAGACAAGCCGTCCACGTGCAGTAGTTCCACTGCTGACCCAATCAGGCTCCTCATCCTCCCAAGGACATCATCAGCCTACCCTAGATAGTTTTGTTGGCTTTAGTTCCAAAGGCATGTCAAAACGGCAGGCCAACAAGATCACCCGCCTCATTGGCCAATTCATTGCTGTTGGAGGAGCCTCTTTTCGCATGATTGAAGGGGAGCCGTTTAAACAGCTCATGCATGCCCTTGCTCCACAATACGTTGTTCCTGCATGAACAACTTTCAGCAGAAAGATTATTCCAGCACTATACCATTCGTGCGTTGCAGTATTGAAGGAAAAAATGGCCAAAGCCGAGGGTCAGACAATTCATTTGACCACTGATTTGTGGACAGCTCCCAGCGGTCAACACGCTTTCCTGTCTTTGACTGCACACTGGTGGCAGGCCACTGTGCCTGTTGGTGGTGGCACTAGTGTAAAGCCTCGTACACACGACCGAGTTTCTCGTCCAAAACCGGCAAGAAATGTGCCGCGAGAGCTTTTTTGTCGAGAAAAATGTTCGTGTGTATGGTTTTACGACGAGAAATTTGCCGAGAATCTCGACGAGAAAATAGAGAACCTGCTCTCTATTTTCTCGTCAGGATTCCAGATCTCCTCGTCGTGTTTCTCGTCGGGCTGTTTTGTGACGAGAAAATGGTTCGTGTGTATGCTTTTACGACTCTTCCAAAAGCGCGCATGCTCACAAGCAACTATGAGACGGGAGCGCATCTTCTGGTAAAACAAGCCTTCGTAATGGAGAGAGCACATTCGTCACGCTCAAAAATATTGCATCGTTTAAATGTTCTGCCTTGAAATCTTCGTTAGAATGTTACATTAATCAAAACGAGTGACCTTCTTTTGCTGCTGATATTCACACAGAGTTATGACTTATTTTTTAACCTTTTTCATGCTGCTCTTAAGAAGATTTATGTGTATTATATCGTGCAAGTTTTTAGGAATAATTTAAATGGTAATATTTTTAAAAATGATGTTAATTATAATTTCGCAATGTTTTGGTAGTGATCTCCCATTTAATTTTGGACTCTGTATTAGTTAAATTTCCCACCATGTTTTTTTGATAATCAGATTTAGTTATTCTTTTGGGGGGTTGTTATCTGTCCCTTTTTTTGTCAGTCAAATGTATCTGCTTACTCCAAAGCTAGATTTTAAATTTTTACAAATACACATAGTCAAGTATGAACGTAAACAAAAATCACATTTATTCATGTTTAAAAATAAAATAAAGAGAAGGCAGCGCTGGAGAACCTGCTGCCATTTGTGCATCCCAGGGACCCCAGAGCACACAGCAACCCTGTGTGGACACTAAAATTGGGAGCTTGAGAAGGCCAACATTTCTGAACACAATCTGATGCTGGCCTCCCAGAGGACAGGAACAGCAGCAGGTGAGATATATGTCCCAAGTCTGTGGTACTACAACAGGCTGCCTTCTGTCCGACCACAATGAAGCAAGGCCATCACTTCCTCTTCTTCCTGGCAACCTTCCCTGCAATCTTCCCTGAAGCCTTCCCTGCAGCCTTCCTTCTTCGTTTGGCTGGAGGCTGGCCCACTGGAGGGGTACTCCTGTCAGGAGGAGGAGGAGGAGATGTAGCAGAAGGGGGTGGGGCAGAAGAAGAAGGTGGAGGTGTAGCAGAAGGGGGTGGGGCAGAAGAAGAAGAAGGGGGAGGTGTAGCAGAAGGGGGTGGGGCAGAAGAAGAAGGTGGAGGTGTAGCAGAAGGGGGTGGGGCAGAAGAAGAAGGGGAGGTGTAGCAGAAGGGGGTGGGGCAGAAGAAGAAGGGGGAGGTGTAGCAGAAGGGGGTGGGGCAGAAGAAGAAGGGGGAGGTGTAGCAGAAGGGGGTGGGGCAGAAGAAGAAGGGGGAGGTGGAGGTTGAGGTTGGGTCAGTTGTGCCACCTCACATATGGCGGTATTGGGGGTAATTTTCTCCATCACCCCCTTGTTGAGCAAGGTGATGAGCAGGGGCTCGCATAGGCGTTGCTCCATGCTCATCACCTTGAACTTAGCCTCCACTAGGCCGGCAATGGCCTCTTCAGGGGATGTGGGCTCCTGGAGGGTGGCATGGGCCTCAAGAATAAGGGCCATTGCTGCCTCACTCGTGCTCCTGTCCCTCCTGCCTCTTTTGTGAAGCCGGATGGGAGGCACCTGGGATCTGGTGCTTCTCCTTTGCCCTGCCACCTCCTGTCTGCCATTGGGCCCTGCCACCTCCTGGCTGCCACTGGGCCCTTCCTCCTCCTGCCTGACAGTTTCCAGACCCTCCTCCTGGCTGATTTCATCCTGTGTATGAAAAAGGGACATAGTTTAATATGTTCGTTTAAACTTTGCATCAAACTTTGTAATCCTGAATGAAGCAATTAGAATGTAAATCCATAAATCCTTGCTTTAAATTTACCACTACATCAGATTGACTATTTAGCACCCAATTAAGTGCAGAATAATGTCTACAGATCTTGATTTCACTTGTGCAATCCAAAATAGTTTATGTTTGTCATCTTGACATATTTGTCAAACATTAAGTTTATCCCAATACATTTTCGAAAAATACTATACCTGGCTCCAGATGGCCAAATCAGGATCATCCAGGATGGCTGCCTCCTCTTGCTCCAGAGAAGGCTCAGGTTGGCTGCAGGGAAGTCTGGGGGGAAGAGTGGAGAGTGATGGCCTTGTGTCAATGTGGTCATCCAGGAAGGACATCCTGTTGTAGTACCACAAAATCGGGACATACACATCATCTGCTGCTGCTCCTGACCTCTGAGAAGCCAGCACCTTAGAGCGTTCAGTCCTGTAGGTACCTCTCAAGCTCCCAATTTTAGTGTCCACTTGTTTTGCTGTGGCTGTGGGCACCTTGGTATGCACAAATGGGAGCAGCTTCTCCAGCGCTGCTTTTCTCACCCCTCTTTTTTTGTGGATGGGGTTATTCGTCTCCCACAGAGCGCGCAGCTCCCTTACCCGGTCAATAAATTCCGCCAGGAAATCCTTGTCGCTTATAAAGACATTCATATTGTATCTGCAAGTTAAATAAATTATATATAACTAATGTGAGGCAAACAGTCTAACCTCCTTAACATGCTAGTCACCATATATATCCTCCAACATTCTCAAGACAGTATAGGCCAACAATTTGTGCAAGTCACAAAATCACATACCTTCGTTCACACGTCCGTCACTTGAACTCCTCTCTCCGCACACCGAACGTACTATAGTCACATCATGTGTGTTTGCTATATACACACCACGCATGCGTCAAAATACGAACACGTTGCTCCACACACGTCGCCCGCCCATGACGTTCTAACTAACATCTTTTCCCCCGCCTCTTCTCTTTCGGCGCGCAGACAGATATGGCGGAGTTACAGCAGGTGTCTGATAATTCCGCAACTAACGAGGAGGAGACAAGCCCGGAGACCGAGGAAACGTCACGATCAAGGAGGAGATTCAAGGCATCGAATATGTCTTTGACGGAGATGGCGGAGATGGTGGACATCTTGCTCAAGGCTGATTATGATGCCAAGCATGGGCCGTATAGCAAACCAAATAGAAGGAAGGCCAAAATCCTCACTAAAGTCGTGAAGAGTCTGAAGGCGAATTTCGGGGTGAAACGCTCAAATGAGCAGCTCAGAAAGAGGTGGTCAGACCTCAAACTGAGGGAGCCAGAGCAGTTGAGGAGCATAAAGAGAATGCTCGCTAAAAGTAAGTAAAATGTAGACTTTTCTGATATTAATCTTTTTCTAAACTGACATGTTGCTCTTTATTTTGGTTTCTCATATTGGACTCGCTTCCAAAATGTAATATTTTGAACTTGGTTGGGCACAGTAATCGTTCGTTACGTTACCGACACTTCGTTCGGCCACTATCCGCGGTTTTGGCTTATTTTAGAGCCACAGAAGTAATTATACATCTGCCATTTTTGCTCCAAAATTGTGGCGTATTTTTTCGTCTAGATGATGTGTTTGTAAAGAGAATGAAATGCAAACTTTTATCAGTGTAAAGGAGAGGACACTCAGCAGCTGCTTCCACATCTGTACTTTGGAGCACTATAGTGTGGGCCACCAGACTCGCCTTTTTTGGGTGTCCCACACAGGTGCATACGAGAATTTTTGTGGTGCCTCCATGTCAAATAAATTACATCCAAAGGTGAATACTAAGCATATTCTTGGTCATAAATAATGCATTCTTCTTTAAATTCCGCCCAAACACACACTTGTACCACACTTCCAATCAATTTAGCCTGTTTTTATTTTAACATTGAGATTTACAGTGTGATAAATTGACCTTTTGTTTGCTTCTCATAGGGGAGAGAAGACTGGGAGGAGGACACTCCAGGGAGCACATGCACCCCACAACTTCCAAGCAACCCCAAACTCCCAAAGACCCACAACCGAAAGATGTGCAGGAAGTTGAGGTGGAGGAAGGAGAAGTGCAGGAAGGAGAGGTGGATGACGTTGTGGATCTGGTCACCACAACAGGTCAGTATCTGTCACCACAGCTTCAGGTAAGAGATGTAGGCCTGCAGAGTTATAATACCTTTTGTTTTTTGTTTTTAGGGGATATAAATGTTGTGAAGGATAGTACACGGTTCTCTACTGACAGTGCCCTCCGCCTCATCCAGCAAGTGATGGAATGTAGCACGGAACTGGACCTTATTAAACAAAGAATCCATGTGATGGAACAAACATTTAAAGACATTCTCGATGTTTTGGGGAGAATTCAATAAGCCATCCAAACACATTTGTTTTTACATGTTTGTTTTTGCAACTTTTCGAATTTTTTTGACAATCAAACCAGCCAAAAATTGAATCTGCACACAGTGTGTCAACATGTGCTATCTGCCATCAGGGGATATCCATGTACGTCTTTTGTGGGTGCAACCCCTTCCTCGTATCTAAAGTCGGTGAACTGAGGAAGGGGTTGCACCCCCAAAACACGTCCATTGATCACCCCTGATGGCAGATAGCACATGTTGACAATAGGGATCAGGATTGTAAACTTCATAGATGTAAAAAATCCCAAATGTGTGTATATTCAATTTTTGCCTGGGCAAGGGGTGGCAGGACCCCATATTAGGACGGGCACATAGAGACATAGTTTGTGTAAGTGAATGTCTCAGATTGCTCAGAGGTATCCAGTGTTGTAATTTTTGGAATGCAACGGTTATTTTTGTATTTTCATAAGCAAAAAATTGCTGGGTTGGGGCCAGGGCAACCCAAAAAACCTGAAAAAAATAAAAATGGTGAGAATGTGCACAGAGTAAAATATTTGACCACAAACAACGTGTAGCTTCTTTTTATAATACCCTCTAAGCTTATTTGGTTATTTTGTAAGGTTACATAGTGAAATGGTTGTTATTTACTAAAGTAAAATACACTTGGCACTACAAATGCACAAAGACAAACTAGGAGACAGGAAAGAACAAATAATTAAAGGTTTAAACAAGCTTTTTATTGGGATCCTTAGACATAGGCTGGCATAGGAATTGCCCCCCTACCCGTGAAATACTCCATGTATTTGTCCCGAACCTCACGGGCATTTTGGGAGGGCAAGCCAGGACGGGCAGATTCCAGGCCCGGCAGGGGATTTGCAGGGGAAAGTCCAGCCTCTGGCAAAACTGAGGCCATATAGGAATTTGATTTTTGGCTCAGAAAGTTGTGTAGCACACAGCAGCATAATACGACATAGTTTATTTTGTAGTCCGCCAAGTGTATTGAAGTCATAAAAAGGCGGAACCGGCTGGCCATTATGCCAAAGGCATTTTCGACAACTCTTCGGCCCCTGGCCAGCTGGTAATTGAACACCCTCTTCTCTGGGGTCAGGGTCCTCTGTGGAAATGGCCTCATAAGATGCCGTCCGAGTCCGAAGGCTTCATCAGCCAAGAAAACAAAGGGGAGTCCTTCAATATTCCCTGCATCCGGTGGCAATGCAAGGTCGTCACTCTGGAGACGGAGGGCAAACTCCGTCTGGATGAAGGATCCCCCATCGGACATCCGGCCATTCTTCCCTACATCAACATAGAGGAATTCATACCGTGCTGACACCACCGCCATCAGCACAATGCTATGAAACCCCTTGTAATTGTAGTAGTATGCCGTCTATGGCACCACCGCAGTTGGGGAAGTCCCACCGCGTGGCAAACTCCGATGCCACAGTCTGCCATTCCTGTGGCGTGGAAGGAAGCTGTGGAGTGAAACAAGATGAAATAATATTAGAATACCAAAGTCAGACATTACAAGGAAATTTGATTAAAAAAAAATCAAGGCCAACATCAATTAAATTCTACGTTTATTAAGGTGTTTAAAATAAGTATAAGGGAAGGCTCATTTATCAGATTCATCACCCCCTCTGATGGGCCATTACTAAATTATTTTGGGGGGGGGAGATGTGTTTGGCCACAGGATAGCATTGCAGTGGCGGTGCGTCCAGAGTGGGCGCTGGAGCACTGCCCCCTCTCTCCTGTGCCCATCACTCAGAACAATACATAGGTTCATGCGTTGCATTAACCTATGTATTGTCTATGCCGCCCACTATTCAGGTGGATGGCCTCTTGTTTAGCGACCGACATATGAATAATTGCGGCATTTAGGGGGTTCAAATTGCATAGCAGAAACAGGTAGTAAAATAGTCTTGCACATTACAACCTGAGGGATGTAATTGGCTTCCGAAAAGTAAAATAGGGGACGCAGGGGGGGGCATTCCTTGGGGAAACACTGGCAGGCTGCTCTGCCAATCATGTTCACCAAGTCTGTTTAATGGTAACATGATTGGCTGATGCAACATCAAGGGAAGGAGAAGACATCAAGGACAGAAGAAGGATGGCGCTGACCACAAGAAGGTAAGTGCAGGGCTGGGGGGAAAATGGCTGCATTGGACGGAACCAAATGGCTGCATTAGAGGGGACAACTGGGGGCGTTTAATAGGCACCTGAGCAAAAAAGGAGGAAGTTTAGTTCATAAATTGGGGTGGGACCCCCAAACATTTGGAGCAACAGGCACCCCTGCTGGAAAAGTTAGTGAAGGGAAATATTTATGGAGGAGAAAAAAGGGGCAATCTAAAGCTTCCAGCATGCATGGGGACAAAGGGGACATTCTCAGCATATTACAATCATGGTAATTAGGGAAGGATGAAAGAAATACAATACATTAGCATACATGTAATACATAAAATGTGATGTTAATGGAGAAAACTTACCCTAATATAGTCCTCCTGCAGGACTTGTATAATAGCAGAACAGGTGTCTGGGATTATGAGGCCCAGAGCCTGGGGGGAGATGCCTGTGGTGAACTTCAAGTCCTGAAGACTTCTCCCTGTCGCCAGGTAACGTAACGCGGCGATGAGCCTCTGCTCAGCACTGATGGCTTCCCGCATAACGGTGTCCTGCCTGGTAATATAGGGGGACACCAAAGCCAACAGTTCCTGAAATACGGGGTCAGACATCCACAGAAAATTCCTGTAGTCCTCAGGATTATTCTCGACGATCTCCCGCAGCAGAGGCATATGGCAGAAATGGTCCCGCTGGAGCAACCAATTCTTGGTCCATGAACTCCTCCTCACACCATTCATGGACTGGTCTTGGTCCAAAACAAGCAGACCAACACCAAGCGCACGCACAGCACGAACTCGACGACGAGAACATCCAGGCGACATGGCTAATAAGAAACGGTCGTCTTATCAGAACGTACAGAACAGAACGCACTTTAGAACAGCAAGGCCTATGAATAACGAACTGAAAAACAGAAACGAACAGGCAAGAACGCACTGTAAAACAGATACGACCTGCCTAGACGCCCTGAAAGTCAAGATACGAACCCACAAGCACAAACTGAACAGCAGAAAACAATCTGAAAAGTACGAAGACTGAAAAGCGCGAATCGTCTCTTCCCAAACTTTTACTTCACACGCGGTAACACGAGATCAGCAAAAGCAGCCCAAGGGGTGGCGCCAAGAAAAAAGATCTTCCTCTTTATAGTGCCGTCGTACGTGCTGGACGTGAGCGCGGAGAACAACGAGGAAATTGGGAAATGTCAGTGTGTACGCATAGAAAGCTTGACGAGAAAATCGACAAGCTTAACAAAAATCTCGTCGAAAAAAACAACGTGTTTTTTACGACGAGAAAATCGGTCGTGTGTACGAGGCCTAAGTGTTCAAACTTCATCAGGACGGTCTGCAGCGCAAGACCAGCAGGGTTATCAAGCTTTCCTGCTCCACACAGAAGTCTGTGATGATAAACACAGCTCTGCCAACATATTGCGGGCAATTAGATCAATGTTGGCCAATTGGTTTGGAGAGCTGGCAGTCACCAATGTTTCTGTTGGGTTCATAGTGACAGACGGAGGTTCAAACATGGTTAAAGCGCTCCAAGATGGATCTTTTGTCGGTGTCCGCTGTTCTGCACACATACTGCATTTAGTGGTCAAGGGTGCAATCCCAGTGGAGAAAAACAACAAGATTGCTCAAATCTTGGACCTTTGCAGGAAGATTGCAGGGCATTTCCACCGCAGTGTAGGGGCTAGTCAACTGTTGAGGGAGGAGCAAGAACAATCAGGGCTCCCCATACATCGACTGAAACAAGATGTCAGCAGCCGGTGGAACTATACCCTGGAAATGCTGGAACGCATTTTGGAGCAAAAGACAGCCATCCACAATCTATCATCCCGCCACAGCATTGGGATTGATTCCACACTGGGACGTGATGACTGGTGTATAATTGGGCAGCTCGTTTCTGTCTTAAAACCCTTTCGGAATGTGACGGAAAACTTGAGTCAGAGCAATGCCAGCCTAGGACAGGTCATACCCTTGTTTACCTATCTCATAGATAAGATGGGATCGTTCCTAGAAAACAGTGAGCCTCTTTGTGGCAGCTCACTTCATGCCGATGTAGCGTCTTTCAAGACCTGGCACCATCACTCAAAAACAACCAAGTGGAGCATCTGCATGTTGGGTAGAGGCACTTGACAATCTGGTGGATGCAGGTCAAGCAGCAGGTAATCGAGAAGAGAGCAGTGCCTCTGAAATGGTCAGGGCCTACCTACAGTCATGCTCGAAATTGTTGGCACCCCAGAAATTTTTCCAGAAAATCAAGTATTTCTCACAGAAAAGTATTGCCGTAACACATGTTTTGCTATACACATGTTTATTCCCTTTGTGTGTATTGGAACAAATCAAAAAAAGGGAGGAAAAAAAGCAAATTGGACATAATGTCACACAAAACTTCAAAAATGGGCTGCTCAAAATCCTTGGCACCCTTAACTTAATATTTGGTTGCACACCCTTTGGAAAAAATAACTGAAATCAGTTGCTTCCTATAACCATCAATAAGCTTCTTACACCCCTCACCCAGAATTTTGGACCACTCTTCCTTTGCAAACTGCTCCAAGTCTCTCTTATTGGAAGGGCACCTTTTCCCAACAGCAATTTTAAGATCTCTCCACAGGTGTTCAAAGGGATTTAGATCTGGACTCATTTATGGCCACTTTAGAGCTCTCCATCGCTTTGTTGCCATCCATTTCTGGGTGCTTTGTGATGTATGTTTGGGGTCATTGTCCTGCTGGAAGACCCAAGATCTCGGACGCAAACCCAGCTTTCTGACACTGGGCTCTACAGTGCGACCCAAAATCCTTTGGTAATCCTCAGATTTCATGATGCCTTGCACACATTCAAGGCACCCAGTGCCAGAGTCAGCAAAACAACCCCAAAACATCATTGAACCTCCACCATATTTCACTGTAGGTACTGTATTCTTTTCTTTGTAGGCCTCATTCCGTGTTTGGTAAACAGTAGAATGATGTGCTTTACCAAAAAGCTCTATCTTGGTCTCATCTGTCCCCAAGATGTTTTCCCAGAAGGATTTTGGCTTACTCAAGTACATTTTGGCAAACTGTAGTATTGCTTTTTTATGTCTCTGTGTCAGTAGTGGGGTCCTCCTGGGTCTCCTGCCATAGCGTTTCATTTCATTTAAATGTCGACGGATAGTTGGCGCTGACACTGATGTTCCTTGAGCCTGCAGGACAGCTTGAACTTCTTTGGAACTTGTTTGGGGCTGCTTATCCACCATCCGGACTATCTTGCGTTGCAACCTTTCATCAATTTTCTCTCTTTCGTCCACGCCCAGAGAGATTAGCTACAGTGCCATGGGTTACAAACTTCTTGATAATGTTGTGCACTGTGGACAAAGGCAAATCTAGATCTCTGGAGATGGACTTGTAACCTTGAGATTGTTGATATTTTTCCAAAATTTTGGTTCTCAAGTCCTTAGACAGTTCTCTTCTCCTCTTTCTGTTGTCCATGCTTAGTGTGGCACACACAGACACACAATGCAAAGACTAAGTGAACTTCTCTCCTTTTTATCTGCTTTCAGGTGTTTTTTTTATATTGCCCACACCTGTTACTTGCCCCAGGTGAGTTTAAAGGAGCATCACATGCTTGAAACAATCTTATTACTCTTTCGTCCATGGACCGACACAGCTTCTCTATTGACAAAGTGGGTATTATCCGTTAATTAGGAGTGACTAGGCAGAAAAACTTGTAAAAAGTGTTGCATCACACCTTCTACAGTACCGCCCAGGGGGCGGACCCTCTGGGTATACCCTCTCAGTCTGCATCTTCGCAGATCAGTTTTTTTCTGTCTAGCAAGGAGTAGGACATGGCTCCCTTCGGGCCCATTGGTCCGGGGGAAAAAAAAAGATATATATATATTTTTTTATTTTTTTTGCTACATTTGTTGTTTCCTGCGATCTTCGATCAACTGCCGACTGTGTGACAGGCTGGATCCTCGATCCTTGTAGTCTCCCCAGTTTCGGCCATCGAGCGTATGCCGACCCTAGCTACGCGCTGGGTTTTCCACGACATGCCCGTCGCTCCACGGGTGGCCGGTGAGCTTACGCTCCAAGGCTTGCATCGGACCGCTCAGCTTCGGCTGACCTTACGGCCGAGTCGCAGCAGCCTGTCCGGTGAGCGTCATGCTCCAGGGCATACATATGATCGTCCCTTCTGGGTCCAATCACAGCATGCCTGGCCAACAGTCACCTTCCGTGCGTGGACGATGATCTGTTTGGAATGTCTTCCAGCAGAATACATGCAGGATAGGTAAGTAAAACTCCCCTGCCTCGGCTGGGTGATTTAGCTGGACATTCCTGGAGAGATCAAGTAAGTGGTTGTGGCCCCTTTCTTCCCTCTCTCCCTGCCTTTCCCTCCTCCCTGGGCTTCTAGCTAAAGGTTGCTGGGTGCTGGGGGTCACCTAGGGGGTCCCACTGGAGCGGGGCTGGCTGTAACTAACATTTAAAAGAAATGTCATTTTTTCTTACCTGTGTTTGTGTCCTTCCTCCTCCATGCTGTCGGCGGCCATTTTGAGGTGGTCCATGCCAAGTTTGGCCTCTTGTGACTGCCCGGCGGCCATCTTCCTGTGGTTCGGCCACACCCACTGGCCCCTATCAGCTGATCGGCGGCCATGTTTGTCCACCCTGTATGCAGATATTGCCGTTCGGCGGCCATCTTTTTGTGGGCTATGGCTGCTTGACCTCTATCTTCTGTCGGCGGCCATTTTCTTAGAGCCCACATTATCTTCCATACAGACGTTTTTGGCAACCATTTTTCGAGAGCCTCCGGCCTCTAGGGTGCATTACACTGGCGCGAAAATTCACACAGGAAGTGCTGATAAAAGAAGCAGACTGACACAGCAGCAGGGGGACAGCATCACAGGCGCAGCATAGCAGTACCTATCCAGGGTGGTGAGTCCTCTGGGTGACCCGGCCTCTCTGCAGCACAGGAGGGTGGCCTATTGATATCTTGCCTGGAGCCCTGTGAGTGTCAGCGTGTGGTCAGCATGGCATCTGAGCCAGATGTCTTCTCCCCTGAAACACCAGATTTAGCAGCTGTGCCCCTGAGGTGTCTATGAACGCTATGACTGCAATCCTAGAGGCGTTTGCTGCCAGGGTGGAAGCAGCACACGGGAATACAGGGGGTAGTAAATGCCCCATCCCCTGCAAGCTTCTGGGGATAATTCTGGTGCAGAACCAGGTCCAGCTACGGCTTGGGGCCCAGATTCTGACGCATCAGAGACTGCAGACCGTGACCGGACAGTGAGAATGACTCAAAGTCCAGGTCAGTACGCGAGACGGCTTTGGTATCTGACCTTATTACTGCAGTGCGGGATATGCTAAAATTGGAAAATACTGCAGAAGCAGCAGAGACTCCGGTCCACTTGGGTTTCATAGACCTGCCCGCACTGCTAAGGTGTTCCCTTGTGTGTCTTTTGATAAACTCTTATACAAGGAATGGGAGAACCCACTGAGGGTCTTTACAGCCCCAAAGAGGTTTGCGGTATGGTACCCCTTTTGAGGAGAGTTTTCTGAAGAAATGGACCTCTCCCCCTATAGTGGACCCTCCGGTGTCCAGACTTAATAGAGCCACCACAATTCCTGTAGAAGGGGCTCCTGTTTTCAAGGACCCTGTGGATAAGAAGGCTGAAGCACTTGCTTGCTACCTATACTCAGTGGTAGGCTCGGCAGTACGCCCGGCATTGGTGGGGGCCCTAGTGTCTCACACACTTACTGAATGGGCAAGATTGCTACTCCAGGGGTTAAGGAGCGAGATGCTCCTCCTGATGAGATAACATTGGCCGACCTGTTGGTCCAGGGCCTTAGGTTTGTCTGCGAGTCAGACATGAATACTATTCCCCTGCTGTCTAAAACTTCGGTTTATGCAGTAGCAATACGCCGCCTGATCTGGCTAAAAGGCTGGTCTGCGGACCAGACTTCCAAGAAAGCCCTGTTGGATCTGCCTTTTAAGGGCGACAGACTTTTTGGGGCTTCTCTGGATGACATCATCAAGGATGCCACAGGAAGTAAAAGCACTTTGCTTCCCCAAATTAGCAAGGATAAGGGGCCACGCCAAGGGCAAGGGCCCTCCTTTACTGCACACAAGTGATTTTTTCGTCCCCCTAGGGCGACAGGGAAAAGACCCCAGGCCGATAAAGCGCCTGCCCAAGGACAAAAGCGTCCCTGGTCCCGCATACCCAATAAGCCTGCGGACAAATTTGCGTCCGCATGAAGGTCCACCCCCACCCAGCTCTCGGGTGGGGAGACGTCTTCGCAAATTCGCGACTCAGTGGACAGCACTAATCTCCGACAGGTGGGTTTGCGAAGTAATCTCCTCAGGCTACAAGATAGAGTTTCTCTTGTCCACCGGACAGATTCAACACCTCCAATCTCCAGCTACTACCGACCCGTCGGGAGGCCCTGTATGGGGCGGTCCAGGGTCTACTGGAACGCGGGGTAGTTATTCCAGTTCCAGAACTGGAACGGGGTTTTTACTCAAATCTGTTCATTGTGCCAAAGAAGGAGGGGGTTCGTCCAAGCTTGGATCTCAGAGCCCTCAATTGCTTTGTGAAGGTACAAAGTTTTCGGATGGAGTCGGTTCGATCTGTAGTCACGGCTCTCCATCCGGGGGACTTTCTGGCCTCCTTGGACATCAAGGACGCATACCTGCATGTCCCCATATACTCCAGACACCAGAGGTTTCTGCGATTTGCTATCGGGAAGGACCACTACCAGTTTGTGGCCCTCCCGTTGGGCCTTGCCTCAGCACCCAGGATGTTCACCAAGGTGCTCGCTCCGATTCTGGCACTTCTAAGACAGCGGGGTATCGCTATCACAGGCTACTTATACGACCTTCTGCTGAAGGCCCCTTCAAGCTCAGAATTAGAGGTAAGCGTGTCCATTACCTGTCAGACTCTTCGAGACTGTGGTTGGATACTAAACACGCAAAAGTCAGTATTGGTGCCCACTCAACGCCTAGGGTACCTGGGGTTGATTCTGGATTCTTCAGAGGCAAAGGTATTCCTCCCTGTGGAGAAGTTGCAGACCCTCCGGGCTGCAGTACGGCAGCTGACTTCCAGGAATTGGTCGTCACTCTGTTTTTTGCAGGCGAGTGTTGGGCCTCAGGGTAGCCTCCTTCGAGGCGGTTCCATATGCTCAATACCACACTCGAGTGTTACAGAAGGAAGTTCTGTCCAGATGGAACAGATGTCCATCATCTCTGGATTATCAAATCCGAGTGAGCCACATAGTCAGGAGATCCCTGGTATGGTGGCTGACAGCACCGGCTCTAATGGCCGGGAAGTCATTTCTTCCGGTTTACTGGATAGTGATCACGACGGACGCCAGCCTTACAGGTTGGGGGGGAGTCTGGGGTGTTCAGTCGGCGCAAGGTCGCTGGACCCCAGAGGAAGCCCTCCTGCCGATCAATGTCCTGGTAATCCGGGCGATCAGGCTGTGCCTCTTCAAATGGTCTCAGAGGCTGCAAGGGCGTCCAGTCAGGATCCAGTTAGACAACGCCACAGCAGTGGCATATGTCAATCATCAAGGAGGAACAAGAAGCTCAGCTGCAACATCGGAGATCGCTCGCATCCTGAAGTGGGCAGAGAGGAGCGTACCGGCACTGTCGGCCGTGTACATTCCGGGTGTGGAAAACTGGCAGGCGGACTACCTGAGCCACCAGATGCTGGACCAGGGAGAAGGGTCCTTACACCCGGAGGTGTTCCAACTCCTCTGCCAAAGATGGGGCACACCAGACGTAGATCTTCTGGCTTCCCGACTCAATCGGAAGGTATTGAGATTTGCGGCCCGGTCAAGAGACCCATGGGCAGACGCAACGGACGCGTTGGTAGCATCGTGGGGTCAGTATCGGCTAATCTATGCCTTCCCTCCCTTAAGGCTTCTTCCTCTTCTGCTCCGCAGAGTGGAGGCAGAGGGAATTCCAATGATCTTAATCGCTCCAGATTGGCCTCAGTGTCCTTGGTACGCCGATCTAGTACGTCTGGTAGCAGACGTCCCCTGGCGCCTACCACTACGGAAGGACCTGCTATCGCAAGGTCCCATATTCCATCCTGCTTTACAGTCATTGGCTTTAACGGCATGGCTGTTGAGAACCAGGTACTGAGAGACCGGGGCCTGTCAGACTCAGTAATCTCTACTATGAGAAGTGCTCGAAAACCGTCCTCTAGGAAGGTCTATCACCGCACTTGGAGGGCCTACATCTCCATGTGTGAGGAAATGAAATGGCATCCGCGTACCTATTTGGTTTCCAGAATCCTGCTGTTTTTACAGCATGGGGTGGACCAAGGGCTTGCCCTAAGTACGATTTAAGGGACAGATATCTGCCCTGGCTGTCTTTTTTCAGCGACCCCTGGCGACTCACTCTCTCGTGAGTACATTTGTGCAGGGGGTCCGACATGTGGCCCCCGCGGTCCGTCCCCCGTTACCTCCGTGGGACTTGAACCTGGTCCTCTCGGTGCTTCAGAAGGCACCGTTTGAGAATATTAGAGATATTCCCCTGTTGACACTTTCTCAGAAAGTGGTCTTTTTGGTGGCTGTTACGTCAGTTAGACGAGTCTCTGAGCTGGCAGCCATGTCCTGCAAGGCTCCCTATGTGATTTTCCACAAGGATAAGGTGGTGCTGCGGCCGCAGCCTTCCTTTCTTCCGAAAGTCGTTTCGGCTTTTCATCTCAACGAAGACATTGTACTTCCATCCTTGTCCTCAGCCGTCGAATCCTAAGGAGTCGGCGTTGCATTCCTTGGACGTTGTCCGAGCTTTGAGAGTATACATATCTGCTACTTCCCTGTTCCGGAAGTCAGACTCACTGTTTGTTTCGGTGGCTGGTCCCAAGAAGGGCCAAGCAGTCTCATCGGCCACCATCTCTAGGTGGATCCGACAGATAGTAATTCAGGCTTACGCCTTAAAGGGTCAGGCGCCCCCCTTTCCTGTCACGGCGCATTCGACCAGGACAATAGGTGTCTCTTGGGCTTTCCGACATCAAGCGTCTTTTTCCCAATTATGTAAAGCGGCGACTTGGTCGTCCGCACACACTTTCACAAAATTCTACAAAATTGATGTAGGTGCATCTTCGGATGCCTCTTTTGGCCGCAAGGTTTTGCAAGCGGCTGTTTAGAGTTGCAACTCCTCCGTTGGAGTGCTGTTTTGTGTTTGGGGTGAAGTTTATTTTTATGCTGTTACCACCCCTCGTTTTTTCTCTGACACTGCTTTGGGACGTCCCACTTTGTCAATAGAGAAGCTGTGTCGGTCCATGGACGAAAGAGTAAATAGGATTTTTTACTCACCGTAAAATCCTTTTCTCTGAGTCCATGGACCGACACAGCACCCACCCCTCCTTTTAAGTTTGTACTGCTTTTTGACGAACTGATCTGCGAAGATGCAGACTGAGAGGGTATACCCAGAGGGTCCGCCCCCTGGGCGGTACTGTAGAAGGTGTGATGCAACACTTTTTACAAGTTTTTCTGCCTAGTCACTCCTAATTAACGGATAATACCCACTTTGTCAATAGAGAAGCTGTGTCGGTCCATGGACTCAGAGAAAAGGATTTTACGGTGAGTAAAAAATCCTATTTTATCCACAATTTTTAAAGGGTGCCAAGAATTTTGAGCAGCCCATTTTTGAAGTTTTGTGTGACATTATGTCCAATTTGCTTTTTTTCCTCCCTTTTTTTTGATTTGTTCCAATACACACAAAGGGAATAAACATGTGTATAGCAAAACATGTGTTACTGCAATACTTTTCTGTGAGAAATACTTGATTTTCTGGAAAAATTTCTGGGGTGCCAACAATTTCGAGCATGACTGTATATGAAGCACCTTTGCTTCCTACAGAGGACCCTTTGACCTATTGGGATAGTAAGAAAAGTGTGTGGCCTGGTCTTTGTCTGGTTGCCCAGCAACTACTATCCTGTCCTCCAACCACCGTGCAAAGTGAGAGTGTTTTCTCTATTACTGGGAACATCCTTAATCCACACCGTGCACAACTGACACCCCATTTGATGGAACAAATAACTTTCCTCAAATTTAACCTCCCCAAGCTGGGTTACCATACCCTTAACTTGTGAGACCTGAATCATTATCACCATGTGAAGATAAATGGGACTCAGAGGAACCATCCAAATGTTGAGGAAAATCTTTTTTTTTTTCTTACCACTTGACAATAGCAGTTGTCTTTAGTGTGACCCCAAGATTTAAATAGAATTATATTGTTTTAAGCAATCCAAATTTTTCCCTTTATTCCTTCCATCACCCTTTTTTGTAATGAGTGTTGTGTAGAGTGACTAGAGTGTGCGTGATTGTATGAATGAATGTTGTGTGAATGGACAGTAGCAAGGGTTGAAGCCTTGACGTGGCGCTACTGCTCACGTGTTGCTGTCTTTGTAAATACAAATAGCAACGTGTGCTAATTTAACCATTTTTGTATGATGGTCTGGAAATAAGAGACAATGATTAAAGATGACCTCAACAGCATGACAGTTCCTCTTGATGGAGAGACTGTCAACTCAAGGATCAGAATTTGTTACCAACACAACATAGAACAAAGAAGCATACAGCTGGAAACGTGATTCTATGCAAGATAGACTAGTTGGTCACTGCTGAACTGCATCCAGATGCCCAGGACCCCTCCCATTTGCCATCTCTGACCCTGGGGACACCAGGGCCCTCTCTGATCCTCCACCTGTTTTATGACCATCTGCAATTGTCCGAAGTCACCAGTGTGAGTAATCTACCCTGCTGCCATGTTACTCAAGCCCTGGAAATGATGTCTGCCCTTTGAACTGTTGCCCCTTGTGATTGCACTCGCCTGGGAACCTCTGTCCGGTTAACTGTTGCCCTTATGATTGCAAGCCTGCAACCTATGCCCTGTGAACTGTTGAGGACTGTATGGTTAACCCCTGCTGTTACTATCTGCTGTGTATTCTGTAGGGATGAGCTTCGTGTTCGAGTCGAACATACGAACATACATGCAAACGTTTTGGGCCGTTCGCACCAAATTTGAATGACGCGAATGGCCCACAATACACTGCGCCATCGCAGTGCAATCCCGGCACTGTGATTGGCCAAGCATGCACTGTGACCCCGCATGCTTGGCCAATCACAGCCCCGGCAGCGAGGAGAGCCATAATTGACCACAGGCAGGATGCCTGTGGCCAATTATAGCTCAGGGGGGTTTAGTACACGAATACAAAAATGCAAACAATATTCGCGCTACTAACACATAAAAGCAGCTACAATACCTGTGGAGAAGGGCAAAAAACAAACAATATACAAAAAATGTAGCGCTATGTGTAAAAATAAAAATAAAAATAACACCCAAGTGCAGTGCTCTAAATGACTTAAATCACAAAGATTCTATAAATGAGTCCAACTGTGAAAAATAGTAAGTTAGAAAAAGTCTCTGATGACCAAAACGTGGATGTTGCTGAAACTTCCAAAACAGAATGGTGACCTTTCAAAAAACAAGTGACTTGTAACGTAACCACCACCACATGGAGGGGAGGCTTACCGGATGAAATGGACCCAATAGACGTACGTCCGTAGGGTCAAACAGGCTTGGTATATGTATATCCGTACATATGGGATCCCAGTTGGCACTGCACACATATATATCCAAAATCCGGAACAAGTGATGACACCAGATATCCAAGCTCGATGGATAGTAAAATGGCTCACATAGGAGTCATGGAGGAAAAAAGAAGGAGAGGGCACATAGCGTAATACCGTAAAGGATATTTAATAAATGTGGGTAAATACACTTACATTCAATCCATGAACATAGCGCTTTGCAAAACACTCAGTGGCAGCAGTGGAGTCTCCCGACGCGTTTCGTAATAACTTGCATCGTCTGGGGCCCCAGACGATGCAAGTTATTGCGAAACGCGTCGGGAGACTCCACTGCTGCCACTGAGTGTTTTGCAAAGCGCTATGTTCATGGATTGAATGTAAGTGTATTTACCCACATTTATTAAATATCCTTTACGGTATTACGCTATGTGCCCTCTCCTTCTTTTTTCCTCCATGACTCCTATGTGAGCCATTTTACTATCCATCGAGCTTGGATATCTGGTGTCATCACTTGTTCCGGATTTTGGATATATATGTGTGCAGTGCCAACTGGGATCCCATATGTACGGATATACATATACCAAGCCTGTTTGACCCTACGGACGTACGTCTATTGGGTCCATTTCATCCGGTAAGCCTCCCCTCCATGTGGTGGTGGTTACGTTACAAGTCACTTGTTTTTTGAAAGGTCACCATTCTGTTTTGGAAGTTTCAGCAACATCCACGTTTTGGTCATCAGAGACTTTTTCTAACTTACTATTTTTCACAGTTGGACTCATTTATAGAATCTTTGTGATTTAAGTCATTTAGAGCACTGCACTTGAGTGTTATTTTTATTTTTATTTTTACACATAGCGCTACATTTTTTGTATATTATAGGGTTTAGTACACGCCCCACACTATAAAAGGCTGCCAGCGCGGCGGCCTTGTGTAGTGTGTTGGCGTGCAGGGAGAGAGAAGGATAGGCAGGGACAGTGTCAGTGATATTCTTTGCTAAACCTTGTGCATTTACAGTGTGTTGGTATACAGGGACAGAGAAGGATAGGCAGGGGACAGTGTCAGTGTCATTTTTGCTAAGCCTTCTGCACAGTATACACCTGTATATCCGTCATTGCTGTTCTCAAATACAGGCATCTGCAGGAGTTAGTGTCACAGTATACACCTGTATATACCCGGCATTGCTGTTCTATAATAATACTGTTCAAAATTACAAACAGATTCTACTTAAGAACAAACCTACAGTCACTGTCTTGTTTGCACCGCCTGTATACTGTTGTTCAGAGTATATAGGGCCTTTTTTATTTTGTGTGCGGGGTTCCCCTTAATATCCATACAAGACCCAAAGGGGCTGGTAATGGGCTGGGGTAGGGGGGGGGGGTGATGGGGTAGCCATGCCATTTTTCTCAAAGATTTTCATCCATATTACCGGGACCAGACATTACATTAAAGCCGCAAGCAGTTTTAAATGGCTTTTTTTCCTTTACAAATGTCATTTTGTGCAGGGACAGTTCTAAACACGGGAAACACATGCCACTTCACAGGCATACTTTAGACACCCCCCAGGTACGATATATAAAGGAATATTTGACTTTTTTTTTTTCACTTTATACATCATTCACCACTTAACGACCGCTCACTGTATATATACGTCAGCAGAATGGCACCGACAGGCACAATCATGTAGAGCATACGTGATTGCCTTTGTATAGTTGGGGGGTCCAATCGGACCCCCCTCCTATACAGTGAGTGGTGGCTAAGTGTCCGGGGGCGTTCCGGGATGAGGGGGCAGCCATTCGTTTCCGGCCACCCCCTCGCGATCGCTCCCGGCGAATGGAAATGCCCCCTCTGTCTGTGTCAGGCAGAGGAAGCAGGAGGAAGTGATGTCATTTCTGGTGCGGCGCTCACATATACCGAGCGCCGTACAAGAGAAGACATCAGGTCAGTGCACACAACACTACACTGACACCAGAACACATAGGGACATAAATCGCCCCCCCAGGCCCCCCCAGACACCCCCAGATCACCCCCCAGATCACCCCCCCAGCCCCCAGTCACAGTGTCACTGATTGCAGTGACCATTTATTTACTGATCACTGCAATCAGTGACATTTGTGACTGTAAAAGTGTCAGTACATTCAGTTTTAGGTCCAGTGTAGCCCCCTAACCCCCCCTAATAAAGGTTTAACCCCCTGATCACCCCCCAGATAACCCTTTCACCCCTATCACCACTGTCGCTAAGCGATCATTTTTCTGATCGCTGTCTTAGCGTCAGTGATGCCGATCGGCAGCCAGTCATTTTTTTTAGGTTCGCCGCATGTTTTTATAGCGTCAGGTACCCCAATATATTATCTAATAAAGGTTTAACCCCCTTGATCGCCCCCCAGGTAACCCTTTCACCCCCTATCACCACTGTCGCTAAGCGACCGTTTTTCTAAACGCTGTCTTAGTGTCGGTGATGCAGATCGGTAGCCGGTAATTTTTTTTAGGTTCGCCGCAGGTTTTTATAGCGTCAGGTACCCCAATATATTATCTAAAAAAGGTTTAACCCCCTTGATCACCCCCAGGTAACCCTTTCACCCCCTATCACCACTGTCGCTAAGCGATCGTTTTTCTAAACGCTGTCTTAGTGTCGGTGATGCAGATCGGTAGCTGGTAATTTTTTTTAGGTTCGCCGCAGGTTTTTATAGCGTCAGGTACCCCAATATATTATCTAATAAAGGTTTAACCCCCTTGATCGCCCCCCAGGTAACCCTTTCACCCCCTATCACCACTGTCGCTAAGCGATCGTTTTTCTAAACGCTGTCTTAGTGTCGGTGATGCAGATCGGTAGCCAGTAATTTTTTTTAGCTTCGCCGCAGGTTTTTATAGTGTCAGGTACCCCAATATATTATCTAATAAAGGTTTTAACCCCCTGATTGCCCCTAGTTAACCCTTTCACCAGTGATCACCATATAAGTGTTACGGGTGACGCTGGTTAGTTAGTTTGCTTTTTATAGTGTCAGGGCACCCGCCGTATATAACCCAATAAAGGTTTAACCCCCTGATCGCCCGGAGGGTGATATCAATTAGGTTTTAGCGTCAGATAGGGTCTGCGTCACACCCCAGGCAGCGTAAGGTTAGTGCCAATAACGCTAACACCCACGCGTGAAGCATACACCCCCCTTAGTGGTATAGTATCTGAACAGATCAATATCTGATCTGATCAGATCTATACTAGAGTCCCCAGCAGTTTAGGGTTCCCAAAAACGCAGTGTTAGCGGGATCAGCCCAGATACCTGCTGGCACCTGCGTTTTGCCCCTCCGTCCAGCCCAGGCCACCCAATTGCAGTATCGATCGATCGCTGTCACTTGCAAAACACAACACACATAACTGCAGCGTTTGCAGAGACAGGCCTGATCCCTGCGACTCCAGTGTTGTAGGAGGTGATTTCACCACCACAGTTAAATAAAAAAAGCATATATGCCGAAGCATTGGGGCAGCAGGAGCGGAGGAGCGATTTTGCTCCTAATGCCGCGTACATACGGTCGAAATTCCGACGGAGGCTTGTCCGTGGAAAAGTCCGACCATGTGTGTGTGGCATAACTTTTTTGCGGGAGGATGCCCACATGCTTCGGCATATATAAATGGTGCGTGTATGCCCATCATTGGAAGTGGGTGGATGAAGGGCGGTATTCTAATGATGGGCATACCCACCGATCAATCTCTTTTTTCGTTCAGCCAACTGGCTGCATGAAAAAAAAAGATTACAATACATGTCCAACAAGGACCAGCAACGTACTGGTATGTTGCTGGACTTTGAATGTTTATACCAGAATGATGCCTGCGGGTTTAGGTATCATCTTGGTATCATTCTTTTCAGCCTGCGGCCGGCTTTCATGTAAAAGCAATCCTAGCGGCTAATTAGCCTCTGGACTGCTTTTACAAGCAGTGGGAGGGAATGCCCCCCCGGATATAAAAAGCGCCATTGGAAAATTGGGAAAGCATTTTATCACACCGATCTTGGTGTGGTCAGATGCTTTGAGGGCAGAGGAAAAATCTAGGGTCTAGAAGACCCCAGTTTTTTCAAAAAAAGAGTACCTGTCACTACCTATTGCTATCATAGGGGATATTTACATTCCCTGAGATAACAATAAAAATGATAAAAAAAAAAAATACTTGGAAGGAACAATTTAAAAATAAAATAAAAAAGCAAAATTAATAATAATAAAAAAAAAAAAAAAAAAAGCACCCCTGCCCTGCCCTGCTCTTGCCCAATGGCGAACGCAAGCGTCGGTCTGGGGTCATATGTAAACAGCAATTGCACCATGCATGTGAGGTATCACTGCGAAGGTCAGATCAAGGGCAGTCATTTTAGCAGTAGACATCCTCTGTAAATCTACTGGGGTAACCTGTAAAGGCTTTTAAAGGCTTTTAAAAATGTATGTAGTTTGTCGCCACTGCGCGTTTGTGTGAAATTTTAAAGCATGTCGTGTTTGGTATCTATGTACTTGGCCTAAGATCATCTTTTTTATTTCATCAAACATTTGGGCAATATAGTGTGTTTTAGTGCATTAAAATGAAAAAAAGTGTATTTTTTAACCCAAAAAATGCGTTTGAAAAATCGCTGCGCAAATACTGTGTAGAAAAAAAAAATGCAACACCCACCATTTTAATCTGTAGGGCCTTTGCTTTAAAAATATATATAATGTTTGGGGGTTCAACATAATTTTCTTGCAAAAAAAAAATGTTTTCATGTAAACAAAAAGTGTCAAAAAGGGCTTTGTCTTCAAGTGGTTAGAAGAGTGGATGTAAGCTTCCTAATGTTGTGTATAAAATGCCAGAACAGTTCAAAACCCCCCCAAATGACCCCATTTTGGAAAGTAGACACCCCAAGCTATATACTGAGAGGCATGTCGAGTCCATGGAATATTTTATATGTTGACACAAGTTGCGGAAAAACGACAATTTTTTTTTTTTTTTTTTTGCACAAAGTTGTCACTAAATGATATACTGCTCAAACATGCCATGGGCATATGTGGAATTACACCCCAAAATACATTCTGTTGCTTCTCCTGAGTACGAGGATACCACATGTGTGAGACTTTTTGGGAGCCTAGCCGCGTACGGGACCCCAAAAACCAAGCACCGCCTTCAGGCTTTCTAAGGGTGTAAATTTTTGATTTCACTTCTCACTGCCTATCACAGTTTCGGAGGCCATGGAATGCCCAGATGGCACAAAACCCCCCAAATGACCCCATTTTGGAAAGTAGACACCCCAAGCTATTTGCTGAGAGGTATTGTGAGTATTTTGCAGATCTCGCTTTTTGTCACAAAGTTTTGAAAGTTGAAAAAAAAAAATATATATATATATTTTCTTTCTTCATTTTCAAAAACAAATGAGAGCTGTAAAATACTCGCCATGCCTCTCAGCAAATAGCTTGGGGTGTCTATATTCCAAAATGGGGTCATTTGGGGGGGTTTTGTGCTATTTTGGCATTTTATGGCCTTCGAAACTGTGATAGGTAGTGAGGAGTGAAATCAAAAATTTGTGCCTAGAAATCCTGAAGGCGGTGCTTGGTTTTCGGGGTCCCGTACGCGGCTAGGCTCCTAAAATGTCCCACACATGTGGTATCCCCGTACTCAGGAGAAGCAGAAATTTTTTATTTTGGGGTGTAATTCCACATATAACCATGGCATGTGTGAGCAATATATCATTTAGTGACAACTTTTTGTAATTTTTTTATTTTTTTTTGTCATTATTCAATCACTTGGGACAAAAAAAAAATATATTCAATGGGCTCAACAGGCCTCTCAGCAATTTCCTTGGGGTGTCTACTTTCTAAAATGGGGTCATTTGGGGGGTTTTGTGCTATTTTGGCATTTTATGGCCTTCGAAACTGTGATAGGTAGTGAGGAGTGAAATCAAAAATTTGCGCCCTTAGAAATCCTGAAGGCGGTGCTTGGTTTCCGGGGTCCCGTACGCGGCTAGGCTCCCAAAAAGTCCCACACATGTGGTATCCCCGTACTCAGGAGAAGCAGCAAAATGTATTTTGGGGTGCAATTCCACATATAACCATGGCATGTGTGAGCAATATATCATTTAGTGACAACTTTTTGTAATTTTTTATTTATTTTTTATTTTTAGTCATTATTCAATCACTTAAGACAAAAAAAATAAATATTTAATGGGCTCAACATGCCTCTCAGCAATTTCCTTGGGGTGTCTACTTTCCAAAATGGGGTCATTTGGGGGGGGGTTTGTACTGCCCTGTCATTTTAGCACCTCAAGAAATGAGATAGGCAGTCATAAATTTAAAGCTGTGTAAATTTCAGAAAATATACCCTAGTTTGTAAACTCTATAACTTTTGCGCAAACCAATAAATATACGCTTATTGACATTTTTTTTACTAAAAACATGTGACTGAATACATTTTGGCCTAAATGTATGACTAAAATTGAGTTTATTAGATTTTTCTTATAACAAAAAGTAGAAAATATCATTTTTTTTCAAAATTTTCGGTATTTTTCCGTTTATATCGCAAAAAATAAAAATCGCAGAGGCAATCAAATACCATTAAAAGAAAGCTCTATTTGTGGGAAGAAAAGGACGCAAATTTCGTTTGGGTACAACATAGCATGTCCGCACAATTTACAGTTAAAGCAGCGCAGTGCAAAATTCTGAATTCACCTCTGCTCCTTTAGCTACCAAATGGTCCGGGGCTTAAGTGGTTAGAATGATTGCTCCCGAAAAACGGCCGTTTTTAAAACTTCGTTTTGCATTGATACATGTCCCCTGGTGCAGAACCCGTGTTCCCAAACCCTTTTTAGGACAATAACATGCATATTAGTCGTTATAATTAGCACTTTAGATTTAGAACGTTCGCATCCATTGTATTTATAGGGTTCTAACGTTCGTGCGAACTTTCGGTCCGTTCGCAGGTTCTGGTGCGAACCGAACCGGGGGGTGTTCGGCTCATCCCTAGTATTCTGGTGGGGGGAAAGCTGAACGGCGTGACTGGACACAAGATAAATGGGATTACCCTTTGCACATTGAAATAGTGTAGAAAGAAATCTCTTAAATTTTCTAAGTTCAGCCTGATGGTTAAATGTAGAAAAGACAATTATAAGGCCTCTAGTAAGTTAGTAACAATAAATGGACTAGTTAATTTAGATAAACATCACATAATGATTATTGAACCTAACAAGGAAAGCAAGATTCAAGAAAACAATTAGTTCTGAACAAAAACATTTTTATTTTTAACATAAATAAAAAATAAAATAAAAAAAATTATGAAAAAATATTCTCTCCCAACCTGGTGACCAGTCGCTGTAGGGACATATTGATGCCAGCCATCTGTTCACCAAGGTACCTAGTAGCCTCCAGTTGGCTCCTAAGGCTGCGTTGGCACCTCTCCAGAGCCACATAGTGACGGAGCTGCCGGCGATTGTGGAGGGCCAAAGAGTGACATAGCCTCCTGGTTTCGGCATATTGTCTCTCTTGGACCTCCACAATGCGTCACAGATACGCATTCACATGTGGCTCTGGAGGGGGGATGTGTACTGGAGCGGCTGGAGAATCCTCACCAGGACGCACTGGGGAGGAGGCACTAATGGGTGTGTCCACTTGGGGGGATAGTGAAGGGTGGAGGAGAACATGCGCCGGAGAAACCGCTGGGGAGGAAGGACAGTGAGCCCAACCACCAGACGTGGGCAGGTCCAGGCCTTCGTCCACCGGGTGGAGGTGAAGGATGAAGACTTCACCTGTGAAGAAAATAAAATACATTAGATAGATAATACAATACACATGACTTCTTCACCCTAACATTATATAAAGACAATTATCTCAAAACGCTTGTAGACAATCATGTAACATCTTGAGATGTTTTCACTTCTACATACCAGTTTTTCCATTTTTGATATTCAGTGAGATGCACCTAATCAATTTGTGTGTAGGAGATAGTAGTGTCTGTGTCAATTTGCTGCGTCATCCCAGGTTTGCTGAGCTGTGCAGGAAGGTGTAGTACTTTACTGTACTCTGACCGGGGCGGAGCTGAGTGTCCTCCCCGGCCAGAGTACAAAGGGATTCCCCTCTACACATCGAGCAGTGTAAAGGAGAATCTCCCAAAGATTTTATCCGCTTGGTCGCACGGCCGGCTGGAGAAAATCTTAAGGTGTAATGGACGCCTAAGTGCTGACTGTGACAGAACCCACTATCACTGTGTGTTTTGGACGGGACTGAGGGCTGGCCTCTTACCCACAGATTATGGCCCAAAAGAGGCTGAGAGACTTGGGGAAAGCTGGTATTGAGATAATGTAATGTAATGCTACATCCCTTCTCCCCCCCATCCCCCCTCTTGTTGCTGTGCTAAATTGTGTTGGTTCAGGGCACATAGACAATGGTCTGGACTGCAGACATCTCTCCGCAGGGGATGTGTATTGAAGGGCTGCCTGCTTACCATAATCCCTTTATGTTTAACTGTAGTCTCTGTTTCAATGTTCAGTTCCCATTGGTTCTTTCTTGTCCCCTACCCCCCCTCTATGACAAGGCTAAGGGGAGTGTCCCTAACTGTGTGTAAAAGTGTATGTTTTGGATTTAATAAACTGTTGATGCTCTGCATGTTTAACTCTCAACACCTGTGTGGATTGTCTCGTGATTGAGGGGTTAAGGGCTGGTTATGGCGAATCTGCAGGCTGCAGGTGCATTTGGAGGACAGGAGACACAGGTCTGGCGGATGTGCCCACCTGGGGTATCTGAGATCCGTCACACTGACCACTAAATACTCTACCTCATCCAGACTGATTGACTGTCGCAAATATGGAAGATCAGTTGCACTTGCAGAAAAACATATCAGCTATACCAGCTATACCAGCTATTAACATTACACTCACCAAAGAGAAGCCATTCAAGCCATTGCATTAGGGATGACCTAACAAAAAGTTGTTTAATAAAATATAGCAGGCTACTTTTTAAAGTTGATAATTTTATATAGCCACTGATTGAATAAGCCCCACTTCTGTTCTAGGCTAGGTAGGTTACTCACTCCTGGTCTGGGCTAGGAGGAGAATTTACAATCACTGAACCTTCGATATCCGGTGCTTCATCTGCTCCCCTCTGCTACTGCAGTGGTCTGGTCTCTCCCTGAGCCTTCAAGACCTGTGCAGGTCTTATAATAACTTCAGAAGCCTAGACCATGTAAGTGAAGGAGAGAGAGGGTGCATGGAATTGTGTCCGACCACTGGGGATCCAAGGATCAGTATGTCTAAAACTTCTAAAACAAAAACCACTAGACAAAAAGGAGCAGTTAAAGAAAAACTCCAAGATACATGTAAAATATATCAGTAAACAGCCTTGCCAATGTGCAACACAATACACTCTGGAGTCTGCACTATAGCCTAAAGACTCAACTTCTTATAGATATTTGCCTGCACAAAGATCTACAAGGTCATTTACAATTTTTTGCTTTATATCAGGGGTCTCCAAACTTTTCAAACAGAGGGCCAGTTTATTTTCTTTCAGACTTTAGGGGGGCCGGATTGTGGCCCACAGGGGCAGAAAATGTCATGGGCCCATCATCAGTGAGAATAAATATGGCCTCGGGGTTGGTGGTCAATAAGAGTGGTGCCCCTATTAGTAGGAGGAATAGTATCCCATCATTAGTATCCATAGAAGAAAAAATGCCCCATTGTTGGTGTCAGTGGGAGGAATAGTGCCCCAAGGGCCGGATAAAGTCTACCAAAGGGCCAGATGTGGCCCTCGGGTCGCAGTTTGGAGACCCCTGCTTTAGATGATGCCAAAGAGGAGGCACCAGACATCATGCGGAAAGTGTTAATGCATGCATTAGGGGCATGCCAGAGATTGACCAAGTCCAGGGACTGCCAGCCAATAGCTGGAGATTCTTGTCTGACACACCCCTTCCAGCCTGCTGTGTTATTCACGATGATTAATAGTGATTGGCTCAGACTGGGAATCTGAACTGCAGCAAGAAGGTGGCGTGATCAGGGAAGTGACATTGAGGAAATAACAAGCACAGGTCACGCTAACAGGATGACTGGAATCAGCTGCAGAGGGGGACTAATAATTAATAATTCCAGCTAAACCGAAGCCTTTGAGAATAAATCACAACCATTTCTAGACAAGGTTTGCCATCACCATTTCATATTTAAAATACTATATTTGCCTGGAAAATACAAAAAAAGTTATACTTACTCCCTGGATCTGCCGCGTCTGGCTGTTCACCATCTTCCGCATCCCCAGCAGCCTCTACAGGGCAGGTCTCCTCCACCTCCTGCTCAGCCTCAGCAGCTGTTGATTATGATTAATATAGAAAAGAACATTACAATCTGCAGTGTACAACAATCTCACACATTAGTACAAGAACATTGAAACATGTATGATCACTCAGCAGACACCAGCAAGATTATACTAATTTACATGTGGGCGTTGCCGCCTCAGCCTCCTCCTACTGAGTCTCCCCCTCTGATTGGATGACACCTATTTAATATAAAGGAGAAATGATGAACGTTACAATGTTCAAGCTTCAAATTACTATAAATAAATACTGTATATAGATAAAATTAATTATCCATTAGCATGGCAATACAGGTCAGGTCACTAACGTTTATCTACAAGGCAGGGACATGCATTCAACCATTTAAAAAAATCTATAAAAAAACAAAAAACGAGGCACTTACCTGTCCTGGTTCCAGCGGCGAGTGCTAGGTGCACCGCCACTGATCAGGTGCCTCAGTTCAGAGCAGCGACGTTCTGTCAGATTACGTAAGTTACAAGCGCTTGCGTTACCTGACAGAACGTCGCAGATGCTCTACCTGTCACTGCTTGAGCGAGAAGCAATGACACTGGAATGACAATGGAAGGCTGGACAAATGGAAAAGGACCCACTGTATTAGTGTAACTACTACACTACTTACTGGGTGTTGATGACGTGGAGGACTCCTGCTCCTCCGCCCTCCGCCTCCTGCGGCACTGGGACTGGATGCGATCTTTAAATAAAATCAAACACAACATGGTAAATGTCGGATGCTTGACAAAAAAAATTTCCTGCACAATGCAATGCTGACACCAACCCTGATGAGCCAGGAGATGGGTGATCTCATCCTCCTCTATACCCGCTAAAAGCTCTGCCTCATGGGGGAGGAGAGGCACCTGCTTCCCTCTGCGCCCCAACTGCCGGCGTTTAAGCGCTATGGAACTGCAAAACAAAAAGAGAAGAGAAACAGGTTCCATAATTAAACTACAATTGTAATCTGAAAATGACATCAACACATGAAACAAATGTAGAATGAACCCGTAGAATGAAACAATGCAAATGGAATTTTTGAATTAGGCGCATTTTTTCATGTAGCACAAGATTTGCACATTTTTTTATTAACCTAATTTATTTTAAGAAAAACGTATGCTTTTTTGGTGCACAATAAAATATAAAATAAAGGATTGGGATTGTGCCGATTAAATATAGATGTCCAGTCCACCTTTCTAATTATGCCCTTGTGTGAACTGTGTATGGTGTAAAATCAGTGCATTTTTAGAGCACTGATTGTTGTATAAATGACAATGGTCCCAAAATGGCATCAAAAGTGTCCGATGTGTCCGCCATAATGTCGCAGTCACGATAAAAATCGCTGATCGCCGCCATTACTAGTAAAAAAAAATAATAATAAAAATGCTATAAAACTATCCCTATTTTGTAGACGCTATAACTTTTGCGCAAACCAATCAATAAACGCTTATAGCAATTTTTGTTACCAAAAATATGTAGAATAATACGTATCGGCCTAAACTGAGGAAAAAATTCTTTTTTTTATATATTTTTTGGGGATACTTATTATAGCAAAAAGTAAAAAAATGATTGTGTTTTTTTCACAATTGTCACTCTTTTTTTGTTTATAGCGCAAAAAGAACGCAGAGATTATCAAATACCACCAAAAGAAAGCTCTATTTGTGGGAAAAAAAGGACGCAGTGCCGAATCGCAAAAAGTGGCCTGGTCATTTGGCAGCCAAATCCTCCGGGGCTGAAGTGGTTAAAATGTAAAAAAAAATATAATCAGACATGTTACTTACCGCTTAATGTCGCTGAATTTTTTCCGACAGGCAGTCGGGTCACGCCGATGGCGATACATCGCTTCAACTTTTTTGGAGATCTCCTCCCACTTCTCCCGCTTCCACTCCTGAGTGGTATCCCTGGAGCGGGGGCCACACAGCTGTATCCAGCAAGGAAGCGTTTCCTTTACAAGGACCTGAGACTCAATGTGAGTCCACATAAGGTTACGCTTCCTGCTGGTTGCAGCTTGTGTCCCCAAGCGCCGCTTTTTGGATGATGGGGAATGGGATGTTGCTGCTGTTGCCTCCATAGAAGGCCCAGGAACTTCCTCCATGTGGTCGAAATGGGTCGCCATATTATCTGACACTGACACAACGTCGGAGCCCGTGCACAAACGAATGTGAAAGTAGTTGGCTGACTGTTGGGATAGACCATCCATTCAACATGAACGACGAATATTCGACAACGCATCGAAAAACAAACAAACGTCGAATCTGTGGCTTATGGTGTCTGTCAAAAGTTCTAAGTTGATTCGACGGTGCAGCTAAACTCACTGTACGATGCTGCCTGCAATCGTACATTTCCGGTTAAATGCATCCGCTCATGGGCTATAGAAAAATTCTAATGTTGGTTGACTAGTAATAAAAATTAATAAATATAATTATTATTACTAGTCATACAACATTAGAATTCTACTATAGCTAGCTTGTAGGCGGAACATTCGACCGGAAATGTACGATTGCTGTGTCGAATAGTTTAGCTGCTCCGTCGAATCTTCTTAGAACACACACACCATATAAGCCTTCAATGACAGATTCAACCTTAATTATTTCGGATTTTCGGACGAATGCAATTTTTAACGAAAAACGAAATAAATAAAAACGAATTTCGGGAGTAACTAAATAAATTTATTTTTCGGACGAAAACGAAATTCCGAAATGAAATATTTCAGTGTGCACATGTCTAGTGGAGGGCTGCAGTGATGGTTGACTTTCTACAACTTTCTCCCATCTCTGGAGCTCAGCCACAGTGATCTTTGAGTTCTTCTTTACCTCTCTCACCAAGGCTCTTCTTCCCCGATAGCTAAGTTTGGCCGGACGGTCAGCTCTAGGAAGGGTTCTGGTCGTCCCAAACGTCTTCCATTTAAGTATTATGGAGGCCACTGTGCTCTTAGGAACCTTAAGTGCAGCAGAAATTTTTTGTAACCTTGGCCAGATCTGTGCCTTGCCACAATTCTATCTCTGAGCTCTTCAGGCAGTTCCTTTGACCTCATGATTCTCATTTGCTCTGACATGCACTGTGAGCTGTAAGGTCTTATATAGACAGGTGGCTTTCCTAATCAAGTCCAATCAGTATAATCAAACACAGCTGGACTCAAATGAAGGTGTAGAACCATCTCAAGGATGATCAGAAGAAATGGACAGCACCTGAGTTAAATATATGAGTGTCATAGCAAAGGGTCTGAATACTTAGGACCATGTGATATTTCAGTTTTTCTTTTTTAATAAATCTGCAAAAATGTCAACAATTCTGTGTTTTTCTGTACATTAATGTACATTAATGAGGAAAAAAAATGAACTTAAATGATTTTAGCAAATGGCTGCAATATGACAAAGAGTGAAAAATTTAAGGGGGTCTGAATACTTTCCGTACCCACTGTATATCATTCCAATAAATATCAATTGTGAATACAACATTTAGCAAGCTGAAAATCCATAAATGAAACTGGAATGTACAAATATATACAGTCAGGTCCATAAACATTGAGACATCGACACAATTCTAATCTTCTTGGCTCTATACACCACCACAATGGATTTGAAATTAAACAAAGATGTTCTTTAACTGCAGACTTCCAGCTTTAATTTGAGGGTATTTACATCCAAATCAGGTGAACGGTGTAGGAATTACAACAGTTTGTATATGTGCCTCCCACTTTTTAAGGGACCAAAAGTAATGGGACAGATTAACAATCAAAAATCAAACTTTCACTTTTTAAAGTGGTTGTAAACCCTTACATACCACTTTAGCCTACATGTAAGCCTAGATTAAGGCTTACCTATAGGTGCAACAAATATCTCCTAAACCTACACGGTTTAGGAGATATTTGCAAAAGAAAGGCACCGCTGTCTACGGAGCATGCGCTGTAGACAACGGCGCGCAGGTGCACTGACCGTGAGTCAGGAAGCCGTGAATGGAGCCGCGCATGCGCGGGAGTGATGGCACGCGACTCCGGCCAGTCACAGAGCCGGAGTTCGCGGCCCCCGGAAGAAGAGGGGTGAAAATGGATGCTTGCTGCCATGGAGGAAGACAGCGACATTGCGAGCTTCTACTGCAGGTAAGTGTCACATAATGGGCTACTATGCGATGCATTGTAGCCCATTATGCTTTACCTTTGCAGGGAAACAAAGAGGAAGTAAACCCATCAGGGTTTACTTCCTCTTTAATACTTGGTTGCAAATCCTTTGCAGTCAATTACAGCCTGAAGTCTGGAACGCATAGACATCACCAGACACTGGGTTTTATCCCTGGTGATGCTCTGCCAGGCCTCTACTGCAACTGTCTTCAGTTCCTGCTTGTTCTTGGGGCATTTACCCTTCAGTTTTGTCTTCCGCAAGTGAAATGCATGCTCAATCGGATTCAGGTCAGGTGATTGACTTGGTCATTGCATAACATTCCACTTCTTTCCCTTAAAAAACTCTTTGGTTGCTTTCACAGTATGCTTCGGGTCATTGTCCATCTGCATTGTGAAGCGCCGTCCAATGAGTTCTGAAGCATTTGGCTGAATATTAGCAGATAATATTTCCCGAAACACTTCAGAATTCATCCTGCTGCTTTTGTCAGCAGTCACATCATCAAAAAATACAAAAGAACCAGTTCCATTGGCAGCCATACATGCCCACGCCATGACACTACCACCACCATGCTTCACTGATGAGGTGGTATGCTTTGGATCATGAGCAGTTCCTTTCCTTCTCCATACTCTTCTCTTCCCATCACTCTGGTACAAGTTGATCTTGGTCTCATCTGTCCATAGGATGTTGTTCCAGAACTGTGAAGGCTTTTTTAGATGTTGTTTGGCAAACTCTAATCTGGCCTTCCTATTTTTGAGACTCACCAATGGTTTACATCTTGTGGTGAACCCTCTCTATTCACTCTGGTGAAGTCTTCTCTTGATTGTTGACTTTGACACACATACACCTACCTCCTGGAGAGTGTTCTTGATCTGGCAAACTGTTGTGAAGTGTGTTTTCTTCACCAGGGAAAGAATTCTTCGGTCATCCACCACAGTTGTTTTCCGCGGTCTTCCGGGTCTTTTGGTGTTGCTGAGTTCACCGGTGCGTTCTTTCTTTTTAAGGATGTTCCAAACAGTTGATTTGGCAAAACCTAATGTTTTTGCTATCTCTCTGATGGGTTTGTTTTGTTTTTTCAGCCCAATGATGGCTTGCTTCACTGATAGTGACAGCTCTTTGGATCTCATATTGAGAATTGATGGCAACAGATTCCAAATGCAAATAGCACACTTGAAACTAACTCTGGACCTTTTATCTGCTCCTTGTAAATGGGATAATGAGGGAATAACACACACCTGACCATGGATCAGCTGAGCAGCCAATTGTCCCATTTCTTTTGGTCCCTTAAAAAGTGGGAGGCACATACACAAACTGTTGTAATTCCTACACCGTTCACCTGATTTGGATGAAAATACACTCAAATTAAAGCTGAAATTCTGCAGTTAAAGCACATCTTGTTCGTTTCATTTCAAATCCATTGTGCTGGTGTATAGAGCCAAAAATATTAGAATTGTGTTGATGTCCCAATATTTATGGACCTGACTGTATAACACTGCAATGTGCATCAATTGTGAAATCAATGTATAGCAAAAAAAAAAGCGCATTTGGAATACCAATTTGATTCCACTGTCAGCACCACTCCACTCCAATGGCCCCTCTGGATGAAACTAGGATAGGAAAAATAACTCCTGTGTGGGATATCAGAAAGGGACCCGGAAGTGACGGATCCACCGCTCTGACGTACGTTTCGCTGTGCTTAGCGTCTTCAGGAACACTTTCTGAAAAAACGTTGTTTTGTTGTGTTTATGTGCATTGTGATTTTATTCTGCCACTACAGTCTGTTTATATTCTTTTTTTTAAACAACAATCTTTGTCTGTCTGCTGAGAGTTCCCAGTCAAGGTATTCTGCACTGGCGGCTGGTGCTCCATTTTTTGGGGGGGGCAGGAAACAAACCACCTGCCACCCCCCTTGGGTGGTCGGTCCCTCAGTCAAACCCCCCACGTTCGGTCAGTCAAAATACCCCCCCGTCGCTCGGTCGATAGGCAAACCCTGCACTTACCCCATCTAGGTAGCAAGCCTACGTCTCCTCCTTGGTGTCTCCTCTTCAGTGGCTTCCCCCTGCATCTCCTCCTTGGCGGCCAATATGGTCGCTTTTCCTCTCGGCCTATCAGGTCTCAGAACCCACTTCCTGATTGGCCGAGAGGAGCATCAGGAAGACAATAGCGAATATTAATATTAATTTGCTATTGTTACACAACTGGGTGGGCTCAGGGCGCAGTGCTCTGTGCCCCGAGCCCACCTTTTTTTGAAGCCAATTAGAGCCTCTAATCATGTGCTTCAAAAAAATGCCCCATTGTGTACTTAGCGGCATGGGAAGAGTGCTGTCATTCAGCAAGTGTCAAGTGATGGGAGCAATGTTTTTTTTTTTTCATGGCAGGTCAGTGGTTGGCATTTATTGTGATTGAAGATGAATTTACATCAGGGAACATGTTTTTTGATAAGGGACTTGTCAAAACTGTATTTCTATTTACTTTTGACATTTTTTAGGTGAATAAGGAGGGCTAGCATATGGGGCTTGCAGTTTTTTTTCCAGAAATATGGTTTAACCAGTAGGAAAACTGAAAATTGTATCACAGTAATTTTCCTTTCCTGACGCTTATCCATTGCAGCATACCTGTGACAAGCTCCGCCTTGGCTCCTCCCTCAGGACTAGTGAATATTATAAAAGAGTTGGTTAGTACAGCCCCAGCATTCTCCGTAATATAGAATACCGAGGGTGGGATTGTATGCTGCGATGGATAGGCACCAGGAAAGGAAAATTACTGGTAAGTATGATACAATTTTCCGTTTTCCTGGTGCCTCCATGGCAGCATACCTGTGACAAATAACTAGCTGAGAAGGGTGGGATGATGCTTAGAAGTTTATTTAAAGAAAATATTATTATTATTTAGAGGAAGCAAAGGCTGATTTGATCGCCTGTCTGCCAAACTCCACCGATGAGAGAGCTCCTGGGTCTACTCGGTAATGTTTCAGAAACGTATGTTGGGACGACCAAGTCGCTGCCCTACAGATAGTTTCAATTGGAAACATTTGCTCTTGCCGCCCAAGAGGCAGAAACCGCCCTAGTGGAGTGCACCCTGACCATCAAAGGGGTGCCCAGTCCTTTTGCCCTGTACACCTTGTGGATGAGTTTAACGATCCATGAGGCAATTGTTCTTGCTGATGCCTCCTTGCCTTTGTTTTTACCCCAAGGGATTACGAACAACTTGTTAGAGTCCCTGAATGACGCTGTGGCCTGGAGATAGCATTTTAAAGTGGAGGCATCGGTGGTAATTGTGATCCAATTGATATGCCCTAATGGACGTGATTTCATCAGCGTGTGCTTCTTCATCCACCAATGTAGACTCCTGAGCATCAGGGTTGTCAGGTGTATGGGTTGGGATAAATACCGTTTGTTCCACAGCCTCAAAAACTCCAGCTGGAAATGTCTCAAATGCCAATGGGCCCAAGGAACCATAGGGATACATGACGACATCCGGCCTATCAGGCTCAGACAGTTCGAGGCGGTCAGGTAGGATCTTGCACTCACATTCTTCATATGCCGAATAATGGATGTTACCTTCTGAGGCGGGAGCGATACTGTACCATTCTCTGTGTTGAACAGTGCGCCCAGATAAACCATCTCCTGGGTTGGAGAAAGGTGACTCTTCTCCTGGTTTATCTTCCATCCAAATTCTGCAAGCGTTGCCAAAAGAACTTTCCTGTGTTCCACTAATTGGGCTGGATTCTTCGCCAGGAGAAGAAGGTCGTCCAAGTAATGGTATACTCGAAGCCCCCGCTCTCTTAGAGGGGCTATGATAGCAATCAGGGTCTTCGTGAAGACCCTTGGTGATGTGCAGAGGCCGAACGGGAGACTCCGGAATTGAAGAAGTACCTGGCCTACTGCAAACCTCAGATATTTCTGGAACAGGGGAAGTATAGGTATATGCAGGTAAGTATCCTGTAAGTCTATTGACAACATCCAGTCCCCTGGTTGGATCCCACGAATGATCGTTTGTAGCGACTCCATTTTGAATTTTTCTAGGAAAATGTAGCAATTTAGTCTTTTCAGGTCTATGACAGGTCTCCAACCTCCGTTTTTCTTGGGGACCAGAAACAGGGTGGAGTAAAAACCCGAAAATGTTTCTGATGGAGGTACTGGAACTACCGCTTGCTGTTCCTGTAAAGAGAGAAGAAATCGCTGTAGTGCTTCCGCTTTTTTAGGGGACTTTGATACCCTTGTCGGAGAGAAGAAGGAGAAGAAGTCTTTGGGGGGTTTGTCTAGAAACGTCCAGAAGTGCCCGTATTTGACTGTGGAGACCACCCAAGGATCCCTGCACTTTTGTTCCCAGATCTTCGAGAAGTGTTTGAGTCTGGCCCCTACAGGGATCACTTGGGGTGGCTTGGCGTCAAAAAGATTTAGCAGGATCCTGTGGGGTAGGAACAGGTCCTTGTCTACGGTTCTTGAGGAAGGTGGACTGCGTGCTCCTCCAATTTGGCCTGAAGCATCTCCCCTGCTTGGACTGTCTGTAGTCCTTGTTTTTGAAATATTGGAATCTGGGTGCGAATGTCCTGGCGCGCCTGGATCGCCTGTCTTGGGGTAACAGGCCCGATTTCCCGCCAGTGACGCGGGAGATGGCTTTATCTAGTTTCTCCCCAAACAGGGCTTTCCCATCAAAAGGTATTTTGCACCAATTCTGCTTTGAGGCAATATCTGCCGACCATGGCTTCAACCACAAGGCCCGTTTGGCCATAACTGTGTGGAGCATTGACCTTGCGGAGCATCGAACTGAATCTATAGCGGCCTCACCAATAAAGTCTGCTGAGAGCTTTAATTCATCTAAAGCCTTAATGATGTCCTCTCTTGGGATATCCTGTTGGATTGCCAACTCTATATTATCTATCCAGACATGTAGGGCGTTGGACACTGATGTCAGGGCTATCGCAGGTTTACAGGCGTTGCCCGCCATCTGGTAAGCTTTCTTGAGATCGAGGTCCATCCTTCTGTCGAGTGGATCCTTAAACAAAGTCGAGTCTTCCATAGGCAGTGTGACGTTCTTCGCTAACCTTACCACTGCTGCATCGAATCCTGGAGGGCCTTCAAGCATTGCTGAGTCGGCCTCTGAGAGGGGGTATAGTTTTCCCAGGCGATTAAGGGAGAATCTTTTCTCTGTCTTTTTCCACTCTTCCTCAATCACACCTTCAATCTCGTCCATGAGGGGAAAAAAGGAAACCTGGCGTTTGAGAAAGGGGAAGAACGCCTTAGACTTCTTGACTTCTGTCTCAGTCTCTTCCCAGCCAATCACTTGTTTTACTGCCTGTACATAGGGCTGGACCATGGCAAAAGCAAAGCCAGAGGCATCTAGATCATTAGAGGAGTCCCCTGAGACGGCATTCTCCTCCTGATGCTTAGAGGAAGAAGCAGGCATCGGGCGAGAAATTCCGCTTGTGGACGGCCCAGGAATGGCCTCCTCAGCCGTTTGCTTCTGAGAAGGAGATGCCGGTTGTTGTGATGGCATTGTGGCTACCAATTCCGCGAAGGAATCCTTTACTACTTTCCTAAGTAAGTCCGCCACTTGCATGCCTTCGGACTCTCTGTCTGCTGCATAGTCCCTTAGGCAATTTCGACAGATTAGCTTGTGTGAAAGTGGGGTGGCTCCACAGGCCTGACATTTTGGAGATCTAGGTCTTGGGGAGCATGAGTGACGGTGTTTTTTGGCCGAAGACTTCCTGCCACTCCCATGTTCTCCACGCCTGGAAGACCTGTCTCTGCTGGGACTAGAGTCATCAGAGTCCTCATGTTGCCTCGAGGTCTTCTTAGACGTCTTCTGGCATACAGGGCTGAAATACATAAGAGTACCAGCCTCAGTGCACTCTTTTTTTTTTTTTTGTAACATGCGTAAACTTACCTTGACGTAGGTCCTTACCTTAAGTGTAGAGTAGGATCTTGTATGGGCGGCGAATGGCTCATGTTAGGCGGCTTAGCAGAGGAAGCAGCTAAGAAAAGAACGGGAAAGGGTTAACGGCCGAGTCCTAATCTGGCTAAGAGGAACAACATCCCTGTGTTTTTTTTTGTTTTTTTTTGGTTCTTTATTATTATATAAAAAAATGTTTTTTATATTTATTTATGTAAAATATTATTATTATATATATATATATATATATATATATATATATATATATTTTTTTTTTGGGGGGGGGGGGGTTTATCTTGCATGTATGCCTATACTATAATACATTGTAATTTTAAACTATTTTGCCCCCTTTTATTTTTTTACTTACCTGAAACGACAGGTATTCCTCCCTGGAGCTCTCTGTTAAGAAGATCTCCCTGGGCAGCCTCAGGCATCCCACTGAGGCAGAGAAAAGGGAGCCGCTCAGGTGCAGAAATCCTCCAAATTATCTCCTCCCAGCAGCCAAGGGTGCAGGCAATGCCAATATCAGCAAACAGGAACAAAAAAGTCTTCTGGATAGCAGCACTCCAAAAATAAAGCCTTTATTTTAAAATTCAGGGATCCAAATACACACTGCACATCACGTCACACTGGTCAAAAACTGGCTAACGCGTTTCACACTGTACTAGTGCTTATTCATAGCTATGAATAAGCACTAGTACAGTGTGAAACGCGTTATGAATAAGCACTAGTACAGTGTGAAACGCGTTAGCCAGTTTTTGACCAGTGTGACGTGATGTGCAGTGTGTATTTGGATCCCTGAATTTTAAAATAAAGGTTTTTATTTTTGGAGTGCTGCTATTAAGAAGACTTTTTTGTTCCTGTTTGCTGATATCCCACTGAGGCAGCCAGGGAGCTAAATAGGGATCAGGTGGACAAAGGAAACGCCTCTGCCCTGTAATTTAGGGTTAAGGGCAAAAAAAAAAAAATTCCCTAACCTAAGATGGCGGCTCTAGGACCCGGACGTCCCGGGCTTTCGGCGCATGCGTAGAACGCGGCAAAAGACGCCGTAAGTAAATAAAAAAGCTGGGGTGAGCGCGCACGACCCCTAAGGGGGACGAGGAGGCGATAGAGGGGCGAGGGGGAGACAGGGGACATAGAGGAAACAATAAGAAAACGGCCAGAGGGGAGAGAACAAAAAAAAGCTAAAAGGAAGGACAAAGGGGGGAAAAAAAAAGAAATGCAGAAATAGCTGCTGCCTCTGTTGCCATGTGTGAGCTAATGCCTGGAAGATGTGCTGCAGGTAGAGCTCTTAGTTAAGAGACGAACTGGTTGTCCCAAAAGATCCTACAAAAGGGACTCCCAACCTTACAAGCGTGTTTAGCTGCCCAAGAGAAGGGACCGCGTCCGGGAGAGGCTTGAACCCGGACGGAAGCTGCCAAATGCAGAAGGTAAGGACGTTCGACCAGAATTCACTGCCATGAGGTATGAGGAAAAAAAGGAGAATGCTGGGGCTGTACTAACCAACTCTTTTATAATATTCACTAGTCCTGAGGGAGGAGCCAAGGCGGAGCTTGTCACAGGTATGCTGCCATGGAGGCACCAGGAAATAACTTTCTGTTCAGGTAGAGGGTGGAAATTTTTCTTTCCTGACTGATCTAATTGACTCAGGACAGCACTTAAAGGGGTTGTAAAGGTTTGTTTTTTTATTTTCTAACTAGGTTCCTTTAACCACTTAACGACCGCTCACTGTACATATACGCCGGCAAAATGGCACGGACAGGCACAATCACGTACCTGTACGTGACTGCCTTCGTATGGGTGGGGGGTCCAATTGGACCCCCCTCCGGTACAGCGAGCGGTGGTTCTCGGTGCGGTAGCGATCCGTGATGAGGGGACGGCCATTAGTTTCCGGCCAACCCCTCGCGATCGCTCCCGGCGAATGAAATGCTTCCTCTACCTGTGTAATGTTTACACAGGCAGGAGGAAGTGATGTAATATCTCCTGCGGCGCTCACATATACCAAGCGCCGTGGAGAGAAGACACACAGGTTAGTGCACTGAACAGCACACTGACACCAGGACACATAGGAACACGATCGCCCCCCCAGGCCCCCCAGACACCCCCAGATCACCCCCCAGTCACAGTGTCACTGATTGCAGTGACCATTTATTTACTGATCACTGCAATCAGTGACATTTGTGACTGTAAAAGTGTCAGGGAAGTTAGTTTTAGGTCCAGTGTAGCCCCCTAACCCCTCCCTAATAAAGGTTTAACCCCTTGATCGCCCCTAGGTAACCCTTTCACCCCCTTTTGGCTGTGTCACTAAGCGATCGTTTTTCTGATCGCTGTATTAGTGTCGGTGGTGCCGATAGGTAGCCAGTTATTTTTTTTAAGGTTCGCCGCAGGTTTTTATAGCGTCAGGTACCCCCATATATTACCTAATAAAGGTTTAACCCCTTGATCGCCCCCAGGTAACCCTTTCACCCCCTTTTGCCAGTGTCACTAAGCGATCGTTTTTCTGATCGCTGTATTAATGTCGGTGGTGCCGCTAGGTAGCCAGTTATTTTTTTTAGGTTCGCCGCAGGTTTTTATAGCGTCAGGTACCCCCATATATTACCTAATGAGGGTTTAACCACCTAATTGCCCCTAGTTAACCCTTTCACCAGTGATCACTGTATAAGTGTTACTGGTGACACTGGTTAGCCAGTTAGTTGTTTTGTTATTTAGGTTCCCCGTCAGGTTTTTATATAGCGTCAGGTACCCCCATATATTACCTAATAAAGGTTTAACCTCCTGATTGCCCCTAGTTAACCCTTTCACCAGTGATCACCATATAAGTGTTACGGGTGACGCTGGTTAGTTAGTTTGCTTTTTATAGTGTCAGGGCACCCGCCGTATATAACCCAATAAAGGTTTAACCCCCTGATCGGCCGGCGGGTGATATCAATTAGGATTTAGCGTCAGAGAGGGTCTGCGTCTCCCCAGTCAGCGTCAGGTTAGTGCCAGTAACGCTAACACCCACGCGTGAAGCATACACCTTCCTTAGTGGTATAGTATCTGAACAGATCAATATCTGATCTGATCAGATCTATACTAGCGTCCTCAGCAGTTTAGGGTTCCCAAAAATGCAGTGTTAGCGGGATCAGCCCAGATACCTACTAGCACCTGCGTTTTGCCCCTCCGTCCAGCCCAGGCCACCCAAGTGCAGTATCGATTGATCACTGTCACTTACAAAACACAACACGCATAACTGCAGCGTTCGCAGAAACAGGCCTGATCCCTGCGACACCGATCTTGGTGTGGTCAGATGCTTTGAGGGCAGAGGAAAGATCTAGGGTCTAATAGACCCCAGTTTTTTCAAAAAGAGAGTACCTGTCACTACCTATTGCTATCATAGGGGATATTTACATTCCCTGAGATAACAATAAAAATGATAAAAATTAAAAAAAATATGGAAGGAACAGTTTAAAAATAAAATAAAAAAGCAAAATTAATAATAATTAAAAAAAAAAAAAAAAAAGCACCCCTGTCTTGCCCTGCTCTTGCGCAATGGCAAACGCAAGCGTCGGTCTGGTGTCATATGTAAACAGCAATTGCATCATGCATGTGAGGTATCACCGGAAAGGTCAGATCGAGGGCAGTAATTTTAGCAGTAGACCTCCTCTGTAAATCTAAAGTGGTAACCTGTAAAGGCTTTTAAAGGCTTTTAAAATTGTATGTAGTTTGTCACCACTGCGCGTTTGTGCGAAATTTTAAAGCATGTCGTGTTTGGTATCTATGTACTCGGCCTAAGATCATCTTTTTTATTTCATCAAACGTTTGGGCAATATAGTGTGTTTTAGTGCATTAAAATTAAAAAAAGTGTATTTTTCCCCCAAAAAATGCGCTTGAAAAATCGCTGCGCAAATACTGTGTGGAAAAAAATGCAACACCCACCATTTTAATCTTTAGGGCCTTTGCTTTAAAAAATATATAATGTTTGGCGGTTCAACATAATTTTCTTGCAAAAAAATAAAAAATTTTCATGTAAACAAAAAGTGTCAGAAAGGGGTTTGTCTTCAAGTGGTTAGAAGAGTGGATGATGTGTGACATAAGCTTCTTAATGTAGTGTATAAAATGCCAGGACAGTTCAAAACCCCCCCAAATGACCCCATTTTGGAAAGTAGACACCCCAAGCTATTTGCTGAGAGGCATGTCGAGTCCATGGAATATTTTATATGTTGACACAAGTTGCGGAAAAAAGACAATTTATTTTTTATTTCTATTTCTAAAAAAACACCCCTGTCCCGCCCTGCTTTTGCGCAAGCGTCGGTCTGGCGTCATATGTAATCAGCAATTGCACCATGCATGTGAGGTATCACCGCGAAGGTCAGATCGAGGGCAGTAATTTTAGCAGTAGACCTCCTCTGTAAAGCTAATGTGGTAACCTGTAAAGGCTTTTAAAGGCTTTTAAAAATGTATGTAGTTTGTCGCCACTGCGCGTTTGTGCGAAATTTTAAAGCATGTCGTGTTTGGTATCCATGTACTCGGCCTAAGATCATCTTTTTTATTTAATCAAACATTTGGCCAATATAATGTGTTTTAGTGCATTAAAATTAAAAAAAGTGTATTTTTTCCCCAAAAAATGCGTTTGAAAAATCGCTGCACAAATACTGTGTGGGAAAAAAAAATGCAACACCCACCATTTTAATCTGTAGGGCCTTTGCTTTAAAAAATATATAATGTTTGGGGGTTCAACGTAATTTTCTTGCAAAAAAAAAAAATGTTTTCATGTTAACAAAAAGTGTCAGAAAGGGCTTTGTCTTCAAGTGGTTAGAAGAGTGGATGATGTGTGACATAAGCTTCCTAATGTGCATAAAATGCCAGAACAGTTCAAAACCCCCCCAAATGACCCCGTTTTGGAAAGTAGACACCCCAAGCTATTTGCTGAGAGGCATGTCGAGTCCATGGAATATTTTATATTTTGACACAAGTTGCGGGGAAAATAATATATTTAATTTTTTTTGCACAAAGTTGTCACTAAAACGGAAAATTTATATCAAATACTTACCGTAATTTTCCTTTCCTGATGGACTCCATGGCAGCCTACGTGTGGGTTAATCCCGCCCCTCATACCTCATAGGACCCTTCTCCCATAAATCTTTACTCTGGGCCAGAGGCCGTGTTCCATAATTTAGCCTACTCCAGCCACTGGGAGGGAACTCCTGCTGCCATGGAGTCCATCAGGAAAGGAAAATTACGGTAAGTATTTGATATAAATTTTCCGTTTTCCTGACAGACTCCATGGCAGCCTACGTGTGGGAAATAACTAGCCATACACACCCGGGTGGGCAGAGTGCTGGACAAAAGAAAAAAGGTTTAATTGGCACCATCAACAGACAAGATATGTAAACCACTACGCAGTAGTGTGCCATGAACGTGTTAATTGAAGACCACAAGGCCACCTTGCAAATAACTTCTGGAGGCACGTGACGTGATGCCGCCCATGATGAAGACACTTCTAGTTGAGTGAGCAGTCACCGCTTCTGGAGGCGCCAAGCCCTTGGCTTTATAGGCCCACTGAATGGCCTGAACAATCCATGCTCCGATAGATCTGGAAGAGGCACGCATTCCCTTATACTTCCTGTGAAGAGAACGAGCAGGTGGTCAGTCTGACGGAAAGAAGCTGTAGCTTCAAGATACTGACTCAGAGCTTTTCCAACATCTAAGGGATAAACACTGGAATCCTCGGTAGATCTGAACGTTGGAAGAGCAATCTCCTGATTGTCATGAAACACAGATGCCACTTTGGGGTCTGAACCCAACATAGGAATTAAAAGGTTTAGAAATGGCTCCTTGCATCCCTGAGAGCTGATTTCAGAGACCCTCTTGGCCGATGTTATAGCCACCAAGAAGACAACTATTAGAGAGAGTCATTTGACAGAAGATTGATCTTCATGTTCCAACTCTCTACCTAAGAAAAAATCCAGGACAAGGGGAAGATCCCAATTAGAAAAACTTGGCTCTGAGGTCTGAGCCTTATTGCTCCTCTGAAAAACTACTGAGTAAGAGGGTGTCTATCCCAGGAAACACCGGTAAAGGCAGAGATTACAGCGATTTGGACTCGCAGCGAGCTGACTGACAATGAGAGATCCAATCCTGATTGTAAGAAGCCCAGGATATCATGTATCTTTGGGTTTTTGCAAGAACCTGCAGTGGAAGAGGTGTAATCTGAAAACTTTTTCCAAATCCTCTGGTAGACCCTGTTGGTGCCTGTTCTTCTGGCATTTAATATTGTGGAGATGGCCCTACTTGGACAGCCTAGGGCCTCCAACCTTCCCCTCTCAAGAACCAGATCATCAGATGTAGATGGACCGGGCATGGATGTAGAAATGCCCCTTGTGATAGGAGATCTGGTCTGGAGGGTAGAGGAACTGGGTCCCGGAAGCTGAGTTGCATCAGCAGTAGAAACCATGGCTTGTTTGGCCAGTAGGGGACTATTGCCACTATCTCTGCTTCTTCCATCCTGAGCCTCGACAAAAAACAGAGAATGACAGGAACCGGGGGAAAGGCATAGGCCCTGTGGAACCGCCAATGGTCTGTCAGAGCATCTACCCAAAAGCCTGGGGATACCAAGACCTCGTGTAGTATCTCTCTAGTCTGAAGTTGCATGGGGAGGCAAACAAGTCTACTTCCGGAATGACTCCCAGGCACAGGACCCACCTGAAGAGTTAGGGGGGGAAGTCCACTCGTTGTCCAGAGAAACTCTCAACAGAAAATCTGCCTGAATGTTCGGGACTCCAGGGAGATAGACAGCTGTCCGGTTGGCCAGGTTTTTCTGGGCCCAGATCATGATGGGCTCCATTTCCTTTGACAGGGAGAGTCTGCGAGTACCCCCCTGTCTCTTGATGTATGCGACTGCCGTTGTGTTGTCCGGTCTTAGGAGGACTGAGTCTCCTGCTGTTAAGTGGTGAAAGGCCTGCAGAGCGCAGAACGCTGCCCGGAGTTCCAGAACATTGGAGACTATCCTGTGAGAGGGAAAATTCCATATGCCTTGGGCTACTTCTGTCAGCCCCTGTTGCTGGCATCTGTAGTGATGGTGACCCAAGACACAGGTGCGATGGAGTGACAATTGAGGAGGTTCCTCTGTTGTAGCCACCAAGGAAAGCTCTCCCGCATGGATGAGGTTATTTGGATAAAGTGATCCCGAAGCCCTGGATTATACTGCTGGAGGAAACCCTTCTGGAAGGGCCGCATTTTCCACTGAGCCCACTTTACCATGGGTGTTGTTGCCACCATGGTGCCAATGATCTTTAGGCATTGAGAGGCTTGGAGATGAGGACGACATTGCAAGCCAAACTCTGTCCCGGATCACTGGGATTTTTCCAGGGGTAACAAGATGGTGCTCTTGATAGCGTTGAAGTGTGCCCCGAGGAATACCAGGGACTGCGTAGGATCCAGATGGCTCTTTTCCAGATTCAGAAGCTAACCAAACTCGAGTAGAGTGGAGATGACCTGGGATCTGTGGATTAGCAACTGCTCCTTGTCCAGAGACAACAGCAGGTCGTCTAGATAGTGATACAGACGGATACCTCTGGTCCTGATCAGAGCCACGACAGCCAACAAGTTTTGAAAACACACAAGGCGATGTTGTAAGCCCGAAGGGGAGACAGGTGAACTGCAGACGGATTTGATCGACAGCAAAGCAAAGGTATTTCTGGAATGCTGGCGCTATCGGAACATGGAAGTAGGCGTCCTTCAGGTCTATAGAGACAAGCCAATCGCCTGGTTGGATTGCTTGACTGATCATGAGTAGTGTCTCCATCTTGAACTTCTCCTTCTAGATAAAAGAATTCAAGTGGGTTAGGTCTATAACTGGCCTCCAGGAGATGTTTTTCTTCAACACCATGAAGAGGGGCGAGTAGACCCCTTAAAACCTTTTGTCATCTGGAACTGGAATTGCAGCGTCCTGAGCCACAAGAGAGACAGGAGAATTTGCTTTTTCTCTTCCGAGAGAGGCAAGGATGCCGACTCGCTCTGTTTTAGGCAGGTGCAATATCATAAAGACTTAGGGGATTCTTGTCCACCAGAAGATGCCCCTTTTGAAAACTTCTGGCCTGAAGGCTGTTTTTTCTTCCAGGTCTTCTTGAACTCACGGCCAGGCCTATAGTAGCGAGCATTCCTTGTTCGATCTGAACTTTGCCTGGGCTGTGTTCTCTTCTGGTTTAGCAGACGGCGATCCTGGGGAAGGAACCCCGACTTGCCCCCTGTGGCACGGGTGATGGCACTGTCCGATATGTTCCCAAAGAGGGACGAACCCCCAAATAGAATCCTGCACCATGCCTGCTTGGAGGCAGGGTCAGCTACCCATGGGCGCAGCCACAAGGCACGCTTAGCCGTGACAGATGTCAGCATGATCCGAGCCACCAGGCGAATTATGTCTAGGGAAGCCCCACGAGAAAAGCCAACGTCAACCTTAGCCCATGAATAGGTGAGCTCCTGGCCAGTTCTTCCGAGATGCTCCTCAGAGAAGCATCTACGTCGTCTGCCCAGACTTCCATCGCTTTAGAAAGGGCTGCGAGAGCTAGAGCTGGTTTGCAGGTCATACCCGCTGTAATGTAGATCTGCTTGAGGTCGGTATAAATTTTCCACTCCAGGCAATCCCTAAAGGAAACAGTATCCTCCAATGGGAGTGTGACATGCCTCACCATCCTCATTAGGGCTGAGTCAATGAGAGGAGCCGACTCCAGGTGTTTTACATCCTTGCTTTTAAATGGGTACATTTTTGATACCTTCATTAACAGGCAATTCTTCCTTTCAACACCACCCCATTTGTCGGTAATTATTGCGCTGAGTTCACCCAAAAAGGAGAAATTAGGGTGTTCTTTTTTGAGGTATTTAAAAAATGTCCTCTGTTTGGAGGGTGCCTCCACTGGCTCTTCCATCTCAAAGCTTCTTTGACAGCTTTTGACCAGCTGTGGTACTAGGGCAAATTCAAAACCTGCACCAGGGTCATCTACCTCCACCTCACTGTCTGAGGCTTCAATTGAGGAATGGCTCGGCTGTGAAGGGCCTGGAGCCTTGAGATCATCCCTAATAGGGACTGACATAGTGTCGCCAGCAGGGTTGTGGGTATGACCAGAATCCCCTTTACTCAGGGACTCATGGACCACCTTTCTGACCAATGCTTCCACTTGTTGGTCTCCACCATCTCTTTCTTATGCGACTTTAGAAAAGCATCGCTTGCAGAGCGATTTGCCTTCAGGAACCTGGGCCCCGCATACCCAGCAGGCTTTCCTCACAGAGCGGCTGGAGTGACGCCCAGAGGTGGTTTTAGACTCCTATCTGTGGTACCTAGATCTTAAAGAAGATCTGACGCCTGGACCTTGAAGAGGAGTGACAACGTTGAGACCTAGGACGGTCTTTGCCGTGCTTTGGTGTTCAGACCTAGAAGAGCTGAGTGAAAAAGAAAGGGTTAAGAGCTCCTGAATGAGTGAACCCAAGCATCACAGGTAGAAAATAAATAAATCCTACCTGCAGCGCAAGGGTTGGCCACAAGAGGGCGGTGACAGATCCATGGCAAGGCAGTTTGAAAGTGAAATGAATCATTAAAGCCTTATGAGAAACAGGAGTGACAACAGGTATGAGAGAGCACATAACAAAACATAGCCAGCACCCAGGGAGCCTGCAGCAAACAATTTACCTTGTAAACCAGAGCCCAGTGCCTGGGTAAATACCGCATAAGCCTGCAAGTCATCCCAAGTAATAGCTGCTTTGACAGCTATTTAAATCTGCCACCGTTAACGATGTCACCGCCCCATAGCGGTTGCCATCCGGTGGCGGCCAATCGCATTCGCGACCGCCGCCGCCATTTTGGCAAGACTGCGCCTGCACGAACCAAGCACAGAATCTTCGTTCGCGGCTTGCGGATGCGCAGCGACTTCCTGAAACGGCGAGCTGGAACGCAGCTGCGCTCCAGCCGCCGTGGCCACTCACTGGAGCTTGATAGAAAATAAGGAGACACACAAAACACAGAGATACGGCTGCCATATAAAAGGAATATCTTTGTACATTACCACCACCACGGCACGATCCGGACCAGAACCTGGGACTGGGGAGCTGTTCGCTCGACCCACCGCACGATCGGGCGTTTACAAAGCCTCCCGCTAATAGCTGGGATGTTTGGCCATATTGCCGCTTGCCTGCCAATGGCCAGGTTAGTAAGCTCTTCATGGTATCACATCATATCGCCCATGTCCACCTGCTAATAGCTAGGATTGCTGGACTGGAGAGAGGATCACCGCTAACCACCAACGTATCGCCGTGCACACCGCCAGGCCTGGATTACAGGAAAACTTCATGAAAAGGTAAGACTATATCTTGGTCCTAGGAGGAGGACAAAAAAAGGAACACGGCCTCTGGCCCAGAGCAAAGATTTATGGGAGAAGGGTCCTATGAGGTATGAGGGGCGGGATTAACCCACACGTAGGCTGCCATGGAGTCTGTCAGGAAATGATATTTTGCTCAAACATGCCATGGGCATATGTGGAATTACACCCCAAAATACAGTAAGGGGATACCACATGTGAGACTTTTTGGGAGCCTAGCCGCGTACGGGACCCCAAAACAAAGCACTGCCTTCAGGCTTTCTAAGGGTGTAAATTCTTGATTTCACTGCTCACTGCCTATCACAGTTTCGTAGTGAGGAGTGAAATCAAAAATTTGTGCCCTTAGAAATCCTGAAGGCGGTGCTTGGTTTTCGGGGTCCCATACGCGGCTAGGCTCCTAAAAAGTCCCACACATGTGGTATCCCCGTACTCAGGAGAAGCAGCAAAATGTATTTTGGGGTGCAATTCCACATATAACCATGGCATGTGTGAGCAATATATCATTTAGTGACAACTTTTTGTAATTTTTTTTTTGTCATTATTCAGTCACTTGGGATAAAAAGAAAAATATTCAATGGGCTCAACATGCCTCTCAGCAATTTCCTTGGGGTGTCTACTTTCTAAAATGGGGTCATTTGGGGGGGGTTTGTGCTATTTTGGCATTTTATGCCTTTCGAAACTGTGATAGGTAGTGAGGAGTGAAATCAAAAATTTGCGCCCTTAGAAATCCTGAAGGTGGTGCTTGATTTTCGGGGGCCCGTACGCGGCTAGGCTCCTAAAAAGTCCCACACATGTGGTATCCCTGTACTCAGGAGAAGCAGCAAAATTTATTTTGGGGTGCAATTCCACATATAACCATGGCATGTGTGAGCAATATATCATTTAGTGACAACTTTTTGTAATTTTTTTTGTCATTATTCAATCACTTGGGACAAAAAAAAAATATTCAATGTGCTCAACATGCCTCTCAGCAATTTCCTTGGGGAATCTACTTTCCAAAATGGGGTAATTTAGGGGGGGGGGATTGTACTGCCCTGCCATTTTAGCACCTCAAGAAATTAGATAGGCAGTCATAAATTAAAAGCTGTGTAAATTCCAGATAATGTACCCTAGTTGGAGACGCTATAACTTTTGCGCAAACCAATAAATATACGCTTATTGACATTTTTTTTACTAAAGACATGTGGCTGAATACATTTTGGCCTAAATGTATGACTAAAATTTAGTTTATTCGATTTTTCTTATAACAAAAATAGAAAATATGTTTTTTTTTCAAAATTTTCGATCTTTTTCCATTTATATCGCAAAAAATAAAAATCGCAGAGGCAATCAAATACCATTAAAAGAAAGCTCTATTTGTGGGAAGAAAAGGACGCAAATTTCGTTTGGGTACAACATTGCATGTCCGCACAATTTCCAGTTAAAGCAGCGCAGTGCCAAATTGTGAAATCACCTCTGGTCATTATGGTCCGTATTGGTCTGGTCCTTAAGTGGTGCATTGTTGGTTCACTTACCTTTTCCTTCAATTTCCCTTCTAAATGTTTTTTTTCTTTGTCTGAATTTCTCACTTCCTGTTCCTCCTCAGTAAACTTCACACCATCATCCGAGCGGTGTTTAGTCAGCCAGAACAGCTTACTGAACAGCTTACTGAGGAGGAACAGGAAGTGAGAAATTCAGACAAAGAAAACAAAGAAAAAAACATTTAGAAGGGAAATCGAAGGAAAAGGTCAGTGAACCAACAATGTACTAGCTTAAAGGAACCTATTTAGAAAATAAAAAACAAACCTTTACAACCCCTTTAAGCATACAGAAGCATCAGTTTGCAACGGTTACCAATAGGTATGTAGCACTACCACCCTCTCTGAGGTCGGGCTGCTGGTTTTGTTTTGGGTCTGTACTCTGGCTATCAACCCCAGGAACTTGGCTCAAACCCTCCCTTGGCACAACTGGTCTGCAAGAGATTGTGGAACCCACTGGTGACTGGGGAACCCAATAATGCTACACAACAATAAAATAGTATATATTGTTATTACCTGGTAAAAGCCACTTGTCCAGCAGGGTAATAGATAACTCCACACAGTATTCTGCTTTACCAAGAATCAAAGTTTACTCAGGTAAAAGATAGCAAAGTTAAACAGCAGTACAGTTGACTCATACAGGGCCCTGCAAGAGCCAATGGTGTAGCAGAGAATTTTGTTAGAAATAATAAAACACAGTTATAATGCACACTTTCAATATGTGTAAAGCCTATGCTCGTGAGCTCCCCCTAATGGGCAATATTGTCCACGTGTCCCGGTACTATCTGCTCTAGTCAGGCCTGACTAAGTTCAGTGTAAAGTTCCTTCAGTATTATGCGACCGTTATTCATGTCATGGAAAAAAACAACGTTTTTCTCGACGTGATTTTTCGTGTTTCCTCTCAAGCCGGCAGCCGAGCAGAGACGCGCCAAGCGTGGAGGGTCCGGGAAGATTCGGGCAGATCCGGTCGGACCAGCAACGAGGAGCATGCCTGGTAAATCCGCAATGCATGAGGAAATCACGGGACCCCCCTCATGACATTGGAATTCTGCCTTTGGTAATTCACTGTGCCTTCACTTATCAGCACTGACCCCTCTAAGCCTCTCTGAAGCCTTGGAAGTGGTGAGTACAACACAAGAAATGTACAGAAAAACTGACCAAAATTGCTTGCACCTGCTGGGTTACTAATGAACAGTACAAAAACATTGGAAACTGCTACTATTGCTTATAATGGCTTGCTTTGTTCCCCCCTGAAGTGAGGAATTGGAACTGGGGCTGGCAGCGAGCAATATATAAACTTGCCATTTTTTTTTCCTTGTGTGTTTTGTTGGTCTCCTTTTTTGCTGCCCTGCCGAAGTACCTCTCTGTGATGTGCTGAAAATAAACCGTGAACAGGTAAAGGTTACTAAGTGCAGAAAACGTGCCACTCATTACCCGCCTATACCCTCTGGTGCGATACGACACTAGTAGTGAGTATTACAAAAGCAACAAATAAAAACGTATGGCTTTTGGGCCATCTTCCTGAGATGTGCTGAATTGGGGTTGTGAACTGCGAACGGTAAACTGTCAGATGTGTCACTTTTTGCTTGCTGGCGCTGGCGCTGTGTGGCGACGGAACAGTGTACTAGCAGTGAGTACACAGAAAATCTGATACTATTGCTGATAATACGGCTAGCCTCTACATGTATGTATTATGCTGGATGAGAGTCGCATAACAGATGCGATAATTACAGAGACATAGCATATACAAATGAGCTGGGTCCCAATGTTTTTTTTTTTTCTTTTAGTATATTTTTATTTTATTTTTTTCTCTCTCTCCTGGCTATCTATACTGACATTTTTATGATATTTACCTTCCTGAGCTGTACTAGCGTGGAACATAGAGGTGGGCTCTGCAGGGTGTCTTAGAAAGAGGCACAGCAGCAGACAGCCGGGTGGAACATAGCAGAGGCTATAAGGCCCCAAGAACAAATCTCAGAAGAAACATCCCGAGCGTACCATCTCCCCCCCCCCCCCTAAAAAGCACCGGGGAGATAGACTGAGAAACTGGGAGGATACGGGAGATAGCTGAGAAATCAGAGGAAAATTCAAAATTATCACACTGAAGGGACCAATAGAAATCCACGGATATCTATACTATATAACTCCACACATAAATACGCAGGCAACAGCAGCAGGAAAGTGAGATATCGAACACGCAGCTAGCGGCATCCATAGAGGCCCACACTGCAGCACTCTTAAAGAAAATAAACAAACATAAGAGCAAGGAGAGGGAGGTGAATTGAGAAACATGAGCACAAGGGGAAAGGGAGCAAGAGAGGGGGCAACCGCAAAATCCCCACGTCTAAGTCTGATCCCTAGCCCAGGCCCAATGAATAAATATGTAACCCATGGTGGAAATGGAGACAAACAGGCGGTGGAAAAGCAGCAAGGAGTTAAAAGTAACCAGATGGACAACAAGGAGAAGAAGAAGGAAAAGAAAAAAACCCAGAGTAAAAACTCTGCAGACTGATACACTATCAGAGTCCAGAATAGAACAAGAGGCCGAAGCAGAGCCTGAGCAGAGAAAAGAGGAGGAACAACAAAACAAAGCGCTATTACCAACAAAAATAGAAATAGAGGGCATGTTTGCGGCCCTGGAAAAATCTTTAAAAATGCAAATGGAGGTAATACAGGAAAATATGGGGTTCATGCGTGAAAGAGTGGAGGAAGTGGAAAAAAAAACAGACTGTAATGAAATTACCATAAAAAAGCTTGAGGGAGAAATAAAATCTATCAAAAAAGAACAACAGGAACAAGCATACAAATTGGAAGATCAAGAAAACAGAGACAGAAGGAAGAACATTAGAATTCGAGGGGTACCCGAGTCATCCCAGCCAGAGAACATTTCAGAAATAATAAGGAAAATTTGTAACCCATTGCTAGATAGAGAAATAACATCCCCAATAAAAATTGAGAGAGCACATAGAGTAAGAAGACCAAAAGAAATAAGGTAAAGTAAACAAACAAATAAAGACATTGAGCGGGGTATGGGGACCTGGACTCATTGCCTGTTCTGGCACCATCTCTCCAGTAGCAGTGGAGAGGGAACTGACTGTGCCAAGCAGAACTCCACCTCAGGCCTAGGAGTGCAGAAGAGCCAAATGTGGTCTCAAAAGAGAATAGCCTGCACTAAGACCATGAGGTCAAAGGGGGGAGGGGGTTGGAGAGGGGGGGAGAGAGAGGTGGAGGATGTGTGGGGGGGGAGAGGGAGGTTGATGGGTGTAGGGATGGATAGGGGGGAGAGGGGGGAAGGGGGTGGAAGGAAGGGAGGAATTTGGATCTGTAAATCTCAGGGAAAAAAAATAAAAAATCTTATATGACGGACGTAAATTTCATCACATATAACGTGAGAGGTCTTAACTCCCCAGAAAAAAGGCATATGGTGTTAAGGGAGTTGGAAAGGTACTCCGCAGAAATAGTCTTCCTACAGGAGACACATTTAGCACTAGATTCCAACACAAAAATATACTCGCGTGCGATCCCAACCTGGTACTATGGAGACTCCCCAAACAAAAGAGCAAAGGGAGTAGCTATAGGCGTAGGGAAGAACATAAGCTTTATAGTTGAAGAAAGAAGAGTGGACCCAGAGGGACGCTACTTGTTCCTAAAAGGGAATCTTCAGGGGAAAAAATACACATTAGCAAATGTATACTGTCCTAATAGTCACCCTTAAAAATATCTGAGTAGGATCTTAAATGCTTTAATGGACTTTAAACAAGGTCATGTAATTCTTGCTGGAGACTTTAACCTCTCAATGGAATACATGCTCGATAGTACGTCTGGTGCACCGATACGAGATAGTAAATAATTAAAATTGGTTAAGAAAAAAAAATATATAATCATCAACTAGTAGCCCCGTGGAGAGTAGCATATCCAAGTAAAAAAGATTATACTTATTATTCATCGGTCCACGACACGTACTCGAGATTGGATTACATGCTGGTTGATCATGGGCTCTTGGAATTTATAATGGACGCCAAGATAGGAGTAATATCAATCTCAGACCACGCCCCGGTAATAGTAAAAATAAGATTTAATAATATAGAACAAAAAAAGGGTACATGGAGATTGAATGAGGACCTCTTAGAAAATAAAGAAGTAGGTGAGATAATATCAAGGGAAATTGAAGAATATTTCAGAATAAACAATACACCAGACATAAGTGTAGCAACAATATGGGAAGCCCACAAGGCACTTATAAGGGGTAAGTTAATCTCCATAGGGGCGGGGAAAAAGAAGGAAAGAGATTTAAATAGGAAAAATCTGTTAAAAGAACTACAAGACCTGGAACAAAAAGATAAAAAACAGCTAGATAGAGGAATACACCAAAAGATAGTAATTTAGCGGGGTCAACTTAGAGATCAGATGGAACAAGAAACCAGAAAAGTATTTAAAAATCTAGCAAAGGAAAGGTATAATTGGGGGAACAAGCCCAGGAAATACTTAGCAAGATTAGCAAAAGAGAAAAAAAAACTTAAACTATATAGATAAAATGGATTGGGACAGACAACAAACAGTGAAGAAAGTATACAGCCCACAGAGAGGCCAAGAATGTTAAATTCCAACTGTGCGTCACTCCAGATAATACCTACACATATATATAAAAAATCAAGTGTAGCTGTGTACAGTAAACTCATATAAAAGTCCAATGAGAGTGACAATGTGTGGACTGGAAACGGATGACAGAAATGTTACATGAATGTTGAAACATTAGAACATAGTCCCCATATAATAAATCCAACGAGACTTCGAGATCATAGGATATGTATGTTCATAAATCCATAGCACCCGGGGATGTGACTCCAACACCAGGGATGGGGGAAAGAAATGAATACTCTTACCCCTATATGTGGACGCACACACCAGCGGTGGTGAGTCAAACAGGCAGAAGATGTAAGTGTAGACCACACTGGATCTGTCCTCCTGGAGCAGCAGCAGATGAAGCAAACTCAGGGAATCTAATCCTCTCCAGGATGTAGGCACGAAATTTCCAAGACGTCAGTGTATCAAAGATCACATAAAAAAAATGGAACAGAGGAGACTCCTCATAGTGCAGGTTCAGATGGCAAGATAAAAATCACATTTATTCAGGAACAAGTCACAAAACACACATAGTGTGAAAAATAAAACAAGAAAACATGCAGGCTTCCATGCAGAGACTTGCAAATATGGTGATCACAAAAATAGTTTCAAATAACGGCGTAGCAGCAAAGCAGGTTCATGTACCCGACATGTTTCGCATAAGGAATGCATCAACTGGGGCATGAACCTGCAGGAAAATACCACGCCATAATATACATGTAACATAATTGCTTGGACTCACCACAGCTGATGTGTGACCTCCCCATAAGAGAGGCTATCCAATCGCAAACAAGAGTTACCCACCTATGTGTTCGTCATTCAACACAGACTGACAAAGCAAAAGGGGCCGCGCACGGAGATGAGACATGACGTCTCAGCTGGCATGCGTCATCACGCCGCCAATCCGAGGAGTGAATGCGTTCCTTGTCCCACGGGCGTCGTATCATGTAAGCGACGCACGTAATGACGTCATCATACTGACGCTGGGGAACGTCATCACGCAACTCCTCCAGGAAATGCTTGCGTTCCATATCTCCGTCGTGAGGTCCATATCATGAACCGCAACAGGAAGTGCGTCCAGAGACAGACAGACAGCCTAGTAACAGCACCGATAACAGCCCCTCAATGCTTTCAAACAGTCAGCACAACTACAAGCAGAGCTTGGCTAGTAGAAATGACGGACACAAAAGGGGGCAGACATAATTGATATACCCTGAAAAGTATTGGTCTATAGCACCAGTACAATGCAGGGATCATTTATAGCACAAATGAGATCTGTGCAAATAAATATAAAAACATTCTGAAAAGTAAAAATATACTTAAAAAAAGTACAATATTGGCAGTATATGACAGCTATACAGAAATGTAAAAAATCATTAATACCAAAGAAATGTGGATCAATATACTATTGTACCACAAGGTGCAAATAACCCACTACAGATAATCATCCACAATCCACATCATATAAATAGACATGAGATGTGTAGCAGGAATGAAAAACATAAAATGTTAAAAATAACCATACATAATATATATGAATAATAATATAAAAATCATGTATTTATATGAAGATATATGAGCCAGAAGTGTGCTCTAGCTAACAGTGGTAAATAGAATATTGGAATAATAAATCCTAAAATGAGATGATCTATGACATAAACGGAACCAGGAAAGTAGACAGAAAATTACAAGTAGAAGAAAGGCATGGATGAACGCCCCCACATCAATATAAAAATAAGACATGGAGATAGATTATTCTAAATTAGGCCTTGTTAATAAAGGAATTAATGTCCCAATCGATGTTAAGCCCAAACGGAGAATAGCATCGAAGTTGGTAAATCCAGAAAGTTTCCAATTGGGAAACACCCCTGACGCGAGACTCCCCTCTCCAGTGAGGGACAAAATGGTCAATCACCTGGAATTTGGTACCTATAACCTTCTTATTATGAACATGGAGGTAATGTCTAGGTACACTATGGTTGGTGCGACCTTTTTTAATGCCGGTAATGTGTTCATTAACACGAATAGAGAAGTTACGAATAGTACGTCCCACATACTGCTTATTACATGGACATGTAATAAGGTAAACAATAAAACTTGTAGTGCATGTGGTAAACTGTTTCATATGGTATATGGTGGAGGTAGTAGAGGATGTAAAACTGGCACTTCTACTACGCCCAATAACATTGTGAATGCACACATTACAGCGTCTACACGGATAGTAGCCCTTCATATCAGGAAAAAGAGACGGACATGATTTGTCCGGAGGGTCGACTACATTAGAAGCAATCTGGTTGCGAAGAGATGGAGCTCCTCTATAAACAACACCTGCCCGATCTGGGAGCACTGGGCCCAACAGGGGATCGTTCTTAAGAACTCCCCAGTGTCGGTTCAGAATATGCTTGATCCGTCTATGCTGTATAGAGAATTGGGTCACAAAGGACCACCTAAATCGTGGATCCGGTGGACGTTTAGGACGTTCAACAACTAGAGACTGTCTGTCCAGCAAAGACACCTTTGCGATTTCTGTATCTATAGCAGACGGAAGATAACCTTTCTCAACAAATCTTGACTTGAGGGTGTCCGCTTGTATGTAGAAATCGTCAAGATGTGTACAGTTTCTCCTGACTCTAAGTAGTTGACTAAATGGTACAGATTTGAGCCAAGAGCTGTAATGACAGCTGTCGATTGGGATATACCCATTACGATCTGTTGGCTTAAAAAAAGTTTTTGTCACCAATCTTTGGTCCACAACTGAAATCTCTAAATCCAAAAAATGGATAGTGTTACGACTCATCTCATAGGTAAGCACAATGCCCATATCATTATCGTTCAGGGTGACCATGAAGTCATGTAAAGACTCCTCATCACCCTTCCATAGGAGGAGGATGTCGTCAATATACCTTGCCCACAGAACTAGTTCTGGGCGTTGCAAGGCATAGACGACATCCTCCTCCCACAGGGCCATAAAAAGGTTCGCAAGACTAGGGGCGAACTTGGCGCCCATTGCGACACCTTTGGTTTGCAAAAAAAACTGGCCATGATACCAGAAATAGTTGGACTGAGTGGCAAATGTTAACAAATCCATAATATAGCATTGTTGGACCTGAGGTATCAGACCAGACATGGCCATAAAATGTTTCACCGCGTGCAATCCTAGTCTGTGCGGTATGCACGTATATAGTGATGTTACATCTGCAGTAACGAGAATGCAATCTCCACTAAAGTCAACATCTTCTAAAAGACGTATAGTGGCTCCAGTGTCTTTTAGAAAAGATGGAGTGGATTGAACAAGCGGTTGTAGATGGAAATCAATGTAACGACCAATGCGGGACGTCACAGAGTCAATCCCGCTTATTATGGGTCTGCCAGGAGGGTGTAAAATGTTTTTATGGACTTTCGGGAGATAATACATAATGGGAATTCTAGGTGCAATCGGCACCAAGAAGTCTCTCTCCTTTTTGTCCAGAATTCCTAACTGGAATCCCTTATCTAGCAAATTATTCAGATCTTTCTTAAATACTTTAGTGGGATCTCTATTCAGGGGCATGTAAGTGCTAGTGTCATCAAGGATTCTGCACATTTCGGTTTCTAGTTGTTGAACGTCCTAAACGTCCACCGGATCCACGATTTAGGTGGTCCTTTGTGACCCAATTCTCTATACAGCATAGACGGATCAAGCATATTCTGAACCGACACTGGGGAGTTCTTAAGAACGATCCCCTGTTGGGCCCAGTGCTCCCAGATCGGGCAGGTGTTGTTTATAGAGGAGCTCCATCTCTTCGCAACCAGATTGCTTCCAATGTAGTCGACCCTCCGGACAAATCATGTCCGTCTCTTTTTCCTGATATGAAGGGCTACTATCCGTGTAGACGCTGTAATGTGTGCATTCACAATGTTATTGGGCGTAGTAGAAGTGCCAGTTTTACATCCTCTACTACCTCCACCATATACCATATGAAACAGTTTACCACATGCACTACAAGTTTTATTGTTTACCTTATTACATGTCCATGTAATAAGCAGTATGTGGGACGTACTATTCGTAACTTCTCTATTCGTGTTAATGAACACATTACCGGCATTAAAAAAGGTCGCACCAACCATAGTGTACCTAGACATTACCTCCATGTTCATAATAAGAAGGTTATAGGTACCAAATTCCAGGTGATTGACCATTTTGTCCCTCACTGGAGAGGGGAGTCTCGCGTCAGGGGTGTTTCCCAATTGGAAACTTTCTGGATTTACCAACTTCGATGCTATTCTCCGTTTGGGCTTAACATCGATTGGGACATTAATTCCTTTATTAACAAGGCCTAATTTAGAATAATCTATCTCCATGTCTTATTTTTATATTGATGTGGGGGCGTTCATCCATGCCTTTCTTCTACTTGTAATTTTCTGTCTACTTTCCTGGTTCCGTTTATGTCATAGATCATCTCATTTTAGGATTTATTATTCCAATATTCTATTTACCACTGTTAGCTAGAGCACACTTCTGGCTCATATATCTTCATATAAATACATGATTTTTATATTATTATTCATATATATTATGTATGGTTATTTTTAACATTTTATGTTTTTCATTCCTGCTACACATCTCATGTCTATTTATATGATGTGGATTGTGGATGATTATCTGTAGTGGGTTATTTGCACCTTGTGGTACAATAGTATATTGATCCACATTTCTTTGGTATTAATGATTTTTTACATTTCTGTATAGCTGTCATATACTGCCAATATTGTACTTTTTTTAAGTATATTTTTACTTTTCAGAATGTTTTTATATTTATTTGCACAGATCTCATTTGTGCTATAAATGATCCCTGCATTGTACTGGTGCTATAGACCAATACTTTTCAGGGTATATCAATTATGTCTGCCCCCTTTTGTGTCCGTCATTTCTACTAGCCAAGCTCTGCTTGTAGTTGTGCTGACTGTTTGAAAGCATTGAGGGGCTGTTATCGGTGCTGTTACTAGGCTGTCTGTCTGTCTCTGGACGCACTTCCTGTTGCGGTTCATGATATGGACCTCACGACGGAGATATGGAACGCAAGCATTTCCTGGAGGAGTTGCGTGATGACGTTCCCCAGCGTCAGTATGATGACGTCATTACGTGCGTCGCTTACATGATACGACGCACGTGGGACAAGGAACGCATTCACTCCTCGGATTGGCGGCGTGATGACGCATGCCAGCTGAGACGTCATGTCTCATCTCCGTGCGCGGCCCCTTTTGCTTTGTCAGTCTGTGTTGAATGACGAACACATAGGTGGGTAACTCTTGTTTGCGATTGGATAGCCTCTCTTATGGGGAGGTCACACATCAGCTGTGGTGAGTCCAAGCAATTATGTTACATGTATATTATGGCGTGGTATTTTCCTGCAGGTTCATGCCCCAGTTGATGCATTCCTTATGCGAAACATGTCGGGTACATGAACCTGCTTTGCTGCTACGCCGTTATTTGAAACTATTTTTGTGATCACCATATTTGCAAGTCTCTGCATGGAAGCCTGCATGTTTTCTTGTTTTATTTTTCACACCATGTGTGTTTTGTGACTTGTTCCTGAATAAATGTGATTTTTATCTTGCCATCTGAACCTGCACTATGAGGAGTCTCCTCTGTTCCATTTTTTTTATGTGATCTTTGATACACTGACGTCTTGGAAATTTCGTGCCTACATCCTGGAGAGGATTAGATTCCCTGAGTTTGCTTCATCTGCTGCTGCTCCAGGAGGACAGATCCAGTGTGGTCTACACTTACATCTTCTGCCTGTTTGACTCACCACCGCTGGTGTGTGCGTCCACATATAGGGGTAAGAGTATTCATTTCTTTCCCCCATCCCTGGTGTTGGAGTCACATCCCCGGGTGCTATGGATTTATGAACATACATATCCTATGATCTCGAAGTCTCGTTGGATTTATTATATGGGGACTATGTTCTAATGTTTCAACATTCATGTAACATTTCTGTCATCCGTTTCCAGTCCACACATTGTCACTCTCATTGGACTTTTATATGAGTTTACTGTACACAGCTACACTTGATTTTTTATATATATGTGTAGGTATTATCTGGAGTGACGCACAGTTGGAATTTAACATTCTTGGCCTCTCTGTGGGCTGTATACTTTCTTCACTGTTTGTTGTCTGTCCCAATCCCTTTGTGTGTTTGGGCCTTCATACACTTTTTGGGCGCTGCATTTTTTGTTTTTATATGTTATTTTTGCAATATGTCTATTTGCTGATGCGGGCAGCCACGATTACACTTTATTCACCCAGTAGCGCAACTTTTCTCTTTCTTGCATTTTTTCTTCAGACTAATTTATTGTTGCAGCTTCTTTCACACATTTTTTGGAAATGGATGTGTTTGATTATAGAACAGCTCGTTCCTTTAATACGGAAGGGGTTTTTGTCCCTTTGAATGCCAATTCAGAGGTCAGTGGTCTCTTTATGAGGCTTAAAAATCTTATGGTCTCAGAGATTCATTTGGAATGGGACATTGCGTTCCTTGAACAATATACAAAGGAACACATGGTACCCAGAGGGTTACGTTGGGATGTACATCCCCAACAGGGTGATCCCGACATAGACGTTTGGTTTCGTTATTTCAATGAGGCGGGTATTAATTTCCTAAGTTTTCTCGTTGAACGGAAAAAAACTAAAATGTCTATCATTGATAAGGAAATTAGGGAACTAAGAGATTCACTTCTCCCGCATAAAACCACATCTGAGTATATTTCTCTTTCATCGAGTCTCAAAACACTTCTCGAAAAGGAAGAAAGAGACCAACGTACCAAAAAACAAAAGAAATATACTCGTGATGTCAACGATTATAAAACCAATTTTGTTTTCAATTGGCAAAAAAAAGACATTATCTCTCAGTCTGATCCCCCTGCTTCTGTGCAGATGGATATGTCACTTCCACCAGTAATGGCTGGGCCATCTACATTTATATTACCCCCCACCCAAGCTCCTGTGATGAATAGGATTGAACATCCACGCACTCCTAATGTTCCCAATGGTCGGAGAGCTAATGACCATGTCCCTAATAGGGGTAATGGAGGTAACAATCCTCCTCGTGGGAGAGGTAGCAATATGAGAAGTAGGGGAAGAGGGACCCAACACGGGAGGAACGATGGCTCGAGGCATTTTGATTACCATGATAGGTCATCTTATGGCCATAATGCTAATTATGGTGACCAATATCAGGAACCTTATTATTCACAACACACCCCTATTCGTACTCATAATAGGTTCTCACCCCTTAGAGAGGGTTCATTACGGAACAACCAAGAACCTTATCATTCTTATATGCAAAGAGAACATGATCATTATGTTAGATCACCATATACCTACAATGACACATACACTGCTCCCCACTCGGATTTTCCCAGAGCTCTTGCGGGTCCCAAGCGAAGAGGAGAACCAGACGAGGCAGCCGAGGTGGGAGGCGGGCCAGGAAAAAGAAGGAAAGTCTAATATCCAATATGAGTGGCATTTTCAATTTGAGTAAAGCCACGTTTTCAGAAGCTGAGATGCGTATCTTGGACAAAGGCTTAAAATACGCACCCTCTAAGACTTTGAATAAATTTAATACATTTGTGGACGTACATAAATATGTCCGCAAATTGAATATACAGAGGCACTTCATTGCTAACCCATCCCCACCCAGAGATATTAGTGGAGGGACTGATTGCGTCATTCATACTGGCTTGTCTAATCCCTCCTTATTTAACCCTCCTAATGTCTCTGCTCCATCTATTAGGGTGTTTAGAGATTTGGTCCTTGGGGACCTTGAGACATTACCTAAGGCCAAAATCTATGATCATCCGGATATTAAGGCAGGTTTAAAAACCTTATGTGAACGCAAGGACATTATAATCCGCCCTGCCGATAAGGGGGGTGGTCTAGTTGTGTTGGATAAATTAGATTATCACACCGAAATGTGCAGAATCCTTGATGACACTAGCACTTACATGCCCCTGAATAGAGATCCCACTAAAGTATTTAAGAAAGATCTGAATAATTTGCTAGATAAGGGATTCCAGTTAGGAATTCTGGACAAAAAGGAGAGAGACTTCTTGGTGCCGATTGCACCTAGAATTCCCATTATGTATTATCTCCCGAAAGTCCATAAAAACATTTTACACCCTCCTGGCAGACCCATAATAAGCGGGATTGACTCTGTGACGTCCCGCATTGGTCGTTACATTGATTTCCATCTACAACCGCTTGTTCAATCCACTCCATCTTTTCTAAAAGACACTGGAGCCACTATACGTCTTTTAGAAGATGTTGACTTTAGTGGAGATTGCATTCTCGTTACTGCAGATGTAACATCACTATATACGTGCATACCGCACAGACTAGGATTGCACGCGGTGAAACATTTTATGGCCATGTCTGGTCTGATACCTCAGGTCCAACAATGCTATATTATGGATTTGTTAACATTTGCCACTCAGTCCAACTATTTCTGGTATCATGGCCAGTTTTTTTTGCAAACCAAAGGTGTCGCAATGGGCGCCAAGTTCGCCCCTAGTCTTGCGAACCTTTTTATGGCCCTGTGGGAGGAGGATGTCGTCTATGCCTTGCAACGCCCAGAACTAGTTCTGTGGGCAAGGTATATTGACGACATCCTCCTCCTATGGAAGGGTGATGAGGAGTCTTTACATGACTTCATGGTCACCCTGAACGATAATGATATGGGCATTGTGCTTACCTATGAGATGAGTCGTAACACTATCCATTTTTTGGATTTAGAGATTTCAGTTGTGGACCAAAGATTGGTGACAAAAACTTTTTTTAAGCCAACAGATCGTAATGGGTATATCCCAATCGACAGCTGTCATTACAGCTCTTGGCTCAAATCTGTACCATTTAGTCAACTACTTAGAGTCAGGAGAAACTGTACACATCTTGACGATTTCTACATACAAGCGGACACCCTCAAGTCAAGATTTGTTGAGAAAGGTTATCTTCCGTCTGCTATAGATACAGAAATCGCAAAGGTGTCTTTGCTGGACAGACAGTCTCTAGTTGTTGAACGTCCTAAACGTCCACCGGATCCACGATTTAGGTGGTCCTTTGTGACCCAATTCTCTATACAGCATAGACGGATCAAGCATATTCTGAACCGACACTGGGGAGTTCTTAAGAACGATCCCCTGTTGGGCCCAGTGCTCCCAGATCGGGCAGGTGTTGTTTATAGAGGAGCTCCATCTCTTCGCAACCAGATTGCTTCTAATGTAGTCGACCCTCCGGACAAATCATGTCCGTCTCTTTTTCCTGATATGAAGGGCTACTATCCGTGTAGACGCTGTAATGTGTGCATTCACAATGTTATTGGGCGTAGTAGAAGTGCCAGTTTTACATCCTCTACTACCTCCACCATATACCATATGAAACAGTTTACCACATGCACTACAAGTTTTATTGTTTACCTTATTACATGTCCATGTAATAAGCAGTATGTGGGACGTACTATTCGTAACTTCTCTATTCGTGTTAATGAACACATTACCGGCATTAAAAAAGGTCGCACCAACCATAGTGTACCTAGACATTACCTCCATGTTCATAATAAGAAGGTTATAGGTACCAAATTCCAGGTGATTGACCATTTTGTCCCTCACTGGAGAGGGGAGTCTCGCGTCAGGGGTGTTTCCCAATTGGAAACTTTCTGGATTTACCAACTTCGATGCTATTCTCCGTTTGGGCTTAACATCGATTGGGACATTAATTCCTTTATTAACAAGGCCTAATTTAGAATAATCTATCTCCATGTCTTATTTTTATATTGATGTGGGGGCGTTCATCCATGCCTTTCTTCTACTTGTAATTTTCTGTCTACTTTCCTGGTTCCGTTTATGTCATAGATCATCTCATTTTAGGATTTATTATTCCAATATTCTATTTACCACTGTTAGCTAGAGCACACTTCTGGCTCATATATCTTCATATAAATACATGATTTTTATATTATTATTCATATATATTATGTATGGTTATTTTTAACATTTTATGTTTTTCATTCCTGCTACACATCTCATGTCTATTTATATGATGTGGATTGTGGATGATTATCTGTAGTGGGTTATTTGCACCTTGTGGTACAATAGTATATTGATCCACATTTCTTTGGTATTAATGATTTTTTACATTTCTGTATAGCTGTCATATACTGCCAATATTGTACTTTTTTTAAGTATATTTTTACTTTTCAGAATGTTTTTATATTTATTTGCACAGATCTCATTTGTGCTATAAATGATCCCTGCATTGTACTTGTCATGGATATGCAGCAGTGTTTGTCTGTCAGCTTACCTTCCTTCCCATGTGTTCATCTTAGAGGCCTGAGCCCTTTCACCTGGCTTCCTTTATAATCTCCTCCCAGCCTGACTCCACCCCAGGCCCTATCACAGAACACTATATTAACCTGTGCACTGCAAGCCTGCTTTGCTGATCAACGTGTTTGTTAGGCATTGTGTGTTTGGGTTCCTGCCTGCCGTGTGCTACGTCTGTCTCTCTGTTACGTTATTGGCTTGTCCCCGACCATCCCTGTCTGCTCGTGACCCTTGACCTTCGGCTCGTTCTTCGTTATCCTTGTCTGCTTGTGGCCCCTGACCTTCGGCTTGTTATTCGGTTCTCTCTATCGTGTGCTGCTGCTTCCCCTTATCCTACGGGGCGTGAGCTAGGAAACTCCAGGGGCCGCGACCTGGTCCCAGCCTGCAGCGTAACATCCTCACCACTAGAGGCCCTGGAGAAGACCAGCTGGGTCTTAGACTCCGCGCCCTGGGGAATCTTGGCTCTCGCTTCCGTTGGGATCCCGGTTGTGCTCCTCTGGTCCCGCTTTCCACAACCACCCAGTTTCCTATCCACAGAAGCCAGCCATAGGGTTCACTACCTCGCGGTGCACTCCTGTCCCCCTACGGTGTGCATCTGTCACCTGGCCACAGGTGACCCTGACAGTTTGATCAGCCATGAACCCGGCTGACATCCCGCTACCCGCGGATGATCCATTGCAGGGCATAGTTTGCAGACTTGAAACCCAGGAATCGAATCAGACTCAGGTGATGCGATTCCTCCAGGATCTGGCTTCTCGCTTCGAGCAGCTTCAGGCCTCCTTGGGAACCCTGAATCCGCAACCTCAAATACAATCAGCGGCTGCACCTATTGCACCAGTCGCAGCCACACACTCACTACAACTGCCAGCTCCGTCCCGTTTCTCTGGGGACTCCAAGGCTTGCAGGGGGTTCCTTAGCCAATGCACGATTCATTTTGAGCTCCAGCCCCAAAACTTCCTGTCTGATCGGGCTAAGGTAGCCTATATCATTTCCCTCCTCTCTGGTGAAGCTTTAGCCTGGGCAGCCCCTCTGTGGGAACTGAATGATCCAGTGGTTTCTAGCCTGTCTGGCTTCTTGAAACTTTTTCGGAATATCTTCGAAGAACCGGCTCGTGTCTCTTCAGCGGCCAGCGCCCTTTTACGTCTCCGCCAAGAGTCTGCTTCTGTGGGACAGTATGCCCTTCATTTCCGCATACTGTCGGCTGAGTTGAGCTGGAACAATGAGGCCTTAGTCGCAACCTTTTTGCATGGCCTGTCTGATAGAGTGAAGGATGAATTAGCAGGAAGAACCATCCCCACTGATCTGGCCGGCGTTATCTCCTTGTGTAACCAGATCGATATTCGCTTTCAGGAGAGGACCTTAGAAAAGCAACGCCAGCAGTCCTTGGTTCTTAGTCAGCCTGAGCTCCCCTCTCTTCGACCCGTAGAGCATCTCCTACCAGCTGAGGAACCCATGCAGCTGGGTCGGACCAGGCTATCCCCCGAGGAACGTGCTAGGCGCAGAACTCTTGGTCTGTGTCTTTACTGTGGGGGCAAAGGTCATTTTCGTGACACTTGCTCTCTTTGTCCAGAAAAACGTTCGGGTCCACTTCATCTGGAAAGTGGAGTATTGGACCCAGAAATATCACCTTCCCCTTCTCGTCTTCTGCTTTCTGTGTTCCTTCATGTTGGTGCTTCTTCTCATTCGGTCTCAGCATATCTGGATTCCGGAGCCGCTGGTAATTTCATGGACTGGGAAATCGCATCGTCCATGAGACTTACTCTTTTGCCCCTCACCACGCCATTGGTGGTCTTGGCGATTGATGGTACTGTTCTCCCAGGGGGACCTATCCGCTTCCAGACCCTCCCTGTTAAGATGTCGGTAGGGACACTCCACCAGGAGTGGATATCCTTCCTTATCTTACCCAAGGCCTCAACGCCTATAATTTTGGGTCTCCCATGGTTACAGCTTCATTCTCCTCATGTGGACTGGACTACTGGACAGATCCTGGCTTGGGGTCCCTCCTGTTCCTCGTCCTGCCTACCCAAGGTTGCCCCCTGTGAATCTGAGCCGGTCATTCATTCCAGGTTGCATAACCATTTACATTTCTCTGTCCCTAACCACCCTTGGACGCACAGCCAGGCTAGCTTGTCTACAAGTCCTGCAGTCGCTACGTCTTGCGATGCGATTCAGGTAGTCGCTACACCTGACTCAGCTATTCACTCTGCCTCTGTACTAGTTATGCCAGTCCAGCCCATGCCCAGTGAGCCTCCTACTTTTTCTTGTTCGGGACATTCTGCTTGTCCTTCAGCTATTCAGCTTGACTCCTGCGACATGTCACCTTCTAACCAACCTGACTTCAGGGTTCCACTGACATCTGCCCAGTCTGATGGTCCTGTGCAAGATGACCAGTTCCCCTTTAAGGGTCTAGGGGACCCCCCTCAGATTCCTGTTGATCCTCTCATGCCCTTGCTTATTCCTAGAGAGCCTTTGGTCCTCAATAGATCTTCTTGTCATCTCCCTACCTCATTTTCGGTCTCTGAGGATAATCTTAAGTATGAGGTTAGACAAGTTCTGGATTCTCGGCTCTGCAGAGGCATTCTTCAGTACCTTGTGCATTGGAGAGGTTTTGGTCCTGAGGAGGCGTCTTGGATTGCTGCATCTGATGTCGCTGCACCTCATCTGTTGAGAAGGTTTCATCAGAGATTTCCCTTTAAGCCTGGGTCCAGGCGGGGGAGGGCCCATAAGAGGGAGGGTACTGTCATGGATATGCAGCAGTGTTTGTCTGTCAGCTTACCTTCCTTCCCATGTGTTCATCTTAGAGGCCTGAGCCCTTTCACCTGGCTTCCTTTATAATCTCCTCCCAGCCTGACTCCACCCCAGGCCCTATCACAGAACACTATATTAACCTGTGCACTGCAAGCCTGCTTTGCTGATCAACGTGTTTGTTAGGCATTGTGTGTTTGGGTTCCTGCCTGCCGTGTGCTACGTCTGTCTCTCTGTTACGTTATTGGCTTGTCCCCGACCATCCCTGTCTGCTCGTGACCCTTGACCTTCGGCTCGTTCTTCGTTATCCTTGTCTGCTTGTGGCCCCTGACCTTCGGCTTGTTATTCGGTTCTCTCTATCGTGTGCTGCTGCTTCCCCTTATCCTACGGGGCGTGAGCTAGGAAACTCCAGGGGCCGCGACCTGGTCCCAGCCTGCAGCGTAACATCCTCACCACTAGAGGCCCTGGAGAAGACCAGCTGGGTCTTAGACTCCGCGCCCTGGGGAATCTTGGCTCTCGCTTCCGTTGGGATCCCGGTTGTGCTCCTCTGGTCCCGCTTTCCACAACCACCCAGTTTCCTATCCACAGAAGCCAGCCATAGGGTTCACTACCTCGCGGTGCACTCCTGTCCCCCTACGGTGTGCATCTGTCACCTGGCCACAGGTGACCCTGACAGTACTGGTGCTATAGACCAATACTTTTCAGGGTATATCAATTATGTCTGCCCCCTTTTGTGTCCGTCATTTCTACTAGCCAAGCTCTGCTTGTAGCATTGAGGGGCTGTTATCGGTGCTGTTACTAGGCTGTCTGTCTGTCTCTGGACGCACTTCCTGTTGCGGTTCATGATATGGACCTCACGACGGAGTTATGGAACGCAAGCATTTCCTGGAGGAGTTGCGTGATGACGTTCCCCAGCGTCAGTATGATGACGTCATTACGTGCGTCGCTTACATGATACGACGCACGTGGGACAAGGAACGCATTCACTCCTCGGATTGGCGGCGTGATGACGCATGCCAGCTGAGACGTCATGTCTCATCTCCGTGCGCGGCCCCTTTTGCTTTGTCAGTCTGTGTTGAATGACGAACACATAGGTGGGTAACTCTTGTTTGCGATTGGATAGCCTCTCTTATGGGGAGGTCACACATCAGCTGTGGTGAGTCCAAGCAATTATGTTACATGTATATTATGGCGTGGTATTTTCCTGCAGGTTCATGCCCCAGTTGATGCATTCCTTATGCGAAACATGTCGGGTACATGAACCTGCTTTGCTGCTACGCCGTTATTTGAAACTATTTTTGTGATCACCATATTTGCAAGTCTCTGCATGGAAGCCTGCATGTTTTCTTGTTTTATTTTTCACACCATGTGTGTTTTGTGACTTGTTCCTGAATAAATGTGATTTTTATCTTGCCATCTGAACCTGCACTATGAGGAGTCTCCTCTGTTCCATTTTTTTTATGTGATCTTTGATACACTGACGTCTTGGAAATTTCGTGCCTACATCCTGGAGAGGATTAGATTCCCTGAGTTTGCTTCATCTGCTGCTGCTCCAGGAGGACAGATCCAGTGTGGTCTACACTTACATCTTCTGCCTGTTTGACTCACCACCGCTGGTGTGTGCGTCCACATATAGGGGTAAGAGTATTCATTTCTTTCCCCCATCCCTGGTGTTGGAGTCACATCCCCGGGTGCTATGGATTTATGAACATACATATCCTATGATCTCGAAGTCTCGTTGGATTTATTATATGGGGACTATGTTCTAATGTTTCAACATTCATGTAACATTTCTGTCATCCGTTTCCAGTCCACACATTGTCACTCTCATTGGACTTTTATATGAGTTTACTGTACACAGCTACACTTGATTTTTTATATATATGTTGTGACAGCAGGAAGGTAAAGTCACCTGGTTGCATCCAGGGGGGTAGATATATTTCGCCCAGATTCAGGCTTTACGCCGATTTATACAACTAGGTGGAGAGTTGTATAAGGCTAGTGGGCTCATGGATGACTCATACCTCTAGGGAGAGGGCTGGGCGTCGTGCAGACAGGGAGTGGATGAGTCCAGCTGAACCTTGTCAGCTCATTTAGGCCTCTATAAGAAAGCCCAGATTCATTAGATGTTAGCTCATGCCTGGAAGCAGACCTGTGTGGACTGTCTAGGGAGAGTGAACCCCTGTGCGGTGAGAGAAAGCCTGTGTGGCTATATTTTGCTTGGACATTTAAAACCAGGGACTAGGACAGCACTAGGCTGATCCCAGTTGTTAGTTAGGAAACCTGTATGTTTAGTCAGAGGTCAAGTTGACCAGGATTTATTTTGTTTGTTTCTTTTGCTTTGCTGTGTTTTTGTCACTGTAAATAGAAAATAAACGGCACCTTTTTGATTTTGAAAACCACAACCTCCGTCTGCTGGGCCTGTTTTTGTGTGGGGAGCCCATCCCGGGGGTCACACACACCCGCTGCCGAGCTAACCCCCTCACAGTTGGTGGAGAACCAGTGGCAGTTTTTTTTTAAGCCAGCATGGAGGAGATACTGAAACAGCTGGCTCTAGCAAATGCCAATCAACAGCAGACAAATGCAGGTTTGCAAAAGAGCCTTGCAGCTCAACAACAGAACTTCGCAGCCCAGCAGCAAGCTCATCAACAGAGCCTTGCAGCCCAGCAGCAAGCTCACCAACAGAGTCTGGAAGCTCAGCAACAAGCCCAGCAACGATCTGAGGCCCGCTTCATAGACCTATTACAGAAGCAAGAGCAGAGACTACAACAAATGGAAGCAGTAATGCAGCAACGTCCGCAGACCAGTGAGGAAAGCCGTCCCACTAATACCGCGTCCTTTGGGGTGAGTCGTTTATTGACAAAAATGACTGGAGAGGATGATCCAGAGGTATTTTTGACCACGTTTGAAAGGACTGCTGAAAGAGAAAAGTGGCCTGAGGAGCAGTGGGCTGGACTGGTGGCTCCTCTGTTAACGGGTGAATCGCAGAAAGCTTACTATGACCTAGAGCCTGACCAAGCAAAAGACTATGTGATGCTAAAAGCTGAAATATTGGCAAGGCTGGGTGTCACCCTGGCTGTCCGGGCTCAGCGTGTGCATAACTGGACTTTCCAGCTTGGAAAACCCCCCAGGTCTCAAATGTATGATCTCATTCACCTGAGCAGAAAGTGGCTACAGCCAGAGACTTTGTCCGCACCAAAGATTGTGGAACGTGTTGTAATGGATCGGTTTTTGAGAGCTCTTCCTACTGCCATCCAAAAGTGGGTAAGCCATGGAGACCCAGAGACGGCCGATGGTCTTGTGGATCGTGTGGAGAAATACTTGGCTACAGAGAACCTGACGGCCTCTTCCAGAGACACTCGGACTTTCCACCCTAAGACCAGACCATCCCCAGGGGCGGATAAGATGATTCCAAGGGGTAAGGGTGGAGAGAGTGAGAGGGTGGGAGCTCTACCCCAAGTTTGGCGAGAACAGCCTGGGAAATCAGCGGCTCAAGAGGCGGCAAGAAGGATCATTTGCTACCGCTGCCGGCAAGCGGGACATATTGCAGCAAATTGCCCGGTTTTGGAGGAACCCATGCAGTGTGACTTTCTGACGGACAGACGTCAGTCGCTGTGTGCGACAGTCGCATGCACTGCCATTCGGGGAACTGAGAAACATTTATGCAAAATGTGTATTAATGGTAGAAATGTTGTGGTATTGCTGGATTCAGGTAGCCTTGTGACCCTGATAAAGGCTGAATTAGTTAAAACAGAGGTCTCTGGGAATAGCAAGGTAGCTGTTATTTGTGTGCATGGGGACACCCGAGAGTATCCAGTGACTACAGTGTGTTTCGAGACCCCCAAAGGTACCCTTTCTCATCCAGTGGGCTTAGTGTCTCAGTTACCGCATGACGCCATTGTGGGAAGGGATTTTCCGAAGTTCTGGGAACTGTGGGATGATCCTGAGCCCCCCACTGGTGCCCCTATGTACCAGGAATATGATAGCCAGAACTCCTCTGAGAGTGGTGAGGACTCTCCCGAATTTCCCTTGTCAGTATTGGCAGGGGAGACTCAAGAAACTGGAGAGGAGCCCACCTCCTCAGACGAAAACCTACCGTCTGTGGAGTTTTCTGATCTTGAGGTTCACAGGGAAAACTTTGCCACAGAACAGTTGAAAGACCCCGCCCTAATAAAGGCACGGGAAAACGTAGTGAAAATAGATGGCGAGTTAGTGAACCCAGATAATACCTGCACTTACCCATACTTCAGCGTAGAGAAGGACCTACTGTATCGGGTGGCAAAAAGGGCAGAAGAAACCGTTGAGCAGCTTGTGGTGCCCAAACCTTACAGGAAGTTGGTGTTGGAGTTGGCCCATGGGCACATTCTTGGAGGTCATCTGGGGACAGAGAAAACCCGAGAGAGGGTATTACAGAGATTCTATTGGCCTGGGGTGATGAAGGACATAGAAAATTATTGTTCCTCCTGCCCTGTGTGTCAGAGGTCGGCCCCGATGCCACACTTCCGTAGCCCGCTGGTCCCTCTACCCATCATTGAGGTCCCGTTTGAGAGAATCGCAATGGATTTGGTAGGTCCTATAATCAAGTCCGCTAGGGGGCACCAGTACATATTGGTTATAATGGACTATGCCACCCGTTATCCAGAAGCGATCCCTCTCAGAAATACCTCGGCCAAAACCATAGCCAAAGAGCTATCTCTTGTTTTTAGCCGGGTGGGTATTTGTAAAGAACTGCTTACGGACCAAGGTACACCCTTTATGTCCCGGGTTATGAAGGAGCTGTGTAAATTGTTCAAAGTGACGCAATTACGTACATCTGTGTATCACCCCCAAACCGATGGGCTGGTTGAAAGATTCAACAAAACCCTAAAACAAATGTTGAAGAAAGTGGTGGATAGGGATGGAAAGGATTGGGACTGTCTACTTCCTTATTTGATGTTTGCTATTAGGGAGGTGCCCCAATCCTCTACGGGATTCTCCCCCTTTGAGTTACTGTATGGGAGACACCCAAGAGGGCTGTTGGATATTGCCAAGGAAACTTGGGAAAGTGAGAGTTCTCCCCACAGGAGTGTGATTGAGCATGTCGCCCTGATGCAAGATCGAATTGCACAGGTAATGCCCATCGTGAAGGAACATTTGGCCCAAGCGCAGTTGGCACAGCAGAGAGTGTACAACCGTGGAGCCAAGACCCGTACCTTTTCCCCGGGGGATAGGATATTGGTACTTGTCCCTACGGTTGAAAGTAAATTCCTTGCCAAATGGCAAGGCCCCTACGAGATAATGGAAAAAGTGAGCGAAGTGAATTACAAGGTCAGACAACCAGGAAGGCGAAAGCCCGAACAGATCTATCACGTTAATCTGTTGAAAGCCTGGAGGGATAGAGAGTCCCTAGTCGCAGACACTTGGTCACCAGCTCAAACTGGTTGCGTGATTCCTGAGGTTGGAATCGCAGCCACCTTGTCACAACCCCAACAACAGGAGGTTAAGGAGTTTGTGCTTCGCAACAAGGAGGTATTCTCTGAGCTGCCGGGACAAACATCTGGGGTAGAGCATGTCATTATTACCCCGCCCGGTGAAAGGGTGAAGTTAAAACCCTATCGGATCCCAGAGGCCCGACGGGAGGCAATACGGGAGGAAGTACAGAAAATGCTGAACTTAGGGGTGATAGAGGAGTCCCAAAGTGATTGGTCTAGTCCCATTGTGTTGGTGCCTAAACCGGATGGGAGCTGGCGATTTTGTAACGATTTTCGTCAGTTGAACAAAGTTACAAAATTTGACACCTACCCCATGCCACGTATAGATGAGTTGATCGACCGGCTGGGAACAGCCCGATACATGACGACTCTTGACCTCACAAAAGGGTATTGGCAAATCCCCCTGGCCAAGTCAGCCAAAGAGAAAACCGCATTTGTAACCCCAGACGGGGCGTTCCAATATAAAAGAATGCCGTTCGGGTTACAGAATGCGCCGGCCACATTCCAGCGGAAAATGGACCAGATGCTGAGGCCCCATCGGAAGTATGCTGCGGCTTACCTGGATGACGTAATTGTCCATAGCACAGATTGGGCCTCACATCTGCCAAAAGTGCAAGCAGTCCTGGACTCTGTTCGGGAAGCAGGGTTTACGGCTAACCCCAAGAAGTGTACCATTGGGCAGGAGGAGGCCAAATATCTTGGGTACACCATTGGGAGGGGAGTAATAAAACCCCAACTCAACAAAGTCGAGGCCATCCAGAGTTGGCCACGTCCCAACAGCAAGAAGCAGGTACGAGCCTTTCTGGGAATCGCTGGGTATTATCGGCGATTCATTCCCCACTTTGCTTCTAAGGCTGTGCCCCTAACCAACCTGACGAAGGGGAAAGGGTCGGTCATGATTAAATGGACCCCCGAGGCTGAGGCAGCATTCCAATTCTTGAAACAAGCCTTATGTAGCCAGCCAGTGTTGTACTCACCCGACTTCTCTAAAGACTTTGTCGTACAAAGTGATGCGTCAGATGTGGGGTTAGGAGCAGTATTGTCCCAGGTCTGGAACGGGGAAGAGCACCCAGTCATTTACCTCAGCAGGAAGTTGAAGTCCCATGAGGTAAATTACGCCACCGTTGAAAAGGAGTGTTTAGCGGTGAAGTGGGCTCTAGATTCCCTTCGGTACTACCTGCTAGGTAGGCACTTTGACATGGTTACGGATCACGCTCCGTTAAAGTGGATGGCTCAAAACAAGGAAACAAATAGAAGAGTGAATAGGTGGTTCCTGGCCCTCCAGGAATTCAACTTCACAGTAAAGCATCGCCCTGGCGTTCAAATGGGGAATGTGGATGCTTTGTCTCGAGTACATGAATGCCTGATTGCTGGTGTTCCAACCCCGAGGTTAAAACAAGAGGGGGGGGTATGTGACAGCAGGAAGGTAAAGTCACCTGGTTGCATCCAGGGGGGTAGATATATTTCGCCCAGATTCAGGCTTTACGCCGATTTATACAACTAGGTGGAGAGTTGTATAAGGCTAGTGGGCTCATGGATGACTCATACCTCTAGGGAGAGGGCTGGGCGTCGTGCAGACAGGGAGTGGATGAGTCCAGCTGAACCTTGTCAGCTCATTTAGGCCTCTATAAGAAAGCCCAGATTCATTAGATGTTAGCTCATGCCTGGAAGCAGACCTGTGTGGACTGTCTAGGGAGAGTGAACCCCTGTGCGGTGAGAGAAAGCCTGTGTGGCTATATTTTGCTTGGACATTTAAAACCAGGGACTAGGACAGCACTAGGCTGATCCCAGTTGTTAGTTAGGAAACCTGTATGTTTAGTCAGAGGTCAAGTTGACCAGGATTTATTTTGTTTGTTTCTTTTGCTTTGCTGTGTTTTTGTCACTGTAAATAGAAAATAAACGGCACCTTTTTGATTTTGAAAACCACAACCTCCGTCTGCTGGGCCTGTTTTTGTGTGGGGAGCCCATCCCGGGGGTCACACACACCCGCTGCCGAGCTAACCCCCTCACAGTGTAGGTATTATCTGGAGTGACGCACAGTTGGAATTTAACATTCTTGGCCTCTCTGTGGGCTGTATACTTTCTTCACTGTTTGTTGTCTGTCCCAATCCCTTTGTGTGTTTGGGCCTTCATACACTTTTTGGGCGCTGCATTTTTTGTTTTTATATGTTATTTTTGCAATATGTCTATTTGCTGATGCGGGCAGCCACGATTACACTTTATTCACCCAGTAGCGCAACTTTTCTCTTTCTTATATATAGATAAAATAAATAACCAGAGAGGGGAGTTGAAATATAAAACATCAGAAATCGCAGAAGTTTTTAAGACATACTATAGTGTATTATATGACATCAGAGTGAAAGAGTCACAACTTGAAGACGAAAGTAGGAAACTTAGAATACAGGAGTACCTAGAGGAAACCAACCTACCAAAGATAACATCGGATAGAGCTGAGCTATTAGAAGACCCAATCACACATGAAGAAATAAATAAAGCCCTCCGAGAAACACCAGGGGGAAAAAGCCCAGGACTGGATGGATTCCAGATTATGTACTACAAAAAATTTAAAGATCAGCTAGTCCCAGAATTATGTAATTATTTTAATGGAATAGGGGAAGACGCAGAAATAAGAAAAGAACCTCTCCTTGCCAATATCTCTGTTATACTAATATAATATATACTAATAGCGCTACTTAACACAGATACAAAGTTATATGCAAAGGTATTGGCAACGAGATTAAAAACTTTAATGCCGGAACTAATAAACGCAAATCAGGTGGGTTTTGTAGCAGGAAGGGAAGGGAGAGATAATAGTATAAGAACTTTATTACTCATGCGGAAAGGGAAGGAGAAGAAACCCCCAGTCGTACTCATGTCAATAGATGCTGAAAAAGCATTTGACCGAGTCGACTGGAGGTTTATGATGGAGACACTCCGTAGTATAGGACTGGGATCCAAATATATGAGATGGATTAAAAACCTATACGCCCACCCCATGGCTGGGGTAAAGGTCAACGGGAGTGTGTCGTCTGTATTTGAGATGCATATGGGTGCCCGCTCTCACCCCTTCTGTATGTGTTGGCACTTGAACCATTATTGTCAAATATACGGAACAGTCGGGATATAGAGGGAGTGATATTGGGAGAGGAAGAACATAAGGTGGCTGCATATGCAGACGACATACTCCTATACCTAACAAAGCCAAGGATATCACTGCCCAACGTAGTAAAATAAATAAAAAAATATGGTGATCTTTCAAATTTCAAGATTAATCCAATCAAAACGGTGATGCTAAACCTAGGACTAGATAAGAAAGAAGAAAGACTACTACAGAAAGAATTTCCATTTACTTGGGAGACGAAAACATTAACATATTTAGGAATTAAAATAACACCAACGTTAGAAGAACTGTACCCGGTTAACTTCATCCCTTTAAAAAACGAAATTAAATCTGAACTAAAAAATACCTTTAGGAGACCCATTTCTTGGACAGGAAGGATCAACATACTGAAAATGACGATCCTACCGAAAGTGACGTACAGGCTGCAGATGCTTCCAATAGACATACCACAATCTTTTTTTAAGGTAATTAAAACTATGATTCTGCAATATATATGGCAGGGTAAAAAGGCTAGGATAAATTACGCACTGTTAACCCGGGAAAAAAAAGGGGGTTATGGCCTTACCAGATATAAAGGGATACCATAAGGCAATCATATTAGCAAGATTAGCGGAATGGGCAAATCCGTATACAAAAAAAAAATGGGTACAAATGGAAAACACATTAATTAAGACACATTTACAAAAAAGTATATGGATTCCACTAAAATTTAGAGCACTAGGCACAGATACACATTATATAACTCGGAATGTACTAAAAATATGGGATACACTGTATCGACACGAAAAATGGAAATACAATTCTCCATTAATACCGCTAGCGGGCACAGAGTTTTTTTACGCCAGGAAATGGGACAAGAATGCGAAAACAATTGGGAACTGCACAATTAAAGGATATTATCACATTAAGCAAAATAAGGTCAAAACAAGATTTAATTATGATACGGGTGGAACCAGCTAGGCGACTGGGAGTATCTCCAGTTAAAATACTTAGTTAGCACTATAAAACAACCAATTAGAAAACGCACTAACTTCAATAGAAAAGATATGCAGTAAAAAAGAGCCCTTGAGGCATGGTATATCACAGGTATACAAAATATTAACAGAACTAGAAACGGAAGGACCATTACCATTTTTAGAAAAATGGGGACAGGATCTGGGTAAAGAACTAGAGGAAAAGCAAATGATTGAATCAGTATATAGTTTTGCATCAGACATAACCACAACTGAAGTAAATTATAAGAGTATGGTAAGATGGCATTTGACCCCAGAGAGGTTGAATAAAATCCATCCTAGGGGGTGTAAGCAGGTAGGAACAACAATACATATGTGGTGGGAATGTCCAATAATAGAGTACTGGGAGGAGATCCTGGCATATATTGAGGTAGTAACCGGGGGAAATTTTTTTACAAAATACCTGGACATGCTTGTTCCATGGCACAAACAAAACAAAAAAGAAATACGGAATAACGTTGGTCCCACCCGTGATCAACGTGGCAAAGGGGTTAATTCCAAAAAATTGGTTATCAATAAAAAAAAACGACCATAAAAGAATGGATACAGCGGGTGGACTACATCTCGGATATGGAGTACCAGAGCCAGGGAGAGCAGGGAAGGGGGGAAGCTATAGAGCAAGATGGAAAAAATTTGAGAATTTTTAAACTCTCAGATAAATATGTGCAGGGAATGATAGAACAAGATAAGGAATAAAGTAAAGTCAGAAAGGAAGATGACAGATCGGGGAGGGAAGGGAAGAAGAGGGTAGGGAGTAGGGGATGGATGGGGAGATAGGAGGGGGGGGATATGGGCATTGGGGAGGAGAAAGGGAGAAAAAAAAAAGGGAAAGAGTGGAAATATGTAAGTCCACCTATTTTTGTATTAGTTTTTCATTATTAGACCAATGTGGGTGTGTGTTGTACATGTTTAATCATTTTCCAATAAAGAATAAATAAAAAAAATAAAAAAAAATAACTACAATGCCAGAGTTTACTCACTGACCTTGGGTCTTTGCAAAGTATCCCAGGTGTTACCAATGGTATGCATTATTCGTTTATGAATCTTTAGTGTGATGCTTGTAAGGACAAATGTACAATGTAAGAGCATGTAAATTATCCGAGATGATGATTTTGTCAATGTCATGGAAATGTAAATTATTGTGGATTGTGATTGACATTAAAGATTAACCTTCATCTGTGGTCTCCTGAAGAAGCTTAGGTGCAAAACTAATTGAGGCAAAAGAACACTCCCCTTATGTTTCTACATGGACTGGCAACTAAAAGACTGGAAAGACAAATCACTACACTCATTATTATGATGTAACATGTACTAAGGGTGGTGATATATAGATAATTGTTCTGTGCACAATGCTCATGATATCACAAGTACAGTATTATGGTTATTATTATTACATCCTTATGATGAATGATTGTTTTACATCAATTGTTTAATTTTGAATTAATAAATCAAATTGTAATTTTTTTTAATATAGAAAAAAAAAACATTCCCTTGTCCACTCAGATCAGGCTCTAGGCAGAGGAAATCAATGCACACCAGTTCCATGGGTCCCTGACTTTGTAGATGGCCCATTGGGGCAGCTTGATGGGGCAGGATCTTCCTCTGGATGCATCGGGCACAAGAATGACAGTACCCTTCAACTTCGGCGCGCATGCAGGGCCAATAGAATCTGTCTCTCACGAGGTGAAAAGTTCTTTCAGACCCCAGATGACCATGATCTTCATGGAGAGCAGTTAGGACCGCCTTCCTGTGTTTAGCGGGCACGAATAGTTGCCACTTTTCTTCCAGATCATCAGAGGGGCCCCTTCGGTAGACCACCCCTTGATGTATCTGCAGCCGGTCCTACTCTCTATGTAACAGTCGGGCTTCTTTGGTAGAGTCTGTTAGAAGCATCTCAGGGCACTGGTTCTCCAAGGCCTTCAATACCAGCTTTCCAAGGGGGTCTTCCAATTGATCCCTTCTTAAGTCCTTCTTGGACAGTTTAGGTAGACTCTCTTCTCCGACTTGGGTCACATTACAATAATGTCTGGGTAATCCAACAGCCGAAACTCCAATCTCTTCGGCCCTTGATCCTCCACTGGCCTGAAGTTCCGCTCCCTGGTATAAGGCTCTCACTCCTTCCGGGGTCAACTGAGTCCACTCTTCAGTAGCATCACTGGGGGCATAGGACCTTCTGGATAAGGCATCTGCATCCCTATTTCCGATTCCAGGTCGGTATTTTAAACTGAATGTGAAACCCGAAAGGGCAGCCAACCATCTGTGTCCTGTTGCATCCAGTTTAGCGGTGGTCAGGAGGTAGGTGAGAGGATTGTTATCCATCTTGACCACGAATTCAGCCCTGTATAAATAGTCTTTCAACTTGTCCACTACAGCCCACTTTAAGGCCAGGAATTCGAGCTTGTGTGTGGGGTAATTCTTCTCAGCAGGGGCCAGACTTTTACTCACATAGGCAACAGGCCGCAAGTGACCACCGTGCTCTTGGTAGAGTTCTCCGCCTAGCCCATCTCGACTGGCATCAACATGCAACTCATACTGTTTAGTGGTATCTCCAAAACGGGGGCAGTAGTTAAGCTTTCCTTCAACTGGATGAAAGCCTTTTCACACTGGGTGGTCCACTGGTCCTGGATAGACTCTTTAGATTTTCTGGGCCCTGCAGTGGGTTTCACTGGTTTGACCGGTCCTGGGGCATCATCTTCCCTTTCACTCTTCAATAGTTCATTAAGGGGCTGGGCAATCTTGACAAATCCCTCCACAAATCTTCTATAGTAGGAGCAGAACCCCAGGAACGACCGAAGATCAGTCACGTTGGTGGGCCTTGGCCAAGAGGTGACGGCATCCAGCTTCTTGGGGTCTGTAGCTACCCCTTCAGCAGACACAACATGGCCCAGGTAATGGACTGAGGACTGGTAGAATTGGCACTTCTCTGAAGAAAGTTTCAGGCCTTCTTCATGGAGCCTCTTCAAGACCTTTTCCAACCGCTCTTCGTGTTCTTCGAGAGTTCTACCGAACACAATAATGTCGTCCAGGTACAACAGCACTTCAATCAGGTTCATGTCTCCCACAGTTTTCTCCATCAGTCTTTGAAAGGTGGCTGGGGCTCCCGACAAGCCCTGGGGCATGCGGTTGAACTCAAAGAAACCCACTGGGGTGATGAAAGATGTTTTCTCCTGATCTTCAGCGTGCATGGGAATTTGATAGTATCTACTCTTCAAGTCCATCACACTGAACCACTTAGCCCCTGACAAACTCTGCAAAGCATCTTCTATTCGGGGGGTGGTGTACTGATAAAGTATAGTCCTTCTGTTCAGTGTTCGGTAGTCGATACACAGCCTCAATGACCCATTTTTCTTCCGGATTACCACTATTGGAGAGGCGTAGGGGCTTTGAGACTCTCGGATAATGCCCATCCTCTTAAGTTCTGCTAATTGCTCACGCAGATCTTCTAGGTCAGCCAAGGGAACCCGTCGGACTCTTTCCCTAAACGGCTTATCTTCCTGTAGGCGAATCTTGTGGGTGGCACTCTTCGCACATCCCACATCAAATTCATTCTTAGAGAAGATCTTCTGCCATCGAGCAAGTTGGGCCTTGGCCCTCTCTTTCCATACTGGTGGGAGGGTCGTGTCTTCAGAGCAGAGCTTCTCCACGGTGACTTCACCCCTCTCTTCCTCCTCCAAGTCAGATAGGGCAACTGGGGTGGCTGAGTTCACCTGGCCCAGCAGCATTCTGGCTGGTACCCTCACTGGTGTGGTAGCAGTATTCCTAATGCTCACTGAGATCTTCCTGTGACTTCTCTTAAGGGCCTTCAATGGGACCACTTCGGGAATTTCTTCTAGTCCCCTTTGATTCTCCTGTGGATACGGTTCAAGAACGACAAAGGGGCCTGGTTGCTCCCAGGTGAGCTTGACGGAGGCTCTCAAACAAGTCACCTCTCCTGGCTGTAATACCTTCTCCATCTTATCCAGCTTCCAGATCTTTCCAGCCCCTTCTGCCGGGGCATTTTGCTCCAAAACCAACTGCTGGTAGACTCGCTGTAGCATAGGATGGACTTCTTGGGCTACAGGTGTCAGCAGCCTCCTGACCAGGTCAGTGTTGGTCCCTATAATGAGGGAACTCTTGCTGGCCCCTGGCAGTCGAGGACAAACTACGGCCAGGGTGTCGAAGGTCTCCGCCTCTCTGGCCACTGAGGGGTCAAACGTGAGTTTGATTGGGAGGTATCCATCCTAGGGGAAACTCTGTGTTCCAATGCCCCATATCTCCAGGTCTTCAAGTTTTTGTAGTGGTAGATGTCTGAGGTGATTATTGTAGAAATCCCGATATAGAAGAGTCACTTGGGCTCCTGTATCAAGAAGGGCCTTTGTGTAGATTCCTTCTACCTGAATGGAGACTACCGGGGAGGGCCCCACTAATTTGACAGGAAGTTTCTTTGGAGAGGCTTTCTTACTTGACTCAGTAATCTGCACTTTTCTTCCTTTCTTCTTGAGCCTCTTTCTGGATCTCAATCCTTGTTGGGCCTGGTATGCACTGATTTCCTGCCGTTGAGCATTTTTGGATGTAGAGTGGGAGGTGCTAGGTTGCTCAGAGGTTACAACAGGGGTTTTTGGCAGAAGACTAAGTTCCCTCTGTTGTCTCCCCGTGCTGAGGAATTCTTTGGAGTTAGCTGAGACTGATGGGCACCCGGTTGACTCCTTCAACGGGGCCCTCTGACGTTTTCCGCCGGCTTGCGGTATGGTGCTGCAACTTTCTTCGGGGTGGGGCACATTCGTCGATAGTGCCCAGTCCCTCCACAGTTGAAACAGACTTCATCATCCTTGGAGCGTTGATATGGGAAAGGGGAGGTAGTCTGAGTCACTTCTGTTGTGGTTCCTCCTTCTTTATTTGTTCCTGAGACCTTTGCCATCAATGAAGTCAGCATCTCCATCACTTGTGTCATCTGAGACTTTAAAACTGCTACTTCAGAGTCCCGTTCCATGGCCATTGCAGATCTAACCCCAGCTGAAGGGGTAGAGATGGGTTGAATAGTTGCCTGTTGATCATTCAGCAGCGCTTCTTCATCTCTCACCACTCTGATGAGGTCAGGGTAACTTAATGACGTGACACCCACAGAGATTTTCAAATGGAGCCAAAACTAGATCAGAGCGCAGAGCCCCTCTTAAGATTTGCTGCATCCTTGCTTGGTCTATAGCAGAGGGTGCCATTCCTTTCTTCAAGACTATCTGGCATAACATCTTGTTCAGCCGTCTGATATATTCAGAAAGGCGCTCTCCTGGCTGTTGGAGAGTGTGTTCAAACTGATAGATGAGATCAACAGCCTTTTCCAATTGTCCGAACTCTTCTTGCAGCATTATTAAATAGTCGTAGGCTGTACAAGCGGCATTACTGAACCTTAAGTTCCTGACAGCTTCCGCAGCAGCTCCTCTTAGGCTCTCGTTTATACGCTGCTTCTTTTTGGCCTCTGGCAGTTCCCATCCTTCCAGAGCTTGCATGGCTTGCTCTATCCAAGCATTGAATTCTCCTCAGTTTCCTGTATCCAGCTTCCACACATACTGTGTTGTTCTTCTGGCACTTTGACACAAAGGGGGTGATTTACTATCAACAGTGTGCTGCGCCGGTTCATACCTTAATTGGTGCACCGGATAAATCCTTAATTGAACCGGCGGCGCACTGCTATAGTAAATAAAAAAATGTCAGCGGCGCCCTATTGAAAATGAATGGTTCCCTATGGGAGCCCATTGATTTGAAGACCGGGACCGCGCTAGAAAAGAGCTGGAAGAAGATAGCGGGGCGCCCGGCAGAAAGACCCCCGAAGTCGGAAGAAGACCCCCGGAGCTGCCTAATAAATTACTTTAGAAACCTGTTGTGTTTTTTATTGACTTTTTTTTCCACCAGGTGAATGGGTAGGGGTACGATGTACCCCATACTCATTCACATAGGGTGGGGGGGCCGGGCTCCCGGATTCCGAAAAGCCCCCCGCCCGCAGACCCCGACAACCAACGGCCAGGGTTGTCGGGAAGAGGCCCTTGTCCCCATCAACATGGGGGCAGGTGCTTTTGGTGGGGGAGCGCAGGGCGCCCCTGCCCCAAAGCACCCACCCCCCCATGTTGAGGGCATGCAATCTGGTACGGTTCAGGAGGGGGGTCGCGCTCGTTCGCTCGCCTCCCTTTCCTGACCTGCCAGGCTGCGTGCTCGGATAAGGGTCTGGTATGGATTTTGGGGGGACCCCCACGCCGTTTTTCTGCGTAGGGGGTTTCCCTTAAAATCCATACCAGACCTAAGGGCCTGGTATGCTCCTGGAGGGGAACCCATGCCGGTTTTTTAGTTAAAATTTGGCGTGGAGTTCCCCTTCATGATTCATACCAAACAGGGGACAGCGAGCAAGAGGCTTGCAGTACCCTGTCGCCGAGAAACAGCGCAATGGCATCACGCTGGAGACATTCTCGGGCAGGTAGTCGCCTCTAGGACACGACTTGAGCGGCTGCTTCACGCTCAAGTCGTGTCCAATTTGCCTCGCAAAGTCGCACTGTCCCTCTGTCAACTGGCACACGAATCGCCCCGCAAGTCGGATCGTCTTCATCCGACTTCCTGGGCGACCTCTATTCAAATCAATGGGCTCCCACAGGGAACCATTCATTTTCAATAGAGCGCCGCTGACATTTTTATTTACTATAGCAGTGCGCCGCCGGTTCATGCGCTCAATTAAGGATTTATCCGGTGCACCAATTAAGGTATGAACCGGCGCAGCGCACTGTTGATAGTAAATCAACCCCTTTGTATATCCCTGTATGTTGTGGGCGTTGAGGTGCTTATCTAATATTTTTTTTTAGTTATTGATGCTCCCCGCTGAAACCACTGCCTGTGGAAGAGAATTCCACATCCTTACTGCTCTTATGTCTTGTACACACGACCATTTTTCCCGGCAGGAAAAAAAACGACGTTTTTCCTGACAGGATTCCTGTCAAGCCTGCCTTGCATACACACGGTCACACAAAAGACCGCTAAACTTTAGAATGTCAATAACGCGGTGACGTCAAAGACTACGACTAGCTGACAAAATGACGTTCTATGCTTCCGCGCATGCGTCAAATTGTTTACGATCATGCACGTTTTTTTTCCCCTTGGGAAAACCATAGAGACGACCGGTTTTCCCGGCAGGATTTTTTCCTGACGGGAAAATAGATCTTTTTTTTCCTGTCGGGAAAACTGCGATTGAGCATACACACGGCCGTTTTTCCTGGCGCAAAAACTGTCATGGCAGTTTTCCTGCCGGGAAAACCGGTCGTGTGTATGAGGCATCACAGTAAAGAACCCTCTCTGCAGTTTAAGGTTAAACCGCTTCTCTTCTAATTTCTGAAGTATGACCGCGCGTCTTTTTAAATTCCCTTTCGCGGAAATGTTTTATCTCTATTATGGGGTCATCAGTACGGTATTTGTACATTGAAATCATATCCCCTCTCAAGCGTCTCTTCTCTAGAGAGAACAGGTTCAGTGCTCGTAACTTTTCCTCATAACTAAGGTCCTCCAGTCCCTTTATTAGCTTTGTTGCCCTTCTCTGGACTCTCTTCAGTTCCAGCACATCCTTCCTGAGGACTGTTGCCCAGAACTGGAAGGCATACACCAGGTGCGGCCGGACCAGAGTCTTGTAGAGTGGGAGAATTATTTTATCTCTGGAGTTAATCCCCTTTTTAATGCACGCCAATATTCTGTTTTCTTTGCTTGCAGCAGCTTGGCATTGCATGCCATTGCTGAACCTATCATCTACTAGGACCCCCAGGTCCTTTTCCATCCTAGATTCCCCCAGAGGTTCTCCCCCTAGTGAGTAGATTGCATTCATATTTTTGCCACCCAAATGCATTATTTTACATTTTTCTACATTAAACCTAATTTGCCATGTAGTTCCCCACCACATTAATTTGTTCAAATCTTCTTGCAAGGTTTCCACATTCTGTGGAGAAATTAATGCCCTGCTTAGCTTAGAATCGTCTGCAAATACTGAGATTGAGCTGTTTATCCCATCCTCCAGGTTGTTTATGAAGAGATTAAATAAGATTGGTCCCAGGACAGAACCCTGGGGGACCCCACTTTCAACACTAGACCATTTTGAGTACACCCCATTTATCACTACCCTCTGAACTCGCCCCTGTAGCCAGTTTTCAATCCATGTTCTCACCCTATGGTCTATGCCGTCAGACCTTAGTTTGTACAGTAAAAGTTTATAGGGAACTGTGACAAATGCCTTTGCAAAAACCAGTTACACCACGTCTACGGGCCTTCCTTTATCTCAGGGGTGCCCAACCTTTTGAAGAGCGAGGGCCACTTAAGCGACTTGGTAACTGGTCGCGGGCCACAATGAGTGGAGCGGGCAGGTGACAGGTTCTGTGTCCCCTCTGCATATTCAGAGCAGACACAGACCACTCTACTCTATGGGCCCTTCGATCCGATCCGCCCTGATGGAAGGGGACAGATCCCCTTCTGTTTTTTCAAGCGAGTCTGATTGGAGGTAGGTGGGTGGGTGTAAACAGACACAAGTTCGTTTACATCTGCCGCTCCATAAAGTTGAATGGAGGGTACGTTTGGGTCGGACCGATCGTGTAAAAGGGGCCTAAGGCTGCTTTCACACCAATGCGCTGTGCTTTACCCACAACTCGGGTGCAATGCACCTGTGGGTTAGCTGCACTTTGCCACCACTGCAGAATAGATATGCCCATATATACACTGTGATTTTAGTAATAAACGTACTTTTAATAACAGTCTTCATTCAAGTATCGTCAGCTGTCCCAGACAGAGTGCATTTGGTATCACTCCGCCTGTGACAGGAGTTGCCACTGTGCAGGAAACATTGGCCTATGTGGCTCTGCTCCGCAGCTGCTTGCTTCCTCTACCGCCGACTTCATTCACAATACTGATGCTCTGGAAAGGCGGGTCAGCAACCCGTGATCTGTGCTTGCCAACCCACCATCCCAGAGCACAAGGTCACGGGCCACATCAGAGGGCTCCACGGGCCACTGGTTGGGCACCCCTGCTTTATCTAGATGCCAGCTCACCTCCTCATAGAAGGTTACTAGGTTGGTTTGGCAAGAATGATTCTTCATGAATCCATGCTGATTACTGCTATTGATACCATTTTCATTACTAAAATCTTGTATATAGTCCCTTATCATCCCCTCCAAGAGCTTACATGCTATTGAGGTTAGGCTAACTTGTCTGTAATTCCCAGGGATGTATCTTGGTCCTTTTTTAAATATTGGAGCTACATGGGCTTTTCTCCAATCTGCTGGTACCATTCCAGTCAGTAGACTGTTCGTGAAAATTAGGAACAATGGTCTGGCAATTACTTGACTGTGTTCCTTAAGGACCGTTGGGTCCTGGTGACTTATTAATGTTAAGTTTTTAAAGTCTATTTCTAATCCTATCCTCTGTTAGCCATGGAGGGTGCTTCCTGTGATGTGTCATGAGGATATACATGGCAGTTTTGGTTACTGAACCCCCCCATTTCCCTCGTGAAGCCTGAGGAAAAATATAAATTCAATACCTTCGCCATCTCTCCAACCTTAGTAACCAGATTCCCTTCATCATTCTTTATGGGACCAATATGATCTGACCTCCCTTTCTTACTTTTTATGTATTTAAAAAATTTATTGGGATCTTTTTTACTCTCCTCCGCTATGTGTCTTTAGTTTTCTATCTTAGCTGCCCTGATTGCGCCCTTACATTTCTTGTTGCATTCTTTGTAAAGTTGGAATGCTGATGATGTTCCCTTATCCTTTTTTTTTGAAGGCCTTCTTCTTTGCTTTTATATGAATTTTTACATTGGAGTTAAGCCACCTAGGACTTTTTTTAGCTCTTTTAAATTTATTTCCCATTGGGATGCACTGGCTAATACCCTTATTTAATTATTCAAATTTTTCCACCGTGTTCTTCTAGCAACAATTGTAGTTTAGGGAAGTTTGCTCTTTTGAAATTTTGTATTCCCCTTATGTATACCTGCCGTGCCAACGGTGATCGGATTTGTTACAGAACCAATCGGTCTACAGGTTCAGGCCAATGATTTCTGGCCTGGACCTGCTGATCAGTTCTGGCGAATGAAATGCCTCCTCTGCCTGTGAAATGTAAACACAGGCAGAGGAAGTGATGTCACCTCCCCTCGTGGAGCCCTTTTCGTTTCCAGAGCGAGAGGAGAGGACATCTACTGTGAGTACACCAAGCACTACACTAACACCAGGACACATAGCCACACTTTTCACCCGCCCGACCCCCCTGATCGCCCCCCCAGTTAACCCTTCACTCCCTGTCACAGTGCCACCAAGTGCAGTTTTCAGATTTTTCACTGATCACTGTACTGGTGACACTAAACAGCGTTAGGGCAGTTAGTAGTAAGCCCGGTTAGGTTTAGGGGACCCCCCATTAACCCCTCATAAAGGTTTAACCCCTTGATCACCCCCCAGTTATCCCTTTCACCCCCTGTCACCAGTGTCACTAGTATAGTGTACAGATCTATTTTCTGATCGCCGTAATAGTGTCACAGGTGCCGCTAGTTAGTTGGTTAGTTTCACTGTCAGTCTTTTATAGCGTCGGGGTACCCGCATATATTACAGTACCTGCCCGCGAGAATGTGTTTCCAGCGCGATCCCATCTCGCTGGTTCTCGGCGACAGGGTACTGTACATCTTGCGCACGCTGCAATAGGATAAACACATATCGGAGTGAGCGCGAGTAAGAAGCGACAATGTTCCCTCTCTATGGAGGGGACATTGTCGGGGATCCGACTTGGATCCCCGCCAATACCAGGCACTGTGTTTGGTATGAATCATGAGGGGGAACTCCAGGGGGAAATAAAAAACCGGCATGGGTTCCCCTCCAAGAGCATACCAGGCCCTTAGGTCTGGTATGGATTTTAAAGGGAACCCCCCTAAGCCGAAAAAAACGGCGTGGGGGTTCCCCCAAAATCCATACCAGACCCTTATCCGAGCACGCAGCCCGGCCGGTCAGGAAAGGGGGTGGGGATTAGCGAGCGCCCCCCTCCTGAACCATACCAGGCCGCATGCCCTCGAATATGGGGGGTGGGTGCTTTGGGGTAGGGGGGTGTCCTGCGGCCCCCCTACCCCAAAGCACCTTGTCCCCATGTTGATGAGGACAAGGGCCTCTTCCCGACAACCCTGGCTGTTGGTTGTTGGGGTCTGCGGGCGGGGGGCTTATTGGAATCCGGGAGCCCCCTTTGATAAGGGGGCCCCAGATCCCGGGCCCCCACCCTATGTGAATGAGTATGGGGTACATCGTACCCCTACCCATTCACCTGGAGGAAAAAAGTGTCAATAAAAAAACACATTAGACAGGTTTTTAAAGTAATTTATTAGGCAGCTCCGGGGGTCTTCTTCCGACTTCGGGGGTCTTCTTCCGACTTCTCCGCTCTCTTTTCCCGCTCTCCGGTGCCTTCTGCCGGGCTCCTCTGCTATCTTCTTCCAGCTATTTTGCTAGCGTTGGCCCGGTCTTCTCTGTCGTCTTCTTCTCTGTTCTCTTCTTCCGATGTTGACACAATGCTCTCTCTGACTTATATAGGCATGGGGCATGGTCACCGGGTGATGTCACCCAGTGACCCGTCCCTTATGGCATCACAGTCCCGGGGCATGATGGGACTGTGCCGCCATAAGGGGCGGGGTCACCGGGTGACATCACCCGTGACCACGCCCCATGCCTATATAAGTTATTGCGCACCGTGCACATGGCATTACAGCGGGAGAGAGCGTCGTGTCAACATCGGAAAAAGATGTTGGTGTGGATCAATATTTTTCATCTGATCAGAAATATATTAGCGTCCCCAGTAGTTTAGTGTTCCCAAAAATGCGGCGTTAGTGGGATCAGCCCAGACACCTGCTAGCACCTGCGTTTAGCCCCTCAGCCCAGCCCATCCAAGTGCAGTAGATCACTGTCATTGACAAAACACAACACACATAACTGCAGCATTCACAGAGTCACACCTGATCCCTGCGAACGCTAACAGTTAATTTTTTTGGTAGCGATTGACAACCTGGTGCGCTTTTGCCTGTGAGTCACACTAGCTGTACCTATAAATTTAGAGGCCAAAATTTCCAAAGTGAAGAGGCCTACACATTTCTGAGCATGACAGATAAGAGCGATGGGGAAGCTCCACTGTCAGATTCAGGCTCAGTATACGAACCAGACCAGTAGAGAGCAGCGGCACCCTGACAGATAGCTCTGACGATGGAGTAGTGGTCCCTGCTAAGGTCAGGCGTACCTGACCCCGTTCTTCTGTTGTTGAGGTGCAAGAACCGCAGGGCTCTCGTATGGAGCAGAGAGCTAGTACTGGTGCCGCTTATCCTTCTGGTGAACTGGCAAGCACCAGCGGCCTAGTACATCTTGGTCGTAGACAAACCAGCACTGCAGTAACTGTCAGGGATACCCTGTAGCAAGGCATATGCTTGGGCGTTTGCACATGTGCACATGTGTTCCTACGAGTACCCACCGGGCCAGGCAGCGGCGCGTGTACGTGCGCGGGAACACGCGGCAGGCGTGGTAACATGCGGCAGGCTCGCACGCACTAACTCGACTTGGTGCCAGTTACCCTTTAAAAGGACAGCAGCTACTCTAGTGCAGTGCTGTCTGATCTGCAGCTTTACCTGAGCCTGATCCTGTACCTGCTTGTGATTACTGACCCGGCTCTGTTTGACTATTGCTGCCTTCTCCTATCCTGACCCGGCTTGCCTTGACCCTGCTATACCTGTACCTGTTGATCTCCCGTTGCCAACCTCTGCCTGCTTGCTGACTACTCTCTGCCTCCTGTATTACCTACCTGTTACCTGTGCTGGCCTGGCTTGTCTCACTCTTCTCCAGCCTGTTCCCGATCCTGTACCTGCCAGTACCCAGGGGTTGCTGACCCACACCTGTAACCACCTCCTTCCGCTGCTTCTACAGTCCAGTTCTTCAGGTAGATCATCTCTACTCATCTGTGCCAGCTACTACAGATCTTACAGGCACTCCCACCTCACTGCGCTCTCGCGACCACTGTTGCAACCCCAGTGGTTCCCAAGCCAGGGCTGTAAGAGAGGTCTCCTTCTACTATTGGGCTCTGATACAAGGTACGTGACAGTATCAGAGAGCCATGTCTGAGCCTACTGAATGAGCCTCACGGATGGAGGAAGTTTTCTGGCACCTTGCAGCTCTCACGCAAGCTGTGCAATCCCTGCAAGAGGGGTACCTTAAGTTGGAAGGACAAGTTTAGACATTAGCAGTTCTTGCCAGTACAGCTCCAGCATCCTCCGCTACACCTTCACAAACTATTTCCTCTCCCTCCATGGTAATGCTTCCACCTGAGCCCAGAGTTCCCACTCCTGAAAGGTTCTCTGGGGAGCGCAGCAAGTTTTGGGCCTTCCGCAATGCATGCCAACTGTAATTTGCTTTGCAACCCCGGACTTTCTCGCTGGAATCCACCAAAGTGGGGTTTATTTTTTCACTGCGGTAAAGGGAGCCTCAGACTTGGGCCCACCGATTGCTGGAGGAAAACGACATGCAAACGCATGCCATGTCGTCTTTCTTTGATGCTATGTCTCAACTTTGCGACGACCCACAACGTACTTCCACGGCAGAGACTGCTCTCCACGCGCTCCATCAAGGCCGCAGAGTGGCTGAGGGCTATGTTACGGACTTCAGATGCTGGAGCGCAGACACTCAGTGGAATGACACAGCTCTGCGACACCAGTTCCGCATGGGTTTATCTGAGAACTTGAAAGATGAACTTGCTCGAGTGGGAACACCCGACACTCTGAAAGGACTTTTCAACCTGGCAATTCAGATTGACCGACGGCTCCGTGAGCGTCGATCAGAAAGATCTACCCAGTAGAACCGCCCTGTATGGATGACACCAAAAGCTCCATTTCCGGCCTATCTCAACCCGACCCCTGCCAGTTCAGGTCCCACCAACCCTACATCTGATGCTCCTGAGCCCATGCAACTCGGATTGGTGTGCCACGCTTTATCCCAAGAAGATCGATTATGCCACCGACAGAACAACCTATGCCTTTACTGTGGAGAAGCCGGCCATTATGTACGTGGTGAGTACATGAGTAAGTTTTCATCTTCTGCTCCTACTAATCTCTCAACACTGCCTGCTCAGGCAACTCACCTTGCTCTTTCTCTATCATTCCAGCTCCCGGGAAGAACAATCCTAGTCAACGCTATTATTGATTCCGGAGCATGCAGTTGTTTCATTGACTTAGCCTTTGCCACCCAGCAACATATTCCCTTGCGACCAAAGACGCACAAACTGTCTGTCTTTTTAGCTGATGGCTCACGTATCAGATCTGGACTGGTAACCTAAGAAACACCCCCACTACCTGTTACTTCTTCATCTCAGCATAAAGAACTATTGAGCCTTGACGCTATTACATCCCCATTGTTCCCCGTCATCCTGGGCCTACCTTGGCTCCAGGCCCATAACCCCCAGATCCACTGGGTATCTGGGGAGATCAAGTTTCTATCACCATATTGCCAGAGGCATTGCATACCAGAACCTCTGGGTACACCGGAAACCATACTATGTATGGACTCTGATCGAGATATTCTTCAGTCTGTACCTGAACCATATCACCAGTACCTCAATGTTTTCAGCAAACAGGGAGCATACACCGATTGATCTCCTGCCCGGATCTGAGATCCCATTTGGATGTGTGTTTCCGGTGTCAGAACGAGAACAGGAGGCATTGAAGGAATATGTCAATAAGAATCTCAAGATGTCAGGACCTGGGACCTCTTCGGTGTCTGGCGTTGACTCTTCTCGCTGAGCTATCTGGGATGCTGGACAGCTCCCTGCCTGATCTGCTGGACAAACCTATCTGATCCATTAGACTACTCTGCTTGGTGTCTTGATTGCTGTTGAACCCTGAACCCCTTGCTCCTCCCATGAACTTCCTATATAAGCCTTGTCTCAGCACTTCCTCTTTGCCAGGTTATTGTGCCTTCGCTGCTGGTGCCTTGCTGTTGCCTTTCCTGCTGCCATCTGTACCTACAACCACTCGTGATTGACCATTGGCTTGTTCCTGGACTTCTCTACTGCCTTATTCCAACCTGCAACCACCTGTGTTTGACCCTCGGCCTGTTCTTTGACTACTCTACTGCTTGATCCCAACCTGCAGCCACTCGTGATTGATCCCTTGGCTTGTTTTCTGACCACGCTGCTGTTTCATCCTTGTCTGTTATCCGCTATTGGACCCCGGGTTGCTCACACCCTGGTGGGGCAAACTTGAGGACCGCGACCTGGTACTAGCTTGCAGCTAAATCCATCTCCACCATCCGGAGCTCTGGGGAAAACCAGCTAGTACTTAGACTCCGCACCTAAGGTGAGCCTGTGTCATCTGCCAGAAGTGACTGCCTGTATTTTTGTCCTGTCACTGCTATTGCAATTGGTCTTCAAGCCCGACGCCTGATCGTGACACAAGAAGGGGTTCATCCACCCATCCACCTCCCCGGCAGGAGCAGGGATATTCTTTGTGACTAAAAAGGACCATTCCCTCCGTCCATGTTTGGATTATCGGGAGTTAAATAAGATCACGGTAAAAAAAAAACTATTAATATTATTCCAGAGACTTAGGTCTGCACTCATCTTTACTAAGCTGAACTTGAGGGGAGCTTATTTCCTGATCCGTATTCGAGAAGGGGATGAGTGAAAGATGGCTTTTCGTACCAGATTCGGGCATTTTGAGTACCTGGTCATGCCTTTCGGGCTCTGTAACGCTCCTGACACCTTTCAGCACTTCATCAATGATGTGTTCTGAGACTTACTGGACATTTTCGTAATCGTCTACTTGGATGATATTCTAATATTTTCAGGGTTCCCTTGATCAACACAGAGAGCACGTCAGTATTGTGCTAGGCCGACTCCGTCAATACAAACTATATGCAAAACCAGAGAAGTGTGAATTTAAGCGGCAGAGCATCCAGTTTTTGGGATTGGTAATTTCTACAGCAGAGTTAAGATGGACCCTGAAAAGGTGTCCACCATACTGGAGTGGCCTGTACCCACAGACAAAAAGGGGGTACAACGTTTCGTAGGTTTTGCAAACTTTTATAGGAAATTCATTAAGGGGTTCTCTGTCATAATCACCCCCATAACGCAACTGACTAAACAAAACCTACTATTCTGTTGGAACCCTGAGGCACAGGATGCTTTCGAAACACTAAAGAAACGTTTCACCTCGGCTCCAATTCTCAATCACCCTGACCCGTCCTTACCCTACATTCTTGAAGTGGATGCATCTGAAACTGCAGTAGGGGCAGTTGTTTCCCAGCGTCAGGGGGTCAAGGCCTTAATGCATCCTGTGGCTTTCTTTTCACTGAAACTTTCCCCAGCAGAGAAAAATTATGATGTAGGAGATTGTGAACTATTGCCCATCAAAGTAGCACTAGAGGAGTGGAGATACTTGTTGGAAGGTGCAAATCATCCTATACTAATATATACTGACCATAAAATTCTGGAGTATATAAGATCTGCTAAACGGCTGAAGCCACGGCAAGCTCAATGGGCCCTGTTTTTCTCTTGTTTTTCTTTTCAGATCACATTCCGACCTGGATCAAAAAACATAAAACCGGACGCACTGTCCCATATGTACGATGACCCCAAGGATTTGTCAGCTCCAGATACCATCCTGCCCGCAGGGAACTTTCTACTATTACAAACTTATCTTCTGTCACAAATCAAACAGGCTTCCATGAACATTCTTAGCCCCCCTAGAATTGGCAGGCCATTTTGGCATCCATAAGAGTCTTGAGCTGGTACGGCGTACATTCTGGTGGCCTTATTTGGAAGTATTTTGCAAAAAATATGTGAACTCATGCTCTTTTTGCATTCAGAACAAGACAGCAAGAAGTAGGTCCTGGGGTCTGCTGAAGCCTTTACCCGTTCCTGATAAACCATGGAGGATGATCTCCTCTGAGGGATGCACTGCAATCTTCGTAGTAGTAGATCAGTTAACCAAGATGGCCCATTTTTTGCTCTTAAAGAGCACCCCATCTGCTATGGAGACTGCCCGAGTATTTGTTAAGGAGATTGTTATGCTTCATGGGGTCCCTGCAAACATCACGACTGATCGTGGTGTACAATTCACTTTACGTTTCTGGAAAGTGTTGAAGATTGAGTTGGCGGTGTCCTCAGCATACCATCCCCAAACTAACCAGGAGGCAAACAGAGAGGACCAATCAAACGCATGAACAGTACATCCGATGTTTCACATCTTTTGCTCAGGATGATTGGGTTTCATTACTGCCGTTAGCAGAATTTGCCTACAACAATGCCAATCACTCAGCTACAGGGCAATCCCCTTTCTTTGCCAATTATGGTTTCCATTTGTCAAGTCTACAGTTCCAGCAGTCCAGGATACCATGGAAGGCACAAGCTGACAACAAGAAGGCCTTTGATAAGAAAAAAAGAGGGGAGCTGAATCTACAGCCGCGTGATCAGGTATGGCTCTCTACAACCAACCCTAAATTAAAAATATCCATCAAAGAAGTTGGCACCCAAATTTATTGGACCATTCTCGGTGAAGAAAAAGTTGAATGAGGTAATGTATGAACTTTCCTTACCTGACTCATTTAAAATCCATCCTGTGTTCCATGTTTCACTACTAAAACCTGAAGTACCAGATTCTTTCCCCGACAGAGGACCTAGACCACCGGAACCTGTTTTGATTGATGGAAACTAGGAAAACGAAGTAGAGGCCATCCTAGATTGCAGGAGAAGGCGAAATCAGGTACAATTTCCTGATTAAATGGAAGGGGTACGTACGGCCTGGAAGATAATTTCTGGGAACCCGCATGCAATATCAATGCAAGGTTAGTTTGTGCCTTTTTTATTGCGCATCCTGATAAGAAGGGCCAGATGGGCATCCGGAGGCTGTCCCTTGGGGGGGGGAAATATCACGGATACCCTGTAGAAAGGCAGAAGCTTGGGCATTCACACATGCGCACATGTGTTCCTACGAGTACCCGCCGGGCAGCGGCGCATGTACGTGCGCAGCGGCAGGCGCACGTGCGCAGGAACACACGGCAGGCATGCGTGCGCGCACGCTAACACGGCTTGGCGCCAGTGACCCTTTAAAAGGATAACAGCTGCTTTAGTGATTACTGACAGGTGACGTGGCAAGTTTCAATCCGCAACGTGTGGCAGGTGATGTGACAAGTCACAATCCGCAACTTGTGGCAAGTGACAAACGTGTGGCAGGTGACGTGGCAAGTGACAATCCGCAACTTGCGGCAGGTGACGTGGCAAGAGATAATCCGCAACTTGTGGCAAGTGACAATCCGCAACGCGTGGCAGGCGACGGTGGCAAGTGACACACTCGGGGCTCTCACTGATTCTGCATTATGGTGAGTTGAACCATTTAATTTTATATTACAGTGTAATAATAGAAACTAGAAAATGCGTGGGAATGCTTAATAGCTGAATTGCTAAGCTCACACCAAAGCCATTCACCATAATTACTACACTATCTTTAGGACATACAAGTGTCCCTTCAGTACTTATAAAGCCTCTTTTTGATCATTAATCCCCACACCTAATGAATGAGAGAGTGTGAGAGAACCCTTCAAACAAGCCTTAATAAATCCACAACAGTACATGCTATCAAAACAGCAACTTCACCATTAGAGACACGCAGCCTTTGTGAATGTAATCGGTATAAAATTTATGTTCATAAACTAAAAAATTTGGGCATGTCAGCGATTTAAAAAAGAAGTTTGCTGTGCGTTTCTCTGGGAAATGTGAAGAATTTTATACAGGACAGTCAATGGAAGAAAGTGTAGAACTCTTGTCATTTGGTAGCTCAACCAGCCAAAAGTAAAAGGCATATCACAAAACTGAAACTGAAACTAGACAAAAATACCTACGTTTTGATGTATAAATTGTGTATGACAAGTAGATCTTGTGGGCGTGAGAGCAATTTATAGGGAAGGAACTAAGATAATTTTTTTAAGGCTCTCTGCTGTAGCGATGACATCATCCACTCTAAGCAATCCCATAGACACTCTGTTAAATCGATAACATTTCCTGAAATGATGACTAAACTTAAACAGCTTTTTCACAAAAAATGTAAGAGATATCAAACTGAAAAGATATAGCCAGATAGCTGAATATTTTGTTAACATTTTAAAGTTTGTTTGGCGTCTGTAGGTGAAAGTATGAAGGAGCTTAAACTTTTGGGAGCAGATGAAGATTTTAAGGTTTTGAAGCATGCTCTCATTGACTTCAATGTTAACAAAAGTGTTAAAGAGCTTAATAATTTAAAAATTATAAATAGTACAAAATAAATTGAAGAAGTCCCATAATTAGCTGAAAGAGCTGAACATTTTAAAAGTTGAATGGTTTTAATAGCTGAAAGTATGCAGAAGTTACGCAGAGCCAAAAAACAAATGGAATAAAAATAAGAAAAACTAGAAAATGAATTTCCTGCAGAAAATGCGTGGGAATGCTGAATAGCTGAATTGCTAAGCCCACACCAAAGCCATTCACCATAGCCACTACACTATCTTTAGGACATACAGGATCTAGCAGCTTGGCTACCTACAGGTTCCATTCCTGGGGTTTCCATACAGTCATTGTTGTGATTGATATGATTATGCACTTCATGTACTATTGTTTTTATTTCATCTACCACTCTGTGTTATGGAATTGTAATAAATTATATATTTTTCTATATTTTCTATACCTCTTATTATATTTATATATTTAGCTTCATTGCCCTTAAAATCCAATTTTTTCTCTGAGGTAATTTCCTTTGTATCTTTAGGACATACAAGCAGTGTTCCTTCAGTACTTATAAAGCCTCTCTTTGATTAATAATCCCCACACCTAATGAATGAGAGACAGTGTGAGAGAACCCTTCAAACAAGCCTTAATAAATCCACAACAGTACATGCTATTGAAACAGCGACTTCACCGTTAGGCCCCATGCACACGAGACGCAGGTGCAAACTCTGCTGAACACACGTTTTTAAACGCTGAAACCGGCGTTTATAAACGCGCGTTTTGCCGCGTTTGCGTTTATAAGCGTTTCATCATAGACCCTCCCTAAGCTTAAAAAACAGTAAATTTTAACCATTTCAGCCAGTTTGTGAGACCAGAGTGAGTAGCAGCAGCTGAGAGAGCAGCAGTGTACTTGTATTTAGCGTATCACTTGCCACATCATCTGCCACAAGTTGTGGATTGTCCACTTGCCACGTCACCTGCCACGTCACCTGGCCACATCACCTGGCCACGTCACCTGGCCACAAGTTGTGGATTGTCCACTTGCCACGTCACCTTGCCACAAGTTGTGGATTGTCCACTTGCCACGTCACCTGGCCACGTCACCTAGCCATGTTACCTGCCCACATTACCTGCCACGTCATCTAGCCACGTCACCTGCCACAAGTTGTGGATTGTCCACTTTCCATGTCACCTGGCCACATCACGTGCCACATCACCTGCCACAAGTTGTGAATTGTCCACTTGCCACGTCACCTGCCACAAGTTGTGGATTGTCCACTTGCCACGTCACCTGGCCACGTCACCTGCCACGTCACCTGCCACGTCACCTGGCCACGTCACCTGCCACAAGTTGTGGATTGTCCACTTGCCATGTCACCTTGCCACATCACGTGCCACGTCACCTGTCACAAGTTGTGGATTGTCCACTTGCCACGTTACCTGGCCACGTCACCTGGCCATGTTACCTGCCACGTCACCTGGCCACGTTACCTGCCACGTCAGCTGGCCACAAGTTGTGGATTGTCCACTTGCCACGTCACCTGCCACGTCACCTGGCCACGTCACCTGCCACAAGTTGTGGATTGTCCACTTGCCATGTCACCTGGCCACATCACGTGCCACGTCACCTGGCCACTTCACCTGCCACAAGTTGTGAATTGTCCACTTGCCACGTCACCTGCCACGTCACCTGGCCACATCCCCTGTTCACGTCACCTGCCACGTCACCTGGCCACGTCACCTGCCACAAGTTGTGGATTGTCCACTTGCCACGTCACCTGGCCACGTCACCTGCCACAAGTTGTGGATTGTCCACTTGCCACGTCACCTGGCCACGTCACCTAGCCATGTTACCTGCCCACATTACCTGCCACGTCATCTAGCCACGTCACCTGCCACAAGTTGTGGATTGTCCACTTTCCACGTCACCTGGCCACATCACGTGCCACATCACCTGCCACAAGTTGTGAATTGTCCACTTGCCACGTCACCTGCCACGTCACCTGGCCACGTCACCTGCCACAAGTTGTGGATTGTCCACTTGCCACGTCACCTGGCCACGTCACCTGGCCACGTCACCTTGCCACGTCACCTGGCCACGTCACCTGCCACAAGTTGTGGATTGTCCACTTGCCACGTCACCTGGCCACGTCACCTGCCACAAGTTGTGGATTGTCCACTTGCCACGTCACCTGGCCACGTCACCTAGCCATGTTACCTGCCCACATTACCTGCCACGTCATCTAGCCACGTCACCTGCCACAAGTTGTGGATTGTCCACTTTCCACGTCACCTGGCCACATCACGTGCCACATCACCTGCCACAAGTTGTGAATTGTCCACTTGCCACGTCACCTGCCACGTCACCTGGCCACGTCACCTGCCACAAGTTGTGGATTGTCCACTTGCCACGTCACCTGGCCACGTCACCTGGCCACGTTACCTGCCACGTCACCTGCCACATCACCTGGCCACGTCACCTGCCACAAGCTGTGGATTGTCCACTTGCCACGTCACCTGGCCACATCACCTGACACAAGTTGTTGATTGTCCACTTGCCACTTTACCTGCCACAAGTTGTGGATTGTCCACAATGCAATGCAAGCAATTACAGTTTTCTTTTATATTTTTTAATAGTTTTTCATCATTTGCCATCATTTTTGAGATTTCTAATGTTAAAAAATAGGTCACCTTTAAAAACGCTTATAAACGCAAACGCGGCAAAACGCCGGTACCGCGTTTAGCGTCTGAAACGTGAAAACTTTTGCGTCTGAACCCATTTTTTTGCTTCTGGAAAAACGAGGTTAAACGCAACTGCTTGTAAACGCCAAAAAACGAGAGTGTGTGCATGGACACATAGGATAACATTGAATGGGTTCAGGAGCAGTTGAAAAAAGCGTCCAACTGCCTCTGAACGCGCGTTCAACAGCAAATAACAGCGTCTCGTGTGCATGGGGCCTTAGAGACACAGCCTTTGTGAACGTATCGGTATAAAATTTATGTTGATAAACAAAAAAATGTGGGCATGTCAGAGATTTAAAAAGAAGTTTGCTGTGCGTTTCGTTGGGAAATGTGAATAATTTTATACAGGACAGTCATTTGGAAGCTCAACCAGTCAAAAGTAATAGGCGTATTACAAAACTGAGCACATTGCCTCATTGACTTCAATGTTAAAAAAAAGTGATAAAAAGCTTAATAATTTAAAAAGTATAAATAGTACAAATTTTTTTCAAGAAGTCCCATCATTAGCTGAAAGAGCTGAACATTTTAAAAGTTGAATGGTTTTAATAGCTGAAAGTATGCAGAAGTTATGCAGAGCCAAAAAACGTATGGAATAAAAATAAAAATAAAATTAATAACAATAATAAAAAATGAATAACAATACTGGGAATGCTTGGAGAGCATTCCCACTAATAATAAAAATCTGAATAACAATACTGGGAATGCTTGGGGAGCATTCCCACTAATAAAAAAACTAATAACAATACTGGGAATGCTTGGAGAGCATTCCCACTAAAAACGAATAACAATACTGGGAATGCTTGGAGAGCATTCCCACTAATAAAAAACAAATAACAATACTGGGAATGCTTGGAGAGCATTCCCACTAATAATGCGCTTCAATCATTCTGACACCATAACAACCATGGTGCCGGGATGATTAAAGCTCCAACACCAACCATTTCCCTGAAAAATTGCCTGCAAAAAACGTATTTTCTGGCAGTGCCCCTCCCGAGACTAGACTCTGGATCCGCCCCTGTCCTGTACCTGCCAGTACCCAGGTGTCGCTGACCCACACCTGTAACCACCGCCTCCTGCTGCTTCTACAGTCTAATTCTTCCGGTGGATCATCTCTACTCATCTGTGCCAGCTACTACGGATCTTACAGGCACTCCTACCTCACTGCGCTCTCGCAGTGAGGTAGGAGTTACATACCTGGCTCGGGAACCATTGGGGTTGCAAGAGAGGTCTCCTTCTACCATTGGGCTCTGATACAAGGTATGTGACAGTAACACTTGATGACATGGCGAGTCCCATAGGTGTGGTTCAAGCTGTTGCGGTGGCTAGTACAAGTAGTGCCCCGCAGCCACCAAGAGTTCGAACACAGGCCCGTAGAGCCCAAAGTGTCCTTCCCGCTGCATATACTAACCCTGATTGGCAGCCCATCACTTCTGCAGCGTCTGTACTTCCCCTATTCACTGCCCAACTCGAAATTCAGGTGGAAACAGTTGATTTTATGTCACTTGATTTTCATTCACTGTTTTTCATGGAAGATCTCTATAGATCTATTGTGGACCAAAGCAATTTGTATGCTGGTCAATTCATCGCCGCTTATCCCCATTTGACCCTTGCAAAAGAATGAAAACCTATTACGATTTCCGAATTTAAGACCTTTCTGGGCCTATCCCTCCTCATGGGCATAACTAAAAAAAGTGAGTTGCGGTCATATTGGTCCGCTGACCCACTTCACCATATGCCCATGTTCTCTGCTTCCATGACCAGGACGCGATACGAGCAGATCTTGCGGTTCATGCACTTTAATGACAATGACAGGCTCAGCAATGGCATGCAATGCCAAGCTGCTGGAAGCAAAGCAAACAGAATATTGGCATGCATTAAAAAGGGGATTAACTCCAGAGATAAAATAATAATTCTCCCACTCTACAAGACTCTGGTCCAGGCGCACCTGCAGTATGCTGTCCAGTTCTGGGCTCCAGTCCTCAGGAAGGATGTGCTGGAACTGGAGAGAGTTCAGAGAAGGGTAACAACTAATAAATGGTCTGGAGGACATTAGTTATCTGGAAAGGTTACGAGCACTGAACTTGTTCTCTCTGGAGAAGAGACGCTTGGGAGGGGATATGATTTCAATGTACAAATACCGTACTGGTGACTAGGGATGGGCCGAACAGACCCCTGTTTGGTTCGCAACCAAACTTTCGAATACCGTGAAAGTTCGGACCCGAATAACGAACCCCATTAAAGTCAATGGGACCCGAACGTCAAAAATCAAAAGTGCCCATTTTAAAAGCTTATATGCAAGTAATTGGGCATACAATGTTTATAGGGGTCCGGGTCCTGCCCTGGGGGACATGTATCAATAAAAAAAACGTTTGTGAAAAAGTCATTTTTAAATGAGCAGTGATTTTTTGATTTTTAAAGTAAAAGCATACAAATAAAAAATTCCTGCCAATATAGTGCCTGGGGGGTTCCCCTTGGTCTACCTGTAAAGTGGCAGATCTGTACCATGTCTAGACTCATTAATTGCATTTATAAAGCCCAAAAAAAATGACATTTTCCCTGCAAGCTGCCTTTATTTTGCTCAGCAATAGCTGGGGAGCCAGTGTGTATGATGAGGCCACAATGTAGTGCACTGGGAACAAGATTAGAGATTTTTGGGATACATTCTGGTGTCACTTTGACTTTGGATAGAAGTAACGGGTGCATAAAAATTGGTCTTTGGGTGTCGGGGGCGCCTTCCCACCGTAACCCTATAGAGGTACCCTTGATAAAAGCAAGAATTGGCCTTGCTGTAAAAAATTGCAAGGATATGCACCTGTCAAACAGGTGAAGAAAAATTGGTCTTTTTGTGTCGTTGCGCCTTCCTTCGTAATCCTATAGAGGTACTCTTGATGAAAGCAAGCATTGGCCTTGCTGTAAAAAATACAGGACTGATTAATTTTTATAAAAGTCAAATGGTCCACGGAGTCTGTGGACAGACGCGTTCTATGATCAGTAGGGATGAGCCGAACACCCCCCGGTTCGGTTCGCACCAGAACCTGCAAACGGACCAAAAGTTTGCTAATACAATGGACTCGAACGTTCGAAATCAAAAGTGCTAATTATAAAGGCTAATATGCAAGCTATTGTCCTAAAAAGGGTTTGGGGACCCGGGTCCTGCCCAAGGGGACATGTATCAAAGCAAAAAAAAGTTTTAAAAACTACAGTTTTTTCGGGAGCAGTGATTTTAATGATGCTTAAAGTGAAAAAAAAAGTGAAATATTCCTTTAAATATCGTACCTGGGGGGTGTCTAAAGTATGCCTGTGAAGTGGCACGTGTTTCCCGTGTTTAGAACTGTCCCTGCACAAAATGACATTTCTAAAGGAAAAAAGTCATTTAAAACTGCTTGCGGCTTTAATGTAATGTCTGGTCCCGGCAATATGGATGAAAATCATTGAGAAAAATGGCATGGGTACCCCCCCCCCCCCAGCCCATTACCAGCCCCTTTGGGTCTTGTATGGATATTAGGGGGAACCCTGAACCCAAATAAAAAAAGGCCCTATATACTCTGAACAGCAGTATACAGGCAGTGAAAACAAGACAGGGACTGTAGGTTTGTTCTTAAGTAGAATCTGTTTGTAATTTTGAACAGGTACATTTTTTAAGTGTAGCTCCAGCCAAAAAAATCTATTTTTAAGCTTTTTAGAAACATAGGGAAGGGTTATCACCCCTGTAACATTTGTTTTGCTGTCTGTGCACCTGTTCAGAACATTTCACCTCACTTTCTGTCCCAATGACAAATGTTTTTTGAAAATGTGGTTTTTTTATTGAAACAAGGATTGGTGATAAAGCATCAGTGGAGAGGAGACACCTTTTTCCCATATTAACTCTTACAGGAGAGAATTTCCCTTCCTAGGGGTAGATTTCCTCTCACTTCCTGTTGTCTCCTTCCTTTTGCAAGTATATTTTCTGCAGAAATTTGGCCCTTAGGTGTTGGTGTTGCCACAACACTGTAAGCCCTCACAGCTACTCTTGGTGGGCGCTGGAACGCCCTGCTGTGAACTATTATATCAAGAATTGTAATTACATGCCACTGTTGAACGGTGGTAGGAAAAATTGGGTCTTTGGTGGTGGTGCTGGTGCCACAACACTGTAAGTCCTCACAGTTACTCTTGGTGGGTGCAGGAATGGGCCCTGCTGTGAAATATTAGATCAGGAATTGTAATTACATGCCCCTGTTGAACAGGGCCAGAAAATTTGGGCCTTTGGTGGTGGTGGTAGTGGTGGTGTTGCCACAACACTGTAAGCTCTCACAGTTACTCTTGGTGGTCACAGGAATGGGCCCTGCTGTGAATTATTAGATCAAAAAGGGTAATTACATGCCCCTGTTAAACAGGGGCATAAAAATTGGGCCTTAGGCACTGGTGCCACAACACTGCAACCCCTCGCAGATACTGTCGTTGGAGTGCAGCAATGAGCCCTGCTGCAAAGTATTGCATCAAAAATTGTAATTACACGCCTCTGTTAATCAGGGGTAGAAAAATTGGGCCTTAGGCACTGGTGCTGGTGCCGCAACACTGCAACCTCTCACAGATACCCTAGTTGGAGCGCAGGAATGAGCCCTGCTGCAAAGTATTGCATTAAAAATTGTAATTACACGCCCCTGTTAAACAGGGGCTGAAAAATTGGGCCTTAGCCACTGGTGGCGGTGCCCAGAAACAAAAATGTTCTTACATGCTATCAGCATGATCATAGAGGAGGAAGAGGATAGTCACTCAGCATAACAGGATAGTCACTCTGCATCAGCATAGGCAGTCTTGAAGGGATCTGACATTTCAAAGAAAATTATTCTGTTACATCAGCATCAGGTGCTTGGTAGCTGGTGGTGATCCAAGACTGATTAATTTTTATGAAGGTCAGTTGATCGTCCGAGTCGGTGGACAGACGCACCCTGTGATCGGTTACAAAGTCTCCAGCAGCACTGAATGTGCGTTCTGAAAGAACGCTGGATGCAGGACAGGCCAGTAGCTCAATGGCGTCCCTAGGGGGGACCAGAGGGGGCCATGGCCCCCCAACATTATGCTGTGCCCCACCATGTGCCCCCCCATTTTTTTTCTCGCTCGGGCTACTGCTGGGGTAACATAGTCTCTCCTGAGAGGGAGAGCGTCCCCAGTCAGCTCCTGCGGGGGATTCCTCCCCCTCCCTCTGCTCACTGACATTGCATAATGCAAGCGCTCACACAACCACAGCCGCCCGATCTGCTCCTTTCCCTGCATCCTCATTGGCACGGAGAAGAGCGAGTTGCAGGAAGGACTCCACGAGCACTGTGGGAGGTGGGGGAGGGGGGCACAAGCCTTCATCTCAGTTACTGAAAAAACAGACAGATTTCTCCCGTTCTTAGGACAGGAGAACCAGCCTGTAAATTCCGAGAGGGGTGACTGCAAGCTGAGTTGAGTGTCAGTCTATGACACTCTTTCACAGCCCAGAGAGTCCAGCCACCCCCCTCACTCTCCTCACATACGAGCAGGGAGGAATAAAGCTCCTCCTCCTCCTTCCAGTCCCGCCCACACTATCCCCGCATGCTGTTCATGAAGAGAGGGATTGTGTGGGCAGGAAATATGAAAATCAGCAGCATTCCTGGCTGTGTGTGAATGGTGCCTGAGATTCTAGCCCGGACTGTGGGTAAGTGTGTGCACTGCAGACTGCAGTACAATGTAATCACTGAACTGCATTATCTCCATCCCTTCTCTCCCCCATCTGTCTCCCTCCCCCTCTTCTGTTCTTTCAAGACATTCACAATTTACTTTCACTTTCAGTTAGGCAGGTAATATACGGTGCAAATTTCTTTCCTGCATCCACAGATTGCAGAAAGAAACTTGCATGATTCCCCCATCAACACAGACAGTGCTGACAGGGGAATATCCCTCCTGCCCAGCAATTGTATTCTCCCGACAAACAGTGATTATCACTAGTGGCTATAGCAACCACTAGTGATAATCATAAGAAAATCTGCTCATTAATGTTTCAAATCTCAGCCAGTTCCTGCTGAACCAGCTGAGATTTAAACTGTCTATGGCTGGTCTTGGCTCTTAGGCAGCCCATACATTGATCACTTTTTTTCATTCAACTATTAGGTTGAATGAAAAAAAAAAAAGGAAATGATCCAATTCCCCCGTCTACACATTATAGATGGATGGGGGAATGTTCTCAGTGTGGACCAGTGCTGGAACAACCAGAGTTGCTGTCCTTTGTCTCCATGGTAGCGGCGGCAGCACATTGGAACCCAGTGCTGGTTACTTTATGGGGCTGATGTACAGGAGGGCCAGCACAATTTGTTGTTAGAGATGGGCTGGGCATGTTCAAAATTCCACATGCCAGAACCTGCAGGAAGCCCACACTGCACAGCGCTAATCACAGGCAGTGAGACATTTCCCGGTCCGCAGCTGCACAGATCAGGAAATGTTTCACTGGCTGTGATAAGCACTGTGGAGTGTCGGCTTCCTGGCGGGATCGGGCATGTGGGATTTCAAACACAGCCGAGCCCATCTCTATTGGTTGTAGACAGTTGAGCTCCCTGCAGGTTGCTTAACAGCAGTGGAGCCTTCTCTGACATGCCGATCGGGATGCAATCCAGGTGATGCTCCTAGTCAAATCCTAGTGTTAAATATCAGTGATTTTATTGATCAAAGCCCACACTTCACAGGCATAGAGCCCACATGGCTGCTGAACATACGGTTGATTATATATATATATATATATATATATATATATATATATATATATATATATATATGTGGTTGTACTCTTGATGCTAATAAATACTGTGTTTATTAGATCTGACTGGGAGCATCACCTGGATCACATCCCGATCAACATGTCAACAGAGAAGGTTATACAGCATTACTGCTACTAGGTGACCAGCTCGGGGCTCGGCTCTCTATAACCAATAGGGCCAGCCTTTCCCTACATGCACGCATAATGTCACCAGCACAAAGTCCTAATAGACTGCCGCCGGTGCCAAGGAGACAGATGCCAGACCAGTGCTGTCAGTAACAGGGACAGGACAGCTGGGGAACCCCACAGTGACAGAACACCAGGGCCCGGTGGAAAGACAACCTTTGCAACCCTGATAGTTCTCTCACTGCTTTGGACCCTTATATTTTCTTGGTGTGCTGGTGACATATATCTCTTGTTTTCTGCCACCCTGGTGGGGCCCCAGTATAGTAGGAAGGGAGCTCACTGCAGAACATGTGAAAGGGCCCATTGTGGGATCGTAGTAAAGGGCCCCAGGATATATATATATATATATCTATATATCTATATATCTATATATCTATATATCTATATATCTATATATCTATATATCTATATATCTATATATCTATATATCTATATATCTATATATCTATATATCTATATATCTATATATCTATATATATATATATATCTCTATATATATATATATATATAATTGCATTTTATAGTTGGCCCCCCTACTTTTGTCCCTGTCCCCCCATGTGCCCCCCCTAAATATGAAAGCTGGAGACGCCACTGCAGTAGCTCAATTGCATACTGTGCAAGCTCTGGCGAGTGATCCATCCTCAAGAGGATTTTCGGTGGGAAAGGTGTCCAAGTCTGATCTTGCCCCTAGGTATTCCTCCACCATGTAAACCAGACGCTGGCGAGGGTTGCTGGAACCGATCATACCTTGGGGCTGTGTACTAAAAAATTGTCTGAACGCATTGGTCAGACGGCCACCTTCTCCACCGCTCCTTCTTTGACTGACTGAAGCCTCAGCAACACGTTGTCCAGGACCAGGAATTTGTAACCTCCAAGTCTCTGGGAACTCGTTGCACAGACCTTTCTGCAAGGCCTCCCAAAGATGCTTCATCCTCTGCTCCCTCTGTGATGGCAAGATAAGGTCCGCAACCTTACCCTTGTAACGTGGATCAAGGACGGTTGCCAGCCAGTAATGATCCCTCTCCTTGATCGCACGAATACGAGGATCCCTCTGCAGGCTTTGCAGGATCAGGGAGGCCATGCAGCGTAGGTTTGCTGAAGCATTTGGTCCGGAGTCCTCTGGGTCACTCAGGACGACATGATCCGCAGCCACCTCCTCCCAGCCACGTACAAGTCCATGGGTGTCTTGGGACTGTAATTGATCCCTTGAAGACTGCTGCTGATGCTGAGTGCTAGGCTCCACCTCCATGCTGACACAATGTGATAGCCGGGCCAGCAGGAACACTGTCTGGATAAAGGGGGCCTTGAGAGGTAAGGAAGTCCTCCTCTTCCTGCTTCTGTTCTGCCTCAAGTGCCCTGTCCATTATTCCACGCAGCGTGTGCTCCAACAGGTGGAAAGAGGGACAGTGTCACTGATGCATGCACTGTCACTGCTCACCATCCTCATGGCCTCCTCAAATGGTGCCAGGACAGTGCGTGCATCCCTGATCATGGCCCACTGGCATGGGGAAAAAATCCATGCTCCCCTGACCCTGTCCTGGTGCCATATTGCAACAGATACTCATTGATGGCCCTCTGCTGTGTGTGCAGCCACTGCAGCATGGCCAACGTAGAGTTCCACCTGGTGGGTATGTCACAGATTAGGCGGTTCTTGGGTAGGTTGGATTCCTTTTGCAGTTCAGCTAGCCGAGCACTGGCATTATATGACCGGCGGAAATGCCCACAGAGTTTCCTGGCCTGCTTCAGGACCTCCTGTAAGCCCGGGTACCTGCCCAAGAACCGCTGCACCACCAAGTTAAGGACGTGAGCCAAACATGGCACATGGGTCAGTTGTCCATGTCGGAGGGCGGAGAGGAGGTTGGTGCCATTGTCTCAAACCACCATTCCTGGCTGAAGCTGGCGTGGCGTCAACCACCTCTGAGCCTGCCCCTGCAGAGCTGACAGAATCTCTGCCCCAGTGTGGCTCCTGTCCCCCAAGCACACCAGCTCAAGCACCGCATGGCATCTTTTTGCCTGTGTACTTGCGTAGCCCCTTTAACGCCTACGGAGCACCGCTGATTCCAAGGACAAAGCACAGGTATAGGCCATGGAGGAAGAAGAAGAGGAGGAGGTGGGAGGAGAGAGGTGTGTCAGAATCACCAGTAGTAAAATTTTGGAGGCGTGGTGGCGGAACAACCTCCAACACTACTGTACCTTGTCCTGCATCCTTCCCAGCTGCCAGCAGAGTCACCCAATGCGCTGTGAAAGATAGGTAACGTCCCTGTCCATGCCTGCTGGACCATGAGTCAGCGGTAATATGCACCTTACCGCTGACCGCCCTGTCCAGCGAGGCCAAGACATTGCCTTCCACATGCCGGTAGAGAGCCGGAATCACCTTCCGTGAGAAAAAGTGGCGTTTGGGAACCTGCCACTGAGGAACCGCACATTACACAAACTCACGGAAGGGGGCAGAGTCTACCAACTGAAAAGACAGCAGTTGAAGTGCTAGCAATTTAGCAAAGCTAGCATTCAACCACTGGGCATGTGGATGGCTGGGAGCAAACTTCTTTTGGCGGTGCAGCAGCTGGGGCAGGGAAATTTGCCTGGTACAATCGGACATCGGTGTACTGATAGTAGATTGCCCGCAAATACTTGGCTGTGACACACCTAATTCTACACCTTCATTCCTCTCAGTGCAGGTTTCAGAGAGGACTGAAGGTATAGTGGGGTTGGAGATCCCAGCTGATGAGAAGCAAGGAGAGGTCCGCTTTGTTCTTTGGTGTGGGTCTTTTAGGTAAGCTTGCCAACGAACTGCATGGCAGGTCGACATATGTCTGGTCAAGCACGTAGTGCCCAAGCGGCTGATGTTTTGGCCACGCGAGATACGCTTCAGACATATGTTGCAAATGGCAACGGTGCGATCTGCTGCACACGTCTGAAAAAAGGCCCACACCAAAGAACTTTTGGAATAACGCGCAGAGACAGCAGCGCCCTGCACATGCGGAGTTCTGCGGTGTGATGTAGTCGGTGTGCTGCCCTTAAGCTGGCCCCTGTAGGGCATCCTGCCTCATTGGAGATGTGCCTCCTCCTCTCTCCTATCAGGCACCCACGTGGAGTCAGTGACCTCATCATCCCCTCCCTCCTCATCACTGGAGCAAATCTGGCAGTATGCTGCAGCTGGGGGAACATGACTGCCAGATAGCTGTCCTTGTTGGGCACTCCCTCTCTCTGGGCTCACATTACTACCCCCTCTCTCTGGGCTCACGTTACTGCCTTCCTCTAGCTGGGTTCCATCATCGGAGCCTTCAAAACGCTGGGCATCCTCCTGGAGCGTGTACCCAACACTGTGGTCAAACAGTTACGGCCCCTTGAGAAATCATGTTTGGGAAAGGGTAGGAAGGGAGTAATTTCTAAGATCTACAAGATTTTAAATGATACAAAAAAACCGGGCATACCACCATACATCAAGAAGTGGGAGGAGGAATTGGGGTCACAGGTTAATGATTTCGAGATCAAGCAAATAATAAAGAGGGTGCATTCAACGTCGATAAACTGTAATATAATGAAATTGAATTATAAATGTCTCGTTGGATGGTACCTAACCCCTGACAAGGCGCACAAATGCTCTACAGAAACATCACAGCTATGCTGACGGGGATGTTAGGAAATTGGGGCTATGACACACATTTGGTGGACATGTCCCAAAATCAAAAGTAATTAGAGAAATAGCTAATATTGAAGTACCTGATGACCCGTGGGGATGTTTATTACATGGGATTCGAATGCCAAATAAATACTACTTGAGAACACTGCTCCCACAGCTCCAAAACGCTACAAAGAGCCAAATACCTATACATTGGCAAGATCTGGAACAGCCTACACTGAAGGGCTGGTGCAATAAAATAGATGAAATGTATAGTATGGAATATCTTAGGTTCAGTGAGAGGGAGGTAATGGAGGAATTTGAAGACAAATGGAAAGAATGGATAGTCTACAAGCATACAATGGGATATGCAGAAGTGTTGGGTGTATAATACAAAATAAAATAATATTAGATAATAAAACATAAACTAAACAGATTAAAATAAGAACCTAACTAAAGATGGGAGAAGAGGGGAAAGTATATAAATAAAGAGAGAATATGGACGATGGAGATATTTTAGACTGGAGAGGTCGGGGAATTGGGGTGGGGGGGCTGGGGTATAATTAATAAATTGAAATGTAAAAAAGCATGTAATGTTGTGTTTATATGAAAACCAATAAAGATTAATAATAGGAAAAAAAAAAAAAGTTTGGGGGACTCCTCAGTAGGACATGGTGGGGCTAGGGAAGGAGTGACTGATGCCATTGAGCCAAGGGAAGAGGCCGCTTTGGCAGCTGCTTTGCCAAAGTACCTTGAGCCTGGATGAGAGAGGATGAGGAGAATGAGGACGGCTTGGTCATCTACTCTACCAAGTCTTGGGTATGTTGCGGCTCAACATGGCCAGCTGCCGAAAAGAAGGACAAGCGTGTCCCACGGCCAGGTGCTGATGAGGATGCACCATGTCCACGACCAGCACTGTTGCCTCTAGACACAGAGCTTGCTTGCCCTCTTTTATTGCCTTGTGACTGTCTGCCAGTCCTTGTTTGCCTTCCAGACATACTAATGGCATGCAGTGAGATGTAGCTGCATAAAGGTGGGATGTGTATGTATATATATATATATATATATATATATATATATATATATATAGCGACCTCACCCCATCTCTTTCGTCTAGGGGTATCACACACGACAGAGTGAGATGCGCTATGGCCCATGTCCTCCCCATAGCTGTGGGTGAGGTGAAGGCCAGTACCAGATATTTCCTCGGGCCTGTGTGCTTCTGTCTAGAATTAAGTCCTGCGGTGCCAACACTTCCCTTTGCTTCCATTAACCAGAGTTCCACACACTGATCACAGTCCAACTCTTGTTTTATTGTATATCTCACAATAAACAGTGCTTCAGTAGCCAACTGGTTGCGACTTGATAACATTTTGATACAGGGGATGAGCAGGTCGAGGCACTGTCCTGATTGTCAGCTAAACCACTGCGGTCTCGCCAACGGTTACTATAGCCTTAGCTAGAAAGAACTTAGAGCTTGAGAGTCTCTACCAGCGACTCAAGAGAACGTAGATAGGAGTACCTTTGCTGCGTTGTGGCCCCTGTCAGGGGAAGATGTCCCTCCAAGGGAGTTACCAGAGGCCCATCCGTCACTGGGTTGATGCTGCTCCAGACTCTCCGAATGAGTAACCTCCCCGGCCTCCTCACCTCAGACATGGGCCCCATCCACTTCAGGGACCCTCGGACTTCTCCACCCTCGCGGGACCCAGTCGAAGTCACTGGGCCCCAGGCCTCCTGGTTTAGTACCTCACCCCAAACTGAAGGTGCCTGGGATGGACTCCAACTCCATTCCGGTCAGGCCTAGGTCATCTGAGCCGGAATCCGGAACCGCCCGCACCCAGGTCTAAGGTGCCTGGGCGCGTGATGATCGACCTCCAGAAGAGCAAGACCTCGTGACCAGGACGTCTCCCCCTTTTATCCCCTCCATTGACGTCACGGCAGGTTCCCCGCCCTCGCCGTACCATCTCCGAGAAGGGACAAAAAGGACAGCGCTATGGCAGCAAATCTACCCTGAGCCTGCGGGCACCTGCCACCCACAGGCCAAGGAGACTATTACACCGCCCAATCCTCCACGAATACAAATGGTCCATTACTCCCATACTTACACACCTGAACTTCCACCCAGGTGTACCTCACCTATATTTAAAGACCCCGCTACATATACACACATTATATATATATATATATATATATATATATATATATATACACAGTCAGGTCCATAAATATTGGGACATCGACTCAATTCTAATCTTTTTTACTCTATACACCACCACAATGGATTTGAAATGAAACTAACAAGATGTGCTTTAACTGCAGACTTTCAGCTTTAATGTGAGGGTATATACAGCCAAATCAGGTGAACGGTGTAGGAATTACAACAGTTTGTATATGTGCCTCCCACTTTTTAAGGGACCAAAAGTAATGGGACAATTGGCTGCTTAGCTGTTCCATGGCCAGGTGTGTGTTATTCCCTCATTATCCCATTTACAAGGAGCAGAATTACTATATATTCAAACAATTATATAAAAAGAGTTTCTACTATTTACAGATACCACCTTCCCGACCGGGTATTTTTTTTTATATAATGCCACTGTCTAGGTAGATGGCTTGACCTGCTAATTATGGCTTAATACGCCTTGTTTTTGTTTGAAGTAAGTACACAATATAGTTTTTCTTAGCATGGAACAATTATCCCCTTTGCACAAATGCTCCTCGACAACACAATTAAGGAATATGCATACAATGTATAATCTACAAGCGTATATTTAGGGGAAATGAGATGTTTTACATCTTCATAGCTATGCCCTATGGGTGGGAGGTATTGAAGGTTGGCCACATGATCATTATGATACATGTATATTTGTTGTGAATTAATACTGTGTTAAAATGTTTTTTTATGTATTTTATTTAGGCCTTATTTTTATGTATTGTTTCTCTGTATGTTTTATAGAATGATATATATGCTCCTGGGGAAGCGTTTACAATAACGCGCAACATGTCGAGCAAGTTCTCCATCTCCTCTGAATCCATCTGCTGGTTATCTATCTTATAATTACTTAAAGGGGTTGCTCAGCCGGAAAAAAAAAAATTAAAAGCCAGCAGCTACAGCTACAGCAGCTGCTGGCTTTTAATATTTGGACACTTACCTGTCCTGGAGTCCAGCGACGTCCGCAGCAGAGGACGAGCGACCGCTCGTCGCTCTGCTGCTCCCTCCGCCATCCTCGCTGAGGGAACCAGGAAGTGAAGCCCTGCGGCTTCATGCCCGGTTCCCTACGGCGCATGCGCGAGTCGCGCTGCGCCGTTCTGATTGGTGCTCCTGTGTTCTGGGAGCCGAGTGTCTCCCAGAACACCAAGGGAAGTCTGCGGGAAGTGACGTAACTCCCGCAGATTCCCGGAGACAGGACTCCCGGATGTGGGTGAAAATACCTGTCTTAGACAGGTATCTTCACCCCCCTCCCCCCTGAAAGGTGTCAATTGTGACACCGGAGGGGGGGAGGGTTCCAAATAGCAAAAGTTGCTATTTAGGGTGGAGCTCCGCTTTAATTATAATTTATTTTTTCCTCCCTTATTTGTGTACTCATTTGAGTCATTCTAAGGGGAATCTATTGTACTGTATGATATTGATAACCTCTGTTGGGTCAGTCATAAATACTGATCAATTAACTTGATAATCTATGATTGTTTTATATATCAAACTTTTTTTGTATACCAATAAATCTTTAGTTTTTTACTCTAATGTACCTTGTATGCCTTTAAAGTCCAATTATTAGTTTCTAGTCTTGCAATGAGAGAGAACTTATTACACACGCTTCCTGCGCTACTCTGCATGACTGGTAAACAATGTGCTATGTGCCCTGCCCTGATGTGCTATGTGCCCCGCCCTGATGTGCTATGTGCCACATGTCCTGATGTGCCCTCATGTGCTATGTACCCTGTGCCCCATGCCCTGATGCCCTGATGTGCTATGTGCCCCATGCCCTGATGTGCTATCATGTGCCCTGATGTGCTATCATGCGCCCTGATGTGCTTTAATGCGCCCTGATGTGCTATGTGCCCTGATGTGCTGTGCGCCCTGATGTGCTGTGCGCCCTGATGTGCTGTGCGCCCTGATGTGCTGTGCGCCCCATGCCCTGATGTGCACCGTGCCCCATGCCCTGATGTGCACCGTGCCCTGATGTGCCCCATGCCCTGATGTGTTATGTGCCCCATGCCCTGATGTGCTATGTGCCCTCAAAAAAAAAGTCAGTTACTTTGCTGAGTAACTAATTACTTTTTCAATGTAGCAACTGAGTTACTAACACAATTACTTTTTGGGAGAAGTAATTTGTAACTGTAACTAATTACTTTTTTAAAGTAAGATGACCAACACTGCCTGTCACTACCTATTGCTATTATAGGGGATATTTACATTCCCTGAGATAACAATAAAAAAAAAAAAAAAAAAAAAAATGGAAGGAACAGTTTAAAAATAAAATAAAAAAGCAAAATAAATAATAATAATAATAAAAAAAACACCCCTGTCCCGCCCTGCTCTTGCGCAAAGGCGAACGCAAGCGTCGGTCTGGCGACACATGTAAACAGCAATTGCACCATGAATGTGAGGTATCACCGCGAAGGTCAGATCGAGGGCAGTAATTTTAGCAGTAGACCTCCTCTGTAAATATAATGTGGTAACCTGTAAAGGCTTTTAAAGGCTTTTAAAAATGTTTGTAGTTTGTTGCCACTGCGCGTTTGTGCGAAATTTTAAAGCATGTCGTGTTTGGTATCCATGTACTCGGCCTAAGATCATCTTTTTTATTTCATCAAACATTTGGGCAATATAGTGTGTTTTAGTGCATTAAAATAAAAAAAAAAGTGTATTTTTTTCAACCAAAAATGCGTTTGAAAAATCGCTGCGCAAATACTGTGTGGAAAAAAAAATGCAACATCCACCATTTTAATCTGTAGGGCCTTTGCTTTAAAAAAATATATAATGTTTGGGGGTTCAACGTAATTTTCTTGCAAAAAAAATATGTTTTCATGTAAACAAAAAGTGTCAGAAAGGGCTTTGTCTTCAAGTGGTTAGAAGAGTGGATGATGTGTGACATAAGCTTCCTAATGTTGTGCATAAAATGCCAGGACAGTTCAAACTCCCCCCAAATTACCCCATTTTGGAAAGTAGACACCCCTAGCTATTTGCTGAGAGGCATGTTAAGTCCATGGAATATTTTATATTTTGACAAAAGTTACGGGAAATATACATTTTTTATTTTTTTTGCACAAAGTTGTCACTAAATGATATATTGCTCAAACATGCCATGGGCATATGTGGAATTACACCCCAAAATACATTCTGATGCTTCTCCTGAGTATGGGAATACCACATGTGTGAGACTTTTTGGCAGCCTAGCCGCGTACGGGACCCCAAAACCCAAGCACCGCCTTCAGGCTTTCTAAGGATGTAAATTTTTGATTTCACTCCTCACTGCCTATCACAGTTTCGGAGGCCATGGAATGCCCAGATGGCACAACCCCCCCCCCCAAATGACCCCATTTTGGAAAGTAGACACCCCAAGCTATTTGCTGAGAGGTATGGTGAGTATTTTGCAGATCTCGCTTTTTGTCACAAAGTTTTAAAAATTGAAAAAAAAAAAATGTTATTTTCTTTCCTCATTTTCAAAAACAAAGGAGAGCTGTAAAATACTCACCATGCCTCTCAGAAAATAGATTGGGGTGTCTACTTTCCAAAATGGGGTCATTTGGGGGGGGGGGGGGTTGTGATATCTTGGCATTTTATGGCCTTCAAAACTGTGATGGGTAGTGAGGAGTGAAATCAAAAATTTGCGCCCTTAGAAATCCTGAAGGCGGTGATTGGTTTTCGGGGCCCCGTACGCGTCTAGGCTCCCAAAAAGTCCCACACATGTGGTATCCCCGTACTCAGGAGAAGCAGCAAAATGTATTTTGGAGTGTAATTCCACATATGCCCATGGCATGTGTGAGCAATATATCATTTAGTGACAACTTTTTGTAATTTTTTTTTTTTGTCATTATTCAATCACTTGGGACAAAAAAAAATATTCAACGGGCTCATCATGCCTCTCAGCAATTTCCTTGGAGTGTCTGCTTTCCAAAATGGGGTCATTTGGGGGGGGGGTTTGTACTGCCCTGCCATTTTAGCACCTCAAGAATTGAGTCATAAAGTCATAAAGTCATAAATTAAAAGCTGTGTAAATTCCAGAAAATGTACCCTAGTTTGTAGACGCTATAACTTTTGCGCAAACCAATAAATATACGCTTATTGACATTTCTTTACTAAAGACATGTGGCTGAATACATTTTTGCCTAAATATATGACTAAAATTGAGTTTATTCAATTTTTCTTATAACAAAAAGTAGAAAATATAATTTATTTTCCAAATTTTCGGTCTTTTTCCATTTATATCACAAAAAATAAAAATAGCAGGTACAATCAAATACCATTAAAAGAAAGCTCTATTTGTGGGAAGAAAAGGCCGCAAATTTCGTTTGGGTACAACATTGCATGACCGCGCAATTACCAGTTAAAGCAGCGCAGTGCCAAATTGTAAAACCACCTCTGGTCTTTATGCTGCGTATTGGTCCGGGGCTTAAGTGGTTAAAAAAGAAAAACTGAAATATCACATGGTCCTAAGTATTCAGACCCTTTGCTCAGTATTTAGTAGAAGCACTCTTTTGATCTAATACAGCCATGAGTCTTTTTGGGAAAGATGTAACAAGTTTTTCACACCTGGATTTGGGGATCCTCTGCCATTCCTCCTTGCAGATCCTCTCCAGTTCTGTCAGGTTGGATGGTAAACGTTGGTGGACAGACATTTTTAGGTCTCTCCAGAGATGCTCAATTGGGTTTAAGTCAGGGCTCTGGCTGGGCCATTCAAGAACAGTCACGGAGTTGTTGTGAAGCCACTGCTTTGTTATTTTAGCTGTGTGCTTAGGGTCATTGTCTTGTTGGAAGGTAAACCTTCGGTCCAGTCTGAGGTCCTGGGCACCTGTTGAAAAACACCCCCACAGCATGATGCTGCCACCACCATGCTTCACTGTTGGGACTGTATTGGACAGGCGATGAACAATGCTTGGTTTTCTACACACATACCGCTTAGAATTAAGGCCAAAAAGTTCTATCTTGGTCTCATCACACCAGAGAATCTTATTTCTCACCATCTTGGAGTCCTTCAGGTGTTTTTTAGCAAACTCCATGCGGGCTTTCATGTGTCTTGCACTGAGGAGAGGCTTCCGTTTGGCCACTCTGCCATAAGGCCTGTTATGTACAGAACGTACCTGGTCATAGAGCCTGACTTTGTAGGAGGAGACCTCTCTTACAGCCCTGGCTCAGGAGTCACTGGATTGGGGACAGTGACCTCGAGAGCGCAGTGAGGTAGGAGTGCCTGCAGTAGGTGTAGTGGTTGGCACCGTGGAAAGGTGGTGATCCTCCAGGGATGGCTGGATCTGTAGGCAGCAGAGCAGGTGGTTGCAGGTCAGCGACCCGGGAGCTGGTGGATACTGGAACAGCGGAAGCTGGAGCAAGGTGAGATAAGCTTGGTTTAGGTGCACAAAACAGCAGACAGCAGGAGGGTCAGACAAGCCGGGTCAGAGCAGGTAGTCAGGTGTATGGATCAGCAGGCTTAGACGTAGTCAGGAACACAGGCAAGGTTTGGCTGCAGGTAGGCAGGTGAGAGACAGAGCAGGGTCAAGGCGAGCCGAGGTCAGGGTTGGAGAAATATCGGGTGGTCGAGCAAGCCGGGTCGGTACTGGTAACAGGTAGCAGGTATGCAGGTATTCAGGTTTAGAAAGCTGCAGATCAGACAGCAATGCACTGTTGTAACTGCTGGCCTTTTAAAGGCCTAATGGCACCATATCGTTTAGCGCGCACGCACACGTGTGCGCAATTGGCGCACGTACCCGGCACGCGCCGACGCACAGGTACCGTGGGAACAAGAACTGTCTTTGATTTCTGGCAGGTCCCTGACAAGGCCCCGACTGGTGGAGGGCTGCAGTGATGGTTGACTTTCTACAACTTTCTCTCATCTCCCGACTGCATCTCTGGAGCTCAGCCACAGCGATCTTTGGGTTCTTCTTTACCTCTCCCACCAAGGCTCTTCTCCCCTGATAGCTCAGTTTGGCTAGACGGCCAGCTCTAGGAATGGTTCTGGTCATCCCAAACGTCTTCCATTTAAGAATTATAGAGGCCACTGTGCTTTTAGAAACCTTAAGTGCAGCAGAATTTTTTTGTAACCTTGGCCAGATCTGTGCCTTGCCAAAATTTCCATCTCTGAGCTCTTCAGGCAGTTCCTTTGACCTCATGATTCTCATTTGCTCTGACATGTACTGTGAGCTGTAAGGTCTTATATAGACAGGTGTGTGGCTTTCCTAATCAAGTCCAATCAGTATAATCAAACACAGCTGGACTCAAATGAAGGTGTAGAACCATCTCAAGGACAATCAGAAGAAATGGACAGCACCTGAGTTACATATATGAGTGTCACAGCAAAGGGTCTGAATACTTAGGATCATGTGATTTTTCAGTTTTTCTTTTTTAATAAATCTGCAAATTAGTCAACAATTCTGTGTTTTTCTGTCAATATGGGGTGCTGTGTGGACATTAACCACTTAACGACCGCCCACTGTAATTATACGTCGGCAGAATGGCACGGACAGGCACAATCACGTGCCGGTACGTGACTGCCTTCGTATAGTTGGGGGGTCCGATCGGACCCCCCTTCTATACAGTGAGCGGTGGTTATTTTTTCGGGAGCGATCCGTGATGAGGGGACGGCCGTTTGATTCCGGCCACCCCCTCGCGATCGCTCCCGGCGAATGAAAACCTTCCTCTGCCTGTGTAATGTAAACACAGGCAGAGGAAGTGATGTCATCTCTCCTCGTGGCGGTCTTTTCGATCCGGCGCGCGGAGAGAAGACATCTCACAGTAAGTGCACCAACAGCCCACTGACACCAGTACACGTAGGCACACTTTTCACCCCCCAGTCGCCCCCAGATCACCCCCAGTACCCCCAGTCACAGTGCACCGTTTGCAGCGATCATTTTTTTACTGATCACTGCAATCAGTGTCATTTGTGACAGTAAAAAGTTGCAGGGCAGTTAGGTTTAGGCCCCTTTAGGTCCAGGGTAGCCCCCTAACCCCCCATATAAAGGTTTAACCCCTTGATCACCCCCAGGTAACCCTTTCACCCCCTAACGCCAGCGTCACTTAGCGCTCGTATTTCCGATCGCTGTATTTAGTGCCGGTGGTGCTCTAGATAGCCAGTTATTTATTTTTAGTTTCGCTGCAGGTTTTTATAGCGTCAGGTACCCCCATATATTATTTTAACCCCCTGATTGCCCCCAGAGTTAACCCTTTCACCAGTGATCACCGTATAAGTTTTACTGGTGACACTGGTTAGCCAGTTAGTTATTTAGTTATTTAGGTTACCCGTCAGGTTTTTATATAGCGTCAGGTACCCCCATATATAACCTAATAAAGGTTTTAACCCCCTGATTGCCCCTAGTTAACCCTTTCACCAGTGATCACCATATAAGTTTTACGGGTGACGGGGGGGCGTGTCCGGACGTGAGCGGCGAAAGACGTGGTTCTGAGGAGCTCCGCCATCAGCAATCCCTATCTAATGCCATCCATGGCATTTAGCCACGGCCCAAACCCCCAAAACAGCTGTCCAGGCTCCGGGGTGTCCCCTGCATCTGCCTAACGTCAAATTGGTCTTCCTGACCGCCGGACAGCTCCGCTATACGGCCCGCGACCGCATCAGCTTGCCAGGGCCCCGCCGCCATCTTGCGGCCTACACTATCCCCACACCCCCGGCGCTTGAGCTTCGCGGTCCGCCCGGCGGGCGGCGACGGCAATCCTCCACATCAGTGGAGGACCTTCCCCACGCGGACCGGTGCGGGGTCGCGGAGTCGCCGGAGAGCCGCCGTGGGCCCGCGACTGCATCGGCCTGCCAGAGCCCCACCGCCATCTTGCGGCCTGCGCGATCTCCGCATCCTCGGCCCTCGAGTGCTGCGATCCACCCGGCGGACGTCGACGGCATTCCGCCACTGCAGAGGAGGACCTTCCCCGTGCCGACCGGCGCTGAGTCGCCGGGGAGCCACCGTTGGCCTGCGACCGCATCAGCCTACAAGAGCCCCGCCGCCATCTTGCGGCCTACACGATCCCCGCATCCTCGGCGCTCGAGCGCTGCTGTCCGCCCGGCGGGCGGCGACGGCAATCCGCCACACCAGAGGAGGACCCTCCCCACGCAGACCGGCGCTGAATAACTGGAGAGCCACCGGGGACAACTTGTGAGGCACATCGCAGCTGAAACACAGGTGAGAGGTGGCCATCTTGCTACACCCCCGGAGCCCACAATAGCCTCCCCACCCCTTGATAGCCTGCGGGACTACAGCATCATCTGGCCCACACAGGGGGTGTTCTCAGCCAGGGTTTTGGGATCTCCTCGGTCCAGTGTTTGCCCCGGGGATCGCCGGGACCCTGTCCCCACAGTCTATTGTGGCGGCCATCTTGCTGCACCCAACAGCAGTGTAGCCAGGACTCCACAGGCTCCTATAAGACACTCTGCAGAAATCCTAGTACTACCCAGCAAATCAACCTATCAACAATAGTCCCCATCATAGGTCCCCAATATTTTCTGCCTCAAGAGACACTGCTGTACTTATCACTCCAAAGAGCGGCCATCTTGCTACACCCACACCCCATTAACCAGCTCTCCCTGGCTCCTAATTGCTTAACCCTTAATCTGATGGCCCCGCAGCCCCCTCATCAAGAAGTACATACCAACATTGCAGGCATGTAATGAATCATTTACCGGGGACATACGGGACAGGATGAGCTAAAAGTCACAATCAAATCTTAGAGGGGAAGCATGCGCGGCGCGATGCAGATCACCATCTTTAATTAAGCATTCCATCAGATCAGCGAGGATTTAACCCACACTGCATTGTTTAACCTCCACAAACTACCATATATTTTTTATAAATCCACCTTGCAGTTCATACTAGTGCATGCCGTCGGGCAAGAAGGCGTACAATCGCCGTGCGCAACAGCACTCTTTGGTCACATACTCATTACGCAACAAGGAACATAGAAAGATGGCCCATATGGGCGCTGGTTCTCCTTCGGTACAGTCTCCTACAGCTTCCAATATTCCTCAGCAGAAATCTGCTTCCACACATAACAATAGTGATCTCTCCTCCCAGATCACAAAATCAGATCTGGACTTCAGCTTAACCAAAATCTACGAAAAACTTGTAGACAAGATACAGTGTGAACTCCAAAAAACAACAAATACACTCACACAAGAAATAGCAACCCTGGGAGGTCGCACCGATATTCTAGAAACCAAACACGACGAGCTCTCACTTGCACACAACGATCTTAGAAAGGACTTTGAACTTTTAGCTGAAAACTACACGTACCTACAATCGCAAGTAGAAGATTTGGACAACCGCAACAGAAGGAACAACCTAAGGATTCGTGGTATCCCAGAATCAGTCACGGAACTGATGCCTGCAGTGTCTAAATTGTTCCACAGTCTCCTCCCTGACACACCCCCATCCTCATTTGCGTGTGATAGAATTCATAGGGCCCTGCGCCCTAAACCTCCCCCAGACAAACCTCCTCGTGACATCATTCTATGCATGAAAGATTTCATCATTAAGGAAAACATATTAAGAGCATCCAGAAATATGCATAACATCGAATTGGAGGGCACCAAAATCCAAATTTTTCCAGATATCTCACAGGCTACCCTGGAAAGAAGACGCAAAATGAAGGAGATCACTTCGGTATTACAATCAGCTCATATCAGATACCGGTGGGGTTTTCCATTTAAGTTAACAGTGCCACACAACGGGACAACCTATACAATATTCAACACCTCAGAAGGCAAGGATCTCCTTGTGAAGTTAGGTCTTCTAGATCCGGGAACAAATACAGGACCTCCAGCAACTCCCCACACCTCACCTATCTGGGCCACCCCAGCCACACGCCGTGATCAAAGGAGATGGCGACCATCATTCAGAAATTTAAACGCTTGAAGATAAAGATGGATCCCATTTGTGGCCCAAAACTTACCCCCCTTCTTTTATAAAAACCTTGCTCTTGTCCTCCCAACCCCCTCCCCCCTCTTTTTTTTTTTTTCTCTTTCTTCTTTTTTCTTTCTTCTTTTCTTCTTTTTTTTCCTCTTTTTTTTTGCAAGGTTCAAAATACCACTTTTACAGTTTGAATTGTTTGAGGTTGTTTTTTCTGATTATAGTAAACAACTGTACCACACGTTTATATGGTACCGGGTCGGCATTACCACAGTTTCTTCTATACGACATTATATATCTAACATTTCTTCTTGCTCCTTTTTTATACTGTTTCGTATGCTAATTTTTTATAAGTAACAGCATGCACTTATATAAAAAAATGTTCTTTTTATAGCATCCTCGCTAAGGCTGATGTGCTCCGCCTGCGTTAGTTTGTCCCCCTGCTCACAAAAGACTCCAAAAGCATGGTCCAACTGGTGGATATTTTTCCGCTACTGATCCTGCTATCCTCCGTTCTAGTGGTGGAGGGTCTATTTGTGAGTAATGGACAGTATTGTCCAAATCAATACTTTTTTCGGTCAGGAAGTGCTTCTCACCCTGACCCCCTAATCATAAAAGTTATTTCACATAGTCATACTAAAACACTCTATATTTACAAAATGTCGAAAAGGTCGAACAAACTCTCTTTACCTCAATTAAAACATTATTATGGAATGTCATTGTACAATACAGTACTGTTATTTTCTATAAGTTTACTAGCTCTAATGTGCCACTGTTCAAGAGCCCTGTTCTTCATGGTTCTGTGGTATAGGCACAAAATGTTATTCAAAAAACAAAGGTCAACGAGGAAATATTTGAGCTGGATACGAATGCATAACCTGATATATTACATATATACACAGTTACAAATGGCAATACGATGTTGGCTAGTTCCGCCTATATCTCAAGTAGCTTCACTTTCGATCTTAATGGCGATAATCAAATTATCAACTCCACTCCGATTTGGCTATATACTCAAACCTAGGCTTGACGACCCACTGCCATTTCTTCATAACCACCATCGCCCCTTAATACCAATACAATGGGTCTCAGAGTGATTTCTCATAACGCCCAGGGTATTAATTCGCCTCACAAGAGAAAGAAGGCCTTTCGCCATTATAAAAGATTAGGAGCTGATATAATCTTAATGCAGGAAACGCACTTTGCCACAGATAAACACCCCAAATTTTTTGACAAAAGTTACAGCCAATATTATTGCACTACTTATAACACAAAATCTAGAGGTGCTGCTATATTCATTAGAAACACAGTGTTATTTGAGGTTCAAAATATATTTAAAGATCCAGACAGTCGTTACTTGATCTTGAAAGGTTCAATCAAAGGACGTTCTATCACCATTGCCTCAATTTATGCTCCCAACGAAGCCCAGTCAAACTTTTTCACCAAATTTTTTGATACTCTAGACAATTATCACTCCACACATTTAATAGTGGGCGGGGATTTCAATTTAGCTGCTCATTCAGCTCTAGATAGAAGCAATGTTGTCCCATCCTCAAAAGCTTTCCCCAAATCCTTGAATAGATCACTATATAACCATCAATTAATAGACACTTGGAGAGCCCATAACATAGGATCCAAATCTTACACATTCTACTCCCATCCGCACAACTGCTTCGCTCGTCTTGACTACATCTTTTGCACCCCAATTCTACTTGCCAATTCCTCTAGAGCAGATATCCATCCGTGTCCTTGGTCTGATCACCACATAGTCTCCTTTGATACTTCACATATAGGTCTAGCCAACACAGCACACTCATGGCGAATAAACGATTCCTTGCTCACAGATCCCTCAAGCAACCAACAAATTCTATCTTACCTTGAACAATATTTTGCACAAAATGTAGCACCAGACATGTCCCCTACAACTATATGGATGGCACATAAAGCAGTAATGAGAGGTCATCTGATAAATATCGCCTCAATCAACAACAAATCCAAACTTGCAGACATTAGATCCCTAACAAAAGATCTAGATCACTTGTATCATAGAAACAATCAGAACCCATCTAGTGACCTACTTAAACAGATACAAGAGAAACGCACTACCTTAGACACATTATTAACATCAGATACTGAAAAAGCTCTCAGATGGTCTAAAGCTAGATTCTTACTCAACAGTAATTCTTATTCCACCATGTTTGCTAAAAAACTAAATCAATCTATGAAACCCCCACACACCTATAAATTAAGGAACCCTTCTGGTAATTTGGTATCCCATCCCAAAGAAGTCATGAAATTATTCTCGGACTTCTATAAAAATCTCCTGACCTCACCAAAAACACCTCCGAAACAGTCCTCCTTAGACTGGCTTAATAACATTACGTTACCCACTCTTACTAGAGATCAAATTGAATCTCTTAATGCCCCTTGCTCGGAGATGGAAGTTAACAAAATCATTGGTACACTAAAAATATCCACAGCCCCAGGCCCTGACGGCTATTCCACATCTTACTATAAAAAAATTTCCTCTACCATTACACCACACCTTACTAAACTGTATAATAATATCTTACAGGGTGGCCAATTCCCACCCGAGATGATTTTGGCTAATATGTCCCTACTTCCCAAACCAAATAAAGATCATTCCACCCCTCAAAACTACCGCCCAATATCAGTTATTAACAACGACCTAAAAATATTCGGCCGTGTATTAGCAGACAGATTATCAGCCGTTATCTCCCCATTAGTTGATCCTGATCAAACAGGCTTCATTCCCAACAGACAAATAACAGACAACATACGACTTACCACAAATATCATTCAAGACTCCAACATTCATTCCAGATCCACGCTGCTTCTTGGTCTTGATATACACAAAGCTTTCGACAGCGTTTGCTGGTCATATCTTGACACCCTTCTCCCAAAATATGGCATCAACAATGAATTTCTACATGGCTTTAAGGCTCTCTATCACAACCCACAGACACGTATTAAACTCCCAGGTAACAATTCTGACTTTTTTCCCCTGACTAAAGGTACCAGACAAGGTTGTCCACTCTCCCCCCTACTCTTTGCCCTCGCAATAGAACCCCTCGCCTGTGCAATCAGAAACAATACAAATATTAAAGGATATATTAAAGGATCCAAGGAATACAAACTGAGTCTTTATGCGGATGACGTCCTTCTATTCATAACTGACCCTCTTATTTCCCTACCTAATCTAACTAAAACCCTGGACGTCTTTCATGATTTGACAGGTCTGGGAGTAAACCTATCTAAGTGCTCGGCTTTACCAATCAACATTCCCCCAGCATTAATATCCTCACTTAAAGACAAATTCTCATTCAATTGGCACGTAGATTCGTTTAGATACCTAGGTATTCAGACTACATCTTCATATAAAACGTTATATCAAGCAAACTACCCTCCTTTATTTAACAATATTAAAAACCTACTTAAACTATGGTCATCATACCAGATTTCTTTCTCGGGCAGGATAGTAGCCACAAAAATGATGATATTACCCAAACTTCTATTCCTTTTCAGAACCCTTCCACTTATTCTACCTAAAAAAACACTAGAATCTTTACAGAGAGAAATCAATAAATTTATATGGCAAAACAAGAAACCCAGATTTAGTTCTTCCCTTATGTTTAGACCCCATTTAAAAGGAGGCCTCGGCATTCCAAACCTTTGGCTATATTACTTGTCGGCCAGATTCACCCAATTAGCCCAATGGTATGCCCCTTCATCCCAAATCCCTTGGCTCCTGTTCGAAGAAGAATCTATCCTACCCTACAATTTACAAGGACTTCTCTGGTCCAATGTCATCCCACCACAAAAAATAAGGCCCTTAAATCTCATCATCACTCACACTCTTCAACTATGGAACAGACAAATCTCTAATTTTAAGTTATCCTCAGATGTTCCCCCCTTAGCTTCCTTTATGGGTGACCCACGTTTTTCCCCCCCCAGATAGAGCTCAGGATGAGAATTTGCTAACATATTGGAAGTCACATAATCTAATACATTTAAAATCGCTCTCCCAAGACAATGCATTTCTTACTTTCACCAGACTACAAACAAAATACAATATCTCTCCTACCGAACTAGAGATCTATGCGAAAATAAAAAAATTCTATGAGAAATATTACTCACTTACACTCCACCCCCCTTATACACAATTTGAGCAAATTTGTATCTCCTCCCCTCGTGACCGGGGTTTAATCTCCAGAATTTATAAAAATTTAAATGAGACAAACATGCCTGATAAATCACATCCCATGCTACAATGGGAATCAGATTTAAATACCTCATTTACTCTTGATCAATGGGATACGAGTTTTACAAATCTCCACAAATGTACCAGAACAACCTCGATTAGAGAATCGGCCATCAAACTACTTTATAGATGGTATCTTACTCCCGCTAAACTCAATTCATTTTATCCCTCAGTGTCCCCACTCTGCTTTAGGGGTTGCCCCACCCAGGGAACACTTTTACATATATTTTGGGATTGCCCCCACATTAAAGACACTTGGCATAAGGCAAATATTATAATAGATAAAATATCCTGTAGAAAGATCTCTCTTACACCCCAAATAGGCCTTTTATTCACCCCTATACAGGACATCCCAATGACTAGTACAAGGTTGATACATACACTCCTTAGTTCCATCCACTGGGCCATAGCATTTAATTGGCGCTCCACTATGGTACCTTGGCCACAAATTCTTAACCGCATGTCAAACATTAAGCTTTCAGAAAGAATTCATCACACATTATATGATTCTATGCCCCTTTACCAAAAAAAATGGACTCTCTGGGATACCACCTCTCTGGTCTAGTACCTTCCCGTTTTTTTTTTTTTTTCCTCCCACTCTTAAAATATATACAATCGTCATTTAGCCCTCTCTCCAATAAAATGCTCTTGATTGACTTTATTTGAACAATATACATTCCTATACCAGTCTTAAGAAATAAAAAATAAATAAATTAAGAAAGAAAAAAAAAAAAAAGAAGAACCTTTTCTCCTTCCTCTGTACAATGCTCAATATGTACAATGTTTATATATATACCTGTACCATCATTGTGATTTGTGTTTATACCTTGACCTTTTCTATAATAAAAATCGTTTGTAAACAAAAAAGTTTTACGGGTGACGCTGGTTGGTTAGTTTGCTTTTTATAGCATCAGGGCACCCGCCGTATATAACCCAATAAAGGTTTAACCCCCTGATCGCCCGGCGGCTGATATCAATTAGGTTTTAGTGCCAGAGAGGGTCTGCGTCGCCCCAGGCAGCGTTAGGTTAGTGCCAGTAACGCTAACACCCACGTGCAAAGCATACACCTCCCTTAGTGGTATAGTATCTGAACAGATCAATATCTGATCTGATCAGATCTATACTAGTGTTCCCAGCAGTTTAGGGTTCCCAAAAACGCAGTATTAGCGGGATCAGCCCAGATACCTGCTAGCACCTGCGTTTAGCCCCTCCGCCCAGCCCAGCCCCCCCAAGTGCAGTATCGATCGATCACTGTCACTTACCAAACACAACACACATAACTGCAGCGTTCGCAGAGACGGTCCTGATCCCTGCGATCGCTAACAGTTTTTTTTGAAGCGTTTGATACATTTGCTGACAGTCAGGTGCTTTTTTACCTGTGAATCTTACTAGTGTACCCCTAAATTTAGAGCCCAAAATGGCAAGACGAAGGTACACTAGTAAAGAGGCCTACGAGATTCTGAGCATGACAGATAGTGAAGAGGAGGTCACGCATCTGTCAGATTCAGGCTCAGAATATCTTCCCGTAGAAGACAGTGAAGTCAGCGGCTCCATGTCAGATAGCTCTGACGACGAAGATGAGGTCCCTGTTAAGGTCAGGCGTACCCGATCCCAATCTTCTGAGGTTGTTGAAGAGCAAGAACCGCAGGTCTCTCGTTTCATGGAGCAGAGTACTACTAGCGCCGCTATTCCTTCTGGTGAATTGGCAAGCACCAGCGGCCTAGTACAGCCTGGGCGTACATCCAGCACTGCAGTATCACGTGGTGACTTGGCGAGTCCCATAAGTGCAGTTCAAGCTGGCGAGGTGGCAAGCACAAGTAGTGTCCCGCTGCCACCAAGAAGACAAAGGCAGGCCCATCGTGCCCATAGTGCCCTTCCTGCAGAATTCGCCTATCCTGATTGGGTCCCCACCACTTCTGCAGAACCCGTACTTCCCCCATTCACTGCCCAACCCGGTATTCAGGTGGAAACAGCTGATTTTATGCCAATTGATTTTTATTCGCTGTTTTTCACAGAAGATCTCTATAGATCTATTGTGGACCAGAATAATTTATATGCTGGTCAATTCATCGCCGCTAGTCCCCAGTTGCCTTCCATTGCCAAAGATTGGAAACCAATTACGGTTTCCAAATTTAAGACCTTTCTGGGCCTTTCCCTCAACATGGGCACGCATAAATTCCCGTCATTGCGTGCTTATTGGTCCACACACCCAATTGACCACATGCCCGTGTTCTCTGCCTCCATGCCCAGGAAACAATACGAGCAGATTTTGCGGTTCATGCACTTCAACGACAATGAACTTTGTCTTCCACGTGGAGACCCTGAATACGACCGGCTCTACAAATTTCGGCCCCTCATAAACCACTTCAACGAACGTTTTTCAGCCTTGTTTATTCCCGATCAAGTTGTCTGCGTTGATGAGTCCCTGATTAAATTTTCTGGCCGCTTGTCTTTCAAGCAGTACCTTCCCAGCAAGCGTGCCAGATACGGGGTCAAGCTCTATAAGTTCTGTGACTGGGTAACAGGCTATGTATGGAGCTTTATGGTTTATGAGGGAAAAGACAGTCAGGTTGAGCCGGTCAACTGCCCGGATTACATAGGGAGCGCTGGCAAGATAGTGTGGAACTTGGTGTCACCCTTATTCAGAAAGGGGTACCACTTGTATGTGGACAATTATTACACGAGCGTGCCACTGTTTAGTCACTTGTTTGATCATCAGATTGGAGCATGTGGCACCGTGCGACCTAATCGCCGGGGCTTTCCCCAGAGGCTTGTAGATTCCCGTCTTAGGCTGGGGGAGAGACCCTGCTTGAAGTGTAATAACTTGCTCGCTATGAAGTGGAGGGACAATAAGAATGTTTTCGTTCTTACCTCCCTTCGTGCAGACACGACAGTCCAAATTCGTACGGCGACTGGTGTTGTGGAGAAACCCCTCTGTGTCCACGAATATAACAAAAATATGGGAGTGGTGGACCTCAACGACCAGTTGTTGGCGCCGTATCTAATTGACTGTAAGGCGAGACGCTGGTACAAAAAAGTGTCTCTATCCTTATTCCAATTGGCTTTGCTGAACGCTCATGTGCTATACAGAGCTTCAGGCGGAACTTTATTTCTTCTAAAATTCCAGAATGAGATAGTCACAGAACTCCTGTATCCAGGCGGTTCTGCACCTCACCATCCCCTACCAAATGCAGTAAGCCGGCTGCATGAGAGGCATTATCCGTATGTCCTCCAGAGTACCCCTACCCAACGAACCCCCCAAAAAAGATGTTGTGTCTGTAGCAAGTGCGGATTTAGGCGTGACATCCGTTGTTTTTGTCCACTCTGTCCTGACAATCCTGGTCTTTGCATTGGTGAATGTTTTGAACGCTTCCACTCAAAAGTTAAGTTTTAGCGTAGGGTACAGCATTTCACAGGCTAGGACACACTTACACAGGGTCTCCAAAGATGCCATCGCATTTTGAGAGACCCAAACCATTACAGTTGTTAAAGTTACAAAAAAAGTGTAAAAAAAAAAAAAAAAAAAAAACGTAAAAAACAAAAAACACAAAAAAAATATAAAAGAAAAAAAAACAAAAAAAACAAAAATAGTTGTCGTTTTATTGTTCTCTCTCTCTCTCTCTCTATTGTTCTGCTCTCTCTATTGTTCTGCTCTTTTTTACTGTATTCTATTCTGCAATGTTTTATCATGCTTGCTTTTCAGGTATGTAATTTTTTGTTTTCAGGTGCGCCATTCAGCTGCAGCGCGGAATTATTTATCTTGACAGCAACAGCGTTTGCTCCCACGATACATAAAGCCGTGACTCCAGTGCTGTAGGAGGTGTTTTCACCACCACAGTTAAAAAAAAGAGCATATATGCCGAAGCATGGGGGCAGCAGGAGCGGAGGAGCGATTTTGCTCTTAATGCTGCGTACATACGGTCCAAATTCCGACAGAGGCTTGCCCGTGGAAAAGTCAGACCGTGTGTACGCGGCATAACCTTTTATGCCGTGTACCTACGGTCGAAATTCCGACAGAGGCTTGCCCGTGGAAAAGTCCGACCGTGTGTACGCGGCATAACTTTTTTGCGGGAGGATGCCCCCATGCTTCGGCATATATATATTTTAGGCACAGGTTGCATTAAAAAAATGTTTTATCTTTTACTAGGTTTTTTTTTTGGAATTTGCTTTGCAGGTATGGTATGGTAAGGTCTTACTGTTGTACTGTAATGTTACTTTGTTTTAATGTTAACCATCATTTGCTTAGCAGGTATGCTATTCAGTTGCAGCGCGGATCTATTTATCTTGACAGCAACAGCGTTTGCTCCCATGATACATAAAGCCGTGACTCCAGTGCTGTAGAAGGTGATTTCACCACCACAGTTAAAAAAAAAAGAGCATATATGCCGAAGCATGGGGGCAGAAGGAGCGGAGGAGCGATTTTGTTCTTAATGCCGCATACATACGGTCGAAATTCTGACGGAGGCTTGCCCGTGGAAAAGTCAGACCGTGTGTACGCGGCATAACCTTTTATGCCGCGTACATACGGTCGAAATTCCGACAGAGGCTTGCCCGTGGAAAAGTCCGACCGTGTGTACGCGGCATAACTTTTTTGCGGGAGTATGCCCCCATGCTTCGGCATATATATATTTTAGGCACAGGTTGCGTTAAAAAAATGTTTTGGCTTTTACTAGGTTTTTTTTTTGGTATTTGCTTTGCAGGTATGGTATGGTAAGGTCTTACTGTTGTACTGTAATGTTACTTTGTTTTAATGTTAACCATCATTTGCTTATCAGGTACGCCATTCAGTTGCAGCGCGGATCTATTTATCTTGACAGCAACAGCGTTTTCTCCCACGATACATAAAGCCGTGACTCCAACGCTGTAGGAGGTGATTTCACCACCACAGTAAAAAAAAAAGAGCATACAGGTCCTTCTCAAAAAATTAGCATATTGTGATAAAGTTCATTATTTTCTGTAATGTACTGATAAACATTAGACTTTCATATATTTTAGATTCATTACACACAACTGAAGTAGTTCAAGCCTTTTCTTGTTTTAATATTGATGATTTTGGCATACAGCTCATGACAACCCAAAATTCCTATCTCAAAAAATTAGCATATCATGAAAAGGTTCTCTAAACGAGCTATTAACCTAATCATCTGAATCAACTAATTAACTCTAAACACCTGCAAAAGATTCCTGAGGCTTTTAAAAACTCCCAGCCTGGTTCATTACTCAAAACCGCAATCATGGGTAAGACTGCCGACCTGACTGCTGTCCAGAAGGCCATCATTGACACCCTCAAGCAAGAGGGTAAGACACAGAAAGAAATTTCTGAACGAATAGGCTGTTCCCAGAGTGCTGTATCAAGGCACCTCAGTGGGAAGTCTGTGGGAAGGAAAAAGTGTGGCAGAAACGCTGCACAACGAGAAGAGGTGACCCGACCCTGAAGAAGATTGTGGAGAAGGACCGATTCCAGACCTTGGAGGACCTGCGGAAGCAGTGGACTGAGTCTGGAGTAGAAACATCCAGAGCCACCGTGAACAGGCGTACAGGCGTGTGCAGGAAATGGGCTACAGGTGCCGCATTCCCCAGGTCAAGCCACTTTTGAACCAGAAACAGCGGCAGAAGCGCCTGACCTGGGCTACAGAGAAGCAGCACTGGACTGTTGCTCAGTGGTCCAAAGTACTTTTTTCGGATGAAAGCAAATTTTGCATGTCATTCGGAAATCAAGGTGCCAGAGTCTGGAGGAAGACTGGGGAGAGGGAAATGCCAAAATGCCTGAAGTCCAGTGTCAAGTACCCACAGTCAGTGATGGTCTGGGGTGCCATGTCAGCTGCTGGTGTTGGTCCACTGTTTTATCAAGGGCAGGGTCAATGCAGCTAGCTATCAGGAGATTTTGGAGCACTTCATGCTTCCATCTGCTGAAAAGCTTTATGGAGATGAAGATTTCATTTTTCAGCACGACCTGGCACCTGCTCACAGTGCCAAAACCACTGGTAAATGGTTTACTGACCATGGTATTACTGTGCTCAATTGGCCTGCCAACTCTCCTGACTTGAACCCCATAGAGAATCTGTGGGATATTGGGAAGAGAAAGTTGAGAGACGCAAGACCCAACACTCTGGATGAGCTTAAGGCCGCTATCGAAGCATCCTGGGCCTCCATAACACCTCAGCAGTGCCACAGGCTGGTTGCCTCCATGCCACGCCGCATTGAAGCAGTCATTTCTGCAAAAGGATTCCCGACCAAGTATTGAGTGCATAACTGAACATAATTATTTGAAGGTTAACTTTTTTTGTATTAAAAACACTTTTCTTTTATTGGTCGGATGAAATATGCTAATTTTTTGAGATAGGATTTTTGGGTTTTCATGAGCTGTATGCCAAAATCATCAATATTAAAACAAGAAAAGGCTTGAACTACTTCAGTTGTGTGTAATGAATCTAAAATATATGAAAGTCTAATGTTTATCAGTACATTACAGAAAATAATGAACTTTATCACAATATGCAAATTTTTTGAGAAGGACCTGTATATGCCGAAGCATGGGGGCAGCAGGGGCGGAGGAGCGATTTTGCTCCTAATGCTGCGTACATACGGTCAAAATTCTGACGGAGGCTTGCCCGTGGAAAAGTCAGACCGTATGTACGCGGCATAACCTTTTATGCTGCGTACATACGGTCGAAATTCCGACGGAGTCTTGCCCGTGGAAAAGTCAGACCGTGTGTATGCGGCATAACTTTTTTGCGGGAGGATGCCCCCATGCTTCGGCATATATAAATGGTGCATGTATGCCCATCATTAGAAGTGGGCGGATGAAGGGAGGTATTCTAATGGTGGGCATACCCACCGATCAATCTCTTTTTTTCGTTCAGCCAACAGGCTGCATGAAAAAAAAGATTACAATACATGTCCAACAAGGACCAGCAACGTACTGGTATGTTGCTGGACTTTGAATGGTTATACCAGATTGATGCCTGTGGGTTTAGGTATCATCTTGGTATCATTCTTTTCAGCCAGCGGCCGGCTTTCATGTAAAAGCAATCCTAGCAGATAATTAGCCTCTAGACTGCTTTTACAAGCAGTGGGAGGGAATGCCACTCCCCGGATATAATCGGCGCCATTGGGAAATTGGGAAAGCATTTTATCACACCGATCTTGGTGTGGTCAGATGCTTTGAGGGCAGAGGAAAGATCTAGGGTCTAACCCCCCAATTTTTTTCAAAAAAAAGAGTACCTGTCACTGCCTATTGCTATCATAGGGGATATTTACATTCCCTAAGATAACAATAAAAATGGTAAAAAAAAATAAAATATGGAAGGAACAGTTTAAAAATAAAATAAAAAGCAAAATAAATAAAAAAATTAAAATAAATAAAAAAGCACCCCTGTCCCCCCCCTGCTCTTGCGCAAAGGCGAACGCAATCGTCGGTCTAGCGTCATATGTAAACAGCAATTGCACCATGCATGTGAGGTATCACCGCGAAGGTCAGATTGAGGGCAGTAATTTTAGCAGTAGACCTCCTCTGTAAATCTAATGTGGTAACCTGTAAAGGCTTTTAAAAATGTATGTAGTTTGTCGCCGCTGCGCGTTTGTGCGCAATTTTAAAGCATGTCGTGTTTGGTGTCCATGTACTCGGCCTAAGATCATCTTTTTTATTTCATCAAACATTTGGGCAATATAGTGTGTTTTAGTGCATTAAAAAAAAAAAGTGTGTTTTTTGCCCAAAAAAATGCGTTTGAAAAATCGCTGCGCAAATACTGTGTGGAAAAAAAAAATGCAACACCCACTATTTTAATCTGTAGGGCCTTTGCTTTAAAAAAATATATAATGTTTGGGGGTTCAACTTAATTTTCTTGCAAAAAAAAAATGTTTTCATGTAAACAAAAAGTGTCAGAAAGGGCTTTGTCTTCAAGTGGTTAGAATAGTGGATGATGTGTGACATAAGCTTCCTAATGTTGTGCATAAAATGCCAGGACAGTTCAAACCCCCCCCCCCCAAATGACCCTATTTTGGAAAGTAGACACCCCAAGCTATTTGCTGAGAGGCATGTTGAGCCCATTGAATATTTTATTTTTTTGTCCCAAGTGTTTGAATAATGACAAAAAAAAATAAAAATAAAAAAATGTACAAAAAGTTGTCACTAAATGATATATTGCTCAAACATGCCATGGTTATATGTGGAATTGGGAGCCTAGCCGCGTACAGGACCCCGAAAACCAAGCACCGCCTTCAGGCTTTCTAAGGGTGTAAATTTTTGATTTCACTCCTCACTGCCTATCACAGTTTCGGAGGCCATGGAATGCATCAGTGGAGAGGAGACACTTTTTTCCCCATATTAACTCTTATGCCGCGTACACACGATCATTATTCACGGCGGTTGAAAAACCGCCATGAATAATGTCATTTAAAACGGGGGAACAGCTTGTTCCCCACACACGGTCGTTGTTCACGTCATTTTTTCTCTTGACGAGAAAAACGACCGTCTGTGGGCTCCGCGGCAGTGTTTCCCTATGTGAAACACTGCCGCGGAAAACATGTCGAAAAAAACGACGAGAAAAATTAGAACATGTTCTAATTTTTCTCGTCGTTTTTAATGCCGTTTTTCTCGTCGAAAAAAACGACAGAAAGCCCACAGACTATCGTTTTTCTCGTCGAATGGGAAAAATGTCATTTTTTTCGACGAGAAAAACGGCCGTGTGTACACGGCATCACAGGAGAGAATTTGCCTTCCTAGGGGTAGATTTCCTCTCACTTCCTGTTGTATCCTTCCGTTTGCAAGGAGGAGTCATTTGTAAGTTGGATGTTTGAAAGTAGGGGCCTGCCCTATATACTCAGCTGAAATTTGCCCCTTACATGTTGGTGTTGCCACAACACTGAGCCCTCACAGTTATTCTTGGTGGGCGCATGAATGGGCCCTGCTGTGAATTATTAGATCAAGAATTGTAATTGCATGCCCCTGTTGAACAGGGGCTGAAAAATTGGGCCTTTGGTGGTGGTGTTAACACAACACTGTAAGGCCTCACAGTTACTCTTGGTGGGCGCAGGAATGGGCCCTGCTGTGAATTATTAGATCAAGAATTGTAATTGCATGCCCCTGTTGAACAGGGGCTGAAAAATTGGACCTTTGGTGGTGGTGGTGGTGGTGTTGACACAACACTGTAAGGCCTCACAGTTACTCTTGGTGGGTGCAGGAATGGGCCCTGCTGTGAATTATTAGATCAAGAATTGTAATTACATGCCCCTGTTAAACAGGGGCAGAAAAATTGGGCCTTAGGCACTGGTGCCACAACACTGCAACCCCTCACAGATACTGTACTTGGAGCACAGCAATGATCCCTGTTGCAAAGTATTGCATCAAAAATTGTAATTACACGCCTCTGTTAAACAGGGGTTGAAAAATTGGGCCTTAGCCACTGGTGCTGGTGCCACGACACTGCAACCTCTCCCAGATACTCTAGTTGGAGTGCAGAAATGAGCCCTGCTGCAAAGCATTGCATAAAAAATTGTAATTACATGCCCCTGTTAAACAGGGGCTGAAAAATTGGGCCTTAGCCACTGGTGGCGGCACCCAGAAACAAAAATGTTCTTCCAAGCTATCATCAATCGGATCATTGAGGAGGAGGAGGATAGTCAGTCAACATAACAGGACAGTCTCTCAGCATCAGCATCAGTCTTGAAGGGATGTGACATTTGAAAATAAATTAGTCTGTTATATCAGCTTCAGGTGTTTGGTAGCTGGTGGTGATCCAAGACTGGTTCATCTTTATGAAGGTCAGTCGATCAACAGAGTCGGTGGACAGGCGCACCCTGTGATCCGTGACAAATCCTCCAGCAGCACTGAATGTGCGTTCTGAAAGAACGCTGGATGCAGGACAGGCCAGTAGCTCAATTGCATACTGTGCAAGCTCTGGCCAGTGATCCATCCTCAAGACCCAGTAAGCCAGAGGATTTTTGGTGGGGAAGGTGTCCAAGTCTGACCTTGCCCCTAGGTATTCCTGCACCATGTATATCAGATGCTGGCGATGGTTGCTGGAACCGATCATACCTTGGGGCTGCGGACTAAAGAATTGTCTGAACGCATCGGTCAGATGGCCACCTTCCCCACCGCTCCTTCTTTGACTGACCGAAGCCTCAGCAACTCGTTGTCCAGGACCAGGAGTTTGTAACCTCCCAGTCTCTGGGAACGCATTGCACAGACCTTTCTGCAAGGCCTCCCAGAGTTGTCTCATCCTCTGCTCCCTCTGCGACGGTAAGATAAGGTCCGCAACCTTACCCTTGTACCGTGGATCAAGGAGAGTGGCCAGCCAGTAATGGTCCCTCTCCTTGATCCGAAGAATACGAGGATCCTTCCGCAGACTTTGCAGGATCAGGGAGGCCATGCAGCGTAGGTTAGCTGAGGCATTTGGTCCGGAGTCCTCTGGGTCATTAGGACGACATGATCCGCAGCCACCTCCTCCCAGCCACGTACAAGTCCACTGGTTTCTTGGGACTGTAAATCATCCCTAAAAGACTGCTGCTGATGATTTTGAGTGCCAGGCTCCACCTCCATGCTGACACAATCCTCCTCCTTCTCCTCCTCCTCTTCTTCCTGTGCGATGGGTGGGACAGAAGGAACACTGTCTGGGTAAAGGGGGCCTTGAGAGGCAAGGAAGTCCTCCTCTTCCTGCCTCTGTTCTGCCTCAAGTGCCCTGTCCATTATTCCACGCAGCGTATGTTCCAACAGGTGGACAAGAGGTACAGTGTCACTGATGCATGCACTGTCACTGCTCACCATCCTCGTGACCTCCTCAAATGGTGCCAGGACAGTGCATGCATCCCTGATCATGCCCCACTGGCATGGTGAAAAAAACCAGAGCTCCCCTGACCCTGTCCTGGTGCCGTAGTCGCACAGGTACTCATTGATGGCCCTCTGCTGCGTGTGTAGCCGCTGCAGCATGGCCAACGTTGAGTTCCACCTGGTGGGCATGTCACATATAAGGCGGTTCTTGGGCAGGTTCAACTCCTTTTGCAGCTCAGCCAGGCCACCTCCTCTCTCCTATTAGGCACCCACGTGGAGTCAGTGACCTCATCCTCCCCTCCCTCCTCATCACTGGAGCCAATCTGGCAGTATGCTGCAGCTGCTGGAAAATGACTGCCAGATTGGTGTCCTTCTTGAGCATCCCCTCTCTCTGCTCTCACGCTACTGCCTTCCTCTAGCTGGGTATCATCATCAGACCCTTCGAAACTTTGGGCATCCTCCTGGAGCATGTACCCAACACTGTGCTCAAACAGTTCGGGGGACTCCTCAGGAGGACATGGTTGGTCTAGGGAAGGAGTGACTAATGATGACATTGATACCAGGGAAGAGGACGCTTTGGCAGCTGCTTTGCCAGTACCCTGAGCCTGGGTGAGAGAGGATGAGGAGGATGAGGAGGGCTTGGTCATCCACTCTACCAAGTCTTCGGCGCAACACGTCCAGTTGCCGAAAAGAAGGACAAGCGTGTCCCATGGCCACGTGCTGATGGTGATGCACCGCTACCACGACCAGCACTGTTGTCTCTAGACACAGAGCCTGCTTGCCCTCTTTTATTGGCTCCTGACTGTCTGCCTCGCCTTGTTTGCCTTCCAGACATTCTAATGGCCTGCAGGGAAATGGGAAAACCAGCACTAAGGCCTAGCTTCAGGAGTATATTTTGCAGGAATCACACTACGCCTGCTGTAGGTGCTGCAAATGCCTGTTGGTGTAACACACCAGGAAAAAGCAGCAATACAGGCTAACTTCAGGTGTAATATGATCAGGAGGCACACTCCGCCCGCTGTAAGTGCCGGAAATGCCTGTTGGTGTAACACACCAGGAAAAAGCAGCAATACAGGCTAACTTCAGGTGTAATATGATCAGGAGGCACACTCCGCCCGCTGTAAGTGCCGCAAATGCCTGTTGGTGTAACACACCAGGAAAAAGCAGCAATACAGGCTAACTTCAGGTGTAATATGATCAGGAGGCACACTTCGCCCGCTGTAAGTGCCGCAAATGCCTGTTGGTGTAACACACCAGAAAAAAGCAGCAATACGGGCTAACTTCAGGTGTATAATGTGCAGGAGGCTTAGCAACAATGACACTGACACTGTCCCCTGCCTATCCTTCTCTCTCCCTGCACACAAGGTTTATCAAAGTATATGACACTGACACTCTCCCTGCCTATCCTCTCTCCCTGCACACAAGGTTTAGCAAAGAATATGACACTGACACTGTCCCCTGCCTATCCTTCTCTCTCCCTGCACACAAGGTTTATCAAAGTATATGACACTGACACTCTCCCTGCCTATCCTTCTCTCTCCCTACACACAAGGTTTAGCAAAGAATATGACACTGACACTCTCCCTGCCTATCCTTCTCTGTCCCTACACACAAGGTTTAGCAAAGAATAGATTTGACACTGTCCCTGCCTATCCTTCACTTTCCCTGCTCCGGAACACACTACACGAGGCCGCCGCGCTGGCGGCCTTTTATAGTGTGGGGCGTGTACTAAACCCCCTCAGCTATAATTGGCCACATGCATCCTGCCTGTGGCCAATCATTGCTCTCCTCGCTGCCGGCGCTGTGATTGGCCAAGCATGCAGGGTCACAGTGCATGCTTGGCCAATCACAGCGCCGGGATTGCACTGCGATGGCGCAGTGTATTGTGGGCCGTTCGCGTCACTCGAATTTGGCGCGAACGGCCCAAATCGTTTGTTGTTCGCCGAACGCGCAAACAGCCGATGTTCGAGTCGAACTTATGTTCGACTCGAACACCGAGCTCATCCCTAGTGATAGGTAGTGAGGAGTGAAATCAAAAATGTATGCCCTTAGAAATCTTGAAGGCGGTGCTCGGTTTTTGGGGCCCCGTACGCGGCTAGGCTCCAAAAAAGTCCCACACATGTGGTATCCCTGTACTCAGGAGAAGCAGCAGAATGTATTTTGGGGTGTAATTTCACATATGCCCATGGCATGTGTGAGCAATATATCATTTAGTGACAACTTTGTGCAAAAAAAAAAAGTTTGTCATATTCCCGCAACTTGTGTCAAAATATAAAATATTCCATGGACTCAACATGCCTCTCAGTAAATAGCTTGGGTGTCTACTTTCCAAAATGGGGTCATTTGGGGGGGTTTTGTGCTATTTTGGCATTTTATGGCCTTCGAAACTGTGATAGGTAGTGAGGAGTGAAATCAAAAATTTGCGCCCTTAGAAATCCTGAAGGCGGTGCTTGGTTTTCGGGGGGCCCGTACGCGGCTAGGCTCCTAAAAAGTCCCACACATGTGATATCCCCGTACTCAGGAGAAGCAGCAAAATGTATTTTGGGGTGCAATTCCACATATAACCATGGCATGTGTGAGCAATATATCATTTAGTGACAACTTTTTGTAATTTTATTTTTTTTTAGTCATTATTCAATCACTTGGGACAAAAAAAAAAAAAAAATTCAATGGGCTCAACATGCCTCTCAGCAATTTCCTTGGGGTGTCTACTTTCCAAAATGGGGTCATTTGGGGGGGGGGGGGGTTTGTACTGCTCTGCCATTTTAGCACCTCAAGAAATGAGATAGGCAGTCATAAATTAAAAGCTGTGTAAATTCCAGAAAATGTACCCTAGTTTGTAGACGCTATAACTTTTGCGCAAACCAATAAATATACGCTTATTGACTTTTTTTTACTAAAGACATGTGGCTGAATACATTTTGGCCTAAATGTATGACTAAAATTGAGTTTATTCGATTTTTCTTATAACAAAAATTAGAAAATATCATTTTTTTTATATCGCAAAAAAAAATAAAAAATCGCAGATGCAATCAAATACCATTAAAAGAAATACAGTTTGGCCTAAATGTATGATTAAAATTGAGTTTATTCGATTTTTCTTATAACAAAAATTAGAAAATATAATTTTTTTTATATCGCAAAAAAAAAAAAAAAAATCGCAGAGGCAATCAAATACCATTAAAAGAAAGCTCTATTTGTGGGAAGAAAAGGATGCAAATTTTGTTTGGGTACAACATTGCATGTCCGCACAATTTCCAGTTAAAGCAGCGCAGTGCCAAATTCTGAAAACACCTCTGGTCCTTTAGCTATAAAATGGTCCGGGGCTTAAGTGGTTAATGAGAAAAAAATGAACTTAAATGATTTTAGCAAATGGCTGCAATATAACAAAGAGTGAAAAATTTAAGGGGGTCTAAATACTTTCCGTACCCACTTTATATATCTCTGTACTGATTATAATGCAGCTATCAGAATCAACTGCCTGCTGTGGTATTAGTATGAGAAAAGCAGCAATTGTCTTCAGTTAGTTTTAGGTGAACACTGTGCAAAGGACACAGTACACTAACTGAAAATACTTGCAGCTCCCTGCCTGTGGTTTTATTATGAGAACACCACTAACTGTATTCAGATAATCTTTAGGTGAACGCTATGCAAAGCACACAGTACACCAAGTGAAACACTGACTGCAGCTAGCACAATCACCTGCCTGCCTGTCACAGTATAGAGAATAACAGGAACGGATCTAGCTAAACTGAATACAGTGTATAAATATATATACATGTAGCGGGGTCCTCAAATTGATGGGATACACCTGGGCAATAGTGTGACCCAGGTGTATAATTGTGTTAGGATTCAGACCCCTTTTTGTTTCGTGGAGGATTGGAGGATGTAATATTCTCCTTTGCCTGTGGGTGGCGGGGTGCCCACAGGCTTCAGGTAGAATCATCTTCGCAGTGCTCCCTGTTTTGTCCCTTCCCGGAGATGGTATGGCTGGGGCGGGGAACCCGCCGGGCCGTTGATGGGAGGAGATAAAAGGGGGAGACGCCCTTACCACGAGGTCGTCGTCGTCGTCTGGCGGAGAAGGAGGTCCTCGGAGGAGGAGGGTTGCGGTCCGCACCCAGGGCCCTTAGGCCTGGGTGCGGGAGATCCAGGAGTCTGGTCCAGGTGCCCATGGCCTGGTCCGGAGTCATGTTGGCGTCCATCCCAGGCACCTTTAGCCTGGGGTGAGGTACTATCGAGGAGGCCTGGGGCCCAGTACCTTCGACTGGGTCCCGCTAGGGTGGACTGTCCGAGGGTCCCTGAGTGGAGGGACTCGTACCTGAGGTGAGGAGGCCGGGGAGGTTACCCACTGGAGACCCGGAGCAGCACCAACCCGGTGACAGTGGGCCCCTGGGAACTCTCTTGGGAGGACACATCCCCCTGATAGGGGCCACAGCGTATCGAAGAGGGCTCCATTGCTGTTCATAGGGGTTGCTGGAAGAGACCCCATCTTTCCTGTTCTGCAACAGCCGGATTGGCTTAGGCGCCGCTGGTCATAGTACAGTGGCATAGAACTGAAACGTTAGGAAGTGCCTTGATCTGCTCATCCCACCGTTGGCAAGGTTATAGGTCCCAACCAGTTTGCTGAAAAAGAACTGTTTATCGTGCTTTGCTATTGGAGTGCCAAATAAACAAGTGTTGGACCTTTCTCCGGTGTGTGAACTCCAGTTACTGGAAGCAAAGGGCAATTACAGACTCAGTGCATTCACAGAACACACCGGCCCGAGGAAACATCAGGAAGTGGCCTTCACCTCCCTACTACAATGGGGAGGACATGGGCCGTGGCGCATCTCACTCTCACAACCCAGGAACCCCTAGACATGAGTTGGTGTGTAACCGATAAAGATGGAGAGAGGGTGAGGCCGCTACACGTGGGGGCTCGTGAGTCCGGGATAGAGTGTGTTCTAAAGATGGACTTGAGAATGTCTACATTTGAACTTTGCTGCCCAGAGGAGTTCCGAGCAGATCGGCCATATTACTGGCCAAAGTGCGTCCCTGCTCGGAGTTGTGGAAATGACCCTAACACGGGAAAGGCCCATGCGGAGGAGCGGAAAAAGGGAGAGGTCCAGCCGTGTGACGTACTGCACGTGGGGACTGTTAACGCACTGCGCCACGAGGCACCCCATGGCGACATCGTTCGTGGGCGGAGTCAAGAGGAAGCCCGCGAAAATGTACAGCTCATGGGAGGAGTCTGGCCAAGTGTGGGGATACACGTGGAGACTCCGGCGCGGGGTCAGTGCATGATGGAGCAGCAGATAGTCGGGATGACCTCAAGTGCCCCGTGGATTATGGTTCCTCACCCCACGAGAATGACTTCCTTTGCTGCCCCCATCACAGACACGGGGATAAGACTTAGGCCCCGAGGGCGGTTGGCTCTGTACACTTGCAGAGACACGGAGGCCCTCGGTGTGATCTGTCCCGGCTGCTCGGGACTGGTGGTCACCCTGAAGCCATTCGGGCGATGTGAGGAGTGCAGAGAATTCCTTTTTGAGGTCGAGTCGTCCACAGCAAGGCCCCGGGCCCTTCGCCTCAACCACCTCACGGGTACTGCTACTCCGGAAGGGGAGATCAAGGCCTTTGTCGAGGTTCCCGTGCGCGCTGACCAGGGCGATGGACTGCCCAACAGAGAAAAATCCGAGGATGCTGCCTCGGTCGCCACAAGTTCTCTGCTCCCACCACCGAAGAGGAAAGTTGGCCTAGTACAGGCATCCTATGGACGTGGTCGAGCTTCACCCCGCTGCTTGCCTGGCCTGGATGGCGCCGGTCGAGAAGGAAGTCCCGGACATCCCAGTCCTCTACAAGGGTCAGGTGAGCCAGGGGCTGGGACTGTGGTGGTGGTTGGAGGTGTCGGGGGCCCATTGGAGGTGGAGCCCCCCAGGGAGGTTGATTCTGTGTCCACCGGAAGATATCTGCCTGCGGAGATGTATGACACCTCCGACCTAGAGTCGCTGTCTGATTGCGGAGATGATGGCGAGATAGACGAACTGTTCAGCCGCAAGGGCTGGGATAGAGTGCCACTTCTTGCTTCCCGTGCGGTACGGGATTCACCTATGTACACAGGAGACAGCACGCCTCGGGTGGAAGACCCGCAGCTTACGAGGGAACCTACCCCTCCACCTGTGTCCTCATCTACTGTTACCTCACCTACTTTGGTTGTGGGGACACCCCGCGCTTCTCTGAGAGCGCCGAAAGTCAGTTTCAGGGAGCTGGTAAAGGCACCTCGGCATCCGGAAGCTATTGTGCTGCCTGGAACTGGAGAGAAAGCCACTATGCCACCTTTGGCCCGCTTGCAGAGACTGTTTTGCCACAAAGTAGCTCGGGAATATGGGTGGGAGTACCCGTATCTGCCCCGGGACTTGCTGTTTGAGGTGGAAGTCTGGAGAGCAAGATGGTATGACGAGTTTGTGTGGGACAAGTTGAAGGTGCCCCATGCTCGCAGGTACCTGGAATGTGTGCCGGCAGTGTCTAAGAGGTTTGAGGACTGCAAAGCTGAATGGAAATTGGGGCGCCATATCCATGCTGACAAGATAGTCATTTGCAGAAGAGAAGGAGAAGATGTCGAGTATTCGATAGAGGCATTTGACAAACACCTGAAACCCCTGTACCTGCCGGATCCAAAGTTTTACTTATAGGAGAAAAGAACTCCTGTTTATTTCCTTTGTGCACTTGAACTTTCTGGAAGAGCCATTCCCAGACACCCAGGACTGTGCCCTGTTTTTGTTTTTGTTTGGGCTTTTCTTTTTCTCGTTGGAGACTTGGGGACTGTTGTGTTTTCGTGTTTCCCCTTTTCTTCATGTGCCAAAGGCAAGGACATTTGGGAATAGTGGCAGAGTAGGAAAAAGCTGGAAGAACGAAGATTCGTTGAGTGTCATGACCGCGGCGTTGTCACCAGGTGGCAGTGTTGCGCAACAAATGTTTGAAAATGTTTCACACACACATCACCTTGCTTGTTGGAGTGAGTGGGTCTCTCGGCTGACGGGCCCACTCATCCCAAGTGACACGTAATTATGTTAGGATGTTGTTTTTTTCTTTCCTCTGCAGGAGAATCGTCAATCAAGACCATTGAGAGTGGGTGGTTCTTAGACAGTGTGGGAGAGGGGTTGTGACTATGCAGATGTTTAAAGTGTTTTATGACATAAGTTGTTTTATATGTTCCCCATTCCCTGAGCAGGTCTTGGCACTTGGGAAATTTAGAGGAACTGCCTCAGGGGTTTCACTCCATGTCACCACTTTATGGGAGGCATGGGTGTGCACCTGACGCTGGGGACCAGCGTCCAATTACAGGGGGAGTGTGTAGCGGGGTCCTCAAATTGATGGGATACACCTGGGCAATAGTGTGACCCAGGTGTATAATTGTGTTATTCAGACCCCTTTTTGTTTCGTGGAGGATTGGAGGATGTAATATTCTCCTTTGCCTGTGGGTGGCGGGGTGCCCACAGGCTTCAGGTAGAATCATCTTCGCAGTGCTCCCTGTTTTGTCCCTTCCCGGAGATGGTATGGCTGGGGCGGGGAACCCGCCGGGCCGTTGATGGGAGGAGATAAAAGGGGGAGACGCCCTTACCACGAGGTCGTCGTCTGGCGGAGAAGGAGGTCCTCGGAGGAGGAGGGTTGCGGTCCGCACCCAGGGCCCTTAGGCCTGGGTGCGAGAGATCCAGGAGTCTGGTCCAGGTGCCCATGGCCTGGTCCGGAGTCATGTTGGCGTCCATCCCAGGCACCTTTAGCCTGGGGTGAGGTACTATCGAGGAGGCCTGGGGCCCAGTACCTTCGACTGGGTCCCGCTAGGGTGGACTGTCCGAGGGTCCCTGAGCGGAGGGACTCGTACCTGAGGTGAGGAGGCCGGGGAGGTTACCCACTGGAGACCCGGAGCAGCACCAACCCGGTGACAGTGGGCCCCTGGGAACTCTCTTGGGAGGACACATCCCCCTGATAGGGGCCACAGCGTATCGAAGAGGGCTCCATTGCTGTTCATTGGGGTTGCTGGAAGAGACCCCATCTTTCCTGTTCTGCAACAGCCGGATTGGCTTAGGCGCCGCTGGTCATAGTACAGTGGCATAGAACTGAAACGTTAGGAAGTGCCTTGATCTGCTCATCCCACCGTTGGCAAGGTTATAGGTCCCAACCAGTTTGCTGAAAAAGAACTGTTTATCGTGCTTTGCTATTGGAGTGCCAAATAAACAAGTGTTGGACCTTTCTCCGGTGTGTGAACTCCAGTTACTGGAAGCAAAGGGCAATTACAGACTCAGTGCATTCACAGAACACACCGGCCCGAGGAAACATCAGGAAGTGGCCTTCACCTCCCTACTACAATGGGGAGGACATGGGCCGTGGCGCATCTCACTCTCACAACCCAGGAACCCCTAGACATGAGTTGGTGTGTAACCGATAAAGATGGAGAGAGGGTGAGGCCGCTACATACACAACACCTAGGATGCATATATATCCTCTACACACTGTAACTGCAGCTAACTGACTCGCCTGCCTGCTCTATCTAACTCAATATAAATGACACTGTCTCTCTCTCTCTCTCTCTGTAAGCTCTCTCTTTAACCAACGCCAACACACTACACAAGGCCGCCACGGAGGTGGCCTTATATAGGGTGGGGCGTGTACCTACTCCTCTGAGCCATGATTGGCCAAAGCCACCCTGGCTTTGGCCAATTACGGCTCTTCGTTCTTACCGCGCTGTGATTGGCCAAAGCATGCAGGTCATAGTGCATGCTTGGCCAATCATCAGCCAGCAATGCACTGCGATGCCGCAGTGAATTATGGGCCGTGACGCGCCACTCGAATTTGACGCGAACGGCCCATAATGTTCGCAATACGGCGAACGGTCGAACAGACGATGTTCGAGTCGAACATGGGTTCGACTCGAACACAAGCTCATCCCTAATCACTAAATGCACAAAACTATTTTGTTTCGACGGAGAGAAGATTAAATTTGTAGAGAATGAAGAGATGACAGGTTTTGTTTATTTTTGGATATTTCAAAGTCACCTTCGGTAATCACGCAGGGAGAATAGGAGAGCCTTTCCTGGATAATATTTAGAGTCAAATATATATTGTGACAGCAGGAAGGTAAAGTCACCTGGTTGCATCCAGGGGGGTAGATATATTTCGCCCAGATTCAGGCTTTACGCCGACTTATACAACTAGGTGGAGAGTTGTATAAGCCCAGCTAAGGCTAGTGGGCTCATGGATGACTCATACCTCTAGGGAGAGTGCTGGGCGTCGTGCAGACAGGGAGTTGATGAGACCAGCTGAAGCTTGTCAGCTCATTTAGGCCTCTATAAAAACTCCCAGATTCATTAGATGTTAGCTCATGCCTGGACCCAGACCTGTGTGGACTGTCTAGGGAGAGTGAACCCCTGTGCGGTGAGACAAAGCCTGTGTGGCTATTTGCTTGGACATTTAAAACCAGGGACTTAGGGACTAGGACAGCACTAGGCTGATCCCAGTTGTTAGTTAGGAAACCTGTATGTTTAGTCAGAGGTCAAGTTGACCAGGATTTATTTTGTTTATGTTTCTTTTGGCTTTGCTGTGTTTTGTCACTGTAAATAGAAAATAAACCGCACCTTTTTTTTTTGAAAACCACAACCTCCGTTTGCTGGGCCTGTTTTTGTGTGGGGAGCCCATCCCGGGGGTCACACACACCCGCTGCCGAGCTAACCCCCTCACAATATTTATTGAATTTAAAATTTTAAACAATATAAATAATACAAATAACATTCAGATGTCAACAAAGGGTGTAAGCGGGCATAAAATATAATCTCACAAAATAAAATTATCATCTATATAAAGGGTACTAATTTCCCAGTTTCGATCAAATTATTCAATAGTAACTATATTGGCACCCATTGTAATTTATATCCATAAAAAATATGACATCTGATTATAGATAAGTAGGATAAAAAAAAAAAGTAAAGGTAAAGAGAAGAAGAAAGAAGAGAACAGGAGGGGGGGCAGGTAGGGAAGGACAGGGGGGAGGGTAGGGGGGTCCGGGCAGACCCCAGCGTAGCTCATCTAGTCAATGGGTGCAGATCGCAACTTAACCTGTTCCCTAGGGTAATAATACGTTTTTCAGGGAATCCGAGAAGGAGTATTCTATCCATATGAGCCATTGGAGCTTATGTTTCTCAAAATTATCATTCTCTAGGGCCAACATCTCCTCCATCCGCATTATGTCGTTAACTGCAGAGATCCATAAAGTTAAGGGGGGACTAGTAGCGGTTTTCCAAAATATGGGAATAATTTGTCTTACAGCTGACAAGAAGAAACGTAACAAAGAGCGTTTCTGTGAGGATATCGGGCCTGGGAGCATAGACAATAGAGCAATTTCAGGAGACGGCTGTAGAGGTTTATCATATAGGCTACTGTAAATTGAGAAGACCTGTGTCCAGAGAGGTTGGACAGATTGACACTCCCACCATATATGTAAGTAACTGCCTTCCGCCGATCCACACCTCCAGCAAGTGGGGGGCACGGATGGGAAGATTTTGTGCAGGGATTGAGGGTCCCTGTATCATCTTGCGATGAGCTTAAAGTTTTTCTCCTGTGTGTAACAGGAAGTTGAAGTCTTATGCGTAAAATAATATGATTTCTGCCAGTCAGAAACGGTAAATTCCTTTCTCAGATCCATGGACCACTTCCTGGTGTAACATGGGGGTTGTTTATGTATCAACGTATGTAGCATAGTGTACATAGTAGAGAGTGTATGTTGTGGAAGTTCAGAAAGAGAGCACAGCTGTTCAAATTCCGTGAGGGGTCTATGAATTTGGGAAGTGGAAAAGAGGGTAGAACAGAAAGATGTGATCCGAAGGGCCGTGAGCCAATTGCCCCGATCCTCTGGTAGTACCGACTTGCCGGAGATGAAATCTACAAACGAGCCCGCTACAGGCCACTCAATGCGGGAATAAGGACCTATTGTATGGGAACCTTCATCTTGGGGCACGGCTGGGTGGTCGAATAAGGGTGTAAGAGGAGACGGTTCAGAGGAAAGGAGTGACTGCACACCTTTTGCAAGACAGCAGACGTTAATGGGGAAGTTGAGAACATATGTATGTACTGTCCGTGTCCCCAAAGTAGAGCTCGGAGGTCATGCGGAGATAGATCCTGTTCTACCATGGTGGATGCTTTAGTGAAGGGACGGGGGAACCATTCAGTGAGCCTGGCCAGAAGCGCCGCTCTGTAGTATAGCTCGAAATCGGGAAGGCCCGCGCCCCCTTGAGTTTTAGGATACGTGAGTAAAGTATGTTTGATGTGGGACATACCTTGGTGCCATACGAATCGTATGGACATGGAACGCATTGAGGTGAAGAAGCGTTTGGGGACTGCAATGGGTACCGTTTGGAATATATAAAGTAGTTTGGGTAAGGTGTCCATTTTCAAGGTATTTATGCGGCCGAACCACAGTAAAGGGGAGTTGTTCCAATTGTCTAAATCTCTACGTAACCGGGTCAATAGGGGTAAGTAATTTAGGGCATATAGCTCCGATAAATCAGATGGAACCTTTATCCCTAAATAAGATATGCTTCTAGTACTCCATTGAAAAGGAAAGTTGGCTTGCACTCGGGCTAGAGTGTTGGCGGGGAGGGAAACGTTAAGGGCTTCCGTTTTGGATATATTGAGTTTAAAATCGCTGAATTTCCCAAACCTACTGAATTCTAGCATCAACGAGGGCAAGGATGTGTGTGGTTGCTGTATATAAACCAGAAGATCGTCAGCGTATAGAGATAGCTTATACTCTGAGGAGGGTGTCTGTATCCCTACAATGGAGGCATTACGTCTCATTGCCTGGGCTAGGTGTTCTATCACTATAACAAAAAGAAGCAGAGATAAGGGGCACCCTTGCCGGGTGCCATTCGATATCCGGAATGGTGCGGAGGGAGAGCCACCGACCAAGACTGAGGCGGAGGGATTAGAGTACAATGCCATTATTTTGGACACGAACGCAGGTCTAAGACCTATCTGTTCGAGAGAGAGGCGTAAGAAGCCCCAGTTAACTCGGTCAGAGGCCTTCTCCGCATCGAACGATAGCATGCAGGCCTTCAGGTTGTGTTTCTGTATGTAGGAGATAAGGTGGATGGTTTTCGTAGTGTTGTCCCGGGCCTCACGGCCAGGGACAAAAGCTACCTGGTCCCTATGTATAATAAGAGATAAAAGAGGGGAAAGGCGAGTCGCTAGAACTTTTGCATAAAGCTTGATGTCAATATTGAGTAGCGATATCGGCCTATAGCTACCACATTGTGAGGGATCCTTGCCAGGTTTCGGGATAACTGATATATTAGCAGATAGGAGATTGTGGGAGGGCAAATGGGTGTCATCAATTGAATTGAATGCCGAGACTAATAACGGGGCAAGCGATTGGGCAAACGATTTATAAAACCTAGGGGAGAAGCCATCAGGACCTGGACATTTACCTGATTTTAAACCTTTAATAGCACCGAGAAATTCCGCTATTGTCAGGGGTTCATCCAAACTAGATGCCTCTTCGGGGTCAATTTGTGGTAGGGCAGTCTCTGTTATATACTTCCTCATATCAGTGAGGTGTGTGTTATTCTTGATGTGTGCTACCGGCGGAGGATGTAGGTTATAGAGGTCAGAATAATAAGATTTAAAGGCCTCTGATATGCCTCGAGGGTTGCATATTTTCTGATGTTCCGGCGTACATATGTGTGGAATCGGTTTACGAGGGGGACGGGGGTGTAGAACCCTGGCAAGGTACTGTCCACATTTATTTGCAAAAGCGTAGTGGTGGTTACGACCTCTATCTCTGGCTATGAGGGAATGTGCATCCAAGAGGCTGAGTAGTTCCCTCCGGGCATTAGAAAGATCTACATATGTTACCGGATTGGCGTCTCTTTTGTGTAGTGTTTCAAGCGATTTTATCGTCGCCAATAGGCGAGAGATATCTGCCGTTCTGGCTTTTTTAAGGCAGGAACCGTGTTGAATGAAAACACCTCTCAGTACACACTTCAGGGCCTCCCACTTGGTTAATGGGTTGGTGTCATCAGAGCGATGGACCACAATGAAGTCCTGGATTGCTTGTTCTATTGCTGCAACACATGTAGTGTCTTTCAGTAAATTGTCATTCAGTCTCCATGACGACCTCGTATGAGACGTCTGGGGGGGGGGCTAAGCTGAGGTATACGGGGGCATGATCAGACCACAATATGTTACCTAGGGAAGCCTTTGGTGATGTATCGAGTAGGGATTGGGAAATTAAAAAGTAATCAATGTGACTATATGAGTCATGTGCTACGGAGAAACAGCTGTAATCTCTTTCGAACGGGTGCTGCACCCGCCACACATCTACCAATTGCGTAGTGTGCAGGAGTGCCTTTATCTGTGTGAGTGCTGTGTGGGACATATTTGACTTACCCGAGGAAGAGTCCAGGACCGGAGAAAGGGCCACGTTGAGGTCACCACCTAAGATGAAGCAGGGGCCTCCAAAAGAGAGCAATTTACCTACAACCTTAGAAAGGTAGGACGCCTGGTCCTGGTTAGGTCCATATACATTAGCCACTGTAAAAATAGAAGAATTGCATTTTAGTTTAAGAAACAGAAATCGTCCTAGCGGGTCAATAAGGGAGTCTAGAACTTCATGGTGAAATGATTTGTGAAAGGCTATGGATACACCTTTGGACTTTGACTCTGGGTTAGTGCTATGAAACCATTGGTAATAGTGGGGATTTTTAAAAATCGGAATCGCCGAGTTCCGAAAATGCGTTTCCTGCAATAGTAACATTTTGGTCCTGGCCTTATGGAAGTGGTATAACACCTGGCTTCTTTTCTCAGGTGAGTTGAGGCCCCTGCAGTTAAAGGAGGCCAAAGTTATGTTATCAAGTGACATCATAATAAGGATAGAAGAGGAGAACTGTAAGGTACCTGTGATAGGTAGTGTCCGAAGTGGAACTTGTGTGCTGAGGATTCAGGCGAAAACGTAGTCAGGCAGATTAGGTTGGCAACAGATCAGGCAAAATGGTACACGATCGAAATCCAGAGAGTGGTCAGGCAGGCAAAGGTCATACACGAGCTGGCAGTGAAGTACAAAATCAGCAGGCTGGAGAGTAGTCAGGAATTCAGGCAGAAGTTCAACACGAAAATCAGGATCAAAAAGCAGTCACAACACCCAGGGAGCTATTCCACACAAACAGGCGCTGAGAGATAGCATCACTTCCTTTTTAAGGGCTGCTTTGATTGAAAATTGTCCACAGCTGGCAGCAGGTGGGGCTAGTGAGTCCAAGGTAATGTTTAACACTGAGAGGACATTTCCAAAAGTCCAGATCTGCTCAGTAGCGCAACAGGTAAGGCTGCAGCTTTGGGACCAGGAAGATCCTGGTTCAAATACACCCAGGTACATGACAAGAACACAGATCCTTACCTGTGCCAACACGGGGACCCGCCCTGACCAGACAGGGAGGAATGGGAGGGGGAAAGGAACAGGCTGGAGAGGGAAAGAAGAGTGAGGAGTAGGAGTCAAGCTAGGAAGGAAAAAAAGTATCAGGCCACTGTGTGACAGTGGCAAGTAAGCAAGAAATATGGTAAAATATCGAGAAAGAAAAAGAGAGAAAAAGAAGGAAACTGTATCAAACTAATAAAGAAAGAAAAAAACACATTGCACTAATCTGCACTAGTGGTCCTAATGGGGGGTAACTGTGGTAAACACATAGAGTGCCTCCCGGTCCCGGGCCTCTCAGGGGTGCGATAACTAAAGTCATACAAATAGATAACCAACATCAAATAACACGAACAACTATATATATGGGTAAGAACAAGCCATGAATCATAAGCAAAAAAAAAACCCCCACAACCCCCTCCTCCAAAAAAGCAACAGTCATCCTTGTCAAAAAGGCCTAGCCCTCTCAATTTAAGACAGAGTCTGCTTGCGGTGTCCTCAGCTGCTTGCGGTGTCCTCGGCTAACCACATAGGGTAGCTAACATAGCCAGTGTGGGAATGGTGTAGAGAGGCTCATAACAGAAACATTAGTTGTGACATATTATCAGGGCAATGTGACAATCGTAGCAGAGGAAGCAGACAAACAAGATTTAAGCATAGTACAAAGTTCATCTAACTTGGCGTCCAGGGAAGAAAGATGCTGTTCATGAGCTCCAATCAATTGTCCCTGATGTGAAATCGCCTTAACAATCTCAGCAGGGTCCACTGTCATTGTGGCCCGTTTGTAATGTAAGGTACCTGTGATAGGTAGTGTCCGAAGTGGAACTTGTGTGCTGAGGATTCAGGCGAAAACGTAGTCAGGCAGATTAGGTTGGCAACAGATCAGGCAAAATGGTACACGATCGAAATCCAGAGAGTGGTCAGGCAGGCAAAGGTCATACATGAGCTGGCAGTGAAGTACAAAATCAGCAGGCTGGAGAGTAGTCAGGAATTCAGGCAGAAGTTCAACACGAAAATCAGGATCAAAAAGCAGTCACAACACCCAGGGAGCTATTCCACACAAACGGGCGCTGAGAGATAGCATCACTTCCTTTTTAAGGGCTGCTTTGATTGAAAATTGTCCACAGCTGGCAGCAGGTGGGGCTAGTGAGTCCAAGGTAATGTTTAACACTGAGAGGACATTTCCAAAAGTCCAGATCTGCTCAGTAGCGCAACAGGTAAGGCTGCAGCTTTGGGACCAGGAAGATCCCGGTTCAAATACACCCAGGTACATGACAGGGCCCCCTCCCCAGTGGACCCCTCCGGGGGCCTAGCGGGGCTTAGTGGGAAAGGAGGCATGGAAGTCTCGAATAAGAGAAGGGGCATGCAGATCTTTGGCTGGAACCCAGGAACGGTCTGTGACAGGATATCCCTTCCAATGAACCAGATACCGAAGGCCACGACCCTGTCTTCTAGAATCAAGAATCTTGGAGACTTCAAACTCATTTTGTCCATCAACAAGAACAGGAGGAGGTAGCTGTTGCGTTCTGGAGTAGCGATTGAAAATTGCTTTTTTGAGGAGGGAAACGTGGAACACAGGATGAATTCGGAGAGAGGAGGGTAATTTCAACCGATAGGAGACTGGCCCGACTCGAGCAATAATTCTGTAAGGACCAATGAATCGAGGGCCCAATTTGGTAGAAGGTTGTTTCAGTCTCACATATTTGGTTGATAGCCAAACTCTGTCCCCCACCACATATGGAGGTATATGGCGTCTTCGTTTGTTGGAAAAAAGTGCATACTTGCCTGCTGACTTCCGTAGTAATAAGCGAATCTTTTTCCAATGTAGCAGAATATTTTTAACCCGCTGATCTGCTGCTGGTACACCAGAAGAAGGCTGAAGTAGGGGAAAAGTCTGAGGGTGATAGCCTAGGGCTGCTTAGAATGGTGTGGTATGAAGAGCACTGTGCCAACGGGAATTAATGGCGAACTCAGCTAAAGGCAAATACTCAGACCAGTTGGAGTGTAAGGCATTGACATAATGTCGAAGATAGGTTTCTAGGGTCTGGTTCATGCGTTCGGTTTGACCATCTGTTTGAGGGTGATGTGAGGTAGAGAGTGAAAGCGTTACTCCCAGTTTCTTGCAGAACGCTCTCCAGAATCGGGAAACAAACTGGGATCCGCGGTCTGAGACGACATTGGTAGGTATGCCATGATATCTCACAATATGGGAAAGGAAGAGAGTAGACAGTGCTTCCGCTGTAGGTAATCCCGGGAGCGGCACAAAATGAGACATTTTTGAAAAGCGATCCACTATGACCCATATAGCAGTCATGCCCTCGGACTTGGGTAAGTCTGTAATGAAGTCCATAGTCAAATGGGTCCAAGGCTGACGAGGTGCTGAAAGTGGTTGTAACAGTCCAGTAGGCAATGTACGGGGTACTTTATTAGCAGCACAAGTTGGGCAGGCAGCCACATAGTCAGTAACATCCCTTTTCATATGAGGCCACCAGACATGACGCTGCAAGGTCTTAAGAGTGATGGTGATACCAGGATGACCAGATAAAACACCATCATGTGCCCAGAGGAGTACAGGTTTTCTGAGGCTAGGGGCTACGAACAGGCGACCTGGTGGTATCTTCAAGCCTTGGGGAACACAATTCTGGGTTTCTTGTAACTGTTGGGAAAGAGCCGTAGAGATCTGTGCGACAATTTTGTGAGGTGGGATTATATACTGCTCGGTAGGTTGGTCTTCTTCAGAGGTAGCAAACTGTCTGGAAAGAGCATCAGCTTTCTTGTTTTTATGCCCAGGAACATAAGAAAGAACAAAATTAAAACGGGAGAAAAACAGAGCCCATCGAGCCTGACGTGAGTTCAAACGTCTTGCAGTCTGAAGGTACAGTAGGTTTTTATGGTCAGTGAGGATAGAAAAAGGTTTGGGAGCCCCTTCCAGAAGATGTCGCCATTCAGACAATGCCAATTTGATGGCCAGTAGTTCTCGATTCCCAACATCGTAATTCATCTCCGCTGGAGAAAACTTTCTAGAAAAAAATGCTACTGGATGGATTCTACCAGACTTAGGCTGTCTCTGGGAGAGCACGGCACCTGCTCCTACCTCAGAGGCATCAACCTCAACTATGTACTGGAGATCGGGATTTGGATGCTGAAGAATTGGAGCTTTGCTGAACATGTCTTTTAATTGCTGGAAAGCCAATTCTGCTTCTGAGGACCATACCTTGCAATTTGTACCTTTCTTAGTCATAGCAGTAAGGGGGGCCGCAATGGAGGCAAAACCTTTGATGAAGCGTCTGTAGTAATTTGCGACCCCTAGAAAGCTTTGGAGCCCTCTTAAAGTGGTCGGTTGGGGCCATTGCAAGACAGCGGAAAGTTTTTGAGGGTCCATTTGGAAACCGGCAGCACTTATAATGTATCCAAGGAAAGGAATACGGCTTTGATGGAAACTGCATTTCTCAATCTTCGCGTAAAGATGGTTTTCTCTCAGTCGTTGCAATACCTGCTTTACATGCGAGATGTGCTCTAGATGAGTCTTGGAAAAGATTAAAATGTCGTCCAAGTAGATGATCACAAAACTGTTGCTGAAATCATGAAAAATTTCATTCATGAAACGTTGGAAGACAGCAGGGGCGTTACACAACCCAAATGGCATAACCAGATATTCAAAATGTCCATTACGAGTGTTGAATGCTGTCTTCCACTCGTCCCCGTCTTTAATTCGAATTAGATTATAAGCCCCTCGTAGGCCTAGCTTGGAGAAGATAACAGCCCCCTTAAGTACATCAAACAGTTCAAGAATGAGAGGCAAAGGGTAGGAGTCTTTTACAGTGATTTGATTTAACCCTCGATAGTCTATGCATGGTCGAAGACCCCCATCTTTTTTTTCAACAAAGAAAAAACCTGCCCCTACTGGAGAAGAAGAGGGTCGGATAAAACCTCTTTCCAAGTTGTCTTTTACGTATTCCTCCATGGATTTTTGTTCAGGCAAAGACAGGGGATAGGTCCTTCCTTTGGGAAGAGGTGCTCCAGGAATCAATTTAATTGCACAGTCAAAAGAACGATGTGGAGGTAAAGCCTCTGCCTTTTGCTTGCAAAATACGTCTGCAAACGCATGGTATTCATGAGGCAAGGTAGGTGGGACGGCCACGGAAGCCAACATACAAGCAGGAAGTCTTTTGGGTTGAGACAAACAGTTTGAATGACAGAACGACCCCCAAGAGGTTAGTTCTCCATTTTCCCAATCAAAAGAAGGGTTATGTTGTTGTAACCATGGGTAACCAAGGATAACAGGCAGAAGTGGAGAATCAATAAGAGACAAGACAACTTCCTCTTTGTGGAGTACGCCTACCTGAAGGGTGATTGTTATAGTCTCAAATTTTACAATGCCATCTCCCAAGGGTTGTCCATTCACGGTGGTAATGTTCAGGGGTCTAGATTTTGGAACAAATGGGATATTATTTTTTTTAGCAAAAGTGTAGTCCAAGAATATGCCAGCAGCTCCAGAATCCACAAAAGCCTCACAGGAGACAAGTTTAGAGGGTAAATGGATAATTGCAGGAATGGTAATCTTGGTCTTGGAGGATATACCTGTAAGGTCTAAGCCAGCTCCACCAACACTGGTTAGACCCTGCCTTTTACTGGACGGGAAGGGCAGACAGATAATAAATGTCCTTTAAGTCCACAGTATAGGCATAGGCCCAATGCACGCCTCCTTTGTTTCTCAGACTCAGTTAGGTGGAGACGGCTTACATCCATGGGTTCCACAGGTGTCTGGGGTTCAACTGAGATTTCAGGTTCTGGCTGAGGTGGTGCTTGGAAGTTAGGGGCCAAACGGTAGACTGGCCGAGGAAACTTGCAAGTTCTAAGTCTCTCTTGGCACCTTTCATGATACCGGACATCCAGACGAACACAGAGCTCTATGAATTTCTCTAGGTCTTCTGGGGAATCCTTATAGACTAATTCGTCTTTGATGCGATCTGCAAGACCTTTTCGGAAGGCTGCACGTAATGCCCTTGAGTCCCAAGTAGTCTCAGCAGCAAGGGTACGAAACTCAATAGCATATTGTGCCACAGACCTGGTGCCTTGTTGCATGTCCAAGAGTGAGTACTCAGCTGCAGAAGCTCTATCTGGCTTGTCAAATACAGTCTGGAGAGAAGCCAGAAATTTGTCAGTGTCTTGCAGCACAGGATCATTGCGTTCCAGATAAGGAGAGACCCAGGCCAGGGCCTTCCCCTTTAACAAGGAAATTACAAAAGTCACTTTGGCAGAAGAAGTGCTAAAGGTCCCAGGGTTGTTGCGGAAATGCAAACGGCAAACATTTAAAAAGCCTCTGCAGTCCTCAGTATCACCACCAAATTTGTCAGGCATAGGAAGTTTGGGTGGTACAGAAGAGGTGGGTTGGATCGTAGCAGAGGAAGCAGACAAACAAGATTTAAGCATAGTACAAAGTTCATCTAACTTGGCGTCCAGGGAAGAAAGATGCTGTTCATGAGCTCCAATCAATTGTCCCTGACGTGAAATCGCCTTAACAATCTCAGCAGGGTCCACTGTCATTGTGGCCCGTTTGTAATGTAAGGTACCTGTGATAGGTAGTGTCCGAAGTGGAACTTGTGTGCTGAGGATTCAGGCGAAAACGTAGTCAGGCAGATTAGGTTGGCAACAGATCAGGCAAAATGGTACACGATCGAAATCCAGAGAGTGGTCAGGCAGGCAAAGGTCATACATGAGCTGGCAGTGAAGTACAAAATCAGCAGGCTGGAGAGTAGTCAGGAATTCAGGCAGAAGTTCAACACGAAAATCAGGATCAAAAAGCAGTCACAACACCCAGGGAGCTATTCCACACAAACGGGCGCTGAGAGATAGCATCACTTCCTTTTTAAGGGCTGCTTTGATTGAAAATTGTCCACAGCTGGCAGCAGGTGGGGCTAGTGAGTCCAAGGTAATGTTTAACACTGAGAGGACATTTCCAAAAGTCCAGATCTGCTCAGTAGCGCAACAGGTAAGGCTGCAGCTTTGGGACCAGGAAGATCCCGGTTCAAATACACCCAGGTACATGACAAGAACACAGATCCTTACCTGTGCCAACACGGGGACCCGCCCTGACCAGACAGGGAGGAATGGGAGGGGGAAAGGAACAGGCTGGAGAGGGAAAGAAGAGTGAGGAGTAGGAGTCAAGCTAGGAAGGAAAAAAAGTATCAGGCCACTGTGTGGCAAGTAAGCAAGAAATATGAAAGAAAAAGAGAGAAAAAGAAGGAAACTGTATCAAACTAATAAAGAAAGAAAAACACAGTGCACTAATCTGCACTAGTGGTCCTAATGGGGGGTAACTGTGGTAAACACATAGAGTGCCTCCCGGTCCCGGGCCTCTCGGGGGTGCGATAACTAAAGTCATACAAATAGATAACCAACATCAAATAACACGAACAACTATATATATGGGTAAGAACAAGCCATGAATCATAAGCAAAAAAAAAACCCCACAACCCCCTCCTCCAAAAAAGCAACAGTCATCCTTGTCAAAAAGGCCTAGCCCTCTCAATTTAAGACAGAGTCTGCTTGCGGTGTCCTCAGCTGCTTGCGGTGTCCTCGGCTAACCACATAGGGTAGCTAACATAGCCAGTGTGGGAATGGTGTAGAGAGGCTCATAACAGAAACATTAGTTGTGACATATTATCAGGGCAATGTGACAATGTGGGTTGATGACCCTGGAGGGGTGACCTTGGAGGGGTGCAGGCTCATAACTTATGGCATGGCCTCCCAGGGGAGAGTAGGGGAGAGTAGATTGGCATGCGCAACAACATCAAAACAAAAATAAAGGAAAAAGAGAATGCCCCTAAACAAAAAAGAGGGAAAAAATAAATAAAAATAACAATATGAGTGAAAAACAAAAATACAGAAATCCGATCAATCATCATATAGTCATATGGTCAAGTATGAAAAGAACGTAGGGCGTTCAAGTGCCCCTGATTATCCCTCCCAACAGTTTACGGTTGGTCAGTATACAACGGGCATGGGAACGTAGGAAGCAGGCCTGGCAACTGAATCACAAGCAACGATAGCGTCCGCCACGTGAGTGTCAATCCTCTGGGGGTCTATGTGGGGAACCCCTGCGGCGCCTGTCCTTGCCGACCTTCTGCCACTGTGACTGGGATGGAAATCCTAGGATAGGGGGTTGGAATGGCCAGTCAGGTAGTGTTATTTGCGGTAGTTCCAGCGTGCTTCGAAATCGGGGGAGATCACCCAGTGTTCGGAACAGTGCAGTCTTTCCTGCATGGTGGACCCGGAGTTGAAAAAGAAATCTCCACTGGTACTTTATTTGTTTCTCCTGGAGGACCAATTTAATGGGTTTAAGTGCCCGGCACATGGCCAGGGTCTGACGTGAAAGATCGGGCAGGAGCATAACTGGGACATCATTCAGACGGATGGAGTCCTGTGTACTGGCAGCCCTCATGATCTCCTCTTTGACCTTATAGAAGTGCACTCTGCAGAGCGTATCTCTGACAAAAGAGGAGTCAGTATTTCTGGGTCCTGATGTCCTGTGAACCCTGTCCAGCTCTATGTGGGCATCCTTGGGCTTCTGTAGGAGCTGATTAAAGATGGCGGTTACCTGGGGCGTGTCCGGATGTAGAGGGAGCAGGACGTGTTACAGAGGAGCTCCATTGATCCGGATAACTATCCTTATCCATCCTGCCATTTAGCCTGCCTAGTGACTGCCCAGGCTAGCCTAATTTACTGCTGGACATCTTCTGTGCACATACTGCGCAATATTGTGGAGCGGGGTGGCACAATCGAGGCTCCACAGGACCGTGACAGGCTCCTTGCTGTGGAGGTCCGCCGCCATCTTGGATCCCTGCACACTTCTCACAGCTCCGGAGCCGCGATTGGAAGGGGACAGGTGGCGCTGCGATATCCGCCGGCAGCGGTGGCCCCTGGAGAGCCTCGGCAGGTGAGAGAGGCAGAGGGGACTGCAGGAGGTGATCGGCTCCCCCCGGCACGCCGCCATCTTGCGGCCGGGAGCTCCGGAACGGCCTGGTCACGGCCGAGACCTGTGTGAACACTGAGGGGTCCCTGACTCTCCCTGGGGCCATCCGAGCATCCGGATAGATCATTTCTGCGGCAGTGGAGGAAGGAATTGACAGAGTGCACTGCTTGGGGCCGCGGCTCGCTCCCATGCCACAGACTGAGGCCTACTACATGCCCGCAGGCCTGGGGCTGGATTACTGAGCTCCCCTGATCTTGCCTACTGCCTGGAGGCCCTGTGTGGGGGTTGGTTAGGGGGTGTTTGGGGAATAGCTGGGGGACCCCTGGGGAGAGACTGTTGGTGCCACCCTGAGGCCTAACCCTGCCTGACGCACCCCCCCTCCCCCTCATCGGGGTTCTGCGTACTGGCATCTTCCTCCCTGCACCCTGGGACAGTGGTACTGCCCTCCTTGATTCACCCTCAGTGTCCGGAGACGCTGCCCTGCCTTCCCTGTGCCTCCCCCCATACTAGATGAGGTGTGCTGTTGTGACTTTGATATTGCGCAAGAAGCCCTGGTACAACTGTGGGTTGCATAAATAGAGCTCCTGGGAGCTGCAGCATCAGCTGGAGCAGGGGGACCCCTGGACATGCGGAAGGGGGCCTCTAGAGCCGGTCATCAGAACGCCAAAAAGCAACGCCAAACACGCTCCTCCAGAGGCCCGGACGCGGGACCCGCCGCCGCCATCTTACCCACCACTCCTTCTGCCAAGAGGTCGGGGCGTCAAGTAAAGAACATGGCTGCGTCCGAAAAAAACATACCTGAGGCGGATGCCGCCGAATCCGGGCCAAATTCTCCTGTACCAGCCGACGCGCAGGATGCGATCACTCGCCCGATCTTGGAAGCGATTGCAGCAAGTAAGGCCGCAGTTATGGTGAGCATTGATCATCTAACCACCGAATGTACATTCATCAGACATGATTTAGATAAGATCAGGGGCCGGCTCACTGTGACGGAAGAAAGAATATCTGAAGTAGAAGATGTTTCACATATACAAGGCAATCAATTGTCCGAATTGCATGATATGGTAAAAGCGTTGCAAAGCCGCGCAGATGATGCTGAGGACAGACAGAGGAGGAACAATGTGCGGGTGGTGGGATTGCCGGAGGGGGCGGAGGGGTCCAATACAACCACATTTGCAGAAGATTTCTTTAAAAACCTGCTATCTCTAGGGGATAGACCGCCAACATATGTGGTGGAGCGTGCACACAGGGTCCCAGCAGGGGGGCATCCTCCGGGTAACTACCCTAGGCCGTTTCTGGTGCGTTTCATAAACTTCAGAGACAGAGACATGATCTTAGCGGCCTCCAGGAAAATCCCAGAACTCAGATATGACAACACAAAGGTGATGCTGTTTCCGGATTTCTCAGCTGAAACGCAACGCAAGCGGAGATCCTTCACTGAGGTGCGGAAAAAATTGCGGGAGAAAAACATCCAATACAGTATGCTCTACCCTAGCAGGTTGCGTATTCAACATCAAGGCGCAGTTACATTTTTTGAGACACCACAGGAGGCCTGTGACTGGCTGGACAGGAATCCGTAAACCAGATACAAGTGTGCGCTGCATTTTGTTTTTCTGTTTTTTTGTTACACTGGTTGTGCCTCACTAGGCCTGAAGCTTGCTCCTGATCTAGTTTGCTCGGGGAGGATGGACTGGTGCTCTCTACTGCTGGATGGTCGTGAGTAGTGGCTGCCTGTACATTATTTCCACTGTTGACTTTTACAATGTTTTTATGTTTTAGTTAGGTGCACATATGGTCACTAAATCCTGACGCCACTAGATGGCGGCACAGTACTATTCCAGCCGGTTATAATCCTTTTTGGCATATACTTGCCCAATTTTCATAGCAATATGTTTCAATTATACAGTTTAAACTGGAGCTCCTCGGAACAATTTAGATAAGAACTAGTAGTCTTGTTGGACTGTTCTACGTCGGGAGACCTTCTAGCAACAATTTTTCTTTTTTGATTGTTTTGCAAGTTTGGGGAAACAAGCTGCATACTGGACGATGGTATTTTTTGACGTTTTTTTTTTTTCATTGGTTCTTTTTTTTTCTCTTTTTCTTTTTTGCTAGTTAGTTCTGGTATGACAGCAGGGGGGGGTTGTTATTGTAATGTTTATGGAAGGGGGGGGGGTATTACTTAGTTCCCATCCTCCAACTAGTGAGGGTAATTATCTACCTGGGGGAGATGGTATTTGCTAAAGAATTTAAGGTAACCCTAAATTACAAATTCACCCTACTACTAATCAATTTACAGGATTATGGCTAACACGATTAAATTGCTGTCCTGGAACGTTCGAGGACTAAATGGTAAATTCAAAAGGGCTGCAATGTTTCAGTATTTGAAGGTGGTCAGGCCGCATATCGTCTTCTTACAGGAGACCCACCTGGATGGTAGTAAAATTCTAGCACTGCGCAGATCCTGGATTCAAAAGGCATTTCATGCCACGTACTCCACCTTTGCGAGGGGGGTCTCCGTATTGATAAGTAAAGCAGTTCCATGCACGATCCAACAGGTGGTCTCCGATCCGGGGGGACGGTATGTGGCTGTGATTGTAGATATATGTAATTGCACACTGCTTTTGGTGAATGTGTATGTTCCGCCTCCTTTCACAGTACAATTATTATATGATTTAATGGTGAAGCTAGCCCCACACATGCACCTTCCGCTCCTGCTGATGGGGGATTTTAATGCCACGCTGGAGGCCAGGGACTCCTCTAATCCTGGGAGAGGGGGATCAATAGATTTGAAGTCTTGGGCTGCAGTGGCGGATTTGGCTGAGATATGGAGATTGAGGAATCCAGATGAAATTTGTTATTCTCATCTATCTCTGTCACACCGCTCTTCAGCCAGGATTGATCTAGCTTTTGGTAGTCGCATCATGCTGTCCTATGTGAGGGAGATAGATTACATGTCCGGGGGCTTATCTGATCATAACCCCCTCTGTATCTCCCTGTGTTTACAGTCGAAGAAAGAGTCAAGGGGGTGGAGGCTGGCCCCGGGCTGGTTGCAGGAGGAGCAGGTGTCTTCTCACCTTCTTGCTTCGACTGCTGAATATTGGGCCACTAATAATGAGACAGCGGACCCTCCAGTTGTGTGGGATGCCTTTAAAGCAGTGATCAGGGGAGAATGTATAACGGCCATCAAGAGAATGAGGGTGGATCAAAACGCGGAAATCCAGCGGTTGCAGGATAGGGAAAGGGAGTGTGCAAGGTTGCATGCGACGGCCCCCTCGGATTCCGGCTACAATGCGTTGCTGGAGGCCAGGAGGCACCTTTCCCTGCATTACAATGATCTGGCACATACTGAGACAAAAAATCTAGCTAACTCTCTATTTGCGGAAGGGGATAAAAATGGGAAGTTACTGGCAAGGCTAGTAGCAGACGGCAATCAGAGTACTCATATTCCAATCATCAAGGGCCACAATGGAGAGTTGCTAAAAGACCCGAGGGACATATTAGCTGAATTTAAAACATATTTCTCAACACTATATGCACCGGGTGGACAATATGATAAAGAAGGATTAGAGAACATGCTAGACGGCCTGTCCCTCCATAGGCTTTCAGAAGATGACAGACACACATTAGAAGCTGAAATTACAAAAAAAGAAGTGATAGCAGCCATTTTTGCATTTCCACCCAATAAAGCCCCCGGCCCGGATGGGTTCCCAGCAGATTTTTACAAGACCTATGCTGACCAACTGGCCCCAAGACTGACAACATTGCTAGCATACTGTTTACAACAAAAGAGGTTACCTGACTCAATGTTAGACGCCTATATGATCCTATTGCTTAAGCCGGGTAAAGACCCGTTAGAATGCTCTTCGTGCAGACCCATTGCTCTGTTAAATATGGACCTAAAAATTCTGACTAAGGTCCTGGCAAAGCGATTGACAGCGGTAGTCTCCTCTCTGGTTGATGTGGACCAGACGGGATTCATGCCGGGCAAGTCAACAGATACCAACCTGAGGAGGCTGTTCACTCACTTACAACTTCCTAACTTGGACTCATCCTATAGAATCATTGTCTCGATTGATATTGAAAAAGCCTTTGATTCGGTGGACTGGTGCTTTATGCACGCAGTGCTTGAGTGTCTGGGTTTCGGCCCATGCTTCCGTCAATGGATATCTCTCCTGTATAGTACACCACGTACGGCCATTCGCACGGGCACACACACATCTGAATACTTTATAGTAGGTAGGGGTACGCGTCAAGGGTGCCCTCTATCGCCATTTTTGTTTTCGCTCATGATGGAGTCGTTAGCGGTGGCTCTACGAGCGTCAGCAAGGGTCAAAGCGACCAGAGTGGGCAATATAGAAGAGGGATTGGCATTGTATGCCGATGACCTTCTATTATTTCTGCAAGACCCGGCGCATTCACTGGAAGCAGCTCTGGATCTAATGGACACCTTTGCTGGCTACTCGGGTCTGAGGGTTAACTGGGCCAAGTCCTCTATCTTACCTTTAGATGAGGGAGCAAGAGCTAGAGCGAATCCGAACTTGCCTTTGAAATGGGTCAATCAGATTACATATCTTGGAATAAAGGTGACGGCGAAGGTGTCGGATTACATGCCCCTGAATCTGGAGCCCCTAATTACCTTCTTTAAACAAAAGACGCAAACGTGGCAAAGGCTTCCGTTATCCTTGATGGGTAGGATTAGCCTAATAAAAATGAAAATTCTCCCGGTCATTTTGTATTTCTTGAGAAATGCTCCGGTGTGGGTACCGAAGTCCTATTTCAAGAAACTGGAAGGGATCACCAGCTCATTTCTGTGGGCCCCTAAAATGCCTAGAATAAGCCTGAAAGTGCTGCAGGAGCCATGGGGACAGGGAGGGTTGGCTCTGCCAGACTGGCGCAAGTACTACATAGCGGGCCAATTGGTTTTTATACACAGATGGTTGGTGTCGGATGGGGATGATTCGGCAACAATTCTTGAAGCAGCTCATCTAGGATCATACGAATACCTTCGGTTAGCTATTCACAGAGGCCTAAAAAGTGAACTCCCCCTAACTGATTCTATGAAAGCCACCATAAAAGCATGGGAGGAGGCGGTGAAACTGGCGTGCCCTAGTTTTCGGGGATTTTCTCCGATGGCTCCGCTGTGGATGAATCCCAAACTGGAACAATTCTATAACATGGAAGACTCGACTGGGTGGGCGGGTAAGGGAATCAGACTATTGAAAGATATCACATGAGACGGTGAACTCTTGCCCTTCAATGACCTCAAAGATAGACATGACCTTCACAACTCCCAGTTCTTCAGATACTTGCAGTTACGACATGCCTTCCAAACACAATTTAGGGAGAGGAGGGTGGAATCCTTCCCTTCTAGTCTAGAGGACACGCTCATGACGGAGGACTTAGCAAAGACTTTATCAGTCACATATAAAGAACTGTTTAAAACTAGTCCCAAGGCTCTAATTAAATGTAGAGAAAGATGGGCAGCGGAAGTACCAGGCATACAGGGAGAGGAATGGGATGATATGTGGGTACAACCATTTCGGAATTTGGTGGCAGCAAGGGATAGGCTTATCCAGTTTAAATTCTTACATAGAATATACTATACCCCGGCTAGATTAGCCGTAATATACCCATCCGTTTCCTCAAAGTGCTGGCGGTGCTCTGCGGCATCGGCAGACGCGCAGCATGTGTTCTGGGGCTGCCCCCTGATCAGCCAATTCTGGTCAGGGGTCACCTCCTGTATAGCGGGGATACTGCAGGTTCCGGTACCAATGACTATAGAGGTATGTCTTCTTGGTTTGGTGGACGAGGTGGTCCCATCAAGGGCACTCAGAACCTTACTAACGATACTTTTATTTTATGGAAAGAAGGCCATATTGCTAAAATGGAAAAAAAAGGGAGCCCCTGAGATAGCTTTTTGGAAGGGCTTGGTAAATGCGATGCTTCCATTCTACAAGGCCGCGTATAGAGCTCGTGGGTGTAAAACAAAATTTGACAAAGTCTGGAGGGCATGGTACGAGTCAGATCTAACAGTGTGATGAGTTAAAAGTAAGATATAAGAGTAGAAGGGTCAGGAGTATAGTCAACGGGAAATGTACTCCGGAGGAGGCCTATTAACAAACACTGTATTTTGGGTGACTGGTAATGTTTATATCCTGCATCCCAAAGATGGAGCCAATCTGGGTTGGGGGACTGGGAACTGAGTATCGGGAGGGGGGTGGGGGGGTCATACTTGTTGTAGCTGTCAAATGGATGGCATAGTTATGGTTGATTGACTTACCGGCCATGTTGGCTGACTGTTAGTTTGGTGGTGTGCTAAGCTATGTATGTTTTATGTGTCAAAATTTCAATAAAAATAATTTTCAAAAAAAAATAAAAGATGGCGGTTACCGCCCCTGCTAAGTCCTTGGGTTCCACTGTTTCGGGAATGCCACGTATCCTGACATTGTTCCTTCTGTTACGGTTCTCAATGTCATCTTGGTGATACATAAGCTGCTGCAGCATGACTGTGTGGGAGTTAAGAGTCTCCTCATGTGACTGCAAAGTATTGCCAATGCCCTCTGTTGTGCCCTCTGTTGTGCCCTCTGTTGCGCTAATCACAGGCAGGGAGACATTTCCCGATCTCTGCAGCCGAGCATCGGGATAATGTCTCCCTGCCTGTGATTAGCGCAGCGCCGTGCCGACTTCCTGGCGGGCTCTGCAGGTGGAGTATGCAAACACGCCAGAGCTCATCCCTACACATCATATACCAGGCTGCACATTATACACAGGGCTCTGCACATCATATACCAGGCTGCACATTATACACCGACGAAGCTTCAATTTGTTTTAAAACCCAGACGATATCTGGAGATCACAAAATAGGAAATGGTTTAAACTTGCATTTTAAGTTCTGACTTTATTAACCAACCCATTGCATAGCCTCTCTACAACATTAAACGTTAGATGACAGGGGTTGCATTTAAAAGGTAATTTTGCTTTTGATAAGAAAAAAATGTAAGTACTACACTACATTTTGTATTTTTACAATTACAATTACCTATGTAGTTTCATCTGCTGCCCGCTATGACTCATAAAACTGGCAAATGTTTAAACATGGTGTACATGTAGGGTGGTGTTTTGTACACGGTCAATGTACAGAACACCAACTGTGTTATGTAAGTTTCAATACAAGCAATAACAAGTAGGGATCTGCAATGACATTTGCCAACTTACAACCTGGAAATATGCTTTGTTTTAGGTCCAAATGCAGGCAAAAACTCGGGCCCGATTCATCCCTGAAATGGAGAACAGGGACGCACCGGACCCCTGCTGTGAGCCTCTCTGCACAAGTGTGAATCTAGCCTGAACGGGGCCTTAAACTTACTCTGAAGCATGAATCGGACTGATGGTATATCAAGCACAGAGACCTGTGATCATCGCTTAGGAATATGGCTACATGAGATTACAAAGGGCTCCGATTAAAGCTTAAAAATACTGTCATTTGACATTTTTTTTCTCAGCCTGTAAAAGCACCTGTATGTTAGCTTATGTGTCCATGTGCACACAGGCGTTTACAGACATATTAGAAGCAGAGCAATTACAGTCTAAAAAAAAAAACCCCATGGAAAGCAAGTTTAGGAGAGGAGGTGAAGCGCAGAAAAAAGCTAAACACACTGAATCGCTAGACGCATTTAGGCGCATTTAAGAGGTAATGCATTTAAATGGCCAGAACAAATAAATATTTTGGCCAATAGGATACATTTACGATAAAACGCATGACGCGCCTGCAGTGGGCTTTTCTCCTCTCAGGAGTTCTGATGTTTAGAGGTGTAAAGCAAACACCCTGTGTGCATGAGGTCTATTTTTACATAGTTACATAGTTGGTCAGGCTGAAAAAATACAAAGTCCATCCAGTTCAACCATAAAAAAAAAAAGAATAAAATAAAAAATATCGTACAATCCCATATACCCAATTCTATACCCACGGTTGATCCAGAGGAAGGCAAAAAAAACCAGCAGAGCATGATCCAATTTGCTACAGCAGGGGAAAAAATTCCTTCCTGATCCCCCGAGAGGCAATCGGATTTACCCTGGATCAACTTTACCTATAAATGTTAGTACTCAGTTATATTATGTACATTTAGGAAAGTATCCAGGCCTTTCTTAAAGCAATCTACTGAGCTGGCCAGAACCACCTCAGGAGGGAGTCTGTTCCACATTTTCACAGCTCTTACTGTGAAGAAACCTTTCCGTATTTGGAGATGAAATCTTTTTTCCTCTAGACGTAAAGAGTGCCCCCTTGTCTTTTGTGTTGACCGTAAAGTGAATAACTCAACACCAAGTTCACTATATGGACCCCTTATATATTTGTACATGTTAATAATATCCCCCCTTATTCTCCTCTTCTCAAGAGTGAATAAATTCAGTTCCTCTAATCTTTCCTCATAGCTGAGCTCCTCCATGCCTCTTATCATTTTGGTTGCCCTTCTCTGCACTTTCTCCAGTTCCCCGATATCCTTTTTGAGAACTGGTGCCCAAAACTGAACTGCATATTCCAGATGAGGTCTTACTAATGATTTGAACAGGGACAAAATGATATCTCTCTCTCTGGAGTCCATACCTCTCTTAATACAAGAAAGGACTTTGCTCGCTTTGGAAACCGCAGCTTGGCATTGCATGTTATTATTGAGCTTATGATCTACCAAAACCCCCAGATCCTTCTCCACTACGGATCCCCCCAGTTGTACTCCTCCTAGTATGTATGATGCTTGCATATTCTTAGCCCCCAAGTGCATAACTTTACATTTATCAACATTAAACCTCATCTGCCACATAGTCGCCCAATTAGACAGAGCATTGAGGTCGGCTTGTAAATTGGCGACATCCTGTAAGGACGTTATTCCACTGCATAGCTTGGTGTCATCTGCAAAGACAGAAATGTTACTTTTGATCCCAGACCCAATATCATTTATAAAGATATTAAAAAGTAAGGGTCCCAACACTGAACCTTGGGGTACACCACTGAGAACCTTAGACCATTCAGAGTAAGGATCATTAACCACTACTCTCTGAATTCTGTCTTTTAGCCAGTTTTCTATTCATTTACAAATTGATATTTCCAATCCTGTAGACCAGGGGTCTCCAAACTGCGGCCCGAGGGCCAGATGTGGCCCTTTGCCAGCCTTTATCCGGCCCTTCGGGGGACAATTCCTTCCACTGATATGAGGCACTATTCCTCCATCTGACACCAACAATGGGGTACTATATCTTCCACCGATACCAATAATGGGATACTATTCCTTCTACTAATAGGGGGAATACGCCTCCTCCTATTGACCACCAACCCTGAGGCCATATTTATTCTCACTGATGCTGGGCCCGTGACATTTTCTGCCCCTGCTGGCAACAATCCGGCCCTGCTAAAGTCTGAAGGACAATAAAGTGGCCCATTATTGGAAAAGTTTGGAGACCCCTGCTGTAGACTTTACCTTACACATGAGCCGTGTGTGTGGAACTGTATCGAACGTTTTGGCAAAATCCAAGTATACCACGTCCACCGCCACCCCTCTGTCCAAGGTTTTACTTACCTCTTCATAAAAGGAAATCAGGTTTGTTTGACAACTTCTGTCTTTCATGAATCCATGCTGTCTGTTGCTTAAATAGTTTTTTTCCAGCAAGAACTTTCTATGTGGTATTTTATTAATCTCTCCAGTATCTTCCCAACTATAGAAGTTAAACTAACAGGTCTATAGTTACTTGTTAAAGACTTTGTTCCCTTTTAAAATATAGGCACCACATTGGCCCTGCGCCAATTGCTCTCATTAATGAGTCCCTAAAAATTAGATACAATGGCTTTGAAATTACAGAGCTCAATTCTTTTAGGATCCGTGGGTGGATGCCATCTGGTCCAGGTGCTTTATCCACCTTTATTCTGTCTAAATATTTCTGGACCATATCACTTTTGAGCCATTGTGGATTTGAGGCTGTGTCACTACCACCCCCATCATGGACATGATCTCCCCCATGCTCCATTGTATTCACAGAGCTGAAGAAAGTATTTAATAAATTAGCCTTCTCTTTGTCCCCAGTCACCCACTCTAGATTATTTTGTAAAGGGTCTACATGCTCAGACCTGACCTTTTTACTATTAATATATTTGAAGAAATTTTTGGGGTTTGTCCTACTATCTTTTGCAATCTGTCGTTCGTTTTGAACTTTTGCATCCTTGATTTCCTTTTTACATATCCTGTTATATTCTTTGTAACACTAGTGTTCCTTCATTTTTATATTTTTTAAAAGCTCTTTTCTTAGGCCCCTTTCACACTGGGGCAGGGGGGTGCGCTGACGGTATAGCGGCGCTATTTTTAGCACCGCTATACCGTCGTTTTTACCGCGATATCGGCCAATAGCGGGGTGATTTTAACCCCCGCTAGCGGCTGAAAAAGGGTTAATACTGCCGGCAATGCACCTCTGCAGAGGCGCATTGCTGGCGGTATTACCGCGGTTTCCCATTGCTTTCAATGGGCAGCAGCGGTAAAGGAGCGGTAAACACACCGCTCCTTCACCGCTGCAAAGATGCGGCTAGCAGGACTTTTGGAGTGGTCCTGCTAGCGCACCGCTTCAGTGTGAAAGCCTTCAGGCTTTCACATTGAAGACTGCAGGGCACGATTTTTTCAGGCGGTATAGCAGCGCTATTTTTAGCGCTAAACCGCCTGAAAAACATGTCAGTGTGAAAGGGGCCTTATTGTTTATAGCTTTTTTAACTTTAACCGTGAGCCACATAGGTTTTATTTTTAGCCTTTTAAACTTATTGCCCATGGGAATATACTTTGCAGTGAGGTCCCAAACAGTCTTTTTGAAGAATTCCCATTTCTGTTCTGTCTTAATCGATGCCAATATTCCCTCCCAGTCTAAGTCCTGGAGAGCAGCCCTCATCCTTGGAAAATTTGCTTTATTGAAATTAAGTGTTTTTATCTTTCCTGTATGTATTTCTTGCTTACAGCTAACATCAAATGAAATCATGTTATGGTCACTGCTACCCAGGTGTTCCTTTATCTGAACATTAGTAATATGCTCTGCATGGTTTGAGATTACCAGGTCCAACAGAGCATCATTCCTAGTTGAGGCCTCAATAAACTGGACCATAAAATTGTCCTGCAATAGGCTTATACATTTTTGCCCTTTAACTGTCCCAGCAGTGCCATTACTCCAGTCAATTTCTGGGTAGTTAAAATCCCCCATTATTATCACCGTCCCAGCCCTTGCAGCCCTTTCCATCTGTGCAAGGAGCTGAGTCTCCACCTCCTCATTAACATTGGGTGGTCTATAACAAACTCCAATGATTAACTTTGAACTGCGCACATCTATATGCAGTTCTACCCATAATGCTTCAGCCTCATCACACTCTCCATCAACCAGGTCCTCTTCTCACATAGAGACAGACCCCGCCACCTTTCCTTTTTACCCTGTCTCTCCGAAAGAGTGAATAGCCAGGAATATTAATAGCCCAGTCATGTGAGGATTGAAGCCAAGTTTCAGCAATACCGATTACGTCATAGCTCTCCTCATGCACCAAAGCTTCCAACTCACCTATTTTGCTTGGCAGACTTCTGGCATTGGTGAACAAACACTTTAATGTATTACATCTTTCTCTGGTGTTTTTCATATCATTTTTAGTAGTACAAATGGCACTATAGTTTCCAAAGGCTGTTTGCAACATGGGAACTTTCTTGTCACCTGCCATAACTCTCCCCCCATCTATCCCCATTCCACTCTCCATTAATGTCTGACCCCTAACTGACCTGTGTGCCCGATGTAATTCTAGCTTACCCTCCCCCCTCAATCCTAGTTATTGCGTAGATTATGAAATTTTATGGACATTAGACTATTATTAAAGAAGTAGGGATTAAAATTCAATTAATATAAACGATACACAGGAAGAGGTAAAACAAAAAAGTCCGAAAATTAAAGCCTTCTTGAAGGACATTGACCTGGATAAAATCCCGGATGATAAAATCAGGCATTTAGAGGACCCTATTACAGAGGAGGAAATAAAAAAAATTATAAATGACCTGTCAAATGGGAAGAGCCCCGGACCAGATTGCCTGACGATATTGTACTACAAAAAATGTATAGATACCCTAACGCCGAAACTGTGCTCTTACATGAACGGGATTGGCATGAATTGGGAGATGCGGAAAGAGGCACTAGAAGCCATAATAACAATAATCCCAAAAGACGGTAAAGACGTCACACTCTACTCTAGCTATAGACCGATTTCACTCTTGAATATCGATACTAAAATTTTCTCAAAAATTCTCGCTAATAGGATGAAAACAATAATGAAAGATGTGATTCATGTTGACCAGGTCGGATTTATCCCAGGAAGGGAGGGGAGGGATAACAGAATCAGAACTCTCCTAGCCATACAGAAACTTAAAGAAAGTGGGGCCCCAGGTCTACTCCTGTCAATAGATGCCGAGAAAGCATTTGACAGGGTAGACTGGGGCTTCATGCAGAGTACACTTGAGGCCGTGGGTGTAGGATCAATAATGACCAAGTGGATAGGATCTCTTTACATTAGACCTACGGCGAGAATTAAAATAAATGGGACATTCTCAATGCCATTCGAGATGAAAAACGGTACCCGACAAGGGTGCCCTTTGTCACCATTATTGTTCGTGCTGGCATTAGAACCTCTGCTAAGGGGGATAAGGCGGAACGTAGATATAAAGGGGATTGAAGTCGGGGAAGAAGAAGACCACAAACTTGCTGCTTACGCGGATGACATCCTATGTTTTATAACTAACCCGAAAATAACTTTACCCAATTTAATGAAATCTTTCAGTGAATATGGAAAACTGTCCAATTTCCAAATAAATTCAGCAAAATCTGAAATATTGAGCTTCAACATTCCCAAAACAGAAAGGATCATATATATAGCAGAGTTCCCATTTAGTTGGAGAAAATAATTAAATTATCTCGGAATTAAATTAACAACCACTACCGAGACATTATATAAAGCCAATTTCATTCCATTATTAAACTACATTAAATCAGAACTGAACAGAATTACATTGGGGCAAATTTCATGGAGAGGCCGAATAAACATCTTTAAAATGGTGATTCTACCTAAGATAGTATATAAAATACAAATTCTCCCAATCCCACTACCACAGGTATACTTTAAAAAACTACAAACACTATTTTCAACATTCATCTGGCGAGGTAAAAAAACACAAATTAAACTGACTTTATTGACATTGCAAAAGGCACAGTGGGGTTTGGGGGCACCTGATTTGAAAAATTATTACAATGTGATCGTATTATCACGTATAATTGAATGGGCTAAAAATAACACTGAAAAGAGGTGGGTTAATATGGAAGTAGTAAAACTTCACTGGGGAGGGGAATTTGGATCCCGGCACAACACCGCAAATTGGGCACTGACACACACTGCATCACTAGGAACGCTTTATTAATTTGGGACAACATTCATAAAAAAGAAAATTGGGATTTTAACTCACCTCTAATACCGTTAACTGACACAAAATACTTTATACCAGGACAGGAAAAAATGTTCGGAAAATGGATTATAAAAGATAATGCCCAATTAAAAGATGTAATGGAGCAAAATAAACTTCTTACATACCAGGAATTAAAAAAAAGGAGAGGATTGATGCTGATTGACGAGTGGCGGTATGCCCAGTTAAAACATTTCTTTGAAAAATTACCCCAGCCAATTAGAACAGTAGAAAATCTGCGGCCCTTTGAGAAATTATGTCAGGATAAGGGTAGGAAGGGTGTCATTTCGAAAATCTATAAGATATTAAAGAGGTAAAAAAGCCGGGCATACCGCGATTCGTCAAGAAATGGGAGGAGGAACTGGGGATAGGGGTTAATGACCTGGAGATTAAACAATTAATAAAAAGGGCACATTCAACCTCAGTCAATTCTAATATAATGGAATTAAATTAAAAATGTCTCGTCAGATGGTACCTAACCCTCGACAAGGTAAATAAATGTTCCACGCAAACATCCCAGCTCTGTTGGCGGGGCTGTCAGGAAATTGAGACTATGGGTCACATTTGGTAGACATGCCCCAAAATTAAAAAATATTGGAGCGAGATACAAAATAAGATTACAGAAATAACTAAAATCGAAGTACACGACGACCCGTGGGTATGTTTATTACATGGTGTTCGAATGCCAGACAAACACTATTTAAGAACATTGCTCCCACAGCTCCTAATAGCAGGGAAGAGCCAAATTCACATTTATTGGCAAAACCCGGAACTACCAACTGTGAGGGGATGGTGTAAAAAATTAGATGAAATATACGGCTTGGAATATCTCAGGTTTTGTGACGGGGTGGGAATGGAAGAGTTTGAAAAAAAATGGAACGAATGGTTGGTCTATAAACACACTATGGGATACACAGAAATAATGGGGGCATAACGCATAACGCACATAATACATAACATATAATACAAAACAAAATATAAACCGAACAATAATAAGACAATATAAATGTAAAAATATTGAAATAAGAAATTACTAGAGATGAAGAGGAAGGGGGAAAATACACCAAGTGCATAAACAAAGAGAGAGTAAGGAAACTGAGAGATTCCGAACAATAGAGGTCGGGGAAATGGGTGGGGTTCACTAACAAACAAGTGTAAAAGGTTATAATATTGTGTTTACATGAACAATTAATAATGAGATTTAAAAAAAAAAAAAGGAGTAGGGAATCCGCGCTCAGGAAAACACCAGACAGAGGTTGCATTATGAGGGGTTTTCACCATCCCTGTAACGAGTTCCTGGGTCTGTACACCTGCTGTTCCCATTATGAGGGTTCCCACCATCCCTGTGCTGAGTTCCCGGGTCTGTACACCTGCTGTGCCCATTATGAGGGGTTCCCATCATCCCTGTGCTGAGTTCCTGGGTCTGTACACCTGCTGTGCCCATTATGAGGGGTTCCCATCATCCCTGTGCTGAGTTCCTGGGTCTGTACACCTACTGTGCCCCCCCCCCCCCATCTGAATCGCGGCGGGCGATCTAATTTGCATAACAATGCCTGCGCGATTTACATGGGAATAATGTTAATTTAAGAACAATGCCTTTTGTTTCTCTATAGCAGATGAACAGGCAGGGGAGAAAAGGGAAGGTGGACTTGCATTACATGGAGAGAGGTGAAGTAAAGTTGGAGATTAAAATGCTGCTTTACAGTCTCTCAGGAGTCAGGACACAGTGATAATAGCCCCTTCTGCCCCCTCCCCCCTACAGTCCTGGCATGTAGAAATGTACCTGAAGATTTCTGTGTGATCCCTCTGTGTGTATTGCTGGATGCAGAGTCTGCGTCACAAGGATGAATGGAGCTGCCTCAGCTCCCTGTCTGCCCTGACCAGTTCTCTTCTGCTCGTGATTTCCCCCTCACTTACTGAAGGAGACAGGCAGCCTGTGAGCCAATGACGCTGCAGGTCTGATTAAAGCCCCACCCTATGGACCCAATCAATTACAAGCACTGGAAACCTAATGCTAGAGCCTAGATGTGGAGTTTTCGTGGCTACAGCCTTTGCGCCCCGAACACACTCTAAACTACGCCAATAGAGCTTATTAGCCCCAATCACGTGTTTACACACGGGTCATGCCTCCAATAGCACCCCGTGTCCGGTGCCCTTAACACACCCACTTAAAGGGACACTTTAAAAAAAAAATCTTTTTTTTTACATTTTTTTTAATAAGTAGCTTTGGGGGGGGGGGGAGGGGGTGGCGCCCCTGCGCCCCCTATTGACGGGCCGCCACTGGAGGTACCATATATACTCAAGTATAAGCCGAGTTTTTCAGCACATATTTTTGTGCTGAAAATGCCCACCCTGGCTAATACTCGAGTCACCTTTTTGTGCCTGATCTTCCTGACTTTGGGGGCCCGGTGCCGGCCGGTCATAGGTACAGTGGATACCAAACTTGGCACACATGTAGCCCCACTCTTCCTATATAAGTGTGCAAAGTTTGTTGCCCGGGAAACCTATGGCCGGGGAGCACCGATTTTTCAAACCGGGCACCCCATCCATAGACTCCCATATTAAATGGTAATTTCTCTGGTGATTTTGGGGACCCGGTACCGGGAAACTTGGCACACATGTATCCCCATTTCTCCTCTATAAGTGTGCAAAGTTTTTTGTCTGGGGGACCTATGGCCGGGGAGCACCGATTTTTCAAACCCGGGCACCCCTTCCATAGACTCCTATGTTAAACGTCAGTCTAGTCATGGACACAGTGAGGCATGGGCACAGTGAGGCATGCACATGGACACAGTGAGGCATGCAGATGGACACCCTAGGCTTATACTCGAGTTAATATGTTTTCCCAATTTTTTTGTGGTAAAATTAGGTGCCTCGGCTTATATTCGGGTCTGCTTATACTCGAGTACATACGGTACTTATAGAAACAATATGTGTCACCAACAGGCTTTTAATGCTGCTACAGGCCCAGAATTTTTCTTCAATACATTATGGTGCAGACACCAAAATTGCTATTCACATTGTTTATAAATGCTGAACTTCTGTGTTTTATCTTATTTTCCCCCTACTATTTACACATTTTTTAAATACTAAAATTCTATTTTCTATCTGGAATTTTCTGTCACCTTAACATGTAGAAGACAGTAACAATTTGCTTTGTCTGGACGTGCAGCTCTGCTGACAACCTGTAATAATACACCTATGTAAGTAATGGCTTGTGAAATCAAACTACAAAAATGCAATTTGTTTAATGCAAAGATATTTGGTACCTTGACCTTTAAACATGTATTCAAGTAAACTAAATAAAAATTTCAATATTATCACACAGGGGGTGATTTACTAAGAAGAAGGCACTGCACCAGTTCATACATGAATTGGTGCACCGGAAAAGTCATTAATTGAACGTGCGAACCGACGCACGTTGAAGCACAAATAGCGATAATAAATACCTGCATATGTAAACTGCAACTGGCGCTAGGGTAACTGCGGTTTTATCATTGATAATAGCGCACGCCCAATACAATTGTTTAATTTCATCTCATTAGATGTGTCTTGTTAGGCAATTAGGTGTTCTCAGTTAATTAACCCTTTTGATGCTAATCTCATTCCTATCACTTCTAATATATCTATGAAATTCGTTTTTTCAAGACATGCTAGAGTGATCAGGAATCTTCAAACTACCTGTTGCGGAACTACATAGGTATGGGGCCCAGGTCCCACCCTAAGGGACATATATCGATGTCACCAATTTGGACAACCCCAAAAACGAAACAAGGAGAAGTGCCTTTAAAAATGCTAAATTGCTTAAAAGCTAGTAACTAAGGATGAGCTTCGGCGTGTTCGCACAGCCCACATGCAGAGCCCGCAGCTGCGCTGCGCTAATCACAGGCAGTGAGACATTTCCCGATCTCTGCAGCCGTGCATCGGCACAACGTCCCTCTGCCTGTGATTAGCGCAGTGCCGACTTCCTGGCGGGCTCTGTACGTGGGCTGTGCGAACACGCCAGAGCTCATCCTTACTAGTAACTATGGCTTTAGATAAAACTTACAAATCTACATTGCAGCTGCAAGATTTTAACCCAAAACAAAAAATAGCCCCCCCCCCCAATACATACAAGGCCATTTGGGTCTGTTAAGGCTTAAAACGAGAACCCACACGTGAAAAATACCACCCAAAACGGAAAAAATATTGTGCCCCTCCCACACACTAACAAGCCCCTAGCCAAACACACAGCAAGCCAGCCCATGAAAGGGGGTGGATGCTTGAGGGGAGGGGCTCGGGCACCCCAAAAGTCAACCACATTGTTTCCATATTCAGGGGGACAAGGGCCTCTTTCACACAACCTTAGGCTGGGGTTGTGGGGGGCTGCAGACAGGGGGCTTTACGGAATGTGGAAAACCCCTTTAAGCTAGTGGGTACAAGGTGCTTTGTGGTTGGTATGGGGCTGAGCCAACATGCCCCAAAGGCAGCCAGCTATAAAATTGCTGTTTTTTCGGGAGCAGTGATTTTAATGATGCTTAAAGTGAAAAAAATAAGTGAAATATTCCTTTAAATATCGTACCTGGGGGGTGTCTATAGAATGCCTGTGAAGTGGCACATGTTTCCCGTGTTTAGAACTGTCCCTGCACAAAATGACATTTCTAAAGGAAAAAAAGTAAATTAAAACTGCATGGGGCTTTAATGTAATGTCTGGTCCCGGCAATATGGATGAAAATCATTGAGAAAAATGGCATGGGTATCCCCCTCCCATTACCAGCCCCTTTGGGTCTTGTATGGATATTAAGGGGAACCCCACACCCAAATTAAAAAAAGGAAAGGCGTGGGGCCCCCAGGCCCTATATACTCTGAACAGCAGTATACAGGCGGTGCAAACAAGACAGGGACTGTAGGTTTGTTGTTACGTAGAATCTGTTTGTAATTTTGAACTGGTACATTTTTAAAGTGTAGCTCCAGCCAAAAAAATCTGTTTTTAAGCTTTTTGGAAAACATAGGGAAGGGTTATCACCCCTGTAACATTTGTTTTGCTGTCTGTGCACCTGTTCAGAACATTTCACCTCACTTTCCGTCCCAATGACAAATGTTTTTTGAAAATTTGGGGTTTTTATTGAAACAAGGATTGGTGATAAAGCATCATTGGAGAGGAGACACCTTTTTCCCATACTAACTCTTACAGGAGAGAATTTCCCTTCCTAGGGGTAGATTCCTCTCACTTCCTGTTGTCTCCTTCCATTTGCAAGTAGGAGTCGTTTGTAAGTCAGATGTTTGAAAGTAGGGGCCTACTCTGCAGAAATTTGGCTCTTAGGTGTTGGCGTTGCCACAACACTGTAAGCCCTCACAGTTACTCTTGGTGGGCGCTGGAACGGCCTGCTGTGAACTATTATATCAAGAATTGTAAAGACATGCCATTGTTGAACAGTGGTAGGAAAAATTGGGCCTTTGGTGGTGGTGGTGGTGCTGGTGCCACAACACTGTAAGTCCTCACAGTTACTCTTGGTGGGCGCAGGAATGGGTCCAGCTGTGAAATATTATATCACTGGTGCTGGTGCCACAACACTGCAACCCCTCACAGATACTCTAGTTGGAGCGTAGGAATGAACCTGCTGCAAAGTATTGCATCAAAAATTGTAATTACACGCCCCTGTTAAACAGCCTTAGCCACTGGTGGCGGTGCCCAGAACCAAAAATGTTCTTACAAGCTATCAGCATGATCATTGAGGAGGAAGAGGATAGTCACTCAGCATAACAGGATAGTCACTCAGCATCAGCATAGGCAGTCTTGAAGGGATCTGACATTTAAAAAAAAAATATTCGGTTACATCAGCATCAGGTACTTGGTAGCTGGTGGTGATCCAAGACTGATTAATTTTTATGAAGGTCAGTCGATCGATCGAGTCGGTGGACAGGCTCACCCTGTGATTGGTTACAAAGCCTTTAGCAGCACTGAATGTGCGTTCCGAAAGAATGCTAGATACAGGACAGGCCAGTAGCTCAATTGCATACTGTGCAAGCTCTGGCCAGTGATCCATCCTCAAGACCCAGTAACCCAGAGGATTTTCGGTGGGAAAGGTGTCCAAGTCTGATCTTGCCCCTAGGTATTCCTGCACCATGTGAATCAGACGCTGGCTATGATTGCTGGAACCGATCATACCTTGGGGCTGCGGACTAAAAAATTGTTTGAACGCATCGGTCAGATGACCACTTTCTCCACCGCTCCTTCTTTGACTGACCGAAGCCTCAGCAACACATTGTCCAGGACCAGGAATTTGTAACCTCCCAGTCTCTGGGAACGTGTTACACAGACCTTTCTGCAAGGCCTACCGAAGATGTTTCATCCTCTGCTCCCTCTGCGACGGCAAGATAAGGTCCACAACCTTACCCTTGTAACGTGGATCAAGGAGGGTTGCCAGCCAGTAATGATCCCTCTCCTTGATAGCACGAATACGAGGATCCTTTCGCAGGCTTTGCAGGATCAGGGAGGCCATGCAGTGTAGGTTTGCTGAGGCCTTCAGTCCGGAGTCCTCTGGGTCACGCAGGACGACATGATCTGCAGCCACCTCCTCCCAGCCACGTACAAGTCCATGGGTGTCTTGGGACTGTAATTGATCCCTTGAAGACTGCTGCTAATGCTGAGTGCTAGGCTCCACCTCCATGCTGACACAATCCTCCTCCTCCTCTTCCTGTGTGATAGGCGGGCCAGCAAGAACACTGTCTGGATAAGGGGGGCCTTGAGAGTAAGGAAGTCCTCCTCTTCCTCCCTCTGTTCTGCCTCAAGTGCCCTGTTCATTATTCCACACAGCGTGTGCTCCACCAGGTGGACAAGAGGGACAGTGTCACTGATGCATGCACTGTCACTGCTTACCATCCTCGTGGCCTCTTCAAATGGTGCCAGGACAGTGCATGCATCCCTGATCATGACCCACTGGCATGGCAAAAAAAAAAAAACAAGCTCCCCTGACCCTGTCCTGGTGAAATATTGGCACAGATACTCATTAATGGCCCTCTGCTACGTGTGCAGCCGCTGCAGCATGGCCAACGTTGAGTTCCACCTGGTGGGCATGTCACAGATTAGGTGGTTCTTGGGCAGGTTAAATTCCTTTTGCAGGTCAGCCAGCCGAGCACTGGAGAGAGTTACCGCTCAGATGTGACTGGTGACTCATTCACAAGATCCAGAGCCGTGGGTGCAGGCAATGCATATGACAATGCAAAAAATATGAGGAAAACGCTTGGACAGCCGCACTCCAAAAAAGGTTATTTTATTTAAAACAAAAGCACAAACAACATGCCACAGCAAAAAAAAAAAACAGCAAGTATGAGCTGACGTTTCGCACTGCGATTCAGTGCTTAATCATAGCTATGATTAAGCACTGAATCGCAGTGCGAAACGTCAGCTCATACTTGCTGTTTTTTGCTGTGGCATGTTGTTTGTGCTTTTGTTTTAAATAAAAGAACCTTTTTTGGAGTGCGGCTGTCCAAGCGTTTTCCTCAGATTTTTTGCACAGCCGAGCACTGGCATTATATTACCGTCGGAAATGCACACAGACTTTCCTGACCTGCCTCAGGACATCCTGTAAGCCCGGGTACCTGCCCAAGAACCGCTGCACCACCAAGTTAAGGACATGAGCCAAACAGGGCACATGGGTCAGGTGTCCCTGTCGGAGGGCGGAGAGGAGGTTGGTGCCATTGTCGGAAACTACCTGGCTTAAGCTGGTGTGGCATCAACCACCTCCGAGCCTGCCCCTGCAGAGCTGACAGAATCTCTGCCTGAGTGTGGCTCCTGTCCCCCAAGCACACCAGCTCAAGCACCTCATGGCATCTCTTTGCCTGCGTGCTTGCATAGCCCCTTGAACGCCTACGGAGCACCTCTGGTTCCGAGGACAAAGCACAGGAAGAGGCCATGGAGTAAGAAGAAGAGGAGGGGGTGGACGAGAGAGGTGTGTCAGAATCACCAGTAGTAGCATTTTAGAGGCGTGGTAGCGGAACAACCTCCAACACTACTGCACCTTGTCCTGCATCCTTCCCAACTGCCAGCAGAGTCACCCAATGCAATGAGTGGACGCTGTGTGGTAAAATTATAGTTATCTGAGCAATTGTTTGGCTCAGAATGATTGTGTTACAAATTGTACTCTGTTTCAGTTCAGCCTGCTGCGTGATTTTCCTCCTGACAGTAGGTGTACTGTCACCACTGGTCAGGATAGGAAAGGCAACAGGCTGGATGCATTGGGTATCTCTTTCCTGGCTGTGGCTCAGGGGAGTGGTCAACCCGCTGTGCATGCTGGGAGGGGGTACTTAAGGGACAGACGCCATTAGTCTTAGGGGCTTTTTGAGAGAGTTTGGGGTTGTTGTTCGTTGGTGGTGGGCACCACCCACCCGACCCTGACCTGAGGACCCTCATGGCCTCAGGGAAGTGCTGGCATTTTCTGCCTCAGGGCCATGTTGGCCTGAGGCTCCGTTACTGAAGCGTAGGCCCAGGAGTTACTGGGGCCTACTGTTCCGGGAATCATCCTGTGTCGCCTTTCCTGTGTGAAGGGACCGAGCAATTGAGGACTCAATTGAAGGATGCATCCGGGTCTTAATCTACCGTACAGTGCTGCCGGAATGGCTGGAAGATCCTGGCACTGGGAGCTGTGTTCTTAATTCAGAAGGTAACCCAGGGAAGGACTACACCAAGTCTGTGGCAGAGACTGTTCTATCTACACCAAGTCTGTGGCAGAGACTGTTCTATTAACACCAAGTCTGTGGCAGAGACTGTTCTATTTGCACCAAGTCTGTGGCAGAGACTGTAGGTGAAAAAGGAATTGTGGGGGACTTTGTAGGCACAAATTGACAAGATACATTTGTAGAAAAATACAACAAATTTATTAACTTAAATTACAAAAAATAGCATTAAAAGGATTCTCTAAAAACCGTTAGACAATTATGTATATGGACCAACCAGGTACAATCACTGAGGGATGCCAAACTTATAGTAACAATGATGGGACCTAAAGGAGAATTACTCTCTAAGTTCCATAGGGTCCAAGCAGTTGGCTAAATACCGACAGTGGAGGCTGGAATTGTAGTACCCAGTGAGGTCCACAGCTTTAACATGTTTCACGTGAGGGCACGCTTCTTCAGAAAGCAACAGCATAAAAGGCTGGTAAGTGAAAATACAATATATTAGAAATGTCATGGTTACATAATACAACAGTTATATATACAGAGCAGTACATAAAAATATTCAAACAGATCCAGTCGGCCGGACAGCAACACATAAAACGACAAAAAACATGCACAAACGTGCTCCAGAAGGACACAAACAAATCATTGGGGCATGGTAAACAGTGAAAGAGTGTGTAGATATCATCGGCAAGGATAATTTAGCCTATTTGAATTTTATTCGGTACGCTATCCAGAATATATGCAGTATCCATATAGATAGAAGAGTATCAATATATTTAAATAAAGATAAAAATAAAATAAAAAGTCTAATTATCAACTTATACTCACAATGTGGAGTCTTTAGACTTGAATGTCACTGGAATAGGGTTCAAATAATCTCCAGAGAAAAAACCCTTCCAAAATGGGGTAGGGACTGAATAGAAGGGGAAGGAAAGATGAGGAAGGGAAAGGAGGGAGGGGAAAGGAGGGGAGGGAACAGAGCTGGGGATGGGGACTGAGAGGGGAAAGGGGGAGGGGGGAGGGAAGAACGGGGGCAAGGTAAGGCGTAGGAAGGGATAACAATAAGGTAAAATTCCCAATCAGGACCGATGCCAGCCGAACCGATAGTGAGGCATAAAACCCAGACAGGTGCTAAATTATGACAAAAAATTGTTTAGTAAGCTGATTGGTATAAATGCTTGCCTAAAATGACAGATTCAACAATAGGGTACTCACCCTATAAAGCTTACGTTGAACGAATGTAGTCAACAGTCAGATTATGATGGTCTCCAGTAGGGTAGTTGATGAACAAATTAAATAGGATATATGTATATTTAGCGGAATTGGTAATAAGAGCCGCAATATAGGGGTAAAGGTGAATTAACCAAACTGGCTTGAAAAACAACAGATGCGTTCACTGTTGAGAACAAACGAAAAATAGCAGAAGGGAAGACCATCAGTATAATATATCAGTTTAGTCTATTACAAAGGATCTTATTTGCAGCTAAAAAGCGTGCATTAAATAGATAAGCAAAAACACATCCTTACCATTTAACCAAAGGCCGGTAAGTAGCCTACATAATAGCAAGGATGAATGCAGGTAGTTCAGAAAGCTGTAAGACAAGTATAGAATAACAACAGACCCTTGTAAAGGGCCCAAAAATTAGCCTCATGGTCATTGTTTCAGCAAGGATAGTAATTTTCAAGAGAAAATGCAAGACTGGAGGGTACATACCTACAACATCGATGCAGCTGGCAACGGAGCGACAGGGAAATGGTAGTGAGTGACCTGGCTGACACGCTGAAAACAGCGTGCTTAAGTAGCCATGTTCCATCGCTAGTGAGTCAGCCCGTCGCATGACGGAATGACATCATCAGCGTCGGCCAAACCACAAGTGCTGTGAGAACCGCTGATACAGTGGGTGGGACCCATGAACAGTGGAAACTGCGCAAGCGCAAGGTTACCAGACATCTGACGAGCGCTGGGAAGAAGGCTCTCGAGGGATGCATGGATGCGTCATCAACCTCAGGGGGGAGGGGAGGGGGAAGGATAGGAAGGGAAGGAGGTGTGGAGATGACGCTGAGCGGCCGCATGATTTGTAGTGAGTCCAAGGAACACGAAAAGTACGTATAAGACAAGTATAGAATAACAACAGACCCCTGTGAAGGGCACAAAAATTAAATTTAAGGTTCTATGGGAAAAAAATCTGACAGTATGTAGTACTGAGCTGATGAAACTTTTAGTCACACAATACCAATCCGAACGAATCATTCTGGATCAGGATATTGTGGCCCTACAGTCTACTCATGAACACATCAAAAATCATGCCCAATATACTAAACGCTGGCAGAAATAAAAGATTTTGTTTCCAAAATTACCAAAGATATTATCTATAAAAAACAAAATAAACTATCCAAAGATAAATTAGCATTTATGGAGGGCTTTGCCTACCGCTGGCAGGCACCAGCCCAACATAAAGACTCTAGATCCAATTTCCGTATGCCTAGAAACCGTGATAGTAATTTTACTACTGATGACGATACTGAATCTGACTCTTCCTCTTTCTTTACCCACGCTGCCCTCCTCTAGACGTGGTAATACGACGCACTCCTTTGCCAATTCTGGAACACGTAAGCGGGATCTTGGTGGTGGGTCTCATACACCCTATGCTTCTAAGAAACGTCCCCCCACTGTTGATACTGCCTTATTACAACTTAATGCGACGCAGACTAACCCATTACCCAATACTGGAGGAGGTCCTGCACAAACACGATATATGGGTGATACTGCACTTCAAGCTATCCAAATACTTAGCTCTCAAACACAAGGTCCCAACTCCATTCCGGTTGTGACAGGTGGCCCTGTGCTAGGTGAACCTAATACACCAATACCTAGAGCCAATCCCTCTTTTGAAAATGCACAAACGTTGACAAGGAAAAAAAAATTGACAAGGAAAATGCACAAACGCTGACTCAATTACAGCATTGCCGACGTCAAAGTACTTTGGACGTGCATATTTCACAGACTCCAGTTCCTTTGTCTAATTTTCAGTTGCTCCCTAACCCCCTCCCACCTTCTAAACACCCAGTTTGGATGTCATTAATTTGACTCCCTATCTATTTTCCTCAGATGAACATGACGTTCTGAGACTTGGTCTCAGTTTTTGTCTGTCTATGAATCTTGACAAATACGAAACCATCAAAGATTTATACTTGTTCTCACGTAATTTAACCTATGAATTTCTTTTTGATGGGGACCGTGGACGCGCTATTCAGGATAAACGTATCTCTGAACAAGTAAAAAACTTTACAATGGAAGATTTCAGAACCCTCAGAGATCTTATGTTATTACTTGACGAAAATGAGCCAACTAGTGTTCAGTCCTCGGGCACTAACAGTGCACCTGTATCAACAGGTGATTACAATACAAGAAAATTAAAATTAAAATCTCAAAGATTCCCTGACTTAGCCTCTAATTCTAATATTTGGGCCTTCTTGCTGAGCACTATAAATGATATCAAGCAATTACAAATTTCTTCTTTGATCCCCAATCTCTCAGCCATTCAAATCCAAGCTATTTCTCGTCTAAAAAATCATCCAGACCTGGAAATTAAGGCAGCCGACAAAGGTGGAAATGTGGTATTAATGACCAAGTCTAACTATGAGACTATGGCATTCAATATTCTTCGTAACAAAGAATGGTATAGAGGAATCAATGAGACTCGCATTAATCAATTTAAAACTGAATATCTTGATATCATCGGTTCTGCACACCAGGATGGCCTAATAGATTTAGATTTAAATATTTTTTTGAACACACGCAACCCCAGATTGGCAACCTTCTATGCCCTCCCCAAAATTCATAAACACCCTTCCCTCCCCCCTGGTAGGCCAATCGTCTCAGGGATTGGTTCTCTGACTGAGAATGCTAGCAGATTTGTCGATTCCATCCTCATGCCCCACGTGCTTGCACTCCCTTCCTATACACGTGACACCTTGAACTTACTTAAACAGATAGAAGATATGGTCGTCCCTCCTGATGCCCTGCTCGTGACACTAGATGTCGAGGCTCTGTACTCGAGCATTCCTCACGAGCAGGGCATCCGGACAGCACGTACCTTTCTTCAGGAACAGGACCACTATCATTGGGATTTTTGCGAGTTCGTTATCTCATTACTAAGATTTATTTTGACCAGAAATTGTTTTACTTTCAAGGAATCGCACTTCCTCCAGGTGCAAGGTGTGGCTATGGGCACTTCTTGTGCCCCGGCCTATGCCAACTTGTACCTGGGGGGGTGGGAACGTGACCTTTTTTCAGATGAGCTGTTGTCGATGTACACTGGCCATGCCTTGTGCTGGCTAAGGTACATCGACGATATTTTCATTGTCTGGACGGGCACTCCCACCCTACTCCAGACATTCATTGAGACCCTCAATAATAATTGTTACAATCTCAAATTTACCTTCTCATGCGATACTCATTGTATCACTTTTTTAGATTTAACGATTTCCAAGGACATCAATGGCTGTCTGGCTTCCACGTTGTTTAGAAAAGAAACAGCGGGAAATACTATTCTGCATGCAACTAGTGCCCACCCTGAAAGCCTAATTCAAAGCATACCTTATGCGCAATACTTAAGGCTACGCCGTAATTGCACACACACTAAGGATTTCATAATACAGGCTAACTTATTGCGTGACCGTCTTAGAGCACGAGGTTACACTAAATCCCTCCTACGGAAGGCCTATAACAAGGCCCTACGCCAGCCGCGTAACTCATTACTCTTCAAGACTAAAATCAATAAGACGGATCAGGTGGTTAGATTCATTACCAGATATTCTAGCCAGCACTGTGAGCTGCGCAATGTGCTAACTAACAACTGGTCACTCTTGACAGAGGATCCTATCCTTGCCAAGTATATAAACAGAAAACCTGATATCACATTTAGAAGGTCACGTTCGCTACGCGACAAGCTGACATCCAGCCACTATCTGCCCCGATGTAATCCCAAGGATCTTCCCAACGGTATCACTAAATGTGGCAAGTGTGCATTCTGCCCATGGATTAATAATGGCACTAGCTTCATACTCCCCAACGGGGAAACGTTTATACCTAATTTCCATGCCAACTGTGAGACCGAAGGTCTAGTGTATTTGATGTCTTGCCAGTGCAAAGCTTTTTATGTGGGCAAAACCATCTGACAATTCCGTTCTCGCATTAAAGATCATGTATATTATTCAGCGGGAGGAAAAATGGTGACCTCTGTAAGAAGACACCTAGACCTTTACCATAGATTCAATACTTCATTAATATCGTTCATTGCTCTTGCAGTGATTCCTCGTGATCTACGAGGAGGTAATTGGGATAAACAGATACTCTGTAGAGAAACCCTCTGGATAGAACGTTTGAATGCAGTATGAGCTCCTGGCATCAATGAAGCTCACTCTTACAAACCCTTTCTTTAATTGAATCAGCTTTAGTAATGATCTATGCATGCTTTATGCATGTTTTAATGCCAATCCTTGGTCCCCTTTAAACCTACTACCTTCCCTTCTCCCCAATGTTTCCTCCCCCTTTCCTCCCCCTTCCCTCTTCCCCTTCCCTTGACAATTGTTTATTATTCATTCGAACCCTTATTCTGTATTGTGTCCATACCCCTTTAGTCTTCATGGTCCCTAATTCTTCTTCTCTTAATTTGGGAGATATCCAATACATATAGTTTTATTTTTACCTGCATTGCCTATATGGCTTTGTTTCCATCGCAGCTTGACATTGTTTGATATGTCTGTTTGTGATGGTATATTGATGTGGCCTTTATGATGGCCACATAATTTGATAATTGTGGATTTTGTAATAATATTAATTACCGTATTTTATGCAATATTATTTTGTTTGGAACGGTTATGCCGGCCGGCACCATTTGCTACGGCATTGGACGTACTTTTCGTGTTCCTTGGACTCACTACAAATCATGCGGCCGCTCAGCGTCATCTCCACACCTCCTTCCCTTCCTATCCTTCCCCCTCCCCTCCCCCCTGAGGTTGATGACGCATCCATGCATCCCTCGAGAGCCTTCTTCCCAGCGCTCGTCAGATGTCTGGTAACCTTGCGCTTGCGCAGTTTCCACTGTTCATGGGTCCCACCCACTGTATCAGCGGTTCTCACAGCACTTGTGGTTTGGCCGACGCTGATGATGTCATTCCGTCATGCGACGGGCTGACTCACTAGCGATGGAACATGGCTACTTAAGCACGCTGTTTTCAGCGTGTCAGCCAGGTCACTCACTACCATTTCCCTGTCGCTCCGTTGCCAGCTGCATCGATGTTGTAGGTATGTACCCTCCGGTCTTGCATTTTCTCTTGAAAATTACTATCCTTGCTGAAACAATGACCATGAGGCTAATTTTTGGGCCCTTTACAAGGGTCTGTTGTTATTCTATACTTGTCTTACAGCTTTCTGAACTACCTGCATTCATCCTTGCTATTATGTAGGCTACTTACCGGCCTTTGGTTAAATGGTAAGGATGTGTTTTTGCTTATCTATTTAATGCACGCTTTTTAGCTGCAAATAAGATCCTTTGTAATAGACTAAACTGATATATTATACTGATGGTCTTCCCTTCTGCTATTTTTCGTTTGTTCTCAACAGTGAACGCATCTGTTGTTTTTCAAGCCAGTTTGGTTAATTCACCTTTACCCCTATATTGCGGCTCTTATTACCAATTCCGCTAAATATACATATATCCTATTTAATTTGTTCATCAACTACCCTACTGGAGACCATCATAATCTGACTGTTGACTACATTCGTTCAACGTAAGCTTTATAGGGTGAGTACCCTATTGTTGAATCTGTCATTTTAGGCAAGCATTTATACCAATCAGCTTACTAAACAATTTTTTGTCATAATTTAGCACCTGTCTGGGTTTTATGCCTCACTATCGGTTCGGCTGGCATCGGTCCTGATTGGGAATTTTACCTTATTGTTATCCCTTCCTACGCCTTACCTTGCCCCTGTTCTTCCCTCCCCCCTCCCCCCTTCCCCTCTCAGTCCCCATCCCCAGCTCTGTTCCCTCCCCTCCTTTGCCCTCCCTCCTTTCCCTTCCTCATCTTTCCTTCCCCTTCTATTCAGTCCCTATCCCATTTTGGAAAGGATTTTTCTCTGGAGATTGAACCCTAATCCAGTGACATTCAGGTCTAAAGACTCCACATTGTGAGTATAAGTTGATAGACTTTTTTTAATTTGTATCTTTATTTAAATATATTGATACTCTTCTATCTATATGAATACTGCATATATTCTGGATAGTGTACCGAATAAAATTCAAATAGGCTAAATTATCCTTGCCGATGATATCTACACACTCTTTCACTGTTTACCATGCCCCCATGATTTGTTTGTGTCCTTCTGGAGCACGTTTGTGCATGTTTTTTGTCATTTTATGTGTTGCTGTCCGGCCGACTGGATCTGCTTGAATATATTTATGTACTGCTCTGTATATATAACTGTTGCATTATGTAACCATGACATTTCTAATATATTGTATTTTCACTTACCAGCCTTTTATGCTGTTGCTTTCTGAAGAAGAGTGCCCTCACGTGAAACATGTTAAAGCTGTGGACCTCACTGGGTACTACAATTCCAGCCTCCACTGTCGGTATCTAGTCAACTACTTGGACCCTATGGACCCTATGGAACTTGGAGAGTAATTCTCCTTTAGGTCCCATCATTGTTACTATAAGTTTGGCATCCCTCAGTGATTGTACCTGGTTGGTCCATATACATAATTGTCTAACTGTTTTTAGAGAATCCTTTTAATGCTATTTTTTGTAATTTAACTTAATAAATTTGTTATATTTTTCTACAAATGTATCTTGTCAATTTGTGCCTACAAAGTCCAAAGTCCCCCACAATTCCTTTTTCAACAATTTATAGGACGTGGCACATATCTACAGTACTTCTTGTATCCACAGTACCACTATGTGCTAAGATACAACCAACCTCTTTTCAAAAGAGACTGTAGGTGATCGAGCTATACATCGGTTGCTAGGCTGGTGAGATTGGGCCTATCCGGTGTTTGCTGAGTCCAGCGTGGAGACAGTTGTTCCTCTGGACCTAGGAAAAAAATTCCAGTGATCTGCAAATAACGTACCTGAGTCCTCCCCATTCCTTCCACCCCCCTCTGTTGGAAACTTTATGCAATAAAACCCTTGAAAGAGACTTTGTGTTGGTGCAAACTTCTTCTGGACAAGTCTTCAAGAGGAACCCCTGAGATGAGCATACGGAACAGTAAGGTAACGGCAGGCCCAAATTTAAACCAGCAGCTCCTACGGGGGTATCACTACATAGGTAATGTCCCTGTCCATGACTGCTGGACCATGAGCACCTTACCGCTGACTGCCTTGTCCAGCGAGGCCAAGACATTGCCTTCCACATACCGGTAGAGAGCCAGAATCGCCTTCCGTGAAAAAAAGTGGCGTTTGGGAACCTACCACTGAGGAACCGCACATTCCACAAACTCACGGAAGGGGGCAGAGTCTACCAACTGAAAAGGCAGCAGTTGAAGTGCTAGCAATTTAGCCAAGCTAGCATTCAACCGCTGGGCATGTGGATGGCTGGGAGCGAACTTCTTTCAGTGGTGCAGAAGCTGGGGCAGGGAAATTTGCCTGGTACAATCTGACGTTGGTGTACCGATAGCAGTTTGCCCGCAAGTACTTGGCTGTGACACACCTAATTCTACACCTTCATTACTCTCAGTGCAGGTTTCAGAGAGGACTGAAAGGTATAGTGGGGTTGGAGATCCCAGCTGATGAGGAGCAAGGAGAGATCCGCTTTGTTCTTTGGTGTGGGTCTTTTAGGTGTGCTTGCCAACGAACTGCATGGTAGGTCGACATATGTCTGATCAAGCATGTGGTGCCCAAGCGGCTGATGTTTTGGCCACGCGAGATATGCCTGCAAATAGCAGCGCTGCGATCTGATGCACACGTCTCAAAAAAGGCCCACACCAAAGAACTTTTGGAATAACGCGCAGAGACAGCAGCGGCCTGCACAAGCGGAGCTCTGCGGTGTGATGCTGTCAGTGTGCTGCCCTTAAGCTGGCCCCTGGAGGGTATCCTGCCTCATTGGAGATGTGCCTCCTCCTCCTGTCTCCTATCAGGCACCCACGTAGAGTCCGTGACCTCATCATCCCCTCCATCCTAATCACTGTAGCAAACCTGGCAGTATGCTGCAGCTGGGGGAACATGACTGCCAGATTGCTGTCCTTCTTGTGCACCCCCTCTCTCTGGGCTCACGTGACTGCCTTCCTCTAGCTGGGTACCATCATCGGAGCCTTCAAAACGCTGGGCATCATCCTGGAGCATGTACCCAACACTGTGGTCAAACAGTTCGGGGGACTCCTCAGGAGGACATGGTGAGGCTAGGGAAGGAGTGACTGATGCCATTGAGCCGAGGGAAGAGGCAGCTTTGGCAGCTGCTTTGCCAGACAAAGTAAACTGAACCTGGGTGAGAGAGGATGAGGACGGCGTGGTCATCCACTCTACCAAGTCTTCGGCATGTTGCGGCTCAACATGGCTAGCTGCCGAAAAAAAGGACAAGCTTGTCCCACGGCCACGTGTTGATGAGGATTCACCATGTCCACAACCAGCACTGTTGCCTCTAGACACAGAGCCTGCTTGCCCTCTTTTATTGGCTTGTTACCGTCTGCCTCTCCTTGTTGTCATTCCAGACATACTAATGGCCTGCAGTGAGAAGTAGCTGCACAAAGATGGGATAAATATATATACTGATTATACTGCAGCTAGCAGAATCAACTGCCTGCCTGTAGTATTATTAGTATGAGAACACCTGCAATTGTCTTCAGTTAGCTTTAGTTGCACACTGTGCAGAGGACACAGTACACTAACTGAAAATACTGCAGCTCCCTGCCTGTGGTATTAGCATGAGAACACCAGCAATTGTATTCAGGTAAGCTTTAGGTGCACACTGTGCAAAGGACACTAAATCAAAATATTGCAGCTCCCTGCCTGTATTTGTATGAGAACACCAGCAATTGTATTCAGGTAAGCTTTAGGTGCACACTGTGCAAAGGACACTGAAACAAAATACTGCAGCTCCCTGTCTGTATTTGTATGAAAACACCAGCAATTGTATTCAGATAAGCTTTAGGTGCACACTGTGCAAAGAACACTAATACTAAATACTGCAGCTCCCTGCCTGTATTTGTATGAGAACACCAAAAATTGTATTCAGGTAAGCTTTAGGTGCTCACTGTGCAAAGGACACTAAATCAAAATACTGCAGCTCCCTGCCTGTATTTGTATGAGAACACCAGCAATTGTATTCAGGTAAGCTTTAGGTGCACACTGTGCAAAGGACACTAAATCAAAAAACTGCAGCTCCCTGTCTGTATTTGTATGAGAACACCAGCAATTGTATTCAGGTAAGCTTTAGGTGCACACTGTGCAAAGAACACTAATACAAAATACTGCAGCTCCATGCCTGTATTTGTATGAAAACACCAGCAATTGTATTCAGGTAAGCTTTAGGTGCACACTGTGCAAAGGACACTAAATCAAAATACTGCAGCTCCCTGCCTGTATTTGTATGAGAACACCAGCAATTGTATTCAGGTAAGCATAGGCGTGCCCACGGGGTGTGCCGGGTGTGCCTAGGCACACCCTAATGTATGTCTCAAGATCGGCTGTAATATGAGTGTATAGCAGCTGCCTGTTTCACATTTAGCAGTCATGGAGGCTTGTAACAGCCGCTCAGTGTGTGAAACTGTAATGTAATGTCACTGCTTGCAGAGACAATCTGTCAGTTCTCAGAGGTGATGTTGGGGGTGGGCGGGACCAAACAGCTACCAAACACAAGCCAACGGAATAGGGGCTGGGCGGGCTGCTCCGTGTATGTGGCTCCGCCCCCTTTCTATCAGGTATTAAACACCAGCCAACGAGATAAAGGCTGGGCGGGCTGTTCCGTGTATGTGACTCCGCCCCCTTTTAAAGCAGCCCAGTCATTGGCTGGTGTTTGATAGCTGATAGAAAAGGGGCGGAGCCACATTCATGGAGCGGCCCACCCAGCCTCTATTCCATTGGCTTATGTTTGGTAGCTGTTTGGTCCCGCCCACTCCCGAAATCACTGCCGATTTTAACAGCTCATCTCTCTCTGCAAGCATTTACATTACATAACAGTTTCACGCACTGAGCGGCTCATACATGCCTTGCTGACTGCTCAGTGTGAAACTCCCCCTGCCCTCTCCTAGCTCAGTGCATATTGGTGCCATCTATCTAGCTTGAACAGCTATCTAGCTGACAGCTTCACCTGTCAGTGCCCATCTGTGCCACCTGTCAGTGCCAATCAATGCCAACCAATGCCACCTATCAGTGCCACCTGCCAGTGCTAGTGCCCATCTGTGCCACCTGTCAGTGCCAATGCCCATCTGTGCCACCTGTCAGTGCCAATCAGTGCCAACCAATGCCACCTGTCAGTGCCCATCTGTACCACCTGTCAGTGCCCATCTGTGCTACCTGTCAGTGCCCAAGTAGTGCCCATCAGTGCCACCTGTCAGTGCCAACCAGTGCCACCTGTCAGGGCCAATCAATGCCACCTGTCAGTGCCAATCAGTGCAAACCAATGCCACCTATCAGTACCAATCAGTGCTGCCAATCAGTGACAACCAATTCCGCCCATCAGTGCTGCCTATCAGTGCCACCTATCAGTGCCAATCAGTGCTTCCAATCAGTGCCACCTATCAGTGCCCATCAGTGTTTCCTATCAGTGCCAATAAGTGCCACCTATCAGTGCCAACCAATGCCATTAATCAGTGCCCATCAGTGCTGCCTATCAATGCCAACAAATGCCACCTACAGTACCCATCAGTGCTGCTTATCAGTGCCAATCAGTGGCCATCAGTGCTGCCAATCAGTGACAACCAATTCCACCTATCAGTGCCCATCAGTGCTGCCTATTAGTGCTTCCAATCAGTGCCACCTATCAGTGCCCATAAGTGCCAATCAGTGTTTCCAATCAGTGCCCATCAGCGCCGCTTATCAGTGCCCATCAGTGTTTCCTATCAGTGCCCATCCGTGCCACCTATCAGTGCCCATCAGTGCTGCCAATTAGTGCCCAGTGCTGCCAATAAGTGCCACTAAATGCTGCCAATCAGTGCCACCTATCCGTGCCAATCAGGGCCCATCAGTGCTGCCTATTTGTGCCGCCCATCAGTGGTGCAAATCAGTGCTGCAAATTAATTCCAATCTGTGCCACCAAGCAGTTCCCATCAGTGCTCCCAACCAGTGCCGCCTATCAGTGGCCATCAGTGCTGCCAATTAGTGCCCATCAGTGCTGCCAATCAGTGCCACTAAATGCCGCCAATCAGTGCCACCTATCTGTGCCAATCGGGGCCCATCAGTGCTGCCTATTTGTGCCGCCCATCAGTGGTGCCAATCAGTGCTGCAAATTAGTTCCAATCTGTGCCACCAAGCAGTTCCCATCAGTGCTCCCAACCAGTGCTGCCTATCAGTGGCCATCAGTGCTGCCAATTAGTGCCCATCAGTGCTGCCAATCAGTGCCACTAAATGCTGCCAATCAGTGCCACCTATCTGTGTCAATCAGGGCCCACCAGTGCTGCCTATCAGTCCTGCCCATCAGGGCTGCCTATATATGTCAATCAGTACTGCCAATTAGTGCCAATCAGTGCCACCAAGCAGTACCCATCAGTGGCCATCAGTGCTGCCAACCAGTTCCGCCTATCAGTGGCCATCAGTGCTGCCAATCAGTGGCCGTCAGTTCTGCCAATCAGTGCCACCTATCAGTGCCAATCAGTGCCCATCAGTGCTCCCAACCAGTGCCGCCTATCAGTGGCCATCAGTGCTGCCTACCAGTGCCCATGAGTGCTGCCTATCAGTGCTGCCAATCAGCTCCCATCAGTGCTGCCTGTCAGTGCCCATCAGTGCACTGAGTGCAGAGATGGGGAGTTGAACTCCGCAGACAGGCACATTGTCCATGGGGGCCGGCCTGGTGTGGCACAACTGAAATTCGTTATTTATTAATGGCACATGCCGATCTTTAGTATAATAGGTAATCACCACACTACTATGTACAATAAACTATTGGAGGTAAATTAAAAAAGTGTCCGTAAAAGGCTTGCTGCTAAGCACTGATATGTGTTCCCACACCACAAAAAAAAGAAAATGTAGCGCTAACTTACTAATCAATAACTTAACAAATAATGGTGGAACCCTCTAATGTATGGAAATCTCAATAAACTTCAATATTACCACAATACCGGTCTCTGTGATATGTAACGTCACATATAATACACATCAAACAAAAAAAAAAAAGACATAAAAAATGAAACTTAGCAGGGATGGTGGAAACCCCTCCTATAGATATTTGCCATACAGATTACCTTCAAATGCAACAACTTTTTAGATGGGGGGTTCCCACCATTATAGCACTTTGGGATTTTTATTATTTTTGTTACACTTAATTTTATATGTTTTAGTTACTTTTATAATGTGAATTTTTGCACTTGAACTTAATTTTCCACCACCCTTGCTAAGTCCATGTCGTTATGGAACAGGAAGGGGCCATCCCCAAACTGTTCCCACAAAGTTGGGAGAATGAAATTGTCCACATTGTCTTGGTATGCTGACGCCAAGCTCAACCCCTGAAAAACAACCCCACACCATAATCCCCCCTCCACCAAATGATTTGGACCAGTGCACAAAACATGGTCCATAAAGACATGGATGAGCGAGTTTGGGGTGGAGGAACTTGACTGGCCTGCACATTAAAGTGGAGACTGTGAGCCAGGCCTTCTCATCCAACATTAGTGCCTGACCTCACAAATGAACTTCTGGAAGAATGGTCAAACATTCCCATAGACACACTCCTAAACCTTGTGGACAGCCTTCCCAGAAGAGTTGAAGCTGTTATAGCTGCAAAGGGTGGGCCAACTTAATATTGAACCCTACAGATTAAGACTGGGACATCAGTTCATGTGCATAGGCAGGCGTCCCAGTATTTCTGGTAATTTAGTGTAAATATATATATATACGCCTGTGTGTTTGAGCTTTGGGGTGCACACCCTAATGCAATAGGCTGCACACGCCTATGCAGGTAAGATTTAGGTGCACACTGTGCAAAGGACACTAAAACAAAATACTGCAGCTCCCTGCCTGTATTTGTATGAGAACACCAGCTATTGTATTTAGGTAAGCTTTAGGTGCACACTGTGCAAAGGACACTAAAACAAAATACTGCAGCTCTGCGCCTGTATTTGTATGAGAACACCAGCAATTGTATTCAGGTAAGCTTTAGGTGCACACTGTGCAAAGGACACTAAAATAAAAAACTGCAGCTCCCTGCCTGTATTTGTATAAGAACACCAGCAATTATATTCAGGTAAGCTTTAGGTGCACACTGTGCAAAGGACACCAAATCAAAATACTGCAGCTCCCTGCCTGTATTTGTATGAGAACACCAGCAATTGTATTCAGGTAAGCTTTAGGTGCACACTGTGCAAAGGACACAGTACACTAAGTGAAAAAACTGCAGCTAGCACAATCACCTGCCTGCCTGTCGGTATATTATGAAGAGAATAACAGGAACGGATTTAGCTAAACTCAATACAGTGTATAAATATATATACAACACCTAGGATGCATATACAGGTATATCCTCTACACACTGTAATGAAGCTAACTGACTCGCCTGCCTGCTCTATCTAACTCAAATTAAATGACACTATCTCTCTCTCTCTGCCTGTCTTTAACCACCGCCGCAACACACTACACAAGGCCGCCACGCAGGCAACCTTATATAGTGTGGGGCGTGTACTAAACCCCCTGAGACATATTTGGCCGAAGCCACCCTGGCTTTGGCCAATTATGGCTCTCCGTTTTTTCTGCGCTGTGATTGGCCGAAGCATGCGGGTCATAGTGCATGCTTGGCCAATCATCAGCCAGCAATGCACTGCAATGCCGCAGTGAATTATGGGCCGTGACACGCCACTCGAATTTGGCGCGAACGGGCCATAATGTTCGCAATTCGGCGAACGGCCGAACGGACGACGTTCGAGTCGAACATGGGTTCGACTCGAACTCGAAGCTCATCCCTAGTTGTTACTAAACTTCCTCACATCACCCCATAATATTGGCACCTCCATCTTCTGTCAATATTGATTTGGAGTTGCCATGCGCCATGTCCATAGTGGAGCACAGATTGCATTCTCACGTTCGCCAAGATCGCTATAGTAAATGGGGGATTCGCACTCTCTTACCATTTTGTAAATATGGAAATGTGCATTGTGCCTCACCGTGCGCCTCTACTGATGGCGCATGGCTTTCGTAAATCACCCCCACAGTCTCAGTTGAAATACTCCTGCTAGGCAAGCTAGTAGTTGTTATTGTTCTCCATACTAGCACAGAAGTATGAGTCCAGCCCCACCCGCACCATAAATAAATAAAAAATTCTGCTTTGGTTTGAGTATGGCATGGTTAAAACCCCTTTCATTTATATTTTTGATGTTTGTGACCTGAAATAAATATGGGGTGGTTTTGGATTTCCCCTATTTATTATAAATATATAATATTTTGTCTAGAACAGCTTCCAGGATGTATGTTATTCTCTTCCACAAGGGGGCAGCATTAGTTAATACCTGCCTTGACCCAGGTCAGGAAATCAGTAATTTTAATTTGCACCTCCCCAGGAGGTCTTAGCCGATACTGTTGTACCCTCATACAACATCCTTCAGGAGATGAATTCCCATTCATACAAAAACATATTTGGGGGGCACACCCTAAAATGCGTTTCAATTAAAGATAGTGCAGCTATAAGACCAAAAACAGTACAAAACAGATTGTAGCGCACACATTCAAGAATGAAATTTATCCTGCAAGGCTAGTTAAAAATACCTGCACATATACATAAAAATATATACAGGGGTTTGGTCACACTATATGGTCATATAGTGCTAAGCCCACAAACTGCGACAAAGTACCCCGAATTTCGTGGGTCCTACCCAGGGCTTTTTTTCAGGGGGAACTTGGGGGAACTCAGTTCCACCACCTCTGGCTCGGACCCTTTGGTGCCTCCTCACCACAATCACTTGTAAACACAGAAGTCTGGTTTCTGTGTTTACAGGTGACAGCTCTGCACTCTGTGTGTAACCCCCTGAATTCTGCACTCTGTATGTAATGCAATCCTGGTATTTAATGCCCCTTTAAGACCCTTCTACTGCTTGTGAAATCTGAATGGGGTCGTGGTTGAGTTCCTGCACCTATTTTCTGAGAAAAAAAGCTCTGGTCCTACCCTAGTAATAGAATGAAAGATCCTGCGTCTCAACCATGGGAGCCAAACTCCTCTATGTGGGAGAACTGAAGGGATTCCTCCTATGAACTGGTGGCCACTAAATAAGAGGTAATGAGGAAAGGGAGGGGTGCTCCAGCCCAAAAAAAATTCCCATTCATGACTCCTTGTTACAAACACCCTGCTGGGTAAACTTGCTGTACTGACATTTCTAAATGTCCCATTTTGGAGATTTATCTGGAAAGTGCAAAATCTGCTGTGACTCTGCACAGAAACCAATCAGCTTCCAGTTTATTTTGTCAAAGCTTAATTTAACAAACTGAACTTAGAAGCTGATTGGCTACTATGCAGGTAAGGGGAGAGCAAAAGTCAAGCAAGCCCATAGACTTCTATGCAGAGCACTGAGAATCTTGGGGGTTGCAGTTTGAGATGATCTCCAGAGCCTTTCAGGGAGAGACCAAGGGGGCCCTCTTTCTACAGTGAGAGGTCACTGTAGCATTCTGGGGACTGATGAAAGAGCTATTTGCCTATTGCTGATACTCAGCGCCGGCCCAAGACATGGTGCTGCCTGGGACCAAGAATGAAATGCTGCCCCCCCCCCAAAAAAAAAAACACGCCCACCAAAACGCCCCTACATTCAGTATTTTATATCATAAGTAAAATTTCATTTATCAGAAAAGCAGAGTTACATGCAACAGCACCATATGCAAAATTACATGACATACCATTACGTACAAATCCAAACCACAAACTCCAGTGTTATTTTGTTTTATATATATATATATATATATATATATATATATATCTTTATTTATATAAATAGCTTAAATGGTGAAAAGATATTGCAAAACTGCTTGTCATAAACAACAGACAAGAACAACAACAATATTGCACTCAACTATATATCAATTGACTATCAGTGCTTTATGTGCCATCTTGGCTGTAAATATAGACACAGTGCTTTACAGAGTGTTATATAGTTTATGGGCACTGGTGAGACCGCATGGGCACTGGTGAGACTGCATCTCATGGGCACTGATGAGACTGCATAGGCTCTGGTGAGACTGCATATCATGGGCACTGGTGAGACTTCATGGGCACTGGTGAGACTTCATGGGCACTGGTGAGACTTCATGGGCACTGGTGAGACTGCATGGGCTCTGATGAGACTGCATAGTAACTGATGAGACTGCATATCATGAGCACTGGTGAGACTTCATGGGCTCTGGTGAGACTGCATAGGCACTGATGAGACTGCATAGGCACTCATGAGACTGCATAGGCACTGATGAGACTGCATAGGCACTGATGAGACTGCATAGGCACTGATGAGACTGCATAGGCTCTGGTGAGACTTCATGGGCACTGGTGAGACTTCATGGGCTCTGGTGAGACTGCATAGGCACTGATGAGACTGCATACCATGGGCACTGGTGAGACTTCATGGGCACTGGTGAGACTTCATGGGCTCTGGTGAGACTGCATAGGCACTGATGAGACGTCATCGGCTCTGGTGAGACTGCATAGGCACTGATGAGACTGCATAGGCACTGATGAGACTGCATAGGCACTGATGAGACTGCATAGGCACTGATGAGACTGCATAGGCTCTGGTGAGACTGCATCTCATGGGCTCTGGTGAGTCTGCATGGGACTTCAAAATCTTGTTTTGGAACAGTACTACTAAAAGGTTGCCTACCCCTGTTCTATTATATGGCAAAACAGTTTGTCATGGACAGATAACATCAACTATATTGTAATCAACCACAGATTGAATCAAAATGGTGCTTTCCGTGCCTTCTTGGCTGCAAATAAAGACACTGCTTCCTTCAGGTTTATAGTTTGGGCTAGTTCATGTTCAATTGATATGGTCGCCAAACCCACCAACCTTTCTTGTGTCATTGTGGAGCGCAGGTATGTTTTTATTAGCTTCAGCTTTGAGAAGCTTCGCTCTCCACTAGCAACGGTCACAGGGAGTGTTAACAGTATACGCAGAGCAATGAAGGCATTTGGAAAGAGGGTAGTCAGATTGTTTGTGCAGATATACTCCAGCACGCCCTTTGGCGACAAGTCTGCAGGGACATATTTTGACAGAGCTTTCAGTTCATCATTGAGATCATTTGAATCTATATCCCGCATGTTATCATGGGACAAAATGCTTTCCAATTTTTTGCACTGCTGGAGTAGGTCTTCAGGTATTGCATCCTTGAGTTTGGGAATGTTATAGAGCACCCCAAAGACATTGCTGTGTTCATGGAGCTGTAAAAAACGTTCTTCCAGTGACTGGATAGCAGAGTCTAGAACTTGGAAAAAAAAAAGTACTTTCATCTGTTGTTTAGGATCACTGATGCTTTCATCATCTGCCTCATAGTCAAAATGGGTTCTTCTGCGGCGATTTCGAACGTCTGCAAAGTGAAAAACCGGCTCAATGTCAAGTTCCTCTGCCATCTTTTCTGCACTTTTCAAAACCTTTTCAAATTCCTCATCTGATCGATAAGTCTGGAGGAATGATTTTGTCATCTGAAGTTGTTGAACTGCTCCAGAAATATCAACATCAATCTCTTGCAGTCTTTTGCTCACAATATTTACATGGAAGAGTACATCATGCCACAACACTAGACCACAAAGAAATTTAAAATCACATATATTTCTTGTAATTCCTCTGCACTCTGCCTGTGTTTTGCCACGAGCTGCTCCTGTTGAAGTACCATCCTCCATAACAGCAGTTATGGCATCATAAATTTTTCCAATCTGGTTTCGGATAGCTTTCACTGCTTCCATGCGACTCTCCCATCGTGTGGTGCTCAGTGGTTTCACTGTAATTTGTGAATGTCCAAGATGTTCTTTTAAGATTTGCCAATGATGGGTAGATGCAGAGAAGAATGCATATACACTTTGTATTACATTAAAGAATTCAGAAGCTTCAGAACATGCCGAGGCAGCATCACTGATGACCAAGTTCAAAGAATGGGAACTGCACGGGACAAAAAAGGCTCTGGGATTTAACTCTCGCACTCGTGTTTGTACACCACTGTTTTTTCCCTTCATATTGGCTCCATTGTCATATCCTTGTCCTCTCATATCCTTAAGATCAATTCCCATTTCTTCAAGCTTCTCAAGAAGTATCTTTGTCATCCCAGATCCTGTAGTATCATCTATGTCGATGAACCCCAAGAAATGTTCTCTGACATTTACACCTGAGTCTGTTGCTGTTAAAAAACGCACCATTAAAGTCATTTGTTCAGAATGGCTTATATCCGGTGTACAGTCAAGAATTACAGAGTAATATTTTGCAGCATTCAGGTTTCCCACAATTGTCTGTCTGATTTGTCCTGCCAGTAACTGGATAATTTCATTCTGAACAGTTTTGCCAAGATAGTGAATGTGGGTTTCTTTGCTGGTTACTCTTCTGAGATGTTCTTTAAGTACTGGCTCAAATTCTCCCATCAACTCCACAATTTTAAGATAATTACCATTGTTTGGCATAAACAGCTTATCTGATGTACCACGCAGTGCTAGGTTTTGAGTAGCGAGGACTCGAATAATGGCAATGAGCCTTTTTAGTACATTTTCCCAGTGCTTAGTGTCCGCTTCTATCTTCTCTTGATGTTTTGCATCTATGGTAGACTTTAACTGTAGTCTTGTACGCAGTTCTAGCCAGCTATGGAATGCTCTCTCGTGAGATGGGGTCTTCTCATGACATGTCAAATTCCTACACAGATGTTGCCAGTTATTTGTTCCTTTAGAACTTAAAGCAGATGCAATAAGTTCCTTTTGGAAAACCTTGCAGCAAAAGCAATATGCAGCATTCTTGCTCTTTGAGTACATCAGCCACGGTCTCTCCACTTTCTCCATATTAGGTAGTGTCCGCCAATAATGCATCCGGTGAAAGCTTCTTTTGCGTTCAGACTTGTCTTTTGGAAAGTTGAAACTTTTCACCTGGTGTGGGCCGTATTTTACCAGGAAGTCCCTCAGTTTAATAGTCATATTTGGCCAAAGCCCTGGGTCTTCTAGAAAGGAAGAACTGAAATCAGAGTCACCAGGAACCAGCTCCTCCACCATGCTCCCATCCGTTGTACTTTCCTCTTGCAGAACATGTACAGCTTCAGCATTTTGAGGTGCAGATGTGGATGCAGTAGGACTCATTTCACCAGGGGTCTCACTATCTGGGTTAACAGTTGGCTCCTCAGATGGAAGCTCCTGCTCCATAGGAGATTTTTCTTGACTCCCTGGCTTAATAAATTTCAGCATGGCTCCTTTCTGCTTTAGTAAAAAAGCCTCCTTTTTTGCTCGAACCTTTGCATATTGTGCACCAGAAAGACGTATGCGTTTATTTCCATCAGACATGGCTGCTGTATACTGCTGCCCAAAAAAAATAGAAAACAAAAAAGGACTATGCCACTGCGTATCAGGAGGACAAATCACATGCTACATTACCCCCCAAATCACTTGCTATTTTGCCTATGTACTTGTAATAACCAGTGACTGAACCTGTTCTATTTCCAGTATGTCCTTCTTTTCTACTGGTGCATAAAATTACACTGCATATTCCAGATGCAGTCTTACCACTGATGCAAAATTATGTTCTAATCTCTTAAGCCTCGTACACACGGTTCGATGTTCGGAAGGGGATTGATTGTCCGTTGACAGACTGTTGTATGAAATTCTTACCGCTAGTACTCTCCTTTTGAAAATTGTTGTCCAATTTTACGATAACAAATGTTATGTAGCAAGGTGTTATGGTTGAAAGCATCGTTAAGGACTGCAGTCTGTGCTGTAAATATGAGCTTGGCTCTCTTTAGTGTTTATCTTATGTTAATTGGTTACAACTTGTTTGGTTCAGTTATTGAGAGAAAAAGACTCTGTTGCAGTAAGTAGCACAGAGACTACATTGTCCACAAGGCCACTGTGCTACCAGAGGGGAGTGCGCCGCACAAAGCCTGATGGGAAGACCGTTTTAAAGCCAGCCGCTCTCTCTGGACGCCATCTTCAAGCCGGCAGGAGGCCTGTGTTAAGGCCTGCTGTGAGTATACCTAGGCCAGAGAAACCTGGGCCTACGGAGACTGAGAGCGGATCGCCTAGCCAAAGAGGGATCCCTGCAGAACAGTCTCGTAGATCAACCGGAGGAAGATCGGTCTGCAGCTCGCAGTATCCAGAGCCTTTTGTCCACCGCTATCCAGAGGACGGGCGGGTGAAGGACCAGGGGCCTCGTGACACCGAGACACGGACCATTGACGGAGGGTTCCGGACTGAGAGGAAAAGCAGCAAGACAAGGCCTTATCTGGTGAGCGGGCACTTGCCCATCAACTTAGTTAACTGACTACCAGGAGTGTGACAAGCTTCACTTATATTGCGGGTGCTTACATCTCTGCACGTAGGAACTCAACGCCTTGGGGAAACTAGTACTGTCAGTCCGTGTGTTTCAAGTAACAGTTCTTTCTGCACCCTATCTTTTGGATTACAAATCTTTATTTACACCAACGTGGCTAGCTGAAGATTACCTGGCTCTTAAAGGGATAGCCATCTGGTTTCCTACCCTTACAAGTGGTTGCTATAGGACACGCATTAATTGAACTATCCACTAGGGGGAGCCATAGAACTGTGATTTTACATATTAATAATAGCTGTTTGTGTCATTTTGTATTCCTGTTGCATTGTGCGAGACTTGGTGGAGGGGTGCCCCAGTGTTGATGTTACCACACTGGGAGATTCCTCCACCAAACTCTCGCTCAGATCTGGCCCTCAGGCTACGTTAGCAGGATCGGATCTCAGAGGTATTTTGAACCAATGGTATTTCCTTCATTGATTTATACAGGGAGCTGTAGTATTATTATTATTATTATTATTATTATTATACACGATTTATATAGCGCCAACAGTTTACGCAGCGCTTTACATGCATTGAATGCCTGTTGTATAATCATAATCTCATTTCTTTACCAAGTAAACATATCACTTTTGGTTAAGCTACAATTTGTGTGGAACTCTGTCTTTGCAGCTGAGTGGCAGGTGAACAACACCAAGGTAACATTTACTTTTAATGCCTATATTGTTGTGTATACACCATTGAGGTCCCTAACAGCCAATTGGGGTACTCAATCACACTATTGCCCATTTGTGCCAGAGGGGATTGAGCCAAATTCTGGGGGTTGACAGGCAGAGTGCAGGCCCAAAACTAAACTAGCAGCTCCTACGGGGCAGTGCTACAGTTAGATGACAGGCTAGTAAATGTTTGTCAAACGACAGTAATGACAAGCTCTTACCTGCTAACACGGTAACAAACACTGGAGACGCAGACAGGCAGCAGGGTGCAGACAGACGATCCCGCCACAAATATACAGGAGATGGTCAAATGCTGTGTGTAGACAATGATACAGGAGATGGTCAGAGACTGTGTGCAGACAATGATACAGGAGATGGTCAGAGACTGTGTGTAGACAATGATACAGGAGATGGTCAGAGACTGTGTGCAGACAATGATACAGGAGATGGTCAGAGACTGTGTGCAGACAATGATACAGGAGATGGTCAGAGACTGTTTGCAGACAATGATACAGGAGATGGTCAGAGACTGTGTGCAGACAATGATACAGGAGATGGTCAGAGACTGTGTGCAGACAATGATACAGGAGATGGTTTTATTGTGGTAATGACAAGGTCTTACCTTCTAACACGGTAAACACTGGAGCCACAGAAAGACAGCAGGGTGCAGACAGGCGATCCTGCCACACACAGTAAGACTCTGCCACGCCAGTCGGCTCCCGCATCATTGGGTTTGATTGACAGCAGCGGGGCCAATGGCTGCGCTGCAATCAATCTATCCAATCAGGACCCGAGACACCGGCTGTGGAGCTGGTGTGCTCGTCCCCGTCGTGGGAAAAACCAGGCTCAGGTAAGTAAAAGGGAGGCTGCTGCATCACAGGAGGTTTTTTACCTTAATGCATAGAATGCATTAAGGTAAGAAACCTTGAGACCCCTTTCACACGCCCATAGCGTTGGCGGTAAAATATCGGCAAAACACCGCTATTTTACCGTCGGATTTGTGGCACATTTCACCCACTAGCGGGGCGCTTTTAACCCCCGCTAATGGCCGAGAAAGGGTTAAAATCGCCCGCAAGGAGTGGAGGAGTGGTGTATACAGCGCTCCTAAAGTGACCCAAAGATGCTGCTTGCAGGACTTTTTTTTAACATCCTGCAAGCGCAGCGCCCCAGTGTGAAAGCTTTTTAGCGCTAAAATGCCTATAATGCACCTCAGTGTTTTCATGCAGTTTTGTTAGACCCCTTTCACACTGGAGGCATTTTTCAGGCGCTTTTGGGCTTAAAATAGCGCCTGTAAAGCGCCTCCCCTGGAGTCCCAGTGTGAAAGCCTAAGTGCTTTCACACTGGGATGATGCGCTGGCAGGATGTTAAAAAAAAGTCCTGCAGGCTGCATCTATAGGGCGGTGGAGGAACGGTGTATACGCCCCACTAGAGGTCGAATAGCGCCGCTAAAACGACGGTAAAGCGCCGCTAAAACTAGCAGTGTTTTACCATCAATGCCCACCTGCCCCCGTGTGAAAGCAGCCTTAATGTTTTTTTTAAATTGTGTTTTTTGTGCTGTACATACAGGGCAGGCAATGGCATCCTGAGAAGAACATGTGCCATATGTCACCTCTACTGACAATGATCTATCCTGCACAGAGAGGGAGTTGAAACACAGCAGTAACCTTTTTTATGCCTGTTCCCATTAAAATTCATGACATGACCATTGCATCTTGATTAGAAACCAAGAAAACAATACAAATCATTTTATAGTTTGCATTTTTTTAACCACTTGCTTACTGGGCACATAACCCCCTTCCTGCCCAGGCAAAATTTCAGCTTTCAGCACTGTCACGCTTTGAAAAACAATTGCGCGGTCGTGCCACGTAGCTCCCAAACAAAATTGACGTCCTTTTTTCCCCCACAAATAGAGCTTTCTTTTGGTGGTATTTGATCATTTCTGCGGTTTTTATTTTTTGCCCTATAAACAAAAAAAGAGCGTCAATTTTGAAAAAAACACAATATTTTTTACTTTTTGCTATAATAAATATCCCAATTTTTTTTTTTAAATATATATTTTTTTTCTCAGTTTAGGCCGATACGTATTTTTCTACATATTTTAGGTAAAAAAATATAAAAATAAGCGTATAATGATTGCTTTGCGCAAAAGTTATAGCACCTACAAAATAGGGGATGGAATTATGACATTTTTTTTATTAGTTTTTTTTTTCCTAGTAATGGTGGCGATCTGCGATTTTTATTGTGACTGCAACATTATGGCGGACACATCGGACACTTTTGACACATTTTTGGGACCATTCACATTTATACAGCGAACAGTGCTATAAATATGCACTGATTACTGTATAAATGTGACTGGCAGGGAAGGGGTTAACACTAGGGGGCGAGGAAGGGGTTAAATGTGTTCCCTATTAGTGATTCTTACTGTGCGGGGAGGTGACTGACTGGGGGAGGAGACCGATGGTTGTCCCTATGTACAAGGGACACACCATCGGTCTCCTCTCCCTGACAGGACGTGGATCTGTGTGTGTTTTTACACACACAGATACACGTCCTTGGCTCTGTGACAGCTAATCGCGGGTACCTGGCGGACATCGCGACCGCCAGGCACGCGCATCGGCACCCGAGTGACACGGCGGGCACAGCTTTTCCCCGATGCGCGCCCACAGCGGCGCGCATCGCGGAAGTAAACAGGAGGACGTCCATGGACGCCCTCCCGGCAATTGAGCCCCGCGCCCGCGCTGTAGACGTCTTTTGTCTATAGCGCGGGCGCAAAGTGTTTAAAAGAATAAAGTTTTGCTTTAAATTACAGGGAAAACATGGGTACAATACACATTAAAAATCCCACATAACTCACCCTTTTTATCAGAGGCAGAGAGGCAGCCCAGGCTCAACTCACAAGGTCACTGTCCAGGGCACAGCCACAGCAGAATTCCTCCTACACTGAATCCCATTCCCAACCCTGTGGTGGATGAGGTGTGTGGGCGGAGCAATCTTGATTGGCGCGGAGGCTGAGCGCTGTGAATGCTGGGGCGGCCGCGGCCTCCTGACGTCACCGGTTGCTAGGCAACGGTCGGGACTCGGCAGACACAGTGCAGGAGAAAGCAGCATTAGCAGCTGCACCGCACAGGCATAGCGCACCGCGGCGCCGACCAGCATCCGCTCCGCTCCGCTTCGCTCTGCTCTCTGCCCTGACTGAATGTCACACACTGACTGCCGCCCCCTCCTAAATGCCGCCTGGTACCACGGTCCCATTGGGTCCCATGGTAGGGCCGGCCCTGCTGATACTGCTAACAGGGACTGAGCCACTGAGAGTAGGGCATCAAGTACTCAATCCATGTTGAGTTGTGCTCATAAGTTTACATACCCTGGCAGAATTTATGACTTCTTTGCCATTTTTCAGAGAATATGAATAACACAAAAACATTTCTTTCACTCATGGTTTTTGGCTGATGCCATTTATTATCAATCAACTGTGTTTACTCTTTTTAAATCATAATGGCAACAGAAACTACCCAAATGACCCTGATAAAAAGTTTACATACCCTGGTGATTTTGGCCAGTTAACATGCACACAAGTTGACACAAAGGGGTTTGAATGGCTATTAAAATTAACCATCCTCACCTGTGATCTGTTTGCTTGTAATTAGTGTGTGTGTGTATATAAAAGGTCAATGCGTTTCTGAACTCCTGACAGACCCTTGCATCTTTCATCCAGTGCTGTACTGACGTTTCTGGATTCAGAGTCATGGGGAAAGCAAAAGAATTGTCAAGGGATCATCGGGAACAGGTAGTTGAACTTTATAAAACAGGAAAGGGATATAAAAAGATATCCAAGGAATTGAGAATGCCAAATCAGCAGTGTTCAAACTCTAATCAAGAAGTGGAAAATGAGGAGTTCTGTTGAAACCAAACCACGGTCAGGTAGACCAAGTAAGATTTCAACCACAACAGCCAGGAAAATTGTTTGGGATGCAAATGTAGCGGGCATATACTTTTCAAGTATATTTAAAACTGGCAGAGACACCAGTGATGTATAGTTCCCTGGAGTCCAGCAGGTGGCGCTGTCACTTTGGGCTGGGGTTGAACCATTGCTGAGTGCCGTACCTCTTTTTGGCCTCTCTCAGCGGTTGTATGGTGGGGCGGGGAGCCCGCCGTGCTTGCTGGGGGAGGGTATAAAGGGGGCCAGCCATCTTTGTCGGGGAGGAGTCCCAGGTACCCTCAGCCTGAGGACGGTGGTTTGTGTTGGGGGTCTAGGCGGCTTAGGCCTAGAGGACACCTGGGAGGTCGTGTTCCATCCCAGGCACCTTTAGCCTGGGGTGAGGTACTCGGATGGAGGTCTGGAGCCCTGTGTCCTTAGCTGGGCCCCGCTGGGGAAGCATATCCTAGGAGACCCCGGGAGTGGGTACCCGAATCCAGAGGCGTAAGGGACCGGAGGAGTTACTCACCTGAAGACCTGGTGCAGCAAATTGCCGGTGCCGGGTGAGCCTCTGGAGACCGCCTGGAGGGATGTCTTCCCCGAACAAGGGACCAAAAGCCACTTTCGGGAAGGAAAGAGGAGAGTAAGTTGTGCCTGGGCCTACTCGCATCCACACCCCCTGTCTGTTCTGTTCGTTGAGGGAGTCCAACTGATTGTGTTTCACTCTGATGTTTGAAGAATAAAGGAGTGTTGGACTTTTGATGGTGTGGGGCTCATTTTACTGGCAGACACTGTTCAAGAGAGGAGGTGGAGGTTCCAAAAACAGAACACCGACCCGAAGGTAAAGAAACTTTGCTTACACCTCACAAACATCTGTGGTGAGGGCTTGGCGTGGTGACCCCGCACTCTCTCCTCCGGAGCAACCCCTAGACACGCAGAAGAACGAAGCCAGGGAAAGAGAGAGTGGAGGCAGCTACACAAAGAGAAACCTACAAATAACTTCAGGTGAAATATAGGACTCTGTGAAAACATGTGGTGTGGCTGTTTCAAGATGCACAATAAGGTGGCACTTGAAGAAAGATGCGCTGCATGGTCGAGTTGTCAGAAGAAAGCCATTACTATGCAAATGCCACAAGGTATCCTGCTACAATATGCCAAACAGCACAGAGACAAGCCTCAAACCTTCTGGCACAAAGTCATTTGGAGTGATGAGACCAAAATTTTGCTTTTTGGCCACAACCATAAACGCTACATTTGGAGAGGAGTCAACAAGGCCTATGATGAAAGGTACAGAGGTGGATCGCTGATGTTTTGAGGATGTGTGAGCTACAAAGGCACAGGATATTTGGTCAAAATTGTTGGTAAGATGAATGTAGTATGTTATCAAAAAATACTGGAGGAACATTTGCATTCATCAGCCAGGAAGTAGCGCATGGGAAGTACTTGGACATTCCAACATGACAATGATTCAAAATGCAAGGCCAAGTTGACCTGTCATTGGCTACAGCAGAATAAAATGAAGGTTCTGGAGTGGCCATCTCAGTCTCCTGACCTCAATATCATTGAGCCACTCTGGGGAGATCACAAATGTGCAGTTCATTCAAGACAGCCCAAGAATTTACAGGAACTGGAGGCTTTTTGACAAGAGGAATGGGCAGCTTTACCATCTAAGAAGATAAAGAGCCTCATCCACAAATACCACAAAAGACTTCAAGCTGTCATTGATGTTGAAGGGGACAATACACGGTATTAAGAACTGGGGTATGTAAAGCTTTGATCAGGGTAATTTGGGTAGTTTCTGTTGCCATTATGATTTAAAAAAAAGAGTAAACACAGTTTATTGATAATAAATGGCTTCAGCCAAACACTAACCACGAGTGAAAGAAAAGTTTTATCATTGATATTCTCTGAAAAGAAATCATAAATTCTGCCAGGGTATGTAAACTTATGAGCACAACTGTAAATGATACAAAAGGCACATATGAGGAATATGAAATGTAGGCGTAACATATTCTTTAATGTTTTACTTTCTACTCCTTGTAAGTTAGATCAAGTTAAACAGATTTCTCATAAATTTAAAACTGCAAGTGTGCATGCATTTCTTTGTCACTTTTTGAAAATCAGAACTGCAAAAAGAGTACAGCATTGGCAAATACTGAACCACTAGAGGTCTGTGCACCCTAATTCTGTATATAGGATGGTCTTGCATAACTAACATAGAGATCTCATTTATCTGTTGTCAGTGAAAGAAAGATGCAGGCAGTCCAGTACTGCAACAAAATTGATACACATGTTAAATGAGTGTCTCACTATATAAAATTTTTCATTGAAATCATTTAACATATTGTCAAATGTGCATTATTTTACTTTGCCTCTCATTTATCGTCTGTGACATACATTTTATCCACTAGGGGGCAGATGTGCACCATGAAACATTGATGTAGGGCATGTGTGATGATATTGATATTTTGCATTTTTCATCTTATTCATGTTTGCACTTTTCCCTGTGTTTTCATCCAAAGGAAAGAGCAACAAATTTGTAGCATATTCTAGCTATAGGCACATTCATTGTCTAACAGATTTTAGACTAAACTGGTATAATATATCAATAACACATATTCCAGTCTTTGGTAACTAAAACTAGAAATATACAAATGTATTTATGGACTCTGCCCTAAGCAGTACTGTAGTGCAACTAGCCTAAATTTGGTTTTGCTGGGCTGCAACTACTCTTAGCTCTATCTGATAGTTCTTCTTTCCTCAGGTTTTCTTTAAGCTTTTTTTTTTTGCTTCTGCCTGCTTTGGGTAATGTCCCTTATAATAGTGTAAGATGAGTTATGAATTTTATATCTCCCTAGCCAACTACTTGGAGGTTTATTGCCCGCTGTGCGTGCTGGAGAAGGATATAAATATTTTTTTATTTTTATTTTTTTTATTTTGAAAAGCAGAAGTGATACATATGTAAACAGGTACAAAGAATTGTGATGAATGCACAGATCACCTTTATGTAGCGCCCTGCTCCCAATGAGTGGGTGCTATATGTTGAAATTATAGTTGTCTGGGCATTAGTTTAGCCCAGAGAGATTGTATTCAAATTGCGGTGCTGTTTCAGTTCTGCTGGTTGCATAATTTTCCCCCCAGCGGTGGGTGACGCTGTCACCGCTGGTCAGGGTTGGAAAGGCAGCAGGCTGGACATGTTGGGTACCTCTTTCCCAGAAGCAGCCCAGGGGGCGTGGTGAACCCGCTGTGCATTCTGGGAGGGGGTACGTAAGAGGCAGAGACCGCGCTATCGGTGTGAATAGCCGGGGGTCGTTCTTTGATCCTCACCTGAGGGCCCTCCTGGCCTCAGGGATGTGTTTGCAGTTTCCGCTTCGGGGCCACGTTGGCCCGAGGCCTCGCAACTGAGGTGTAGGCCCAGGAGTTACTGGGGCCTACTGATCCAGGGATGATCCTGTGTCGCCTTGCCTGATGGAAGGGACCGAGCAATTGAGGACTCAGTTGGAGGATGTATCCTGATCCCAAAAATCTACCTCACAGTGCTGCCGGAGCGGCTGAAAGATCCTGGCACTGAGAGCTGTGTTCTTTCTGAGGGAGCTAACCCAGTGAGGGGTTATACGAGTCTGTGGCAGAGACTATTGAAAACATTCTAATACCAAGTCTGTGTTGCAGAGACTATCTTTGATCGAGCTTCGTGCCAGTTGCTAGACCGGTGAGAGTGGGCCTATACGGTGGTTGCTGAGTCCAGCGTGGAGACAAATGCTCCTCTGGACCTAGGAAAGTTCAGTGATTGACAAGTAAGATACCTGAGTCCTCCCCATTCCTCTATACCCTCTGTTGGAAAGTTTATTCAATAAAACCCTTGAAAGAGACTTTGTGTTGGTGCAAACATTTCTTCCGGATAAACTCTTTAAGGAGAACCCCTGAGCCAAACATTTGGAACAGTAAGGTAACGTGCAGACCCAAAACTAAACCAGCAGCTCCTACGGGGGTACCGCTATACTTGGGGGCTCGTCCGGGATTTGCCGTTACCCCTCAAACTAAACAGACTGTTCATTTGAGACCTAGCCACAGAGGGGTAAGGAATGTGCTTAAACGGGGAGAAACTTGCGATCACTTCTGAACCGCGTGGGCCGTGGGATTCAAGGAAAAGAAAAAGCCTGCGAGCTACGTGCTAAAAAGAGCAAGTGGGAGGAGTTCCCGCTTGTTTGCTGCGTGGGACGCCACATGTGTGTCCAACATCCTGAGAGTCGGAGCATCGCCATGTCTTCAAGGCTATTGTGGCAGTTTAGCTCTGGGCCCAGGATGCTTCCTGTGGGTACCGCTACAAGTACCATGCTGCCCGGAACTGTGTTAACGGACACTGGCATTTTATTGAAGCTGCATGGGCGGTTCATGCTTTATACAGTCGGTGATATGTAAGCACTGGGTATGCTGTGTAACAGGTGTAATGGACTGGCTATTCATCCCCGTCCTTTTGTCCGATGCCTACAATGCGGGGAGTACCTGTTTTCAGTGGAGCAACCAATTGTGCCACCCTGCGCTTACAAAGTGGACTGGGTTACAGGCAACGTGACAGAAGAAGCTGCTGCCTTTGACCAGAGTGTCCGGTCTATGCCTGCCACATCCGCTACAACAGCCATTCCGGAGGGAGCTGGCACTGTTATCACTGTGAGTGAGTCACCGGTGGACACCGATACTACTGTTACTTCAACGGTATCCACCTTCGCTGCACCTATCTTCGCTAAACCTACCCAGAAGAAGGTGGGATACGTAAAGGGCTCCTGCGGCCGTGGTAGAGGCCAACTCCAGAAACTGCCGGAACCGGACTCCAAGAGAGGTGATACCCCCGGGAGGTCCACGTCAGGAACCGGTAAGATATCTGGGGAACAAATACCTGGGACTGTACGTACATATTTACCGGCAGAAGAGTGGAAGGACTCTGAACTAGACTCTCTGTCGGATATCGGAGATGATGACTTGTTTGAGACCAGGTCTCACGAATTGTTATGGAGCAACATGGAGGATGTTGCCTCGGTACATCGTTTTTCGGAATTGACAGCCATGGATTCCAGGGACACAACACCTAGAGTGGAAGCCCCGCTTGTTACAAGTGAAGTCCTGCCCAAAGTTACCAATGCATATGGGCCAGGAAAACTGTCTGTGAATTCTATGATACTCAAGTCTCCAGTTTCTTGCATACCTCCAGGATATGGAAGTTACCATTCATTACCTAGGCTTACCCGGTCACAGAGATTGCTTAACAAACGGGTAGCCACTGAATATGGACTCATGTTTCCCTATGTTCCCAGGGAAATTATGCAAAAGATTGAGGCTCACAGAGAGGAATGGTACCATGAAGCTGTGTGGAACTATCTAGAGCAGGGGTCTCAAACCTGCGGCCCTCCAGCTGTTGCGGAACTACAAGTCCCATCATGCCTCTGCCTATGGGAGTCATGCTTGTAACTGTTTAGCCTTGCAATGCCTCATGGAAATTGTAGTTCTGCAACAGCTGGAGGGCCACCAGTTTGAGACCCCTGATCTAGAGGTACCGAAACCGTTTCAGAAGATGGGCCATTCTTTCACTATGGTTGAACGTTTTAAAGGATGTCTACTACATTGGAGCTATGGTCGGCACGTCTATGCTGACAAAGTGGTTATCTGCCGACCTGGAAGGAATGACCACGTTTACTTCATCACTACTGTGGACAAGCAGGGGAAAACACTGACTCTGCCAGATCCTCACTTCTACTGGTGAACAATTTTAGTGACTGTTCCAGTTTTGTCACTTTGGAAAAGAAAGAGAAGAAGATTTTGTTTTATTTATTTTCTTCTTTGAAGGACTTGGGGTAACTAGCTAGTTAGTGCTACGACATTAGAAACTTTGAGTCAAGATTCCTTTACCCGGTCCAGTAATTCAAACAGGACTCTGTTGTGTTGCGCTTTGACCACTAGGTGGCAGAGGTTTGCTTAGTCAGCAGAAACTAAACATTTCTGCACTTAGTTGCTTATCTAAAAGAAAGAGTAATATATATGGGGAAAGAAAGTTTTATTTCTCCAGGAAGTAATGCTTTGCTTCCATTGTACAGAAATGTTTTATATTATCTACCTGTGTGTGCTGTTTTTTTTTTTCAGGTACCCTGGATCTTCTTCCAAGCTACTGCAAAGTTGGATGTGTTAGATAGAGAGATAGGGATACTGTAATGTATAGTAATATGATTATTGTGTGTCAATGTGAAATGTGTATTTTCTTGTTAAAAGAGATACCCAACACGTCCAGCCTGCTGCCTTTCCAACCCTGACCAGCGGTGACAGCGATACCCACCGCTGGGGGGGGAAATTATGCAACCAGCTGAACTGAAACAGCGTCAGCAGGTTGCATAATTTCCCCCCCCCAGCGGTGGGTATCGCTGTCACCGCTGGTCAGGGTTGGAAAGGCAGCAGGCTGGACGTGTTGGGTATCTCTTTCCCAGAAGCAGCCCAGGGGGCGTGGTGAACCCGCTGTGCATTCTGGGAGGGGGTACTTTAGAGGCAGAGACCGCGCTATTGGTGTGAATAGCCGGGGGTCGTTCTTTGATCCTCACCTGAGGGCCCTCCTGGCCTCAGGGATGTGTTGGCAGTTTCTGCTTCGGGGCCACGTTGGCCCGAGGTCTCGCAACTGAGATGTAGGCTCAGGAGTTACTGGGGCCTACTGATCCAAGGATGATCCCGTGTCGCCTTGCCTGATGGAAGGGACTGAGCAATTGAGGACTCAATTGGAGGATGTATCCGGATCCCAAAAATCTACCTCACAGTGCTGCCGGAGCGGCTGAAAGATCCTGGCACTGAGAGCTGTGTTTTTTCTGAGGGAGCTAACCCAGTGAGGGGTTATACGAGTCTGTGGCAGAGACTATTGAACAAATTCTAATATCAAGTCTGTGGCAGAGACTATCTTTGATCGAGCTTTGCGCCGGTTGCTAGGCCGGTGAGAGTGGGCCTTATCCGGTGGTTGCTTAGTCTAGTGTGAAGACAGTTGCTCCTCTTGACCTAGGAAAGTTCCGTGATTGACAAGTAAGATACCTGAGTCCTCCCCATTCCTCTATCCCCTCTGTTGGAAAGTTTATTCAATAAAACCCTTGAAAGAGACTGTGTTGGTGTAAACATTTCTTCTGGATAAACTCTTTAAGGAGAACCCCTGAGCCGAACATTTGGAACAGTAAGGTAACGTGCAGACCCAAAACTAAACCAGCAGCTCCTACGGGGGTACCGCTACATTTAGATAAAACATTGTTAGATTCCATTACCCTTGTTCCATTCTGGCCCAACGGGAGAAGGATCCCACATCTTCCAGCACCCCAAATGGGAACAACCTGTGCCTGAAGGGGAATCTCTAACTCCTGCATGCGGCCCTAAACCCTCCGTCAAATATGGGTATAATACCTGGGTAATTGCTAAATAAGTAAGCTTAAAATTATATAAACTCTACCTTTCACACTAAACCTTAAACTTCTTATTGTTAGGAGATCAGAATTGAAGGGGATGGGAAGTAAGATAAGGATAGAAGCTCAGAGTGAGAGATGAGAAAGAGGAGAAGAGGAGAAAGGAAACGAAAGCATCACATTAAGCGCTGAGTATATTTTATTCTGGCGGTATGTTAGCAACAAGTTAGCAACAAGGGGAATGCCTACATATCGGGCCCAGGGTTCCCAGGTGGCCTAAAATTTATTGGTTGTGTCTAGTAATATGCTGGATAGCTTTTCCTGAGACATTATCCAGGATATTTTTCTTTTTGCAGCCAATAATGACATTTTCAGTTGTTTCCAGGCTTTAGCCACCGTAAGTTTAGCTCCCAGTAGTATGAAGTGTATTAGCCTGTGAGTGGGCATGGAGATCTTTGGTATCTGGGCATTAAGTAGGGCAACCATTGGGGTCCTGGGGATCTGACTTCCCGCCAGCCTGTCAATAAGATTACATTTTTTTTTTCCAGAAGGAGCGTATTCTGGGGTATTCCCACCATATGTAGGCCATTGTACCTGTGAGTTGAAAACCTCGGTAGAATAAAGGATCTGCCAAAGGAAAAATAGAGGCCAGTCTAGAGGGGGTATCAGAGTAGTATTTAGGATACCTTTGAAGGACTTGAAGCAAGCCATCTGCCAGCTCCCCAGGTCCTATTGGAATTGGAAATCAGACTCCCAGGAATTCATAAATGAAGATTTAGTGTTAGGTAAGGTAAGTGACGAGTAGATTATTAACCCCCCTTCTGGTCCATGGCTTGTCCACACCAAAGTTCATAATCGTGAACCTCGATGGAAGTGGTTTATCCTTCCAGAGTGAGCAAGAAGTATGCTATTTGTCCAAACCTGAATCGTTCAGAATCGGGTAGGTCCAGGTTTTTGATGCAGTGATTGAGCCGTGAAAAAATGACCAATTCGGTACAGTCCTTTGTCCAACCACCATTTAAATGCTATAATATTCATTCCCGGGGGGGAAAAACCAGGTTGTTAAATAGATGTGTTAGCGGTTTACTAGCTGACGCTAGAGCTGTCGATGAGCGCATAGTGTCCCAAAGGGCAAAAGAATGAGACAAGGTAGCGGCCAAAATCGGTGGGCGGTTTTTCGGGGGTGTAGCGTGGGACTGCTTGTTTTTCTATTTGTGCCCTGTCCGGTTTCTCAAACCTGGAATAGACTATAGATAGTTGGGGCGAGTCTGGCAGCTAGGTAGTACTTTTGGAGATGACGTAAGCCCAAACCTCCCTTTCTTCTATGTGAGTATAGAGCTTGTTGAGGGATTCTATAACCAGGCTTTCCCCAGGTGAATTTCAGTAGCTTGCTTTGGAAGCATTTGATGTGTTCCCTCTTGATTGGGATGGGGAGAGAGCAAAACAGGTATAGCAGTCTGGGGAACAACGTCATTCAAGCAAGGTACATAGGGGGTAATTACTTGCATAGAGGGCTTCAGTCTTAGCTGTCAAAATAATTCCTAGATATCTAAGATTCGCTCCATTCAAAGTTAAAGGATTTTTGTAAGAGGGCTACAGTATCATGCTGTAGAGAAATGTTTAGTACATGAGACTTGGTGTAGTTAACATGGAGACCCGATATCTTAGCGAAATCTTCTAAGGTATGGTATAAGTTTGGGAGGGAGGTTATAGGAGAGGTGAGGAATAGGAGAATATCATCCGCAAAAAGTCTGCATTTATGTGTTTGGGGGCCACATGATACATCTTTTATGTTTGGGTTTTGGCGGATTGAGATGGCTAGGGTTTCAATTGCTATAGCAAAAATGAGCGGAGAGAGTGGGCAGCCTTGTCTGGTTCCTTTCACTATAGAAATTGTCTTGGAGTAATATCCCTGAAGCCAGATAAAAGCTTTAGGATGTGAGTATAGAGCCTAAACTTAAGCCCATGAAACATCTGCCAAAGCCCCATCATTCTAGAAGAGCAAAGATGTAGGGCCAGGAGACCGAGTCAAAGGCCTTGTGCAGGTCTAAAGAAAGAAGAATGCCCGATAGTTTAGGTCCCCCATCCCAATGGGTCTGGAGTATGGAAACAATGTAAATTGCCCTTCTAATCTGGTCAGGGCCCTGTCTGCCTGGGATGAAAATGGAAAATTGTATACTTACCTTTCTGTAATTTTCCTTTCCTGGTGCCTACCACGGCAGCATACCAATGGTTGGTGGCTCCGCCCTTGTCCAACCCACAGGACCACGTAATTCTATAAAATAAAGAGTTACTCCCCCCTCAGGTATTCTTGTAACTAGTCTTCAGAACTTTAAGGATTATAGAAGGCAGGGTGTATGCTGCCATGGTAGGCACCAGGAAAGGAAAATTATGGAAAGGTAAGTATACAATTTTCAGTTTTCCTGGTGCCTTCATGGCAGCATACCAATGGTTATTAACTCGCTTACAGGGAGGGTACTGCAATAATACAATCAAATGAGTTTACAGAACTGATAGTTCCAAGAGACCCCCTCCCAAATCTCGGGAGATAAGGATTGCTGCGTCTAGGGTATAGTGCGACATGAAGGTATGAAGGTGATGAAGGATGACTAATTAGCCGTCCTGAAAATTGTCTCCGAAGAGACCCTAGCCCAAACGTTGCCGAGGCAGAGGACATTCCCTGTGATGAGTGCGCATTCGGCGCACTTGGGACTGGGAGATCACTAGCCCGATACGTCCTTGGACTAGCTTGGAGGGCGTCATTGCTTTCTTCGCGCCCTTGGCAATAACAAATGAACATTGATCTTTGCGAAACTGTTGTGTTAGTTCCAAGTAACTCCTCCGGGATCTGGCTAAATCCAAACCGTGTAGTTTGAGGAGATTCGATCTTCTCCCAAGGTTAGGAGAATTCATTCCCGGCTGAGAGTGTAGACTGCAGACACTTTAGAGGCATGCTGATGAATAGGCTGTAGGACTACCCTGCCTGGGAAAAAGGTGACGTAGGGTTCCTATGCCCCTAGAGGCTGTGTTTCTGACGCCCTACGACCTGACATGATGGCAATCAGCAAGGTAGGTTCCCCATGTAATGTCTCCCAATGCACACTCTTTAGTGGGTGCAAATGAAGGGTTTTTTAAGACATCTGTCAGACACCCATATGGGGTATGAGTCTTCCCTGGAGGACGTAGACTTTGACTGTTTCCAGGAAACGTTCTACGAGGAGATTCAATGCCCAGCATGCGCCCGTCAAAGCTGATAAGGCTACAGACTGAACCTTCAGAGTGCTTTAGACTTCAGCCTAAATCCAGACCAGTTAGTAGAAAGGGTAGAATCTTTTGAGCCCCGGACCTAACAGATTGAAATGGTTGGATTCTGCCAGTCCTGTGAATCCCCTTCGAAACCTAAAATAGAAGTTGGCCTAGGTGGATGACTCTCTTGGCTGTAATAATGTTTGGGTGACACCATGCGAGCACCCTAGGTCACCCAGTCTGCTCTGCTCAGCTTTCAGGGCTTTAAGTCCAAGATCCCCGGACGTGGGAGAAAGAAGACGTCTTGATATAGGAGGTTGTCCCTGTGTGGAAGCTGAACTGAGCTATTTGACTAATAGTGGACACCATTGTCTCCTTTTCCAGTATGGCATGGCTGCCAGGATAGTGACCTTCTCCTACGTTAGAAGCTGGAGGAAACTCAATATCAGAGTTTTCTTGAGGGAACGCATATCCCCTTAGGAAGTTCCACGGTTAAAATATGACATCCACTCCTGCTGACCTCAGAGGTGGGAATCTCATAAAAAGCAGAGGAGTTTTGCTTTGAGTGGGAAGCTAAAAGCTCTAAATGGGGAGTACCCCGCTGTTGGTATATCCACCGGACAATCCACAGGCCTAGTGACTATTCGTTGTTGCTGTTGAAAGACCTTGAACGGCGATCGGTTAGCTGATTCTCAGGGGCTGGGATGTAGGCAGTGTGAAGATTGACCAAATTGTCCTCCGCCCACGAACTAATTGGGGCCACGTCGCTGGACAGAGACCTGCTGTGCATCCTCTCTTGGCTTTGAATATAGGCCACTGACGCCCTGTTGTCCATCTGGACCAGTATGGACCTGTTTCTGAAAAGAGGGACTAGATGTGCCATCCATTGGTGTGCCCTTCCCCCAGTCCTTAGTTAACTAGCTTGTAAGAATGGCCCATGAACTAGGTCAAAGTAGCAGCAAACTAAAAAGGTTGGGTGGTCATGTCCACCACCAAAGGCTGTATTTTATTCAAAGGGTGATGACTATCATTTGTCTCAGGTGCCTCTTTCTTCATAGTGCCAGAAAACACAACTGGAGATCTTGTAGATGCCACCTGGTTCACTTCACCCACCTTCTGTATTAATACAGGGATCCTCTTTGACGGAAGTGACACAGCCTTCTTTGGGGTGTTTGAATAAAGCTCCCAGATGTGTCTTCTTTGCGTAAGCGTCGCTTGATTTTTGAGCAGTTGATAAGACACTCGAACTGGAAGTAATGCAGGACCCTGATCTCCTTTTCCCAGAGGGAAGCTAGGATGGTTACTAAAACCTTGGTAAAGGTTTTTTGGGGGTGATGAAAATCCAAAATGGAAGATATAGGAACTGGAGGTGCAGATCGCCTACTTTGAGCCCAGAGAAAAAGTTTGGAAATGATGGTGGATGAGGATGTGAAGATCCGCATCCTGGAGACTTCTAGAAACCATCCAAATCCCTGGATAGTAGGGATGAGCTTCGTGTTCGAGTCGAACATACGTTCGACTCGAACATCGGCTGTTCGATCGTTCGACGAAGATCGAACGATTTGGGCCGTTCGCGCCAAATTCGAGTGACGCGAACGGCCCACAATGCACTACGCCATCGCAGTGTCATCCAGGCGCTGTGATTGGCCAAGCATGCACTGTGACCCCGCATGCTTGGCCAATCACAGCGCCGGCAGCGAGGAGAGCAATGATTGGCCACAGGCAGGATGCCTGTGGCCAATTATTGCTGATGGGGTTTAGTACACGCCCCACACTATAAAAGGCCGCCAGCGCGGCGGCCTTGTGTAGTGTGTTCCGGAGCAGGGAAAGAGAAGCATAGGCAGGGACAGTGTCATTATTTTTCCTTTACTATTCCTGGATTCCTTGTGTTTAGGGACAAATAAGTATAGGTAGGGAGAGTGTCAGTGACAGTGTGCTATTCTGTGCTAATCCTTGTTTGTAGGGACAGAGAGGTACAGTGAGGGAAAGTGTCAGTGTGCTATTCTGTTCTAAAACTATTTTGCTGTTCCATATTTTCAATCCTTGAGTTTAGGGACAGAGAGGTACAGTGAGGGAAAGTGTCAGTGTGCTATTCTGTTCTAAAACTATTTTGCTGTTCCATATTTTCAATCCTTGAGTTGAGGGACAGAGAGGTACAGTGAGTGAAACTGACAGTGTGCTATTCTGTTCTAAACCAATTTTGCTGTTCCATATTTTCAATCCTTGAGTTGAGGGACAGAGAGGTACAGTGAGTGAAACTGACAGTGTGCTATTCTGTTCTAAACCAATTTTGCTGTTCCATATTTTCAATCCTTGAGTTGAGGGACAGAGAGGTACAGTGAGTGAAACTGACAGTGTGCTATTCTGTTCTAAACCAATTTTGCTGTTCCATATTTTCAATCCTTGAGTTGAGGGACAGAGAGGTACAGTGAGTGAAACTGACAGTGTGCTATTCTGTTCTAAACCAATTTTGCTGTTCCATATTTTCAATCCTTGAGTTGAGGGACAGAGAGGTACAGTGAGTGAAACTGACAGTGTGCTATTCTGTTCTAAACCAATTTTGCTGTTCCATATTTTCAATCCTTGAGTTGAGGGACAGAGAGGTACAGTGAGTGAAACTGACAGTGTGCTATTCTGTTCTAAACCAATTTTGCTGTTCCATATTTTCAATCCTTGAGTTGAGGGACAGAGAGGTACAGTGAGTGAAACTGACAGTGTGCTATTCTGTTCTAAACCAATTTTGCTGTTCCATATTTTCAATCCTTGAGTTGAGGGACAGAGAGGTACAGTGAGTGAAACTGACAGTGTGCTATTCTGTTCTAAACCAATTTTGCTGTTCCATATTTTCAATCCTTGAGTTGAGGGACAGAGAGGTACAGTGAGTGAAACTGACAGTGTGCTATTCTGTTCTAAACCAATTTTGCTGTTCCATATTTTCAATCCTTGAGTTGAGGGACAGAGAGGTACAGTGAGTGAAACTGACAGTGTGCTATTCTGTTCTAAACCAATTTTGCTGTTCCATATTTTCAATCCTTGAGTTGAGGGACAGAGAAGGACACTCGTAGAAATTATCAGTGTGCTATTCTGTGCTAAATCTTGTTTGTAGGGAGGGACAGAGTAGGACAGTGAGGGAAAGTGTCAGTGTGCTATTCTGTTCTAAAACTTTTTTGCTGAACCATATTTTCAATCCTTGTGTTTAGGGACAGAGAAGGATAGGCAGGGGACAGTGTCAGTGTCATTGTTGCTAAGCCTCCTGCACAATATACACCTGAAGGTAGCCCTTATTGCTGTTTTTCCCATCTCCCTGCAGGCCATCCATTAAAATGTCTGGAAGGCAACCAAGGAGAGGCAGACAGTCAGGAGGCAAAAAAAGAGGGCAAGCAGGCTCTGTGTCTGGGGGCAACAGTGCTGGTCGTGTACGCGGTGCATTGTCATCAGCACATGGCCATGGGACACGCTTGTCCTTGTTTTCGGCAGCTGGACATGTTGAGCCACATCATGCCGAAGACTTGGTAGAGTGGATGACCAAGCCCACCTCATCCTCCTCATCCTCTCTCACCCAGGCTCAGGGTACTGGCAAAGCAGCTGCCAAAGCGTCCTCTTCTCTGGTATCATTATCTTCATTAGTCAATCCTTCCCTAGACCCACCATGCCCTCCTCCTGAGGAGTCCCCCGAACTGTTTGAGCACAGTGTTGGGTACATGCTCCAGGAGGATGCCCAGCGTTTGGAAGGATCTGATGATGATACCCAGCTAGAGGAAGGCAGCAGCGTGAGAGCAGAGAGAGGGGATGCTCAAGAAGGACACCAATCTGGCAGTCATGCTCCAGCAGCTGCAGCATACTGCCAGATTGGCTCCAGTGATGAGGAGGGAGGGGATGATGAGGTCACTGACTCCACGTGGGTGCCTAATAGGAGAGAGGAGGAGGAGGAGGATGAGGAGGAGGCACATCTCCAACGAGGCAGGATGCCCTTGAGTGGCCAGCGTATGGGCAGCACACCGACGGAATCACACCGCAGAGCTCCGCCGGTGCAGGGCGCTGCCTCTGCCCGTCATTCAAAAAGTTCTTTGGTGTGGGCCTTTTTTGAGGCGAGTGCATCAGATCGCACAGCTGCTGTTTGCAACATATGTCTCAAGCGTATATCGCGTGGCCAAAACATCAGCCGCTTGGGCACCACATGCTTGATCAGACATATGTTGACCTGCTATGCAGCTCGTTGGCAAGCCTACCTTAAAGACCCACACCAAAGAACAAAGCTGACCTCTTCTTGCACCGCATCAGCTGGGATCTCCAACCCCACTATACCTTCACTCCTCTCTGAAACCTGCTCTGAGAGGAATGAAGGTGTAGAATTAGGTGTGTCACAGGCAAGTACTTGCGGGCACTCTGCTAGCAGTACACCAACGTCCGATTCTAGCAGGCAAATTTCCCTGCCCCAGCTGCTGGACCGTCGAAAGAAGTTCACTCCCAGCCATCCACATGCCCAGCGGTTGAATGCTAGCTTGGCTAAATTGCTAGCGCTTCAACTGCTGCCTTTTCAGTTGGTAGACTCGGCCCCCTTCCGTGAGTTTGTGCAATGTGCGGTTCCTCAGTGGCAGGTTCCCAAACGACACTTTTTCGCACGGAAGGCTATTCCGGCTCTCTACAGGCATGTGGAAGGCAATGTCTTGGCCTCGCTGGACAGGGCGGTCAGCGGTAAGGTGCATATTACCGCTGACTCATGGTCCAGCAGGCATGGACAGGGACGTTACCTTTCTTTCACGGCCCATTGGGTCACTCTTTTGGCAGCTGGGAAGGATGCAGGACAAGGTGCAGTAGTGTTGGAGGTTGTTCCACCACCACGCCTCCAAAATGCTACTACTGGTTGTGACACACCTCTCTCCTTCACCCCCTCCCCTTCTTCTTCCTCCATGGCCTCTTCCTGTGGTTTGTCCTCGGAACCAGCGGTGCTCCGTAGGCATTCAAGGGGCTACGCAAGTACGCAGGCAAAAAAAAGCCATGCCGTGCTTGCGCTGGTGTGTTTGGGGGACAGGAGCCACACTGGGGCAGAGGTCCTGTCTGCTCTGCAGGGGCAGGCCGAGAGGTGGTTGACGCCACACCAGCTTAAGCCAGGAATGGTGGTTTGCGACAATGGCACCAACCTCCTCTCCGCCCTCCGACAGGGACAACTGACCCATGTGCCCTGTATGGCTCACGTCCTTAACCTGGTGGTGCAGCGGTTCTTGGGCAGGTACCCGGGCTTACAGGATGTCCTGAGGCAGGCCAGGAAAGTCTGTGTGCATTTCCGCAGATCTTATAATGCCAGTGCTCGCCTGGCTGAGCTTCAAAAGGAGTTGAACCTGCCCAAGAACCGCCTTATATGTGACATGCCCACCAGGTGGAACTCAACGTTGGCCATGCTGCAGCGGCTGCACACGCAGCAGAGGGACATCAATGAGTACCTGTGCGACTACGGCACCAGGACAGGGTCAGGGGAGCTCGGGTTTTTTTCACCACGCCAGTGGGGCATGATCAGGGATGCATGCACTGTCCTGGCACCATTTGAGGAGGCCACGAGGATGGTGAGCAGTGACAGTGCATGCATCAGTGACACTGTACCTCTTGTCCACCTGTTGGAGCACACGCTGCGTGGAATAATGGACAGGGCACTTGAGGCAGAACAGAGGCAGGAAGAGGAGGACTTCCTTGCCTCTCAAGGCCCCCTTTATCCAGACAGTGTTCCTTCTGTCCCACCCATCGCACAGGAAGAGGAGGAGGAGGAGGAGGAGGAGGATTGTGTCAGCATGGAGGTGGAGGCTGGCACTCAGCATCATCAGTAGCAGTCTTTTAGGGATGATTTACAGTCCCAAGAAACCAGTGGACTTGTACGTGGCTGGGAGGAGGTGGCTGCGGATCATGTCGTCCTTAGTGACCCAGAGGACTCCGGACTGAATGCCTCAGCTAACCTACGCTGCATGGCCTCCCTGATCCTGCAAAGTCTGCGGAAGGATCCTCGTATTCTTCGGAACAAGGAGAGGGACCATTACTGGCTGGCCACTCTCCTTGATCCACGGTACAAGGGTAAGGTTGCGGACCTTATCGTACCGTTGCAGAGGGAGCAGAGGATGAGACAACTCCGGGAGGCCTTGCAGAAAGGTCTGTGCAACGCGTTCCCAGAGACTGGGAGGTTACAAACTCCTGGTCCTGGACAACGAGTTGCTGAGGCTTCGGGCAGTCAAAGAAGGAGCGGTGGGGAAGGTGGCCGTCTGACCGATGCGTTCAGACAATTCTTTAGTCCGCAGCCCCAAAGTATGATTGGTTCCAGCAACCATCGCCAGCGTCTGATATACATGGTCCAGGAATACCTAGGGGCAAGGTCAGACTTGGACACCTTCCCCACCGAAAATCCTCTGGCTTACTGGGTCTTGAGGATGGATCACTGGCCAGAGCTTGCACAGTATGCAATTGAGCTACTGGCCTGTCCTGCATCCAGCGTTCTTTCAGAACGCACATTCAGTGCTGCTGGAGGATTTGTCACGGATCACAGGGTGCGCCTGTCCACCGACTCGGTTGATCGACTGACTTTCATCAAGATGAACCAGTCTTGGATCACCACCAGCTACCACACACCAGATGCTGATATAACAGACTAATTGATTTTAAAATGTCACATCCCTTCAAGACTGATGCTGATGCTGAGTGCCTGTGCTGTTATGTTGACTGGCTATCCTCCTCCTCCTCCTCAATGATACGATTAACGATGATAGCTTGGAAGATCATTTTGGTTTATGGGTGACGCCACCAGTGGCTAAGGCCCAATTTTTCAGCCCCTGTTTAACAGGGGCGTGTAATTAAAATTTTTGATGCAATACTTTGCAACAGGCCTCATTGCTGTGCTCCAAGTACAGTATCTGTGAGGGGTTGCAGTGTTGTGCCACCAGTGCCTAAGGCCCAATTTTTCAGCCCCTGTTCAACAGGGGCATGCAATTATAATTATTGATCTAATAATTCACAGCAGGGCCCATTGCTGCGCCCACCAAGAGTAACTGTCAGGCCTTACAGTGTTGTGGCACCAGCACCACCATCACCACCACCACCACCACCAAAGGCCCAATTTTTAAGCCCCTGTTCAACAGGGGCATGCAATTTTAATTATTGATATAATAATTCACAGCAGGGCCCATTGCTGCGCCCACCAAGAGTAACTGTCAGGCCTTACAGTGTTGTGGCACCAGCACCACCATCACCACCACCACCACCACCAAAGGCCCAATTTTTCAGCCCTTGTTCAACAGGGGCATGCAATTATAATTATTGATCTAATAATTCACAGCAGGGAGCATTGCTGCGCCCACCAAGAGTAACTGTCAGGCCTTACAGTGTTGTGGCACCAGCACCACCATCACCACCACCACCACCACCAAAGGCCCAATTTTTCAGCCCCTGTTCAACAGGGGCATGCAATTATAATTATTGATCTAATAATTCACAGCAGGGAGCATTGCTGCGCCCACCAAGAGTAACTGTCAGGCCTTACAGTGTTGTGGCACCAGCACCACCATCACCACCACCACCACCACCAAAGGCCCAATTTTTCAGCCCTTGTTCAACAGGGGCATGCAATTATAATTATTGATCTAATAATTCACAGCAGGGACCATTGCTGCGCCCACCAAGAGTAACTGTCAGGCCTTACAGTGTTGTGGCACCAGCACCACCATCAAAGGCCCAATTTTTACTACCACTGATCAACAATTATATGTTATTACAATTCCTGATATTATACTTGACAGCAGGGCGTTCCAGCACCCACCAAGAATAACTGTGAGTGCTTTCAGTGTTGTGCCAACACCAACACCTAAGGGGCCAATTTCTGCAGAGTATATACGGAAGGTCCCTACTTTCAAACATCCAACTTACAAACTACTACTACTTGCAAACGGAAGAAGACAACAGGAAGTGAGAGGAAATCTACCCCTTGGAAGGAAAATTCTCTCCTTTAAGAATTAATATGGGAGAAAGGTGTCTCCCCTCTACTGATGCTTTATCACCAATCCTTGTTTCAATAAAAACACCACATTTCAAAAACAGTTGTCATTGGGACGCAAAGTGAGGTGAAATGTTCTGAACAGGGGCACAGACAGCAAAAAAAATGTGACAGGGGTGATAACCGTTCCCTATGTTTTACAAAAAGCTAAAAAAAAGGAATTTGCCATGGAGCTCCACTTAAACAATGCAGCTGTTCAAAATTATAAACAGATTCTACATAAGAACAAACCTACAGTCCCTGTCTTGTATGCACCGCCTGTATACGGCTGTTCAGAGTATATAGGTCCTTTTTTATTTTGTGTGCGGGGTTCCCCTTAATATCCATACAAGACCCAAAGGGGCTGGTAATGGGCTGGGGTAGGGGGGAGGTTTGATGGGGTAGCTATGCCATTTTTCCTAAAGATTTTCATCCATATTACCGGGACCAGACATTGCATTAAAGCCGCAAGCAGTTTTTAATGACTTTTTTCCCTTTAGAAATGTTATTTTGTGCAGGGACAGTTCTAAACACGGGAAACACGTGGCACTTCACAGGCATACTTTAGACACCCCCCAGGTACAATATTTAAAGGAATATTTGACTTTTTTTTTTTCACTTTATGCATCATTAAAATGACTGCTCCCGGAAAACTTCCGTTTTTAAAACTTATTTTTGCATTGATACATGTCCCCTGGTGCAGAAGCCGGGTTCCCAAACTCTGTTTCGGACAATAACATGGATAATAGTCGTTATAATTAGCACTTTAGAATCCGAACGTTCGCATCCATTGTATTTAATAGGGTTCTAATGTTCGTACGAACTTTCGGTCCGTTCGCGGGTTCTGGTGCGAACCGAACCCGGGGGTGTTCGGCTCATCACTACTGGCTAGGGATTCCACTTGAAGAGCTCTAACTGAATGTATCCAGTTAACCTTTTTAGGTCCAATACAAGCCTCCAGCCTCCCACGGTTTTGGGGATTAAGGACTGGGGAGTAGAGCCCTGAGTATTTCTCCAAGTCTGATATTGGCAATACTGTCTGTTGGTGTATTTGAATATACTGAAAGAGAGCTTCCTACTTCTCTTTGGAGATCGGAATTAGGAGGGCCGGAGAGGAGAAGGGGTGGAAGACCTTGAAAGACCGTGGAGAGATTGCATGGATCCGTGTAATTTTTTACCCAAACCTAGATGAAAGGCCTGAGTCTTATTCCTACCGAACCGGACCAGTGGGTAAGGGGTCAAAAGGGCTTCTGGTTCTCAACCGCCTATGACACAGCCTTAGGATTACCGAACCGGACCAGCCCAATTTGAGAAAGGTGGCCTGTTAGCCTTTCCAGCCTCTCACTTGATCTTTGTCTGGTAGCTGACCGCGAGGCAAACTTTCTTCTCCTATCCTAGAGAATTTCCATTTATCCCCGAACAGGGCCTTCCATCGTATGGGATGCGACACCAGGACTGCATTGCAGATGGGTCCGCCGACCATGGTGTATCGGGGTCTTTAAATTTAGGTGAGGAACACCTGGGTGGAAATTCAGGTGTGTAGGTATGGGAGTAATGACCATTTGTATTCGTGGAGGATTGGGCGGTGTAATAATCTCCTTGGCCTGTGGGTGGCGGGGTACCCGCGGGCTCAAGGTAGATTCACTGCCATAGTGCTGTCCTTTTTGTCCCTTCTCGGAGATGGTACGGCGAGGGCGGGGAACCTGCCGTGGCGGTCATTGGAGGGGATAAAAGGGGGAGACGCCCTGGTCACAAGGTCTTGCTCTTCTGGAGGCTCTTCATCACGCGCCCAGGCACCTTAGGCCTGGGTGTGGGCGGGTCTGGATTCCGGCTCAGGTGCCCTAGGCCTGACCGGAATGGAGTTGGAGTCCATCCCAGGCACCTTCAGCCTGGGGTGAGGTACTAAACCAGGAGGCCTGGGGCCCAGTAACTTCGACTGGGTCCCGCGAGGGTGGAGAAGTCCGAGGGTCCCTGAAGTGGATGGGGCCCATGTCTGAGATGAGGAGGCCGGGGAGGTTACCCATTCGGAAAGTCTGGAGCAGCATCAACCCAGTGACGGATGGGCCTCTGGAAACTCTCTTGGAGGGACATCTTCCCCTGACAGGGGCCGCAATGCAGCGAAGGTACTCCTATCTATGTTCTCTTGAGTCGCTGGTAGAGACTCTCAAGTTCTAAGTCCTTTCTAGCTAAGGCTATAGTAACCGCTGGCGAGATCGCAGTGGTTTAGCTGATAATTAGGACAGTGCCTCGACCTGCTCATCCCCTGTATCAAAATGTTATCAGTTGGCTACTGAAGCACTGTTTATTGTGAGAAATGCAATAAAACAAGAGTTGGACTGTGATCGGTGTGTGGAACTCTGGTTAATGGGAGCAGAGGGAAGTGTTGGCACAGCAGGACTTAATCCTTTACAGAAGCACACAGGCCCGAGGAAATATCTGGTACTGGCCTTCACCTCACCCACAGCTATGGGGAGGACATGGGCCGTAGCGCATCTCACTCTATCGTGTGTGATACCCCTAGACGGAAGAGATGGGGTGAGGTCGCTACACGTGGGGGCTCGAGTCCGGGATCCTTGTACGTTGCACGCTGCAATCAAGCCGGTCAGAAGTACCAGCATGGACCCGCTAGCAATGTCACAGTGGTTGTTAGATAAATTTAAAATTATACTTTATCTGTCAACTATCAAGATGCATATTAATCTTCTAAAGTTAAAATGTTTGTTTTATAACTCTATTATACATAAATATGCTGAATAGCTCTAATAGTCCTAATTACTGGAATAAGTCATATGACCATATTCTATTTGTGCAAAAAATGTGCTGACTTATAGTAAAACTGTAATTTGCTTACACCTGCCAAACATGGGCTGTGAACCATGAAATAATTTATGTTTCCATTGTATGAGATAATTTATGTATCCATTGTATGAAATATCCTGTCATAAGGTGTAGGCTGAAAAAGGATATTTCCCTCTTTCCTGCTGACGTCAGAATAAAGGTTGAAATTATACATGGTCAGGACGTTACGAGCAGGAAAGGGGAAGGTTTAAGGGTTATAAAAGCAGAATGTGAATCTATGACAGGCAGAAAATGGATCTCTGAAGCCGCAAATATACTTTAACCATTTTCTCTGCATATGCAATAAAACATCTTGACTTGTAACGAGAGTCGGTCCGAAATTCCTTTGACAGTTTTGGTCCTTCGAGCCGGAAGTCCAAATTCCTGGAAAGCACTAGCCAACAACCCAGTGAACCGATGTCCGTACGGCAAAAAACTGTAAGTCCTCCGTCTTAAAATTGACGTTAACAGAGGCCGGCTCACTGAACTAGTGCCTCCCGGGCAGCGACTTACCGGATCAGCACAAGAGACCGCTCTCGGGGCAAGGTAAGATATTTTCATTTATTATATTATACCTTTAGGCCTAAATGTGATTAGGGATTTAATGAATTAAGGGATTTTTTCTTAAATACATAAATATTCCTACATCAAAAACATGAACCCCTGTTAATACAAAGGTATGGCCTGATAGATTTCCAGGTAACAAATAGAGGTAATTTGACGAGACTTTGCGCTCAGCCAGCCTCGTATGTTGTGTAAAAAACCTGTTCAGGCATTTATAAATACCGTTGAATTAACAAATATTAATGTTTTGATAAAGTGTGGGAACAACAGTCGAGAGAAATTAAGTCTCTTTTGTAATTCTGTTCATGCTCCCTACAGTTTACTGAAATATTAATGTTTTGATCAGGGGGGGTTGACCAGTCAGGTGAATTTACGTTCGCCTTGTAATTCTGTTCATGCTCCCTACAGTTTACTGAAATATTAATGTTTTGATCAGGGGGGTTTGACCAGTCAGGTGAATTTATGTTCGCCTTGTAATTCTGTTCATTCTCCCTATAAATGAATAAAACATTAAGTAAGAAGACAAGACACCAGTATTATAGCAGCACACAAGATCAATAATCTAGAAGTGATATGTCACGACTAGAAAGTTTGTGAGTAGCTGCAGAAGTGATAAGATACTGTGTGCAGGTATTGTGTCAGTGTGAGAAGACCTTACATAAAAATAAAAAAAACTCCGTGTGCACGTTAAAATGGGTGTGATCCATGGAAAATCTGTTGGTTTGAATGAAGATGCTAAGTATATGTGTAGTCTAGACAAAGAGAATGTGAAATTTCTTAAGATGTGGGAAACAAAATATGATTTTGATACTTCCTTAAATAAGGATGGTTGTGTAATGCTGTGTAGAAAGCTTAAAAATAAGGCCGGCCCAAAAAAAAAAAAAAAGGAAACAGAAGAAATTAGGTCTTCCCCAGGCAAAAAAATGGCTTGAGGAGGCTAATCGTAGGTTAAATTCAGAAAACCATAAAAAACTATGTTTTTAGACAAAGAGGAGGACAATAATATGACCGTCCTCCGAAGCTTAGTTCAGCAAGTATTGACTGAACAAAACTCAACAAATCAAATGCACCCAACAGCTCCCACACACCCTTTAGAAGATACCCCAAACCCACTGACAGTTGCCGCTCCCCCTTTAACCACAACTCCCACTCCCAAATCCCTATACCCTATTGCAGACTTACATTCCCCACCACCATACGGGACAGAGGCATGCAATAGGCCACCTCGACTGACCCCCCGACTATCGGCAAACAACCCTTTTTCCATGCAATGTGACCCCCCACTGTTTGCTGTCCCTTCGTGGTCACCTGGGTCACCCCCAGATGCAACCGTTTCTCCTACGGCTGCAGCAAAACCCCCTCTCAAAATGACCCTTGCTGTCCAGAGAAGTCCACAAGGGACCCCCCTTACAGCAACGGTTACAAAACTCGTCGGCCACCTGCTCAATAAATTAATATCCCCCGCAGCTGGGGAACAAACAGAATTTGGGGAGGAAGAGTTCCCATTAATTGAAGTTCCCAACCCTAGGGCAGGACAAGATGTAGGAGGTGTACCAGCCCCCAACACTATGATGGTCTATCGCACCTGGACCCCCGAGGATGTTAAGAAAGCTATTGAAGGGATACCACATCCCAAAGTTAACATAGCTCAATTCAGGGATGGTATCATGGGAATGATTGCTAGCTATCATCTCAATGGGAGGGAAATAGAGCAGGTCATCTGACAGGTACTGGGACCTGACTGGCATCATGTAGTGGGAGATTGGAGTGGATTAAACAACCAGGGAAGGGTGTTGCCTCATGATGATGCAGCACTCGAAGTCAGGAGAAATGCTCTTATAGCAAGGATAGAAAATAGATGGGTACGTCGGGCCGACTGGTCCATTATAAATCAGTGTATGCAAGGAGAAGAGGAAACAGTGGATAATTTCATTGTTAGGATGAGGGAGATTTTCAATAACCACTCTGGGATAGAAATCCCAGCAGACCAAGTATACGATAGCCCATATGAGCAACAGCTAAAGAATGCAATCCTGAAGGGGCTGATAGCCCCTATATCAAGTTTTGTTACCAAACACATGATTAACCATAGGATTTGCAGACTTCAGGAGCTAATTGAGTATGCAAGGCATGCTGAAAGGCACTTCCAATCAAAAAAGAAAGTAAAAAAAAGGGAAGGTGTTTATGATGGGTGAAAGTAATGATGTGTATGTTGTTGAGAATCGGAACAAAAGATTGGGGAACACTCGAACAAGGCCCCGCATTCAGGATTATGAGGGGAAAAAGAAGAGGGGGGAGTGTTTCCTGTGTGGTAAAAGAGCTCACTTAGCGAGAGCATGTGAGTCAAACAGAGAGGAAGAAGCATGACTAGAAAATGTTGGTATGTCCACAGAGAGAGATACAGAGGGAAATGAGGAGAAAGAGTCTGAGATCTTGGATGTGTGTAATGTTGAAGCTTGTTTGCATGCTGAAGTCAAGCCAGAAATAACATTGATTGTAAAGGGTAGTTGGGTAACATTTCTCTGTGACACCGGGGCTTGCAGGACCCTAATACACCCACTGGATATGCCACCAGGGGTAAAGAAAACAGGTGTAGTATATGTAAAGTCTGCAAATGGGTAATGCACCAGGAGGCCGTGTCTGAAGGCCTTACTGTGGAAGATCCACAGACAGGTAAAAAGGCTCAGTGTAAAATTGTAATTTCAACTAAATGTCCTGTTAATTTGTTGGGTAGAGACATGTTGCATGCTCTCGATATTTCTGTCATACCAGTGGAGGGGGGCCTCAAAGCCCATCGGCTGTGTGAAAAACGAATCACAGCCGTGGATAATGAGCCCCGATACTGGTATAGCTTGGATTTGCAAACTGAGGGGTTAAAGATGCCCAAAACCCTGACAGAAATAGTTGAAGAAGAGCCTGTGAGGAGCGGGTACAAGGTCCAGACGAACCTCCATTGCACTATGTACTACAAAAAGACCTCAGGGCCTGATAAGTCTTATGAGAAACAGTTAATGAGTCTCACTAACACTGAAGTGCTCTTAAGATACCTGTACTGTGATAAGGAAGGAAATAGTGTGGCTACTTGTCTCCTACCACAACCAATTCTGCAAATATACAGGCAGGATACTGTACCTTAGTGATGAGCCGAACACCCCCGGGTTCGGTTCGCACCAGAACCCGCGAACGGACCGAAAGTTCGTACGAACATTAGAACCCTATTAAATACAATGGATGCGAACGTTCGAATTCTAAAGTGCTAATTATAACAACTATTATGCATGTTATTGTCCTAAAAAGGGTTTGGGAACCCGGGTTCTGCACCAGGGGACATGTATCAATGCAAAAAGAAGTTTTAAAAACGGTCGTTTTTCGGGAGCAGTCATTTTAATGATGCATAAAGTGAAAAAAAAAAGTCAAATATTCCTTTAAATATCGTACCTGGGGGGTGTCTAAAGTATGCCTGTGAAGTGCCACGTGTTTCCCGTGTTTAGAACTGTCCCTGCACAAAATGACACTTCTAAAGGAAAAAAAAGCCATTTAAAACTGCTTGCGGCTTTAATGTAATGTCTGGTCCCGGTAATATGGATGAAAATCTTTAAGAAAAATGGCATAGCTACCCCATGACCCCCCCCCCCTACCCCAGCCCATTACCAGCCCCTTTGGGTCTTGTATGGATATTAAGGGGAACCCCGCACATAAAATAAAAAAGGCCCTATATACTCTGAACAGCCGTATACAGGCGGTGCATACAAGACAGGGACTGTAGGTTTGTTCTTATGTAGAATCTGTTTGTAATTTTGAACAGGTACATTGTTGAAGTGTAGCTCCAGCCCAAAAATCTATTTTTAAACTTTTTGGAAAACATAGGTAAGGGTTATCACCCCTGTAACATTTGTTTTGCTGTCTGTGCCCCTGTTCAGAACATTTCACCTCACTTTCCGTCCCAATGACAACTGTTTTTGAAATGTGGTGTTTTTCTTGAAACAAGGATTGCTGATAAAGCATCAGTACAGAGGAGACACCTTTCTCCCATATTTATTCTTACAGGAGAGAATTTTCCTTCCTAGTGGTAGATTTCCTCTCACTTCCTGTTGTCTTCTTGCGTTTGCAAGTAGGAGTCGTTTGTAAGTTGGATGTTTGAAAGTAGGGACCTGCCGTATATACTCTGCAGAAATAGGCCCCTTAGTTGTTGGTGTTGGCACAACACTGTAAGCACTCACAGTTACTCTTGGTTGGTGCTGGAACGCCCTGCTGTCAACTATTATATCAGGAATTTTAATTACATATAATTGTTGAACAGTGGTAGTAAAAATTGGGCCTTTGATGGTGGTGCTGGTGCCACAACACTGTAAGCCCTGACAGTTACTCTTGGTGGGTGCAGCAATGGGCCCTGCTGTGAATTATTAGATCAAGAATTGTAATTGCATGCCCCTGTTGAACAGGGGCTGAAAAATTGGGCCTTTCGTGGTGGTGGTGGTGGTGGTGTTGCCACAACACTGTAAGCCCTCAGAGTTACTCTTGGTGGGTGCAGGAATGGGCCCTGCTGTGAATTATTAGATCAAGAATTGTAATTACATGCCCCTTTTGAACAGGGGCTGAAAAATTGGGCCTTTCGTGGTGGTGGTGGTGGTGGCGTTGCCACAACACTGTAAGCCCTCAGAGTTACTCTTGGTGGGTGCAGCAATGGGCACTGCTGTGAATTATTAGATCAAGAATTGTAATTGCATGCCCCTGTTGAACAGGGGCTGAAAAATTGGGCCTTTCGTGGTGGTGGTGGTGGTGGTGGTGTTGCCACAACACTGTAAGCCCTCAGAGTTACTCTTGGTGGGTGCAGCAATGGGCCCTGCTGTGAATTATTAGATCAAGAATTGTAATTACATGCCCCTTTTGAACAGGGGCTGAAAAATTGGGCCTTTCGTGGTGGTGGTGGCGTTGCCACAACACTGTAAGCCCTCAGAGTTACTCTTGGTGGGTGCAGCAATGGGCCCTGCTGTGAATTATTAGATCAAGAATTGTAATTGCATGCCCCTGTTGAACAGGGGCTGAAAAATTGGGCCTTAGGCACTGGTGGCACAACACTACAACCCCTCACAGATACTGTACTTGGAGCACAGCAATGAGCCCTGTTGCAAAGTATTGCTTCAAAAATTGTAATGACACGCCCCTGTTAAACAGGGGCTGAAAAATTGGGCCTTAGGCACTGGTGCCACAACACTCCAACCCCTCACAGATACTGTACTTGGAGCACAGCAATGAGCCCTATGGCAAATTATTGCTAAAAAAATTGTAATTACACGCCCCTGTAAAACAGGGGCTGAAAAATTGGGCCTTAGCCACTGGTGGCGGCACCCATAAACAAAAATGATCTTCCAAGCTATCATCATCAATCGTATCATTGAGGACTCGGAGGAGGAGGATAGCCAGTCAACATAACAGCACAGGCACTCAGCATCAGCATCAGTCTTGAAGGGATGTGACATGTTAAAATCAATTAGTCTGTTATATCAGCATCAGGTGTGTGGTAGCTGGTGGTGATCCAAGACTGGTTCATCTTGATGAAAGTCAGTCGATCAACCGAGTCGGTGGACAGGCGCACCCTGTGATCCGTGACAAATCCTCCAGCAGCACTGAATGTGCGTTCCGAAAGAACGCTGGATGCAGGACAGGCCAGTAGCTCAATTGCATACTGTGCAAGCTCTGGCCAGTGATCCATCCTCAAGACCCAGTAAGCCAGAGGATTTTCGGTGGGGAAGGTGTCCAAGTCTGACCTTGCCCCTAGATATTCCTGCACCATGTTTATCAGACGCTGGCGATGGTTGCTGGAACCGATCATACTTTGGGGCTGCGGACTAAAGAATTGTCTGAACGCATCGGTCAGACGGCCACCTTCCCCACCGCTCCTTCTTTGACTGGCCGAAGCCTCAGCAACTCATTGTCCAGGACCAGGAGTTTGTAACCTCCCAGTCTCTGGGAACGCGTTGCACAGACCCTTCTGCAAGGCCTCCCGGAGTTGTCTCATCCTCTGCTCCGTCTGCGAAGGTAACATAAGGTCCGCAACCTTACCCTTGTACCGTGGATCAAGGAGAGTGGCCAGCCAGTAATGGTCCCTCTCCTTGATCCGAAGAATACGAGGATCCTTCCGCAGACTTTGCAGGATCAGGGAGGCCATGCAGCGTAGGTTTGCTGAGGCATTCGCTCCGGAGTCCTCTGGGTCACTAAGGACGACATGATCCGCAGCCACCTCCTCCCAGCCACGTACAAGTCCACTGGTTTCTTGGGACTGTAAATCATCCCTAAAAGACTGCTGCTGATGATGCTGAGTGCCAGCCTCCACCTCCATGCTGACACAATCCTCCTCCTCTTCCTCCTCCTCCTCCTCTACCTCTTCCTGTGCGATGGGTGGGACAGAAGGAACACTGTCTGGGTAAAGGGGGCCTTGAGAGGCAAGGAAGTCCTCCTCTTCCTGCCTCTGTTCTGCCTCAAGTGCCCTGTCCATTATTCCACGCAGCGTGTGCTCCAACAGGTGGACAAGAGGTACAGTGTCACTGATGCATGCACTGTCACTGCTCACCATCCTCGTGGCCTCCTCAAATGGTGCCAGGACAGTGCATGCATCCCTGATCATGCCCCACTGGCGTGGAGAAAAAAAACCAAGCTCCCCTGACCCTGTCCTGGTGCCGTAGTCGCACAGGTACTCATTGATGGCCCTCTGCTGCGTGTGCAGCCGCTGCAGCATGGCCAACGTTGAGTTCCACCTGGTGGGCATGTCACATATAAGGCGGTTCTTGGGCAGGTTCAACTCCTTTTGCAGCTCAGCCAGGCGAGCACTGGCATTATAAGATCTGCGGAAATGCACACAGACTTTCCTGGCCTGCCTCAGGACATCCTGTAAGCCCGGGTACCTGCCCAAGAACCGCTGCACCACCAGGTTAAGGACGTGAGCCACACAGGGCACATGGGTCAGTTGTCCCTGTCAGAGGGCGGAGAGGAGGTTGGTGCCATTGTCGCAAACCACCATTCCTGGCTTAAGCTGGCGTGGCGTCAACCACCTCTCGGCCTGGCCCTGCAGAGCAGACAGGACCTCTGCCCCAGTGTGGCTTCTGTCCCCCAAACACACCAGCGCAAGCACGGCATGGCATCTTTTTGCCTGCGTACTTGCGCAGCCCCGTGAACGGCTACGGAGCACCGCTGGTTCATAGGACAAACCACAGGAAGAGGCCATGGAGGAAGAAGAAGAGGAGGGGGTGGAGGAGAGAGGTGTGTCACAACCAGTAGTAGCATTTTGGAGGCGTGGCGGTGGAACAACCTCCAACACTACTGCACCTTGTCCTGCATCCTTCCCAGCTGCCAAAAGAGTGACCCAATGGGCCGTGAAAGAAAGGTAACGTCCCTGTCCATGCCTGCTGGACCATGAGTCAGCGGTAATATGCACCTTACCGCTGACCGCCCTGTCCAGCGAGGCCAAGACATTGCCTTCCACATGCCGGTAGAGAGCCGGAATAGCCTTCCGTGAGAAAAAGTGGCGTTTGGGAACCTGCCACTGAGGAACCGCACATTGCACAAACTCACGGAAGGGGGCCGAGTCTACCAACTGAAAAGGCAGCAGTTGAAGCGCTAGCAATTTAGCCAAGCTAGCATTCAACCGCTGGGCATGTGGATGGCTGGGAGTGAACTTCTTTCGACGGTCCAGCAGCTGGGGCAGGGAAATTTGCCTGCTAGAATCGGACGTCGGTGTACTGCTAGCAGAGTGGCCGCAAGTACTTGGCTGTGACACACCTAATTCTACACCTTCATTCATCTCAGTGCATGTTTCAGAGAGGACTGAAGTTATAGTGGGGTTGGAGATCCCAGCTGATGCGGTGCAAGGAGAGGTCCGCTTTGTTCTTTGGTGTGGGTCTTTGAGGTAGGCTTGCCAACGAGCTGCATGGCAGGTCAACATATGTCTGGTCAGGCATGTGGTACCCAAGCGGCTGATGTTTTGGCCACGCGATATACGCTTGAGACATAAGTTGCAAACAGCAGCTGTGCGATCTGATGCACTAGCCTCAAAAAAGGCCCACACCAAGGAACTTTTTGAATGACGGGCAGAGGCAGCGCCCTGCACAGGCGGAGCTCTGCGGTGTGATTCCGTCGGTGTACTGCCCTTACGCTGGCCACCAAAGGGCATCCTGCCTCGTTGGAGATGTACCTCCTCCTCATCCTCCTCCTCCTCCTCTCTCCTATTAGGCACCCACGTGGAGTCAGTGACCTCATCATCCCCTCCCTCCTCATCACTGGAGCCAATCTGGCAGTATGCTGCAGCTGCTGGAACATGACTGCCAGATTGGTGTCCTTCTTGAGCATCCCCTCTGTCTGCTCTCACGCTACTGCCTTCCTGTAGCTGGGTTTCATCATCAGACCCTTCGAAACGCTGGGCATCCTCCTGGAGCATGTACCCAACACTGTGCTCAAACAGTTCGGGGGACTCCTCAGGAGGAGGACATGGTGGGTCTAGGGAAGGAGTGACTGATGATGAGTCTGACATTGATACCAGGGAAGAGGACCCTTTGGCAGCTGCTTTGCCAGTACCCTGAGCCTGGGTGAGAGAGGATGAGGAGGAGGAGGAGGAGGGCTTGGTCATCCACTCTACCAAGTCTTCGGCATGATGTGGCTCAACATGTCCAGCTGCCGAAAAGAAGGACAAGCGTGTCCCATGGCCATGTGCTGATGACAATGCACCGCGTCCACGACCAGCACTGTTGCCCCCAGACACAGAGCCTGCTTGCCCTCTTTTATTGCCTCCTGACTGTCTGCCTCTCCTTGTTTGCCTTCCAGACATTCTAATAGATGGCCTGCAGGGAGATGGGAAAAAAGCAATAAGGGCTACCTTCAGGTGTCCTTCTCTGTCCCTTTACTTAAGGATTTCTAAATATGGTTGAGGATTATTGCTTTTGCACAGAATAGCACAACGACAATTTCCCTGACTGTCCAAAAAACAAGGATTTCAAAGATGGTTGATGAGGAATGCTTTGGCACACTATAGCACAAGGAGAAATCCCCTCACTTTCCTTCTTTGTCCCTAGAAACAAGGACTGGCACAGTGAAAGAAACTGACACTCTCCCTACCTACAGTTTTCTGTCCCTAGAAAAAATGTTTTTTTAAAGCACACTATAGCACAAGGAGAAATCCCCTCACTTTCCTTCTTTGTCCCTAGAAACAAGGACTGGCACAGTGAAATAAACTGACACTCTCCCTACCTACAGTTTTCTGTCCCTAGAAAAAATGTTTTTTTAAAGCACACTATAGCACAAGGAGAATTCCCCTCACTTTCCTTCTTTGTCCCTAGAAACAAGGACTGGCACAGTGAAAGAAACTGACACTCTCCCTACCTACAGTTTTCTGTCCCTAGAAAAAATGTTTTTTTAAAGCACACTATAGCACAAGGAGAAATCCCCTCACTTTCCTTCTTTGTCCCTAGAAACAAGGACTGGCACAGTGAAAGAAACTGACACTCTCCCTACCTAGAGTTTTCTGTCCCTAGAAAAAATGTTTTTTTAAAGCACACTATAGCACAAGGAGAATTCCCCTCACTTTCCTTCTTTGTCCCTAGAAACAAGGACTGGCACAGTGAAAGAAACTGACACTCTCCCTGCCTACATTTTTCTGTCCCTAGAAAAAATGTTTTTTTAAAGCACACTATAGCACAAGGAGAAATCCCCTCACTTTCCTTCTTTGTCCCTAGAAACAAGGACTGGCACAGTGAAAGAAACTGACACTCTCCCTACCTACAGTTTTCTGTCCCTAGAAAAAATGTTTTTTTAAAGCACACTATAGCACAAGGAGAATTCCCCTCACTTTCCTTCTTTGTCCCTAGAAACAAGGACTGGCACAGTGAAAGAAACTGACACTCTCCCTACCTACAGTTTTCTGTCCCTAGAAAAAATGTTTTTTTAAAGCACACTATAGCACAAGGAGAAATCCCCTCACTTTCCTTCTTTGTCCCTAGAAACAAGGACTGGCACAGTGAAAGAAACTGACACTCTCCCTACCTACAGTTTTCTGTCCCTAGAAAAAATGTTTTTTTAAAGCACACTATAGCACAAGGAGAATTCCCCTCACTTTCCTTCTTTGTCCCTAGAAACAAGGACTGGCACAGTGAAAGAAACTGACACTCTCCCTACCTACAGTTTTCTGTCCCTAGAAAAAATGTTTTTTTAAAGCACACTATAGCACAAGGAGAATTCCCCTCACTTTCCTTCTTTGTCCCTAGAAACAAGGACTGGCACAGTGAAAGAAACTGACACTCTCCCTACCTACAGTTTTCTGTCCCTAGAAAAAATGTTTTTTTAAAGCACACTATAGCACAAGGAGAAATCCCCTCACTTTCCTTCTTTGTCCCTAGAAACAAGGACTGGCACAGTGAAAGAAACTGACACTCTCCCTACCTACAGTTTTCTGTCCCTAGAAAAAATGTTTTTTTAAAGCACACTATAGCACAAGGAGAATTCCCCTCACTTTCCTTCTTTGTCCCTAGAAACAAGGACTGGCACAGTGAAAGAAACTGACACTCTCCCTACCTACAGTTTTCTGTCCCTAGAAAAAATGTTTTTTTAAAGCACACTATAGCACAAGGAGAATTCCCCTCACTTTCCTTCTTTGTCCCTAGAAACAAGGACTGGCACAGTGAAAGAAACTGACACTCTCCCTACCTACAGTTTTCTGTCCCTAGAAAAAATGTTTTTTTAAAGCACACTATATATAGCACAAGGAGAATTCCCCTCACTTTCCTTCTTTGTCCCTAGAAACAAGGACTGGCACAGTGAAAGAAACTGACACTCTCCCTACCTACAGTTTTCTGTCCCTAGAAAAAATGTTTTTTTAAAGCACACTATAGCACAAGGAGAATTCCCCTCACTTTCCTTCTTTGTCCCTAGAAACAAGGACTGGCACAGTGAAAGAAACTGACACTCTCCCTACCTACAGTTTTCTGTCCCTAGAAAAAATGTTTTTTTAAAGCACACTATAGCACAAGGAGAAATCCCCTCACTTTCCTTCTTTGTCCCTAGAAACAAGGACTGGCACAGTGAAAGAAACTGACACTCTCCCTACCTAGAGTTTTCTGTCCCTAGAAAAAATGTTTTTTTAAAGCACACTATAGCACAAGGAGAATTCCCCTCACTTTCCTTCTTTGTCCCTAGAAACAAGGACTGGCACAGTGAAAGAAACTGACACTCTCCCTACCTACAGTTTTCTGTCCCTAGAAAAAATGTTTTTTTAAAGCACACTATAGCACAAGGAGAAATCCCCTCACTTTCCTTCTTTGTCCCTAGAAACAAGGACTGGCACAGTGAAAGAAACTGACACTCTCCCTACCTACAGTTTTCTGTCCCTAGAAAAAATGTTTTTTTAAAGCACACTATAGCACAAGGAGAAATCCCCTCACTTTCCTTCTTTGTCCCTAGAAACAAGGACTGGCACAGTGAAAGAAACTGACACTCTCCCTACCTACAGTTTTCTGTCCCTAGAAAAAATGTTTTTTTAAAGCACACTATAGCACAAGGAGAATTCCCCTCACTTTCCTTCTTTGTCCCTAGAAACAAGGACTGGCACAGTGAAAGAAACTGACACTCTCCCTACCTACAGTTTTCTGTCCCTAGAAAAAATGTTTTTTTAAAGCACACTATAGCACAAGGAGAAATCCCCTCACTTTCCTTCTTTGTCCCTAGAAACAAGGACTGGCACAGTGAAAGAAACTGACACTCTCCCTACCTACAGTTTTCTGTCCCTAGAAAAAATGTTTTTTTAAAGCACACTATAGCACAAGGAGAATTCCCCTCACTTTCCTTCTTTGTCCCTAGAAACAAGGACTGGCACAGTGAAAGAAACTGACACTCTCCCTACCTACAGTTTTCTGTCCCTAGAAAACATGTTTTTTTAAAGCACACTATAGCACAAGGAGAATTCCCCTCACTTTCCTTCTTTGTCCCTAGAAACAAGGACTGGCACAGTGAAAGAAACTGACACTCTCCCTACCTACAGTTTTCTGTCCCTAGAAAAAATGTTTTTTTAAAGCACACTATAGCACAAGGAGAAATCCCCTCACTTTCCTTCTTTGTCCCTAGAAACAAGGACTGGCACAGTGAAAGAAACTGACACTCTCCCTACCTAGAGTTTTCTGTCCCTAGAAAAAATGTTTTTTTAAAGCACACTATAGCACAAGGAGAATTCCCCTCACTTTCCTTCTTTGTCCCTAGAAACAAGGACTGGCACAGTGAAAGAAACTGACACTCTCCCTACCTACAGTTTTCTGTCCCTAGAAAAAATGTTTTTTTAAAGCACACTATAGCACAAGGAGAAATCCCCTCACTTTCCTTCTTTGTCCCTAGAAACAAGGACTGGCACAGTGAAAGAAACTGACACTCTCCCTACCTACAGTTTTCTGTCCCTAGAAAAAATGTTTTTTTAAAGCACACTATAGCACAAGGAGAAATCCCCTCACTTTCCTTCTTTGTCCCTAGAAACAAGGACTGGCAAAGTGAAAGAAACTGACACTCTCCCTACCTACAGTTTTCTGTCCCTAGAAAAAATGTTTTTTTAAAGCACACTATAGCACAAGGAGAATTCCCCTCACTTTCCTTCTTTGTCCCTAGAAACAAGGACTGGCACAGTGAAAGAAACTGACACTCTCCCTACCTACAGTTTTCTGTCCCTAGAAAAAATGTTTTTTTAAAGCACACTATAGCACAAGGAGAATTCCCCTCACTTTCCTTCTTTGTCCCTAGAAACAAGGACTGGCACAGTGAAAGAAACTGACACTCTCCCTACCTACAGTTTTCTGTCCCTAGAAAAAATGTTTTTTTAAAGCACACTATAGCACAAGGAGAAATCCCCTCACTTTCCTTCTTTGTCCCTAGAAACAAGGACTCGCACAGTAAAACACACTGACACTCTCCCTACCTATCCTTCTCTTTCCCTAAACTAAAGGAATCCAGGTTAAGCAAGAAAGAAATAAATGTCACTGTCCCTGCCTATGCTTGTCTTTCCCTGCTCCGGAACACACTACACTAGGCCGCCGTGCTGGCGGCCTTTTATAGTGTGGGGCGTGTACTAAACACCCTCAGCAATAATTGGCCACAGGCATCCTGCCTGTGGCCAATCATTGCTCTCCTCGCTGCCGGCGCTGTGATTGGCCAAGCATGCGGGGTCACAGTGCATGCTTGGCCAATCACAGCGCCTGGATGACACTGCGATGGCGTAGTGCATTGTGGGCCGTTCGCGTCACTCGAATTTGGCACGAACGGCCCAAATCGTTCGATCTTCGTCGAACGATCGAACAGCCGATGTTCGAGTCGAACGTATGTTCGACTCGAACACGAAGCTCATCCCTACTGTACCTCATGTTTCGGTCACCCGGAACCCTGGGGTATCATGGTATGAGCTGGGAGAACTTATCACAGACTGGGTTCTACTAACAGATGAGGAACTAGAATCCAAAGGAATTCGGAGGTGCAGATTAGCATGGTTTGTTGAATGTACACCCAGAATCCACATGATTGAAGTTTGTGACAAAAGACAGTGACTGACACTTTTGACCCAAGAAGAAGAGGATGCCTTAAAAGACGTCCCCGATTTCTTGTGGTCAAAAGGAAAAACAGACGTTGGACTAATTAAAACAGCCAGTGAGGTCCAAATAACCCCTAAAAGTACAATGAGGCCTCATCAAAAACAATATCCACTAAGGAAAGATGCCGAAGAGGGAGCAGACCACTTGATAATGGAATTACTAAAAAATGGTGTCATCATTGAATGTCCGGATTCACCATGTAACACGCCCCTGTTCCCAGTCAGGAAGCAGAAGGGAGGGGAAGATGGGTGGAGACTTGTACAGGATTTACAGGCGGTCAATAGGGCCGTATTACCGAGGGCCCCGGTGGTCCCAGACCCGCATGTACTTCTGAACGACCTTCACCCAGATAACAAGGTATTTTCTGTCATTGATATCAGTAACGCTTTCTTTTCTATTGCCTTACACAAAGACAGTTAGTTCTGGTTCGCTTTTACACATAAAAAGAAAAAATACACATACACCAGGTTACCCCGGGGATATTGTGAAAGTCCAACTATTTTCTCACAAGAAATGTCCAATAATTTGTCTCGGTTTATACCTCCCTGTGGGAGTCAAATTCTCTTGTATGTGGATGACATTTTGGTAGCAGCTCCTTCGGAGCAACAATGCAAACTTGACACCTTGGCTCTGATGCATTTCCTCGCAGAACAAGGTCACAAGGTCAGCAAGCATAAACTACAACTATGGAAAGAAAAGGTGACATACTTGGGTTATATTTTATCTCAAGAAGGCAGACATCTGGATGAGATCCGAAAAGAGGCCATCCTTCAAGTCCCCAAACCACGCACCAAAAAATAAATGATGTCATTTCTTGGTATGGCAAATTTCGGTAGAGCATGGATAGCTAATTATGCTACGGAGGTGGCGCCTCTTTCTGATCTCATCTATGGTACACAAATGTCTGCGAAAGATTGCATCCAGTGGAATGTACAAGCAGAGGATGCATTTACAAAAGTGAAGCACCTCATTGTGGGTTCCGCTGTGCTTAGCTTACCCAATTACAGTAAAATATTTTATCAGACTGTAGACTGTAAAGAGGGGTACATGACTTCTGTTCTCACTCAGGTTTATGGGGACAAACACAAACCAATTGCATTTTACTCAACTAAATTAGATCCAGTGGCACGGAGTTTGCCCCACTGTGTACAAGCTGTAGTAGCAGCCTCATTGGCCATACGGTCCTCTGCATTGATGGTATTGTTTCATCCCCTGGTACTTAAGGTCCCACATGCCATCTCAGTGATCTTACTACAAGACAAGATCTCCTATTTATCTCCAGCCAGACATTTATCATGCATGACTACACTTCTGGGACAGCCACACCTTACAATTGAGAGGTGCACTACATTGAATCCCGCTACACTAATGCCAACACCTGGTGACGGGGGTCCACATGATTGTATAGCTCAAATTGATGAACGGGTACTCCCTAGAAAGGATCTCACTGATGTTCCCTTTCTAGATGCTGACATTACCTTCTTTGTTGATGGGTCGTGTAGAAAAAACGATAAAGGGATAAATCAAACAGCTTATGCTATAGTGACACATGACCAGGTCATTGAAGCCAGATCCCTTCCCAATTCCTATTCTGCACAACAAGCTGAAATTATAGCCCTGTCTAGGGCTTACAGTCTAGGGGAAGGGAAAAAAATAAATATTTATACTGACAGCCAATACGCTTTCTCCACTATACACATATTTGCCCAGCAATGGAAAAATAGGGGTATGATTACGTCCACAGGTAAACCGATCACACATAGAGATCTCATTCTTGCCCTTCTAGAAAATGTACAAAAACCAGCACAAGTGGCTATTTGTAAATGTGCAGCACATAGAAAGGGAACAGATCCAATTACCCTAGGGAATGCACTAGCAGACAAGACAGCAAAAGCAGCTGCTGAAGGACAGCAAATAATGTACATATGTTATACAAATCTCCAAGTAAATGGTGAGGTACGGAAAGCTATTGATGAAACATGGTTATCAGAAATGCAGAAGGCATCACCGGAAGGTGAAAAACAAAAGTGGTTATCAAAAGGGGCAACACTGGTCAATGATGTATATACAAGTACAGACGGTAAACCCATCTTACCTACATCATTATTTAGGTATGCTGCATTATTGAGCCATGGGCAAGCCCATACCTCAAAAGGAGGGATGGTACAGGTGATCAACAAGGTATTCACAACATATGGATTTACGAACTACTCAAAAAATTTTTGTCTCACATGTCCGATTTGTAACAGATACCATGCACAAGGTGCCCTACGACCCTTACGAGGTCATTTCCATTTCCCACAACCCCCTTATCCCTTTCACACAATATGCATGGATTTTATTGAATTGAACAAATGTGAGAATAAAAAGTACTGTCTGGTTATTGTTGATATGTTTACAAAGTGGGTGGAAGCTTTTCCTATGACACACCCGGATGGGCAGTCAGTAGCCAAAGTATTAATCAAAGAGGTGATTCCACGACAAGGGATCCCCTCGGTAATTTACAGTGACAATGGATCCCATTTTATGAACCGAACAATACAACAGATTGGTAAATGGTATAATATTGACCTGAAAAACCACTGTGTCTACCACCCACAATCTGCAGGCACAGTGGAAAGACATAATGGTACCTTAAAGAGTAAACTATGAAAATTGATGGAGGAAACAGGAAAAAACTGGGTTCAGTGTTTGCCAATGGCATTGTTAAGTACAAGAATTACCCCTACTGCTAAGGGCCTAACACCGTATGAAATGTTGTATGGTAAACCTTATTATATTCCTCTCCCTGAAGAGGAAACAGATTTAGCTTGCATAATAAGACTGTTTTCAGAAAATATTACTGGGTCTGAATGTGCAAATGAGAAAAAGAGATACCCTAAAACTAAAATGCGAAGTATACCCCCTTCAGTACAAGCATTACCAGGAAATTTTTCTTGTTTCTCTAACATAGACAAGGATGGTTCAAAGGTTGGCACTCTATCTCCTGAATACTGTGCGACCACAACATCAACTACAGACATTAAGTACCAACTAAAATGGTTTCAGGAACGGAAACGGCAACTGGCTGATGTTTGGTGGCTGTGTGGGGACATGAAACTAAGACCCAGACTGCCACCTAGATGGGAGGGTAGTTGTGCCCTTACCCGCCTGTTGCTTCCCTTTTATATTGTTCCTATGACTAACAAATTGATAAAACTACCAGGTAAACACTATTTTAAACGGTTTAAGCGAGAAACACCCCAAGGATCCTTTGACAACCGGGTTTATATAGACTCAATAGGTGTTCCACGAGGAGTTCCGGATGAATTTAAAGCACAGAATCAAGTAACAGCAGGACTCACCTCACTCTTCCTATGGGTACAGCCCAATAAGAATGTCGACTGGATAAACTACATTTACTACAACCTGCAGAGGTTTGTGAATTACACCAGAGATGCTATCAAAGGTATAGCAGCACAATTGGACGCCACCTCTTTGACAGCGTGGCAGAACCGTATAGCATTGGATATGTTGCTGGCAGAAAGGGGCGGGGTATGCAAAATGTTCGGCACCTTCTGCTGCACTTTTATTCCAAATAATACGGCACCTGATGGAAGTATCACCAAGGCTTTGCAAGGCCTACAAATGTTATCCCAGGAACTAACTGAGAACTCTGGTGTAGAGAACCCCTTAACAGGACTCTTTGAAAAATGGTTTGGTAAATGGGGTGATCTTACCAAAAGGTTTGCTCATCTCTGTTGTCATGGCAGCCACGGTCCTTACGCTGTGTGGATGTTGCTGCATTCCTTGTATTAGAGGAATTCTTCAAAGACTGATTGACACATCACTAACAAAGACTATGTTTTTCCAGAACAACACTGAACTATACCCGGAACCTGATGAAGATGAACTTACAGTCCTTTCAAAAGACATATTTGTCTAAATGATAATACCTGGTAAAATAAAGAACCTGGATATTTGAAGTATTGACATTATAAGTATAATGAGGAGGGAATGTTAGATAAATTTAAAATTATACTTTATCTGTCAACTATCAAGATGCATATTAATCTTCTAAAGTTAAAATGTTTGTTTTATAACTCTATTATACATAAATGTGCTGAATAGCTCTAATAGTCCTAATTACTGGAATAAGTCATATGACCATATTCTATTTGTGCAAAAAATGTGCTAACTTATAGTAAAACTGTAATTTGCTTACACCTGCCAAACATGGGCTGTGAACCATGAAATAATTTATGTTTCCATTGTATGAGATAATTTATGTATCCATTGTATGAAATATCCTGTCATAAGGTGTAGGCTGAAAAAGGATATTTCCCTCTTTCCTGCTGACGTCAGAATAAAGGTTGAAATTATACATGGTCAGGACGTTACGAGCAGGAAAGGGGAAGGTTTAAGGGTTATAAAAGCAGAATGTGAATCTATGACAGGCAGAAAATAGATCTCTGAAGCCGCAAATATACTTTAACCATTTTCTCTGCATATGCAATAAAACATCTTGACTTGTAACGAGAGTCAGTCCGAAATTCCTTTGACAGTGGTGCGCAGCGATTGGCGCCGATCCAACCGCGGCGGTAGTCATTGTACTCCCGGGGGAAAGATGGAAGGAAGAGGAGATAAAAAAGCTTGTATTGTTACTGTCTCCGAGCCACAAAGCATGGGTGATGGATTTTAGGCCAGATCCAGTGATCTCGTTTACATACGCACTGGTAGAATGGAAAAACGAAATCCCAGAGCATTTTAAAAGTCAGAGTATACAAGCCATATATAATCAGACCTATCACTTGATACATACGCTGCCAGTGAAGGAAGAATGGTTTCAGACACCAAAGCCATCACCCCCGCGATTATCTCCACCACTATCCCCTAAAGCAGAAAAGCCTAAGGAACTATTAAGCCCGGGATCACCGCTGGCCGCTATAGGGCCTGAATTGTTGAATGCTCTAGGAGACCTTGTAATTAAGTGCCAGAAAAGCAGTACGGTGCATGTGGAGGCCGGTTACCGAAAGCTTAGCACCTTCTCAGGGAAGCAACCAGTGCCTGCCGGAGAAGAAGAATTTGACACCTGGATTGAACAGGCCATGCAAGCGGTAGAAGGATGGGAGGTACCAGAGGCGCAGAAGAAGCAGCGCATCAGCGAAAGTCTAAAGGGCGCTGCTGCTGAAGCTGTAAAGAACCTCAGGCTTAGCAACGCTACCTGTACCGCAAACGATTATCTGGCTATGCTGGAGGAGGAATTTGGCCAGCTGGAGAAGGCGACTGAACTGATATACCAGTTCGAACATACCCTCCAACAGCCGGGAGAGAAGTTATCTGAATATGTGCGGAGGCTAAACCGGAAGCTGTGCCAAATTGTCCTAAAGAAGGGAATACGGCCGCAGGTCATAGACGCAACCCGAATGAAGCAGATCCTGAGGGGAGCCCTGCGTTCAGATCCAGTTTGGCTCTACTTGAAGACCTCTGAAGGAGTGATGACTTTGAGTTACCCAGATCTTGTATGAATCATAAGAGATGAAGAAGCTCTCTTAAATGAACAGCAAGGGGCTGAGAAGACCACTACCCTCCCCGCGGTGGGAGTCAGATCAGTTACGGCTGCGGAACGGGACTCAGAAGTGGAGATCCTGAAGACTCAGATGTCCAAAATAATGGAGATGGTGACCGGGTGGCTGGATGTCAGGTCTGAGATAGACACACTGAAGGTGCAAGTGTCCCAGCTGGTGGAGATGATGAACAAATTGATGGCAGAAAGTACTGGATTGCTCGGCCAAAAGCCCAAGAAGCAAGACATCTGTCGAAACTGTGGAGGTGTAGGTCACTACCAGCAAGTATGTCCAAGTCCAAGAATGGAGAGAAGATCCGGGCCTTCAAAAATAACTTTCCCTGAATCTGCGAGGGAGCGGTGGAGGACACCTGCAGTTTATGCCGTCTCAGTGAACAATGCTTATCAGCCTTCCAAACAACGCCAGAAACGGCATTCCCAGCGCCGGAAGCTGAAGAGAGCACAAGTCCAAGTATGCCAGTCTGCTGTTACAGGTGTTTCCAAAAGGACTGCTACCCAATTGGTAGGTCCTCTGCCTGTAGTGCCTGTTCTGATCGAAGGGATCTACACCAGAGCCATCCTTGATACAGGTGCTCAGGTTACCCTAATGACCAGAGACTTTTACAAGAAGTACCTATCATACCTGCCCCTGGAAGAGATGGGCAATGGCGTCCCTAGGGGGGAGCCAGAGGGGGCCCTGGCCCCCCCAACATTATGCTGTGCCCCACCTTGTGCCCCCCCCCCAACAAAAAAAAAAAAATTATTTATTTTTGTATTTTGCTCGGGCTGCTCCTGGGGTAACAGTCTCTCCTGAGAGGGAGAGTGTCCCCAGTCAGCTCCTGTGGGGGATTCCTCCCCCCTCCCTCTGCTCGCTGACACTGCATAATGAGAGCGCTCACACAACCACAGCCACCCGATCTGCTCCTTCCCCTGCATCCTCATTGGCACGGAGAAGAGCGAGTTGCAGGAAGGACTCCACGAGCACTGTGGGGGGGGGGGGGGGCACAAGCCTTCATCTCAGTTGCTGAAAAAACAGACTGATTTCTCCCGTCCTTAGGACAGGAGAACCAGCCTGTAAATTCCGAGAGTGGTGACTGCAAGCTGAGCCGAGTGTCAGTCTATGACACTCTTTCACAGCCCATCGAGTCCAGCCCCCACCCCCCTCACTCTCCTCACATACAAGCAGGGAGGAATACAGCTCCTCCTTCCAGTCCCGCCCACACTATCCCGGCGTGCTGTATCTGAAGAGAGGGGATGTGTGGGCGGGAAATATGAAAATCAGCAGCATTCCTGGCTGTGTGTGACTGATGCCTGAGATTCTAGCCTGGACCGTGGGTAAGTGTGTGCACTGCAGACTGCAGTACACTGTAATCACTGAACTGCATTATCTCCATCCCTTCTCTCCCCATCTGTCTCCCTCCCCCTCTTCTGTTCTTTTAAGACCTTCACAATTTACTTTCACTTTCTGTTAGGCAGGTAATATACGATGCACATTTCTTTCCTGCATCCACAGATTGCAGGAAGAAACTTGCATAATTCCCCCATCAACACAGACAGTGCTGACAGGGGAATATCCCTCCTGCCCAGCAATTGTATTCTCCCGACAAACAGTGATTATCACTAGTGGCTATAGCAACCACTAGTGATAATCATAAGAGAATCTGCTCATTAATGGTTCAAATCTCAGCCAGTTCCTGCTAAACCAGCTGAGATTTAAACTGTCTATGTCTGGTCTTAGCTCTTAGGCCGGGTTCACACTGGTCTGACAAACGCTCCGACATGAGCTCATGTCGCATGACGTGTGAAAATCAATGTTTCCCTATGAGAGCCGTCTTAACTGGTCCGACACAAGTCGGTCCGACTTTGAAAATGCTCCCTGCACTACTTTGGTCCACCATTGATCCTACTTCAGCCCATTGAATATCATTGAAGTCGGATCAAAGTAGGATACTTGTCCTAACCATCCGACTTTTGACATCCGACATGGTGATTACAGCAGCAGTAAAAGGAATTTATCTCACACTGGGATTGTTTTGATTGGTCAAAGGACAAGTCAGACTAGCACAAAGTCGAATCAAAGTAGTATCCTGTTCATGAAAGTCGGATGGATGTCGGACCAATGTAGGATCAATGTAGGACTGATGTCGCAGAGCAAAGTAGGATGAAAGTTGTATGACTGTCGTGTTATACCAGTGTGAACCCAGCCTTAGGCAGCCCATACATTGATCACTTTTTTCATTCAATTATTAGGTTGAATGAAAAAAAAAAGAAATGATCCAATTCCCCCATCTACACATTATAGGTGGATGGGGGAATGTTCCCAGTGTGGACCAGTGCTGGAACAACCAGAGTTGCTGTCCTGTCCCTGCTATTCACAGCGCTGGTCTCTGTCTCCATGGTAGCGGCGGCAGCACATTGGAACCCAGTGCTGGTTACTTTATGGGGCTGATGTACAGTAAGGTGACCAGATTTTTAAAATGAAATCCAGGGACATATTTTATTTTTATTTTTTTATTGGCTAATGGTAAACTATTTTATAAGCATATTTTCCTCAAATGATATATGCAGTGTAAGTGGTGTTTATGGAATGATTGTATGATATATACGTTCTTTCCCACATTTCGTCCATGAGATGAAAAAAAAAATACTTCTTAGAATTTTTGGGGATATGACTACCAAATGTTATGAAGAGAAGATAGAGAAAAACTTGGGAGGGATGGGGTCCCAAAATTTAAATCCAATCCAGGCAGGGGTGGCTCCAGACAATGTTTTTTTGGGGTGCTATGGTGGTGCTTGAAGTAAAACTGAGGGTGCTAATGTGGTGCGCTACCACACACCTGTGGGAGTGACCAGCAAGTGACGGTTTCATCATGGCGTCCAATGATGATCAATAGGTCCTGGCCTCTGTATACCAATAAAAAGCCAAAAAATGCAGCACAACCCTACACTTCCTTTATACAATTCTACAAATGGACTTATAAGTGAAATGGTAAAACCTATAAATGAATATCCAATGCAAATTAACCAATGTATTGCAATTTAGTAGTGATGATGTCACCTCCTCTGTAAAAATATTTTGAGAATTTGCAGAGCAAATAATGGTGAAACCCCCTACATACAAAAATAATAACAGAGACGCAAATCAACCCATGTATTAGAATATAGTAGTGATGGTGTCACCCTCTCTGCAAAAGGTAAGAAATATTGCAGAGCTGCAATGTGCAAATAGTGGTAAAGCCACCTATATATAATCATAATAATGATAATAATAAAATGTACGCTTGATGTATATATTTTAAATTTTATTATTATGATTATATATAGGTGGTTTCACCACTATTTGCACATTGCAGCTCTGAAAAATGTATTACCTCTTGCAGAGAGGGTGACAACATCACTACTATGTTCTAATACATGGGTTGATTTGTGTCTTTGTTATTATTATTATTGTATGTAGGGGGTGTCACTGCTATTTGCACATTGAAGCTCTGCAATTTCTCAAAATATTTTTGCAGAGGGGGTAACACCATCACTACTATATTGCAATACATTGGTTGATTTTCACTGGATATTCATTTATAGGTTTTACTATTGCACTTATAAGTCCATTTGTACAATTTTATAGATGAAGTATAGGGCAGCGCTGCATTTTTTGCTTTTTATTGATTCGCGTTAGATGAGGGAACCAGCTAAAAAGATTCTCTTATTGCTTTTGAGATATTTTTAGTTGCATGGTAATTGATTTACCTGATTTGTTATGTCCTCTGTATACTGGTAACCACTGGCCATGCATATTGGTGGTCAGTTTGCCCCCTGTATGCTGGTGCTACATGCAGAGTACAGGTGGGTGCTGGATGCAGGGCTCAAGAGGATGCTTTGTAGAGAGTGCAAGGTTCAGGAGTGCGTTTTGGAAAGAGTGATGGTCAGAGACTGCAGAGACATACTACAGGAGATGTTCAGAGACTGCGGATATTATACAGGAAACGGTCAGAGACTGCGGATATAATACAGGAGACGGTCAGAGACTGCGGATATTATACAGGAGAGAGACTGCGGATATTATACAGGAGAGAGACTGCGGATATAATACAGGAGACGGTCAGAGACTGCGGATATTATACAGGAGAGAGACTGCGGCTATAATACAGGAGACGGTCAGAGACTGCGGATATTATACAGGAGAGAGACTGCGGATATTATACAGGAGAGAGACTGCGGATATTATACAGGAGAGAGACTGCGGATATCATACAGGAGAGAGACTGCGGATATAATACAGGAGACGGTCAGAGACTGCGGATATTATACAGGAGAGAGACTGCGGATATTATACAGGAGAGAGACTGCGGATATTATACAGGAGAGAGACTGCGGATATTATACAGGAGAGTGACTGCGGATATTATACAGGAGAGAGACTGCAGATATTATACAGGAGAGAGACTGCAGATATTGTACAGGCGAGAGACTGCGGATATTATATAGGAGAGAGACTGCGGATATTATACAGGAGACGATCAGACTGCGGATATTATACAGGAGAGAGACTGCGGATATTATACAGGAGAGAGACTGCGGATATTATACAGGAGAGAGACTGCGGATATTATACAGGAGGGCCAGCGCAATTTGTTGTTAGAGATGGGCTGGGCATGTTCAAAATTCCACATGCCAGAGCCTGCCAGGAAGCACACACTGCACAGCGCTAATCACAGGCAGTGAGACATTTCCCAGCCCGCAGCTGCACAGATCAGGAAATGTCTCACTGGCTGTGATTAGCACTGTGGAGTGTCGGCCTCCTGGCGGGATCGGGCATGTGGGATTTCAAACACACCCGAGCCCATCTATTGGTTGTAGACAGTTGAGCTCCCTGCAGGTTGCTTAGCAGCAGTGGAGCCTTCTCTGACATGCTGATCGGGATGCAATCCAGGTGATGCTCCTAGTCAAATCCTAGTGTTAAATATCAGTGATTTTATGAGATCAAAGCCCACACTTTACAGGCATAGAGCCCACATGGCTGCTGAACATACGGTTGATTATATATATGTGGTTGTACTCTTGATGCTAATAAATACTGTGTTTATTAGATCTGACTGGGAGCATCACCTGGATTACATCCCGATCAGCATGTCAACAGAGAAGGTTATACAGCATTACTGCTGCTAGGTGACGAGCTGGGGGCTCAGCTCACTATAACCAATAGTGCCAGCCTTCCCCTGCATGCAGCCATAATGTCACCAGCACTAGGTCCTAATAGACTGCCGCCGCTGCCAAGGAGACAGATGCCAGACCAGTGCTGTCAATAGCAGGGACAGGACAGTTGGGGAACCCCACAGTGGCAGAACACCAGGGCCCGGTGGCAAGACAACCTTTACAACCCTGAGGCCTCATGCCCACGGACGTTTTTACAGCCGCGTTTTTGAGCGTTTTTTACAGCTTAAAAACACCTGTCCATGTTAGTCTATAGCTTCATGCCCACCTTGGCGTTTTTGAGCTGCAAATAGCATAGGCGTTTTTAAGCTGTAAAAAAAACCCAGGACCAGTGCGTTCAGCAGCGTTGGCGTTAGGCATAAAAAGACGCGAAGCGTTAAACGCGCAAAAACGCCGCAATTGCGCTTTTAAGCTCCGGCGTTTTTTGTTTTTTTTTATTCAAAAAAAATACGGTCGAAAAATTTATACAATAACATGGACAGGTGTTTTTAAGCTGTAAAAAAACGCTCAAAAACGCGGCTGTAAAAACGTCCATGGGCATGAGGCCTGATAGTTCTCCCACTGCTTTGGACCCTTATATTTTCTTGGTGCGCTGGTGACATATATCTCTTGTTTTCTGCCACCCTGGGTGGCCCCAGTATAGTAGGAAGGGAGCTCACTGCAGAACATGTGAAAGGGCCCGTTGTGGGATCGTAGTAAAGGGCCCAGGATATATATATATATATATATATATATATATATATAAATAATTGCATTTTATAGTTGGCCCCCCTACTTTTGTCCCTGTCCCCCCATGTGCCCCCCCTAAATATGAAAGCTGGAGACGCCACTGGAGATGGGAGACACCAAGATTCAGGGTATCCAAGCAGAAGAGTACTCTTGTGATGGATGTGTGCGGATCAAGTTGTCGTGTGATCCATTGAGGGCTGGGGAGCCCCAGAACTTTGAGACACTGGCCATTGTCTGTCCCTGGCTGCCAGGGCCCTCAAGAAGCTCTCTCATCGTTGGGACCAATACCGATCTGGTGAAACGGCTTTTAGCCCCTGCTGTCCCCAGATGTGATCCCATACCCTCACTACCGGAAGAGGTTCCTGCTTCAGTACCAGAGGAAGAACCAAGAGTAGCTGAGACTGTGACTCCCAGGGAGAAGAGAAGGAAGAGAGTCATTCATCCTCCCCGGAAACTAACTCATGATCAGATGGGAGAAAGTTCCGAAGACACGGTCCTAACCTCAAGAAGGACCATGCCCACATCTGGTCCCTCCACTGTACATTTGGTGGAGGGCAACCCCAACTCACTTCCTGGCACAGTTAGACAGGTCGCCCCCACTGAAGCGACCTGTGGACAGGAAAGCTCCCCATCATATGATGATTGGTGGGAGGCTCCTCTGTCAATCCTATGCAACCGCATTGAAGCTAAAATGTTTTGCAGATCTAAAAATGTTAGATGTCTTTGGGGACCAAAGATTCAAAGTAGGGGGAGTGTGTAGCGGGGTATTCCCCTTTAATACAGAGAGACTACATCTCCCAGTACATCTTGCAGCACCCAGGGTGCATTGCTCCGGAACAGAGACTGCTGGGGCAGACTTTATAAAGGGGAGGTGGAGTTTGTTCTGCCTCTTTTGGACACCCCCTCTCCTAGCAGGAGGATCTCTGTGTTGAACTGCTGTATGCACAAGGCCTGAAGCCTGGGCCTTGTGCTCTTTTCCAAAGAGCCCCTCTGCCAGCCTAGCAGAGCCTTTGAGACATCTTCTCCTCCTTGCTGCACTACACCAGAAGGATTGAAGACTTGGATGTCGGTGGATTCCTGTTCCCAGACGAATCGGTGGAGGAAAAGGACTTGGACTTGTCCGGGTGGTGAGAGCTGTTTAAAGACAGATACTTTATCTTTAATATTCGTTGGGATTACAAAGTTGTTCTTCAAGTGCACCACCGAAGGATTGCTAGCGAATATTGTTTCACTGAACTTCCATTTAGATCAGTCAGGCCTGACTGCATAGGTAGACATTGCTGGGTGTTAGTCTACCCATGAGGGGAAGTAGCTGTAAAAGGGCAGCACTAGAGTTGCATAGCAATACTTTATTATTCTGATTACTCTGTTTATCTTTATTACTGTTTATTGCAGGGATCTGCAACTTGTTATACTGTTGTTTATTACTTGCCCATTAGCCTCAGTAAAATATCTGGGTCATGTACATTGGTGTCAGTTTCACTTACTTTAATAGAAGTTTTCAAGTATATCACTGTGTGTGTTTGCCATAGGACTGCGTCACCTAGAGTTGCGGTCACGCGGTCCTATCTCCCCTTACTAGCTGTGCCACGGGAGGTAGAGCCGATTGCGGTGCACTACAGGGCCCAAAACAAAACCAGCGGCTCTCTTCACTGGGGGTAGCGCTACAATGGCTTTAGGCGTAATGCCCTGCTGGCTGTGATGGAGTATAGTATGGCTTTGGAGGAATACCCCAGGCCATCGATGTTTCTGCCATAAAAATTGAGGCTCAATTCAACTCATTCAGCTTCTAAAGAATTGAGTCGATCCTGCGGTCTAGGACATCTCTGAAGGAGACTGCGTTCTCTAAAGGCAATGATGTATTCCTGATTAACCTCTTGACCGACGCGCTTACAGACAGATCTGAATCAAGGAGCTGAGCATCTGCTTCTGCCAGTGGGAAAAAACTTGAGAAAATGATTGCAGGCGATGGGCCTTTTCGCCACTCATTCCCTGAACATCGTAAAGGTGAGGTTGACACTTTCTCTTGGCAGGTGAGGAAAAATATTTCCCATTAGGACAGAGGATTACGGATCTTCCTCTCACTGAATCGCATCTTTAATGCAATTATAAAAAAATAACAATGCGATTCTACTAAACCGACATCAAATATTGATATGTTCTTCTTTTGGCAGTGATCGACTAGTTCTCTGAAATAGCTTCTGAACCGGTCTGGAGAAGAAAGGCGTCTCTACTGCTCTTCTCTCCGTAGACGGACTTTGGATCATGCTCATTTGCCGATAGGGCTTGCTTTCCACACACTCAACAGGTCTTTCCCCTTGGATGTGCAGATTTGCGCTGGGAATCATGCCTGTTTGAGGTATACTGGGGGTGACCTCCGTTGATGCGGGAGGTATTCCCCTCGAGAGGACTCCTGCGGAGTGACTCTCGGTGCGGGCTGCGGAAAAAAAACAAAGATGTTTCCATATGCCCTAAGCTCTTTGAATGAAGCAACTTACCTGTTCGTTGCAGCCCTTACCTAGCGGAATGTTGAGGATCTTTTTTGATGCAGCATTTTAATATCAGAGTCGGCTAGGGCTAAGATTAAATTTAATTGCGTAAAGGTATAGGAATGTATATTAACAAAATATATCTCACACATATATATATACACATATATGCATATATATATATACACCAGCATTAATTGGCCAGACTCCATGACAAATAATAGAGGAAAAAGAGGCAGCAGACATCTGGAGATGCCTTTACTTTGGCAGATTAAAAATTCGGCATTAATCTATGAGATAAGGAAAACTCGGCCAGGGTGTACCAAAATGGCCACCGCTCAGCCTCAGAAGGCTACTGCGCATGCGCCGTGATGTTCCACCATGACTCCGCCCCCGAGATAATGAAGCTGTGTGAGGAGACGGACGCGAAGCGCCCGTACACACAGAAGGGGGGGTATGGCGGCGCACACGGCCACATCGTCAGGCCACCGAAAGCTCCAGGAAGGAACCCCTGGAAGGACAGCCTGCCTGCAGACATGGAGGCATTACCAGGCGCTCCCGGATGTGGAACCACAGTGCCTAGGCGCACATGGAGGTAATATGGGGTTCATATGTCCGGTGTACATGGAGGCAGTGTCAGATGCGCATGGAGTCAGTGTTAGATGCGCATGGAGGCAGTGTCAGATGCGAATGGAGTCAGTGTCAGATGCGCATGGAGTCAGTGTCAGACGCGCATGGAGTCAGTGTCAGACGCGCATGGAGTCAGTGTCAGACGCGCATGGAGTCAGTGTCAGACGCGCATGGAGTCAGTATCAGATGCGCATGGAGTCACAGACAGATGCACATGGATGCAGTGTCAGATGCACAAAGAGGTAGCGTGAGATGCACATGGAGGCAGTGCCAGATGCACATGTAGGCAGTGTCAGATGCATCTGGAGGCAGTGTAAAATGCATATGTATGCAGTGTCAGGTGCACATGTAGGCAGTGTCAGTAATGGAGGCAGTGTCAGATGCACATGTAGGCAGTGTCAGATGCATATGAATAAAAACACCAATTGTAGGCTTTAAAAAAAAAATAAGTACATTGTGCTGTCTTGCCCCTGGAATAGCCAGCCAAAGCCACAGAGGAGAAGGAGATGCTCCTGGATGTTTTTAAAACAGGCCCCAAAAAGATCCACAGAAAAACGGGCTCCCATACTTATGTGACGCATTTAGCAGTCCAAGTGATGGAACTCCATCCTGCAGGAGAGCATGAACCTGTAATGGTTACACCATATGACAGTGAGGCAGGGCTGATCTGTGATCCTGCAAGGATGAGGACAGAAAAAAGAATACCTGAGGGGGGAGTAACTCTTTCTTTTATAGAGTTACGTGGTCCTGTGGGTTGGACGAGGGCGGAGCCACCAACCATTGGTATGCTGCCATGAAGGCACCAGGAAACCTACTTGATCTTTATGGATGTAAGTATTAATGAAGGAGGCTAAGCAGTTGGCTAGAATTTTGATAAGGATTTTCAAATCACTATTAATAAGGGATATTGGACGATAGTTGCTAACCTCTTACGGATTTTGTATCCGGTTTTGGTATAACCGCAGTATATGCTGTATTGAGTTGGGTGTCCATTGGGTCACCCTGCGTCTTTGCGTTAAGGGACTTTTTTAAGTGAGGGATCAAGGTGTTAGCGAACGTTTTGTAGTAGGGGTTTGAAAGTCCATCTTGTCCAGGGGCTGAGCCTTTCCTAAGGTCTTTGATCACTCCCGACACCTCCCCCTCAGTGAAGGATGCTTCAAAAATATCTTAGTGTGGGGGGGTGTGTCCGGATGTGAACGAGGCAGGACGTGTTTCCAGGGAGCTCCACATCTCTCCTGCTAATGATCCGTTTTTAGGAGCTTTTCTGTCTGATTTTTTGGTGCTGAAGCACCGGACTGTGTGGGGGAACATCCGGACATGAGAAAGGGGGCATCTAAAGCCGACCACCAGACTCCGAAGAGTCAGCGCCAGAACCGCTCCTCATGAGGCCCAGACACAGGCCCCGCCGCCGCCATATTGCCCTCTCCTTCTTCCTCCAGGAGCACCAAAAAGCAAGCCAGGAGGATGGCGAATGCTGCGGTGGCTGCACAGGACACAAGCGCTGGGGGATTCCTGTCTGCCTCTCCTGATCAAGAAGCTGCCCAAGATGCGATCACTCGCCCAATCCTGGAAGCGATCGATGCCAGCAAGGCCGCGGTAATGGTGAGCATTGACCATTTGACCACAGAATGCACGTTGATCAGACATGACCTGGACAAGATCAGGGGCCAACTCACAGTGTCAGAGGACAGAATATCTGAGGCAGAGGCGGCTCTCTAATTAGGCAAATTAGGCAGTCACCTAAGGCCTCACACTCACAGGGGCCTCGCGGCTGCCTAATTTGCCTGTGATCAATACTAATGTCGGTGTCATCGGATCTCTCTATTACCCCTCTCTCTTTTTCACCTCCCCCTCTCTCCCCCCTCTTGCATTGGCTGAATATGTCTGATGGGTGAGGAGGGTGCCCTGGAAGTGATGCTGATCACCTGTGTGCTAGATCCGTGCATTTTCTGCAGCCATTTTTCTTGCTTGAATTATTTTTCCCATTATGGGCGTGAGTGGGGCCTCATGTCTAAGTTTTGCCTAAGGCCTCACAAAGCCTAGAGCCGCCTCTGATCTGAGGTGGAGGATGTTTCACAGACACAAGGTAACCAGCTAACAGAATTACATGCTATGGTGAAAATGCTGTAAAATCGCGCTGACGATGCAGAAGACAGAGAGAGGAAGAACAATGTGCGCATGGTGGGCCTGCCAGAGAGAGCGGAAGGGTCCCAAACTACCACCTTTGCTGAAAATGTCTTCCAGCAGCTGCTAAACTTAGGGTAACTGCCGCCAACGTATGTGGTGGAAAGGACGCACAGGGTCCCCACAGGCAGACGTCCCCCTGGTGACTATCCCCGTCCATTTCTTGTGAAATTCCTGAATTACAGGGATCGAGATTTGATCCTAGCTGCATCCAGAAAGACCCAAGAGCTGAAATATGAAAACGCCAAAGTGCTGCTATTCCCTGATTTCTCAGCAGAAACACAGCAAAAACGGCGCTCTTTTAATGATGTCCGGAAAAGATTGCGGGAAAAGAATATCAAGTATAGCATGTTATACCCCAGTAAGCTGCGTATCCAACACCAGGGTACAGTGACGTTTTTTGATAATCCAGTGGACGCTTGTGACTGGCTGGACAGAAATCCTTGATGAGGCTGCAAACTTGGCTAAGTATTTGCTCTTTTACAGTTGCGCCTGTTGTGCCTTATTCTGAAGCCCTGTACACACGATCGGTTTTACCGATAAAAACAGTCCGATGGACTTTTTTTATCGAACAAACTGAACGTGTATGGGCCCCATCGGTCTTTTTTCCATCAGTGATTAAAAATAGAACATGTTTTAAATTTATCCGATGGAAAAAAAACGATAGCAAATTCCGATCGTCAGTGTGGAACTCCATCGGAGAAAAAACCCACGCATGCTCAGAATCAAGTCGACGCATGCTCAGAAGCATTGAACTTAATTTTTCTCGGCTCGTCTGAGTGTTTTACGTCACGGCGTTTGGGACGGTCGGATTGTTGAATGATGGTGTGTAGGCAAGACTGATGGAAGTCAGCGTCATCGGAATTCCGATGGAAAAATCCATCAGATTTGAATCCATAGGAAATCCGATCGTGTGTACAGGGCTTGACAGTGTCTAGCACTTTTTGATTTGCTCGGTGGGGGGGGGAGTACTTATTTTTCATTCTGAGACAGATCTGTTTTTTTTTTTCTGGTTTGTCATTTTTCTTTTTTCAGCATATGTCTGGAATTTCAGTTTCATTTCCCCATTATAGACCCTGCCGAGTTCTATGCCCTTACACCACTAGATGGCAGCAATATACTGTTTCCTCACTTTATATTTTTTTACTATATGTGCCATTATGTTTAAATGCTTTGTTCACTTTCTGCTCCCACTAAGAACTGACTGTGGAGCTCTTTGGAAGCTACAGGGACCATCTGTTTGACCTATCGGACAATTGTACGTTCGGTTGACCTTCCAGCAACACTTTTTTCTTGTTTTTCAGGTTTTGGGATTGTAAGCTACATACCAGACAATGGTTTTTCTTGAAGTTTTTTTTCTTCAGGTTTTTTTTTCTTGTTAGTTCTGGTATAATAGCAAGGGAGTATGTTCTTGTTTTTTCTGTTTTTGGGATGTTCAATACTCAGTTCCCGGTCCTCAACCAGCGCAAGCCTCCCTCCATGTGAAGAGGGGCTTATTTGCCTCTGGTTTCAGTATGTTAATATGTTGGTCTGGGAGGGTGGGCTTCACCTATGGTATGTTTCTTTTACAGGACTATGGCTAACCCAATCAAACTGGTTCTTGGAATGTAAGAGGCCTGAATAGTAGATTTAAGAGGGCCTCGATGTTCCAATATTTAAAGGTAGTAAAGCCGCATGTCGTCCTTCTACAGGAGACCCACCTGGATGGCAGCAGAATTCTGGCATTACGTAAGCCCTGGATTCAAAAGGCATTTCATGCCACCTTCTCCACTTTTGCTAGGGGGTATCTATACGTATTAGTAGGGCAATTCCCTGCACAATTCACCAGGTGGTCACTGATCCGGGGGGAAGATATTTGGCTGTGGGTTTGGATATCTGCAACTGCAAAATGTTACTAGTTAATGTTTATGTTCCGCCTCCATTTAATATACAATTCTTATGTAGCGATACCCTCAACTTAAGAGAGCCACAAGTTTTGATTTGGGCCCTGAGTACAGCTTCCCCAACCCCCCGGCAATCTGCTCTACCCGCTCTGGCACAGTTAACCCACAGCAATTTCACATAAACAATCACTTATGCTTTAAATGTGGGTGTGTGGATTGATAACTCAGACTCATAGACAATGTTGTAAATAATAACTGAGTTTACTGCTGGTGGTAAGATAAAAGGGGATAACATGCATGTAACATTTGGTTCACAACACATAAGCAGGTCCCTGCAGTTATAAATCACAATACTGTGTGTGTGTGTACCAGCAATGGAAAGGGGATGGAACGCCACGTGGGGCGACCGTTACCTAAACACCCTGTGGTGTGATAACTAACTTATAACTATCTAACGGATCAGGCCTGATCCCTAACCATGAAACTCAGTCTTAGAAGAAACACAAATCTTCACCGGCACAGGATCTGTAAAGGTGGTGCACTTGAAGTATTTAAAACCATGTATTTGTAATCCAATAGTGGGTGGTAATTCTCCCTCACCGGAGGTGTTAGGCCTCGGAAGTCTAGTAGGCACAAAGTATAAAAGTAACAGTTTAAAGATGAGCTTTCGCTCGCTCACCACTCCGGAACACTTCCCTCAGTCCGGAACTTCCACCGGCTGTGTCGGTCCTCGTCCACGGCGGCTTCTGCGATCGGATCCCCGATCCAGATAACTTTAGAAGAGATGAGTCTGGATGCCACCCAGGCTCGCAAAGGGGGTGGAAGGCTCTTTGGTTCGCTCCACAGGCCCCAGGCTTCAGGCCTGGAACAGCACAGATCCGCACAGGTGTCTCTCTCTCTGCCTCCCCGTGTCCAAAGAGAGAGAGCTAGGCCTCGCCCCCTCCTTATATTCCTTCCCCCCGACTTCCCTCTCTCCGGAATTTCCTGTCTCTGATTAAAGGGGAACACCCCGCTACACACTCCCCCCACAGACATCTAACATTTTTTAGATCTGCAAAACATTTTAGCTTCAATGCGGTTGCATAGGATTGACAGAGGAGCCTCCCACCAATCATCATAGGATGGGGAGCTGTCCTGTCTACAGGTCGCTTCAGTGGGGGCGACCTGTCTAACTGTGCCAGAGAGTGAGCTGGGGTTGCCCTCCACCAAATGAACAGTGGAAGGATTGGAGCACTCGGTACTTCTTCTAGCGGTGGTAACAGAGTCCTCTGAGCTCTTTCCCAATTGAGGGTAGGTTAACTTCATGGGAGGCCTCACGACTCTGCGAGCTCTCTGCTCCCTTGGGACTTCAGGCTCTGGTGCCACAGGCTCTGTTTCAGGAACACTCTCTGACATCGTCACTGGTTCTGGGGCCTCTGTCTCTTCTTCATCTGAGTACAGGCCCGGAATATCTTCCCAGCATTCAGGCACGCCACTGGATGGAATGAACTCTGTAGCTTCTGGGTTCAGGGTCCCATCCTGCATATCCTCAGTGGGTGGAAAGTCTATGGTGGGATTTTCCGGGGTTGGGGAAGGCCATAGCCACTCCAGTTCTCCTCTCCCATCTTCACTTGGTTGAGAAGCCTGTCCACCTCTAGATCGAGAGGTCTGAGACCGAGTGTTGGGTCTGGGAGTATCCAAGATGGAAACAGATTCCGGTAGGTTCCTCACTGGAGGTATCCTGACTGCTTCTTTAAGCGGGAGTAAGTGGTTTCTGTGCCAGGTCTTCAAGGGTCCCACTCTCCCCTCTGGCTTTAACTTGTACACCGGTAGTCCAGGGAGTTTCCTACAAATAACGTAAGGTTCAGACCTCCACCTATCAGCAAGTTTGTGCTTCCCTGGGATCCCTAGGTTGCGTAGCAGAACACGGTCTCCAGGCTGCAGGTCTTGCACTCGAACCTTCAAATCATAGTTCCTTTTATTTCGGGCCCCTCTCTGGTCTGAGGCCGCTTGGGCTTGTTCATAGGCCGCTTTCAAATTATACCTAAGTCTGTCTACATATCCTTTGTGGGAGGTAGCAGAGGTATAGTCTAGAGAAATGCCAAAGGCCAGATCCACTGGCAATCTTGCTTCTCTCCCAAACATGAGGCGGTAGGGAGAGTAACCCGTCACATCACTGGTGGTGCAATTGTAGGCATGCACCAAAGTGGATATGTGTTGACTCCAATGCTGCTTCTTCTCTGTCTCCAGAGTCCCAAGCATGTTTAGCAAAGTCCGGTTAAACCTCTCAGGCTGGGCATCTCCTTGTGGATGATAAGGGGTAGTCCTGGTCTTTTCCACTCCCAGGGAGTCCAGTAGGTTCCGGATCAGGCGACTCTCAAAGTCCCTTCCTTGGTCGGAGTGGATTCTCTGTGGTAATCCATAGTGGACGAAGTATTTTTCTACAAGCACCTTAGCTACAGTGGAAGCCTTCTGGTCTCTGGTGGGGAACGCCTGTGCATAACGGGTGAAATGATCGGTTACCACCAGAACATTTCCTAATCCACTCAAATCGGGTTCGAGGCAGAGAAAGTCAATGCATACCAGATCCATTGGGCCTTGACTCTGTAGGTGGCCCATTGGGGCAGCTTGGTGGGGTAGAGTCTTCCTCTGGATGCATCGTGCACAGGTGTGGCAATACTCCTCCACTTCAGCCCTCATACAGGGCCAATAAAACCGGCTTCTGACAAGTTGGAAGGTTCTTTCAGCTCCCAGGTGACCATGCTGGTCATGTAAGGCAACCAGCACAGTCTCTCGGTGCTTCTCTGGGAGAAACAACTGCCATTTATCCTCGGAGTCATCAGAGGGGCCCCTTCGGTAGACCACTCCCTGATGGACCTGTAGCTTGTCTAGCTCCCTCCATAGCAGACGAGCCTCCTTGGAGGGGTGATGTCGAAGTTTCTCTGGACTCTCGTTTTCCAATGCTTCAAAGACCAATCTCCCCATGGGGTCTTCCAATTGGTCGCACCTCAGCTCCTTCTTAGACAGCTTCGGCAAGCATTCCTCTTCAAGTTGAGTCACCCCGCAGTAGTGTTTTGGGACTCCCACTGTGGTAACTCCTATCTCCTCGGCTCTGGAGCCCCCTCTGGCTTGAAATTCAGCCCCCTGACAAAGGGCTCGCACTCCCTCCGGTGCTACCTGAGTCCAGTCCTCCCAGTCATCAGCCATGGTATGAGATCTTCGGGACAGGGCATCTGCATCCCTATTTCCAGTCCCTGGTCTGTATTTAAGACTGAAGTTGAACCCAGATAATGCAGCCAGCCACCTGTGTCCTGTGGCATCCAGCTTGGCAGTGGTGAATAGGTAAGTCAGAGTGTTGTTATCTGTTTTTACTGTAAACTCTGCCCCATAGAGGTAGTCTCTTAGTTTGTCCACCACTGCCCATTTGAGGGCCAGGAACTCCAACTTATGAGTGGGGTAGTTCTTCTCCGAGGGGGTCAGACTCCGACTCACATAGGCCACTGGTCGCAGTTGCTCTTCATACTCTTGGTAGAGCACTCCACCTAGGCCTTCATGACTAGCATCAACATGTAACTCGTATGGTCTGGTGGGATCAGCATAGGCCAATACTGGGGCTGTGGTGAGGCTCCTCTTCAGGGTTCTGAAGGCCTCTTCACACCTGGGGATCCACTGATCTTGAACCGACTCCCCGGGTCTTCTGGGTCCCAAGCCATCCTCTTCCCCTTCAGTCTTGAGCAGTTCATTTAGGGGCTTGGCAATACGGGCAAACCCATCCACAAACCTCCTATAGTAGGAGCAGAAGCCCAGGAAAGATCTAAGTTCGGTGACTGTTGTGGGTCTTGGCCAGGAGGTAACTGCCTCCAACTTCTCAGGATCAGTAGCCACCCCCTTTTCAGACACTATGTGTCCCAGATAGTTCACCGAAGACTGGTAGAACCGACACTTCTCAGGCGAAAGCTTGAGTCCTTCCTCACTTAGTCTTCTCAACACTTTTTCCAGCCTCTCTTCGTGTTCTTCCAAGGTTCTCCCAAAGACAATGACATCGTCCAGGTATACAAGGACTTCAAGAAGGTTCATGTCTCCTACAGTCTTCTCCATAAGACGTTGGAAAGTAGCTGGGGCTCCAGACAGACCTTGGGGCATCCGATTGAATTCAAAGAACCCCACTGGGGTTATGAAAGCTGTCTTCTCCTTGTCTTCTGGATGCATAGGGATCTGATAGTACCCGCTCTTGAGGTCCATAACGCTGAACCATTTGGCTCCAGAGAGGCTCTGTAGGGCATCCTCTATCCTCGGAGTGGTGTATTGGTCGGGGATGGTTTTTCTGTTGAGAGTCCTGTAGTCTATACAGAGCCTCAATGACCCATTCTTCTTTCTGACCACCACTATGGGAGAGGCATAGGGGCTCCTGGACTCCCGTATCACACCAGTCCTCTTGAGTTCTGCAAGTTGTTCCCTTAGATCCTCCAGATCTGCTAGGGGGACCCGCCTGACTCTCTCTCGGAAGGGCTTGTCTTCCTGGAGGCGGATCCGATGGGTGGCACTCCTTGCACACCCCACATCGAACTCATCTCTGGAGAATATCTTCTCCCATCTAGTTAACTGGGTCTTGGCTCTCTCTTTCCAAACCCTGGATAGATTCAAGTTCTCCATGGACAGCTTCTCCCAAAGATCTCCTCTTTCACCCGTCCCCTTTACTTCTGACAGGGTAACCGGGGCAGCAGGGCTCACCTGGCCCAGCAGCATTCTGGCAGGGATTTCCATGGGGCCTCTGGTAGTGTTTCTAACACTCACTGGAACTCTACAATGGGCCTTCTTCAGATCCTTCAGCGGAATCACTTCTGGTATCACTTCCAGACCTGAGGACTCTCCTTTTGGGTCGGATTCCAGCACGACAAAGGGTCCAGGCTGCTCCCAAGTAAGCTTCACAGTGGCTCTGAGACAGGTTACTTCGCCAGGCTGCAACACTACCCTTCCTCTTCCAAGTCTCCACACCTTCCCTATCCCCTCCACCGGGGTCTTCTGCTCTAGGACCAGCCTTTGGTAAGCCGTCATCAGCATTGGATGGATCTTGGTGGCTGCTTGCCCCTTCTCTTCCACTAAAGGGGTCAGGAGTCTTCGGACCAGGTCCGTGTTCGTCCCTATTATAAGGGAGCTCTTGTTGGCCCCTGGCGGCCGAGGGCACACAACTGCCAGGGTGTCAAACACTTCGGCCTTCCCAGCCACAGATGGGTCAAAGGTCATCCGGATGGGCAGATAGCCATCATAGGGGAAACTCTGGGTTCCAATTCCCCATATTTCCAGCTCCTCTATGTTCTGGATGGGCAGATGACTCAAGTGCTTATCGTAGAAATCCTGGTATAGTAGGGTCACTTGTGCCCCAGTATCCAAGATGGCTCTGGTGTAGACTCCCTCCACTTGAATGGACACTACAGGAGATGGGCCTACCAGTTTCTCCGGATATGGCCTGGCAGGAGTCGCCTTCTTCTGGTCCTTTCCCTTCGGACTCTCTCTCGTCCATCTCCCTTTTGACTTTAGTCTTTCTTGGGCCTGGTATGCATCGATTTCCCTCCTTTTAATGGGCGCACAGACCTGCTGAGGGATATTATAGTTTTTCTTAGGTGTGCATTCCCTTTGGGGAATGCTGTGCCTCTTCTGAGGGGTCTGGCCCTCTCTCTTTGGGGTGTACCCCTGCTGAGGGATACTATAGTTCCTCTGAGGAGTTTTGTCTTTTCTCTTCCTTAGCTTCTCATTCAGTTTGGAACTCACTGAAAATGATGGGCACCCGGTCGGCTCCTTCACCGGGGCCCGCTGAAGTTTCCCGCCAGCTGTTTGGACTTTTCCTCAACTACCAGGCTTGGGCATACTCGCCTGAGATGTCCTTTTCCCCCACATTTGAAGCAGGCTCTCTGTATTGGTTTCATACAGCGGTTAGTGGTAGGGGTCTTTGGTGCCATGAGTGGTGAGACCTCTTCTGTCTGGGGTTTCACCAGACGAGTCATCAACATCGTCATCATCTCTAGTATTTCTTTCTGGGTCTGTAACAGCTCCTCCAGTCCAGTCTGACTTGTGGGGAAATGGTGAATAGGTGAAGACCATGATCCCTGTTCAGTGCTTGCTGTCAGTACACTAAGCTCCCGAGTGTCTGAAGGGACATCTATCTGTTGTACTTTGGCACTTGTGGTGCTAGGAGATTGAAGTTTCCTCTGTTTTTGGTCCTTCTCAATCTCCATCTTATCTGCTTCATTCATTTTCTCAATGAGGACCTCATCCGGAGTTGAGGGATCTTCCAAATGCTGCTTCAGCTGTAGCTTGATGTAGTCACTCCTCAATCCCGTAGTCACAGATCTCCGAAATTTCTTTTGGACTAGCTCGACTCCAAAATGCTCCCCATTTCCTTCATCCTTGGATGCAAACAACAGGCGGTCCTTGAGCTCAATGGCCCAGAATAGGAAGTTCTGAGGAGTCTCTCCACTCTCCTGGGTCATATTTATCAGTCGATGAAATAACTCAGCAGCATCTTCCTCCTCATAGTAGCTTTTCAGTATCCTCTTTAGCTGGTTCAGGGTCAATCCACCCTTCCTCTCTAACATGCCCCTGACACTTGAACCTGGGTTGATGGCGTGGATTACAGCCTCTCTAATTTCAGATTCCTGATATCCTTTCTGTAACCCCAACTCTATTTGGTGTAGGAGGTTGGTGTAGGACAGTTTGTCCTTCTGCCCTCTTTCTCCTATCTGGCCATCAATGCGGAAATCCTTCCGGATGGTTACTTCCTGCAGGCGACCCTGAGCTCGTTTCTTCGGTACCTTCCCAGTTTGGGCTTTATCTGACCATCTTTCTGATCCTCAGGAGCGACACATAACTCCTTAATGCGTTCAGCTATCATACTGGAAGTCTCCTGAAACCTCTCTTGTGTGTCACGGTACTGTCGTTTCAAATCAATCAGCTGTTGCTCTGCCTGCGATTTAACAGCAGCCCCTGCTTTCCTGTCCAAGGGTTCTAACTGCTTCTGACTGGGATGTGTCAGGTGAGACTCAGTCTTTCCGGACAATTTTATACTGGCACCGTGGAAGTTTTCAGGGACATCCTGTCCCCACTCTATCAGTGCATAGGTGCAGTTGGTCCTTGAGTCTGGTCTCATTGCGACCACGTAAGCCTTTCTATCCGGGGACAATATTTGTACCACTTCTTTAATTTGTTTCTCTCTCCAGTCACTCCCTGGAAGTTCAATGGCCACGCTCGCTTCTGAGCGTGTCCCTTCTGCTTCGCACCATTGGACTACTTTGGTGGGGTCCATGCCGGTAAGTCTTGGCGGGCTCTCACCGCTTTCTCAGTAATCCCGGATGTACGAGCCCCCACGTGTAGCGATACCCTCAACTTAAGAGAGCCGCAAGTTTTGATTTGGGCCCTGAGTACAGCTTCCCCAACCCCCGGCAATCTGCTCTACCCGCTCTGGCACAGTTAACCCACAGCAATTTCACATAAACAATCACTTATGCTTTAAATTTGGGTGTGTGGATTGATAACTCAGACTCATAGACAATGTTGTAAATAATAACTGAGTTTACTGCTGGTGGTAAGATAAAAGGGGATAACATGCATGTAACATTTGGTTCACAACACATAAGCAGGTCCCTGCAGTTATAAATCACAATACTGTGTGTGTGTGTACCAGCAATGGAAAGGGGACGGAACGCCACGTGGGGCGACCGTTACCTAAACACCCTGTGGTGTGATAACTAACTTATAACTATCTAACGGATCAGGCCTGATCCCTAACCATGAAACTCAGTCTTAGAAGAAACACAAATCTTCACCGGCACAGGATCTGTAAAGGTGGTGCACTTGAAGTATTTAAAACTAGAGGTCGACCGATATGGGTTTTTCGCTGGCCGATGCCGATATTTAGAAATTTGGGCGGCCGATGGCCGATTTTTGTGGCCGATTTTTGTGGCCGATTTTTGTGTGGCCGATTAAAAAAAAAAAAAAAAAAAAAAAACCCTCACCCACTCCACTCCTTCCTGCTTACTCCCGTCACTCTAGCACACACTTGATGTCCTCAGTACAGATGGCACTGGCAGGTGGCACTGGTTTGGAACTGGCAGGTGGCACTGGTGTGGAACTGGCAGGTGGCACTGATTGGCACTAGCAGATGGCGCTGGTTTGGAACTGACAGTTGGCACTGGCAGGTGGCACTGGTTTGGAACTGGCAGGTGGCACTGGTGTAGAACTGGCAGGAGGCACTGATTAGCACTGGCAGGTGGCACTGATTGGCACTAGCAGATGGCGTTGGTTTGGAACTGGCAGGTGGCACTGGTGTGGAACTGGCAGGTGGCACTGATTGGCACTAGCAGATGGCGCTGGTTTGGAACTGACAGTTGGCACTGGCAGGTGGCACTGGTTTGGAACTGGCAGGTGGCACTGGCAGGTGGCACTGGTGTGAAACTGGCAGGAGGCACTGATTAGCACTGGCAGGTGGCACTGATTGGCACTAGCAGATGGCGCTGGTTTGGAACTGACAGATGGCACTATTGGCACTGGCAAGTGGCACTGATTGGCACTAGCAGGTGGCACTGGTTTGGAACTGACAGATGGCACTGGCAGGTGGCACTGGTTTGGAACTGACAGATGGCACTATTGGCACTGACTGGCACTGATTGGCACTAGCAGGTGGCACTTGTTTGGAACTGACAGATGGCACTAGTTTGGGACAGATGGCACTGATTGGCAGTGGCGCTGGCTGGCGGTGGCGGGTGGCGCTGGCTGGCGGTGGCGGTGGCTGGCGCTGGCTGGCGGTGGCAGGTGGCGCTGGCTGGCGGTGGCGGGCGGCGCTGGCTGGCGGTGGGTGGTGCTGGCTGGCGGTGGCGGCGGGTGGTGCTGGCTGGCGGTGGCGGGTGGCGGTGGCGTTGACTGGCGCTGGCTGCCGGTGGCGGGTGGCACTGGCTGGAGGTGGCGGGTGGCACTGGCTGGCGGTGGCGGGTGGCACTGGCTGGCGGTGGCGGGTGGTGCTGACGGTGGCTGGCGGTGGCGGGTGGCACTGGCTGGCGGTGGCACTGGCTGGCGGCACTGACAGATTGCACTGATTTTGCAGACCCAGCAGCTAAATTACATCAGCCAATGATTGGGCTGCTTTAGAAAGGGGGCGGGGCCACATACACATAGCGACCCGCCCAGATACCATCCCATTAGCTGGTGTAATATAGCTGCTGGGTCCCGCCCACCCCGGCCGGGTCCCGCCCACCCCGACATCGAGCTGACAGCTCCTCTCTCTCTCTCCTTTCTGCTCACACACTCAGCGGCTCTGGCTGCATCAAGCGCCGCGCTGAGTGTGTGAGCAGAGAGGAGAGAGAGACAGAGAGGAGCTGTCAGCTCGATGTCAGGGTGGGCGGGACCCGGGCCGGGGTGGGCGGGACCCAGCAGCTATATTACACCAGCTAATGGGATGGTATCTGGGCGGGTCGCTACGTGTATGTGGCCCCGCCCCCTTTCTAAAGCAGCCCAATCATTGGCTGGTGTAATTTAGCTGCCGGGTCCCGCCCACCCCGGCCGGGTCCCGCCCACCTCCGACATCAAGCTGACAGCTCCTCTCTGTCTCTCTCTCCTCTCTGCTCACACACTCAGCGCGGCGCTTGATGCAGCCAGAGCCGCTGAGTGTGGAGAAGGAAGAATGAGCGGAGGTCAGTCTGAAATATCGGCCTAATCTTGATAATAAATCGGCCGATGCCGATTTATCAAAAATGGCCAAATATCGGCCGATATATCGGCCAGCCGATATATCGGTCGACCTCTATTTAAAACCATGTATTTGTAATCCAATAGTGGGGGGTAATTCTCCCTCACCGGAGGTGTTAGGCCTCGGAAGTCTAGTAGGCACAAAGTATAAAAGTAACAGTTTAAAGATGAGCTTTCGCTCGCTCACCACTCCGGAACACTTCCCTCAGTCCGGAACTTCCACCGGCTGTGTCGGTCCTCGTCCACGGCGGCTTCTGCGATCGGATCCCCGATCCAGATAACTTTAGAAGAGATGAGTCTGGATGCCACCCAGGCTCGCAAAGGGGGTGGAAGGCTCTTTGGTTCGCTCCACAGGCCCCAGGCTTCAGGCCTGGAACAGCACAGATCCGCACAGGTGTCTCTCTCTCTGCCTCCCCGTGTCCAAAGAGAGAGAGCTAGGCCTCGCCCCCTCCTTATATTCCTTCCCCCCGACTTCCATCTCTCCGGAATTTCCTGTCTCTGATTAAAGGGGAACACCCCGCTACACATATATGATTTATTTGTGAAGCTGTCCCCTCATGCACATCTCCCGCTCCTGATAATGGGGGACTTTAATGCTACCCTTGAAGCGTTGGACTCCTCCAATCCTGGGAGGGGGGGTCAGAGGACTTGCAGGCCTGGGCCTCGGTAGCTGGTCTGACTGAGATATGGCGATCTAAAAATCCTACAGACACATGTTATTCTCACCATTCTCAGTCACATCGCTCCTCGGCCAGGAGTGACTTGGCATTTGGTAATCAGGACCTGTTGTCATATGTGAGCGGGGTGGATTACCTCGCGAGAGGCTTGTCAGATCACAACCCACTCTCCATCTCCTTGTTCCTCCCGGTTGGCAGGGGCTCGAGGGGTTGAAGACTGTCTCTGGGATGGTTGCAGGATGACCAAGTATCGTCGCATCTCCTGGACTCGGTTACGGATTATTGGGCCAGAAATGCGGAGTTGGCAGATGCCTTTAAGGCGGTGATCCGAGGTGAATCTATAACAGCCATTAAGAGGGTGTATGGGTGGATCAGAATGCCGAAATCCAGATGTTGCAAGACAAGGAAAGGGAATGTGCGAATGTAAATGCTGCTGACCCTACAGACTCCTCTTATACTGCATTGTTGGAAGCCCGGAAGCAGCTTTCCTTGCATTGTAATAACTTGGCTCATACTGAGGCTAAGCATAGGGCTAACTTGTTGTTCTCAGAGGGCGACAAAAATAAGAAATTGCTGGCTAGGTTGGTTGCTGACTATAACCAAATTACACATATCCCAGTTATTAGAGGTCCAAATGGAGACTTGGTTAAAGATCCAACTGACATTTTAACTGAATTCCAGAACTACTTCTTAACCCTATATACCCCAATCCCACCTTATGACCCGTTGGCCTTAGACGACTTGCTGGGGGGCCTGGCCCTTCCGAGGTTGTCCGATGAAGACAATTGGAGGCCAAAATTACCAATAAGGAGGTGGCTTCTGCGATTTTTGCTTTTCCACCCTGACGGGTTTCCGGCCGATTTTTAGAAGACATATGTTGACCAACTGGCCCCCAGACTTACGACATTACTGGACTGTTGGGAACAAGGGGTGTGGAAAAAGACCTAACAGAACACCCACTCGGCGCCAGATCAATCCAACAGCTCCCTTAGCAGCATACACACCGTGTAAGAGTAATAAAATATAATTCACAATATACTTTAAAACACTAAGCAGCTGTTTAAAAGATATAAATAAAAAGAATGGTGGTAAAAAAATAAAACAGTTCAGTAATCTGAATCATTCATTTACAAAAAACAGCGCTAAAATTAAAATAATAATGATAGACCCGTGGTCAAAACCACTGATGAAAAAGTCCAGAACGTAGTGGGGTGATGTAACCAGTTCAAAGAAACAAAGGTGAGTATCAACATATGTCCTAGTGTGCACCTTCCACCAACAAAAACATTGATCGCAATCCACCGCGTGATGAATACTCCCCTTAGGGGGACAAACTCACCAGAGGCATGAATAAAGTAAGCCTTAGGTAAGATGTCTCATCAGCTACTCTGTTATGGATCATCACTAGTGATGAGCCGAACACCCCCGGGTTCGGTTCGCACCAGAACCCGCGAACGGACCGAAAGTTCGCACGAACATTAGAACCCTATTAAATACAATGGATGCGAACGTTCGAATTCTAAAGTGCTAATTATAACGACTATTATCCATGTTATTGTCCTAAACAGAGTTTGGGAACCCGGGTTCTGCACCAGGGGACATGTATCAATGCAAAAAGAAGTTTTAAAAACGGACGTTTTTCGGGAGCAGTCATTTTAATGATGCATAAAGTGAAAAAAAAAAAAAGACAAATATTCCTTTAAATATTGTACCTGGGGGGTGTCTAAAGTATGCCTGTGAAGTGCCACGTGTTTCCCGTGTTTAGAACTGTCCCTGCACAAAATTACATTTCTAAAGGAAAAAAAAAACCATTTAAAACTGCTTGCGGCTTTAATGCAATGTCTGGTCCCGGTAATATGGATGAAAATCTTTAAGAAAAATGCCATAGCTACCCCATCACCCCCCCCCCTACCCCAGCCCATTACCAGCCCCTTTGGGTCTTGTATGGATATTAAGGGGAACCCCGCACACAAAATAAAAAAGGCCCTATATACTCTGAACAGCCATATACAGGCGGTGCATACAAGACAGGGACTGTAGGTTTGTTCTTATGTAGAATCTGTTTGCAATTTTGAACAGGTACATTGTTTAAGTGTAGCTCCAGCCAAAAAATCTATTTTTAAGCTTTTTGGAAAACATAGGGAAGGGTTATCACCCCTGTAACATTTGTTTTGCTGTCTGTGCCCCTGTTCAGAACATTTCACCTGACTTTGCGTCCCAATGACAACTGTTTTTGAAATGTGGTGTTTTTATTGAAACAAGGATTGGTGATAAAGCATCAGTAGAGAGGAGACACCTTTCTCCCATATTAATTCTTACAGGAGAGAATTTTCCTTCCAAGGGGTAGATTTCCTCTCACTTCCTGTTGTCTTCTTCCGTTTGCAAGTAGTAATCGTTTGTAAGTTGGATGTTTGAAAGTAGGGACCTGCCGTATATACTCTGCAGAAATTGGCCCCTTAGGTGTTGGTGTTGGCACAACACTGTAAGCACTCACAGTTACTCTTGGTGGGTGCTGGAACGCCCTGCTGTCAACTATTATATCAGGAATTGTAATAACATATAATTGTTGAACAGTGGTAGTAAAAATTGGGCCTTTGATGGTGGTGCTGGTGCCACAACACTGTAAGGCCTGACAGTTACTCTTGGTGGGCGCAGCAATGGGCCCTGCTGTGAATTATTAGATCAATAATTATAATTGCATGCCCCTGTTGAACAGGGTCTGAAAAATTGGGCCTTTGGTGGTGGTGGTGGTGGTGGTGGTGTTGACACAACACTGTAAGGCCTGACAGTTACTCTTGGTGGGCGCAGCAATAGGCCCTGCTGTGAATTATTAGATCAATAATTATAATTGCATGCCCCTGTTGAACAGGGGCTGAAAAATTGGGCCTTTGGTGGTGGTGGTGGTGGTGGTGTTGACACAACACTGTAAGGCCTGACAGTTACTCTTGGTGGGCGCAGCAATGGGCCCTGCTGTGAATTATTAGATCAATAATTATAATTGCATGCCCCTGTTGAACAGGGGCTGAAAAATTGGGCCTTAGGCACTGGTGGCACAACACTGCAACCCCTCACAGATACTGTACTTGGAGCACAGCAATGAGCCCTGTTGCAAAGTATTGCATCAAAAATTGTAATTACTCGCCCCTGTTAAACAGGGGCTGAAAAATTGGGCCTTAGCCACTGGTGGCGGCACCCATAAACCTAAATGATCTTCCAAGCTATCATCATTAATCGGATCATTGAGGAGGAGGAGGAGGATAGCCAGTCATCATAACAGCACAGGCACTCAGCATCAGCATCAGTCTTGAAGGGATGTCACATTTTAAAATCAATTAGTCTGTTATATCAGCATCAGGTGTGTGGTAGCTGGTGGTGATCCAAGACTGGTTCATCTTGATGAAAGTCAGTCGATCAACCGAGTCGGTGGACAGGCGCACCCTGTGATCCGTGACAAATCCTCCAGCAGCACTGAATGTGCGTTCTGAAAGAACGCTGGATGCAGGACAGGCCAGTAGCTCAATTGCATACTGTGCAAGCTCTGGCCAGTGATCCATCCTCAAGACCCAGTAAGCCAGAGGATTTTCGGTGGGGAAGGTGTCCAAGTCTGACCTTGCCCCTAGGTATTCCTGCACCATGTATATCAGACGCTGGCGATGGTTGCTGGAACCGATCATACTTTGGGACTGCGGACTAAAGAATTGTCTGAACGCATCGGTCAGACGGCCACCTTCCCCACCGCTCCTTCTTTGACTGCCCGAAGCCTCAGCAACTCGTTGTCCAGGACCAGGAGTTTGTAACCTCCCAGTCTCTGGGAACGCGTTGCACAGACCTTTCTGCAAGGCCTCCCGGAGTTGTCTCATCCTCTGCTCCCTCTGCGACGGTAACATAAGGTCCGCAACCTTACCCTTGTACCGTGGATCAAGGAGAGTGGCCAGCCAGTAATGGTCCCTCTCCTTGATCCGAAGAATACGAGGATCCTTCCGCAGACTTTGCAGGATCAGGGAGGCCATGCAGCGTAGGTTAGCTGAGGCATTCAGTCAGGAGTCCTCTGGGTCACTAAGGATGACATGATCCGCAGCCACCTCCTCCCAGCCACGTACAAGTCCACTGGTTTCTTGGGACTGTAAATCATCCCTAAAAGACTGCTGCTGATGATGCTGAGTGCCAGCCTCCACCTCCATGCTGACACAATCCTCCTCCTCCTCCTCTTCCTGTACGATGGGTGGGACAGAAGGAACACTGTCTGGGTAAAGGGGGCCTTGAGAGGCAAGGAAGTCCTCCTCTTCCTGCCTCTGTTCTGCCTCAAGTGCCCTGTCCATTATTCCACGCAGCGTGTGCTCCAACAGGTGGACAAGAGGTACAGTGTCACTGATGCATGCACTGTCACTGCTCACCATCCTCGTGGCCTCCTCAAATGGTGTCAGGACAGTGCATGCATCCCTGATCATGCCCCACTGGCGTGGTGAAAAAAACCCGAGCTCCCCTGACCCTGTCCTGGTGCCGTAGTCGCACAGGTACTCATTGATGGCCCTCTGCTGCGTGTGCAGCCGCTGCAGCATGGCCAACGTTGAGTTCCACCTGGTGGGCATGTCACATATAAGGCGGTTCTTGGGCAGGTTCAACTCCTTTTGCAGCTCAGCCAGGCGAGCACTGGCATTATAAGATCTGCGGAAATGCACACAGACTTTCCTGGCCTGCCTCAGGACATCCTGTAAGCCCGGGTACCTGCCCAAGAACCGCTGCACCACCAGGTTAAGGACGTGAGCCATACAGGGCACATGGGTCAGTTGTCCCTGTCGGAGGGCGGAGAGGAGGTTGGTGCCATTGTCGCAAACCACCATTCCTGGCTTAAGCTGGCGTGGCGTCAACCACCTCTGCAGAGCAGACAGGACCTCTGCCCCAGTGTGGCTCCTGTCCCCCAAACACACCAGCGCAAGCACGGCATGGCATCTTTTTGCCTGCGTACTTGCGTAGCCCCTTGAACGCCTACGGAGCACCGCTGGTTCCGAGGACAAACCACAGGAAGAGGCCATGGAGGAAGAAGAAGAGGAGGGGGTGGAGGAGAGAGGTGTGTCACAACCAGTAGTAGCATTTTGGAGGCGTGGCGGTGGAACAACCTCCAACACTACTGCACCTTGTCCTGCATCCTTCCCAGCTGCCAAAAGAGTGACCCAATGGGCCGTGAAAGAAAGGTAACGTCCCTGTCCATGCCTGCTGGACCATGAGTCAGCGGTAATATGCACCTTACCGCTGACCGCCCTGTCCAGCGAGGCCAAGACATTGCCTTCCACATGCCTGTAGAGAGCCGGAATCGCCTTCCATGAGAAAAAGTGGCGTTTGGGAACCTGCCACTGAGGAACCGCACATTGCACAAACTCACGGAAGGGGGCCGAGTCTACCAACTGAAAAGGCAGCAGTTGAAGCGCTAGCAATTTAGCCAAGCTAGCATTCAACCGCTGGGCATGTGGATGGCTGGGAGTGAACTTCTTTCGACGGTCCAGCAGCTGGGGCAGGGAAATTTGCCTGCTAGAATCGGACGTCGGTGTACTGCTAGCAGAGTGGCCGCAAGTACTTGGCTGTGACACACCTAATTCTACACCTTCATTCCTCTCAGTGCAGGTTTCAGAGAGGACTGAAGGTATAGTGGGGTTGGAGATCCCAGCTGATGCGGTGCAAGGAGAGGTCCGCTTTGTTCTTTGGTGTGGGTCTTTAAGGTAGGCTTGCCAACGAGCTGCATGGCAGGTCAACATATGTCTGATCAAGCATGTGGTGCCCAAGCGGCTGATGTTTTGGCCACACGATATACGCTTGAGACATATGTTGCAAACAGCAGCTGTGCGATCTGATGCACTCGCCTCAAAAAAGGCCCACACCAAAGAACTTTTTGAATGACGGGCAGAGGCAGCGCCCTGCACAGGCAGAGCTCTGCGGTGTGATTCCGTCGGTGTGCTGCCCATACGCTGGCCACCCAAGGGCATCCTGCCTCGTTGGAGATGTGCCTCCTCCTCATCCTCCTCCTCCTCCTCTCTCCTATTAGGCACCCACGTGGAGTCAGTGACCTCATCATCCCCTCCCTCCTCATCACTGGAGCCAATCTGGCAGTATGCTGCAGCTGCTGGAGCATGACTGCCAGATTGGTGTCCTTCTTGAGCATCCCCTCTCTCTGCTCTCACGCTACTGCCTTCCTCTAGCTGGGTATCATCATCAGATCCTTCGAAACGCTGGGCATCCTCCTGGAGCATGTACCCAACACTGTGCTCATACAGTTCGGGGGACTCCTCAGGAGGAGGACATGGTGGGTCTAGGGAAGGAGTGACTAATGATGACATTGATACCAGAGAAGAGGACGCTTTGGCAGCTGCTTTGCCAGTACCCTGAGCCTGGGTGAGAGAGGATGAGGAGGATGAGGTGGGCTTGGTCATCCACTCTACCAAGTCTTCGGCATGATGTGGCTCAACATGTCCAGCTGCCGAAAAGAAGGACAAGCGTGTCCCATGGCCACGTGCTGATGACAATGCACCGCGTCCCCGACCAGCACTGTTGCCCCCAGACACAGAGCCTGCTTGCCCTCTTTTTTTGCCTCCTGACTGTCTGCCTCTCCTTGTTTGCCTTCCAGACATTTTAATGGATGGCCTGCAGGGAGATGGGAAAAACAGCAATAAGGGCTACCTTCAGGTGTATACTGTGCAGGAGGCTTAGCAACAAAGACACTGACACTGTCCCCTGCCTATCCTTCTCTGTCCCTAAACACAAGGATTTGCAATATGCTTCAGCAAGATTGGTTTAGCAGAGAATAGCACACTGACAGTTTCCCTCACTGTCCTTCTCTGTCCCTACAAACAAGGTTTAGCACAGAATAGCACACTGATAGTTTCCCCGAGTGTCCTTCTCTGTCCCTAAACTCAAGGATTTCAAATATGGTTCAGCAAGATTGGTTTAGCACAGAATAGCACACTGATAGTTTCCCTCACTGTCCTTCTCTGCCCCTACAAACAAGATTTAGCACAGAATAGCACACTGATAGTTTCCACGAGTGTCCTTCTCTGTCCCTAAACTCAAGGATTTCAAATATGGTTCAGCAAGATTGGTTTAGAACAGAATAGCACACTGACAGTTTCCCCGAGTGTCCTTCTCTGTCCCTAAAGTGAAGGATTTCAAATATGGTTCAGCAAGATTGGTTTAGCACAGAATAGCACACTGATAGTTTCCCTCACTGTCCTTCTCTGTCCCTACAAACAAGATTTAGCACAGAATAGCACACTGATAGTTTCCACGAGTGTCCTTCTCTGTCCCTAAACTCAAGGATTTCAAATATGGTTCAGCAAGATTGGTTTAGAACAGAATAGCACACTGACAGTTTCCCCGAGTGTCCTTCTCTGTCCCTAAACTCAAGGATTTCAAATATGGTTCAGCAAGATTGGTTTAGTACAGAATAGCACACTGACACTTTCCCTCACTGTCCTTCTCTGTCCCTACAAACAAGATTTAGCACAGAATAGCACACTGATAGTTTCCCTGAGTGTCCTTCTCTGTCCCTAAACTCAAGGATTTCAAATATGGTTCAGCAAGATTGGTTTAGCACAGAATAGCACACTGATAGTTTCCCTCACTGTCCTTTTCTGTCCCTACAAACAAGATTTAGCACAGAATAGCACACTGATAGTTTCCATGAGTGTCCTTCTCTGTCCCTAAACTCAAGGATTTCAAATATGGTTCAGCAAGATTGGTTTAGCACAGAATAGCACACTGATAGTTTCCCTCACTGTCCTTCTCTGTCCCTACAAACAAGATTTAGCACAGAATAGCACACTGATAGTTTCCACGAGTGTCCTTCTCTGTCCCTTAACTCAAGGATTTCAAATATGGTTCAGCAAGATTGGTTTAGAACAGAATAGCACACTGACAGTTTCCCCGAGTGTCCTTCTCTGTCCCTAAACTCAAGGATTTCAAATATGGTTCAGCAAGATTGGTTTAGGACAGAATAGCACACTGACACTTTCCCTCACTGTCCTTCTCTGTCCCTACAAACAAGATTTAGCACAGAATAGCACACTGATAGTTTCCCCGAGTGTCCTTCTCTGTCCCTAAACTCAAGGATTTCAAATATGGTTCAGCAAGATTGGTTTAGCACAGAATAGCACACTGATAGTTTCCCTCACTGTCCTTCTCTGTCCCTACAAACAAGATTTAGCACAGAATAGCACACTGATAGTTTCCACGAGTGTCCTTCTCTGTCCCTAAACTCAAGGATTTCAAATATGGTTCAGCAAGATTGGTTTAGGACAGAATAGCACACTGACACTTTCCCTCACTGTCCTTCTCTGTCCCTACAAACAAGATTTAGCACAGAATAGCACACTGATAGTTTCCCCGAGTGTCCTTCTCTGTCCCTAAACTCAAGGATTTCAAATATGGTTCAGCAAGATTGGTTTAGCACAGAATAGCACACTGATAGTTTCCCTCACTGTCCTTCTCTGTCCCTACAAACAAGATTTAGCACAGAATAGCACACTGATAGTTTCCACGAGTGTCCTTCTCTGTCCCTAAACTCAAGGATTTCAAATATGGTTCAGCAAGATTGGTTTAGCACAGAATAGCACACTGATAGTTTCCCTCACTGTCCTTCTCTGTCCCTACAAACAAGATTTAGCACAGAATAGCACACTGATAGTTTCCACGAGTGTCCTTCTCTGTCCCTAAACTCAAGGATTTCAAATACGGTTCAGCAAGATTGGTTTAGAACAGAATAGCACACTGACAGTTTCCCTCACTGTCCTTCTCTGTCCCTACAAACAAGGATTAGCACAGAATAGCACACTGACACTTTCCCTCACTGTCCTTCTCTGTCCCTACAAACAAGGTTTAGCACAGAATAGCACACTGACACTTTCCCTCACTGTCCTTCTCTGTCCCTACAAACAAGGTTTAGCACAGAATGACACACTGACACTCTCCCTACCTATCCTTCTCTGTCCCTAAACACAAGGAATCCAGGATTAGTAAAGGAAAAAAATGACACTGTCCCTGCCTATGCTTCTCTTTCCCTGCTCCGGAACACACTACACAAGGCCGCCGCGCTGGCGGCCTTTTATAGTGTGGGGCGTATACTAAACCCCCTCAGCAATAATTGGCCACAGGCATCCTGCCTGTGGCCAATCATTGCTCTCCTCGCTGCCAGCGCTGTGATTGGCCAAGCATGCGGGGTCACAGTGCATGCTTGGCCAATCACAGCGCCTGGATGACACTGCGATGGCGTAGTGCATTGTGGGCCGTTCGCGTCACTCGAATTTGGCGCGAACGGCCCAAATCGTTCGATCTTCATCGAACAGCCGATGTTCGAGTCGAACGTATGTTCGACTCGAACACGAAGCTCATCCCTAATCATCACCTTCCAGCAGGATCCACCGGTGTAGGGGCTCCAACACAGGTCATAAAATAACAAGAATAGCAGCACAATAGTGTAATACTATTTATTAAAACACTGATTCCCATACAACAGAAGACCCCTTTAACCTAACTACGTACATCAAAGACAGTAAAAAAGAGCATAAAAGAGCCCAAGAGGGTGCTATCAGCAATATCCAGCTGTTTTTCATCAGTGGTTTTGACCACGGGTCTATCATTATTATTTTAATTTTAGCGCTGTTTTGTGTAAATTAATGATTCAGATTACTGAACTGTTTTATTGTTTTACCACCATTCTTTTTATTACTGGACTGTTTACAAAAACGGACGCTTCCGGCCTCGATGCTAGACGCATATATGATTTTACTGCTCAAACCAGGAAAAGTCCCGCTAGAATGTTCTTCATACAGACCAATTGCCCTGCTAAATATGGATCTTAAGATCTTGACCAAAGTTCTGGCGAGGAGACTGGCTGATGTAATCTCCTCTCTGGTAGATATCGACCAGACGGGTTTTATGCCAGGGAAATCTACTGATACTAACTTGAGGCGACTTTTCAAACATCTGCAACTCCCTAAATTGGATTTGTCCTCTAGAATAATTGTATCCATTGACATCGAGAAAGCTGTCGATTGAATCGACTGGCACTTCATGCATACGGTCCTAGAAAAAATGGGTTTTGGCCCCTGCTTTCGACAATGGATCTCTTTTCTGTATAGTACACCCAGGGCGGCTATTCGCATGGGTAGTCATACTTCTGAGTATTTCCCTGTAGGTAGGGGCACCAGGCAGGGGTGCCCCTTGTCACCCTTGTCGTTGGAGGCCTCATTGGGTATCATGAATACATTTACCACATATTCAGGTCTAAAGGTTGACTGGAACAAGTCATCCATTTTACCTTTAGACGAAGGGGCTAAGGCAAAGGCAAACCCGAATTTACCATTAAAATGGGTCTCTCAGATTACTTATTTGGGGATTAAGGTTACGGCAGATGTGGCTGATTACATGTCCCTTAACCTGACGCCCCTCTTGACTTTTTTTAAGCAAAAAACGCAAGTCTGGCAAAAACTCCCACTTTCTTTAATGGGTAGAGTCAATCTTTTAAAGATGAAAATTCTACCGGTAATTTTGTACTTTCTCAGGAATGCTCCAGTTTGGATCCCAAAGTCATTCTTTAAGAAATTAGATGGTATCACCAGCTCGTTCCTTTGGGCCCCTAAACTGCCTAGAATAGGCTTGAAAGTCCTGCAGGAACCATGGGAGCAGGGTGGCTTGGCGTAAATATTACTTGGCAGGTCAATTGGTCTTTGTGCACAGATGGCTGGTCTCCGATGCTGGGGACTCGGCCACTGTTCTAGAGGCGGCTCACCTGGGTTCGTACAAATCCCTTCGGTTGGCCATCCACAGGAGCACTAAGCGAGATCTTCCTCTTACAGAATCAATGAAGGCCACTATTAAAGCATGGGAGGAAGCGGTGAAGCTGGCTTTCCCAAGTTACTTGGGGCACTCTTCTTCAGCCCCTCTTTGGATGAACCCGAAATTACACCAGTTTTATGCATTTGAGGATCCCATGGGGTAGGCGACTAAGGGTGTTAAACTTCTCAAGGATATTACACGAGACGGTGTACTGTTGACATTTGAACAACTCAAAACCAAACACGACCTTCCAAACTCTCAATATTTCCGTTATCTTCAATTGAGACATGCATTCCAATCCCAATTTAAAACTGAGAGTGTTGAATCCTTTCCTTCTGCATTGGAGATCTACTTATGACAGAGGAGCTTCCCAAAACACTGTCAGTGACGTATAAGGATTTGTTTAAAACTAGCCCCAAGGCAATGGTTGAATGTAGAGAACGCTGGGAGGCTGAGGTACTGGAGATTCAGGGGGATGATTGGGATGATATTTGGGACCATCCATTTAAACATCTAGTGGCAGCTAGAGACAGGCTGATCCAGTTTAAGTTCCTACATAGAGTGTACTATACTCCTGCTAGGTTGGCTTCGATTTACCCCTCCATTCCCCCAGAGTGTTGGCGATGCTCGTTTGCGCCAGCAGACGCGCATCATATATTTTGGAGCTGTTCTGGACTGGGGTAACTTCCTGTATAGCTTCCTGTATAGCTGACGTACTAAAGGTCCCGGTTCCATTGACAATCAGTGTGTGTCTCCTGGGTTTGGTGGAGGAGGTGGTTCCGTCCAGGGCTCACAGAACACTACATAACATATTGAACACTACTTAACATGGGAGGAAGGCCATCTTGCTTCATTGGAAAAAATCGGGGGGCCCCAGAACTAGTTTTCTGGAAAGGGTTAGTAAACTCAATGATCCCGTTCTACAAGGCGACATATATATCGAGAGGTTGCGGAAAGAAATTAGAAAAATTATGGAGGGCCTGGTATGATTCTGATCAAACAGTGGGTTAGTACATAACTGAATTAAGGCTGTGGGGCAGGTCCTGATCTGCATATGTTAATATCCTACAAAGGGTGGAGCCAGATATTCGCAGCAGGAGGTGGAAGAGGCTAATTGCTCATCCGGGTTTGTTATATTTTGATAAGGGGGGGAGGGGAACTGAGTAAGGGGTGGGAAGGGGGGGAGGTTCACTTTTGGTATAGGTGCTGTCAGTTGATGGTGTGTGTTTGTATATTTTTCTGCCGGCCATGTTAGCCGAATGCTAGACTTGGTGTTGTGCCAAGTCATTCGTGTGCTGTGTGTTCTGTCTTAAAAAATAAAAAACTCAATAAAAATAATTTTACAAAAAAAAAAGAATGTCTTTGTGTTCTGGGGAAATGGATGGTATGGGGAGACCATCCAGGAATCCCGTAATGGAAGTGTCGTTATTGGAAGTGTATGGACTATACAGCTTGGCGTAAAAATCGTGGAATGCTTCTAAAATTTTCGAGGGATTTGCCATGGTGCCCTGTCCTGTGATTCTTATCTTTGGGATTATATAAGGCTGCATTCACACCTGAGCGTTTTGTAGCCTGAAGCCTGAAGCTACAAAACGCTAGAGGGGAAAAAATACATTATTCTCTATGGAGATGGTTCACATCTCCACTCCATGTCGCCTGAAGCCGAACGCCTGAAGCTCAAACAAGTTCCGGACCCTTTTTTGTCGCGCGAATCGGGCAGATTGGGCGTTTTAGGATTCATATAATGTAATGGAAACGCCCGATTCAAGCGTCTAGCGCGACAACGACGTTTCGATGGGCGCAAATTCGCGCGACAAAACAATGGTAAAAACGACGGTAAAAACGCCCGAATCGCTACGCTCAGGTGTGAATGCAGCCTAAGACTGAATTCGGGGTGACAATTTAGCTGCCAGCATGGAACCCAGCTTGTCCCCCTGGGTATAAAATCTATTTTTATTCCAGCAAATTTGTTTTTCAGCTTTTACCATGAGTGCCAAGTTGAGCTCCAGCCTGGCTTTGTCGAGTTGGGCCATTGTAGTGGGGGACGGGTTATTTTTGTGTTGGGCTCGTAACGTTGTGTACACTTTGTCTAATTTCTTGATGTCTGCCTCTCTTTCTCGTTTTATTTGCCTGGCCAGCCAAATGATTTCCCCTCGGATGTAGGTTTCCGCATAGTGGGCTGCCCACATGGTTTCCGCAATCAACATTGTTGTGAAAGTATTCCTGTAGTGATTTATCTATCATAGTAACCCTAATGAGGTCAGAGAGGATGGACTCATTCAGTCTCCAGTGCCTTTGGCCAGATTTTGGGGATTGTAAGTGACATGATCACTATTGAGTGGTCAGACAGGACCGTGTCTCTGATCGATCCTTGCGTATGAGTTGTGAGGATTGGAGTAATGTGTGAAGTCTTGCTTAGTTGGGTTAACTCTCTCCAGACGTCTGCCATTCCCTGGGCATGTATTAGCTTGGCTATTTTGAGGCTTACTTTGGTTGGGCGGGTCAGTTGGGATCTAGGTGGCTTAGATTTATCTAGTCCTTGGTCAAAGGCTACATTGGAGTCTCCACCGAAAATGACTGTGCCCTCCAGGATGGGGGCTAGTGTGTCAAAAAGGTACCTAAAGAAAGCCGCTTGTCCTTTGTTGGGGGTGTAGTATGAGATTAGGGAGTATAGTTGACCCTCGATTGTTCCCTTAACTAAGATGAATCTGCCCTCCGGGTCTCTAGTGTCTGAGAGCCAATTGAATTTGCATGATTTTGAAAATACAATGGCTACCCCCTTAGTTTTATTTTCAGCGTTAGCTAGATAGAAGTTAAGGAAGTGGGAGTGTAGGAACTTGGGACTGTAACAAGATCAAAAGTGGGTTTCTTGAAGCATGACAACATCCAATTTTGAGTATTTGTAATTGTTAAAAAAAATTATACGAATAAGAGGTGAATTCATGCCTTGGACGTTGTTAGTGGCAATCTTTAGAGTATTCTGTGTGGTGTTAGCCATCAAACAGAATAGAGGTGCGCAAAAGGATCTACCGTTACTTACCTCAGGGAGTATTTTCCTTTATATGGATGTAGAGGGGCTTCCATGTCAGAGCATTTGGTGTCTTGGAGACTGTGTATGCCAGGCAAGGTGAGTTTCTGAAAGAAACAAGGTAGTTAGGAGATGCTCAATAGGAGGAAGAATAGGAAGAGGAAGGAGAAGAGGGACAGTAAGCAAGGGGTTTTCTCCCTAGGCTGGTATCTGGACCCTGGGGGGAGAAAAGGACCCTAGGGACCATCTCACAAGGAGAAGTGAGAGAAAAAAAATATCCAAACCAGAAAGGCTTGGAAGTCCCATCCCCCGAAAACCGAAAGGATTCTAAGGGATAGAAGGAGGCACATGTGAGCCACCCCAGACCAGGGCGACCTTAAAAACTGTAACAGTTGAACTTGTGTTAAATTATAGCCGTAGTGGGGGATCAAATGACCCCAGGACCCATCTCCCCCACCCCGATAGTAAAGATGGGGAGGGGAAGTGGACTGGGTGGGCCAGCAAATGTAGCCCATATGGCTCCAGAGCGGAAGTCATTAGCCAGTTATTTGAGGTTGTCCTCCCTCCACCATAGCAGAGAGTGGGCTGCTGGGATTTCCGTCTCTGGTAGCAAAGGGAAATCTGTCAAACAAAAACAGAACTGTTAAAGGAACATGGGAGGAACACAGGAAAAACGACTCCTGGAGATGGAGTCAGTCATATCAAAAAGGTGAATGGTCAAATGCGTTGACAGACATCCATCCAGGACCAGAACTTTTCAGAAGATGGCTATTCATGGAGGGCCATTGTGTGAAGATATTTGGGTCTTTGGCTTGTTCAAAAGGAGGTTCAGTAGACTTGCTGGTGGTGGTCTTTTGGTGGATCCTGAAGTGGAGGACGATGTCTCCATATCCATCTCCTGAGAAATTATTTGCACCGGGTGGCCTTGGCATGACAGCTGGGGCATGGGTCAAGATTGTTTCTTAACCGCTTCTTTAAAGGGGTTGTAAACGTTTGTGTTTTTTCACCTTAAGGCATCCTATGCCTTAAGGTGAAAAAACACCTTGCAGTGCCCAGCCCCCCGTTTTACTTACCTGAGCCCCGAATTTCTGGGGGCACATCCCCGCCATCGCTCTCTCCACAGGTTCCTGGCTCTTGATTGGATAGATTGATAGCAGTGCAACCATTGGCTCCCGCTGCTGTCAATCACGCGGTGCCGGGGGGCGGGGCCGAGTCATACATTCGGTGGCTATGGACGCCGAATAAATGACTCAGGAGCGCACCCACAAGGTAACCTCCTCGGGAGGAGCCGAGAGAGTGGCCGTGGATCGGGCCACTCTGTGCAAAACGAACTGCACAGTGGAGGTAAGTATGACATGTTTGTTATTTAAAAAAAAACAAAAAACCTTTAGTGTCGTTTTAACTGCGTAGAAGTCGGGCTTGGCTAAGATGTCTCTGGGAGAGCCATCCTTCCTGGGGGGTCCCAGGGCTCTATGGGCTCTGTCCAGCTCCAGGCGGTGTTGCGGGACATTCGGTATCAGCGTTTTCATTAGATCTTGTGTTGCCGCTCCGGCAGTCCCCGGATCCTGAAATGATACCTTCTGGACCTGTTTTCTAAGTCGTCTATGTGCGATAAGGCAATGTCCAGTTGTTCATAGTAGTTCAGAGTTTGGATAAGGTCAGAGTTCTGATTAGATACTGCAGCAATCTGATTCAGTTTACTTTCCATTGCTTCCATCCTGGAGCCTATATTTTGGAGGTCCACCTTTATGTCTCCAGTGATTTTAGCTGTTGTGGATGCCAATCCCCTATCCAGGAGGGCTGATAGTTTGTGGTAAAGGTCTGCTGTGTTAAAGAGGTGGTCTTGGGCTGGGATTCCATGGTTAGGAAAGTCTGTAGGTGGATACTGCAGGCCCTGCAGGGGAAAAAGTCGGATCTCCAAAAGAGTGGCTGAGTAGGGATTCTGTGGAGGCGTCATAGCCTGCTGGCCATATCCATGAGACACAGGGGTGTAATTCACAGTGGCAGGAGGTAACACTTGCCTGTGTTCCTTCTGTGTGTTGAGCATGAGCCTGTGTGGCTGCAGCGGCCGCGTCGGCTATCTTGGTAGACCCGGTCCGGGTGGATGCTTCAAAATCCGGCCCCAGATTACGCTTGACGGATGGATTTAGCTTGCAGGGGTGCAGGGGTGCTCCCCGGTGGTGTGGGGGGGCAAATCACTTGCTCAGGCTGGCCTTGGGTAGCGGTAGAAGTTGCTGCGGGTGCCGCTGGTCTGGCATGGTGCGGAGCTCCGGGCTCAGGTGGCAATCTCGGAACTCTTTCACATGCGCACTTCGATATAAATATTTTGGGTTACCATATAAAGCTCTCTTGCCTCACAAGCTCTGCCCAGGGAGGGTGTATTGATGCTGTTTTTCTTTTACTCCCATGCCTGCTGTCTGGGGAGGGTGTGCTATGTTACAGTCCTAAGTCCCTCCACAGACAGGGGGCAATCTGGTTCCAGGCAGAGATCTCCTGCAATAGAACATTTTTCAGGTATATACCCTTTCCTTGGTAAGTGTCTGGGGAATGTGTGGTTTTATGTGGGGGTAGGTCCACTTGTCTTAACCATCTCTGCTCCTTTCTCCCATCAGATTTGCTGTAGTGTGATTGTTAGTGGTTTTGTCTTACATACGTATGGCCATGAGCGAAAGACTGCAAAATACCTTTCTTTTCTTGTTTTTGTGAGCTTAGCTTTCCTGGAAATAAAGAAACAAAAACATTTTTGATGAATATAAACTTTTTTTTTGAAAAGTCCGTATTCCAAATGTTTGGCCCCTACTTATCAACCGCTGACCTCTCCACAATACTACCTTGGGACCACTATGTGCAGGACAATGGTGGTAGTTATGATAGGGCTCAGCGTGTGCAGGAAAATAGAAATGTTGATTTTTAAATATAACTGTAGCGCACCCACCTTTCTCCCACCCTGCATTTAACTTGGCTCCTCGCAGGAGGAAGAAAGGCACACCGCAGCACAAGCCCGTACCCTCCTGTGTACAGAGGTTGAGCGGTGTTGTTGTTGGGTCTTGTCCACAGCCAGAGCCAAAATCCTCCTGAGAATGATTCTCACCTCTACCGTGGGTAGAGACAAGTCCTTGACTTCCCCAGTAACATGAATGTCCACACCAGCTGAAACTCCAATTTAAGATTTATTCTCACTTTGCAATAAACAGTCTTTTGGATAGGAAAAAGGTTGGAGCAAGGAAACAGGACAGCCCAAGGTGTGGAGGAGGTCCAGGCACAAACGTAGCTCAATCTTTACTACTCAGATTCTCAAGCAGTATACCAGGCGCACAGTCTCTGCCACAGACCGTGAGGTTGGTCTCTGCCACAGACCTGGTGAATAAGGCCACTGACCTGGTGGAATTAGTCTCTGCCACAGACCTGGTGAACGTGAATTTCCTTCTTAGAACATGGCCCCTGTCAGGGAGAAGACATCCCTCTAGAGAGTCAACAGACCCTTCCTTCACCGTGACTTCCGCATCGGTCCTTCGGAATGATCCTCCCTTCTCTGAGAGTGCGGGTCCCCTCGCAAGGCGGCACCCTGGACTCCTTAATCCCTAGTGGGCCCCAGCCGAAAGTGCTGGGCCCCGGACCTTTTCCGCAACCCCTGGGTCTTCATACCCAGGCGAACAGGACAGCAGGGTAGTACCTCATCCCAGGCCAAAGGTGCCTGAGATGGAACAGGAACACAGCCTCCGGGCCTAGGGCACCCGGAGATGAACCTCACTCACTCCCAGGCTGAAGGTGCCTGGGCGTGGACCCCGATCAGGAGATGTCTGCCCCTTTTATATCCTCTCCCGGCATGCACAGCAGGTTCCCCGTCCCACTGCACAACCGCCGAGAGGGGACACAAAAGGCACAGCACTACGCTCGTGGTTCAACCCTGGCCCAGAATGGCAGCGCCACCCGCAGGCCACAGGGAACTCATCACCAGCATTATCCCCTGAGGACAAAAATGGTCCATAACCCCTAACAAATTAAGGTGTCTGAGCCTAATTACCACTGAGAGACTCCCCCTAAATTGACCACCCGCTACATAACATTATGATAAATTGTATAAAAATAGTTTTACTATAAAAAAAAATAAAAAAATTCAGTAGGACTCAAATTTTAATAACTTTCAAAATAGCAATGGAGAGCCTTGAACCCCAGACAGGAGCACTGAGCAATCTGGGATGCACTAACCAATCTGGGTTCACACTTAAAACGGAGCTCCACCCAAAAGGGGAGGTTCTGCTTTAAGCCCTCCTCCCCCACTCCTGTTTGTGAAATGGAGCTTTTGGGGAGGAGGGGGGAGCAGGCGCCTGATTTTGACAGATACCTGCTCCCACTTCCGCTCTGACCGCCCAGCTGGTCTAAAGCTGAAGTTCTCCCTCCCGAAGTCTTCTGGGACACATGACAGGTCCCAGAAGATGGCTGGACCATTCACTGTGCGCAGCGCCGCTCGCGCATGCGCACTGGGCACCCGGCTGTGAAAGTGCAAGCTGTCACAGCCAGGTGCCCGTAGTAAAGATGCTGGCCCCGGCGAGAGAGCACACAGGGAGAACACGGCTGGGGTAATCACACCGCTGGATCGTGGGACAGGAGAGTGCCCGTTTATTAAAAGTCAGCAGCTACAGTTTTTGTAGCTGCTGACTTTAAATTTTCACTTAAGAGACCGGAGCTCCTCTTTAAACTTGCTTGTTATTTGTGTATGTTTTTTCTCAATGTCAAAAGTTTACTGCTCCCCAACATTTAGAGTGCAGCATTATTTTTGTTTAATTTGTTCTGTTAGATGAGATATTCATTTAGGTCCCTATCACACAAAGGGTCCGATTAGGTCCGCTAAAAAGACTTACAGCCCATTCACCCCTATGGACTGGTGGGTGTAAATGGACTTGTGTCTGTTTGCACCTGCCCAAATCCCATCTGATCCGGTCTGCTAAAGAAAAAAATGAATGGGAATCCATCCTCTGTCTAGGCGGATCAGATTGGAGGGCAGGCGGTAATGGACAGTGGAGTCTGTTTACTCACGGCTGCCTGAAGAGCAGAACAGGCTCTGTCTGTGTCCGCTCTGCATAAACTGAGTGGACACAGATGACTCATCTGCCCACTCAGCTCTAGGGATGAGCTCGGTGTTCGAGTCGAACATAAGTTCGACTCGATCATCGGCTGTTCGCAGCGTTCGGCGAACAACGAACGATTTGGGCCATTCGTGCCAAATTCGAGTGACGCGAACGCCCCACAATACACTGCGCCATCGCAGTGTAATCCCGGCGCTGTGATTGGCTAAGCATGCACTGTGACCCTGCATGCTTGGCCAATCACAGCGCCGGTAGCGAGGAGAGCAATGATTGGCCACAGGCAGGATGCCTGTGGCCAATTATAGCTGAGGGGGTTTAGTACACGCCCCACACTATAAAAGGCCGCCAGCGCGGCGGCCTCGTGTAGTGTGTTCCGGAGCAGGGAAAGTGAAGGATAGGCAGGGACAGTGTCAAATCTATTCTTTGCTAAACCTTGTGTGTAGGGACAGAGAAGGATAGGCAGGGAGAGTGTCAGTGTCATATTCTTTGCTAAGCCTTGTGTGTAGGGAGAGAGAAGGATAGGCAGGGAGAGTGTCAGTGTCATATATTTTGATAAACCTTGTGTGCAGGGAGAGAGAAGGATAGGCAGGGGACAGTGTCAGTGTCATATTCTTTGCTAAACCTTGTGTGCAGGGAGAGAGAAGGATAGGCAGGGAGAGTGTCAGTGTCATATACTTTGATAAACCTTGTGTGCAGGGAGAGAGAAGGATAGGCAGGGGACAGTGTCAGTGTCATTGTTGCTAAGCCTCCTGCACATTATACACCTGAAGTTAGCCCGTATTGCTGCTTTTTCCTGGTGTGTTACACCAACAGGCATTTGCGGCACTTACAGCGGGCGGAGTGTGCCTCCTGATCATATTACACCTGAAGTTAGCCTGTATTGCTGCTTTTTCCTGGTGTGTTACACCAACAGGCATTTGCGGCACTTACAGTGGGCGGAGTGTGCCTCCTGATCATATTACACCTGAAGTTAGCCTGTATTGCTGCTTTTTCCTGGTGTGTTACACCAACAGGCATTTGCGGCACTTACAGCGGGCGGAGTGTGCCTCCTGATCATATTACACCTGAAGTTAGCCTGTATTGCTGCTTTTTCCTGGTGTGTTACACCAACAGGCATTTGCGGCACTTACAGCGGGCGGAGTGTGCCTCCTGATCATATTACACCTGAAGTTAGCCTGTATTGCTGCTTTTTCCTGGTGTGTTACACCAACAGGCATTTGCGGCACTTACAGCGGGCGGAGTGTGCCTCCTGATCATATTACACCTGAAGTTAGCCTGTATTGCTGCTTTTTCCTGGTGTGTTACACCAACAGGCATTTGCAGCACCTACAGCAGGCGTAGTGTGATTCCTGCAAAATATACTCCTGAAGCTAGGCCTTATTGCTGGTTTTCCCATTTCCCTGCAGGCCATTAGAATGTCTGGAAGGCAAACAAGGAGAGGCAGACAGTCAGTGGCAATAAAAGAGGGCAAGCAGGCTCTGTGTCTAGAGACAACAGTGCTGGTCATGGACGCGGTACATCGCCATCAGCACGTGGCCATGGGACACGCTTGTCCTTCTTTTCGGCAACTGGACGTGTTGAGCCGCATCATGCCGAAGACTTGGTAGAGTGGATGACCAAGCCCTCCTCATCCTCCTCATCCTCTCTCACCCAGGCTCAGGGTACTGGCAAAGCAGCTGCCAAAGCGTCCTCTTCCCTGGTATCAATGTCATCATCAGTCACTCCTTCCCTAGACCAACCATGTCCTCCTGAGGAGTCCCCCGAACTGTTTAAGCACAGTGTTGGGTACATGCTCCAGGAGGATGCCCAGCGTTTCGAAGGGTCTGATGATGATACCCAGCTAGAGGAAGGCAGTAGCGTGAGAGCAGAGAGAGGGGATGCTCAAGAAGGACACCAATCTGGCAGTCATGTTCCAGCAGCTGCAGCATACTGCCAGATTGGCTCCAGTGATGAGGATGGAGGGGATGATGAGGTCACTGACTCCACGTGGGTGCCTAATAGGAGAGAGGAGGAGGAGGAGGATGAGGAGGAGGCACATCTCCAACGAGGCAGGATGCCCTCGGGGGGCCAGCGTAAGGGCAGCACACCGACGGAATCACACCGCAGAGCTCCGCCTGTGCAGGGCGCTGCCTCTGCCCGTTATTCAAAAAGTTCTTTGGTGTGGGCCTTTTTTGAGTCGAGTGCATCAGATCACACAGCTGCTGTTTGCAACATATGTCTCAAGCGTATATCGCGTGGCCAAAACATCACCCGCTTGGGCACCACATGCTTGACCAGACATATGTTGACCTGCCATGCAGCTCGTTGGCAAGCCTACCTTAAAGACCCACACCAAAGAACAAAGCGGACCTCTTCTTGCACCGCATCAGCTGGGATCTCCAACCCCACTATACCTTCAGTCCTCTCTGAAACCTGCACTGAGAGGAATGAAGTTGTAGAATTAGGTGTGTCACAGCCAAGTACTTGCGGGCACTCTGCTAGCAGTACACCGACGTCCGATTCTAGCAGGCAAATTTCCCTGCCCCAGCTGCTGGACCGTCGAAAGAAGTTCACTCCCAGCCATCCACATGCCCAGCGGTTGAATGCTAGCTTGGCTAAATTGCTAGCGCTTCAACTGCTGCCTTTTCAGTTGGTAGACTCGGCCCCCTTCCATGAGTTTGTGCAATGTGCGGTTCCTCAGTGGCAGGTTCCCAAACGTCACTTTTTCTCACGGAAGGCGATTCCGGCTCTCTACCGGCATGTGGAAGGCAATGTCTTGGCCTCGCTGGACAGGGCGGTCAGCGGTAGGGTGCATATTACCGCTGACTCATGGTCCAGCAGGCATGGACAGGGACGTTACCTTTCTTTCACGCCCCATTTGGTCACTCTTTTGGCAGCTGGGAAGGATGCAGGACAAGGTGCAGTAGTGTTGGAGGTTGTTCCACCGCCATGCCTCCAAAATGCTACTACTGGTTGTGACACACCTCTGTCCTCCACCCCCTCCTCTTCTTCTTCCTCCATGGCCTCTTCCTGTGCTTTGTCCTCGGAACCAGCGGTGCTCCGTAGGCGTTAAAGGGGCTACGCAAGTACGCAGGCAAAAAGATGCCATGCCGTGCTTACGCTGGTGTGTTTGGGGGGCAGGAGCCACACTGGGGCAGAGGTTCTGTCTGCTCTGCAGGGGCAGGCCGAGAGGTGGTTGACGCCACGCCAGCTTAAGCCAGGAATGGTAGTTTGCGACAATGGCACCAACCTCCTCTCCGCTCTCCGACAGGGACAACTGACCCATGTGCCCTGTGTGGCTCACGTCCTTAACCTGGTGGTGCAGCGGTTCTTGGGCAGGTACCCGGGCTTACAGGATGTCCTGAGGCAGGCCAGGAAACTCTGTGTGCATTTCCGCAGATCTTATAATGCCAGTGCTCGCCTGGCTGAGCTGCAAAAGGAGTTGAACCTGCCCAAGAACCGCCTTATATGTGACATGCCCACCAGGTGGAACTCAACGTTGGCCATGCTGCAGCGGCTGCACACGCAGCAGACGGCCATCAATGAGTACCTGTGCAACTACAGCACCAGGACAGGGTCAGGGGAGCTCGGGTTTTTTTCACCACGCCAGTGGGGCATGATCAGGGATGCATGCACTGTCCTGGCACCATTTAAGGAGGCCACGAGGATGGTGAGCAGTGACAGTGCATGCATCAGTGACACTGTACCTCTTGTCCACCTGTTGGAACATACGCTGCGTGGAATAATGGACAGGGCACTTGAGGCAGAACAGAGGCAGGAAGAGGAGGACTTCCTTGCCTCTCAAGGCCCCCTTTACCCAGACAGTGTTCCTTCTGTCCCACCCATCGCACAGGAAGAAGAGGAGGAGGAGGAGGAGGATTGTGTCAGCATGGAGGTGGAGCCTGGCACTCAGCATCATCAGCAGCAGTATTTTAGGGATGATTTACAGTCCCAAGAAACCAGTGGACTTGTACGTGGCTGGGAGGAGGTGGCTGCAGATCATGTCGTCCTTAGTGACCCAGAGGACTCCGGACCGAATGCCTCAGCTAACCTATGCTGCATGGCCTCCCTGATCCTGCAAAGTCTGCGGAAGGATCCTCGTATTCTTCGGATCAAGGAGAGGGACCATTACTGGCTGGCCACTCTCCTTGATCCACGGTACAAGGGTAAGGTTGCGGACCTTATCTTAGCATCGCAGAGGGAGCAGAGGATGAGACAACTCCGGGAGGCCTTGCAGAAAGGTCTGTGTAACGCGTTCCCAGAGACTGGGAGGTTACAAACTCCTGGTCCTGGACAACGAGTTGCTGAGGCTTCGGTCAGTCAAAGAAGTAGCGGTGGGGAAGGTGGCCGTCTGACCGATGCGTTCAGACAATTCTTTAGTCCGCAGCCCCAAGGTATGATCGGTTCCAGCAACCACCGCCAGCGTCTGATATACATGGTGCAGGAATACCTAGGGGCAAGGTCAGACTTGGACACCTTCCCCACCGAAAATCCTCTGGCTTACTGGGTCTTGAGGATGGATCACTGGCCAGAGCTTGCACAGTATGCAATTGAGCTACTGGCCTGTCCTGCATCCAGCGCTCTTTCAGAATGCACATTCAGTGCTGCTGGAGGATTTGTCACGGATCACAGGGTGCGCCTGTCCACCGACTCTGTTGATCGACTGACCTTCATAAAGATGAACCAGTCTTGGATCACCACCAGCTACCAAACACCTGAAGCTGATATAACAGACTAATTTATTTTCAAATGTCACATCCCTTCAAGACTGATGCTGATGCTGAGAGACTGTCCTGTTATGTTGACTGACTATCCTCCTCCTCCTCAATGATCCGATTGATGATGATAGCTTGGAAGAACATTTTTGTTTCTGGGTGCCGCCACCAGTGGCTAAGGCCCAATTTTTCAGCCCCTGTTTAACAGGGGCATGTAATTACAATTTTTTATGCAATGCTTTGCAGCAGGGCTCATTTCTGCACTCCAACTAGAGTATCTGGGAGAGGTTGCAGTGTCGTGGCACCAGCACCAGTGGCTAAGGCCCAATTTTTTAGCCCCTGTTTAACAGGGGCGTGTAATTACAATTTTTGATGCAATACTTTGCAACAGGGCTCATTGCTGTGCTCCAAGTACAGTATCTGTGAGGGGTTGCAGTGTTGTGGCACCAGTGCCTAAGGCCCAATTTTTCTGCCCCTGTTTAACAGGGGCATGTAATTACAATTCTTGATCTAATAATTCACAGCAGGGCCCATTCCTGCGCCCACCAAGAGTAACTGTGAGGCCTTACAGTGTTGTGTCAACACCACCACCACCACCACCAAAGGCCCAATTTTTCAGCCCCTGTTCAACAGGGGCATGCAATTACAATTCTTGATCTAATAATTCACAGCAGGGCCCATTCATGCGCCCACCAAGAGTAACTGTGAGGGCTCACAGTGTTGTGGCAACACCAACATGTAAGGGGCAAATTTCAGCTGAGTATATACGGCAGGCCCCTACTTTCAAACATCCAACTTACAAACGACTCCTCCTTGCAAACGGAAGGATACAACAGGAAGTGAGAGGAAATCTACCCCTAGGAAGGCAAATTCTCTCCTGTAAGTGTTAATATGGGAAAAAAAGTGTCTCCTCTCCACTGATGCTTGTTTCAATAAAAAACGCAAATTTTCAAAAAACATTTGTCATTAGGACGGAAAGTGAGGTGAACTGATCTGAACAGGTGCACACTGCACAGACAGCAAAACAATGTTACAGGGGTGATAACCCTTCCCTATGTTTTCCAAAAAGCTTAAAAATAGATTTTTTGGCTGGAGCTACACTTAAACAATGTACCTGTTCAAAATTACAAACAGATTCTACATAAGAACAAACCTACAATCCCTGTCTTGTATGCACCGCCTGTATACGGCTGTTCAGAGTATATAGGGCCTTTTTTATTTTGTGTGCGGGGTTCCCCTTAATATCCATACAAGACCCAAAGGGGCTGGTAATGGGCTGGGGTGGGGGGGGGGGGGGGGGCTGTGATGGGGTAGCTATGCCATTTTTCTTAAAGATTTTCATCCATATTACCGGGACCAGACATTACATTAAAGCCGCAAGCAGTTTTAAATGGCTTTTTTTCCTTTAGAAATGTAATTTTGTGCAGGGACAGTTCTAAACACGGGAAACACGTGGCACTTCACAGGCATACTTTAGACACCCCCCAGGTACGATATTTAAAGGAATATTTGACTTTTTTTTTTCACTTTATGCATCATTAAAATGACTGCTCCCGAAAAACTGCAGTTTTTAAAACTTTTTTTTGGATTGATACATGTCCCCTGGGGCAGAACCCGGGTTCCCAAACCCTTTTTAGGACAATAACATTCATAATAGTCGTTATAATTAGCACTTTAGATTTCGAACGTTTGCATCCATTGTATTTCATAGGGTTCTAAAGTTCGTGCGAACTTTCGGTCCGTTCGCGGGTTCTGGTGCGAACCGAACCCGGGGGTGTTCGGCTCATCACTACTCAGCTCTAATCAGCTAGGGATCAGCGGACAGATCCCCTTCTGATCTTAACAGAGTCCACCCAGTGTGAAAGGGGCCTTAGGTTCTAACTGTTTGTAATTTTTTTTGGTCACATTAGTGCAGAAGGCACTTTGTCTTTTAAATATTTTCGTATTAGAAGAAGAAGCAGTTAGGAAAATCCTCCTTTTTATCCTGATAACTGGAGCATCATCCTTCAGTATTGAGTTTAAAGTGTGTCTATGATAAAAACTTAAAAGCATATTTCCTGACTGACTCCATGGCAGCCTACGTGTGGGTTAACCCCGCCTCCTCTCCAATGCTATAGGACTCCATACCCATAAAAGTAAGCTCACCTCTCAGCACTGTGTTCCTTTTTTGTCCTCCTCCAATGGACCTGAAGCATGCACGTTCGTGCAGATTCCCGGATGGATGGATGGCACACCTTCGAGCGGTGCAGCTCGGAACCCAGCCATGGGCGGGTAGAGAGCTTGTAGCAACCATGATCTGCTGGAAAGATGGAGTTGCTGCGGTGTGCCCAAGACGTCCTCGGCTGGCAGGTCTGCAACTCTATTTAATGCTCCATGGTGGTCGCATCTGTGTTACTATATGTATTGTCTGTTTTTCATCTTAAAATCATCCCCAGCCCTTCCTATGGCGGCTGGAATGCTCTGCATCCCAGCTCGCAGCGGTGACCCGAATGTCGGGCGCCGCCGCTGTTTGCGCATGCGCAGTGCCCACTTCCAGAGCGAGGCTTGGTTTGCGCATGCGCAATTTGGCGGACTCTCCGATGGCCGCGCAGGCGCAGTTGATGGCTTCCCTACCGCGCAGGCGCGCTGGGTGGACAGGTGATGTCACAGGCGGGGATTTCAAAAGCAGCTGCAAGCCTGTGTCAGCTGGGATCTCCCTGACAAGACAGCTGAAGCAACTGAATCACTCTGTGGTTCCAGGTCAGTGCTTTCCAAAGGGAAAACATTTTCTCTTGCATGGTTATGTATCTTGCTATGTGGTAGAACCCCTTTTAAAGGGCAATTCAGTATTAATGTTTTTTTGTATAATACTGTAGGTTTCTGTATCAGACTTGTTTATTTTGTGACGCTCCATTCCTGAGGTTATGAACCAATCACCGCTTATATGTGGCCAGCCCTTACGCACTAGGTATGTACGGGAGGGGGGGAAGAGCTTGGGGTTCAGTCGCAAGTAGTGTTGCTTGACGGCTTATCTTTCTTTCCCTCTTTCTTTTTTTTTTAGCCCTTCCACAGATCTTCAACTTGACTCAGGCCTTGCCATGCCGCAGCATTCGTCAACATCAAAATCAAAACACAGACCTGATTCCGACAAGAGTCAACTCATCCACATATCCGCAAAAATGAGAAACAGCCTCTTCTGGTGGCTCCAACTCAAGAATTTGCAAAATGTCACTCCATTGCCCCCATCTCCTTGGTTACAGTCATGACCGATGCCAGCGGCTCGGGCTGGGGGGCTCTCTGTGGTCAGAACCTAGCTCAAGGCAGATGGGATGCTTGTCTTCACAACCCAGGCTCAAACGTCCTGGAGCTCAGGGCGGCCTGGTGCACCCTCCAGTCTTTCTCCCAGTTCCTGAAAGGAGAGTCGGTATTGGTAAGGATGGACAACACAACAGCAGTGTCGTATGTAAAGAGGCAAGGAGGGACCCGGAGTTCTACTCTCCTTCTAGAGGTCTAGCCCATAAGAACATGGGCCCAGAAAAACCTGGCCAATATTTCTGCAGTTTTCATTCCGGGAGTCCAGAACTCCCAGGCAGACTTCCTATCACGCACTCGCCTAGACAACAATGAGTGGTCCCTCCATGTACAGTCATTCAACTGGATTCTGTCTCTAGGGGTCAATCCCGAGGTGGACCTATTCGCTTCCCCCTACAATTACAAGATAATGAAGTTCTACACTCGGGGACATTGCAGCCAGGCATGCGGAACTGATGCCCTGACGGATCGGTGGAGGTTCAAGAGGGCATATGATTTTCCCCCGATCCCAATTATTTTCAAGTTCCTGCAGAGATTTCAAGCGGAGTCAGCCGAAGTAACAGTAGTGGCTCCTTACTGGCCAAACAGGCCTTGGTTTCCCCTCCTGATCCAACTGAGCTACCGGTAACCGGCATCATTGTCGTCTGTTAATTTTGGGTTAAGAATCCTGTCAGTTGACAGGACAAATTAAAGCTTTTCTGTTCAGCATACCCACCCGTGTGGTCTGGCTAGTAGTTATTTCCCACACGTAGGCTGCCATGGAGTCAGTCAGGAAAACTGAAAATTTATTACCAAATACTTACCATAATTTTCCTTTCCTGATGGACTCCATGGCAGACGGAGTTCCCACCCTGAAAGGAAATATTAATGAAAGAAAGTAAATGTCCAAGAGTCGGCTAGTTACGGAACACAGTGCTGAGAGGTGAGCTTACTTTTATGGGTATGGGGTCCTATAGCATTGAAGAGGAGGCGGGCTTAACCCACACGTAGGCTGCCATGGAGTCCATCAGGAAAGGAAAATTACGGTAAGTATTTGGTAATACATTTTCCGTTGTACCACCCTCTAGTGTACAGTGTAGTGAGGTAAATTTATGCTGACTCATAGAAGCTTGTGTGAGTCTAAAATTGCTGTGGGTTCAGCTTAAAGTGTTACCAAACCCTGCATTAACTATATCTGGTCTCCCACAGTACACAGAACATGGAAATTCAGTTATTTTAGTAAATATAAACTGCTAAATACCTTTTCTCAACAGCAGTATAAAGCAGTCTTGTGACTTCTATCAGTGTTCAGCTGAGCACTGGTTAAAGCTTGTAGGAGTTTTCATTTTCCTCTGGCTGTCCTGTGAGGCTGCATGATTCCTGATCCCCCGTGCTGATCACATGCACCCTCCCCAAAATAAACAAAAAAAACTCTCTAGCAATACACACCAAACTGAGCATGTGCAGAGTGCCTCCTAGGGCTTTGTGCTATCAACAAATGGATTGAAGACAGTAAGAGAAGGGGAGGATTAGACATTATCAAATTGCCTTTTTACACAACAAGGAGGGTTAACCCCTTAGGTTCCACAGTGAGTATAACAAGCATGCTTTACTGCATATACAGACTGATTTTACTGTTGTGGGTTTAGTAACAGTTTAACCACTTAAGCCCCGGACCATTTTGTAGCTAAAGGACCAGAGGTGATTTCAGAATTTTGCACTGCGCTGCTTTAACTGTAAATTGTGCGGACATGCAATGTTGTACCCAAACTAAATTTGCGTCCTTTTCTTCCCACAAATAGAGCTTTCTTTTAATGGTATTTGATTGCCTCTGCGATTTTTATTTTTTGCGATATAAACGGAAATAGACTTTTTGTTATAAGAAAAATCGAATAAACTCAATTTTAGTCATACATTTAGGCCAAAATGTATTCAGCCACATGTCTTTAGTAAAAAAAAAGTCAATAAGTATATATTTATTGGTTTGCGCAAAAGTTATAGCGTCTACAAACTAGGGTACATTTTCTGGAATTTACACAGCTTTTAGTTTATGACTGCCTACGGGGTCCCGTGCTTGGTTTTTGGGGTCCCGTACGTGGCTAGGCTCCCAAAAAGTCTCACACATGTGGTATCCCCGTACTCAGGAGAAGCAGCAGAATGTATTTTGGGGTGTAATTCCACATATGCCCATGGCATGTTTGAGCAATATATCATTTAGTGACAACTTTGTGCAAAAAAAAAAAAAAAAAAAAATATATTTTCCGCAACTTTTGTCAACATATAAAATTTTCCATGGACTCGACATGCCTCTCAGTATATAGCATGGGGTGTCTACTTTCCAAAATGGGGTCATTTGGGGGGGTTTTGAACTGTTCTGGCATTTTATACACAACATTAGGAAGCTTAGGCCTCGTACACACGGCCGAGATTCTCGTCGAAAAAAACATGTCGTTTTTTTCGACGAGATTCTTGGACAAGAAAATTGTCCCGGCCGAGTGTACACACGCTCGATTCAAAGAACCCGCGGTTACATAGTTACATAGTTAGTCAGGTTGAAAAAAGACACAAGTCCATCCAGTTCAACCGTAAAAAAAATAAATAAATAAATAAATAAATTAAAAAAAAAAAACATATATCGTACAATCCCATATACCCAATTCTATACCCACAGTTGATCCAGAGGAAGGCAAAAAAAACCCAGAAGAGCATGATCCAATTTGCTACAGCAGGGGAAAAAATTCCTTCCTGATCCCCCGAGAGGCAATCGGATATTCCCTGGATCAACTTTACCTATAAATGTCAGTACCCAGTTATATTATGTACATTTAAGAAAGAATCCAGGCCCTTCTTAAAGCAATCTACTGAGCTGGCCAGAACCACCTCTGCAGGGAGTCTATTCCACATTTTCACAGCTCTTACTGTGAAAAAACCTTTCCGTATTTGGAGGTGAAATCTCTTTTCCTCTAGACGCAAAGAGTGCCCCCTTGTCCTTTGTGTTGACCGTAAAGTGAATAACTGAACACCAAGTTCACTATATGGACCCCTTATATATTTGTACATGTTGATCATATCCCCCCTTAATCTCCTCTTCTCAAGAGAGAATAAATTCAGTTCCTCTAATCTCTCCTCATAGCTGAGCTCCTCCATGCCTCTTATCAGTTTGGTTGCCCTTCTCTGCACTTTCTCCAGTTCCCCAATATCCTTTTTGAGAACTGGGGCCCAAAACTGAACTGCATATTCCAGATGAGGTCTTACTAATGATTTGTACAGGGGCAAAATGATATCTCTCTCTCTGGAGACCATACCTCACTTAATACAAGAAAGGACTTTGCTCGCTTTGGAAACCGCAGCTTGGCATTGCATGCCATTATTGAGCTTATGATCTACCAAAACCGCGAGATCCTTCTCCACTACGGATCCCCCCAGTTGTACTCCCCCTAGTATGTATGATGCATTCATATTATTAGCCCCCAAGTGCATAACTTTACATTTATCAACATTAAACCTCATCTGCCACATAGTCGCCCAATTAGACAGAGCATTGAGGTCGGCTTGTAAATTGGCGACATCCTGTAAGGACGTTATTCCACTGCATAGCTTGGTGTCATCTGCAAAGACAGAAATGTTACTTTTGATCTCAGACCCAATATCATTTATAAACATATTAAAAAGTAAGGGTCCCAGCACTGAACCTTGGGGTACACCACTGATAACCTTGGAACATTCAGAGTAAGAATCATTAACCACTACTCTCTGAATTCTGTCTTTTAGACAGTTTTCTATCCATTTACAAACTGATATTTCCAATCCTGTAGACTTTACCTTACATATGAGCCATGTGTGGGGAACTGTATCGAACGCTTTTGCAAAATCCAAGTATACCACGTCCACTGCCACCCCTCTGTCCAAGGTTTTACTTACCTCTTCATAAAAAGAAATCAGGTTTGTTTGACAACTTCTGTCTTTCATGAATCCATGCTGTCTGTTGCTTAAATAGTTTTTTTCCAGCAAGAACTCATCTATGTGGTCTTTTATTAATCTCTCCAGTATTTTCCCAACTATAGAAGTTAAACTAACAGGTCTATAGTTACTTGGTAAAGACTTAATTCCCTTTTTAAATATAGGCACCACATTAGCCCTGCGCCAATCCAGTGGTACTATTCCTGTCATTAATGAGTCCCTAAAAATTAAATACAATGGCTTTGAAATTACAGAGCTCAATTCTTTTAGGATCCGTGGGTGTATGCCATCTGGTCCAGGTGCTTTATCCACCTTTATTCCATCTAAATATTTCTGGACCATATCACTTTTGAGCCATTGTGGATTTGGGGCTGTGTCACTACCACCCCCATTTTGGACATGAGCTCCCCCATGCTCCTTTGTATACACAGAACTGAAGAAAGTATTTAATAAATTAGCCTTCTCTTTATCCCCAGTCACCCACTCTAGATTATTTTGTAAAGGGCCTACATGCTCAGACTTGACCTTTTTACTATTAATATATTTGAAGAAATTTTTGGGGTTTGTCCTACTATCTTTTGCAATCTGTTGTTCATTTTGAATTTTTGCATCCTTGATTTCCTTTTTACATATCCTGTTATATTCTTTGTAACATTTAAATGACACTAGTGTTCCCTCATTTTTATATTTTTTAAAAGCTCTTTTCTTATAGTTTATAGCTTTTTTAACTTTGGAAGTGAGCCACATAGGTTTTATTTTTAGCCTTTTAAACTTATTGCCCATGGGAATATACTTTGCAGTGAGTTCACAAACAGTCTTTTTGAAGAATTCCCATTTCTGTTCTGTGCCCATTGATGCCAATATTCCTTCCCAGTCTAAGTCCTGGAGAGCAGCGGTTCTTTGAATGGAGCGTACGCGGTGATGTCATCGACTACGACGAGCATGCGCTCGTCACATTCGATGCCGTCGCCGCCATCTTGGCATACCCTATCTATGCCTAGGAAGCTACCGCGCATGCGTCAAATTCATTTCGAACATGCGCGGGCTTCCGGGAGGACAGGTAAGTGTACACACACTCACTTTTCTCGTCGAGAAACATGCCGACGAGAATCTCGACGAGAAAATAGAGAGCAGGATCTCTATTTTCTCGTCGAGATTCTTGTCGCTTTCCTTGACGAGAAACCATACACACGAACTAATTTCTCGGCAAAAAATCTCTGCCAGCAAGTTTCTTGCTGGTTTTTGCCGAGAAACTCGTTCGTGTGTACGAGGCTTTAGATCCACTCTTCTAACCACTTGAAGACAAAGCCCTTTTTGACACTTTTTGTTTACATGAAAACATTTTTTTTGCAAGAAAATTATGTTGAACCCCCAAACATTATATATATCGTTAAAGCAAAGGCCCTACAGATTAAAATGGTGGGTGTTGCATTTTTTCTTTCTACACAGTATTTGCGCAGCGATTTTTCAAACAAATTTTTTTGGGAAAAAATACACTTTTTTTAATTTTAATGCACTAAAACACACTATATTGCCCAAATGTTTGATGAAATAAAAAAGATGATCTTAGGCCGAGTACATAGATACCAAACACGACATGCTTTAAAATTTCGCACAAACGCGCGTTGGCGACAAACTACATACATTTTTAAAAGCCTTTAAAAGCCTTTACAGGTTACCCCGTTAGATTTACAGAGGAGGTCTACTGCTAAAATGACTGCCCTCGATCTGACCTTCGCGGTGATACCTCACATGCATGGTGCAATTGCTGTTTACATATGATGCCAGACCGACGCTTGCGTTCGCCATTGGGCAAGAGCAGGGCAGGACAGGGGTGCTTTTTTTTTTCTTTATTATTAATTTTGCTTTTTTATTTTATTTTTAAATTGTTCCTTCCATATTTTTTTTTTTTTATCATTTTTTATTGTTATCTCAGGGAATGTAAATATCCCCTATTATAGCAATAGGTAGTGACAGGTACTCTTTTTTGAAAAAACTGGGGTCTATTAGACCCTAGATCTTTCCTCTGCCCTCAAAGCATCTGACCACACCAAGATCGGTGTGATAAAATGCTTTCCCAATTTCCCAATGGCGCTTTTTATATCCGGGGGGGGGGACATTCCCTCCCACTGCTTGTAAAAGCAGTCCAGAGGCTAATTAGCCACTAGGATTGCTTTTACATGAAAGCCGGTCGCTGGCTGAAAAGAATGATACCTAAACCCGCAGGCATCATTCTGGTATAAACATTCAAAGTCCAGCAACATACCAGTACGTTGCTGGTCCTTGTTGGACATGTATTGTAATCTTTTTTTTTCATGCAGCCAGTTGGCTGAACGAAAAAAGAGATTGATCGGTGGGTATGCCCACCATTAGAATACCGCCCTTCATCCACCCACTTCTAATGATGGGTATACATGCACCATTTATATATGCCGAAGCATGGGGGCATCCTCCCGCAAAAAAGTTATGCCGCACACACATGGTCGGACTTTTCCACGGGCAAGCCTCCGTCGGAATTTCGACCGTATGTACGCGGCATTAGGAGCAAAATCGCTCCTCCGCTCCTCCGCCCCTGCTGCCCCAATGCTTCGGCATATATGCTTTTTTTTTTAACTGTGGTGGTGAAATCACCTCCTACAGCACTGGAGTCGCAGGGATCAGGCCTGTCTCTGCGAACGCTGCAGTTATGTGTGTTGTGTTTTGTAAGTGACAGTGATCGATCGATACTGCACTTGGGTGGCCTGGGCTAGACGGAGGGGCAAAACGCAGGTGCCAGCAGTTATCTGGGCTGATCCCGCTAACACTGCGTTTTTGGGAACCCTAAACTGCTGGGGACGCTAGTATAGATCTGATCAGATCAGATATTGATCTGATCAGATACTATACCACTAAGGGGGGTGTATGCTTCACGCGTGGGTGTTAGCGGTACTGGCACTAACCTGACGCTGCCTGGGGTGTGACGCAGACCCTCTCTGACACTAAAACCTAATTGATATCACCCGCCGAGCGATCAGGGGGTTAAACCTTTATTGGGTTATATATACGGCGGGTGCCCTGACACTATAAAAAGCAAACTAACTAACCAGTGTCACCCGTAACACTTATATGGTGATCACTGGTGAAAGGGTTAACTAGGGGCAATTAGGGGGTTAAAATCTTTATTAGATAATATATGGGGGTACCTGACGTTATAAAAACCTGCGGCGAACCTAAAAAAAACTACTGGCTACCGATCTGCATCACCGACGCTAAGACAGCGATCAGAAAAATGATCGCTTAGCGACAGTGGTGATAGGGGGTGAAAGGGTTACCTGGGGGGCGATCAAGGGGGTTAAACCTTTATTAGATAATTTATGGGGGTACCTGACGCTATAAAAACCTGCGGCGAACCTAAAAAAAATTACTGGCTACCGATCTGGATCACCGACACTAAGACAGCGATCAGAAAAATGATCGCTTAGCGACAGTGGTGATAGGGGGTGAAAGGGTTACCTGGGGGGCGATCAAGGGGGTTAAACCTTTATTAGATAATTTATGGGGGTACCTGACGCTATAAAAACCTGCGGCGAACCTAAAAAAAATTACTGGCTACCGATCTGCATCACCGACACTAAGACAGCGATCACAAAAATGACCGCTTAGCGACAGTGGTGATAGGGGGTGAAAGGGTTACCTGGGGGGCGATCAAGGGGTTAAACCTTTATTCGATAATTTATGGGGGTACCTGACGCTATAAAAACCTGCGGCGAACCTAAAAAACATTACTGGCTACCGATCTGCATCACCGACGCTAAGACAGCGATCAGAAAAATGATCGCTTAGCGACAGTCGTGATAGCGGGTGAAAGGGTTACTGGGGGGCGATTAAGGGGGTTAAACCTTTATTAGATAATTTATGGGGGTACCCGACGCTATAAAAACCTGCGGCGAACCTAAAAAAAAATACTGGCTACCGATCTGCATCACCGACGCTAAGACAGCGATCAGAAAAATGATTGCTTAGCGACGGCAGTGCTAGGGGGTGAAAGGGTTATCTGGGGGGTGATCAGGGGGTTAAACCTTTATTAGGGGGGGTTAGGGGGCTACACTGGACCTAAAACTAACTTTAGTGACACTTTTACAGTCACAAATGTCACTGATTGCAGTGATCAGTAAATAAATGGTCACTGCAATCAGTGACACTGTGACTGGGGGCTGGGGGGTGATCTGGGGGGGCCTGGGGCGGCGATTTGTGTGCCTATGTGTCCTGGTGTCAGTGTAGTGTTAGTGTACTGACCTGTGTGTCTTCTCTTGTACGGCGCTCGGTATATGTGAGTGCCGCATGAGAGATGACATCACTTCCTCCTGCTTCCTCTGCCTGTGTAAACATTACACAGGCAGAGGGAGCATTTCCATTCGCCGGGAGCGATCGCGGGGGGGTGGCCGGAATCGAATGGCCGCCCCCTCATGTCGGATCGCTCCCCAACGAATACCGACCGCTCACTGTATAGGAGGGGGGTCCGATCGGACCCCCCAACTGTACAAAGGCAATCACGTACACTGTACATGATTGTGCCTGTCGGTGTCATTCTGCCGACGTATATATACAGTGAGCGGTCGTTAAGTGGTTAAGGTCAGGCTGGAAGGCTCTGCAGGCTAGACCTCTATCGCTTCCCCATGGTTAATGGAAACTTCTAGAAACTAGTGGGCAGAGGTAAGGTCTGAATATTGGCAGGCATTTTGACCATTCCCCAGGAAGAAAGCCTGGTAGAGTGGCAAGACTGGCCCATAAATATTGAGTTTAAGAGAGGATTCTCCACTACCCTTTAGTCTGTTTTATGAGGCAACCTGTCTAGCATGGGAATACCTGGACAGCAGTAGGGCATGAACAGCAGTCTTATCCAAAGAAGCAGGATTGAAGGGACAGTGTGAGTACCTCTACACCCCCAGGGCCTACAAGGGAGAAGGCTGCCAGATGCAATATCCAGCATGCTTTCACGGGGACAGTGTCACAGCTAAACCTAAATGACCTGCTCTGTGACACTTTTCAAGGCAGCCAGGTGAACTGCTTGTGGGCAGCAAGGCACCATGGTACATGTAATGTTTGCAAATTGACAGTAAACAGCCGAAAATAAGCTGCAGAGCATGCAGACCCACAAGACATGCAGAAGTCGCAACATCAATTGAGATGATTCAAAAGAGATTATATTGTATTGTCAAAGACAACTTTTGTTTGTATTGCTATTATGTTAATGTAAAAAAAAATATGTATGCAGTGAATATAGATTTCTATTAACCAAAAAATATGAGAGGTAATTTGGCTACTTTCATACCTTTTCAATTTCCATTACAATAATAGCACAGTGCACCATAGCTCAAATTCACTGAGAAAAACTTTGCAACAATCAGCCTGCAGCATATATCTTGCAGTATTAAAGTGTGATGTCTTTTGGTGTGTGTTCACACCATCTGCTGGAAGAATTTCATTACTACAGGTTAGTCACTACACCTAACAGCATTAGTTGCAAAGAATAAAGTATTTCTAAACCTAGTCCTAGAGTAACACTAGTTCAAATTTAGTTTGGGAGTCAAACCAAATCAAATTATCAAGCAGACTATAAAAAAGTGCTTAAGAAAAACCTTTTTGTTCTTGGTTTACGTGACCGCATTGTTCTTTTGGATCTGGACAGTAAGGCCCAATTTTTCAGCCCCTGTTTAACAGGGGCGTGTAATTCCAATTTTTGATGCAATACTTTGCAACAGGGCTCATTGCTGTGCTCCAAGTACAGTATCTGTGAGGGGTTGCAGTGTTGTGGCACCAGTGCCTAAGGCCCAATTTTTATGCCCCTGTTTAACAGGGGCATGTAATTACAATCCTTGATCTAATAATTCACAACAGGGCCCATTCTTGCGCCCACCAAGAGTAACTGCGAGGGCTTACAGTGTTGTGGCACCAGCACCACCACCAAAGGCCCAATTTTTCCTACCACTGTTCAACAATGGCATGTAATTACAATTCCTGTTCACAGCAGGGCGTTCCAGCGCACCAGTGTCTAAGGCCCAATTTTTCTGCCCCTGTTTGACAGGGGCATGTAATTACAATTCTTGATCTAATAATTCACAGCAGGGCCCATTCCTGTGCCCACCAAGAGTAACTGTGAGGGCTTACAGTGTTGTGGCAAAACCACCACCACCACCAAAGGCCCAATTTTTCTGCCCCTCTTCAACAGGGGCATGCAATTACAATTCTTGATCTAATAATTTACAGTAGGGCCCATTCATGCGCCCACCAAGAGTAACTGTGAGGGCTGACAGTGTTGTAGCGCCAGCACCACCACCAAAGGCCCAATTTTTCCTACCACTGTTCAACAATGGCATGTAATTACAATTCCTGATATAAAAGTTCACAGCATGGCATTCCAGCGCCCACCAAGAGTAACTGTGAGGGCTCACAGTGTTGTGGCAACACCAACATGTAAGGGGCAAATTTCAGCAGAGTATATACGGCAGGCCCCTACTTTCAAACATCCAACTTACAAACGACTCCTCCTTGCAAACGGAAGGAGACAACAGGAAGTGAGAGGAAATCTACCCCTAGGAAGGGAAATTCTCTCCTGTAAGAGCTAATATGGGAAAAAGGTGTATTCTCTCTACTGATGCTTTATCACCAATCCTTGTTTCAATAAAAACCCCACTTTTCAAAAAACATTTGTCATTGGGACGGAAAGTGAGGTGAAATGTTCTGAACAGGTGCACAGACAGCAAAACAAATGTTACAGGGGTAATAACCCTTCCCTATGTTTTCCAAAAAGCTTAAAAATATATTTTTTGGCTGGAGCTACACTTAAACAATGTACCTGTTCAAAATTACAAACAGACTCTACTTAAGAACAAACCTACAGTCCCTGTCTTGTATGCACCGCCTGTATACTGCTGTTCAGAGTATATAGGGCCTTTTTTAAATTTTGGGTGCAGGGTTCCCCTTAATATCCATACAAGACCCAAAGGGGCTGGTAATGGGCTGGAGTAGGGGGGGGGGGGCTGATGGGGTAGCCATGCCATTTTTCTCAAAGATTTTCATCCATATTGCCAGGACAAGACATGACATTAAAGCCGCAAGCAGTTTTAAATGGCTTTTTTTCCTTTAGAAATGTCATTTTGTGCAGGGACAGTTCTAAACACGGGAAACACATGCCACTTCACAGGCATACTTTAGACACCCCCCAGGTACGACATTTAAAGGAATATTTCACTTTTTTTTTCACTTTATGCATCATTAAAATGACTGCTCCTGAAAAACGTCCTTTTTTAAAACGTAGTTTTGCATTGATACATGTCCCCTGGGGCAGAACCCGGGTCCCCAAACCCTTTTTAGGACAATAACATGCATATTAGCCGTAATAATTGGCACTTTAGATTTCGAACGTTCGCGTCCATTGTATTTAATAGGGTTCTAACGTTCGCGCGAACTTTTGGTCCGTTCACAGGTTCTGGTGCGAACCGAACCGGGGGGGTGTTCGGCTCATCCCTAGTGGCAATGCTGCGGATGGTTGATGACCCTGCAGATTGGTGCCACCGCTAACAGCAAGAGTAGGTCATTGGCAGGATCAACAGGTATTTAACTACTTCCCACCCGGCCACTGTACATATACGGCCGGGTGGGTGCTCTCTCCTTCTGAGTGGACTTTCCTGAACGTCCTTCAGAAGGAGGGGGATCGCGCGCGCGCCGGCGGCGGCGCGTGCGCACGCCCGCCACGTTACCAAGGACCCGGTGCGTGTGCCCAGCGGCCGAGATTGCCGCCGGGCACCCGCGATTGCCCGGGAACCAAGCAGGAAAGTGGATCTGTGTGTGTAAACACACAGATCCACGTCCTGTGAGGGAGAGGAGGCTGATGGTGTGTCCCTTGTACATAGGGACAACCATCGGTCACCTCCCCCAGTCAGTCCCCTCCCCCCACAGTTAGAACACATTGAGGGAACATATTTAACCCCTTCCCGCCCCCTAGTGGTTAACCCCTTCCCTGCCAGTCACATTTATACAGTAATCAATGCATTTTTATAGCAGGGATCGCTGTATAAATGTAAATGGTACCAAAAATGTGTCAAAAGTGTCCGATGTGTCCGCCACAATATCGCAGTCACAATAAAAATCGCAGATCGCCGCCATTACTAAAAAAAAAAGAAAAAAAAATGCTATAAAACTATCCCCTATTTTGTAGACGCTATAACTTTTGCGCAAACCAATCAATACGCGCTTATTGCGATTTTTTTTTATACCAAAAATATGTAGGAAAAACTGAGGAAAATTTTAATTGAAAAAAAAAATGGGTATTTATTATAGCAAAAAGTAAAAAATATTGTGTTTTTTTCCAAACTGGACGCTCTTCTTTTGTTTATAGCGCAAAAAATAAAAACCGCAGAGGTGATTAAATACCACCTAAATACCACCTAAATAAATAAATAAATGTTAAACACCTGTTAAATGTTACATTGTAAATGTTAAATAAATAAATAAATAAATAAATAAAAAATGTACATAGTTACATAGTAGGTGAGGTTAAAAAAAGACACAAGTCCATCAAGTCCAACCTAAGTGTGTGATTATATGTCAGTATTAAATTGTATACCCCTGTATGTTGTGGTCGTTCAGGTGCTCATCTAATCGTTTTTTTTAAACTATCAATGCTCCCCGCTGAAACCACCGCATGTGGAAGGGAATTCCACATCCTTACAGTAAAGAACCCTCTACACAGTTTAAGGTTAAACCTTTTTTCTTAAAATTTTAATGAGTAGCCACGTCTCTTATTAAACTCCCTTCCTTGGAAAAGTTTTATCCCTATTGTGGGGTTACCAGTATGGTATTTGTAAATTTAAATCATATCTCCCCCCCTCTCAAGCGTCTCTTCTCCAGAGAGAATAAGTTCAGTGCTTGTAACCTTTCTTCATAACTAATATCCTCCAGTCTCTTTATTAGCTTTTTTGCCCTTTTCTGTACTCGCTCCATTTTTAGTACATGCTTCCTGAGGACTGGTGCCCTAAACTGGACAGCATACTCCAGGTGTGGCTGGACCAGAGTCTTGATTCTTGATTGAGTTAATCCCCTTTTTAATGCATGCCAATATTCAGTTTACTTTGTTAGCAGCAGCTTGGCATTGCATGCCATTGCTGAGCCTATCATCTACTAGGACCCCAGGTCCTTTTCCGTGGCAAATATATTTTATTGAGTACAAGTTGTGATACAAATTATAGATGATACATTAAATACATCAAAAATAGAGAAGCTCAAATATTCTTATTTCAATAAGTAAACATATTAGTAGATACTTGTGGACAAAGTATGGTATATTAATTAGTTTCCGGTGGTAATAATATTATTAAGTTTTGGAGGTTTTATGCAATTATTAGTAACTACCAATATCGATATATTGTCCTCTGTGGATCAAAGAGTTATTAACAATACTAAGGGAGCTTCAACATCATAGTAATAAAATAGCAAAAAAACAAAAGCAAAGGGGAAGGAAAAAATAAATAAATGAAAATAAGTATAAGAAAATAAAATGGAGAAAAAGGAGAGTACTGGAACATAAGGGGGCTCCGCGTGGTCGAGCCGAGAGTCACCTTTCAAATCCAAGAGAAGTTGAACAAAGGTATATATAACATACTGATTCGGCTACCATGGCATTAATACCCTATTGTCCAAACTTGGCGTATTATATATAATCCAGGGCTGCCACATCTTTTCAGACCTGGGGATCATGTCCATTGCAATAGCGGCCATCTTGGCTTGGGTCATGGTATAATTCATTTTAGCTATAGCTTCCTGCAAGACCAATTTAGGTGATTTCCAAGATTTTGCTAGTGTCTGTTTGGCAGCTGTGAAGAGTTGTACCAGCAATTTGAATTGAGTATGTGGAATAGAGTCTGGTTTTAAGTTAAGTAGGGCCATTGCAGGATCAGGAAGGATTGTTTTCCCTAGTAATTTGGTTGCAATTTTAAATATACCTTTACAGAATGTTTGTGCTTTAGGACATGACCACCAAATATGAAAATACGTGCCCAAATCCGTACAACCTCTAAAACATTGTGGTGAATAGTTCTGCACATATCTGGCTACCATGGCTGGTACCAGGTACCACCTTGTCAGGACCTTGTAATTGGCTTCACTAGCTATTATGTTGGGAGAAGCTGTTTTAGTTGTTGACCATATTTGGTTCTGTAACGGCACCCCAAGCATGAAAGGGGTTAATGCCGTCTAACACCTTCCCTCTCCTGGACACACATTTGCTACCGATACTCCACAGTCAGGCGACCACTTCCCATAGGATTAATCCTTCTGGAAGAACGAGACAACGCGCTCTGTATCTTCCCAAGATAGACTCTCTTTATTGAAAAACATTGCAACCACTTTTATACACATAGAGGGGAGTTTCTTATTTTCTTCTCACCATGCATCTTTGGCCAGAGCTAATTTACATGATCTACTTAACTACAGCTTGATGACTCAGACATATGACCTTTTAGGCTAGCTTTTGTCTCCCAATCCACATTTCAGTTTAAATGATTATGCATGACCTTTTAGGCTAGCCGTAATGTCTCCCATTTCTCAAAAGACTTCACACAAATGATGCATAACGAGCTCCCAATACACATCTCACAATGAAAGGATCTGTAGCATAATTGAGGTTCATTAACCTTACACAAGCAGACAAGTGACACATCAGCATCTCTTAATTTAACCTGTTGAGTTCAGGATCAACCGAACAGTTATTTACAGATCCTGGGAAATATAGGGGAATAATATTACAGACCCATTTTAAAACAATCCAATACATATTCTCAATGTCCATTATTTTCTTGCTCACCCTGTGCCCCTAACAGAGACACAGGGTGGTTTACACATAAGAGGCATTGGGGAAGCTGAAGCAAGGGTATCTCATACTTTCTAGGAGATTCTGGGTTCCCTGGGCCCTCCCGTTACAGGTTCCATTCTGAAATCTCTAATGTTCGTTCCAAATCCTCCTCCCACTTCCCAACATAAGACGGTTTATCACCACAAGAATGTATCAGCATATGCGAGTATATAGTGGATATTGCACCTCTGGCATGGGGATTCTTTTGACAAATATCTGGACAATTGTGACTATGAAGTTGTAGTGTTCAAGAGGGGTGTAAAAAAGTTTTTAATTTGTAAATATCTAAACAGCTCAGATTGCGGAAGACCATATTTTTCACATAAGGATGGGAATGTGATAAATGACAATGCATTCAAATTTTTTTTGCATATATAAGACATCATTGGACACCCATTCTTTAAAGGATTTAGGATATATCCATGCTGGGTTTTTAAAGAATGACAGTAGAGGATTGTGCAGGGATTGAAGAGAAGTATTAGTCTTGAATCTGTCCCAAAGGGAAATGAAATGTTTAGTTATAGGGTTTTTTCATTTTTTTACGGTCTTTTGGCAACATCCATAATAAGTTGGATATTGGGAGAGTGTCACACTCAATGGCTTCTATGGACACCCATAACGGGGTTTCGTGGTATGCCTGATATTTAGTAAGACTTGCTATGTGTACTGCTCTGTAGTAATAGGCAAAATTAGGGCATCCTAATCCTCCGCTAATTTTGGGAAGATAGAGTGTATGTGTTTGTTTTCGTGGCTTGGAAGATCCCCATATAAATGACAGTGATTTCCTTTGTATTATTCGCAGATGATAGGCTGGGATAGAAATTGGCAAGACTCTAAATATAAAAGTTTTGGTAATAATGTCATTTTGACAGCATTTAATCTTCCAAACCAAGATAACGGGAGATGTGACCCTGATTTCATCAGATTTGTTAACTGTTTTATAATTGGGGGATAATTAAGTGAGAATAAGTCAGATAAGGATGGTGTGAGATGTATCCCTAAATATGGAATCGATTTGCTATTCCATGTGTAAGGGAGACCAATTTTCGCAGATCTGAGTTCCAATTCCGAAAGGGATATGTTTAACGCTAAACGAGATTTGGGCCAGAAACTTGGGGCGATGAGAGAAATAAGAAGATATCATCCGCAAATAGACAAAATTTGTGCTGATATCCACCAAGTTCAATACCAGTTATAGTGGGGTCAGATCTGATCTTTTGTGCCAATGGTTCAATGAGTAGGGCAAATAATAGGGGGGATAAAGGGCATCCTTGCCGCGTGCCTCTCTCTATGATAAAAGGGTCTGAACTATAGCCTGCATACTTGACATGTGCTTTAGGTTTGTTGTATAAAGCCATAACCCAGTTGGTGAAGTTAGGGCCGAAGCCCGATTTCTGCAGGGTATAATTCAGGTAGGGCCATGAGACAGAGTCAAAAGCTTTTTTAATGTCCAACGAGAGGAAGCAGGTTGGAATTCTGCGTGTCTTAGCAATGTGAGCCAGAAGGACTGCTCTGCGTACGTTATCTCCCGCTTGGCATGAGGGCATGAAGCCTACCTGGTCCCTATGTATGAGAGTGACAATAATTTTGTTAAGGCGGGCCGCTAATATTTTGGCTAATACCTTAATATCTGTTTTTAGTGTAGCGGGGTCTTTAAATTTAGTTGGGGTACACCTGGGGGTAGTGTGACCCAGGTGTGTAATTGTGAAAGGTTCTGGACCCCTTTTGTAATTCGTGGAGGATTGGGTGGTGTATTATTCTCCTTGGCCTGTGGGTGGCGGGGTACCTACAGGCTCAAGGTAGAATCACTGTCGCAGTGCTACCCTTTTTGTCCCTTTCCGGAGATGGTACGGCTGGGGCGGGGAACCCGCCGTGGTGTTGAAGGGAGGAGATAAAAGGGGGAGATGCCCTTGCCACGAGGTCTTTGAGGATTTTCTCTTCACGCACCCAGGCACCTTAGGCCTGGGTGCGGGCGGTTCAAGGTTCCGGCCCAGGCGCCCTAGGCCTGACCGGAATGAAGTTGGGGTCCATCCCAGGCAACTTCAGCCTGGGGTGAGGTACTATATCGTAGGCCTGGGGCCCAGTAACTTCGACTGGGTCCCGCGAGGGCGAAGTGATCCGAGGGTGCCGCCTTGCGAGGGGACCCGCATCTGAGGTGAGGAGGCCGGGGAGGTCACCCGTCCGGAGATTCTGGAGCAGCATCAACCCGGTGACGGATGGGCCTCCGGTAACTCCCTTAGAGGGACATCTTCCCCTGATAGGGGCCGCAACGCAGCGAAGGTACTCCCATCTATGTTCTATGGAGTCGCTGGTAGAGACTCACAAGTTCTATGTTCTGTGCTAAGCAAAGTTGCTATAACCCCTGGTGAAACCACAGGGGTTTAGATTGAAATCAGGATAGTGCCTCCACCTGCTCATCCCACCGTTTGCGTTATGTTATGGGTCGCAACCAGTCGGCTGTGAAAGGACTGTTTGTTGTGGAAGTATAATAAACAAGTGTTGGACCCTGCATCGGTGTATGGACTCTGGTTAATGGGAGCAAGGGAGGTTTCAGCATAGCAGGACTGAGCTTCATAACTAACACACATTGGCCCGAGGAATGTACTGATACTGGCCTTCACCTCACCCACAGCTATGGGGAGGACATGGGCCGTAGCGCATCTCACCCTGTCATGTGACATACCCCTAGCAAAAGGAGATGGGGTGAGGCCGCTACACGTGGGGGCTCGTCCGGGATAAAATGTGTGTTGACTTTGAAATTTGAAATGGCTGTGTCTGGACTTTGCTGCCCGGAGGAGGTCCGAGCAGGTCGGCCATGTGATTGGCCAAAGTGCGTCCCTGTGCTCAAAGTCGTGGAAATGACCCCAAGACGGGAAAGGCCCATGCAGAAAGAGCGGGAAGAGGGAAAAGCCCAGCCGGGTGACGTACTACATGTGGGGGTGTTTGCTGCACTGCGCCATGAGGCACCCCATGACTGCGCAATTCGTGGGCGGGGACTGTGGGAAGCCCGCGAAAACGTGCAAGTCGTGGGAGGAGTCTGGCCATATGTGGAGATACACGTGGAGACTCCGGCGCGTGGTCAGCGCGTGATGGAGCAGCAGGTGGTCGGGATGGCTTCAAGCTCCCCGTGGATGCCAGTATCATATCCCACGAAGATGACTGCTTTTGCTGCTCCCCTTACAGACACGGGGATAAGACTCAGGCCCCGAGGACAGTTGGCTTTGTACTCATGCAGAGACACGGAGGGCCTCGGTGTGATCTGTCCCGTATGCTCGGGACTGGTGGTCCAACTAAAGCCATTTGGGCGTTGTGAAGCGTGTAAAGAATTTCTGTTTGAGGTTGAACCATCCACAGTAAGGCCCCGGGCCCTTCGCCTCAATTGCATCACAGGTACCGCCACTCCGGAAGGGGAGATCCAGGCCTTTGCGGAGGTCCCCGTACGCGCTGACCAGGGCGACGGGACTGCCCAACCAGAGACTGAGAGAGAAAAATCAGAGGATGCTGCTTCGGTCACCACAGATTTCCTGCTGCCACCTCCGAAGAGGAAGATAGGCCTGGTGCAGGCCTCCGGTGGTCGTGGTCGAGCTTTACCCCGTCGCTTGCCGGACCTGGATGGATCCGGTTGGAAGAGTCCTGGACATCCCAGTGCTGAAAAAGGTCCAGGTGAGCCAGGGGCTGGGACTGTGGTGGTGTTTGGAGGTGTCGGGGGTCCACTGGAGGTGGAGCCCGCAAGGGAGGGTAGTTCTCAGTCTATTAAAGACTACCTTCCCGCTGAGATGTATGACACCTCTGACCTGGAATCGCTGTCGGACTGTGGGGATGCAGCGCGCGTCATTGCGTGCGCCAAAGGCAAAGCCACCCGAGGTAGTGAAGGTACCTCGGCACCCGGAGGCCATCGTGCAGCCGGGAGAAGGTGAGCGAGATGTCATGCCTCCTTTGGCCAGATTGCAACGACTTTTCTCCCAGAGAGTCGCCCGTGAGTACGGATGGGAATATCCCTACTTGCCTCGGGACTTACTTTACGAAGTTGAGGTCCTGCGACAGAGATGGTACGACGAATTTGTCTGAGAGAAGCTCAAAGTGCCTCAGGCTCGGCGATACTTGTCCTGTTCGCCGCCTGTGTCCAAGAAATTCAAGGACTGCAGAGCGGATTGGAAGTTGGGGCGCCATATTTATGCTGATAAAGTGCTTATCTGCAGAAAGGAGGGAGAGGATGTTGAATATTCAGTCAAAGTGTTTGATAAGCATCTGAAACCGTTGTTCTTACCTAATCCGAGGTTTTACTTGTGAGGAGAGACTCATGAGTATGTTTTCAGCTACAAATTTTCCTGGAAGAGCCTTTTCTAGAACGTCTGAACAATACCCTGTTTTTTTTTTTTTTTTTCTCTTCCCACTCTCTTTTTCTATGAATAAGGACAGACTTTGGGGTAGAATTAGTGTAGGGACGCATGAAGAATGAAGGAGCACCAAGTGTCATTACCGCGGCGCTGTCACCAGGTGGCAGTGTTGTGCAACGTTTGTTTGTTTTCTGCACACTTTTGCACCACACTCGTTGGAGCAAGTGGGTCCCTCGGCTGATGGACCCATTCATTCCAAATTTTCACATAATGTTAGGATGTTGTCTGTTTTTTTTGTTTCCCTTCTGCAGGAGATTCGTCGGTCAAGACTACTGAGTATGGGGTGGTTCTTAGACAGTGACGGGAGGGATTGTATATGTGTACATGATAGATGTTTTATACAAAAGTTTTATTGTTTTATAGTTCCCTTTCCCCTTGAGCAGGTCTTGGCACACACGGGATTCAAAATTTTTAGGGATGGTCTCTGAGGCTCGCTTCATGTCACCACTCCTTGGGAGACGTGGGGTTGCACCAGACGCTGGGGACCAGCGTCAAATCACAGCTGGGAGTATGTAGCGGGGTCTTTAAATTTAGTTGGGGTACACCTGGGGGTAGTGTGACCCAGGTGTGTAATTGTGAAAGGTTCTGGACCCCTTTTGTAATTCGTGGAGGATTGGGTGGTGTATTATTCTCCTTGGCCTGTGGGTGGCGGGGTACCTACAGGCTCAAGGTAGAATCACTGCCGCAGTGCTACCCTTTTTGTCCCTTTCCGGAGATGGTACGGCTGAGGCGGGGAACCCGCCTTGGTGTTGAAGGGAGGAGATAAAAGGGGGAGACGCCCTTGCCACAAGGTCTTCGAGGATTTTCTCTTCACGCACCCAGGCACCTTAGGCCTGGGTGCGGGCGGTTCAAGGTTCCGGCCCAGGCGCCCTAGGCCTGACCGGAATGAAGTTGGGGTCCATCCCAGGCACCTTCAGCCTGGGGTGAGGTACTATATCGTAGGCCTGGGGCCCAGTAACTTCGACTGGGTCCCGCGAGGGCGAAGTGATCCGAGGGTGCCGCCTTGCGAGGGGACCCGCATCTGAGGTGAGGAGGCCGGGGAGGTCACCCGTCCGGAGATTCCGGAGCAGCATCAACCCGGTGACGGATGGGCCTCCGGTAACTCCCTTAGAGGGACATCTTCCCCTGATAGGGGCCGCAACGCAGCGAAGGTACTCCCATCTATGTTCTATGGAGTCGCTGGTAGAGACTCACAAGTTCTATGTTCTGTGCTAAGCAAAGTTGCTATAACCCCTGGTGAAACCACAGGGGTTTAGATTGAAATCAGGATAGTGCCTCCACCTGCTCATCCCACCGTTTGCGTTATGTTATGGGTCGCAACCAGTCAGCTGTGAAAGGACTGTTTGTTGTGGAAGTATAATAAACAAGTGTTGGACCCTGCATCGGTGTATGGACTCTGGTTAATGGGAGCAAGGGAGTTTTCAGCATAGCAGGACTGAGCTTCATAACTAACACACATTGGCCCGAGGAATGTACTGATACTGGCCTTCACCTCACCCACAGCTATGGGGAGGACATGGGCCGTAGCGCATCTCACCCTGTCATGTGACATACCCCTAGCAAAAGGAGATGGGGTGAGGCCGCTACATTAGCATGGAGATGGGGTGATAATTTGTGCTTAGAGTGTCATCAGATAATGGTTTTGGAATCATACAAATTGTAGCAAATAGTGATTCTTGTCTAAAAGATTTATTTTGTAATAGGTAATTAAAAGCTTTTGCTAATAGGGGGGAGATAGTGTTGGTGAAGGTTCGATAGTACAGAGCTGAGAACCCGTCTGGACCAGGCCTTTTATTTATTTTTAATGTTTTGATTGCTGCTATCACGTCTTCATTAGTAATGGGTTCTTCTAGTGACTTTTTTTGAGATTCAGACATCTGGGGAAGATTAATATTTTCCCCAGGTCCTTTTCCATCCTTGATTCCCCTAGAGGTTCGCCCCCCAGTGAGTAGATTGCATTCATACTTTTTCCACCCAAATGCATTATTTTACATTTTTCCACATTAAACCTCATTTGCCATATAGTGCCCACCCCATTAATTTGTTCAGATCTTCTTGCAAGGTTTTCACATCCTGCGGAGAAGTTATTGCCCTGCTTAGCTTAGTATCATCCACAAATACAGAGATTGAACTGTTTACCCCATCCTCCAGGTTGTTTATCGACAAATTAAATAGGATTGGTCCCAGCATAGAACCCTGGGGAACCCCACTTTCCACCCCTGACCATTCCGAGTACTCCCCATTTATCACCACCCTCTGAACTCGCCCTTGTTTCCATCTTTAAATCCATGTACTCACCCTATGGTCCATGCCAACGTACCTAATTTTGTACAGTAAACCTTTATGGGGAACTATGTCAAATGCTTTTGCAAAGTCCAGATACACCACATCTACGGGCCTTCCTTTATCTAGATGGCAACTCACCGCCTCATAGAAGGTTAATAGATTGGTTTGGTAAGAACGATTCTTCATGAATCCATGCTGATTACTGCTAATGATACAGTTTTCATTACTACAATCTTGTATATAGTCCCTTATCATCCCCTCCAAGAGCTTGCATACTATTGATGTTAGGCTAACTGGTCTGTAATTCCCAGGGATGTATTTTGGGCCCTTTTTAAATATTGGTGCTACATTGGCTTTTCTCCAATCCGCTGGTACCATTCCAGTCAGTAGACTGTCAGTAAAAATTGGAAACAATGGTCTGGCAATTACTTGACTGAGTTCCCTAAGTACCCTCGGGTGCAAGCCACCCAGTCCCGGTGATTTATTAATGTTAAGTTTCCCAAGTCCAATTCTAATTCTGTCCTCTGTTAGCCATGAGGGTGCTGCCTTTGATGTGTCATGAGGATAAACACTGCAGTTTTGGTTACTGAAGCCCCCCCCGCTCATGAAGACTGAGGAGAAGAATAAATAAATTCAATACCTTCGCCATCTTCCCATCCTTTGTAACCAGATGTCCTTCCTCATTTTTTATGGGGCCAATATCTCCTTTTTTACTGTTTATATACTTAAAGAATTTCTTGGAATTTTTTTTTGCTCTCCTCTGCTATGTGTCTTTCGCTTTCTATCTTAGCTGCCCTAATTGCACTCTTACATCTCTTGTTGCATTCTTTATAAAGTCTGAATGCTGATGATGATCCCTCAACCTTGTATTTTTTGAAGGCTTTCTCTTTTGCATTTATATGCATTTTTACATTGGAGTTAAGCCATCCAGGACTTTTGTTCTCTCTTTTAAATGTATTACCCAGTGAGATGCACTGGTTAATTCCCTTATTTAATATACTCTTAAAGCGAACCCATCTCTGTGTTCTTTTTTTCCCAAGATTTTATCCCAATTTATGCCTTCTAGCAAGGTTTGTAGTTTAGGGAAGTTGGCTCTTTTGAAATTCAGTGTCTTTGTTTTTCCCTTATGTTTCTTATTTGTGTGATTTATACTGAAGCCAATTGACCTATGATCGCTGTTTCCTAAATTGCCCCGTATTTCCACATCCGTGATCAGGTCTGTATTGTTGGTAATAATCAGTAGATCTAGTAACGCTTTATTTCTAGTTGGTGCGTCTACCATCTGACCCATGAAATTGTCCTTCAAGACATTTAGGAACTGGCGAGTAGGGATGAGCTTCGTGTTCGAGTCAAACCCATGCTCGACTCGAACATCGGCTGTTCGATCGGTCACCGAAGATCGAACATTATGGGCTGTTCGCACCAAATTCGAGTGGCGCGTCACAGCCCATAATTCACTGCGGCATCGCAGTGCATTGCTGGCTGATGATTGGCCAAGCATGCACTATGACCCGCATGCTTGGCCAATCACAGCGCCGTCTGTACAGAGAGCCGTAATTGGCCAAAGCCAGGGTGGCTTTGGCCAATCATGGCTCAGAGGAGTAGGTACACGCCCCACACTATATAAGGCCGCCTGGAAGTCGGCCTTGTGTAGTGTGTTGGCGTTTGTGAAAGAGAGAGTTACAGAGAGAGAGACAGTGTCATTTATATTGAGTTAGATAGAGCAGGCAGGCGAGTCAGTTAGCTGCTGTTACAGTGTGTAGAGGATATATATGCATCCTAGGTGCTGTATATATATTTATGCACTGTATTGAGTTTAGCTAGATCCATTCCTGTTAGTCTCTATACTGTGACAGGCAGGCAGGTGATTGTGCTAGCTGCAGACAGTCAGTGTTTCACTTAGTGTACTACTGTGTGCTTTGCATAGCGTTCACCTAAAGCCCACCTGAATACAGTTATTCTCTATACTGTGATAGGCAGGTCGGTGATTGTGCTAGCTGCAGACAGTCAGTGTTTCCCTTAGTGTACTACTGTGTGCTTTGCATAGCGTTCACCTAAAGCTCACCTGAATACAGTTATTCACTATACTGTGACAGGCAGGCCGGTGATTGTGCAAGCTGCAGACAGTCAGTGTTTCACTTAGTGTACTACTGTGTGCTTTGCATAGTGTTCACCTAAAGCTCACCTGAATACAGTTATTCTCTATACTGTGACAGGCAGGCCGGTGATTGTGCAAGCTGCAGACAGTCAGTGTTTCACTTAGTGTACTACTGTGTGCTTTGCATAGTGTTCACCTAAAGCTCACCTGAATACAGTTATTCTCTATACTGTGACAGGCAGGCCGGTGATTGTGCAAGCTGCAGACAGTCAGTGCATAGCATTCACCTAAAGCTCACCTGAATACAGTTAGTGACTATTATAGTGGTGTTCTCACAATAAAACCACAAGCAGAGAGCTGCAAGTATTTTCAGTTTTCTGTGTCCTCTGCACAGTTTTCACCTAAAACTAACCGAAAACAATTGCTGCTTTTCCCATACTAACACCACAGCAGGCCATTAGTATGTCTGGAAGGCAAACAATGAGAGGCAGACAGTCACAAGGCAATAAAAGAGGGAAAGCAGGCTCTGTGTCTAGAGGCAACAGTGCTGCTGGTTGTGGTCACGGTGCATCCTCATCAGCATGTGGCCGTGGGACACGCTTGTCCTTCTTTTCGGCAGCTGGCCATGTTGAGCCGCAACATGCCCAAGACTTGGTAGAGTGGATGACCAAGCCGTCCTCCTCCCCCTCATTCTCTCTCATCCAGGCTCAGGGTACTTTGTCTGGCAAAGCAGCTGCCAAAGCGGCCTCTTCCCTCGGCTCAATGGCATCTCTCACTCCTTCCCTAGCCCCACCATGTCCTCCTGAGGAGTCCCCCGAACTGTTTGAGCACAGTGTTTGATACATGCTCCAAGAGGATGCCCAGCATTTTGAAGGCTGCGATGATGGAACCCAGCTGGAGGAAGGCAGTAACGTGAGCTCAGAGAGAGGGGATAGTAACGTGAGCCCAGAGAGAGGGGGTGCCCAACAAGGTCAGCTATCTGGCAGTCATGTTCCCCCAGCTGCAGCATACTGCCAGATTGGCTCCAGTGATGAGGAGGGAGGGGATGATGAGGTCATTGACTCCACGTGGGTGCCTGATAGGAGAGAGGAGGAGGCACATCTCTAACGAGGCAGGATGCCCTCCAGAGGCCAGCTTTAGGGCAGCACACCGACTGCATCACACTGCAGAGCTCTGCATGTGCAGGGTGCTGCTGTCTCTGCGCGTTATTCAAAAAGATCTTTGATGTGGGCCTTTTTTCAGACGTGTGCAGCAGATCGCACAGTTACCATTTGCAACATATGTCTAAAGCGTATCTCACGTGGCCAAAACATCAGCCACTTGGGCACCACGTGGCATTAGAGATGTACCGAACTATTCGCCGGCGAATAGTTCCCGGCGAACATAGCTTTTTCGCGTTCGCCGCGGCCGGCGAACATATGCAATGTTCGTCCGCCCCCTATTCGTCATCATTGAGCAAACTTTGACCCTGTACCTCACAGTCAGCAGACACATTCCAGCCAAACAGCAGCATACCCTCCCTCCCAGACCCTCCCACCTCCTGGACAGCATCCATTTTAGATTCATTCTGAAGCTGCAGTCTTAGTGAGAGGAGGGATAGTGTATCTGCTGCTGATTTAATAGGGAAAGCTATAGCTAGGCCAGTGTATTCACTGTCCACTCCAGTCCTGAAAGACTCATCTGATCTCTGCTGTAAGGACAGCGTCCTGACAGCACCCCAAAAAGCCTATTTTAGGGCTACTACATACATCAGTCTGCCTTTTATTTTTTTCTCTGTAATCTAATTGCAGTTGCCTGCCAGTGTGTGTGTATTCAGTGTTCACTCCAGTCCTGAAAGACTCATCTGATCTCTGCTGTAAGGACAGCGTCCACTCCTGACAGCACCCCAAAAATACCTTTTTAGGGCTAGTAAATAATTTTTTTTTTTTCCTCTGTAATCTAATTGCAGTTGCCTGCCGGCGTGTGTGTGCAGTCTTAGTGAGAGGAGGGACAGTGTATCTGCTGATGATTTAATAGGGAAAGCTATAGCTAGGCCAGTGTATTCAGTGTCCACTCCAGTCCTGAAAGACTCATCTCATCTCTGCTGTAAGGACAGCGTCCTGACAGCACCCCAAAAAGCCCTTTTTAGGGCTACTACATACATCATTCTGCCTTTTTTTTCTCTGTAATCTAATTGCAGTTGCCTGCCGGCGTGTGTGTGCAGTCTTAGTGAGAGGAGGGACAGTGTATCTGCTGCTGATTAAATAGGGAAAGCTATGGCTAGGCCAGTGTATTCAGTGTCCACTCCAGTCCTGAAAGACTCATCTGATCTCTGCTGCAAGGACAGTGTCCTGACAGCACCCCAAAAAGCCCTTTTTAGGGCTACTACATACATCAGTCTGCTTTTTTTTTTTCTCTGTAATCTAATTGCAGTTGCCTGCCAGCGTGTGTGTATTCAGTGTCCACTCCAGTCCTGAAAGACTCATCTGATCTCTGCTGTAAGGACAGCTTCCACTCCTGACAGCACCCCAAAAATACCTTTTTAGGGCTAGTAAATATTTTTTTTTTTCCTCTGTAATCTAATTGCAGTTGCCTGCCGGCGTGTGTGTGCAGTCTTAGTGAGAGGAGGGACAGTGTATCTGCTGCTGATTTAACCACTTAACGACCGTTCACTGTATATGTACGTCGGCAGAATGGCACCGACAGGCACAATCACGTACAGTGTACGTGATTGCCTTTGTACAGTTGGGGGGTCCAATCGGACCCCCCTCCTATACAGTGAGCGGTCGGTATTCGTTGGGGAGCGATCCGACAGGAGGGGACGGCCGTTCGATTCCGACCACCCCCCCGCGATCGCTCCCGGCGAATGGAAATGCTTCCTCTGCTGTGTAATGTAAACACAGGCAGAGGAAGCAGGAGGAAGTGATGTCATCTCTCATGCGGCGCTCACATATACCGAGCGCCGTACAAGAGAAGACACACAGGTCAGTACACTAACACTACACTGACACCAGGACACATAGGCACACAAATCGCCCCCCCCCCAGGCCCCCCCAGATCGCCCCCCAGCCCCCAGTCACAGTGTCACTGATTGCAGTGACCATTTATTTACTGATCACTGCAATCAGTGACATTTGTGACTTTAAAAGTGTCACTACATTTAGTTTTAGGTCCAGTGTAGCCCCCTAACCCCCCAATAAAGGTTTAACCCCCTGATCACCCCCCAGATAACCCTTTCACCCCCTAGCACCGCCGTCGCTAAGCGATCATTTTTCTGATCGCTGCCTTAGCGTCGGTGATGCAGATCGGTAGCCAGTAATTTTTTTTAGGATCGCCGCAGGTTTTTATAGCGTCAGGTACCCCCCATAAATTATCTAATAAAGGTTTAACCCCCTTGATCACCCCCCAGGTAACCCTTTCACCCCCTATCACCACTGTCGCTAAGCGATAATTTTTCTGATCGCTGTCTTGGCGTCGGTGATGCAGATCGGTAGCCAGTAATTTTTTTTAGGTTCGCCGCAGGTTTTTATAGCGTCAGGTACCCCCATAAATTATTGAATAAAGGTTTAACCCCCTTGATCGCCCCCCAGGTAACCCTTTCACCCCCTATCACCACTGTCGCTAAGCAATCGTTTTTCTGATCGCTGTCTTAGTGTCGGTGATGCAGATCGGTAGCCAGTAATTTTTTTTAGGTTCGCCGCAGGTTTTTATAGCGTCAGGTACCCCCATATATTATCTAATAAAGGTTTAACCCCCTTGATCGCCCCCCAGGTAGCCCTTTCACCCCCTATCACCACTGTCGCTAAGCGATCGTTTTTCTGATCGCTGTCTTAGTGTCAGTGATGCAGATCGGTAGCCAGTAATTTTTTTTAGGTTCGCCGCAGGTTTTTATAGCGTCAGGTACCCCCATATATTATCTAATAAAGGTTTAACCCCCTAATTGCCCCTAGTTAACCCTTTCACCAGAGATCACCATATAAGTGTTACGGGTGACGCTGGTTAGTTAGTTTGCTTTTTATAGTGTCAGGGCACCCGCCATATATATAACCCAATAAAGGTTTAACCCCCTGATCACCCGATGGGTGATATCAATTAGGTTTTAGCGTCAGAGAGGGTCTGCGTCACACCCCAGGCAGCATCAGGTTAGTGCCAGTAACGCCAACACCCACGCGTGAAGCATACACCCCCCTTAGTGGTATAGTATCTGAACAGATCAATATCTGATCTGATCAGATCTATACTAGCGTCCCCAGCAGTTTAGGGTTCCCAAAAACGCAGTGTTAGCGGGATCAGCCCAGATACCTGCTAGCACCTGCGTTTTGCCCCTCCGTCCAGCCCAGGCCACCCAAGTGCAGTATCGATCGATCACTGTCACTTACAAAACACAACACACATAACTGCAGCGTTCGCAGAGACAGGCCTGATCCCTGCGACTCCAGTGCTGTAGGAGGTGATTTCACCACCACAGTTAAAAAAAAAAGCATATATGCCAAAGCATTGGGGCATCAGGGGCGGAGGAGCGGAGGAGCGATTTTGCTCATAATGCCGCGTACATACGGTCGAAATTCCGACGGAGGTTTGCCCGTGGAAAAGTCCGACCATGTGTGTGCGGCATAGCTTTTTTGCGGGAGGATGCCCCCATGCTTCGGCATATATAAATGGTGCATGTATGCCCATCATTAGAAGTGGGTGGATGAAGGGCGGTATTCTAATGGTGGGCATACCCACCGATCAATCTCTTTTTTCGTTCAGCCAACTGGCTGCATGAAAAAAAAAGATTACAATACATGTCCAACAAGGACCAGCAACGTACTGGTATGTTGCTGGAGTTTGAATGTTTATACCAGAATGATGCCTGCGGGTTTAGGTATCATCTTGGTATCATTCTTTTCAGCCAGCGGCTGGCTTTCATGTAAAAGCAATCCTAGTGGCTAATTAGCCTCTGGACTGCTTTTACAAGCAGTGGGAGGGAATGTCCGCCCCCCGGATATAAGAAGCGCCATTGGGAAATTGGGAAAGCATTTTATCACACCGATCTTGGTGTGGTCAGATGCTTTGAGGGCAGAGGAAAGATCTAGGGTCTAGAAGACCCCAGTTTTTTCAAAAAAAGAGTACCTGTCACTACCTATTGCTATCATAGGGGATATTTACATTCCCTGAGATAACAATAAAAATGATTAAAAAAAAAAAAAATATGGAAGGAACAATTTAAAAATAAAATAAAAAAGCAAAATTAATAAAAAAAAAAAAAAAAAAAACACCCCTGTCCTGCCCTGCTCTTGCCCAATGACGAACGCAAGCGTCGGTCTGGCGTCATATGTAAACAGCCATTGTACCATGCATGTGAGGTATCACCGCGAAGGTCAGATCGAGGGCAGTAATTTTAGCAGTAGACCTCCTCTGTAAATCTAACGGGGTAACCTGTAAAGGCTTTGAAAAATGTATGTAGTTTGTCGCTAATGCGCGTTTGTGCAAAATTTTAAAGCATGTCGTCTTTGGTATTTATGTACTCGGCCTAAGATCATCTTTTTTATTTCATCAAACATTTGGGCAATATAGTGCATTAAAATTTAAAAAAGTGTATTTTTCCCCAAAAAATGCGTTTGAAAAATCGCTGCGCAAATACTGTGTAGAAAAAAAAATGCAACACCCACCATTTTAATCTGTAGGGCCTTTGCTTTAAAAATATATATAATGTTTGGGGGTTCAACATAATTTTCTTGCAAAAAAAAATATGTTTTCATGTAAACAAAAAGTGTCAAAAAGGGCTTTGTCTTCAAGTGGTTAGAAGAGTGGATGTTAGCTTCCTAATGTTGTGTATAAAATGCCAGAACAGTTCAAAACCCCCCCAAATGATCCCATTTTGGAAAGTAGACACCCCAAGCTATATACTGAGAGGCATGTCGAGTCCATGGAATATTTTATATGTTGACACAAGTTGCGGAAAAAATACAATTTTTATTTTATTTTTTGCACAAAGTTGTCACTAAATGATATATTGCTCAAACATGCCATGGGCATATGTGGAATTACACCCCAAAATACATTCTGTTGCTTCTCCTGAGTACGGGGATACCACATGTGTGAGACTTTTTGGGAGCCTAGCCGCGTACGGGACCCCAAAAACCAAGCACCGCCTTCAGGCTTTCTAAGGGTGTAATCTTTTGATTTCACTTCTCACTGCCTATCACAGTTTCGGAGGCCATGGAATGCCCAGATGGCACAAACCCCCCCCAAATGACCCCATTTTGGAAAGTAGACACCCCAAGCTATTTGCTGAGAGGTATTGTGAGTATTTTGCAGATCTCGCTTTTTGTCACAAAGTTTTGAAAATTGAAAAAAAAAAATATATATATATATATTTTCTTTCTTCATTTTCAAAAACAAATGAGAGCTGTAAAATACTCACCATGCCTCTCAGCAAATAGCTTGGGGTGTCTACTTTCCAAAATGGGGTCATTTGGGGGGGTTTTGTGCTATTTTGGCATTTTATGGCCTTCGAAACTGTGATAGGTAGTGAGGAGTGAAATCAAAAATTTGTGCCTAGAAATCCTGAAGGCGGTGCTTGGTTTTCGGGGTCCCGTACGCGGCTAGGCTCCTAAAAAGTCCCACACATGTGGTATCCCCGTACTCAGGAGAAGCAGCAAAATGTATTTTGGGGTGTAATTCCACATATAACCATGGCATGTGTGAGCAATATATCATTTAGTGACAACTTTTTGTAATTTTTTTTTGTCATTATTCAATCACTTGGGACAAAAAAAAAATATTCAATGGGCTCAACATGCCTCTCAGCAATTTCCTTGGGGTGTCTACTTTCTAAAATGGGGTAATTTGGGGGGGGGGGGGTTTGTGCTATTTTGGCATTTTATGGCCTTCAAAACTGTGATAGGTAGTGAGGAGTGAAATCAAAAATTTGCGCCCTTAGAAATCCTGAAGGCGGTGCTTGGTTTCCGGGGGCCCGTACGCGGCTAGGCTCCCAAAAAGTCCCACACATGTGGTATCCCCGTACTCAGGAGAAGCAGCAAAATGTTTTTTGGGGTGCAATTCCACATATAACCATGGCATGTGTGAGCAATATATCATTTAGTGACAACTTTTTGTAATTTTTTTTTTTTTTTTAGTCATTATTCAATCACTTGAGACAAAAAAAAAAATATTCAATGGGCTCAACATGCCTCTCAGCAATTTCTTTGGGATGTCTACTTTCCAAAATGGGGTCATTTGGGGGGGGGGGTTTGTACTGCCCTGCCATTTTAGCACCTCAAGAAATGAGATAGGCAGTCATAAATTAAAAGCTGTGTAAATTCCAGAAAATGTACCCTAGTTTGTAAACGCTATAACTTTTGCGCAAACCAATAAATATACGCTTATTGACATTTTTTTTACTAAAGACATGTGGCTGAATACATTTTGGCCTAAATGTATGACTAAAATTGAGTTTATTCGATTTTTCTTATAACAAAAAGTAGAAAATATCATTTTTTTTCAAAATTTTCGGTCTTCTTCCGTTTATATCGCAAAAAATAAAAATCGCAGAGGCAATCAAATACCATTAAAAGAAAGCTCTATTTGTGGGAGGAAAAGGACGCAAATTTTGTTTGGGTACAACATTGCATGTCCGCACAATTTACAGTTAAAGCAGCGCAGTGCAAAATTCTGAAATCACCTCTGATCCTTTAGCTACCAAATGGTCCGGGGCTTAAGTGGTTAATAGGGAAAGCTATAGCTAGGCCAGTGTATTCAGTGTCCACTCTAGTCCTGAAAGACTCATCTGATCTCTGCTGTAAGGACAGCGTCCTGACAGCACCCCAAAAAGCCCTTTTTAGGGCTACTACATACATCAGTCTGCCTTTTTTTTTCTCTCTGTAATCTAATTGCAGTTGCCTGCCAGCGTGTGTGTTTCAGGCTCACAGCGTATACTGTGCCCACTTGCCCAGTGCCCCCACTCATACATCTTGTGTCACAGTAGATTACATTTAAAAAAAACAAAAAACAATTTTGACTGCAATAGAATAGCAGTCAGTTGCCTGCCAGCGTGTGTGTCAGGCCTACAGCGTCTACTCTGCCAACTTCTGCCAGTGCACAGTGCCACTCATATCTGGTGTCACAGTAGCTTGCACGCATAGTACAACTAAACTAATCTAAAAAAAATGACAGGCAGAGGCAGGCCACCCCGCAGGGGCCGTCGTGGTCGTGGTGCTGTGATTCCCTTTGGCCCTAGAATAATGCCCAGTGTTCAGAGGCCACGAACCCTGAACTCGAAAAGTTCTGAGGACATAGTTGACTGGCTAACACAGGACACCCAATCTTCTACAGCTTCCGCTTGGAACCTTTACGCACCATCCTCCTCCAGCTCAGCTTCGGGCACCTCTCAAGTTCCCACTCGCCCGCCTGCCGCCACCACCAACACTAGCACCACAGCTGCTTCACTTGATCTGTCAGAGGAGTTATTTACACATGAGTTGGAAGAAATGAGTGATGCGCAAACATTATTGCCAGAGGATGTAGATAAAAGGGATATGTCTCAGTCAGGCAGCATTACACACATGGACGTACGGTGTGATGATGATGATGTTGTACCCGCTGCTGCTTCCTTTGCTGAGTTGTCAGATATAAGTGAAGCGGTTGATGATGACGATGTGGATGTCACGTGGGTGCCTGCTTGAAGAGAGAAGAACAGGGGGAAAGTTCAGATGGGGAGACAGAGAGGAGGAGGAGACGAGTTGGAAGCAGGGGTAGGTCGTCGCAAGGAGCTAGTGGCACAGTCAGACAGCATGTATCGGCACCTGGGGTCAGCCAGACAGCACGCCAATCAACGTATGCTGTTGCCACCACCAGAATGCCGTCATTGCAAAGCTCAGCAGTGTGGCATTTTTTTGGTGTGTCTGCCTCTGATAACAGCGATGCCATTTGCAACCTGTGCCAAAAGAAACTGAGTCGTGGGAAATCCAACACCCACCTAGGTACAACTGCTTTGTGAAGGCACATGATCGCACATCACAAACGCCTATGGGATACACATGATGACGAGTACAAGCAGCACACAAGCTCAAAGCCACCATCCTCCTCCTGGTCCAGCATCTTCAGCCACGTCAACCACTGCTGTCCTCCTTGCTCCCTCTCAACCATCCGCCACTACGTCTCTCGCCTTGAGCAGTTCCTGCTCATCTGCCCACAGTCAGGTGTCTGTCAAGGACATGTTTGAGCGTAAGAAGCCAATGTCACAGAGTCACCCCCTTGCCCGGCGTCTGACAGCTGGCTTGTCGGAACTCTTAGCCCGCCAGCTTTTACCATACAAGCTGGTGGAGTCTGAGGCCTTCAAAAAATTTGTAGCTATTGGGACACCGCAGTGAAAGGTACCCGGCCGAAATTTATTTTCACAAAAGGCAATCCCCAACCTGTACTCTATTGTGCAAAAGGAAGTCATGGCATGTCTGGCACACAGTGTTGGGGCAAGGGTCCATCTGACCACTGATACCTGGTCTGCAAAGCACGGTCAGGGCAGGTATATCACCTACACTGCGCATTGGGTAAAGCTGCTGACGGCTGCCAAGCATGTAATGTGTGGCTCTACAGAGGATTTGGTGGTGACACCGCCAAGACTTGCAGGCAGGCCTGCTGCCACCTCCTCTACTCCTCCTACTCCATCCTCTTTGATAACCTCCTCGGCTGAGTCCTCTTCTGCTGCTGCGTCTTGCTCCACATCAACTGCACCCCCCCAGCTCCCCAGGGGCTATTCCACATCCCGGATATGACAGTGTGACGCCGTCTTGGGGTTGACTTGCCTGAAAGCAGAGAGTCACACCGGACCAGCACTCCTGTCTGCCCTGAATGCACAGGTGGATCAGTGGCTGACTCCGCACCAACTGGAGATCAGCAAAGTGGTGTGTGACAATGGAAGCAATTTGTTGGCGGCATTGAATTTGGGCAAGTTGACACATGTGCCGTGCATGGCACATGTGTTAAATCTGATTGTACAACGCTTGTGCATAAGTACCCAGACTTACAGGATGTCCTCAAGCAGGCCAGGAAGGTGTGTGGCCATTTCAGGCGTTCCTACACGGCCGTGGTGCACTTTTCAGATATCCAGCGGCGAAACAACATGCCAGTGAGGCGCTTGATTTGCGACAGCCCGACGCGTTGGAATTCAACACTCCTAATGTTCGACCGCCTGCTCCAACAAGAAAAAGCCGTCAACGAGTATTTGTATGACCGGGGTGCTAGGACAGCCTCTGCGCAGCTGGGAATTTTTTTGCCACGTTACTGGACGCTCATGCGCAATGCCTGTAGGCTCATGCGTCCTTTTGAGGAGGTGACAAACCTAGTCAGTCGCACTGAAGGCACCATCAGCGACATCATCCCATTTGTTTTCTTCCTGGAGCGTGCCCTGCGAAGAGTGCTGGATCAGGCCGTAGATGAGCGTGAAGAGGAAGAGGAAGAGTTGTGGTCACCATCACCACCACCAGAAACATCCTTATCAGCATCGCTTGCTGGACCTGCGGCAACGCTGGAAGAGGAGTCTGAGGAAGAGGAGTCAGAGGAGGAATGTGGCTTTGAGGAGGAGGAGGAAGACCAACCACAGCAGGCATCCCAGGGTGCTCGTTGTCACCTATCTGGTACCCGTGGTGTTGTACGTGGCTGGGGGGAAGAACAGACCTTCAGTGAGATCAGTGAGGACGAGGAACGGGACATGAGTAGCTCGGCATCCAACCTTGTGGAAATGGGGTCTTTCATCCTGTCGTGCCTGTTGAGGGACCCTCGTATAAAAAGGCTGAAGGAGAACGACCTGTACTGGGTGGCCACGCTACTAGACCCCCGGTATAAGCAGAAAGTGCCTGAAATGTTACCGAATTACCGGAAGTCGGAAAGGATGCAGCAGTTCCAAAATAAATTAAAAAGTATGCTTTACACAGCGTATAAGGGTGATGTCACAGCAGAACGGGAATCTAACAGGGGAAGAGGTGAAAGTAATCCTCCTCCTACCACGACCACGCCGGCAAGGACAGGATGCTTTACAGACGTGTTGTTGATGGAGGACATGCAAAGCTTTTTAAGTCCTACGCATCGCCACAGCCCTTCGGGGTCCACCCTCAGAGAACGTCTCGACCGACAGGTAGCAGACTACCTCGCCTTAACTGCAGTTATCGACACTCTGAGGAGCGATGAACCCCTTGACTACTGGGTGTGCAGGCTTGACCTGTGGCCTGAGCTATCCCAATTTGCGATAGAACTTCTGGCCTGCCCCGCTTCAAGTGTCCTTTCAGACAGGACCTTCAGTGCAGCAGGAGGTATTGTCACTGAGAAGAGAAGTCGCCTAGGTCAAAAAAGTCTAGATTACCTCACCTTTATTAAGATGAATGAGGCATGGATACTGAAGGGACTGACAGTGGGCGATACATTTGACTAAAAAAGGCCTGATGAGGTGAGCTGCCTTGGGCTAAAAATGGTCCACACGCTGCTGTATTTTATCTCTGCATGCCGGATGACTTGCGTGACTTATCCGCCACCAACTAGGGTTCAAGCTGCAATGTTTTAGGGCACTTCCTGCCTGGAAAACATAAATTTTTCTGCCCGCTGCTACAGCAGCGGCTGCAACAATACCTAGTTTTTCAGGCATGTATACATGCCTAATTATTCTGGCCTCTGGTGCTGCACTGTGGCTGCAAAAACAAAACAAAAAAAAAGCACATACATGTGTCAATTCCCCTTTGTGATCGTTACCTTGTTGTGGTGAAGGGGCTTGCGTATCACAATGAAGCGACCACCTCTATGAGTGTGTTGGCAATGGCAATGTTGGCACACCCCAGATGATAAGGTCGTTGCTTCATTGTGAACAGACCAAAAGCGATCGGCTAGATAATTTTGCATAGAAAAAACATTAATTTTCTTTGTGATCATCTAAGGTGATCATTAAAGCCTTGCGGTTGTGCAAATGGACTGTTTGCAGTTGTTTGCGGTGCGTTAAACGGGGAGTTTGGTCTGTCAGAGTTTGGTCTGTCACTGTGAAGCGGGCGTAACCCTTACACTACCTGATCGATACAACATCATACCTGATGTTTTAAAGCACGTTATTCCAAACAATTTGGGAATGTTAGGTGATTTATGCCCTTTATGGATTAAAACCAGACTCTGTGTCAACTACGTAATTTTCCATGGGAGTTTTGCCATGGATCCCCCTCCGGCATGCCACAGTCCAGGTGTTAATCCCCTTGAAACAACTTTTCCATCACTATTGTGGCCAGAAAGAGTCCCTGTGGGTTTTAAAATTCGCCTGCCTATTGAAGTCTATGGCGGTTCGCCCGGTTCGCCAGTTCACGAACATTTGCTGAAATGTGCGTTCGCCGTTCGCGAACGTAAAATTTTATGTTCGCGACATCACTACCTGCCATGCAGTCCGTTGGCAAGCACACCTAAAAGACCACACCAAAGAACAAGGCGGACCTCTCCTTGCTCCCCATCAGCCGGCATCTCCAACCCCACTATACCTTCAGTCCTCTCTGAAACCTGCACTGAGAGGAATGAAGGTGTAGAATTAGGTGTGTCACAGCCAAGTACTTGCGGGCAATCTGCTATCCGTACACCGACGTCCGATTGTACCAGGCAAATTTCCTTGCCCAGCTGCTGCACCGCCGAAAGAAGTTCGCTCCCAGCCATCCACATGCCCAGCGGTTGAATGCTAGCTTGGCTAAATTGCTAGCACTTCAACTGCTGCCTTTTCAGTTGGTAGACTCTGCCCCCTTCCGTGAGTTTGTGGAATGTGCGGTTCCTCAGTGACAGGTTCCCAAACGCCACTTTTTCTCACGGAAGGCGATTCCGGCTCACTACCGGCATGTGGAAGGCAATGTCTTGGCCTCGCTGGACAGAGCGCTCAGCGGTAAGGTGCATATTACCGCTGACTCATGGTGCAGCAGGCATGGTCAGGGACGTTACCTATCTTTCACGGCACATTGGGTGACTCTGCTGGCAGCTGGGAAGGATGCAGGACAAGATGCAGTAGTGTTGGAGGTTGTTCCACCACCACGCCTCCAAAATGTTACTACTGGTGATTCTGACACACCTCTCTCCTCCACCCCCTCCTCTTCTTCTTCCTCCATGGCCTCTTGTCCTATGCTGATTTGTCCTCGGAACCAGCAGTGCTTCGTAGGCATTCAAGGGGCTACGCCAGTACGCAGGCAAAAAGATGCCATGCGGTGCTTGAGCTGGCGTGCTTGGGGGACAGGAGCAACACTGGGGCAGAGATTCTGTCAGCTCTGCAGGGGCAGGCTCAGAGGTGGTTGACGCCACGCCAGCTTAAGCCAGGAAAGGTGGTTTCCGACAATGGCACCAACATTCCAACAAAGGATTACAACCTGCCCAAGAACCGCCTAATCTGTGACATGCCCACCAGGTGGAACTCTATGTTGGCCATGCTGCAGCGGCTGCACATGCAGCAGAGGGCTATCAATGAGTATCTGTTGCAATATGGCACCAGGACAGGGTCAGGGGAGCTTGGATTTTTTCCCCAACGCCAGTGGGCCATGATCAGGGATGCATGCACTGTCCTGGCATCATTTGAGGAGGCCACAAGGATGGTGAGCAGTGACAGTGCATGCATCAGTGACACTGTCCCTGTTGTCCACCTGTTGGAGAACACGCTGCGTGGAATAATGGACAGGGCACTTGAGGAAGAACAGAGGCAGGAAGAGGAGGACTTCCTTTCCTCTCAAGGCCCCCTTTATCCAGACAGTGTTCCTGCTGGCCCGGCTATCACACAGGAAAAGGAGGAGGAGGAGGAGGATTGTGTCAGCATGGAGGTGGAGACTAGCACTCAGCATCAGCAGCAGTCTTCAAGGGATCAATTACAGTCCCAAGACACCCATGGACTTGTACGTGGCTGGGAGGAGGTGGCTGCGGATCATGTTGTCCTCAGTGACCCAGAGGACTCCGCACCGAATGCCTCAGCAAACCTACGCTGCATGGCCTCCCTGATCCTGCAAAGCCTGCGGAAGGATCCTCATATTCGTGCGATCAAGGAGAGGGATCATTACTGCCTGGCAACCCTCCTTCATCCACGTTACAAGGGTAATGTTGCGAACCTTATTTCGCGTCGTAGAGGATGAGGCATCTTCGGGAGGCCTTGCAGAAAGGTCTGTGCAACACGTTCCCAGAGACTGGGAGATTACAAATTCCTGGTCCTGGACAATGTGTTGCTGAGGCTTCGGTCAGTCAAAGAAGGAGCGGTGGAGAAGGTGGCCGTCTGACCGATGCGTTCAGACAATTTTTTAGTACGCAGCCCCAAGGTATGATCGGTTCCAGCAACCATCGCCAGCGTCTGGTTTACATGGTGCAGGAATACCTAGGGGCAAGATCAGACTTGGACACCTTTCCCACCAAAAATCCTCTGGGTTACTGGGTCTTGAGGATGGATCACTGGCCAGAGCTTGCAAAGTATGCAATTGAGATACTGGCCTGTCCTGCATCCAGCGTTCTTTCGGAATGCAATTCAGTGCTGCTGGAGGCTTTGTAACCGATTGTGAGGGATTGTAGTGTTGTGGCACCAGCACCAGTGCATAAGGCCCAATTTTTCTGCCCCTGTTTAACAGGGGAATGTAATTACAATTCTTGATCTAATACTTTTCAGCAGGGCTCATTGCTGTGCTCCAAGTACAGTTTCTGTGAGGGGTTGCAGTGTTGTGGCACCAGTGCCTAAGGCCCAATTTTTATGCCCCTGTTTAACAGGGGCATGTAATTACAATCCTTGATCTAATAATTCACAACAGGGCCCATTCTTGCGCCCACCAAGAGTAACTGCGAGGGCTTACAGTGTTGTGGCACCAGCACCACCACCAAAGGCCCAATTTTTCCTACCACTGTTCAACAATGGCATGTAATTACAATTCCTGTTCACAGCAGGGCGTTCCAGCGCCCACCAAGAGTAACTGTGAGGGCTTACAGTGTTGTGGCAACACCAAAACCTAAGGGGCAAATTTCTGCAGAGTATATACGACAGGCCCCTACTTTCAAACATTCAACTTACAAACGACTCCTACTTGCAAACGGAAGGAGACAACAGGAAGTGAGAGGAAATCTACCCCTAGGAAGTGAAGTTCTCTCCTGTAAGAGTTAATATGGGGAAAAGGTGTCTCCTCTCTACTGATGCTTTATCACCAATCCTTGTTTCAATAAAAAAAACAAATTTTCCAAAAACATTTGTCATTGGGACGGAAAGTGAGGTGAAATGTTCTGAACAGGTGCACAGACAGCAAAACAAATGTTACAGGGGTGATAACCCTTCCTTATGTTCTCCAAAAAAGCTTAAAAATAGATTTTTTGGCTGGAGCTACACTTAAAAATGTACCTGTTCCAAATTACAAACAGATTCTACTTGAGAACAAACCTGCAGTCCCTGTCTTGTTTGCACCGCCTGTATACTGCTGTTCAGAGTATATAGGGCCTTTTTTTATTTTGGGTGCTGGGTTCCCCTTAATATCCATACAAGATCCAAAGGGGCTGGTAGTGAGCTGGGGTGGGGGGGTACCCATGCCATTTTTCTCAATGATTTTCATCCATATTGCCGGGACCAAACATTACATTAAAGCCGCAAGCAGTTTTAAATGACTTTTTTTCCTTTTAGAAATGTCATTTTGTGCAGGGACAGTTCTAAACACGGGAAACACGTGCCACTTCACAGGCATACTTTAGACATCCCCCAGGTACGATATTTAAAGGAATATTTAACTTTTTTTTTTTCACTTTATGCATCATTAAAATCACTGCTCCAGAAAAAACGGCCGCTTTTAAAACTTCTTTTTGCATTGATACATGTCCCCTGGGGCAGGAACCGGGTCCCCAAACCCTTTTTAGGACAATAACTTGCATATTAGCCGTTATAATTAGCCCTTTTGATTTTGAACGTTCGCGTCCATTGTATTTAATTGGGTTCTAAAATTCGCACAAACTTTCGGTCCGTTCGCAGGTTCTGGTGCGAACCGAACAGGGGGGTGTTCGGCTCATCCCTACTGGCGAGCCTTAGACGAATGCGTGGTTCCCTCCGCCCTGTCTATGTCTGGATAATTAAAAGCCATTATGATAACACTTCCTATCCTTGCGTCTATTGAACCCACCAAGTCGGCCTATTATATTGGGTATTAACAGCCTTACACAAAATGCCAGTTCAGTGGTCGACGTATATCTAAGACCGCACGTGGAGTCCCTTCCTTCTTATCTTAAGGACACATTGCACGTGTTGGAAAAAAAGGAAAAAGTACTGCGCTAGTACCCCAAAATAATATAGCAGCCAGCACAACAATAAACAAATTGTGTGATAAATGGTAAAAAAAGTGCAGCGCTAGTAGGTGAAATGTACCTATAAAATGAACACGGTACTAATGTGAAAAACTCTTGGCTGATGATACCCAAGTCAATACAACAGTTATTGGCATAAGTGTATCAAATGGCAGGTAAAATTGTATGAACTGCTGAATCAGCAGTAAAAAGTGCAAAGTGAACCAAACAGTAGAAAGTGTCCAGTGCAAACATAGTATCTCACAGGGATTGAACATAATCCACCTAAAAAATCAAATAGATAAATGTGTAAAAATTAAAGAAAAAGTTAAATAATTGAAATGTCCAAAACATGCGATGGAAAAAACATGAAAAGGTAAAGTTCATATAGTGAGCCAAAGAAGGAAGAATGAAATCCCAGTGCCGGCAGAGATGGTCACATGAAGTAAGGATCTATCAACCACTGATTAGTTGAAGGCTTACCGGAGCATATGGGCTCAACAAGACATATGCCCAATGAGCCAAATGAGCTAAAGGTGTACCCACACCAATAGAGGGAAGCTTCCATGCCACTCTGCGTTGGCTGTGGTGAAAAGTGATCCCTCAGGTCTCGTAGCGGCTGGATCTTGATAAGGTCAGCAATGGTGGGCCAAAAGCAAACTGTATCTCTAGGTGTAACGATGTTTCCGGGAGAGACAAAAAAGGCTCCACATAGTGTAAATCCAAAAAGTATGACGTTTATTGCAAAGGTCAGGAACACTCACATGTCTATACTGATAAAAGCGCTTATATCAAAACTAGCAAAATGGTATAACGCAATGACAGAGCCCGACCCGACGCATTTCATCTAATAAGACATCATCTGGGTTATCAGCTCGTCTAAGTCATTGCGTCAATATAGGGAAAAACCTAATTAATGGGGTACCAACCTGTGGCAAACTTTGTACCGCTTGTTGAGAGTCAGGCAGCTACTTCCTGGAAAGGAAGATGTTGCACATGTTAACCACCTGACCACATGTTAACCAACTTAGATGGGATCTGAGACCATCTTGGCATCTATTGATGTTGAATCTTTATGCTCAAATATTCCACACCAAACTGAGGTCAAAACTGTCAAAACCTTCCTTGATGAGAGAGGTTTAAAACAGCGGGAATATAGCCAATTTATTTCTGATATTTTGCTCTTCATATTGACGCATAATGTGTTTGTTTTTGATAGCTCCCGTTACCTCCAGGTAGCAGGGGTAGCGATGGGGACTAAGTGTGCTCCATTGTATGCGACTCTGTCCTTGGGGGTGGGAGTGCTGGCTATTCTCTTCTGAACTTATGTCGCGGTGTCACGTGGACATTTTGGCTGAGGTACATTGACGACATTTTCATTTTGTGGTCAGGCCCCAACAAGTTGCTGAATGAATGATTTTTTTTTATGAATTGAATGTCAATACAATTTCAATTTACAATTCACCTTTACCTATGATATCCAACATATTCCTTTTTGGAACTTACTATTTATAAGAGACCAAATAACCAATAGGCAACAAAATAATACTGAAAACCACCGGCAACAAATGCCATGTTACATGCTTTGAGCAGCCAACCTAAACATGCCGCCCGGGGGAATCCTGATAGGACAATACTGAGACCTTTGAACGAGAAGCACAAAATTTACATCAACGATTTTTAAGGAGGGGATATAGTCAAAAGAGTGTAATCACAAAGCAAAAAGCAGTCCACGTGATCTTCTACTGTTTCAGGGGGAAAAAATTGCATCTTTAAATAAGACCAGATTGATCGCGAAGTTCAATGTACAATCTAAACAACATGTGCGGAAAATTCTAAATAAACATTGGTACATTCTGACAGAGGACAAGATATTGAAAGACTTTGTCGATCCTAAACCCAGTATCACACACAGACAAAACCAATCTATTAAAGCGGTTGTAAACCGCTGCACTTTTTTTTCTTATCTTTAAGGCAAAGGCATAAGGTGCTAGTATGCATCGGATACTAGCACATTATGTGAAACTTACCTCAAAACAAAGCATTTTAGCAATGCGATGTCATCGCTGGAGATGGTGTCCATCTTGAATAAGCACTAGCATAGTGTGAAACATGTTAGCTGAATTTTTTTGACCTGTGTGCCGTGATGTACAGCATGTATTTTGGATTCCTTATTTTAAAATAAAGGCTTTTATTTTTTGGAGTGCTGCAGTCCAGAAGACTTGTTCGTTCCTGTTTGCTGTCAATAGCATTGCTTGCACCCTCGGCTGCTGGGAGGAGATGATTTGAAGGATTCCCCCACCTGAGCGGCTCCCTTTCTCCTGTCCAACTTCACCCGGTCTTCCTTCCAGGTTTGCGGACTCCGGCTCTGTGACTTGCCGGAGCCATGATGATGTGACTCCCGTGCATGCCGGTCATGGCACAGGGCTCTGAAGCAATGGCACATTAAATATCTCCAAAACGGTGCATGTTTAAGAGATATTTACACTACCTATAGTTAAGCCTTATTATAGGCTTACCTATAGGTAAAACTTAAAGATGGAAGTTTACTTCCTCTTTAAGAATTTAGTGACATCTAGTCTTTATACTATGGGGGTAAAAGAGATCCCTGTACTAAACTTCCCAAGGAACTTTTCAATGTGGCAACTGTGGGTACTGCGAATTTATAGCAGATAAACCCTCCCAAATTTTAACAAAAGGAAAGAAATTTGTTTCCCAACATTTTGTTTTGTGTCAGTTGGTATCGTGTATATTATGTATATTATATTTTACGTGGGTAAAACCAAGCGTAGATTCTGGGAACGTATACACGATAACGTCAAGTGTACCAAAGAAGGTAATTGTCACATGGTTACAAGTTTGACAGCCTCAATTTTTTGCCATTTGAACATATCCACTCACATCCACGTGAAAGACAATTTGATACATTTATAATACAGAGCGAATGTAGGTGGATTTTCAATTTGAATGCATCCAAAAAGCCAGGTTTAAATGAAAACTGAGCTTTGCCCCTTTTCTGGACATATAACCTTTACCAATTATACTATCCCCTCTCTTTATTAGGATCATTCTATGGTGTAGCATGTAAAATTTTTATATAACCATATTCACCCCCTTCTTGCCCAGGCCAATTTTCAGCTTTCAGCACTGTCACGCTTTGAATGACAAAGGTCGCAGTCGTGTGACATGGCTCCCAAACAAAATTTACGTCCTTTTTTCCCACAAATAGAGCTTTCTTTTAGTGGTATTTGATCATCTCTGCGGTTTTTATTTTTTGCGCTATAAACAAAAAAAGACAGACAATTTTGAAAAAAAAACAATATTTTTTACTTTTTGCTATAATAAATATACCAATTAAAAAAAAATATATATATATTTTTTTCTCAGTTTAGGCCGATACGTATTCTTCTACATATTTTTGGTAAAAAAATCACAATAAGCGTATATTGAATGGTTTGCGCAAAAGTTATAGTGCCTACAAAATAGGGGATAGTTTTATGACATTTATTTTAATTTTATTTTTTTTACTAGTAATTGTCTGCGATTTTTGTTAGGACTGCGATATTGCGGCAGACAGATTGGACACTTTTGACACTATTTTGGGACCATTCACATTTATACAGCGAACAGTGCTATAAATATGCACTGATTACTGTATAAATGTGACTGGCAGGGAAGGGGTTAACACTAGGGGGCGATCAAGGGATTAAATGTGTGATTCTAACTGTAGGGGGAGGGGACTGAATGGGGGAGGTGACCGATCGGTGTCCCTATGTACAAGGGACACACCATCGGTCTCCTCTCCCTGACAGGATGTGGATCTCTGTGTTTACACAGAGATTCACGTTCCTGGCTCTGTGACGAGCAATCGCAGGTGCTCGGCGGACATCGCGACCGCCCGCCACGCGCATCGGGTCCCCAGTGATGCGGCGAGTGCGCGCGCGCTTCACACTGCGGGAATCCCAGGACGTCATACAACAGCCGCCCGGAGGTACGAAGGGTTCTTGCGGCCGTCATATGACAATATGCCGGTCGGAAAGTGGTTAAATATGCATATATTCAGGCATCTTGATATGTTTTGAAGATTGTGAAACTTCTCTTTATGTAGCTAATTTGTAAATTATATCTACGGTGTGAGTTCTGGGGAAAGCATTCACATTATTTGGGGTTTTGGATAGGGTGAGCTGAGTTTAGTTTGTTTTGGTTTGTTTTTTTGGACCTGAATTTTAGACTTGTGCACAACGGAAAAATTTGTTCCGTTTCGGTTCGTTTCTTTCTGGTCCTGTTGATTCGTAATCATTCGTAATTTTGCTAGACGGGATTTTTCGTGTTCGGACTCATTCGTATTTTTGCAAGCGACATTTTTCGTTGAATTTTTTGTTGCTTTATAATTCGTACTTTCGGTAGAGTACGTTGTTTTTCGTTGATTCTGGACATAACTCCTACTTTCGTAACTTTTTTTGGGTTCGTTGATTCGTAATTTTCCGTGTCTCTCTCACAACGACGCTGCCTATTATGCCTAATGTGCTTCGAATGGATTTGTACTTTTCTAAATACATAGCGGTTATTTGTAACGATTTGAAATCTCGTATTTTACTTTCGTTTTTTACATGCGGCTATAGGCTCCGCCCCTGTACACCATTTTGAGAGGGTTCAGCACGGTGAGGGAGAAGCAGAGAGCAGAGCAGAGTGAGTGTTATTGTGCTTCGAATGGATTCGAAATCTCGTATTTTACTTTCGTTTTTTCATGCGGCTATAGCCTCCGCCCCCTGTACACCATTTTGAGAGGGAGTTCAGCATGGTGAGGGAGAAGCAGAGAGCAGAGTGAGTGTTATTGTGCTTCGAATGGATTCGTACATTCGTAACTTTTTTCATAACGAATTATGCCGAAGACCTTCGGGCATTCGCTATTTTGCGGTATAATTTATTTCGGATTCGGTTTTATTCGTAATTGCTCTGTTCGGAAATTTGAATGCTTCCGAATGTCCGAAAGTTGCTAAATTCGGACGAATTTTGATTCGTTACGAAACGAATTGCACAAGCCTACTGAATTTATCTGAGACATCTGCTGGCTCTGCACATGGTCCCCTATAGCTCTTTGTATCTTGTGGGCCTTCATATTTAAGTTTCCAGACATAGTTATTATCCCTGAATCTCTGGACAGGATTGGTCTGTCGTAATTTCAGGATATTGTCCCTTATCACCCTTTGCCTTTTGTTTGTTCTGTTTTCGTGTGAGCTTCTCTGGTGGTCTTCACTACACTTTTTTCTGCTCTCTTACTTTCACACTTTTGCTGAGTCCCCGGACAGGATTTATCTGTCGTGATTTCAGGATATTGTACTATACCACCTGTAATGGCACCCCAAATATGAAGGGGGTTAACGCTGTTTCCTCTGTCCCCTCTCCTGGACACACATCCACTCGCTACCAATCTTCCACAGCCAAATGACCCCTTCCCATAGGAATTAATCCTTCTGAAGAAACGAGAAGCACTCTCTATCCTTCTGGGGTAGAATGACTTTACTGAGAAACATTGTAACTTTTATATATATCCAATACTGCATTAGTTTAACATGAACAATGGCCCAGCTCCACCCACACATCACAAGACTCAACACATCATCCTGATGTCTGCTAGGCTTCAAAAGTTCCCACACAATAGAATATAACGATCCCCAATACACATCTTATCACAAAGTGTTGGCAGCCAGTCTGTCTGCCGGATACCATACACACAGGCATAGTGTTAATTATCTCTATTCACACCAGACCTTCCCAAGTCATAATGAACAATAGAATGCAAATCACCTTAATTCCTCCCAGCAATGATTACACAAAGGCAGGGGCTGGGGGTGATGACATTAGCATCTAACAGTATGTGTCCCAACATCATGAAGGCGTCACTTTTCAATTACCCTGTTGAGGTCATAATCAAACAGTAAATAGTTCTTTGCAGATATCCTGAGGAATATGGTGGATCAATATTACAGACCCAATCTAGATAAAATGTATGTACAGCATTGAATATGGCTATCATAGACCATATTGGGGTTTTTCCATTCACCCTGTGTCCAAAGTGACCCCCTTGTCACACCACCTTTGTTTGTCTTGGTGTGAGGTTCTCTGGTGGTCTTCACTACCAGGGATGAGCCGAACACCCCCCTGTTCGGTTCGCACCAGAACCTGCGAACAGACAAAATGTTCGTGTAAACTTTAGAACCCTATTAAATACAATGGACTCGAACGTTCGAAATCTAAAGTGTTAATTATAAAGGCTAATATGCAAGTTATTGTCCTAAAAAGTGTTTGGGGACCCGGGTCCTGCCCCAGGGGACATGTATCAATGCAAAAAGAAGTTTTAAAAACGGCCGTTTTTTTGGGAGCAGTGATTTTAATAATGCTTAAAATGAAAAAATAAAAGTGAAATATTCCTTTAAATTTCGTACCTGGGGGGTGTGTACGATATGCATGTGAAGTGGCGCATGTTTCCCGTGCTTAGAACTAGACATGTGCATTCGTTTTCGTCCGAATGCATTTTCGTCCGAATTTCAGCTATTTTCGTTATCGTTTTAACAAACGAAAACGAAAGCACAGAATCCGAAAACCGAAAGATCCGACATAAACAAATGCTTTATTTTCGTTTTCGTTGCTACAACAGTTCGATATAGATAGGAGATTCGACGTGACGCTGACAATAACAATCTGTGTCTATCGAACCTGTGGTCGAATGCGCCTAACCTTAACTCTATTAGTCCAAGATTATTCTACATAGGAGAGAAAAGATTCGACATTATAGAGAGAAAAGATTTGACATAGGAGAGAAAGATTCGACATAGGAGAGAAAAGATTCGACATAGGAGAGAAGATTCGACATTATAGAGAGAAAAGATTCGACATTATAGAGAGAAAAGATTTGACATAGGAGAGAAAAGATTCGACATAGGAGAGGAAAGATTCGACATAGGCGAGAAGATTCGACATTATAGAGAGAAAAGATTCGACATTATAGAGAGAAAAGATTCGACATTATAGAGAGAAAAGATTCGACATAGGAGAGAAAGATTCGACATAGGAGAGGAAAGATTCGACATAGGAGAGGAAAGATTCGACATAGGAGAGGAAAGATTCGACATAGGAGAGGAAAGATTCGACATAGGAGAGAAAAGATTCGACATAGGAGAGAAAAGATTCGACATAGGAGAGAAAAGATTTGACATTATAGAGAGAAAAGATTCGACATTATAGAGAGAAAAGATTTGACATTATAGAGAGAAAAGATTTGACATTATAGAGAGAAAAGATTCGACATAGGAGAGAAAAGATTCGACATAGGAGAGAAAAGATTTGACATTATGGAGAGAAAAGATTTGACATTATAGAGAGAAAAGATTCGACATAGGAGAGAAAAGATTCGACATTATAGAGAGAAAAGATTCGACATAGGAGAGAAAAGATTCGACATTATAGAGAGAAAAGATTCGACATAGGAGAGAAAAGATCACTGCTTGTGGGCGGAACATTCGACCGGAAATGTATGATTGCAGAGTCGTACAGTTTCGCTGCTCCGTCGAATCTTCTTTGAACATTCGACAGACACCATAAGCCTTCAATGACAGATTCGACCTTAATTAATTCAGATTTTCGGACGAATGCAATTTTTAACGAAAAACGAAATAAATAAAAACGAATTTCGTGAGTAACTAAATAAATTTATTTTTTGGACGAAAACGAAATTCCGAAACGAAATATTTCAGTGTGCACATGTCTACTTAGAACTGTCCCTGCAAAAAATGTCATTTTTGAAAGAAAAAAATGCATTTAAAACTGACTCGCGGCTATTAATGAATTGTCGGCTCCCGGCAATACATACAAAAGTCATTGATAAAAAATAAAAAAAAGCGTGGGGGTTCCCCAGAATTCAATTACCAGGCCCTTCAGGTCTGGAATGGATATTAAGGGGAACCCTGCCGCAAATTTAAAAAAAAAATTGACGTGGGGTTCCCCCAAATATCCATTCCAGGCCCTTCAGATCTGGCATGGATTTTAAGGGGAACTCCACCCCAAATTTAAAAAAAAAATGGCGTGGAGTCCCCCTAAAAATCCATACCAGACCCCTTATCCGAGCACGCAACCTGGCCGGCCGCAGGGGAAAAGGGGGGGACGAGAGAGCGGCCCCCCCTCCCTCCTGAACCGTACCAGGCCACATGCCCTCAACATGGGGAGGATGTCCCCATGTTGATGGGGACAAGGGCCTCATCCCCACAACCCTTGCCCGGTGGTTGTGGGGGTCTGCGGGCGGGGGGCTTATCGGAATCTGGAAGACCCCTTTAACAAAGGGGACCCCCAGATCCCGGCCCCCCCCTATGTGAATTGGTAAGGGGTACATTGTACCCCTACCATTTCACGAAGAAAGCGTAATTTTTTTTAAAAAAAACACACAAACACCTTGAAAAAGTCCTTTATTTAAAAAAAAAAAAAAAAACATTCCAGCGGTGAAATCCAGTGTCCCACGGCGATCCCGATGTCCAGCGCTGTCCTTCATTGGTTGTGCCTGAGCGGACCTGATGGGGAACTCCCTCTCAGTATTTTAAATGTATAGACCCGCCCCTTCTAAAGTTCCCCATCAGGTCCGCTCAGCGGACCAGATGCGGAACATGAGAAGGGGCGGGTCTATACATGTATTACCAAAGTGAGAGCAGTCCCCCATCAGGTCCGCCCCCTCGGTATGTCAGACCCGCCTACGTCATTGGCTTGAGCGGGGAACTTCCTTCACTATGTAAATTTAAATTACACAGTGAAGGAAGTTCCCCGCTCAAGCCAATGACGTAGGCGGGTCCGACATACCGAGGGAGCGGACCTGATGGGGAACTTTAGAAGGGGCGGGTCTATACATTTAAAATACTGAGAGGGAGTTCCCCATCAGGTCCGCTCGGGCACAACCAATGAAGGACAGCGCTGGACATCGGGATCGCCGCGGGACACTGGATTTCACCGCTGGAATGTTTTTTTTTTTTTTTTTAATAAAGGACTTTTTCAAGGTGTTTGTGTGTTTTTTTAAACATTTTTTTACGCTTTCTTCGTGAAATGGTAGGGGTACAACGTACCCCTTACCAGTTCACATAGGGGGGGCCGGGATCTGGGGGTCCCCTTTGTTAAAGGGGTCTTCCAGATTCCGATAAGCACCCCGCCCGCAGACCCCCACAACCACCGGGCAAGGGTTGTGGGGATGAGGCCCTTGTCCCCATCAACATGGGGACATCCTCCCCATGTTGAGGGCATGTGGCTTGGTACGGTTCAGGAGGGAGGGGGGGCCGCTTTCTCGTCCCCCCCTTTTCCCCTGCGGCCGGCCAGGTTGCGTGCTCGGATAAGGGGTCTGGTATGGATTTTTAGGGGTACTCCACGCCATTTTTTTTTTTAAATTTGGGGTGGAGTTCCCCTTAAAATCCATGCCAGATCTGAAGGGCCTGGAATGGATATTTGGGGGAACCCCACGTCAATTTTTTTTTAAATTTGCGGCGGGGTTCCCCTTAATATCCATTCCAGACCTGAAGGGCCTGGTAATTGAATTCTGGGGAACCCCCACGCTTTTTTTTTTTTTTATCAATGACTTTTGTATGTATTGCCGGGAGCCGACAATTCATTAATAGCCGCGAGTCAGTTTTAAAAGACTTTTCTTTCTCGTACATCACGGGACACAGAGCGACATAGTCATTACTAATGGGTTATATAGATACCGTCAGGTGCTGGCACTGGCAACTTCCAAAACCGGAAGTACCCTCCCCTATATAAGCCCCTCCCATCCGGGAGCACCTCAGTTTTTTGCCAGTGTCTAAGGTGTTGGCCAAGAAGAAACATGTGTTTTTCACTGAGCTTGCGTACAGGTTCTTTTGGGCCTCAGTAAGCTATTCCGGATCCGACCAAAAAAGCTTCATAGCTAAACGGTCGGTACCCGGGCCTTGCAGAGAAGAGCAAGGTTTTGCCTGTAATGCTTCTCTTAGGAGAGCTGGACCCTGGGATCCAGAGCTCTGGTCATACCCACGACCAAGATGTTTTTTGTGCAGGGTGCTATACAGGTCCAGGGGAGTGGAATCCTTGGGAACCCGGTCCCTGAAGGTTTGATTACAATGCCTGCCGTGATAGGTGAAGTTTGGGCTTTTGTGGACCAAACAAAGTCCTGCGGCGGGGAACAGGTAAGTGGGGGCCCCCAGGAACTTGGTTCTATTGGGGGACCCCCAAGCCTAATTTGTCTTTCTGTCTGTTACCTAATGGTATTCCCGCAAAATTCTGTGCATGCCTGTAACTACTAAAAAAATGTAATAATTTTTAATGGTGGTCAAGAAAAAAAAAAAAAAAAATTTATATATATATTTAATATATTAGACTGCGGTACCTGTGTTTGTCCACTAGAGGCCGCTGTGGAATGTTTTCTTGTCATGTGGTCTAGCTTCTTCTCAGTAGAGCAAAGTCCAGGCAGATGGTGAGTTCTCTTATAGGAAACTGCTTCCTCTGCCATGTTGCAGTGCTTGTCCATCCCCCGGCCTGCGGCAAAGAGGGGCCCTGGCTCCTGTCCCTTGTTACCATATTTGAAATTAGCGCTGAAGGCGCACGTGCCCGCGCGCGTGCGCGTGCACGCGCCTCTATATATAGAGGTGAGCCGGGAAAGGGGGCGGAGCCTGGGGGATGACGCTCTGTGCGCGCCGCAGCGCTTCTGTGCATGTGCGGGCGTCCCAGCAGTTTTAAAAAAACCACAATATTGTAGTGAGCTGGCTATGAAGTACAGAGACAGAGCTGGCAACATTTAAAGGCATACAGCAAGCGGTTGATACAGGCATCCCCTAGAAAGGCACATTAGTAGACACCAACTGTGATATAGCAGCAATTGTGCTAGACTATTCTCAGTAAAAGTGGTGTATTACGGCTGGAATACCTCAGCTTTAGGCTTAGGAATATGCCGTCCAGAAGCTCCGGAACTGAATCTTCCAGGAAGCGAAGGGGGTCTCATCGGGCTCGGAGGATCTTGGGCATACTCCTGCTGCACCAGTCTCCCCTGAAGTTCAGAGGTAAGTGACCGTAGAGACCCCGCAGGGGTACTTGGTACTGTGGCTGTCCTCAGTCACCTGCTCCTGTGTATGTAACAGAGGAGGTTTTTTCCTCAGCTCTGGGAGGATTAGAGAGAGATTGTCAACATTTATCGCTGCCTCCCTGTCAGGGAAAGCACGCCCGATCTCCGTCTCCTCCTTCAGAGTGCCTGTTAGCAGAGCAACAGTCCCATACAGGGATCGACCTGCCTGAAGGGGACCAGGATGAGGTTGATTCTGTTATAGAGGAATCAACAGTGGGGGAACCTTTTCTCAGCATCTCAAGCTGAAAGATTATGGGTTCAGTCTCTGACTAACATGGTCCGATCAGCATTTAAAAATGCACCTTGCGGAACCATCAACCACTACTGTATCCTCGTTGGGGTCGCTAGAAGCCCCCAGACTGTTTGTTCTTTTCCACTTCACCCTTTACTGAAAGGGCTCATTTACCAGGATTGGGAACGTCCTGAGAAAATATTTATTCCCCCAAGAGATTTCCGGTGGTCTATCCCATGGAGGATAAGTTCATCAAAAAAAAAAATGGAAGGTCCCTACAGTGGACGCAGCCATCTCTTGTATGTATAAATCACTGACATGTCCAGTGGATAATGTCCAAATGTTCAAGAACCCAATAAATAAAAGATTGGAGTCCTTATGAAAATCTGCTTGGTGATACAACCAGCAGTAGCAGCTATTGGGGTCTGCTAAGCAGTGAAGGATCAGTTGAAACAGGTCTTGAGGGACTTGACAGATCAGCAGGCTTTGCCCTAGCTGATCTACCTAGAGCCTTAGGCTTTGCGGTTGACGCCATAGAGGATTCAGTCCATCAGGCCTCCCGCCTTACGCTGTCTATAGTACATATGCGTAGGCTCCTATGGCTCAAAAACTGGTCTGCTGAAGCTCCCTGTAAAGAATGGCTGGTTAGCGTCCCATTTCATGGTGAACGCTTATTCAGGGAAAACCTGGACAAATATATCCAGAAAATTTCCAGCGGTAAAAATACGCTCTTGCCGGTTAAAAGCAGAGTTAGAGGTCCCTCTTTAAGAGGCCTGCTTCTCCAGTCCCTGGGGCATCGGCTGTGTAACAGTTCCGACGGCCTCCTCGGTCAAATCCCGGGGGTAAAAAACAGGGACAGTAGCAGGGTAATGAGAAACCCTGGGTCAGGGGAGGTACAAAACCTCCCCCAAAGTTAAATTCATTGAAGCCCCCACTCAGTCGGGTGGGGGGAGGACTCCAGTTGTTCGCAAGAGACCTGGCGGGACACGATCAAGACAGATAGGTGCTCTCCGCAGTAGGTTTGGGATACAGTTTGGAGTTAAAAGACTCTCCTCCTTCCCATTTTTGAGGTCAAACGTGCCAAGGGATCCCCGGAAGAGAGAGTCCCTCCTGTTGGCACTAGAACAACTATTGCTCCAAGGAGTAATTATGGAGGTTCCCCTGGAAGAATGAGGGTTCGGGTTTTACTCAAACCTCTTTACAGTCCCGAAGCAAACGCGGACGGGAGGCCCATATTAATTCTAAAAGGGCTATACAAATTCCTGTATATCAGGTCTTTCCGATGGAGTCGATCCGATCGGTGGCCACTGCCCTACAAGGGGAGGATTGGTTAGCCACGATCGACATCAAAGATGCTTATTTGCACATTCCCATCTTTCCAGTCCACCAAAAATTTCTACGCTTTGCAGTAGAAGGGCGCCATTTTCAGTTCAGAGCCTTACCCTTCGGTTTGGCCACAGCACCACGAGTGTTTACAAAAATTCTGGCCCTTTATTGGCCAATCTAAGAACACAAGGTGTAATGATAATGGCATATCTGGATGACTTGTTGCTGATAGACCACTCAGTGAAAAAACTAGACGTGGTCGTTCACAAGACGATCAAGTATCTGGAATCTCACGGTTGGATTATCAACCGAGACAAGTCAGCCCTAAAAACCAGTCAAAAGTCTGGAATACTTGGGGCTAGGGTTGGATTCAGGCCAGAGAAAAATATTCTTGCCTCGAGGAAAGGTGTTGTCTTTGAAAGATTTGATCCACTTAGTGGGTACAAAAAAGACAGCCGTCCATACGCCTGTATATGAGGCTGCTGGGAAAAATGGTGGCATCATTCGAAGCAGTACCCTACGGTCAATTCCATTCAAGGAATTTGCAAGGGGCCATACTGTCAGCCTGGAACAAAAAAATTCAGGCCCTAGACTTACAATGTCCTTGTCCCCTTCCGTTCGCAAGAGCCTCCGTTGGTGGTTGGTTCCCCAGAATCTGGAAAAAAGGAAATCCTTCAGTCCGATTTCTTGGAAGGTGGTCACTACAGATGCCAGCCTTATAGGCTGGGGAGCAGTACTGGAGCAATAGTCTCTCCAGGGCAGATGGTCGGATGCAGAAAAGGCCCTGCCCATCAATCTCTTAGAGATACGAGCAGCCCGGTATGCCCTAGTAGCATGGACATCCAAACTCCAAGGGTCCCCTGTCAGAATTCAATCAGACAATGCCACAGCAGTGGCATATATCAATCATCAGGGGGGCACCAGGAGTCGTGCAGCCCAGAGGGAAGTAAATTACATCCTGAAATGGGCAGAAAAAATATGTCCCAGCCATATCTGCGGTATTCATTCCAGGAGTGGAGAATTGGAAGGCGGACTTTCTAAGTCGCCAGCAATTAGGCCCAGAGGAAGGGTCCCTTCACCCCGAGGTTTTCTGGACAATATGTCAGCGGTGGGGAACATCGGATGTAGATCTTCTAGCATCCAGATTCAACGCAAAGGGGGACAGGTTTGTCTCTCGGACAAGGGATCCCCTAGCTTGCGGCTCGGATGCCCTAGTGTTCCCTTGGGATCAGTTCAAGCTGATATATGCATTCACACCGCCACAATGGTTACCTCGATTACTCCGCAGAATCAGGGTAGAAAAGAAACCAGTGATTCTGGTGGCTCCAGCGTGGCCCCGAAGAGCGTGGTACGTGGAGATTGTAAAATGTCAGTGGGGAGTCCTTGGACTCTCCCACATCGTCCGGACCTGCTTTCGCAAGGACCGATATACCACCCTTCCTTACCAGCCCTAGGTTTGACGGCCTGGCTATTGAAGCCCACATTCTAAAAAAGAGAGGGCTCTCTAATTCTGTGGTATCTACCATGATCAATGCCAGGAAGCCGGTATCCAGGCAGATCTACTATAGAATCTGGAAGGCGTACATCGCCTGGTGTGAAGCCAAGAAATGGCATCCACGTAAGTACGTAATAGGTAGGAGTCTGGACTCCCTACAATGGGCTGTAGATAGGAAGCTTGCCTTGAGTACTATCAAGGGTCAGATTTCGGCCTTGTCAATATTTTTTCAAAGGCCCTTGGCTTCGCATTCACTAGTCAAAGCCTTTATACAAGGAGTGATGCGTATTAGTCCTCCGGTTAATATTCCCATATGTCCATGGGATCTAAACTTGGTTCTGTCGGTTCTACAGAAACAACCATTTGAACCATTACAGCATATTTCTTTGGTTCTTCTCACCAGGAAATTGATTTTTCTAGTAGCCATTTGTTCGGCTAAAAGAGTGTCGGAATTAGCAGCTATGTCCTGTAGGGAGCCATATCTGGTTATCCATAAGGACAGGAGTAGTGTTACGTCCTCATCCAGCCTTTCTTCCTAAGGTGGTATCGAGGTTTCATTTGAACCAAGATGTGGTTCTTCCTTCTTTTTTCCCCAAACCTACTTCGGTAGAGGAAAAGTTATTGCATTCTTTGGATGTAGTAAGAGCAGTTAAAGCTTATCTAAAAGCCACTGCTCAGATTCGCAGAACGGATACTTTGTTTATTCTGCCGGAAGGCCCCAGAAAGGGTCAGGCAGCGTCAAAATCTACTTTAGCCAAGTGGATTCGACAGGTCATTATGCAAGCTTATGGCTTGAGAAGGAGACCGCCTCCGTTCAAAGTTAGAGCGCACTCCACGAGAGCAGTTGGAACTTCATGGGCAGTGCATCACCAGGCCTCCCTGGCTCAAATCTGTAAGGCCGCAACATGGTCTTCGGTACACACGTTTACTAGGTCCTACCAGGTGGACGTTAGAAGTCAGGAGGATGTCGCCTTTGGGCGCAGTGTGTTGCAGGCCGCAAAAGATCCTCATGTCTGATAGCGCTCAGCTTATATATGGTGTATCCCCCCCCCTCATTTGGCATTGCTTTAGGACATCCCATTAGTAATGACTATGTCGCTCTGTGTCCCGTGATGTACGAGAAAGAAAATAGGATTTTTATAACAGCTTACCTGTAAAATCCTTTTCTTGGAGTACATCACGGGACACAGAGCTCCCGCCCCTCTTTAGGGACACTTATTGCTTTGCTACAAAACTGAGGTGCTCCCGGATGGGAGGGGCTTATATAGGGGAGGGTACTTCCGGTTTTGGAAGTTGCCAGTGCCAGCACCTGACGGTATCTATATAACCCATTAGTAATGACTATGTCGCTCTGTGTCCCGTGATGTACTCCAAGAAAAGGATTTTACAGGTAAGCTGTTATAAAAATCCTATTTTTTTCTTTAAAAAATGACATTTTTTGCAGGGACAGTTCTAAGCACGGGAAACATGCGCCACTTCACATGCATATCATACACACCCCCCAGGTACGAAATTTAAAGGAATATTTCACTTTTATTTTTTCATTTTAAGCATTATTAAAATCACTGCTCCCGAAAAAACGTCCGTTTTTAAAACTTCTTTTTGCATTGATACATGTCCCCTGGGGCAGGACCCCGGTCCCCAAACACTTTTTAGGACAATAACTTGCATATTAGCCTTTATAATTAACACTTTAGATTTCTCCCATAGATTTTTCGAATTTGCCGCGAACACCCCAATTTGTTCGCTGTTCGGCGAACGGGCGAACAGGCAATGTTCGAGTCGAACATGAGTTCGACTCGAACTCGAAGCTCATCCCTATTCACTACACTCTTTTCTGCTCCTTCACTTTCACACTGACCCCACTACTATAGGCTCTATGACCTTCGCTAGTTATACCCCACATTTTCCATTGACCACATTCATTTTACATTTTACACAGATTGGAGCTGTTTTGAGGCATCATCATGCAGCTCATCTTGGACACTTTCCATCTTTCCCCTCGAGTGTGGTGTTCTCCGCCTTGGCTGCCCGCAGTTTTACGCCCCTCAGCTCCCGGCGGGGATATCTCCCGCCTTTCCTCAACTATCAGGTTACTATGTTCCATGTGTATTTATATGAATAAACGTTCTCTTTATCGTGCAATTTATTTGTTTTTGTCTAACACACATCTCACTCAAAGTCCCAAATTCCCCCCTTTTCTTAACGATTAACAGGGATGGAGGTGTATGCTCATTTGGACCATATACCTCATTTAAAGTCCCAAAATCCCCGCCTTTTATATTCCAGACATAGTTATTTTTCCTTTTTCGTTTTCTTGATGGTTCATGTCACTATGTTTTTTGGGACATTCCTCCGCTATATGCCCCTTTTTTTTATCTGATGACTGATTTGCTATATGCTGCATTGTAGATCCTGATACATTTGGGCTGTTAGACATTTTAGTTTCCGGCGGCGCGGGGGTTAAGCTAGGCTCAATATCTGAAGTTACTTCTGAGTTCCCACCAGAGGTGTGTCACTGCTCTAGGGGAACGTTCCGACATGAGCATGTCACAATCCTGAGGAAGCCCTTTACACGTCAGTCCATATATCGCCTTGTATCCTTTGATGTACAGACGTTTGCACCATATGTCTATGGTTATGATATATCACTTTTTATGAAGTTCATTGTAAATGTTGTATAAATGAATAATGTGGATATTTTATATATTGTGCTATGTTGTCTATGGTTTTTGGGCACTAAAAAACACAAATTTTCCCATAGTCCCCTGTACAATACAATGAAGGTACAATGCATTACCTTCCATGATGCAAATATGAGTAATATGGTGTAAAGGAGGGGCGTTACCAAGAGGCTAAAAATGCCTTATTGTCAGCAAAGCTCTGTCAGAAGACAGAATAATAGCCAAAGAAAAATCCCTGTTCCCCGAATGCCTGGAAGAAGAGGAGCGTTAGCGCATGCTAACATGCAAACGCATATGCGCAGAAATGAAAACATGCGTTTGCATATGAGCATGCGCGAATATTCGCGGTTCAGTTTGTGACAGATAAGGCGGCAAATGGGCTATTTAAGCTGGATCAGCACCCAGGATCAGTGCTGTCTCATCTACAGTGTTCTGTGAGTATCCTGTTTCCTGTTACCTGTATCTGCTCTTGAAGTATTGACCCAGCTTGTTTCTGACTGTTCCTATTTTCCACCTGCATCGACCCCGGCTTGTCCTTTGACCATTCTCTGCCTCCGCATCTGTACTTGATCTAATCGTTTTGTGTATGACCCAAATTGTCTGACTCTGCTTAAGTTCCAGCCCCTCCAGAGCTACCAAGATGCAAGCACCTGTCCAGCTTCCTTGATAACCATGCAGCTCCTTGGACTATATGCCTTGGGTCTCGGCCAATTTGTCCACTGGCATTACATTTTCATGACAACACGTACAGACCTTAATGTAAAGACACATGGCAGTGACTAGAGGGCAAAATATTGAGACTGAGGGCACAGAGATAAATGATATATAGAGCAAGCACTCGTATAAAGTTGCTGTTCAATAACACCTACATCCCGGTAGACAAATGTATAAAAAGGCCCCTTTTGGGGTGCTAGTTGAAAATGTAACAGTTTGAAAAAAGCAAATTGGAAAGAGAGAGTTCATAAAAATATCTATATTTTATTCATGAAATACATGGTATTAAAATATAGAGGAAAGAAAATACAGCGCAGTGCATTCCTTCCTTATAAGTCACAGGCTTGCAGTCCTACATGTTTCGCCTAGATTAGGCTTCTTCAGGGACGCACAGGGACTTTAGTTTATCTACATACACAACACACCACAACAGAATGTCTCTTCTCCCGCATGCTCTGCTCAGCAAGAGTGTGTTTCACTGTAGGGTCCACTGTGGGCGCCCAGGGGCAATCATCCGAACGGCAATGCCAAAACTGAATCCACGCGGAGGCATGGATGTTATGATTGTCCAATCCTTTGACGTGTGTCACGTACCTAACGGTGACAAGCCCGGTTAGCAGAGGAAGGCCTCCCTTACGGCTCCCACCAGCGGCCCCTGGTAGTGTAACAGAAGGCGCGGAGGTGGAAGGGGTACGAGTGCCTGGCAGGATCAACCAAGGAGCAGGTGGTTGCGTAGTCTGGGCTGGATCCAGGCACACGGGAGCGCAGCAGGGACCAGAGACTCTAGAACACAGCAGGTAGACAGGAATCAGGAACTCTGGAACACAGCAGGTAGGCAGGAACCAGGAACTCTGGAACACAGCAGGTAGACAGGAACCAGGAAATCAGGAACTCAGGAAGCAGAACTGGAACAGCTCAGCAGACCGGACTGGAACCAGGTAATAGCAGGGTTAGTCAGACAAGCCGGGTCGGTTAACTGGCTGGCAGCAAAGGTACAGGAGGGTAAGGCAGAGCAGAGGTCACAACAAGCCAGAGGTCAGATGCAGGCGGAGAGCTGGAAGGTCACAAGCAAGCCGGGTCAGTACAGGCAGGTTTACAGATCAGGTTCTCAGATACTAACACTGTAGAGCAGACAGCAGGGACTGTCTGTAATTGATGGGTTTAAATAGCCCTTCTGGCGCCACCCGTAGGGCGCGCACGCACGTGCATGCGCGGTCACGCCCGCGATCGGGAACCAGGAAGTCCAGGGCGCCTGTTACTGGCAGGATCTCCATGACCTTGCCCCCCCCCAAGGGGCAGCCTCCGGATGCCCATCCGGGTAAACCTTTCGGGGTGAGATCTCTTGAAAGCCTGTATCAGGCTCCTAGCATGAATGTTCTCCTCAGGTTCCCAAGAGTTTTCTTCGGGTCAGTAACCTTTCCATTTAATCAAAAATTGGTTCCGATTGTTTCTTCTCCTAAAATCCATAACAGCTTCCACTTCAAATTCCTGCTCCCCGTCTATGATGACAGGATCAGGGCGAGCCGGACTTCGACCTGGGAATGGGTTGGAAACTGAAGGCTTCAACAGGGAGACATGAAAGATCGGGTGGACTCTGAGGGAGTCAGGGAGTTCCAGCTCATACGCCACTTCGTTAATTTTCCTTTTGACAGGAAATGGCCCCAAGAATTTTGGGCCCAATTTTTTAGAGGGGCATGCCATCCTCAGGTTCATGGTGGAGAGCCATACTTGGTCGCCGGGTGCCAGTACTAATTCACCCTGTCTCTTCCTGTCATAGATCGTCTTGTTGTGTTCCTGAGTCTTGGTCATGGTTTCACGCAGAAGTTGATTGTTAGATGAAAAAAAGTAAAATTTTTCCTGGTCTGCAGGCACAGAGCACTCAGGGAGGGAGTTGGGCAGAAATGTAGGGTGAAAACCGTAGTTTGTGAAGAATGGAGTCTGGCTAGTAGCAGAATAGATAGAATTATTATAGGCGAACTCGGCCAACGGGAGCAAGGAGAACCAGTCATTCTGAGCAAAAGAGGAGAAGCAGCGCAGGTATTGCTCGAGGGTCTGATTTGTCCTCTCCGTCTGTCCGTTGGTCTGGGGGTGGTAAGCAGAAGAAAACGATAATTCTATCTCCAGAGTCTTGCAGAGGGAGGTAAATTGTACCCCCCGATCGGAGACAATATTGTCTGGCACCCCGTGGAGTCTGACGACTTCTCTGATGAACACCTGCGCGGTTTCAGGGGCTGAGGGAGTCCCTTTCATGGGGACGAAATGCGCCATCTTGGACAGGCGGTCCACTATCACAAAGATAGTGGTATGATTCTCCGCCGGGGGCAAGTCAACAATAAAGTCAATGGACAGCATTTTCCAGGGCCTGTCTGGAACAGGTAAGGGTCTCAGTAGTCCCCAGGCCTTGGATCTGGAACCCTTGTTTCGGGTGCAATTGGTACAGGACTCAACGAACCTCCTGCAATCTTCGCGTAATCGGGGCCACCAGAAGGTGCGCTGTACCAGGTCCGTGGTCCTGACAGTACCAAAGTGCCCAGCAAGGGCATGGTCGTGGCAGAGCTCTAACACGGTTGTCTTCCGGTCTGTAGATCCTGTCTTGGTACCATAACAACCCATCTTTAGCCTGCAATTCTAACTCAGAGGGGGGTCTCTTCCCAGTGGAGGCTTGTTTGATCCGGGTGAGTAGATCTTCTTCTTGAAGAAGGAAATTTTCAGGGGCGAGGATGGTATCGGGAGAAGAGGTTTCCTTAGATTCATGGAACATCCGAGACAAGGCATCGGGTTTCGTGTTCCTGGAGCCAGGACGATAAGTGACGTGAAAGGAGAACCAGGAAAAGAAAAGTGCCCATCTGTCTTGTTGTGGTTTCAATCTCTTTGCAGCTTTCAGGTACTCCAAGTTCTTATGGTCAGTGAATATCAGAATCGGGTGGGCAGCTCCCTCTAGCAGGTATCGCCATTCTTCCAACGCAGACTTGATCGCCAGTAGTTTCCGGTCCCCCACGTCGTAGTTCCTTTCTGCTGCAGATAGTTTGCGAGAAAAGAAGGTTACTGGTGGAGCAAGGCCCTGGTTTCTTGTCTTTGAGACAGTATTGCCCCTACCGCGACTTCGGAGGCGTCTACCTCAAGTACAAACGGCAGCGAGGAATCTGGGTGTTTCAGGATAGAAGCAGAGGTAAAGAGACCTTTCAGGACCTCGAAGGCCTTTTGGGCCTCAGGGGACCAATGGAAGCGGGTTCCCTGTTTGGTCAACTGGGTGATGGGTGCAATGATAGCCGAGAACCCCCGGATGAATTTGCGGTAAAAGTTGGCGAATCCAACGAACCGTTGGATTCTTTCTTATCCGCCGGTACTGGCCAGTCCAGGATTGCGGCAATCTTCTGTGGGTCCATTCTGATGCCCTCGCTGGAGATGATTAACCCTAGGAATGATATACTTTCCTGCTCTAACTCACATTTTTCGGCTTTCGCGTACAGGCTATACTGGCGAAGCCGGCCCAACACACTTCTGACATGCCTGCGGTGAGAGTTAAGGGAGGAAGAAAAGATTAGTATATCATCTAGGTAGACAATAACAAAAAGATCTAAGAAATTCCGGAGTACATCATTAATAAAGTACTGGAATGTGGCAGGGGCGTTGCACAACCCGAAGGGCATTACCAGGTACTCAAAGTGTCCGAATCGGGTGCGAAAAGTGGTCTTCCATTCATCCCCCTCCTTGATGCGCACTAGGTTGTAAGCTCCGCGGAGGTCAAGCTTGGTAAAAATGGTAGCAGTTCCCAATCTCTGAAATAGCTCTGGTACCAGGGGGAGAGGGTAGCGATTTTTTTATTGTGATCTTATTCAGTTCACGGTAATCCACACAGGGTCGAAGGGTATGGTCCTTCTTTTCTACGAAAAAGATGCCTGCGCCTGCTGGAGACGTAGAGGGGCGAATGAACCTCTTTTGTAGGTTCTCATCAACATGCCCCCTGTTCCACCTCAGTTACCGGAAAGATCCTGCCGAACAGAATTGCTGCTCCGGGAAGTAGGTTGATGGGGCAATCATAGGCCCGATGGGGTGGTAGAGTCTCTGCCCCTTGTTTGCTAAACACGTCAAGAAAGTCTGAGTAGACATCAGGGATGGCTTGACGTATTCCAGCTTCAGTATCGGTACACATTAAGGTGGTCGGCCCAGGGGGTTCGTGTGATCTGCAGGACTGCTGACAATAGGCAGAAGAAAAGGTAACAACCCCCGTGGCCCAGTTGATGGTGGGGTTGTGGGCTTGCAACCAAGGCATACCGTGGATCATAGGGAACAACGGAGAAGAGATAATGTCCAGACGTAGGTATTCTCGGTGAATTCCGGTAGTGGTGAACAGGGATGAGCCGAACACCCCCCTGTTCGGTTCGCACCAGAACCTGCGAACAAACAAAATGTTCGTGTAAACTTTAGAACCCTATTAAATACAATGGACTCGAACGTTCGAAATCTAAAGTGTTAATTATAAAGGCTAATATGCAAGTTATTGTCCTAAAAAGTGTTTGGGGACCTGGGTCCTGCCCCATGGGACATGTATCAATGCAAAAAGAAGTTTTAAAAACGGCCGTTTTTTCGGGAGCAGTGATTTTAATAATGCTTAAAATGAAAAAATAAAAGTGAAATATTCCTTTAAATTTCGTACCTGGGGGGTGTGTATGATATGCATGTAAAGTGGCGCATGTTTCCCGTGCTTAGAACTGTCCCTGCAAAAAATGTCATTTTTGAAAGAAAAAAATGCATTTAAAACTGACTCGCGGCTATTAATGAATTGTCGGCTCCCGGCAATACATACAAAAGTCATTGATAAAAAAAAAAAAAAAAGTGTGGGGGTTCCCCAGAATTCAATTACCAGGCCCTTCAGGTCTGGAATGGATATTAAGGGGAACCCCGCCGCAAATTTAAAAAAAAATTGACGTGGGGTTGCCCCAAATATCCATTCCAGGCCCTTCAGATCTGGCATGGATTTTAAGGGGAACTCCACCCCAAATTTAAAAAAAAAATGGCGTGGAGTCCCCCTAAAAATCCATACCAGACCCCTTATCCGAGCACGCAACCTGGCCGGCCGCAGGGGAAAAGGGGGGGACGAGAGAGCGGCCCCCCCTCCCTCCTGAACCGTACCAGGCCACATGCCCTCAACATGGGGAGGATGTCCCCATGTTGATGGGGACAAGGGCCTCATCCCCACAACCCTTGCCCGGTGGTTGTGGGGGTCTGCGGGCGGGGGGCTTATCGGAATCTGGAAGACCCCTTTAACAAAGGGGACCTCCAGATCCCGGCCCCCCCCTATGTGAATTGGTAAGGGGTACATTGTACCCCTACCATTTCACGAAGAAAGCGTAAAAAAATGTTTAAAAAAACACACACACCTTGGAAAAGTCCTTTATTTAAAAAAAAAAACAAAAAAAAAACATTCCAGTGGTGAAATCCAGTGTCCCGCGGCGATCCCGATGTCCAGCGCTGTCCTTCATTGGTTGTGCCTGAGCGGACCTGATGGGGAACTCCCTCTCAGTATTTTAAATGTATAGACCCGCCCCTTCTTAAGTTCCCCATCAGGTCCGCTCAGCGGACGAGTTGCGGAACATGAGAAGGGGCGGGTCTATACATGTATTACCAAAGTGAGAGCAGTTCCCCATCAGGTCCGCCCCCTCGGTATGTCGGACCCGCCTCCGTCATTGGCTTGAGCGGGGAACTTCCTTCACTATGTAAATTTAAATTACACAGTGAAGGAAGTTCCCCGCTCAAGCCAATGACGTAGGCGGGTCCGACATACCGAGGGGGCGGACCTGATGGGGAACTGCTCTCACTTTGGTAATACATGTATAGACCCGCCCCTTCTCATGTTCCGCATCTGGTCCGCTGAGCGGACCTGATGGGGAACTTAAGAAGGGGCGGGTCTATACATTTAAAATACTGAGAGGGAGTTCCCCATCAGGTCCGCTCAGGCACAACCAATGAAGGACAGCGCTGGACATCGGGATCGCCGCGGGACACTGGATTTCACCGCTGGAATGTTTTTTTTTTTTTTAATAAAGGACTTTTTCAAGGTGTTTGTGTGTTTTTTTAAACATTTTTTTACGCTTTCTTCGTGAAATGGTAGGGGTACAATGTACCCCTTACCAATTCACATAGGGGGGGCGGGATCTGGGGGTCCCCTTTGTTAAAGGGGTCTTCCAGATTTCGATAAGCCCCCCGCCCGCAGACCCCCACAACCACCGGGCAAGGTTTGTGGGGATGAGGCCCTTGTCCCCATCAACATGGGGACATCCTCCCCATGTTGAGGGCATGTGGCCTGGTACGGTTCAGGAGGGAGGGGGGGCCGCTCTCTCGTCCCCCCCTTTTCCCCTGCGGCCGGCCAGGTTGCGTGCTCGGATAAGGGGTCTGGTATGGATTTTTAGGGGGACTCCACGCCATTTTTTTTTTAAATTTGGGGTGGAGTTCCCCTTAAAATCCATGCCAGATCTGAAGGGCCTGGAATGGATATTTGGGGGAACCCCACGTCAATTTCTTTTTAAATTTGCGGCGGGGTTCCCCTTAATATCCATTCCAGACCTGAAGGGCCTGGTAATTGAATTCTGGGGAACCCCCACGCTTTTTTTTTTTTTTTTTAATCAATGACTTTTGTATGTATTGCCGGGAGCCGACAATTCATTAATAGCCGCGAGTCAGTTTTAAATGCATTTTTTTCTTTCAAAAATGAAATTTTTTGCAGGGACAGTTCTAAGCACGGGAAACATGCGCCACTTTACATGCATATCATACACACCCCCCAGGTACGAAATTTAAAGGAATATTTCACTTTTATTTTTTCATTTTAAGCATTATTAAAATCACTGCTCCCGAAAAAACGGCCGTTTTTAAAACTTCTTTTTGCATTGATACATGTCCCCTGGGGCAGGACCCGGGTCCCCAAACACTTTTTAGGACAATAACTTGCATATAAGCCTTTATAATTAGCACTTTAGATTTCTCCCATAGACTTTTCGAATTTGCCGCGAACACCCCAATTTGTTCGCTGTTCGGCGAACGGGCGAACAGGCAATGTTCGAGTCGAACATGAGTTCGACTCGAACTCGAAGCTCATCCCTAGTGGTGAAGATAGTAATGGGTAAAGGGGCCGTCTCCTGGACCACAGGTCCAGACTGGATAACGGATCCGTCAGCCAGGTGAACACACAGTCCTTGGGTCTTGGTAAGAAGGGGAATCAGGTGTGTATGGGCAAAGGCTGAGTCCATGAAACAGCTGCAGGCCCCGGAATCAATAATGGCGGACACCTGCAGAGTCCTTCCTGGGAGCTGTAAGGAGACAGAAAGGGCAAGGTGAGATGCAGACTTAGCCTGAGGGTTGGTTATATCAGGCGATACTGAGAAACACTTACGAAACTTCAGGGGACAGTTTTTGATGAAGTGTCCGGGTTCCCCACAGTACAGGCACAAGTTATGCGTTCGGCGATGCTGGCGTTCCTCTTGAGTGAGGGAAGGACGGAGGACTCCGAGCTGCATGGGCTCAGGTACATCGGATGTGGGGGCCAGAGGTGCAGCAGGAGCTGGGTGCAGATGGCTGGGGGCCCGGGGAAGCATCCAGGTCGGGCGGGAGAAGCCTGTGGCCCTCTCAGCCCTCCGTTCCCTCAAACGTCGGTCAATCTGGATAGTCAAATCGATCAATAAGTTCAGGGTCTGTGGTATACCGACTCTAGCAAGCTCGTCTTTCAGGGGGTCAGAGAGTCCTATGCGGAACTGATGGCGAAGGGCGGCGTTGTTCCAATTGGTGTCTGCGCTCCATCGCCTAAATTCCGCTACATAGTCCTCTGCCGCTCTGCGCCCCTGCTGAAGGGTACGCAAGGCGGTTTCTGCGGTAACTGAGAGCTGATAATCCTCATATAACTGGGCCATGGCATCAAAGAAGGCGGTAAGGCTGTCCAGAGCCACATCTTTCCGTTCCAGCAGATGGTGGGCCCAGCTTTGAGGGTCTCTGGAGAGCAGGGAAATCACAAAGCCCACCTTGGTGGCTTCCAAAGAGAAGGTGCGGGGCTGTAGGGCAAAGTACAATTCACAGGAGTTACGGAAGGCCCTGAACTTGCTCCGATCCCCGGAGAATCTTTTGGGTGTAGGGACCCTGGGTTCCGGGGGAAGCATGACCACGGTGGGTGTGGACCCTGTCCCGGCTGTAGAGGTGGAGGCATGAGGGCCCCCATGGGCACTGGAAGGGTTGGAGAGAGCCCGCACTTGTCCTTCCAGATGGGTGTAGCCTTGTTGAAGACTCTTGACCGCTTCAGTCAATCCCGCCAGGTGCCGGCATAGTTCCTCCATAGGTGAGGCTCCCTGCTCGGGCTCAGACATGGCTGTCTGCTACTGTCACGTACCTGACGGTGACGAGCCCGGTTAGCAGAGGAAGGCCTCCCTTACGGCTCCCACCAGCGGCCCCTGGTAGTGTAACAGAAGGCGCGGAGGTGGAAGGGGTACGAGTGCCTGGCAGGATCAACCAAGGAGCAGGTGGTTGTGTAGTCTGGGTGGATCCAGGCACACGGGAGCGCAGCAGGGACCAGAGACTCTAGAACACAGCAGGTAGACAGGAACCAGGAACTCTGGAACACAGCAGGTAGACAGGAACCAGGAACTCTGGAACACAGCAGGTAGACAGGATCCAGGAACTCTGGAACACAGCAGGTAGACAGGAACCAGGAACTCTGGAACACAGCAGGTAGACAGGAACCAGGAATTCAGGAACTCAGGAAGCAGAACTGGAACAGCTCAGCAGACCGGACTGGAACCAGGTAATAGCAGGTTTGGTCAGACAAGCCGGGTCGGTTAACTGGCTGGCAGCAAAGGTACAGGAGGGTAAGGCAGAGCGGAAGTCACAACAAGCCAGAGGTCAGATGAAGGCGGAGAGCTGGAAGGTCACAAGCAAGCCGGGTAAGTACAGGTAGGTTTACAGATCAGGTTCTCAGATACTAACGCTGTAGAGCAGACAGCAGGGACTGTCTGTAATTGATGGGTTTAAATAGCCCTTCTGGTCGCGCCCGCGATCGGGAACCAGGAAGTCCAGGGCGCCTGTTACTGGCAGGATCTACATGACAGCGTGTGTGCAATGGGAAGCAGCCGTAAACACTGCCCAGCGCACAGCGGTGCACTCATTCACCGCCCTGGCAGTGACAAGATATCCGCGTCATCCGTCATCCTCCACTGGCCAGTGCGCATGCGCGAGTGCCAATTGCTTATCTGATGGGGTTTCCCCCACCGCACACGTCATCACCAAGCGCCCGCAGACACGCCGCTGACGTCATGACGTCACACGCGGCGCCGCTTCTCCATCTTAACATGAGGACATAAAAGGACCCAAGAGGCTACAATAGCCGTCATGGGGCCAGCCCTGGGAGCCAAGCTATTCGCACACCAGTTTACATGTATGCCTGGTGACATCAGCCATAAGACTGAGACTGTTTATGTCTCTTTGCCTCATTTTCTTTAACTATTGAAGGTTTGTCCTTCTTCCCTTTTTCTTATCCTGCTTTGCTATAATGTACCTATATGGTTTGTTTGTTCACTCTATACAGTCTATTCAACACACCTTGACCACAAACATCTTGATATGGTGTATGCAACCTAAGGTACTTATTGGCAATTTGTTTGGATTATTTATATCTTCCTAGACCTTTTATGTTTTTACTTATGAATACCCCTTTGTGTCTGCATAGTATACTTCCTTTGATAGATTGAAACACACCTACTGCTTTTTATTTTGGATTGAATATCTGCTGATGTGTGCATCCAAGGCTCCCAGGCCATACAACGAACGTTTTTCAAACATGTAAGCCTATTAATGTATTTGGTAATATCCGTCAATCTTCATCAGAAAGCAAGTTACTTGTGAAACATGTAGGACTGCAAGCCTAAGGAAGGAATGCACTGCGCTGTATTTTCTTTCCTCTCTATTTTAATACCATGTATTTCATGAATAAAATATAAATATTTTTATGAACTCTCTCTTTCCATTTTGCTTTTTTCAAACTGTTAAATTTTCAATTAGCACCCCTAAAATCCCATATATCTCCCCAAAAGGGGCCTTTTTATACATGAGGGCACAGAGAATTCTCCTTCAAAAATATCAGCACTTTTTGGATTTGAAGGGACAATTGATTTTTTTAGCAAAGGGAATGGTGGGGGAGAAGGGGGAGAGGCACCAGGAAGAAGAAATGTTGGCAGCAGCAGCAATATCAACAGTGAGAATAACCAGGAAAGGCATTTGGTCTTTTCTTAGATGAACATATATAAAATAAATGTATTGGTTTTACCAGTAACATCTGCAGTGGGTGATTGGTAGTTTTCTGTGATCCAAGTCTGATAAGTCAGCTTCTAAGTCAACCCCACCTACCCACACTGCCCCAAGTGAAGGTCCTCTGACATGACAAATGCAGCAGGACAGGCTAGTACCTCAAGATCATATTCAGCCACCAGCCAGCGATACATACTTGACTCCCCCTAGTCCATGGTATGATCACTTGTAAGAGTTTAGTTACAGCCTTGCCGTCCCTATCCCTGTTTGCTTGACCAGGACCGAGACTGCATTACATGGGGAAAAAAAATGAAGTGAACTAGAGGAAGGGCGCTAGTATAGAGGCACTGGGTGTTTATGGGGTTTGGGGTCATTTTTTTTCTCACGCTCCATCAAAATTTTGGCATAGGAGGGATGATACTGGAGATGGTGAAGTGGGTGTTGACGACTGCTGCTTTGCATTTCAAGGCTTCACTTTAGGTAATGATAGGCAACCTATGGCTGTAGGATTGCATGCCTAATTATTGCTGCAGCCTGCCTTTTCTCCTCATGTCTTTGGAGAAAGACTCACAGAAAATCGCCAATGAGAACTGAAGGGGGATTGAAATTAGTCTATAAATTTGTTACTGCGTGGCCACCCAGGTCAGCAACTAGAGGAAGAAGGCTGTATTCATCAGTTCTTCAATGTATGATTTAGGGAAACGTTCTCTATAATTACATAGAAGGAGAAGTAGGGGCAAGCGGAGCAAAGGGAGATAAAAGGGGGGGAAGAAAGAATGGAGGAAAAGGGAGAGGAGTAGAGGGAGGAGGAGTAAGAGGTTGTTTTGGCACCTCTACATCTTTAAGGTCTGCCTGTCATTTCATTTTTTTAATTTATTTTTTAGCACTCATTTGCTGTTTGGGTTTAGTTGTTGTTTTTTTTATTTTTATTTTTTTAAAAGCAGCTTACAGGACACTGAACGAATGAAAAGTATTCCTTGTGCTGGTGGCTTGTTTGTTGAAATCCAAAATTCTTTTCCACCCCCTCCTTCTCTACACTTCCACAACTGTGATCTTCTGGTGCTGCAAGGTTTAAGATGAGCTACTTGCAGCGCTGTATCCTGGCCTAGGCCAACAAGGCCCAGGCCTAGGGCAGCACTTTGCAGGGGGGCAGCACGGAAAAAGTCCCCGCCGGCTTGCGCTACACTGTTAGTGTAGCGCCAGTCTTATGGGGCAGACTGGGCTGAGAGGCAAATTAGTCTAGCTCCCCCATAAAGAGGCCGCACTGCTTCCGGTATGCGGGAGACCGGCATTCTGCAACTGTGGGGGGGGGGGCTGCTTCTAATTTTGACTGTCTTATCACCCTGGAGCACAAACCTTCCTCACTGTGCTATATGTTTTCTGCTGCACCATTGGCATGGTTATATCTTCTTAGTCCTCTCCATAAAATTATCAGAAATTTGTGCTTAAAGTAGAACTATAGGCAACACTTTTTTTTGCATTTTGGATAGAGTAAGGGAGGGTTACAGCCCCGGTCAGTTTATTTTTTTACCATCCCTGTCCCATTGCAGAGATTTCCCTTCACTTCCTGCCCCATAGCCAAACAGGAAGTGAGAGGAAATCTATTCAAATGAAGGGAATCCCCCCCCTCCAGGCCCTCAGAACTAGTGTCCCCACTCGAAAATTTCATGGTGGGTCTTAAACAGAAAGGGGTATGGTCTTGACAGGAAGGGTTGAATAATATTTAAATTAGGAGGTGCACGAGTTTGGTCAGGCCTAGGGCAGCACAAAACCTAAATACACTACCTGTACTGGCTACTTGTCATAGGTACCCGTGAAAAGTGCTGACTATGCCCACTCTTTCCATTCCCCTGCTTAATTTATAAAAGCTGTATTATAACTTCTTGCAATGAAAAGTACTTTCTAAATGGAGGGGATGGACCTTTCATTCATCTTTCTGTCCTTCATTCATAGAGTGCTTTTTAGAGTCCTGGAGGGTACATCCACAGGCAGTGGAGCAGAAATATGTCTTTCTGTACATTTTAGAAGGTGGCTTCTGTGCTGAAGAGTGTCTTGAAGAGTTGGGTAGAAGGCATTTCCAGTGAACACTGCTCATCTGCTAAGGCACTTGTGATTGCCTAGGGTCTGGGTTCTGACTGGATGCTCTTAAAGGACCAACTACCTACTTTAAAAAAAGATAAATCTGTTGCTGTATTTTTTTACTTTTTGGGGTGTTCTGTGCCCTAATGCCCTGTACACACGATCATTTTTTCCAATGAAAAAAGTCTGATGGACTTTTTTTCATTGGGAAAACTGATCATGTGTGGGCCCCATCAGACTTTTTTCCATCGGTGTAAAAAAAATAGAACATGTTTTAAATTTTCCGATAGGAAATTCCGATCGTCTGTGTGGAATTCCAATGGAGAAAAAACCCACGCATGCTCAGAATCAAGTCGACGCATGCTCAGAAGCATTGAACTTCATTTTTCTCGGCTCGTCTGAGTGTTTTACGTCACCGCATTTTGGACTGTCGGAATTTTGTCTGATGGTGTGTATGCAAGACTGATTGAAGTCAGCTTCATCGGAATTTCCGACGGAAAATTCCATCGGATTTTATCCCATCGGAAATCCGATCGTGTGTACAGGGCATAACTCTCTCTTGAGTTTATTATACTTCATAAACCTATGTAGCGGGGTCCTCAATTTAAGGGAAGTGTTTGGGAGGTAGTATGCCCAAACACCTTGATTTGTCAGGGTTTACAACCATTTTATCCACAGGGAGAGTATTGGTGTACAGTTCCCTGTGGCCTACGGGTGGCGCTGCCATAGTAGGCTAGGGTTGAACCACTAGTACAGGGCTGTGTTTTTTGTGTCCCCTCTCGGGAAATGTACGGCGGTGCGGGGTTAACCTGCTGTGCACGCTGGGAGAGGAGATAAAAGGGGCAGACGCTGCTGGTTCTGGTTCCAGTCCGTCCTGGGCGCCCTAGGCCGAGGGGCGGGTGTTCTCTGTTCCGGTTCCATCCTGGGCACCTTTAGTCCCAGGGTGAGGTACTACTCTGCTGTTCCTGACCGTCCTGGATGCGAGGACTTGGGAATTGCAGCAAAGGCCTGGGCCCAGCACCTTTGGCTGGGGCCCGTCGGGGATCAAGGAGTCTCAGGGTGCCGCCTTGCGAGGGGACCTTAGAGGAGGCCGGGTGAGGAACCGTTCCGAAGGACTGATGCGGTAGTCACAGTGAAGGAAAGGGTCCCGGTAACTCTCCGGAGGCCAAGGTCAAGTTCATCAGGTCTGTGGCAGAGACCAATTTCACCAGGTCTGTGGCAGAGACCAATTTCACCAGGTCTGTGGCAGAGACCAATTCCATCAGGTCGATGGCAGAGACCTTGAGTAAAGCGTGAGTGTCATTTGGCTGCTAGTCTTGTTCTAAGTAGACTATCCATTTGAGGCTGAGTCTGTCCAAGAAGCTGGACAGTGAGGTGACTAAGATTATGCCTGGACCTTTCCCCACATCTTGTGCTATCCTTTTCTTGCTCCAACCTTTGTTCCTATCAAGAGATTGTTATTTGCTGAAAGAAGAAATAAACTCTCTGTTGGAGTTATAGCAAGTGTGGACATTCTATTCACTGGGGGGAAGCAAGTACTCAAATCTGTTATCCACAGAGGTGAGAAAACCATTCTCTGGCTCAACTGTGAAATGACCCACCAACAACACCACTCAACCTCTTAATACAGGAGGGTACGGGCTTGTGACATGGTGTGTAGTGATGAGCCGAACACCCACGGGTTCGGTTCGCACCAGAACCCGCGAACGGACCGAAAGTTCGCACGAACATTAGAACCCTATTAAATACAATGGATGCGAACGTTCAGATTCTAAAGTGCTAATTATAACGACTATTATCCATGTTATTGTCCGAAACAGAGTTTGGGAACCCGGCTTCTGCACCAGGGGACATGTATCAATGCAAAAAGAAGTTTTAAAAACGGACGTTTTCCGGGAGCAGTCATTTTAATGATGCATAAAGTGAAAAAAAAAAAGTCAAATATTCCTTAAAATATTGTACCTGGGGGGTGTCTAAAGCAGCCTTTCTCAACCTTTTCAACACCGAGGAACCCTTGAAATAGTTCTCCGGTCTCGGGGGAACCCCTGCTAAAAATTAGAAATCTACAATTCATGATACCTTTGTGTGATGGTCAGTGGGAAGAATGGTCCTTACACTTTTGGTCATTGGGAAGAATCACCTCCTTACAGATAGCTAAAAAGATTAATGGTGTCAGTAGGAAATTATCTGAGAGGCAGAAATTGCCCAATGCTGAAGGAACCCCTAGCAACCTCTGGAGGAACCCTAGGGTTCCACGGAACCCTGGTTGAGAATCACTGGTCTAAAGTATGCCTGTGAAGTGCCACGTGTTTCCCGTGTTTAGAACTGTCCCTGCACAAAATAAAATTTCTAAAGGGAAAAAAGTCATTTAAAACTGCTTGCGGCTTTAATGCAATGTGTGGTCCCGGTAATATGGATGAAAATCTTTAGGAAAAATGGCATAGCTACCCCATCAACCCCCCCCCCCACCCCAGCCCATTACCAGCCCCTTTGGGTCTTGTATGGATATTAAGGGGAACCCCGCACACAAAATAAAAAAGGACCTATATACTCTGAACAGCCGTATACAGGCGGTGCATACCAGACAGGGACTGTAGGTTTGTTCTTATGTAGAATCTGTTTATAATTTTGAACAGCTGCATTGTTTAAGTGGAGCTCCATGGCAAATTCCTTTTTTTTAGTTTTTTGTAAAACATAGGGAACGGTTATCACCCCTGTCACATTTTTTTTGCTGTCTGTGCCCCTGTTCAGAACATTTCACCTCACTTTGCGTCCCAATGACAACTGTTTTTGAAATGTGGTGTTTTTATTGAAACAAGGATTGGTGATAAAGCATCAGTAGAGAGGAGACACCTTTCTCCCATATTAATTCTTACAGGAGAGAATTTTCCTTCCAAGGGGTAGATTTCCTCTCACTTCCTGTTGTCTTCTTCCGTTTGCAAGTAGTAGTAGTTTGTAAGTTGGATGTTTGAAAGTAGGGACCTTCCGTATATACTCTGCAGAAATTGGCCCCTTAGGTGTTGGTGTTGGCACAACACTGAAAGCACTCACAGTTATTCTTGGTGGGTGCTGGAACGCCCTTCTGTCAAGTATAATATCAGGAATTGTAATAACATATAATTGTTGATCAGTGGTAGTAAAAATTGGGCCTTTGATGGTGGTGCTGGTGCCCCAACACTGTAAGGCCTGACAGTTACTCTTGGTGGGCGCAGCAATGGTCCCTGCTGTGAATTATTAGATCAATAATTATAATTGCATGCCCCTGTTGAACAGGGGCTGAAAAATTGGGCCTTTGGTGGTGGTGGTGGTGGTGATGGTGGTGCTGGTGCCACAACACTGTAAGGCCTGACAGTTACTCTTGGTGGGCGCAGCAATGCTCCCTGCTGTGAATTATTAGATCAATAATTATAATTGCATGCCCCTGTTGAACAGGGGCTGAAAAATTGGGCCTTTGGTGGTGGTGGTGGTGGTGATGGTGGTGCTGGTGCCACAACACTGTAAGGCCTGACAGTTACTCTTGGTGGGCGCAGCAATGCTCCCTGCTGTGAATTATTAGATCAATAATTATAATTGCATGCCCCTGTTGAACAGGGGCTGAAAAATTGGGCCTTTGGTGGTGGTGGTGGTGGTGATGGTGGTGCTGGTGCCACAACACTGTAAGGCCTGACAGTTACTCTTGGTGGGCGCAGCAATGCTCCCTGCTGTGAATTATTAGATCAATAATTATAATTGCATGCCCCTGTTGAACAGGGGCTGAAAAATTGGGCCTTTGGTGGTGGTGGTGGTGGTGATGGTGGTGCTGGTGCCACAACACTGTAAGGCCTGACAGTTACTCTTGGTGGGCGCAGCAATGGGCCCTGCTGTGAATTATTAGATCAATAATTATAATTGCATGCCCCTGTTGAACAGGGGCTTAAAAATTGGGCCTTTGGTGGTGGTGGTGGTGGTGATGGTGGTGCTGGTGCCACAACACTGTAAGGCCTGACAGTTACTCTTGGTGGGCGCAGCAATGGGCCCTGCTGTGAATTATTAGATCAATAATTATAATTGCATGCCCCTGTTGAACAGGGGCTGAAAAATTGGGCCTTAGGCACTGGTGGCACAACACTGCAACCCCTCACAGATACTGTACTTGGAGCACAGCAATGAGGCCTGTTGCAAAGTATTGCATCAACAATTTTAATTACATGCCCCTGTTAAACAGGGGCTGAAAAATTGGGCCTTAGCCACTGGTGGCGTCACCCATAAACCAAAATGATCTTCCAAGCTATCATCGTTAATCGTATCATTGAGGAGGAGGAGGAGGATAGCCAGTCAACATAACAGCACAGGCACTCAGCATCAGCATCAGTCTTGAAGGGATGTGACATTTTAAAATCAATTAGTCTGTTATATCAGCATCTGGTGTGTGGTAGCTGGTGGTGATCCAAGACTGGTTCATCTTGATGAAAGTCAGTCGATCAACCGAGTCGGTGGACAGGCGCACCCTGTGATCCGTGACAAATCCTCCAGCAGCACTGAATGTGCGTTCTGAAAGAACGCTGGATGCAGGACAGGCCAGTAGCTCAATTGCATACTGTGCAAGCTCTGGCCAGTGATCCATCCTCAAGACCCAGTAAGCCAGAGGATTTTCGGTGGGGAAGGTGTCCAAGTCTGACCTTGCCCCTAGGTATTCCTGCACCATGTATATCAGACGCTGGCGATGGTTGCTGGAACCGATCATACTTTGGGGCTGCGGACTAAAGAATTGTCTGAACGCATCGGTCAGACGGCCACCTTCCCCACCGCTCCTTCTTTGACTGCCCGAAGCCTCAGCAACTCGTTGTCCAGGACCAGGAGTTTGTAACCTCCCAGTCTCTGGGAACGCGTTGCACAGACCTTTCTGCAAGGCCTCCCGGAGTTGTCTCATCCTCTGCTCCCTCTGCGACGGTACGATAAGGTCCGCAACCTTACCCTTGTACCGTGGATCAAGGAGAGTGGCCAGCCAGTAATGGTCCCTCTCCTTGATCCGAAGAATACGAGGATCCTTCCGCAGACTTTGCAGGATCAGGGAGGCCATGCAGCGTAGGTTAGCTGAGGCATTCAGTCCGGAGTCCTCTCGGTCACTAAGGACGACATGATCCGCAGCCACCTCCTCCCAGCCACGTACAAGTCCACTGGTTTCTTGGGACTGTAAATCATCCCTAAAAGACTGCTTCTGATGATGCTGAGTGCCAGCCTCCACCTCCAAGCTGACACAATCCTCCTCCTCCTCCTCCTCCTCCTCCTCTTCCTGTGCGATGGGTGGGACAGAAGGAACACTGTCTGGGTAAAGGGGGCCTTGAGAGGCAAGGAAGTCCTCCTCTTCCTGCCTCTGTTCTGCCTCAAGTGCCCTGTCCATTATTCCACGCAGCGTGTGCTCCAACAGGTGGACAAGAGGTACAGTGTCACTGATGCATGCACTGTCACTGCTCACCATCCTCGTGGCCTCCTCAAATGGTGCCAGGACAGTGCATGCATCCCTGATCATGCCCCACTGGCGTGGTGAAAAAAACCCGAGCTCCCCTGACCCTGTCCTGGTGCCGTAGTCGCACAGGTACTCATTGATGGCCCTCTGCTGCGTGTGCAGCCGCTGCAGCATGGCCAACGTTGAGTTCCACCTGGTGGGCATGTCACATATAAGGCGGTTCTTGGGCAGGTTCAACTCCTTTTGAAGCTCAGCCAGGCGAGCACTGGCATTATAAGATCTGCGGAAATGCACACAGACTTTCCTGGCCTGCCTCAGGACATCCTGTAAGCCCGGGTACCTGCCCAAGAACCGTTGCACCACCAGGTTAAGGACGTGAGCCATACAGGGCACATGGGTCAGTTGTCCCTGTCGGAGGGCGGAGAGGAGGTTGGTGCCATTGTCGCAAACCACCATTCCTGGCTTAAGCTGGCGTGGCGTCAACCACCTCTCGGCCTGCCCCTGCAGAGCAGACAGGACCTCTGCCCCAGTGTGGCTCCTGTCCCCCAAACACACCAGCGCAAGCACGGCATGGCATCTTTTTGCCTGCGTACTTGCGTAGCCCCTTGAACGCCTATGGAGCACCGCTGGTTCCGAGGACAAACCACAGGAAGAGGCCATGGAGGAAGAAGAAGTGGAGGGGGTGGAGGAGAGAGGTGTGTCACAACCAGTAGTAGCATTTTGGAGGCGTGGCGGTGGAACAACCTCCAACACTACTGCACCTTGTCCTGCATCCTTCCCAGCTGCCAAAAGAGTGACCCAATGGGCCGTGAAAGAAAGGTAACGTCCCTGTCCATGCCTGCTGGACCATGAGTCAGCGGTAATATGCACCTTACCGCTGACCGCCCTGTCCAGCGAGGCCAAGACATTGCCTTCCACATGCCTGTAGAGAGCCGGAATAGCCTTCCGTGCGAAAAAGTGTCGTTTGGGAACCTGCCACTGAGGAACCGCACATTGCACAAACTCACGGAAGGGGGCCGAGTCTACCAACTGAAAAGGCAGCAGTTGAAGCGCTAGCAATTTAGCCAAGCTAGCATTCAACCGCTGGGCATGTGGATGGCTGGGAGTGAACTTCTTTCGACGGTCCAGCAGCTGGGGCAGGGAAATTTGCCTGCTAGAATCGGACGTTGGTGTACTGCTAGCAGAGTGCCCGCAAGTACTTGCCTGTGACACACCTAATTCTACACCTTCATTCCTCTCAGAGCAGGTTTCAGAGAGGAGTGAAGGTATAGTGGGGTTGGAGATCCCAGCTGATGCGGTGCAAGAAGAGGTCAGCTTTGTTCTTTGGTGTGGGTCTTTAAGGTAGGCTTGCCAACGAGCTGCATGGCAGGTCAACATATGTCTGATCAAGCATGTGGTGCCCAAGCGGCTGATGTTTTGGCCACGCGATATACGCTTGAGACATATGTTGCAAACAGCAGCTGTGCGATCTGATGCACTCGCCTCAAAAAAGGCCCACACCAAAGAACTTTTTGCATGACGGGCAGAGGCAGCGCCCTGCACAGGCAGAGCTCTGCGGTGTGATTCCGTCGGTGTGCTGCCCATACGCTGGCCACTCAAGGGCATCCTGCCTCGTTGGAGATGTGCCTCCTCCTCATCCTCCTCCTCCTCCTCTCTCCTATTAGGCACCCACGTGGAGTCAGTGACCTCATCATCCCCTCCCTCCTCATCACTGTAGCCAATCTGGCAATATGCTGCAGCTGCTGGAGCATGACTGCCAGATTGGTGTCCTTCTTGAGCATCCCCTCTCTCTGCTCTCACGCTGCTGCCTTCCTCTAGCTGGGTATCATCATCAGATCCTTCCAAACGCTGGGCATCCTCCTGGAGCATGTACCCAACACTGTGCTCAAACAGTTCGGGGGACTCCTCAGGAGGAGGGCATGGTGGGTCTAGGGAAGGATTGACTAATGAAGATAATGATACCAGAGAAGAGGACGCTTTGGCAGCTGCTTTGCCAGTACCCTGAGCCTGGGTGAGAGAGGATGAGGAGGATGAGGTGGGCTTGGTCATCCACTCTACCAAGTCTTCGGCATGATGTGGCTCAACATGTCCAGCTGCCGAAAACAAGGACAAGCGTGTCCCATGGCCATGTGCTGATGACAATGCACCGCGTACACGACCAGCACTGTTGCCCCCAGACACAGAGCCTGCTTGCCCTCTTTTTTTGACTCCTGACTGTCTGCCTCTCCTTGGTTGCCTTCCAGACATTTTATTGGATGGCCTGCAGGGAGATGGGAAAAACAGCAATAAGGGCTACCTTCAGGTGTATACTGTGCAGGAGGCTTAGCAACAATGACACTGACACTGTCCCCTGCCTATCCTTCTCTGTCCCTAAACACAAGGATTGAAAATATGGTTCAGCAAAATAGTTTTAGAACAGAATAGCACACTGACACTTTCCCTCACTGTCCTACTCTGTCCCTCCCTACAAACAAGATTTAGCACAGAATAGCACACTGATAATTTCTATGAGTGTCCTTCTCTGTCCCTAAACTCAAGGATTGAAAATATGGAACAGCAAAATTGGTTTAGAACAGAATAGCACACTGTCAGTTTCACTCACTGTACCTCTCTGTCCCTCAACTCAAGGATTGAAAATATGGAACAGCAAAATTGGTTTAGAACAGAATAGCACACTGTCAGTTTCACTCACTGTACCTCTCTGTCCCTCAACTCAAGGATTGAAAATATGGAACAGCAAAATTGGTTTAGAACAGAATAGCACACTGTCAGTTTCACTCACTGTACCTCTCTGTCCCTCAACTCAAGGATTGAAAATATGGAACAGCAAAATTGGTTTAGAACAGAATAGCACACTGTCAGTTTCACTCACTGTACCTATCTGTCCCTCAACTCAAGGATTGAAAATATGGAACAGCAAAATTGGTTTAGAACAGAATAGCACACTGTCAGTTTCACTCACTGTACCTCTCTGTCCCTCAACTCAAGGATTGAAAATATGGTTCAGCAAAATAGTTTTAGAACAGAATAGCACACTGACACTTTCCCTCACTGTACCTCTCTGTCCCTCAACTCAAGGATTGAAAATATGGAACAGCAAATTTGGTTTAGAACAGAATAGCACACTGTCAGTTTCACTCACTGTACCTCTCTGTCCCTCAACTCAAGGATTGAAAATATGGAACAGCAAAATTGGTTTAGAACAGAATAGCACACTGTCAGTTTCACTCACTGTACCTCTCTGTCCCTCAACTCAAGGATTGAAAATATGGAACAGCAAAATTGGTTTAGAACAGAATAGCACACTGTCAGTTTCACTCACTGTACCTCTCTGTCCCTCAACTCAAGGATTGAAAATATGGTTCAGCAAAATAGTTTTAGAACAGAATAGCACACTGACACTTTCCCTCACTGTACCTCTCTGTCCCTCAACTCAAGGATTGAAAATATGGAACAGCAAATTTGGTTTAGAACAGAATAGCACACTGTCAGTTTCACTCACTGTACCTCTCTGTCCCTCAACTCAAGGATTGAAAATATGGAACAGCAAAAATGGTTTAGAACAGAATAGCACACTGTCAGTTTCACTCACTGTACCTCTCTGTCCCTCAACTCAAGGATTGCAAATATGGTTCAGTAAAATAGTTTTAGAACAGAATAGCACACTGACACTTTCCCTCACTGTACCTCTCTGTCCCTCAACTCAAGGATTGAAAATATGGAACAGCAAATTTGGTTTAGAACAGAATAGCACACTGTCAGTTTCACTCACTGTACCTCTCTGTCCCTCAACTCAAGGATTGAAAATATGGAACAGCAAAATTGGTTTAGAACAGAATAGCACACTGTCAGTTTCACTCACTGTACCTCTCTGTCCCTCAACTCAAGGATTGAAAATATGGAACAGCAAAATTGGTTTAGAACAGAATAGCACACTGTCAGTTTCACTCACTGTACCTCTCTGTCCCTCAACTCAAGGATTGAAAATATGGTTCAGCAAAATAGTTTTAGAACAGAATAGCACACTGACACTTTCCCTCACTGTACCTCTCTGTCCCTCAACTCAAGGATTGAAAATATGGAACAGCAAATTTGGTTTAGAACAGAATAGCACACTGTCAGTTTCACTCACTGTACCTCTCTGTCCCTCAACTCAAGGATTGAAAATATGGAACAGCAAAATTGGTTTAAAACAGAATAGCACACTGTCAGTTTCACTCACTGTACCTCTCTGTCCCTCAACTCAAGGATTGCAAATATGGTTCAGTAAAATAGTTTTAGAACAGAATAGCACACTGACACTTTCCCTCACTGTACCTCTCTGTCCCTCAACTCAAGGATTGAAAATATGGAACAGCAAATTTGGTTTAGAACAGAATAGCACACTGTCAGTTTCACTCACTGTACCTCTCTGTCCCTCAACTCAAGGATTGAAAATATGGAACAGCAAAATTGGTTTAGAACAGAATAGCACACTGTCAGTTTCACTCACTGTACCTCTCTGTCCCTCAACTCAAGGATTGAAAATATGGAACAGCAAAATTGGTTTAGAACAGAATAGCACACTGTCAGTTTCACTCACTGTACCTCTCTGTCCCTCAACTCAAGGATTGAAAATATGGTTCAGCAAATCAGTTTTAGAACAGAATAGCACACTGACACTTTCCCTCACTGTACCTCTCTGTCCCTAAACTCAAGGATTGAAAATATGGTTCAGCAAAATAGTTTTAGAACAGAATAGCACACTGACACTTTCCCTCACTGTACCTCTCTGTCCCTACAAACAAGGATTAGCACAGAATAGCACACTGTCACTGACACTCTCCCTACCTATCCTTATTTGTCCCTAAACACAAGGAATCCAGGAATAGTAAAGGAAAAATAATGACACTGTCCCTGCCTATGCTTCTCTTTCCCTGCTCCGGAACACACTACACAAGGCCGCCGCGCTGGCGGCCTTTTATAGTGTGGGGCGTGTACTAAACCCCATCAGCAATAATTGGCCACAGGCATCCTGCCTGTGGCCAATCATTGCTCTCCTCGCTGCCGGCGCTGTGATTGGGTCACAGTGCATGCTTGGCCAATCACAGCGCCTGGATGACACTGCGATGGCGTAGTGCATTGTGGGCCGTTCGCGTCACTCGAATTTGGCGCGAACGGCCCAAATCGTTCGATCTTCGTCGAACGATCGAACAGCCGATGTTCGAGTCGAACGTATGTTCGACTCGAACACGAAGCTCATCCCTAATGGTGTGCCCCTTCTTCCTGCGAAGAGCGGAAGAACAAGGCAGGTAAAAGGGGGTCTGTGTGCTACACCTATATAAAAGAGGTTGTTGGGGGGTGGGGGGAGGGAGGGCCGAAAAAACAGTCATTTAAATGTCTAGTTAGAGCTACTCTTAGTTAGTCTGTTTGTTATTGTAAATGTTGGCCTTGTTGGCCTTAGTGTTGTGCTGAGTCACTTTTCTAGTGTATGGCCTCGTACACACGACCGATTTTCTCGGCAAGAACCAGCAAGAAACTTGCTGGCAGAGAGGTCTTGCCGAGTAAATCGGTCGTGTGTACGCGGCTATCGGGTTTCTCGTCGAGTAAACCGACAAGTAACCTCGACGAGAAAATAGAGAACCTGCTCTCTATTTTCTCGTCGAGATTCTCCTCGGCATGTTTCTCGACGAGAAAAGTGAGTGTGTGTACACTTACCTGTCCTCCCGGAAGCCCGCGCATGTTCGAAATGAATTAGACGCATGCGCGGTAGCTTCCTAGGCATACGTAGGGTATACCAAGATGGCGGCGACGGCATCGAATGTGACGAGCGCATGCTCGTCGTAGTCGATGACGTCACCGCGTACGCTCCATTCAAAGAACCGCGGGTTCTTTGAAACGAGCGTGTGTACACTCGGCCGGGACAAGTTTCTTGTCCAAGAATCTCGTCGAAAAAAACGACATGTTTTTTTCAACGAGAATCTCGGCCGTGTGTACGAGGCCTATGTCTTATATAAAACTTAATTAATAAAAATAATTTTACAAAAAAAACGATATAACTTACGGAAGTAACTGAAACCCAGGTTTCTTTTACCTCACAAGAAGCCAATATTTCTGCCCTGAAAAGTGATATGCTAACCCATTGAGCCACCTGGGGGTTCCCTTTACCACCTAGGGGTAAGGGGGTGCTACATGCACTTAATATGTGATTCAGGCATTGAATTCTGAGAATCTTCTGCTACCTTATAGGGACCTTAGATTTCTGCAGCATGCCTTCTGCTTGATCTTTATCCACACTTCTCAGCCACCTGTGCTAACAAAGACTCTGCCAAACAATGTTGTACTTTGCCAGAGTTATTTCCTGAGGGATGCACACTATTTGTTGTACCATAGCCCATTTCCATCCATACGACCAACAAGACTGCTCTTTGCCAGATGTCACTCATGGCAAGATCTATTGGTAGTATTCTACATAAATAAAAGCCTATGTGGAAGTGGTCTATCTTCTAAAAGGATATTCACCATGGCTATATTGGTGGTATGCTTTGGTTAGTTCAAATGCAACAGAAGCATTAAAAGCAATACAGACATGTGACCTATGAACCATATTATTATTTCTGTCAAAATTCTTACTTTTATTTTGCCCAAATTAACAATCATAAAGTATTATTAGGTTTCTTCCCTTTCACATGAATATATCAATAAAGGTTAAAAGATGTGTATATATAGTATGCACATGCTGCCTTGACATTTACCCAGCTGGGAGTCCATACATGACTGCAGCAGAGTAAGGTAGTTTTTACCTCCCTTGGTAATACTTGTAAGAAATAAAGAGCTTGACATAGGTAAATGCAGTGCAAACAATAATAACCAAAGCTGGATTAGGACCACGCATTACCAGGCAGACATGGTCTCTCGTCTTTTCTTTCATAACTATATCCTGTATTACATGTAGCGCACAGACCCCCTTTCCCCTGTCTGCTTCGGCTCCTCTCAGGAAAAAGGGGCACACCGCACCACAAGCCCGTACCCTCCTGTGTTAAGAGGTTAGGCGGTGTTGTTTTTGGGCCTTGTCTGCAGCCGGAGTATAAAGTCCTCCTGAGAATGATTATCACCTCTACAGTGTGTGGATGCAAGTCCTTGACTTCCCCAGGAACGTAAATGTCCACACCAGCTGAAAGTCCAACTCAATATTTATTTTCACTTGCACAACACATAGTCTCTTGGATAGAAGAAAGGTTGGAGCAAAGACACAGGGCAGCTTTAAGGTGTGGAGGAGGTCCAGGCACAAACGTAGCTCAAACTCTTCTGACTGTTCAGGTTTCTCAAACAGTTTTGACGCATGGTCTCTGCCACAGACCATGAGGTTGGTCTCTGCCACAGACCCTGTGGATAAGGTCACTGCCACTGACCTGGCAAACAAGGTCACTGCCACTGACCTGATGAATCTTGGTTCCTTCCTAGAACATAGCCCCTTTCAGGGAGAAGACATCCCCCCAGAGAGTCAACAGACCCCTTCCTTCACCGTGTCCATAGCACCGGTCCTTCGGAACAGATCCTCCCTTCTCTTAGTGTGCGGGTCCCCTCGCAAGGCGGCACCCTGGACTCCTCAATCCCTTGCGGACCCCAGCCGAAGGCTGCTGGGCTCCGGGCCCTTACTGCAACTCCTGGGCCTCCGTGCCCAGGCGAACAGGAACGGTGAAGTAGTACCTCACCCCAGGCTAAAGGTGCCTGAGGTGGAACCGGAACAAGGCCTCCGGGCCTAGGGCACCCGGAGATGACGAACCCCACACGCCCAGGCCAAAGGTGCCTGGGCGTGGACGAACCACACACACCCAGGCTGAAGGTGCCTGGGCGTGGACGAACCACACACACCCAGGCTGAAGGTGCCTGGGCGTGGACGAACCCCTCTCAGAAGATGTCTGCCCCTTTTATATCCTCTCCCGGCATGCACAGTAGGTTCCCCGCCCCACCGTACGGCTGCCAAGAGGGGACACAAAAGGCACAGAACTGCGCTCGCGGTTCAACCCTGGCCCAGAATGGCAGCGCCACCCACCGGCCACAGGGATCACATCACCAGCATTAACCCCTGAGAACAAAAATGGTCCATGAATCCTATCAATTTAATGTGTCTGAGCCTGGTTACCACTCAGACACTTCCCTTAAATTGAACACCCCACTACACCTTCCCCTCACTAATGGACACTGGTCCCCTGTGTCTGGAGCAAACCCATGCCTCCCGAACCCGGTTTAGCATAGGCCTGGTCTAGAGACAGAAAAAACAAAAACAAATTTAAAACTACTTGTTTGTGCCGGAACCTAACATGGGGGAAAAGGGAATTAAAAGCAGAAATGAAAGAAGATCAGTAAAACATAATGTGCACATCACAATCTCAAATGTCACATAAACTTTTTTTTTTTCATTACACTCCCTTCCCGTCTGCACTAGTCAATCCCACCCCATTTCCAGTATCTTGATTGATATCCACCTTCAGAGGGAGAAAACACAGTCATATTCAACACATTCACAGTAGAAGTGAAAAGATTCTCCCCGGAGGAACAATCCTTCCCTTCTAAAGATAAAACACATTTTTTTTTCTACTTAAAACCAGAGTCTTTTCTTTTTCTTTTAGACAATGCAACACTGCCACCTAGTGGGAGTGCCACCGTCAGAACTCTCGTCCTGAAATAAACCTTTTTACTTTTTGGGTAAAACTTCCTCTTCTTCTTCGGCCCTGCTCTGAACTATTCTACCCCAAAGTCTTTGTGTCTTTGCTGTGTGGAGAGAGGAAAAAAACAACAACTGTTCCCACTCTTCCATAAGTAGAATACCCCTTCTGTGTGGGCAAACAGTTCTGGGCTCCAGAGAGTGCACTCCGGAAATAAAAGGCAAACAACAAGAGTCTAGTATCTTCACAGATAATACTGTGGATGCGGCAACACCAACGGCTTCCAATGCTTATCAAAGGTATCAATATGGTACTCAACATTATCTCTGTCCCTTCGGCAAATAACCACCTTGTCGGCATGTATGTGCCGACCGAGCATCCAGGCATTCCTACAGTCCTTGCACTGCTTGGTAGCTGTAGGGGAACATGAATAGAACCTGCGGGCCTGGGGTACTTTGATATGTGTCCATACAAAGTCCGCGTATCACCGGTGTCTATAGGCCTCTACCTCGAATAAAAGTTCCTTTGGCAGGTACGGGTACTCCCATCCGTATTCACTAGCAACCTTCTGGTTAAATAACCTCTGCAAACGGGACAAAGGCAGCATGGTCAGACGATCTCCCATACCAGTCATGACTATGGAATCCGGGTGTCGAGGTACTTTCACTATCTCTGGACCAGACACAGGGGCCCGCAATGACACCCACTCCATCCCAGCAACGGATCCAGGTATCTCCAGCGGTGGAAGGGCAGACAAGGGGACAGATCCCTCCTCAGGCTCCGGGGCCTCCACCCGGGGTGTGCTCTCCCCAGTAGACATTGGTGGGTCCCTATTTCTACAGGACAAGGACAGGTGCATCTTATCCCAACCCTTTCGCTCAAACACCTTGTCAATGGCGGCGTCGCCTCCCGGATCAGAGACCGACTCCAGGTCAGAGGTGTCACATTCCTCTGCAGGCAAGTAGCTCCGGGTAGAAGACGAGTCACCGCCTCTAACCAGTTCAAGGGCCCTGGGATCCCTGACCCAAGCATCCCCGACACTTCGGACTTCTGACAGAGTCTCTTTCCCCGGCTTACCTCGGCTTGCAGCTGAGCCAGGACGTCCGGAACTTTTCCCTTCGGATGCATCCGTTCCGAGTAAGCGCTGGGGCGTAACTCCATCACAGCCGCAGGAACCCTTCACAAAGCCAATCTTCCTCTTGGGCGGTGGGAGTAAGGACTCTGTGGTGACCGAGGCAACATTCTCCGGTCTCTCCGATTCCGGTTCCTCAATCTCCGGAACATCACTTCCCGCGACTTCCTCCGAAAGTCTCAACAGTGCGCATAGGGGTGGCTGCAAAATCTCTGGCTCCTTCCTCCGAAGTAGTGGCGCCTGTAAGGCAGTTGAGGCAGAAAGCCAGAGGCTTCTCTGTAGGTTACTCCACCTCAAATAGAAACTCCCCACATTGCTCGCATCTGCCAAAGGGCTTGAGATGCACCACCAGTCCCGAGCAGCCGGGACAAACCACTCCGATGGCCTCCACATCTCTGCAAACGTAGAGGGCAAAACGTCCCCGGGGCTTCAGCCGAATCCCTGTATCCGTCACGGAAGCAGCAAACGAGGTCATATTCATGGTGGTTGTGGCCATCCATGAGGCATGAGACGCCATGTTGCTCGCTCGCTGTTCCATTGCGCACTGTCCTCTTCGCTCCAAAGTCCCCACGTGCAACTCTTCACATGGCCAGACTCCTCCCATCTTCTGCACTGTTCGCGGGATTTTTCTATAGGCACGCCCACGAACTACGCAGTCAGAGTTCTCCTCGTGGCGCAGTTCTCAATATGGCCGACCTCCACGGAACTTCACTGGGGAATAAAGTTCAAACTCTGGGGGGGTCTTCACACTTTCCAACCTGCAGACAAATCCCAGACTCGAGCCCCCACGTGTAGCGCACAGACCCCCTTTCCCCTGTCTGCTTCGACTCCTCTCAGGAAAAAGGGGCACACCACACCACAAGCCCGTACCCTCCTGTGTTAAGAGGTTAGGCGGTGTTGTTTTTGGGCCTTGTCTGCAGCCAGAGTATAAGGTCCTCCTGAGAACGATTCTCACCTCTACAGTGTGTAGATGCAAGTCCTTGACTTCCCCAGGAACGTAAATGTCCACACCAGCTGAAAGTCCAACTCAATATTTATTTTCACTTGCACAACACATAGTCTCTTGGATAGAAGAAAGGTTGGAGCAAAGACACAGGACAGCTTTAAGGTGTGGAGGAGGTCCAGGCACAAACATAGCTCAAACTCTTCTGACTGTTCAGGTTCCTAAAACAGTTTTGGCGCATGGTCTCTGCCACAGACCATGAGGTTGGTCTCTGGCCACAGACCCTGTGGATAAGGTCACTGCCACTGACCTGGCGAACAAGGTCACTGCCACTGACCTGATGAATCTTGGTTCCTTCCCTTTCAGGGAGAAGACATCCCCCCAGAGAGTCAACAGACCCCTTCCTTTACCGTGTCCACAGCACTGGTCCTTCGGAACAGATCCTCCCTTCTCTTAGGGTGCGGGTCCCCTCGCAAGGCGGCACCCTGGACTCCTCGAACCCTTGCGGACCCCAGCCGAAGGCTGCTGGGCTCCGGGCCTATACTGTACTGCAACTCCTGGGCCTCCGTGCCCAGGCGAACAGGAACGGTGAAGTAGTACCTCACCCAGGCAAAAGGTGCCTGAGGTGGAACCGGAACAAGGCCTCCGGGCCTAGGGCACCCGGAGATGACGAACCACACACACCCAGGCCGAAGGTGCCTGGGCGTGGACGAACCACACACACCCAGGCTGAAGGTGCCTGGGCGTGGACGAACCACACACACCCAGGCCGAAGGTGCCTGGGCGTGGACGAACCACACACACCCAGGCTGAAGGGACACAAAAGGCACAGCACTGCGCTCACGATTCAACCCTGGCCCAGAATGGCAGTGCCACCCACAGGGAACACATCACCAGCATTAACCCCTCGGAACAAAAATGGTCCATGAATCCTATCAATTTAATGTGTCTGAGCCTGGTTACCACTCAGACACTTCCCCTAAATTGAACACCCCGCTACATACATATGGGTTTATCAACTAATTATCAATTAATTATTGAAGTACCCAGTCAGATACTGTAAAAGCTACCTATGAACAGAAGTGCCCAAGCACAAACATACCTGGATAAAATATTGTCTTAGTGAAGCAATTTTGTTGTTATCTTTGTTATGCACATGTAGCACCCATCCCAATTTATGGGATGCTATATGTGTAAATTTAGGGGTGGTCCGAGCCAATAGTTGGGTCCGGACCTGTTTATTAGAACAAACTGTTTTCTCTGCTCTGGATGTGATGCTGCCCGGCAGTGTTATTCTCCTTTGCCTGCAGGTGGCACTGTCACCACCGGCACAGGCTGGATCATGGGGGTATCACAGCGCCTTGGGTGTCTTCTCTCGGCAGCCGTGCAGTGGGCGTGGTCTACCCACTGTGTATGCTGGGAGAGGGTACAAAAGGGGCAGACGCCTTTTGGCGTGAGGCGATTCCAGGGGGACCCCAAGGAGTTCGGGGGAACCACTGGTCCAGTGAGCGTGTCTCGTGGCGCTCATGGCACGGGATGCGTGTGATTGGTCTCGGGCACCATTAGCCCGAGGCTTTGCTGCTGCTTAGTAGGCCCAACTCTCCTATCGAGGGCCTAAGCTTCGGAGAGGGATCCCAGGCTGCTCGGTTGAAGGGGACCCATCTTTAGGGAAGGAGTTCCAGGGGAAGATCAGTCCCGACGGAGATAGCGATGGTACTGCTGTCTCAGGGAGAGGCCTGGAGGCCTACCTAAAGGGGGATCCATCATCTCTGACATCCGTGCTCCACTCCAGTTGCTAGGACCGCTCTCAAAGGGACTATCCGGGTGAGCAATACCCACTCAGGCTTGAGTGGTGATGAAAGTGTTCTCTAAGTGTTGCGTGCCTGAACCTTCCCCTACTTTGTCGTTTATACTCTCTCTCTCTTCCAAGTTTTACCTCAAGAAAAGAATAAAACCTTGCTGCTTAGGTTTTACACCTGTGTGGACATTGGCTTTATTTCAAAGGGACTTTCGCCTAGACAACGTAGACCAGGGATCCACTCTGGAGAGGTCGCTCGCCGCAAGGCCCAAAATCTAACACCGCTCGCCTCTCCATACATGGAGTTGGATAAAGGGCAAGTAGCAGGTGTGCCTTACTGCAAAATGGATGAAGCGGAAGGGCCTCTGTGCTACACACAGATACATAGATCTTTTCTGCAGCACTCCAAAACACCCTAATTTAAGAACCAAGAATGTGTCTTTTACAAGTGCCTATGCAATATAATTACTGCAACAGAAGTGCAGAAATTTAGGCACAGCAGCTATTAGATGTAAAGATGTTTACATAGAGAGGTTTAACAAGATGTAAAGATTTTCATATACATATCTTTAAAAAAAACGTGCAGGTATTCAGATGATGACATACGGAGATGCCCAGGAAGGCACCTAGCAGTAATATAATAAAATTAATTGAACCAGAAATGCTATGGTGCTGAGGGGAGAGAGAGAGAGAGAGTGATTGAGAAACCCTGGTAAGCAAGTGGGACCTTAACAGCGGGAGGCTTGGGCAGAAGTCATAATGTATACTGCAGGTATAAGGGACTGAGTGAGTAACCTCTGCCTGTTTCACCACCCAAAGCCCATAGTTGCCAACATTGCAAAAAAAAATCCGGGACACTTTTTTGCATTAGGGGGCAGGGCATTCGTTTGTAGGTGTGTCACACCCTAGTAGAAAAAATGTGATGCGCGAAGCGCGCTGCAGCAAAAAATAAGCGTGGTTTACGTGGGTAGTGGGAGTGGCTTAAATGGGCGTGGCTCAAAGGAGGGTGTGGTTAGAGTCTGAGATGAATGAGGGATGGAGGGAGAAAGAAAGGGAGAAAGAAAGAGGGAGGGAAGGAAAGAGAAGGAAGGATGGAGGGACAGCAGGCCCAGATCCTACACCACAATAGAAATATGTGTATTCCAGAGTTTAACAATCAGCAGATAAAGACACTACAAACACCTGGTGTTAGCGCTTCAATCATCCTGGCACCATGGTGTAAAGGTAACTTGGCATGACAACCTCCATTTTGAGTTCAGGACGCCATGTCATGAGTTAAAGAAAAGGTTTTGTTTGAAATGTACTTATTTCTGTGTAAAGGTTTTTATGATCATTTAGGCATATACCATATCTATGGACTTTGCCCTAGCTCATGTTTGTTTAAAGATACGTTAATTATAGGTCTACACAACTGTGTAAACACAGAAAGTATACATTTAAGTCACATATGGTAAAATTCACATCCATGTAACATTTGTATTTCATCAGCGAAATCCATGCCCCAGACGATGCAACATTTTGCGAAACGCGTCGGGAGACTCTACTGCTGCTACTGAGTGTCTTTGCAAAGCATCAAATTTATGGATTGAATGTAAGTGTACTTGCCTATATTCATTAAAATCCTTTGCGTTATTACGCTATGTGCCATCTCCCTTCTTTTTCCACATGAACTTTATGTGAGTCAAATTTCCTATTGGCTTGAATTTCTGGTATTCCCTCCTGAGTTTGGACCTTGGATATAAGGGTGCGCAGTGTTTATCTGGTTCCATATGCACGGACGTATACATATTCAGCCTGTTTGACCCCATACACGTATGTGTATTGGGTCCACTACATCCGGTAAGCCTCCCCTTCACGTGGTGGTGGTTATGTTACAAGTCACCTATTTACTTTGGAAGATTCACTTGCACCTTTTGGAATTGATTTGAATATATGTTTCATCACATCTATTTGGAGTTCTATATATAATTGGACTTTTTATTCATTAATATATTTGGATTTTTATTTATTATTTTTTCTGTGATTCAGTTAAATTTGGAGCACTTGGTTTTTCACATTGTCATACACATAGCGCTGCATTTTTTGTATATCATCAGCGAAATATTACCTGAACTTGTAACACGTACTAGCTAATAGGAAATTATTAACCTGAATTTGTATCATGTAAACTCCTCCCATCCCCACCTTTGTCCCCTAAGACCGGCATAAATACCGAGATGTTAAGCTGATTAAACCAGACATAATTTGGGCACATTACAAAAGCTTTCCTGTGTCAATTTAATGTCTCCAGATCTGTGGCGGTCGCTGAAGTCTTTCCTGCATTAAACTTTTACCTGCCTGGCTGGTTAGAAGCAACTGTACCCCTACAACTGGCGGTTCGTCCGGGAAAAGCAAAATCATCTGTGGTATGAATCCTTTTTGTCTTTATTGACTAAATATTTTCTTGCCTCAGCTCTGATTAAAGCTTTTAGACCCATAAATTATTAAGGGATAAGAACCATGCCAGGAGGTTAATATTGGATTTTTGGTAAATCCACAGATGGATTTTTGGTAAATCCAAAGATCAGCAGTACTGCATATAGATACATTCCTTTTGGCAAGGAATATGATAGATACATTCCTTTTGGCAAGGAATATGAAGTGGTTAATGAGGAGGTAGACTCCAGTGACCCCAAAACCTTTGCTTTTTTCTTTCTGTTGCATAGAAGTGTTAAGATAATAGAAGTATTAAGAATAATTTGTTGTGTGGATCAGAAGACTTCGTGGTAAAACAGTCGTCTCCCACTGTCAATATGGGTCAGAAACAAGGTAAAGAATATCCTCTCCCTCTTCCCAACCCAGGAGAAACGTATAAGGATTTTGTAGCCAGAATTTGTGGTACTGATTATGAATTTATAGTCCCATGAGTTTAAAATTTAGTGGGATAGACCAGAGCCATACACAGTATAGACCCCTTTCCCCGGGATAGTAGTAATGATGAATTTCACATGGGATATGGATTATATGGAAAAGGGAGGAGAGAATTGGTTAAAATATGCCCCATATTGGTTTCAGAGGAAAAAAAAAAGAAGCAGAAAAAGCCCACCAAATGTTTAAGTAAGGAAGATTATGACCAGAAACATAGAGAAGAAGCCGATAAAAAGAGAGTTGTCCCTGACCCAACAGCTCCACCTCTGCCAGTAGTCCGTCATCCTCCACCCTCATATGTACATGTCTATCTGAGTTTAAGAGAGGAAGATATTGATCTTCTGGCTCTACATCATGAAATCAGACAACGGCAGATCCCTCCCGCTCCACAACAAGATAGACAGCGGCCTACAGAGGCAAGGACAGGAAGCTAGAGTCGAGGTAGCTGAACCAGAAGAAGATCAGGGAGCTATATGAGGTGTAGTTTCACCACCTGGCCAAGAGCAGGAGGAAGAACAGGAAAACGCTGTAGTGGGTAAAACACTTAGTCCCCCTAAAACAGAGTGGAACTGTATATAGTAACACTAACCTTCAAGTGCCTTTCATGACCATTGGAAATTAAATATTGAAAAAAAGTAATAGACGTTGAGGACATTGACAGGATAGTGAAACATTGCCCCAAACCCACTGCCTCAGCAGGAGGTACTTTAACTTACTAAAAAAAGGCATGTAAGGGTAGAAATTACACACAGGAAGACATGCGCCTTATCATTGATGGCATTATAGGATACACCAGTTCCTGGAGCAAATGTTCCAAGTATAAACACTATTGACACTGGTAATGCGGGAGCAAATGGGTTAAACACAATAACAGGTAGTAACACTATGTGGATGGAATTAAAGGCTGAAATGATGAAAGTATTTAAAAATAAAAGTTCCCTTCCTACTGCCATAGCATGCAAACAAAAGTCAGAAAAATCTGTAGTTGAGTTCTGGAAAAGGTTTCATGAAAATTGGACAACAGAAGCTGGATTAGCTGCAGCTACTGATGTGGGAGCTTTGTTTATTCAAACTTATATGAATAATCTAAAACCCCAGTTCGCCTTGATGGTCAAACAGATGATATCTGAATGGACCACACAAACAATTGACCAATTTCAGGAAACTTTAATACAGAAAGAAGCAGCAGGATGTTTAAATGTAATGGGAAAGAGAAAGCAGTGAGTATCAGGCAGGATGGCAGTTATAGATTTGTTCAAGACCTTCGAGCTGTGAATAACCTTGTGTGCGCCTATAGTGCCTGATGTGCCATCACTCCTTACCTCCATACCACCCGATGCAGAGTATTTTACTGTGATTGATTTAACAAATGTATTTTTTAGCGTCCTTGTGGATGAGGAGACACAGCCAATCCTTGCTTTCTGTTTTTTAAAAACAATTTTTTTTTGCCAGATGACAAGGTGTCATGGGTTATGTTGACCCTGTAGTCTACTCAGTTGTGCTCCAGGCCACATTGCGGTCCTGGACTCCCTGCCATCGTTCTGTCCTACTCCAATATTTTGATTGATGTGTAACCCAAGCCAGGTTGCTTGCAAAGAGAATGGTTCAGATCTGCTACATTGGTTGGCAGATAATGGTCATAAAGTTTCCAAAAAGAAACTTCAATAAGTGTCAGGAATCTGTTGAATGCCTTGGTTTTGTACTCACAAAAGGTGAAAGGAAAGTCAGTCATGAGCTGCGGCTCTCCGTGGGTCTAGCCCCCCCACAGACCAAGAAGGATATGCTGTCCTTTCTTGGCATGATTAGTTACCTGACTGTTCCTACTATGATAATCTCTTGAGACAAACCACAGGTACTGACATACCAGATTGTATAAAATGCAATGATGAAATGTACAATGCTTGCGTATACCTCAAAACATCTATGATAACAGCTCCTGGTCTTGGCCTCTGAGTATAGCAAAAGGTTTTACCTATTTGCTAGGGACAACTGTAAAACCATGACGGGAGTCCTAGCGCAAAAACGTGGGAGGCAAACTGCGCCCTATCGTTTTTCCCCAAGGGTTGTGCCTATGCCAGTGCAGGGCATGCTGGCGTGTCTCAGAGCTTTGGTATCCTGTGCGATGGTGGTGGAAATGGCTACATCATTCACTCTAGGACATGCAACCACACTACACTGTAGGACACATACAGGGCAACAGGATGACATAGCCAAATGAAATGCTTTAGCTGACAAAGCAGCAAGAGAGGCAGCATCCACACAGCCAGCAGACATCCAAATGCCATTGCTCTCACCTGAAATCTCACTCATAGATAAAACATTGCATGAACTCCAAACATATGTTACAGACAAAGACATCCAACAATGGAACTCAATAGGTGTGCAGACAAGCCCAGAAACTGGCCTTGTCTGCCAAGAGGGGAGATTATGTATCCCTGTAGCCAGCGCACCCATTTCTATTTCACAATACCATGGGATAGGTCACATAGGATGGAAAGTCACATGTAAACTTTTGGATAAGGATTTTTACATTCCAGGTCTTCCCTCTCTGGTTAAGGCATATGTTTCCAGATGCATCACATGCATTCGGAATAATCCCAGGAACCCTCACAAGGCAAAACATGAACATCTGAGATATCCATCTACACCATTCACTCATTTACAAATTGATTTTACACACATGCCCAAACTAGGTAAAATACAGGAATATTTGCTAGTAATAGTGGACATGTTCTCAAGATGGATGGATAGAAGTGTTTGTAACAACAAAGGAAGATGCACAAACAGTAGTAAGAATTCTCACACAGGAAATCATTCCCAGATGGGGTTGCCCACTTCAGATCAACTCAGATAATGGTCCTGCATTTGTGGCCAAACACTGAAAATAGAATGGAAGTTTCATATTCCTTACCACCCCCAGAGTTCAGGTATAGTGGAAAGGATGAACAGAACCATTAAAGATAAGATCAGGAAAGCCACTGGAGGTACGTATGCAAATTGGAAGAAGGTCCTACCAGCTGTACTAGCCGAGGTAAGAATGACACCCTCTAGAAAGACAGGATACTCCCCTTTTGAAGTTTTAATGGGTAGGCCATTCCCCACCCCATGGGCCAGACAGCCACTTATGTTGGAAAGAGAGGACCTAGATCTTATTCAGAAAGAATATGTAAAAAAAAATTTATTGAAACCTTAGATCAAGTTGAAAGGAATGTTGCTCGCACCTCTCTTATTTTTTCGCAGGAACCAACTCATTCCTTCCAAGTGGGAGATGTCGTAGTGGTCCAGCAACTGAAGCATACCAAGAAGGAAGAGTACCCATTTGGACCCCCGACTACAGTGATCGCGGTTACCTGAACAACTATTCTGGTAGAGGGACAACAGGCTTGGATCCATGCCAGTCGTGTGAAGAAGGTGAACCAAACACCTAAGAAGCAAGCCAAGGAAAATTGAGTGAAGCAGTTGGTCAAGGCTCTGAACAAAATGCCGTTGCTTATTTCACCACAGACTTCTGGGAAAGCCTTGTGCCTCTTATGCTGGGCTGCCCTGATCGTGTTTTTGCCAACTTGGCTGATAACTAACTGTATTTATCATCCTGAAGATTTGGGACACATAAAGAGTATTTGTGGAGCCTCTAAAACTCCACAACAGAGTAATATGAATAATACACATGACAGACACAAGAGAAATGAAAACTCAGAAATTAATACAGATAAAATGTTATTATTGAAGTTTAAATATGCCTATGCACAGAAATCAGGATATGAAAATGTTGGATATGTAGTCAAATTACACCACTCCACCGTTAGTAATCCTCTCATGGCTGTACCCTTTAAATATCATAAATGTGAAATACAATAATTAGTACTGAGGAAGATGACCCCAGGGAAGAGATAGAGTGTTATCAGATTGTCAGATTAGCAGATTTGTATGATGCCAAGATGGGTGATATGAATGAGTAAAGATATGTATCTACATACACCCTAAGAAGAGCTTTACTCCACATAGATGTGAAGTAGTACTGTGGACCCTCTGGTATCATACTAAGTAGAGAAGATATGGTAGTGACCTGGCCATAGGGGTCTGATAATGTTGAGATATACATATATATCTATCCAAATAGACTTAATGAAAAGGTTGAATAATTACACTGGAATCATTGATGAAATAATGGAAAAGAATTCTGATGATATTACTAAATTAAATATAGAAACTAGAGCAATTAAAAAACGATTAGAACTACACGAGTTAGCCATAGAAAGCATGAGTGCTGCTTTAACTGGGTTATGTGAGAAAACAGAAGAGCATGAGTGTTGTACCTGGTTTCATAACACTAGTATTAAGGTACCAGATTATTATGATATAATTGCACAACACCGAAAGGAAGTAAGCAAATTACAAGATGAAGCTAGAAACATTGCCTAGACATGGGATCCTTTTTGCAAGCCTAAGTTCTGGAGTAGGAATACTGACATGGTTGAGAAGTGCAGCCATAACTATTATTATGATAGAAGAAAGATTATATAACTGTGAGACATATTTTGTCTCAAAGAGAGGATTGTAAAGGTAACTTGGCATGACAACCTCCATTTTGAGTTCAGGACGCCATGTCATGAGTTAAAGAAAAGGTTTTGTTTGAAATGTACTTATTTCTGTGTAAAGGTTTTTATGATCATTTAGGCATATACCATATCTATGGACTTTGCCCTAGCTCATGTTTGTTTAAAGATACGTTAATTATAGTTCTACACAACTGTGTAAACACAGAAAGTATACATTTAAGTCACATATGGTAAAATTCACATCCATGTAACATTTGTATTTCATCAGCGAAATATTACCTGAACTTGTAACACGTACTAGCTAATAGGAAATTATTAACCTGAATTTGTATCATGTAAACTCCTCCCATCCCCACCTTTGTCCCCTAAGACCGGCATAAATACCGAGATGTTAACCTGATTAAACCAGACATAATTTGGGCACATTACAAAAGCTTTCCTGTGTCAATTTAATGTCTCCAGATCTGTGGCGGTCGCTGAAGTCTTTCCTGCATTACACTTTTACCTGCCTGGCTGGTTAGAAGCAACTGTACCCCTACACATGGTTGTTATGGTGTCAGGATGATTGAAGCACATTATTTCTATTATTACATTGTAATATAGAATGAAATTATTCAACTCACCATAATGCCGAATCAGTGTTAGCCCCGAGTGTGTCACCTTCCACGTCGCCTGCCACCAGATGCCATCAGGTGCCCCCGGCGAAGTCCGTCCTTATATCAGGCATTCCCAATGGAGTCCCTCCTTACATCAGGCATTCCCAGCGGAGTCCCTCCATACATCAGGCAATACCAGTAGAGTCCCTCCTTACAACAGGCATACCCAGCGGAGTCCCTCCTTACATCAGGCGTACCCAGCGGAGTCCCTCCTTACATCAGGCATACGCAGCGGAGTCCCTCCTTACATCAGGCATACCCAGCGGAGTCCCTCCTTACATTAGGCATACCCAGCGGAGTCCCTCCTTACATCAGGTATACCCAGCTGAGTCCCTCCTTACATCAGGCATACCCAGCGGAGTCCTTCCTTACATCAGGCGTACCCAGCGGAGTCCTTCCTTACATCAGGCATACCCAGCGGAGTCCTTCCTTACATCAGGCATACCCAGCGGAGTCCCTCCTTACATCAGGCATACCCAGCGGAGTCCTTCCTTACATCAGGCGTACCCAGCGGAGTCCCTCCTTACATCAGGCGTACCCAGCGGAGTCTCTCCTTACATCAGGCATACCCAGCGAAGTCCTTCCTTACATCAGGCATACCCAGCGGAGTCCCTCCTTACATCAAGCGTACCCACCGGAGTCCCCCCTTATATCAGGCATTCCCAGCGGAGTCCCTCCTTACATCAGGCATTCCCAGCGGAGTCCCTCCATACATCAGGCGTCCCAAGCGGAGTCCCTCCATACATCAGGCGTCCCCAGCGGAGTCCCTCCTTACATCAAGCGTCCCCAGCGGAGTCCCTCCTTACATCAGGCGTCCGCAGCGGAGTCCCTCCTTACATCAGGCGTCCCCAGCGGAGTCCCTCCATACATCAGGCGTACCCAGCGGAGTCCCTCCTTACATCAGGTGTCCCCCCATTGGAGCCCCCCTTAATCAGGTGCATCTCCCATTGGAGCCCGCCTTAACCAGGTGTCCCCCAATTGGAGCCCCCCTTAGTCAGGTGTCTCCTGTCAAGGCCACAATTACTGTTTCCCCTTCCCCGAGGGGGAACAAAGTAGAGGCGGAGCCGGCCCCGTGGCTGCAAAAAACAATTAAGCTGCGGTACCGCCCACCCCGGCCCTTTCTATAACAGCCAAAACACGGATGGACGGCGCCGCAGCTTAATTTCTATAGCAGCCAAAACACGGATGGCTAGTACAATAGAAAATAAAGCTGCCACGGCGCCGCCCACCCCCACTCCTTTCCATAACAGACGGACCTGCAGCGGGGCGGGGGGTGGGCGGCGCCGCAGCAGCTTTGTTTACTATTGTACTAGACATTCGTGTTTTGGTCTTCTTAAAAATGGCGGCCGGCGGAGACCTTGTCTCTGCCGGCCACGGATCTCTAGCGGCGGCCGCGGCCCGCGGTGGCGAAAAAATGGGAAGAACCGGGAAAAAACGGATTTGCCGGGACATTTCCCGGGACAAAATAAATCAGGGAAAAGCGTGTGAATCCCGGGAATGTCCCGGCCAATCCAGGACAGTTGGCAACTATGAAAGCCTATAGGTAAGAGACAGCTAGGTGCAATACCCAACTAGCCATTCGAGAGGGATAGCTACTGCCAAACTTCAACCCTTGCTTGGGCTACTGTACCAGTGCTGGGATCAGTGTTGGCAGTGCTCTGCCAGTCTGTTGAAAGTAATTTCCCCCTCGGTAGGCAGTCTGGAGTTTGTGCTAAGAGGACAGTGTAGCCCCAGTAGTCCTGAAAGTTCTTCTACACTTTTCACCCCTCAATGCCTACAAGAGAGATTGCAGCCGAGTGCAATATTCAGCTAGCTTTCAAAGGGACAGCATACTGCTATCCTCCGCCCTTGCTTGGGGAATTCTCAGTTGGAGCCAGGTGCACTGGCATTTTGCAGGGAAGTCTAAAGTACCTGAATTCAAGTTGGGACTTGTGGCTAGCCAGGATGTACAGTTATTCCGAAGGGAGTACAGTCTGGGATTTTTGCTAGAAGTTTGAACACTCAAGTTGTCCCCAAAGTTCTACATTGACCAAGTTATCGGTATCCCATAACCAGCCTAACCTGATCCAAGTTATTTACCCCAAATAAATTACAAAATCAAAGCCTTTTAACTTATTTCTGACTATGTGTGCCTGCAGAAAATGCATGTTGCCTGTCTGTGCAAACAAAGGGGGACCCAAAATCCAGCGGCTCCTTAGGGGGTAGAGCTACACATAAGTAAAGAGATTAAAAAGTGTAATGCTAAAGTAGTATTTCCTGTTTGTAAATCACTTCCTGTAAAAGCCACATAAAGAATATGGGGTATGGTTTACAATATGTTTAGGAATTTCATTCAGGGTTTAGATGGGAGCAACTAAATTAAAAACAGGGATGCAAACTCTTAAATTGAAAGATTTGGAAATTTGTGTATGCTCAGTTTGGAAAAATGTTGACTTAAAAGTTAAAGTGGTTGTAACCCTACAAAAAAAATGCTCTTGTCCCTTTAAGGCACGATATACAGCATTGTTCATTTGTGTTGTCACTTTTCCCTTTCCATGTTGTACAATACCTGGTTGATCCTGCGTGTTCATTGGGTTCCCCTGTTTATACTGACCACTTTTATCATGACTGCTGATCCATGACGGCATGGTCAGTTTATGTCCCTCCATCATCCTACTCTCCCCACAGCGTCTCTGCATCTCCCCATCCCTCTCTTTCTGTCATTTTCACATTCTGTGTGAAAACCTGATCTCCTCCTCGCCCCTCCCCTCTCTTCCTGCCTTCATTAAGTTACTATTCCCCTGTAGCTTCTCCTCCCCTCCTCTTTGTTATAAAGCTGCAGTGTGTCCCAGAGTTTACTATTTTTTGAGACAGTACCTAACAGGACAGTTTTTTAGACTTTCATATGGCAATCTTTTTAAACAATTAAAAAAACAATGTTTAACTAAAATGAAAAAATGCTAAATTAATTACTTCTCCAAAGTTTCTTTTTTTTATTATTGATATGCAGTGACTTTGATCATCAGGGTTAGGTTCCTTTAATCAATTGATTGAAGGCAGAATCGGTCGATCGATTGAAGGAACCTAGCCTTGATAATTAAATGATCAATGTCACTGTATAGCAATAGGTGATCCATCTGTTGATCAACCAATCCTTCCATCAATCGATTGATCCTTCCATCAATCGATTCACTGATCCTTCCATTGATCGTTCAACTGATCCTTTCTTCTTTCGATCGGTTGACCCTTACTTTCTTCCATGGATCCTTCCTTCCTTCCGGAAGGAGTCCTCTTAGCGATGAAACCACTTGGGTAAAGGAGCTGTTTCCTGCTATAGCATTCCTGTTTACAATATCTGGATGTTTTTATGGCGGCCACCTATGTTGCATACAACGCTGGTTTTTATGTGAACAAATGTAAGTGCAATACGTTTTATTAAATTAGTCTTTTGGGATTTTACACTATCTGGCGTCTCCTTCCTTTGCATGGTTAAATCTGGTCTTGGGATGAATGGAGCCTCGTCTGATTATCCAATAAAAGTTCTTAATTTGTTCTGAGGACACATCTCCAGCTGATGACCCCTGCGAAGATTATTACATCAAGTCTTTTTGACCCTCTGTAATAAAGGGTCCAGGCTCTCTAGTAACAGTCTATATTGCTTGAGGTGGCGATATATGCACAAGGTGGAGGGTCTTCTGGATTCATCTGCAATTTCACGGATTTGTGTTTTTTTTATATTTCTACAATTGGACTATCTTCTATCAACACTTTATGAGCAATTTAATGTTTAGCGCAACACTGTTTTTGTATATCCTGTCTATAGAGTGACTGAAGATTGTGTGCTTGGCTGGGCAGGGTGACAGATGGACCACAATTACCAGCAGCCCCTATGGGGGTACTGCTACATTTGGGGGCTCGTCCGGGATGTCTGTTCACAGGTAACCTCCCGCCCCTAGCAACCAAAGTTGATCGAGCTATAGAACTGCTCTTTGTTCCACCACTGTTAATGGATTGAACTGGGGAAGGATTTATGTGCTCTGCCTGCTTTCAGTACTACAGCATTGTAGCAGGCCTAGTATCATAACAGAAAGGCAGTGTGGAGTCTGAGTCTGGTGACTCCCATCCCCAACACCAGCGACCAAAGGAAAGAGGAGTCTGTCATGGCCTGCGGCCTGGTCGGGGACCTAGTAAGTACTGCCCAGCAGGAACCAGTCAAAGTCCCTCAAATATTGGCTGCTCCTATATCCCTTGCTAGTCCCATCTGGAAGGAGCCAGTGCAGGAGGGGGATGCGCCCTCAGGTGAGCCAGAAGGGGGAGTGAGGACAGGGCCATTGATTGTGGTTCTCTCAGACTGCAAGCTGAGTTTGGGTCTCTGGAGGAGTCAGCAGAGGGGTCGTCTCACAGCAGCTCGGAGGAGGTATGGGAGACGGGAGGTTCTCAAATCCAGGAAGCCCAGTTCCGAGAAAGAAGATGTGCCAGACTTTGCTGAGGGAACTGAAGAGGCTGCAGGAACCCCCATCAGCATCAGACAACTATTTTTGAACAGACCTTCTGCCACCCAGACCAGAGCAGCTGTTTTCAGGCAGTGGGTCAAGAGGTCCCATGATGTTTGTGTCCTGCCTGGAAAAGGGCAACTCAGATAACTGTCCAGGTTGTCCAGATTCCAGCAGGATGTTCAGCGCAGAGTTGCTCTGGAGTGGGGTCTGGACTATCCTTATGTCCCCCCTGACACTATGGACATCGTGGAGAGCTCCCAGGAAGAGTGGGAGGATGACTTAGCGTGGGAGTACTTGCATATCCCCAAGTCTTTGCAGGTGCTGAAGTGTGAGGAGACCTGGGCATGGTTTGAGGACATTCGGAGGCAATGGAGCAAGGATAGAGTGGTGGTTGTGAAAATGGGACTGCCTGCAAAGAGCCACTCTGTCTCCAACAGAGAGGAAAGGGGCGGTAGGAAGAGACTGCCTGACTCACATTTCAATGCGTGAAGGACTGTTGGAGTATACAGCTCACTACTGAAATGGCCACATGAGCTGCTGTGAAGGTTGCAGACTGTGTTCCTTCTTTCTGATGTTTGCAGGACTAAGACGTGTCTGCCAACCTGATCTGAGCCAGTTGAATGGACATTCCTGCTGATGAACTCTGGGTGAGGTCAAAGTTCTGCCCTTAAGAGCCCTTTCACACTGGGCTTTTAAGGGCTCTTAGCCTTAGCGCTAAAGCATCGCTAGTTTTAGCTGCGCTTTACCGGCACTGTGCGGGTGGGAGCGGGGTGCTTTTAACCCCAAAGAAGGGGCTAACAAGGTGTTAAAAGCACCCGCAATGGCAGAGACGGTTTAGGAGCGGTGTATACACCGCTTCCGCACCGCCCCAAAGACGCTGCTTGCAGGACTTTTTTTTTAAACTGCAAGCGCAACGCCCCAGTGTGAAAACATTTGGGCTTTCACACTGGGGAGGCTTGAGAGGCACTTTTCAGGCGCTTTACAGGCACCTTTAGTGCTAAAACACCTGAAAAGCGCCTTAAGTGTGAAAGGGGTCACATGTGTATATAGTTGTTGTCTTTTCCGCTGCAGGGTTCCAGTATGGACGACTGCAAAGGGCCTCCCTTTGGGGGGGGGGGGTGCTCTGGCTCATGTGCAGTCTTTATGTGGTTGCTATTAGCTACAGGGACCTGTAGTTAGGTTGCGAACACCGTGATGTATATATGTGGATACAAACAGATGTGTCTATTTTTTATACTGATATTTATTTATGAATAGCCCTGTCCCAGTTTGTTCCCTTCCCCTCTTCCAAAACTGTATTTTTATAAGATGCCCTATTTTTCAAATAGCTGTACATCGGCTCCTTTAAGCAGGATAGCAGGCATGCGCACGCCCGCTGCACTGCGGGGCTGCCGATACTTGTGGCCGGCGGTCGCGATGACCGCCGGCCATGCGTGATTGCGGGCACAAGAGCCAGAGCAGGGACGTGTGTGTTTGTGTAAACACACACATCCCAGTTCTGTGAGGAGAGGCAGATCGTGAGTTCCTACTAGCTAGGAACCATGATCTGTCATTTCCTCCAGTCACTCCCACCACCTACAGTTAGAACACACACTAGGGAACACAGTTAACCCCTTGATCGCCCCCTAGTGTTAACCCCTTCCCTGCCAGTGACATTTACACAGTAATCAGTGCATTTTTATAGCACCGATCGCTGTATAATTGTCAATGGTCCCAAAAACGTGTCAGAAGTGTCCGATCTGTCTGCCATAATGTTGCAGTCCCGATATAAATCGTAGATCGCCGCTGTTACTAGTAAAAAAATAATAATAATAAAAATGCCATAAATCTTTCCCCTATTTTGTAGATGCTATAACTTTTGCGCAAACCAATTAATATACGCTTGTTGCGATTTTCATTACCAAAAATATGTAGAAGAATACACATCATCCTAAATGGAGGAAAAAATGTGCTTTTTTAAAAAAAAAAAAATTTGGATATTTATTATAGCAAAAAGTACAAAATATTGTGTTTTTTTCAAAACTGACACTCTTTTTTGGTTTATAGCGAAAAAATAAATAAAACCCACAGAGATGATCAAATACCACCAAAAGAAAGCTCTATTTGTATTTTGTTTGGGTACAGCGTTGCACGACCGCGCAATTGTCAGTTAAAGCGACGCAGTGCCGTATCACAAAAAATAGATCTTTCGGGGCTGAAGTGATTAAAGAGACCCATGGGAATGTCATGCACAGCTCCCCCCCCCTTTTTTGATGACCGTAACTGTGCCGTGTTACCAATTGCTCAGAAAACACCAGAGGTCAAACTCCTTGTTCAACCCCCCCCCCCCCCCCCCCAACTAGGGTTGCCACCTCATCCCTTTAAACCCGAACACATATGAATTACACAGGTTCTAAGGCTAATTTAATGCAGATAAGGCACCAAGTGAGTTTAATTACCACCTTAATCAGTCACAGAACCTGTGTAATTAATATGTGTTCGGTTTTAAAGGGATGAGGTGGCAACCCTACCCCCAACTGGTGTATCCACCATGATTCACATTTGCTAATATCTCTTATATAATTGGATCCCCTCCAGTGTGGTTTTGGAGCATCTTGTCCCCAAAATGTCTTCTCCTCTAGATTTTAATTATGCTTATCTTTAAAGTGTATTGATAAATAATGTTTGTCAAACCCTTTTTTGATGTTCCTTACATGCTCCTCCATCCTGACCTTTAATGCCTTTTTAGTTCTTCCTTCATAGATCAAGTTGCATGGACACTTAATTTCATACACAACACCCACTTTATCACAGAATATAAAATCCCTGATGGTGTTGGTGTTGTTTTTTTTGGGGGATTGGTGAACAATTTGAGTTTTTTTATCTTCTTTTAGACAGTCACACAGCTGTAACATCTGCCACAGCCATGGAATCCCTTTAAGCCCCAGAACATAGGTGGTTTAGGTTGTGGTGGCTCAACGACATTATGGACTAACTTGTCCCTTAAGTTGGGTGCTCTTCTATATACTATTGTAGCGGGTGTTTGGGGAAGCATCTGGGTGGTAGTGTAACGCAGATGCATTGATTGTCAGTGAATTTGAGACCTTTTGTGGTTCTTGGAGGAATCTGGTGGTGTGAGGTTCCCTGTGGCCTGCAGGTGGCAGTGTTGCCAAGGGGCGAGGTTGAACACTCCCTGCAAGACTGCTTCCTTTTTGTCCTTTCCTGGCGCTGGTACAGCGGGGCGGGGAACCTGCTGTGACGCAAAAGGCGAGGGGATAAAAGGAGTGGACGCCCTGACCTTGGGGTTCAGAGTCGGAGGACGCAGCCGCACCCAGGCACCTTCAGCTTGAGTGCTGGCATTCCGGAGTTCCGGGCCCAGGTGCCCTTGACCTGGCCGGAGCGAGAGATAGAGTCCATCTCAGGCACCTTTAGCCTGGGGTGAGGTACTATGGCGGAAGCCTGGAGCTCAGTACCTTCGACTGAGTTCCGGGAGGGTGGAGGAATCCGAGGGGGCCCTAACTCCTTGGGTGCCCGTGTCTGAGGTCGAGAAGACTGGTGAGCGGAACTTTTCTGGAGAGTCCGGCGCAGCATTGCTGGTGACAGAGAGGCCTCCGGTGACTCCCTTGGACGGATTTCCTTCCTCTGACAGGGGCTGTGCTAGCGAAGGTAATTCATGTTCTACCTCATATAGTCAGTGGCAGTGACTATTCGCCACTGGTGATACTACAGTGGTTAGCTTTATCTAGACGAATTGTGCATTGGCCTACTCCCCACAAATACTGAAGTGTTACATGGGTCTCAACCTGTCTGTGCTGTATGGCTATTTATTGAGAAGAATAAATATGAGTTGGACCTATTCAGTGTGTGGAACTCTGGTTACTAGGAGCAAAGGGGGAGTCTATCCGAGGAGAGGATTTGACTCTGGGACACATACACAAAGCCCGATAGTTCTGGCCTTCACCTCTACACCTTGGAGGACATGGGCCGTGGTGTATCTCATCCCTCCCCCCAGTGTTAACCCCTAGATGAGACAGACAAGCCGTGAATGAGAAGGGGTGAGAGGGGTGAGGTCGTTACATGTGGGGGCATCGTTTCCGGGATGTGTATGGTGTCTGAATTTGAACTTTGCTCCCCGGAGGAGTTCTGAGTAGGTCGGCCATATTGGTCAACGCGCCACGAGGCAAACCATAGCTGCGCAGTTCATGGGCGGGGAGAAGAGAAAGCCTGCGAACAAATGCAGAATGTGGGAGGAGTCTGGCCATGTGGAAGGACACACGTGGAGATTCCGGCGCGAAATGGTCAGTGCGCATTGGAGCATCAAACAGTCAGGATGACTTCAAGTACTCCGTGGATTTCTGCTTCTTCGGTCACCGAGATGACTTCCTTTGCTGCCCAGAATACGGATACGGGAATAAGACTAAGGCCCCAAGGGCGGTTGGCTCTGTATACCTGCAGAGACATAGAGGCCCTCGGTGTGATCTGTCCCGGCCGTTCGGGACTGGGGGTCCAGCTGACGCCGTTCGGGCGATGTGAGGTCTGCAAAGAGTTCCTTTTCGAGGTGGAGCCATCCACAGAAAGGCCGCACGCCTTCCACCTCAACTACCTCACAGGGACTGCCACTCCGGAGGGAGAGGTCGATGCCTATGCGTTTCCCGTGCGCGCTGACCAGGGCGACGTGACAGCCCAAGCGGAGATCAAGAGAGAGTAATCCGAGGATGCTGCCTCGGTCACCACAAGCTCCCTGCTCCCACCACCGAAGAGGAAAGTTGACCTGGTGATGGCATCCTGTGGTCGTGGAAGAGCTTCGGCCCGTCGCTTGTCTGGCCTGGATGGATCCGGAGGGAAGAGCCCTGGACGTCCCCGTTCTTCAAGAGGCCCAGGTGAGCCAGGGGTCGGGACTGTTAGTGTGGTTGGAGGTGTCGGGAGCCCAGAGTCGGTGGAGCTCATCGAGGGGGGTGATTCCGTGAGTACCGGGAATTACCTGCCCGCAGAGTGTTATGACACCTCCGACCTAGAGTCGCTATCAGATGCCGGTGATGATGGGGAGATAGATGAGATCTTCCACAAGAAGGGATGGGACAAGATGAAGTTACCCGCATCCTGTGTCTTAAGGGACCTGCCTGTGTTCATTGGGGATAGTACGCCCCGGGTGGAGGCCTCGGAGCCAAGGGAGGAATCTGGTTCCCTGTCTGTGATCCCACTTCTTGAACCATCAAGTGTTTCACCTGCTCCTGTTGCAGGAGTGCAACGGGCGTCACTGCGGGCTCCTAAGCCCAAATCTACAGAGGTGGAGAGTGTACCTCGCCATCCGGTGTCCATTGTGTTACCTGGAGTAGGAGACTGTGCCACAATGCCATCTTTGGCTAGGCTGCAGCGTCTCTTTTGCCAGAAAGTTGCCCGAGAATATGGGTGGGAATACCCATATCTACCCCGAGAGTATCTCTACGAGGTGGAAGTTTTTCGGCAGCGATGGTACAATGATTTTATCTGGACTAAGCTGAAAGTACCTCATGCACACCGAAACCTTGCATGCTCACCTACAGTCACCAGAAAGTTCAAGGACTGTAAGGCAGAGTGGATGGTAGGAAGGCATATCCATGCGGACAAAGTGGTGATTTGCCGCAAGGATGGAGAGAGCATTGAGTACCATGTGGAGGCTTTTGACCAACACTTGAAGCCTTTGTGTTTGCCAGATCCCAAGTTTTATTTGTAGGAGAAAGAGACGCCTTTCCATTTTTTTTTATTTGCTACTAGATGACCGGAACTGTGCTCTAATTTTTCTTTGGGATGTTTTACTCTTTGGAGAAATGGGAGCTGTTGATATTTTGTTCCCCCTCCTTCTCCTCCCAGCCAGAAAAAGAAAAGAGAAGTCAGTGACTTTGGGGTTTAGCCAGTGTAGGGTCACAGCACAGAAAAGCAGAAGTTCATCCGGATCTGACAAGTGCCTTTACTGCGGCATTGTCACCAGGTGGCAGTGTTGCGCAACGATAGTTTGTTTTTTGTACACTATGCAACACTCATTGGAATGAATGGGTTTCTTCTCGGATAGACCCATTCGTTTCAAGCAAACACATATGTTATGTTAGGATGTGTGTTTTTTTTGTTTTTTTCTTCCCTCTGCAGGAGACTCGTCTATCAAGGCTTCTGAGAATGGGGTGGTCCTTAGATAGCCAGGGGGAGGGAGAAATGTAAATATGTGAAACATTTAGAGTATTTTATTACAAAGTTCATTGTTTTATATTCTTGTTTCCTTTTCCCATTTTTAGGTCCTGGCACAATTCATGGCAAAATTGTTGAGTTTGGTCTCTGGGCCGAATCTATGTTACCACTTTCTGGGGACATGGGTTTGCACCAGACACTGGGGACCAGTGTCAAATCACCAGGGGGAGAGTGTAGCGGGTGTTTGATTTTTGGGGAAGCATCTGGGTGGTAGTGTAACCCAGATGCATTGATTATCGGGGAATCTGAGACCTTCTGTGGTTCTTGGAGGACTCTGATGGTGTGAGGTTCCCTGTGGCCTGCAGGTGGCGTTGTTGCCATGGGCCGAGGTTGAACACTCACCGCAAGACTGCTTCCTTTTTGTCCTTTCCTGGCGCTGGTACAGCGGGGCGGGGAATCTGCTTTGACGCAAAAGGCGAGGGGATAAAAGGAGCGGACGCCCTGACCTTGGGGTTCAGAGTCGGAGGACGCAGCCACACCCAGGCACCTTCAGCTTGGGTGCTGGCGTTCCGGAGTTCCGGGCCCAGGTGCCTTTGACCTGGCCGGAGCGAGAGATGGAGTCCATCTCAGGCACCTTTAGCCTGGGGTGAGGTACTATGGCGGAAGCCTGGAGGTCAGTACCTTCGACTGAGTTCCGCGAGGGTGGAGGAATCCGAGGGTGCCCGTGTCTGAGGTCGAGAAGACTGGTGAGCGGAACTTCTCTGGAGAGTCCAGCGCAGCATTGCTGGTGACAGAGAGGCCTCCGGTGACTCCCTTGGACGGATTTCCTTCCTCTGACAGGGGCTGTGCTAGCGAAGGTAATTCATGTTCTACATCATATAGTCAGTGGCAGTGACTTTTCGCCACTGGTGATACTACAGTGGTTAGCTTTATCTAGACGAATTGTGCCTTGGCCTACTCCCCACAAATACTGAAGTGTTACATGGGTCTCAACTTGTCTGTGCTGTATGACTATTTATTGAGAAGAATAAATACGAGTTGGACCTATTCAGTGTGTGGAACTCTGGTTACTAGGAGCAAAGGGGGAGTCAATCCGAGGAGAGGATTTGACTCTGGGACACATACACAAAGTTCTGGCCTTCACCTCTACACCTTGGAGGACATGGGCCGTGGTGTATCTCATCCCTCCCCCCAGTGTTAACCCCTAGACGAGACAGACAAGCCGTGAATGAGAAGGGGTGAGAGGGGTGAGGTCGCTACACTATTTTGGATCTGTCTGGTAGACAGACCCAAAATAGACATCTTGTTTCAGAACCGCCCAATATTTACTAACAATCTTTTTCACATCTTTGGTTTGTACATTGTAGTCCAAAACCAAACAGGTACCCGAATCCATATCACTAGCTTTACTGCTAGTTCTTTATTCTAATAAGCTCGACCTGTCTAGATCTCTGCTCTTCGTTCCTGTTCCAAAAATGCCCCCTGATACCCTTTGTCTCTGAACATTTTAGTTAGTTGGTCTGTTTGTGCTTCAAAATCATCCTCTTGTGTACAATTTCTTTTTATGCGCATGTATTGTCCTTTAGGAATATTAGTTATCCAGGGTTTAAAGTGACAGCTATTAGTGGGAATACATGAATTACGATCTGTCTCTTTAAAAAAAAAGTTCTTGTTACCATACCTTGGGGAGTATTAAAAATCTCTAAATCCCAAAAATTTATGTAATCTCTGTTTACATCCCATGTTAAAACAACATTGCAATCATTACTGTCATAGATAGAATCAAAGATTCCATTTTATCCCTGTTGCCCCTCCACATGAGAATTAAATCATCAATGAAGCGTTTATATATTACAATTCTTGGGTCAGGGTGTGACAATATCCCCTCCTCCTCCCACTGTGCCATATACAAATTTGCGACGCTAGGTGCAAATTTTGAACCCATCACAACACCTCTAACCTGTAAATAATAAACACCATTAAGGCCAAAAATAATTATGCTGCAAACAAAATTCCAAACATTTTAAAATAAATTTCCGGTGTCTGCGATGTATATTGGTACTCTGTTTTAATGCCCACTTGACTGCTTTTTTGGGCCCTTGGTGGTCAATTATAGTATATAATGATGCCACATCGGCTGCGGCCATCACCATATCCGGTCCTCCACCACAGTCTTTTAATAACTGTAATACATGTTTCGTGTCCTTAAGATAAGCTTTTGTGTCCTTCACTAGAGGCAATGTATTCACCAAGCCTAGAAGATAGGGACTCAATCCCACTAAGTATGGGTCTCCCTGGAGGATTTACTTTATCTTTGTGGATCTTGGGTATATAGTAAATAACCGGAATCCTACAGGCGCTGGGTATTAAATTTTGTTCTTCCTTTTTTATTAAAAATACATTTTTTAACCCCATATTGAATCAATGATTCCAACTCTTTTCAAAAAAGTTTAGTAGGGTTAGAATTTAATATTTTATACGCATCCCTATCTTTCAAAATCCAGGACATTTCTTGCTTATACTGCTCCGTTGACAACACCACAATCCCCCCCCCCCTTTGTCCGCCGGACGAATTACAACGTCCTTTCTACTCTCTAATGACTTAATGCCCTCTTTAAAATAATTTTGTTCATGGGCCTTTTTAAGGGGCAATTGCTCTAAATCCGCTGTTACCAGCCTTTTAAACATGTGCACATATTTATTATTTGCAACTATAGGGTTAAAGACAGTTATTCTTCAATGTGGTATGATTACCTCAATTTCTGCCCTCTCCACTAGGTTTAGGGCATAATGTTTTTTTATATTTAATTTACGTATACATTTCTGTAATCTTACATATGCGTCAAAATAATGAAGTCCCTTTTTTGGTGCATACTTTATCCCCCTATCTAGGGTCATCATCTCTTCCCTCATCAGGATAGATCCACTCAAGTTGTATATCCATTCACTTAACTTTCCCGTCTTTTTCTGTTGAACCCTTCTTCCTGCCCTTCCTCCCCTTTTTCTATATTTCTTCCTTCTTTCATGGGATTTACCTTCCCCTTCTCTAAAAAAAGGGTTCCCATATTGGTTATCCTGTTGATCCTCACACAAGGGGTCATATCTGTTGTAGGTAGGTACTTCATATGTTAATTAGGAGAGGTGTAGGTGTGGCGCTGTTCAAATAAGGTCTGCACATTGCAGTGTGATTTAAAAGAAACTGGAATGCTTTATGAGGATTGGAGTGATCTAAGGTGACAAATGCTAAAAATTGACATCATGAATAAATAATAAATAATATACAAAAGTTCTAAAGTGATGAGTGTTTGTTTTTGTTACGTGCTACAGCTTTTAACCACTTCAGCCCCGGAGGATTTGGCTGCCAAATGACCGGGCCACTTTTTGCGATTGTGCACTTTTTCTTTTGATGGTATTTGATCACCTCTGCGGTTTTTATTTTTTGCGCTATAAACAGAAAAAGAGCAACGACTTTGAAAAAAAGCAATATTTTTTACTTTTTGCTATTACAAATATCCCCCAAAAATATATATAAAAAAATGTTTTTTTTCCTCAGTTTAGGCCGATATGTATTCTTCTACATATTTTTGGTAAAAAAAATCGCAATAAGCGTATATTGATTGGTTTGCGCAAAAGTTATAGCGTCTACAAAAAAGGGGATGGTTTTATGGCATTTTTATTATTATTTTTTTTCACTAGTAATGGTGGCAATCTGCGATTTTTATCATGACTGCGATATTGCGGCGGACACATCGGACACTTTTGACGCTATTTTGCGACCATTGTCATTTATACAGCGATCAGTGCTATAAAAATGCACTGATTACTGTGTAAATGACACTGGCAGGGAAGGGGTTAACCATTAGGGGGCGAGGAAGGGGTTAGGTGTGTCCTAGGGAGTGATTCTAACTGTGTGGGGGCTGGTCTACCTGTGACACGACCCTGATCACTGCTACCGATGACAGGGAGCAGACGATCAGTGTCCTGTCACTAGGCAGAACAGGGAGATGCCTTGTTTACAATGGCATCCCCCCATTCTGCCGCTCTGTGACACGATCGCGGGACACCGGCGGACAACGAGTCTGTGGGTCCTGCAGGCACAGTCACGGAGCTTGCGGCAGATTCAAAGCAACGTACCTGTACTTTGCTTTGCCTGCCCGTGCCATTCTACCGACGTATATCTACGTTAGGCAGATGGCAAGTGGTTAAATAAAACCTTAAAGTGAGAAGTGCTTTAAATGCATATGTGTTACAACCCCTGCATTAGATATATAACATTCAAAATAGCAATCAGAATAGTGCAGTTCATATATGTTGTTACAGTCTTTCAGACAGTATATAAAAAATTCCTTGCAAAAAAAAATAGAAATAAAATGATATATATTCCCAAAATAAAGTGACTAGTGCTTTTCAAAAAAGTGACTGGTGCTCTTCAAAAAAAAAGTGACTTTTCATGTGCTCTTCTGTTTTTGTAGTGCTGGTGCACTTTATAGTGCCCCTTTTGGAAATGCACTCAGCGAATTTCCTCATGCCACACAGGGGTATTGGCGTTCACAGTATATGCCACTGTGCAGCACTCTATGGATCCTCGGTGTGTTTATTTCTGATACGATCCTCTGTGTCTCTCATATATAGGAGAAGAAGGTGCCCATAGCATAATACCGCTTTAAAAAACTTTATTATATCCAAAAACAGTAGAGATATACTCACATTTACACTGTATATGACAAGCAAGTTAAAATACAAAAAGGCCGGGACGATTCACAGCCCTGACCGGAAGTGAAGCAAAGACGCTCAGTAACTTCACCCTGCGCATTTCGTCATTGAAGATGTCATCTGTAGCGGCCATCTTGCTACACTTCCTATCCTTTTATAGCAGGTGGTGCCCCAAATGGGTCCAGTTACATGACCGTGGCCATTTTTGGTTGGTTCAGAAGACCAAAGTCTTACTACTCTGTTGTGTGGACCCTGAATTGATCGAGTTTGTGTTTACTAAGTTAAAATTTTAAATTAAATGGGTATATATATCGTCTTCCGCACCTGTCAGTACACTGCCCATCAGGTACTGTACGTCGCTCCTGCTACCTAGGTATGCAGATGGAATCTGATATTTCCTATGGTTCGTTAACAGATAAGCTGACCGGAAGTTTACTCATTTGTTAAAAGGGGGTCACCACATGTTATAAATTTATACCAAACATTGATATGCATTTTCATAAAACAGACCTGGCTTTACAGGGAAACTATCCCAAAAATGACACCACTGCATGACCCCAATGGTGTATATGTATTTTGTTTTGAAAAAAATGTTTTTTTTTTAATTAATAAAAAAATAAATAAAAAATATATATCATATTAAGAATTAGAATTTAAAATCCTCGCAATATGTAGACGAGGGGTGTACAGAGTATGATTGGGGAATCGAAAACCTATACCTTTATATTTATAGGAGCTTGAATTTCGCTTCTTTTTTTCAGACCCATTAAGTGTCCAGTGTGCAGTATGTCTTTCTATAGGTTATAAGTCCCTGCGCATGCATATGTGCATGTGAGATCGTGCTCTCATATGTATATACATGTGTTCCACTTGCGGAGGACTTGGTGTAACCCAGGATGTTAGGTGTGAAACTTTTCATTAGGAATTTATGTCAAGTAATTTCGGACCAACTCTCGTTACAAGTCAAGATATTTTATTGCATATGCAAGAGAAATGGTTAAATGTATATTTTCTGCTTCAGAGATCCATTTCTGCCTGTCATAAGTTTACATGCTGCTTTTATCACCCTTAAACCTTCCCCCTTCCTGTTCGTAACGTCCTGATCACGTGTATAATTTCAACTTTTATTCTGACGTTTTAGCAGGAAGATGAGAATATCCTTTTTCAGCCAACACCTTATGACAGGAAATTTCATACAATGAATACATAAATTATTCCATGGTTCGCAGCCCATATTTGACAGATGTAAGAGTCAGCACATCTTTGCACAATAGAATATGGTCATATGACTTATTCCAGTAATTAGGGCTATTAGAGCTTATTCAGCATATTTAAGTATTAATAGAGTTATATAAAGCAAACATTTTAACTTTAGAAGATATAGTCATATTAATATGCATATTCATAGTTGACATTTAAAGTATAATTTCTAATTTCTCTAACAGCTGCTCCCTTTTATACTTATAATGTCAATAATTCAAATATCCAGGTTCTTTATTTTACCAGGTATTATCATTTAGACAAATAAGTCTTTTGAAAGGACTGTAAGTTCATCTTCATCAGGTTCCGGGTATAGTTCAGTGTTGTTCTGAAAAAACATAGTCTTTGTTAGTGATGTGTCAATCAGTCTTTGAAGAATTCCTCTAATACAAGGAATGCAGCAACATCCACACAGCGTAAGGACCGTGGCTGCCATGACAACAGAGATGAGCAAACCTTTTGCAAGATCACCCCATTTACCAAACCATTTTTCAAAGAGTCCTGTTAAGGGGTTCTCTACACCAGAGTTCTCAGTTAGTTCCTGGGATAACATTTGTAGGCCTTGCAAAGCCTTGGTGATACTTCCATCAGGTGCCGTATTATTTGGAATGAAAGTGCAGCAGAAGGTGCCGAACATTTCGCATACCCCGCCCCTTTCTGCCAGCAACATATCCAATGCTATACGGTTCTGCCACGCTGTCAAAGAGGTGGCGTCCAATTGTGCTGCTATACCTTTGATAGCATCTCTGGTGTAATTCACAAACCTCTGCTGGTTGTAGTAAATGTAGTTTATCCAGTCGACATTCTTATTGGGCTGTACCCATAGGAAGAGTGAGGTGAGTCCTGCTGTTACTTGATTCTGTGCTTTAAATTCATCCGGAACTTCTCGTGGAACACCTATTGAGTCTATATAAACCCGGTTGTCAAAGGATCCTTGGGGTGTTTCTCGCTTAAACCGTTTAAAATAGTGTTTACCTGGTAGTTTTATCAATTTGTTAGTCATAGGAACAATATAAAAGGGAAGCAACAGGCGGGTAAGGGCACAACTACCCTCCCATCTAGGTGGCAGTCTAGGTCTTAGTTTCATGTCCCCACACAGCCACCAAACATCAGCCAGTTGCCGTTTCTGTTCCTGAAACCATTTTAGTTGGTACTTAATGTCTGTAGTTGATGTTGTGGTCGCACAGTATTCAGGAGATAGGGTGCCAACCTTTGAACCATCCTTGTCTATGTTAGAGAAACAAGAAAAATTTCCTGGTAATGCTTGTACTGAAGGGGGTATACTTCGCATTTTAGTTTTAGGGTATCTTTTTTTCTCATTTGCACATTCAGACCCAGTAATATTTTCTGAAAACAGTCTTATTATACAAGCTAAATCTGTTTCCTCTTCAGGGAGAGGAATGGTAGCTAGTTGTGGTCTTGGGTTTGCACAAGAAATACAATCACTTAACCCCTTAGATTGAGTTGTGTATCTGACCCATTCTATCCACTCATTTTTGTCTCCAAATCCTGTTTCTATACTTAATTGTTCCTTGTAGGTAAAATCTGTTTTAAACAAGGAGGGATTAAGTTGAAACTGAGTGGGCTCTGGGACTGGGGTGTTCTGACCAGGGAGTACAACCTTAATAGTAATTCTTCCTAGTAGATCACTCAGGCTGGGCCTATATACTCCTAGACCATAAACTCCAGCATCTGATACCTGCGGGTTTTTTATTGTCAAGGAGATGGGATTACATTTATTAGGTGTAAGCCAATCACGGGACTGGCAATCACCAGTCCACCCTCTTCGACTGTATATAGATATACGTTCTACCTGATCCTTCCTTTGTTTAGGGATCACGGCAGAACTAGCAAGCCAACCATTATCATCTGTTGACCACCACACATCAGCCCACGCACTGCATTCTGGAGTAGAACATAAGTATTTGCCCGTAAAAACATATCTTTGATTCCCAATGTCTATGACTTGACTTAGATCAAATTGTATTGTGGTGGTCTTACCCTGTATAACATTTATGGTGACACCATCTGGCCCCTTCATTATCTGTCTTTCCCCTCTATGACCCATTATGTTCAGTATTGGAATGAGGTCAAAAAGCATATAAATCCCCACAACTATGCCCCCTACTATTAATGTGATCAAAAGGATTCTCCCTGTCCATGTTTTAGTAAAATACCCTGGTTCAAACATTAGTCTCTCTCTGGGTCTTCCCTCCACCCCTATGAGTCCATAATGTACCATTCCCTTCTCCTGTGGTGTGGCAGTTATTCAGATTTTTTATTTAAATGATGTGCCTTCTTGCAGTGGGTGAGGTGTATCCAAGGTATTCGCTCCACAATTTTCACTGCGGTGGGTGTAGACAACAGTACTTGATAGGGTCCTTCCCACCTGGGGTCAGACCAAGTCTTTCTCTTTATTATTTTTATCCAGACCCAATCTCCAGTTTGTACAAGATCTTCTTGCTCTGTTTTAGTCTCTTGACCTGTAAGAGAATTTGGGCATAGGAGTTCTTTAGTTGTTAGCAACTTTCTCATATAGTTTGCCAGTTCATAGTCCATTTCCTCATCATCTCGAGCGAATGCTCTGAGTTGTGGAATATAATAAGGTTTACCATACAACATTTCATACGGTGTTAGGCCCTTAGCAGTAGGGGTAATTCTTGTACTTAACAATGCCATTGGCAAACACTGAACCCAGTTTTTTCCTGTTTCCTCCATCAATTTTCTTAGTTTACTCTTTAAGGTACCATTATGTCTTTCCACTGTGCCTGCAGATTGTGGGTGGTAGACACAGTGGTTTTTCAGGTCAATATTATACCATTTACCAATCTGTTGTATTGTTCGTTTCACAAAATGGGAGCCATTGTCACTGTAAATTACCGAGGGGATCCCTTGTCGTGGAATCACCTCTTTGATTAGTACTTTGGCTACTGACTGCCCATCCGGGTGTGTCATAGGAAAAGCTTCCACCCACTTTGTAAACATATCAACAATAACCAGACAGTACTTTTTATTCTCACATTTGTTCAATTCAATAAAATCCATGCATATTGTGTGAAAGGGATAAGGGGGTTGTGGGAAATGACCCCTTAAGGCTCTTAGGGCACCTTGTGCATGGTATCTGTTACAAATCGGATATGTGAGACAAAATTTTCAGAGTAGTTTTGTAAACCCATATGTTGTGTACACCCAGTACCATCCCTCCTTTTGAGGTATGGGCCTACCCATGACTCAATAACACAGCATACGTGAATAGTGATGTAGATAAGTTAGGTTTACCTTCTGTACATGTGTATATACCATTGACCAGTGTTGACCCTGTATATAACCACTTTGATTTTCACCTGCCGGTGATGTTTTCTGCATTTCTGATAACCATGTTTCATCAATAGCTCTCTGTACCTCATCATTTACTTGGGAAACTGTATATGTTTGTCATTGCTGTCCTTCAGAAGCTTCCTTTGCTGTCTTGTCTGCTAGTGCATTCCCTAGGGTAATTGGATCTGTTCCCTTTCTATGTGCCGCACATTTACAAATAGCCACTTGTGCTGGTTTTTGTACATATTCTAGATATTCTAGAAGGGCAAGAATGAGATCTCTGTGTGATCGGTTTCCCATGGCAACGTAATCATACCCCTTTTTTCCATTGCTGGGCAAATATGTGTAGAGAAAGCGTATTGGCTGTCAGTATAAATATCTATTTATTTTTCCCTTCCCCTAGACTGCAGGCCCTTGACAGGGCTATAATGTCAGCTTGTTGTGCAGAATAGGAACTGGGAAAGGGTCTAGCTTCAATGACCTGGTCATGTGTTACTATAGCATAAGCCGTTTGATTTATCGTTTTTTCTACACGACCCATCAACAAAAAAGGTAATGTCAGCATCTAGAAAGGGAACATCAGTGAGATCCTTCCTAGGGAGTACCCGTTCATCAATTTGAGCTGCACAATCATGTGGATCCCCATCACCAGGTGTTGGCATTAGTGTAGCAGGATTCAATGTAGTACACTTCTTGATTGTAACGTGTGGTTGTCCCAGAAGTGTAGTCATACATGATAAATGCCTGACTGGAGATAAATAGGAGATTCTATCTTATAGTAAGATCACCTAAATAACATGTGAGACCTTTAAGTACCAGGGGTGGAACAATACTATCAATGCAGATGACCGTATGGCCAATGAGGCTGCTACTACAGCTTGTACACAGTGGGGCAAATTAGTTAAGTAAAATGCAACTAGTTTGTGTTCGTTCTCATAAACCTGAGTGAGAGCAGACGTCATGTACCCCTCTTTACAATCTACAGTCTGCTAAAGGGTTTCTACTGTAATTGGGTAGGCTAAGCACAGAGGAACCCACAATGAGGTGCTTCACCTTTGTAAATGCATCCTCTGCTTGCACATTCCACTGGATGGAACCTTTTGCAGACATTTGTGTACCATAGATGAGATCAGAAAGAGGCACCACCTCCGTAGCATAATTAGCTATCCATGCTCTACAAAAATTTGCCATGCCAAGAAATTACATCATTTCTTTATTTTTACGTGGTTTGGGGGCTTGAAGGATGGCCTCTTTTCGGATCTCATCTGGATGTCTGCCTTTTTGAGATATAATGTAACCCTGGTATTTCACCTTGTTTTTCAAAAGTTGTATTTTATTTTGCTAACCTTGTGACCTTGTTCTGCGAGGAAATGCATCAGAGCCAAGGTGTCAATTTTACATTGTCGCTCCAGAGGAGCCGCTACCAGAATGTCATCCACATACAAGAGAATTTGACTCCCACTGGGAGGTACAACTCGAGACAAAGCATTGAACATTTCTTGTGAGTTTTCCCTTGTACATAAGTGCAAACCAGAACTGACTGTCTGTCTTAATTAGCCCTACGTCTGTCTTTCCTTTTGATCACAAGAAATCGGGGACGTCTTTTAAGGCATCCCCTTCCCCTTGGGTCAAAAAGTGTCAGTCACTGTCTTTTGTCAAAACTTCAATCACGCAAGTTCTGGTTGTACATTCAACAAACCACGCTAATCTGTACCTCTGATTCCCTCTGGATTTCAGTTCCTCATCTGTTAATTTGACCCAGTCTGTGATAAGTTCTCCTAGCTCATGCCATGATACCTCGGAGTTCCGCGTGACCGAAACATGAGGTACAGTATCCTGCCTGTATATTTGCAGAATAGGCTGTGGTAGGAGACAAGTAGCCATGTTATTTCCTTCCTTATCACAGTACAGGTATCTTAAGAGCACTTCAGTGTTAGTGCAACTCATTAACTGTTTCTCATAGGACCTATCAGGCCCAGTGGTCCTTTTGTAGTAGATAGTGCAATAGAGGTTCGTCTGGACCTTGTACCTTTCCTCACAGGCTCTTCAATTATTTCTGTCAGGGTTTTGGGCATCTTTAATCCCTCAGTTTGTAAATCCAAGCTGTACCAGTATCAGGGCTCATTATCCACAGCTGTGATTTGTTTTTCACACAGCCGATGGGCTTTGAGGCCCCCCTCCACTGGTACGACAGAAATATCAAGAGCATGCAACATGTCTCTACCCAACGAATTAACAGGACATTTAGTTGACATTACAATTTTACACTGAGCCTTTTTACCTGTCTGTGGATTTTCCACAGTAAGGCCTTCAGACACGGCCTCCTGGTGCATCAACCCATTTGCAGATTTTACATATACTAAACTTTTTCCCTTTACCCCTGGTGGCATATCCAGCGGGTGTATCAGGGTCCTACAAGCCCCAGTGTCACAGAGAAATGTTACCCAACTACTCTTTGCAACCCAGGTTATTTCTGGCTTGGCTTCAGCATGCAAACAAGTTTCAACATTACACACATCCAAAATATCAGATTCTTTCCCATCCTTCTGCTTCTCTCTCTGCAGACACACTTTTACCATACAGCAAACACTCCCCCCTCATCCTTTTCTTTACTTTCTTTTTTGGTTGGAAGTGCCCCTCAGCATGCCTCGCATACTTGATTAGCTCCTAGAGTCTGCAGATCCTATGGTTAATCATGTGTTCGTTAACAAAACTTGATATAAGGACTAGCAGCCCCTTCAGGATTGCATTCTTTAGCTGTTGTTCATATGGGCTATCGTTCACTTGATCTACTGGGATTTCTATCCCAGAGTGGTTATTAAAATTCTTCTTTATCCTAACAATGAAATTATCCACTGTTTCCTCTTCTCCCCATATACACTGATTTATAATGGACCAGTCGGCTTGACGTATCCATCTATCCTCTCTCTATCTTTGCTATAAGAGCATTTCTTCTGTTTTTGAGTGCTGCATCATCCTGAGGCAACACCCCTTCCTGGTTGTTTAATCCACTCCAATCTCCCACTACATGATGCCAGTCAGGTCCCAGTACCTGTCTGGTGACCTGCTCTATTTCCCTCACATTGAGATGATAGCTAGCAACCATTCCCATGATACCATCCCTGAATTGAGCTATGTGGACCTTGGGATTGCTGTAAGGAGGGTCAGCGGGGTAACTTGTTGCATACCTCTGTCCCATCTGGTGGTGGGGACTGCAGGTCTGCAATAGGGAATTGGGAGCGGGTGGTGAAGTCAGAGGGGGAGCAGCGTCTGTCGGTGGGATTGGAGAGTCCTCTAAAGGGTGTGTAGGGGCTGTCGGGTGCATTAGGTTTGTCGCATTTTGTTCAGTCAATACTTGCTGCACTAAACTTCGGAGGACGGTCATATTATTGTCCTCCTCTTTGTCTAAAAACATAGTATTTTATGATTTTTTTTAATGATTTTAACCTACAGTTAGCCTCCTCAAGCCATTTATTTGCCTGGGGAAGACCTAATTTATTCTGTTTCCTTATTTTTCTTTTCTTTTTTTTTAAATATATATATATATATATATACACATATATACATACTGTGAGGGGGTTAGCTCGGCAGCGGGTGTGTGTGACCCCCGGGATGGGCTCCCCACACAAAAACAGGCCCAGCAAACGGAGGTTGTGGTTTTCAAAATCAAAAAAGGTGCGGTTTATTTTCTATTTACAGTGACAAAACACAGCAAAGCCAAAAGAAACATAAACAAAATAAATCCTGGTCAACTTGACCTCTGACTAAACATACAGGTTTCCTAACTAACAACTGGGATCAGCCTAGTGCTGTCCTAGTCCCTAAGTCCCTGGTTTTAAATGTCCAAGCAAATAGCCACACAGGCTTTGTCTCACCGCACAAGGGTTCACTCTCTCCAGGAAGTCCACACAGGTCTGCTTCCAGGCATGAGCAAACACCTAATGAATCTGGGAGTTCTTATAGAGGCCTAAATGAGCTGACCAGCTTCAGCTGGTCTCATCAACTCCCTGTCTGCACGACGCCCCACACTCTCCCTAGAGGTATGAGTCATCCATGAGCCCACTAGCCTCAGCTGGGCTTATACAACTCTCCACCTAGTTGTATAAGTCGGCGTAAAGCCTGAATCTGGGCGAAATATATCTACCCCCCTGGATGCAACCAGGTGACTTTACCTTCCTGCTGTCACATACCCCCCCTCTTGTTTTAACCTCGGGGTTGGAACACCAGCAATCAGGCATTCATGTACTCGAGACAAAGCATCCACATTCCCCATTTGAACGCCAGGGCGATGCTTTACTGTGAAGTTGAATTCCTGGAGGGCCAGGAACCACCTATTCACTCTTCTATTTGTTTCCTTGTTTTGAGCCATCCACTTTAACGGAGCGTGATCCGTAACCATGTCAAAGTGCCTACCTAGCAGGTAGTACCGAAGGGAATCTAGAGCCCACTTCACCGCTAAACACTCCTTTTCAACGGTGGCGTAATTTACCTCATGGGACTTCAACTTCCTGCTGAGGTAAATGACTGGGTGCTCTTCCCCGTTCCAGACCTGGGACAATACTGCTCCTAACCCCACATCTGACGCATCACTTTGTACGACAAAGTCTTTAGAGAAGTCGGGTGAGTACAACACTGGCTGGCTACATAAGGCTTGTTTCAAGAATTGGAATGCTGCCTCAGCCTCGGGGGTCCATTTAATCATGACCGGCCCTTTCCCCTTCGTTAGGTTGGTTAGGGGCACAGCCTTAGAAGCAAAGTGGGGAATGAATCGCCGATAATACCCAGCGATTCCCAGAAAGGCTCGTACCTGCTTCTTGCTGTTGGGACGTGGCCAACTCTGGATGGCCTCGACTTTGTTGAGTTGGGGTTTTATTACTCCCCTCCCAATGGTGTACCCAAGATATTTGGCCTCCTCCTGCCCAATGGTACACTTCTTGGGGTTAGCCGTAAACCCCGCTTCCCGAACAGAGTCCAGGACTGCTTGCACTTTTGGCAGATGTGAGGCCCAATCTGTGCTATGGACAATTACGTCATCCAGGTAAGCCGCAGCATACTTCCGATGGGGCCTCAGCATCTGGTCCATTTTCCGCTGGAATGTGGCCGGCGCATTCTGTAACCCGAACGGCATTCTTTTATATTGGAACGCCCCGTCTGGGGTTACAAATGCGGTTTTCTCTTTGGCCAATTTGGCCAGGGGGATTTGCCAATACCCTTTTGTGAGGTCAAGAGTCGTCATGTATCGGGCTGTTCCCAGCCGGTCGATCAACTCATCTATACGTGGCATGGGGTAGGTGTCAAATTTTGTAACTTTGTTCAACTGACGAAAATCGTTACAAAATCGCCAGCTCCCATCCGGTTTAGGCACCAACACAATGGGACTAGACCAATCACTTTGGGACTCCTCTATCACCCCTAAGTTCAGCATTTTCTGTACTTCCTCCCGTATTGCCTCCCGTCGGGCCTCTGGGATCCGATAGGGTTTTAACTTCACCCTTTCACCGGGCGGGGTAATGATGTCATGCTCTACCCCAGATGTTTGTCCCGGCAGCTCAGAGAATACCTCCTTGTTGCGAAGCACAAACTCCTTAACCTCCTGTTGTTGGGGTTGTGACAAGGTGGCTGCTATTCCAACCTCAGGAATCACGCAACCAGTTTGAGCTGGTGACCAAGTGTCTGCGACTAGGGACTCTCTATCCCTCCAGGCTTTCAACAGATTAACGTGATAGATCTGTTCGGGCTTTCGCCTTCCTGGTTGTCTGACCTTGTAATTCACTTCGCTCACTTTTTCCATTATCTCGTAGGGGCCTTGCCATTTGGCAAGGAATTTACTTTCAACCGTAGGGACAAGTACCAGTATCCTATCCCCCGGGGAAAAGGTACGGGTCTTGGCTCCACGGTTGTACACTCTCTGCTGTGCTAACTGCGCTTGGGCCAAATGTTCCTTCACGATGGGCATTACCTGTGCAATTCGGTCTTGCATCAGGGCGACATGCTCAATCACACTCCTGTGGGGAGAACTCTCACTTTCCCAAGTTTCCTTGGCAATATCCAACAGCCCTCTTGGGTGTCTCCCATACAGTAACTCAAAGGGGGAGAATCCCGTAGAGGATTGGGGCACCTCCCTAATAGCAAACATCAGATAAGGAAGTAGACAGTCCCAATCCTTTCCATCTCTATCCACCACTTTCTTCAACATTTGTTTTAGGGTTTTGTTGAATCTTTCAACCAGCCCATCGGTTTGGGGGTGATACACAGATGTACGTAATTGCGTCACTTTGAACAATTTACACAGCTCCTTCATAACCCGGGACATAAAGGGTGTACCTTGGTCCGTAAGCAGTTCTTTACAAATACCCACCCGGCTAAACACAAGAGATAGCTCTTTGGCTATGGTTTTGACCGAGGTATTTCGGAGAGGGATCGCTTCTGGATAACGGGTGGCATAGTCCATTATAACTAATATGTACTGGTGCCCCCTAGCGGACTTGATTATAGGACCTACCAAATCCATGGCGATCCTCTCAAACGGGACCTCAATGATGGGTAGAGGGACCAGCGGGCTACGGAAATGTGGCATCGGGGCCGACCTCTGACACACAGGGCAGGAGGAACAATAATTTTCTATGTCCTTCATCACCCCCGGCCAATAGAATCTCTGTAATACCCTCTCTCGGGTTTTCTCTGTCCCCAGATGACCTCCAAGAATGTGCCCATGGGCCAACTCCAACACCAACTTCCTGTAAGGTTTGGGCACCACAAGCTGCTCAACGGTTTCTTCTGCCCTTTTTGCCACCCGATACAGTAGGTCCTTCTCTACGCTGAAGTATGGGTAAGTGCAGGTATTATCTGGGTTCACTAACTCGCCATCTATTTTCACTACGTTTTCCCGTGCCTTTATTAGGGCGGGGTCTTTCAACTGTTCTGTGGCAAAGTTTTCCCTGTGAACCTCAAGATCAGAAAACTCCACAGACGGTAGGTTTTCGTCTGAGGAGGTGGGCTCCTCTCCAGTTTCTTGAGTCTCCCCTGCCAATACTGATAAGGGAAATTCCGGAGAGTCCTCACCACTCTCAGGGGAGTTCTGGCTATCACATTCCTGGTACATAGGGGCACCAGTGGGGGGCTCAGGATCATCCCACAGTTCCCAGAACTTCGGAAAATCCCTTCCCACAATGGCGTCATACGGTAACTGAGATACTAAGCCCACTGGATGAGAGAGGGTACCTTTGGGGGTCTCGAAACACACTGTAGTCACTGGATACTCTCGGGTGTCCCCATGCACACAAATAACAGCTACCTTGCTATTCCCAGAGACCTCTGTTTTAACTAACTCAGCCTTTATCAGGGTCACAAGGCTACCTGAATCCAGCAATACCACAACATTTCTACCATTAACACACATTTTGCATAAATGTTTCTCAGTTCCTCGAATGGCAGTGCATGCGACTGTCGCACACAGCGACTGACGTCTGCCCGTCAGAAAGTCACACTGCATGGGTTCCTCCACAACCGGGCAATTGGCTGCAATATGTCCCGCTTGCCGGCAGCGGTAGCAAACGATCCTTCTTGCCGCCTCTTGAGCCGCTGTCTTCCCAGGCTGTTCTCGCCAAACTTGGGGTAGAGCTCCCACCCTCTCACTCTCTCCACCCTTACCCCTTGGAATCCTCTTATCCGCCCCTGGGGATGGTCTGGTCTTAGGGTGGAAAGTCCGAGTGTCTCTGGAAGAGGCCGTCAGGTTCTCTGTAGCCAAGTATTTCTCCACACGATCCACAAGACCATCGGCCGTCTCTGGGTCTCCATGGCTTACCCACTTTTGGATGGCAGTAGGAAGAGCTCTCAAAAACCGATCCATTACAACACGTTCCACAATCTTTGGTGCGGACAAAGTCTCTGGCTGTAGCCACTTTCTGCTCAGGTGAATGAGATCATACATTTGAGACCTGGGGGGTTTTCCAAGCTGGAAAGTCCAGTTATGCACACGCTGAGCCCGGACAGCCTGGGTGACACCCAGCCTTGCCAATATTTCAGCTTTTAGCATCACATAGTCTTTTGCTTGGTCAGGCTCTAGGTCATAGTAAGCCTTCTGCGATTCACCAGTTAACAGAGGAGCCACCAGTCCAGCCCACTGCTCCTCAGGCCACTTTTCTCTTTCAGCAGTCCTTTCAAATGTGGTCAAAAATACCTCTGGATCATCCTCTCCAGTCATTTTTGTCAATAAACGACTCACCCCAAAGGACGCGGTATTAGTGGGACGGCTTTCCTCACTGGTCTGCGGACGTTGCTGCATTACTGCTTCCATTTGTTGTAGTCTCTGCTCTTGCTTCTGTAACAGGTCTATGAAGCGGGCCTCAGATTGCTGTTGGGCTTGTTGCTGAGCTTCCAGACTCTGTTGGTGAGCTTGCTGCTGGGCTGCAAGGCTCTGTTGATGAGCTTGCTGCTGGGCTGCGAAGTTCTGTTGTTGAGCTGCAAGGCTCTGTTGATGAGCTGCAAGGCTCTTTTGCAAACCTGCATTTGTCTGCTGTTGATTGGCATTTGCTAGAGCCAGCTGCTTCAGTATCTCCTCCATGCTGGCTTAAAAAAAAACTGCCACTGGTTCTCCACCAACTGTGAGGGGGTTAGCTCGGCAGCGGGTGTGTGTGACCCCCGGGATGGGCTCCCCACACAAAAACAGGCCCAGCAAACGGAGGTTGTGGTTTTCAAAATCAAAAAAGGTGCGGTTTATTTTCTATTTACAGTGACAAAACACAGCAAAGCCAAAAGAAACATAAACAAAATAAATCCTGGTCAACTTGACCTCTGACTAAACATACAGGTTTCCTAACTAACAACTGGGATCAGCCTAGTGCTGTCCTAGTCCCTAAGTCCCTGGTTTTAAATGTCCAAGCAAATAGCCACACAGGCTTTGTCTCACCGCACAAGGGTTCACTCTCTCCAGGAAGTCCACACAGGTCTGCTTCCAGGCCTGAGCAAACACCTAATGAATCTGGGAGTTCTTATAGAGGCCTAAATGAGCTGACCAGCTTCAGCTGGTCTCATCAACTCCCTGTCTGCACGACGCCCCACACTCTCCCTAGAGGTATGAGTCATCCATGAGCCCACTAGCCTCAGCTGGGCTTATACAACTCTCCGCCTAGTTGTATAAGTCGGCGTAAAGCCTGAATCTGGGCGAAATATATCTACCCCCCTGGATGCAACCAGGTGACTTTACCTTCCTGCTGTCACAATACATATATATACACATACATACATGCCGGCATAATTTTTATTTATTTTTTAAGCTTTCTACACAACACAGTATTACACAACAATCCTTATTTAAAAATGCATCAAAATCATACTTTGTTTTCTATGTCTTAAGGAGTTTCACATTCTCTTTGTCTAGACTACACATATACTTTGCATCATCATTCAAACCATCAGACTTTCCATGGATCATACTCATTTTAACGTGCACACGGAGTTTTTTTTGTAAGGTCTTCTCACACTGACACAATACCTGCACACAGTATCTTATCACTTCTGCAGCTACTCACAAACTTTCTAGTCGTGACATATCACTTCTAGATTATTGATCTTGTGTGCTGCTATAATACTGGTGTCTTGTCTTCTTACTTAATGTTTTTTTTCATTTATAGGGAGAATGAACAGAATTACAAGGCAAACGTAAATTCACCTGACTGGTCAACCCCCCCTGATCAAAACAATAATATTTCAGTTAACTGTAGGGAGTATGAACAGAATTACAAGGCGAACGTAAATTCACCTGACTGGTCAACCCCCCCCCCTGATCAAAACATTAATATTTCAGTAAACTGTAGGGAGCATGAACAGAATTACAAAAGAGACTTAATTTCTCTCGACTGTTGTTCCCACACTTTATCAAAACATTAATATTTGTTGATTCAACAGTATTTATAAATGCCTGTACAGGTTTTTTACACAACATACGAGGCTGGCTGAGCGCAAGGGCTCGTCAAATTACCTCTATTTGTTACCTGGAAATCTATCAGGCCATACCTTTGTATCAACAGGGGTTCATGTTTTTGATGTAGGAATATTTATGTGTCCCCCACGGGAATTCCTGCAGTTTACAAGGCTGTCAGGACCTAGGTCCTTTGTCGACAAATTTCCTTTATCTGCACCCGGGTATTGGAATGGGACCATACTCCTATATCAAAGGGATTTAAACTACGGACGTATCTACTTATATTCCCTCAACTTGGATAAAGCAAAACATATACACAACAGATAAACATTCAATTAATCTCTATATTAGATGTATGTAACAAAATCCCTTAATTCATTAAATCCCTAATCACATTTAGGCCTAAAAGTATAATATAATAAATGAAAATATCTTACCTTGCCCCGAGAGCGGTCTCTTGTGCTGATCCGGTAAGTCGCTGCCCGGGAGGCACTAGTTCAGTGAGCCGGCCTCTGTTAACGTCAAATTTAAGACGGAGGACTTACAGTTTTTTGCCGTACGGACATCGGTTCACTGGGTTGTTGGCTAGTGCTTTCCAGGAATTTGGACTTCCGTTTTCGAAGGACCAAAATGTCAAGTAATTTCGGACCAACTCTCGTTACAAGTCAAGATATTTTATTGCATATGCAAGAGAAATGGTTAAATGTATATTTTCTGCTTCAGAGATCCATTTCTGCCTGTCATAAGTTTACATGCTGCTTTTATCACCCTTAAACCTTCCCCCTTCCTGTTCGTAACGTCCTGATCACGTGTATAATTTCAACTTTTATTCTGACGTTTTAGCAGGAAGATGAGAATATCCTTTTTCAGCCAACACCTTATGACAGGAAATTTCATACAATGAATACATAAATTATTCCATGGTTCGCAGCCCATATTTGACAGATGTAAGAGTCAGCACATCTTTGCACAATAGAATATGGTCATATGACTTATTCCAGTAATTAGGGCTATTAGAGCTTATTCAGCATATTTAAGTATTAATAGAGTTATATAAAGCAAACATTTTAACTTTAGAAGATATAGTCATATTAATATGCATATTCATAGTTGACATTTAAAGTATAATTTCTAATTTCTCTAACAATTTAAATGAAAAATTAATGATTTATTTAATTAATTTGCTTTTAGGAACATTTGTAAACCCGACGTGAAAATCACTACGTGAGATTTAGGTGTATTAAAATACAGTATGTTACCAGTTGTACGTGTGTAGAAGTATACAGGGGATATTATGGTTGACATACAAACTGTATCCCAATGGGGATACTTCTTGTGTAAATGGCCACGGATAATTCCCTATTAGGGATGAGCCGAACAGTTTGGTTCGCACCAGAACTTGCGAACAGGCAATAAATTTGTTCGAACATCCGAACACCGTTAAATGGGACTCGAACATGAAAAATCTAAAGTGCCACTTCAAACCTGGAAAACGAATATTCCTAAAGGACAATACATGCGCATAAAGAGAAATTGTACACAAGAGCATGATTTTGAAGCACAAGCAGACAAACTAACTAAAATGTTCAGGGACAAAGGGGATCAGGCGGCATTTTTGGAATAGGAACAAAGTAAGATCAGAGATTTAGACAGGTCAATCTTATTAGAAGGTAGAACAAGCAGTATAGCTAATGATATGGATTCGGGTACGTGTTTGGTTTTGGACTACAATGTAGAAACCAAAGCTGTTGAAACAATTGTTATTAAATATTGGGGGGTTCTGAAACAAGATGTCCATTTAAAAGGGCAACTACCAGACAGACCCAAAATAGTATAAAAAGAGCACCCAACTTAAGGGACAAGTTAGTCCATAATGTCGTTGAGCCACCACAACCTAAACCACCTATGTTCTGGGACTTAAAGGAGTATTAAAGGTACATGTTTTTTTACCTTAATGCATCCTATGCATTAAGGTGAAAAAACATTTGACAATACTGCCCCCCCCCGAGCCCCCGTTTTACTTACCTGGCCCCTCGAAAGTCCCGCGCTCGCTCCCGTCATCCTCCGAGTTCCTGTGCCTGGCCGTTGATTGGCTACTGTGGATGGATTGAAAGCAGCGCAGCCATTGGCTGGCGCTGCTGTCAATCACATCCAATGACGCGCCACGTCGGGGGGCGGGGCCGAGTGATACAGTCGGCGGCTATGGCCGCCGCTGTATCACGGGAGCGCGCCCGCAGTAACTCCACACCATGCGAGCTCGCTCGCATTATGGTGTGGAGTCCTTGCGGGGAGGAGCCGAGACAGAAGCTGAGGGACCCCAGAAGCGGAGGATCGGGGCCACTGTGTGCAAAACGAGCTGCACAGTGGAGGTAAGTATAACATGTTTGTTATTTAAAAAAAAAAAAACTGGAACCTGTAGTGTTCCTTTAAAGGGATTCCATGGCTGTGGCAGATGTTACAGCTGTGCGATATTTCCAAAGAACTTAAAAAAACACAAATCGTTCACCAATCCCAAAACAAATCACACCTACACCATCAGGGATTTTATATCCTGTGATACAGTGGGTGTTGTGTATGAGATTAAATGTCCATGCAACTTGATCCATGTAGGAAGAACTAAAAGGGCATTAAAGGTCAGGATGGAGGAGCATGTAAGGAACATCAAAAATGGGTTTGACAAACATTATTTATCAATACACTTTAAAGATAAGCATAATAAAAATCCAGAGGGGATCCAATTATATAAGAGATATTAGTAAACGCAAATTATGGTGAATACACCAGTTGGGGTCCCTATCACCGGGGGATTGAACAAGGAGTCTGACCTCCGGTGTTTTCTGTGCAATCGGTAACACGGCACAGTTAGGGTCATTAAAAAAGGGGGGAGGGAGCTGTGCATGACATTCTCCCCTTGGGTCTCTTTAAGTTGAATATAATGGAGAGGTGTGGCCAAAGTTTGATTACGCTAAGTTTCCAATATTGTTATTTGTAGTGAAAGCAAGGGGTTTGGGGATTTTTTGTCTAAAGTTTTATTTTTTATATATTTTTTATTTTTTTTGGGCTATACAGGGACGTTATTTTAAACATTATTACAGGGAGCAGATTGATTATCCTATCTATTGATTAAATATACAGTATGACTAGATATGACTAGATTTTGGCTTGTTAGAGGCATTAAATTATGTTCAGATGCTTGTTAGAGGCAGTTTGTCCATTCTACTGCACCGTCCAGCTGTTCATTTATTTAACAAAGGATTTAGGTCAATGGGGATTCATTGCATGATAACGGGTCTATGATCACCAAAAAGATGGCGTGGCTTCAGACTACGAAAACATGGCCGCCGATACATTACTTAAACCAGCATTAAGCACCGTCCAATTACAATGCCCCTGAGTAAGACACATGACTGACCCCTGTGTTGAACACACATAGGGGAGGAGACAGGACGGTGTAGTAGGCAGCGGGTTTGAACGCTGCGAACAGACAAGCTATTTAATTGATTTTTCTTTTATCTGTTATAGAGTGGTGCGCTTTAGCACCTGAAAAATGTGAGTACCCAGATTGATGTCTTATAAATAAAATATGTTTTTAACCGATAAAACACCATTTAGACTTTATTTTTATATATGGACAGAGGAACTTACCGCTGGACATCTCAGGATCCCAAAGATCTTCATTCACATAGAACCCAGGGGTGGTTCACAGGCATTTTTTGGCCAAACTTAGATGTGCGGTCAAACGCCCTGAGTTGAGCAGATTCAAATGGGGGGGGGAGCACAAATTTGTTGTCAACTTTGGAGCACCATCACAGGATTTTGCTTTGCCAGCAGAATGGACATTTTTTATTTTATTATTTAATAGGGCTGTTACTGATTAAAATTTTCGTGTTCGATTAATCGTTTTTTAAAAAAATCGATTAATCGACTAATTTCGATTAATTATAACACACATACAGATCCAACTACTTTTAGCTGATCTCCTTGCAGGCTGATTCCCAGTGCAGCTACCAACCACTGGAAAAATGGATAGCAGGATACAAAAAACAAACAAAGGCAGCGCTCAATGGGAATAGCATTAAAACTTTTATAGTCTTTAAGTAGGTAACAAAATAAATATTGCACTGGAGATAAAATCGATGTAGCTACATAAACTGTAAAAATGGTGCGAGTAATACCAAACGGCAGCAAAAGCAGTCATAAAAACATGTAGCTAAGTACTGGTATAAAAATGTGTACAACGATACCACTGCTGAATCCAGATGAGGAGGGGTTAACATCAGTCCGTCGGCATGTAGATGTCCCGTGAAGGGAACTATCACAACTCCCAGTGGATGGTTGTAGAATCCCAGGTTGATAGAGGGAAGTGATAGAGGGAAGTGTAACAGCCCTTGCGTGTGGCAGATAGTAAGGTCCCGCTGGCATGCAGATATGAAGGCACAGCAAAGGAGCCCTTCAGATGGACACGGCAAGCCCCGCCGGTGTCCATGATGTCACCGGATCTCCGACAGAACTCCCTGAAGACCCGGAAGCCGCGGAGAGGTGAGTACCGATCAAAAGAATTTTGATCGATCAACAAACTTAATCGATTAATCAAGGAATTAATAGTTAATTTCCACAGCCCTATTATTTAATATGTTTGATATTTTCGTTTTGCACTAGGTCATTCATGCACTTTATTTATATGTGTCATATCACACTGGTTACTTCAATATAGTGCGGCACTTTTCATCTGTTATTGTTTTAATTTGCCAGCACAATGAACATTTTTCATTTTATGATTTAATAGGTTTGATATTATGCACGTTTTGCACTAAGTCATTCAAGCACTTTATACGTGTCATATCACACTGGTTACTTCAATATAGTGCGGCACTTTTCATCTGTTGTTTAATTTGCCAGCACAATGGACATTTTATATAATATATGTTATTATGTTTAATATCATGCATGGTTTGCACTAAGATATTCATGTATTTTATATGTGTCATATCACATTGGTAATCGTAATATAGCGTGCCATTTTATTTGTTTTATACAAAGTTTACCAGCCAGGAAAAAGGAATCCAGAGCAAATATATTACGTTAATCTCTTGAAACCTTGGAAGGACAGAGTGACTTTACTGGCAGTTCCAACACGCCAAAAGGACATGTCCCCTAGGCAGGGCTTTTTTTCAGCTGGAACTTGGTGGAACTCAGTTCCACCCCCTCTGGCTCAGGCCCTCTGCTTCCTGTTCACCTCTATCACTTTTAAACACAGAAGTCTGGCTTCTGTGTTTACAAGTGACAGTTTGTCTCCCAATGGCTCACACTGAGTGCAAGATGAAGGCAAGGGAGATGCAGGTGCCCAGTGTACAGTGCAGATGCCGACAGCCCCACTGGATGATTTCCCCACATACTGCCCCTTTAAGACCCTCCCACTGTTAGTGGAATTTGACCACACTCACAATTTGATGCGGTTTGGAGGGTGTGTGTGTATGGGGGGTGAGAGGGGGTTTTGGGGGGTTGTGGTTGAGTTCCTGTACCTATTCTCTGTGAAAAAAGCCCTGCCTTAACCACTTAAGCCCCGGACCATTTTGTAGCTAAAGGACCAGAGGTGTTTTCAGAATTTTGCACTGCGCTGCTTTAACTGTAAATTGTGCGGACATGCAATGTTGTACCCAAACGAAATTTGCGTCCTTTACTTCCCACAAATAGAGCTTTCTTTTAATGGTATTTGATTGCCTCCTCGATTTTTATTTTTTGCGATATAAACGGAAAAAGACTGAAAATGTAAAAAAAAAATGATATTTTCTACTTTTTGTTATAAGAAAAATTGAATAAACTCAATTTCAGTCATACATTTAGGCCAAAATGTATTCAGCCACATGTCTTTAGTAAAAAAAATGTCAATAAGCGTATATTTATTGGTTTGCGCAAAAGTTATAGCGTCTACAAACTAGGGTACATTTTCTGGAATTTACACAGCTTTTAATTTATGACTGCCTATCTCATTTCTTGAGGTGCTAAAATGGCAGAGCAGTACAAAACCCCCCCAAATGACCCCATTTTGGAAAGTAGACATCCCAAGGAAATTGCTGAGAGGCATGTTGAGCCCATTGAATATTTTTTTTTTGTCTCAAGTGATTGAATATTGACTAAAAAAAAAAAAATTACAAAAAGTTGTCACCAAATGATATATTGCTCACACATGCCATGGTTATATGTGGAATTGCACCCCAAAATACATTTTGCTGCTTCTCCTGAGTATGGGGATACCACATGTGTGGGACTTTTTGAGAGCCTAGCCGCGTACGGGCCCCTGAAAACCAAGCACCGCCTTCAGGATTTCTAAGGGCGCAAATTTTTGATTTCACTCCTCACTACCTATCACAGTTTTGAAGGCCATAAAATGCCAAAATAGCACAAAACCCCCCCAAATGACCCCATTTTGGAAAGTAGACACCCCAAGCTATTTGCTGAGAGGCATGTTGAGTATTTTACAGCTCTCATTTGTTTTTGAAAATGAAGAAAGAAAATAATTTTCTTTTTTTTTTTTTTTAATTTTCAAAACTTTGTGACAAAAAGCGAGATCTGCAACATACTCACCATACCTCTCAGCAAATAGCTTGGGGTGTCTACTTTCCAAAATGGGGTCATTTGGGGGGGGGGTTGTGCCATCTGGGCATTCCATGGCCTCCGAAACTGTGATAGGCACTGAGAAGTGAAATCAAAAATTTACACCCTTAGAAAGCCTGAAGGCGGTGCTTGGTTTTTGGGGTCCCGTACGCAGCTAGGCTCCCAAAAAGTCTCACACATGTGGTATCCCCGTACTCAGGAGAAGCAACAGAATGTATTTTGGGGTTTAATTCCACATATGCCCATGGCATGTTTGAGCAATATATCATTTAGTAACAACTTTGTGCAAAAAAAAAAAAAAAATTGTCTTTTTTCCGCAACTTGTGTCAACATATAAAATATTCCATGGACTCGACATGCCTCTCAGTATCTAGCTTGGGGTGTCTACTTTCCAAAATGGGGTCATTTGGGGGGGTTTTGAACTGTTCTGGTATTTTATACACAACATTAGGAAGCTTGCATCCACTCTTCTAACCACTTGAAGACAAAGCCCTTTCTGACACTTTTTGTTTACATGAAAACATTTTTTTTTTTGCAAGAAAATTATGTTGAACCCCCAAACATTATATATTTTTTTAAAGCAAAGGCCCTACAGATTAAAATGGTGGGTGTTGCATTTTTTTTCCACACAGTATTTGCGCAGCGATTTTTCAAACGCATTTTTTGGGGAAAAATACACTTTTTTTAATTTTAATGCACTAAAACACACTATATTGCCCAAATGTTTGATGAAATAAAAAAGATGATCTTAGGCCGAGTACTAGATCCTAGATCTTTCCTCTGCCCTCAAAGCATCTGACCACACCAAGATCGGTGTGATAAAATGCTTTCCCAATTTCTCAATGGCGCTTTTTATATCCGGGGGGGGCATTCCCTCCCACTGCTTGTAAAAGCAGTCCAGAGGCTAATTAGCCGCTAGGATTGCTTTTACATGAAAGCCGGCCGCTGGCTGAAAAGAATGATACCAAGATGATACCTAAACCCGCAGGCATTAATCTGGTATAACCATTCAAAGTCCAGCAACATACCAGTACGTTGCTGGTCCTTGTTGGACATGTATTGTAATCTTTTTTTTCATGCAGCCTGTTGGCTGAACGAAAAAAAAGATTGATCGGTGGGTATGCCCACCATTAGAATACCGCCATTCATCCACCCACTTCTAATGATGGGCATACATGCACCATTTATATATGCCGAAGCACTGGGGCATCCTCCCGCAAAAATTATGCCGCACACACATGGTTGGACTTTTCCACGGGCAAGCCTCCGTCGGAATTTCGACCGTATGTATGCAGCATTAGGAGCAAAATCGCTCCTCCGCTCCTCCGCCCCTCCGCCCCTGCTGCCCCAATGCTTCGGCATATATGCTTTTTTTTTTAACTGTGGTGGTGAAATCACCTCCTACAGCACTGGAGTTGCAGGGATCAGGCCTGTCTCTGCGAACGCTGCAGTTATGTGTGTTGTGTTTTGTAAGTGACAGTGATCGATCGATACTGCACTTGGGTGGCCTGGGCTGGACGGAGGGGCAAAACGCAGGTGCTAGCAGGTATCTGGGCTGATCCCGCTAACACTGCGTTTTTGGGAACCCTAAACTGCTGGGGACATATACTGGACCTAAAACTAACTGTAGTGACACTTTTACAGTCACAAATGTCACTGATTGCAGTGATCAGTAAATAAATGTTCACTGCAATCAGTGACACTGTGACTGGGGGCTGGGGGGTGATCTGGGGGTGATCTGGGGGGGCCTGGGGGGGGAGATTTATGTTCCTATGTGTCCTGGTGTCAGTGTACTGTTTGTGCACTAACCTGTGTGTCTTCTCTTGTACGGCGCTCGGTATATGTGAGCGCCGCATGAGAGATGACATCACTTCCTCTGCCTGTGTAAACATTACACAGCAGAGGAAGATTCTCATTCGACGGGAGCGATCACGAGGGGGTGGCCGGAATCGAACGGCCGTCCCCTCATCCCGGATCGCTCCCCAACGGTTAACGACCGCTCACTGTATAGAAGGGGGGTCCGATCGGACCCCCCAACTATACAAAGGCAGTCACGTACACTGTACGTGATTGTGCCTGTCGGTGCCATTCTGCCGACGTATATATACAGTGAGCGGTCGTTAAGTGGTTAAAGTATAACTAAAGGCAAAAAAATTTTTTGTCGTTTTGGATAGAGTGGAGAGGGGTTAGAATCCCTGTCAGTTTTTTGTTGTTGTCTGTGCCTCAGTTAAGGAGATTCACTCTCTCTATTTGTCCTGTTTACCATTATCATTGAAAGTGAAAGTAAAAGAAAATCCCAAATTTTGGGTTGTCCCCAGAAAATTAATTGAGGCAAAATCTTGCAATGGGGACACTAATCCTGGTGGCCCGGGGGTCCCTAAGGAATTCCCAAATTTGCATGGATTTCCTCTCACTTCCTGTGTGGCTATGGAACAGGAAGTGAAGGTAAATCTCTGCAATGGGACATGGATGGCGAACAAAAATCTGACATGGGTTATAACCCTCCCTTACTCTATCCAAAATGAAGAAAAAAGTTTTGCTTATAGTTCTAATTTAAGCATCAAAGTAAATCCACCACAGACTGGCTTCAGAAAGAGAAAATATACCTTCTGGAATGGCCTCTTCACAGCCCAGACCTTAAAGGGGTTGTAAACCCTCCTGTTTTTTCACCTTAATGCATCCTATGCATTAAGGTGAAAAAACTTCTGTCAGTCACCCCCCAGCCCTCCCATTTTACTTACCTGAGCCCTGGAATGTCCCACGCCGAGGACGCGCGTCCTCTCTGCCCGGGGTTCTCAGCTCTTGACTTGGATAGATTGATAGCGGCTGTTGTGGGAAATTTTATTAATGTATGTTGTCAGATGTCCCCCAGTGTCGGTTTTGCTGTAATGCGTTTATTTAAACGTATTCGCACATACAGACGTTGGTGGAAGACCGGTGGCGGGAAAAACCTTCCTGTGGACACAGCGATGTTTGCTCCTTTTAGGGATATTTGTTTTATGGCTCGCCAAGGGACTGGCCACTTCTTGACGTTGGCATTGAATGACTCCGAGCGGACAGATCTGCGTACACAGGAACTATATCATAACTATACGACAATTGTGGTCCATTGAGCCATATTTGTCGTATGGTTCCCATCATTGGAAGCAGTGCATGACACTGCTAGTCTATTTGAATGTATACATGTCTGTAATTGGTTTAAATAACCCTGTTGGAAGGGATATCCTTGTGTGGTCATCTGCTGGGTGGAGCTCACACCCTGTGAGCTCACTTCCTATGGAGGAGGTCACATGTTGTGACATCACTTCCGGCTGGGAGTTTAATAAAATAACCTTTTGTGGGCGTTGACAGTCAGTTGATGCTGGGATGCCTTGATGATAAGACCAGTCTGGTGATGCTTCCTTCTTTGAATGAATGGGGTTCGAATGACGGTGAGTGAATCTTAGTTTAAGAAGCATTATTGCAATAAGATGAAGTATGTGCTTATTTAGCACAAGGCAAAAATGGCTGTGTGCTCTGCAAACAACCAATTTTGCCACGACAGAATGGCGACTCTGGTGGGACTAGATGGGGCCCCCTTTAGGCATCGGGTCGAGATGGGGGAGTATGTATGCACGATCCGATGCGTGTGGGCTCTGCTCTGTAAAAGAACAAATTTTTCGTCTTTTTGAAAATAATGCTTTAAGTTTGCAGTATGTGTGTATGTGTGTATGTCTGTGAATCCGATCGTGCGTGTGTGTGTGTGTGTGATTTTGTTAGGAGAGAGATCGTATGCCTGTGAACTCAATCATGTGTGCCTGTGTGGGTATGCCTGCGTGTGCCCGAAAGTTTTTGTGGGGAAGCTGTGAGCTGTAAGAGTGTAACTAAATGAGAAATGTAGACTGTATGTGATTAGATTGTTTTGTGCATTGTTAAAGTCTGGTCTCTGTGTATCTTTTGACTACAAGTTTGATGCATATGGAGACTGTATATTGTATATGAAATGAAGGTATAGCTGTGGTACTTAGTGCAGCCTACACTGATCAGTTTGTAAGTAGATGATTGTTTGGGTGCCATGTGGATTGGGGAAGGGCAGCCCACTGCTTACAATGGAGAATGTTTTGTGTTGGGGAGAGGGGCTACGCCCTGAGAGATGATAATCTGATGTACTGAGAAAGCATAGAAGCAACATTGTGGTGAAAGGAATGTTGCGCATGTAACTAACGTTTTTGAATGTGCTATTTAGTTGGCCAAAGGGTCTTAAAATGTTTGTAAGTGCTCATGTGGTGTCTCAGGTGTGTGGCTTTGTGGAGATGGCATGAGCCTTGTGGAGTGTAGCTGACTCAAGACACACATTTTTCAGTGGATTTTGATGGTCATTTAGAAAAGTTTTAATGTTTGTCAGTGTTTGTAGAGATGTTTTGGCTTGTAGTGAAGAGATGCTGGTTTTGACAGGAAAAATTTAATGCGTTAATGGCGCCATTCTTGGCTTTTATTGTTGGCCATGTGGTTTGTCTGCCATCTTGAGGCGCAGTGTTTCCTTAGCCTGTGGGTATCCTATAAGGGAAGGTGCAGCAACCTTTCCTTTGGGTGCTATACCATGTGACCGTGCTGTGGCATTCGTCGGCTGTCTTGCTGGTGGAGTTTTGCGGCCTTTGGGGCAGATTTTGATGTTTGGTGCGAATTGAGTAGTGCGGTCTTTTCTGTGTTGTAATCTGGTGGAGACAATTTTTGTTTTCCTTTGTGTGTGGGAACCCATGTGGTCTTGCGTTTTTATATTTAAGTGTTCATTTGATGTCCCATGTTTGTCAGTTTTTGGCTGGTAGGGAAGTTTGTGCTGATTTTGGCGAAATCAAAAACTGCATTGCATGCGTTAATGGCGCCATTTTGTTGTTGTGGCCTGGCTTGTCGGCCATCTTGAGAGGCGTTTACAGTTTGAGATAGGAAGTTCCAGGTTAGAGGTGAGTCGGGAGGAAATAACAAAGACGTTGACTGATCTCATCTTGTAATTTGCCGGATTTATAACTTTGCATGGGACTATTAATCCATCGTTTAGTTCTATAATTCAGTATTGTGGTCTAATTTTTGGGGGTTTTTATTGCATCATCTGGGCATTCATCTGGACTTTTATCATTATATGTTTTCTAATCATTGGACATTATTTTTTGGTATCTAGTGGCTGGTGTCTTTGCTGAGTGTGCACTGCTTTTTGCACATCAGCACCTGGATGCTATATTAACATTTGTTGATTGGCGCAGTTTTCTTCTGTTCTATGCGTTTACAGTTTGACCTGTGCACTGCTGGGGAGAGTAGTGAGACACCAGGGTGACATACTGAGAGGCTCTTTTTGTTTAATGTTAAATTTGCTAGTTTAAATAGTTTTTCTAAGCATCGCCTTTTGAGTTGAGTAGAGTGGTATCTTGATATAGCGCGGTCTTACCCCGAGGGGTCCCGACGCACTTGCGGACACATGCACATGCTGGGGCCCATTTATGGATGGGATATGGTTGACCTACCAGCATGTCTTTGGAGTGTGGGAGGAGGCCAACGCAGACACAGGGAGAACATGTAAACTCCATGCAGATGGTGTTAGGATGGGGATTTCTCTGTTTTCATTTAAGTGAATGTAAGCTATTGCAGGGTTAGCTGACTTTTCAGTATATGAGCGGCGGTTTTTGTAATGGATTTTGGTTTTAAGTGAAAACTCTACTTTACACTGAATTTTGATAGATTGTAAGATTAACTTTAACTGAGTTTTTGTACAGTTGTGTGTGTTTTTATGTTTAAATATTTGGGAGCTTCCCAGAAGGCAATTCATTGTTTTTGAAGCTTGTACTGTATAGCCATCTTTTGGCAGGAGTTTTGTATTTGAGTCTCAACTTGTGGTTTGACTTCCAGAGGATGTTTGGGTCAGGGGAGATTCCCTCCCATTTGAAAAAGGGCGTTTTTTTTCCATCATTTCCTTGGCAAAGGTTTTTTTTTTAATTGTTGAAATATATATGATGTTTAGCCATGGATTTGTTTTAGTGTCTTAATAGACAAGGTGATGGGGCTAGGCTTCCCCTCCCCCTCCCCCTCCCTCTTCCTGTACGTTGATATGTAAATAAAGTAGTTTTTTTTTGAGAGCTGAGCATGCAATAGGAAGTTATTTTCAGCATTTATGTATCAGAAGAAAGTTGGTGGGAGGAGTTTGTGGTTTTCTGAAAGGTTAAGCAATGAGATTTGTGTTTGGAAGGAAAATGGAAAGCATTTTGGCGTTTAAAAGTGTTTTATATTTTGTTCCAGTTTTGTGAAGTTTTGTACTGTAATACAGTTTTGGGTAGAGAACAAACAGGGGGGGCATCACCATTATTGTTGTAAAATCTGGATACAGAGAGAAGCCACATTGTTCTGTAGGTGGTAAACGGGCGTAAGTGTTCTGTGTGGTTTAGTCTGGCGACGCAGTGTATGGGTGTATAGTGGAAAACGCTTGTGTATGCATACACTGTGAGGGGTAGAGGCCTAATTCAGGGGTTGATCTGTGGTTGATGCTGTAGTTCCAAAAGTGTTGGGACAACAAGCCATAGAGTTGATGCCTCAGTTAGGATTTCTAGTTGGGGGACTGGTTGTAGTCCATCAATCCACCGTAGAAGAAGACATCAGGCGGTGCTCTCCGAAATGGGTGCAACGGTTTACCCTGGACGCAGGGTTAAGACGATAAGCCGATTTGAATCGCCATGGACACAAGGAGGTCTGTGCAAAGGGAAGGAATGGAGGCTTCCCACAGTCAGACGATCACACGGTGCACGAAGCCTAGTTTTGAGGCAAAGGCCTTTGAACCCCAAAAAGATTAACATAGGTGGTCCAAGGATACCATTTTGGGTATCCCTCTGGAGTTGATGTAGTTCAGCTGCGGCTTCAGAAATCTGTAATGATGAGTGTTGATGGAGGTGTAGTACACGCTTTTGTGATTCTCAGAGGAGGAACGGTGGTTAAATTCTCATGCTCGTTTGTTTGAACTTTGTATGGCTGGTCCATGCAAGGTTCTCGAGCTGCTCTCATGTTTTTCCATTGTATTTTTTTCTAATGCTGAAAGAGTGAAGGGAGAATTCTGTCTGTTTTGTTTTTTTCATTTTTGGTTTTGGAAACTATGAAGTATCTCCCCCACATTTGTATCTGAATGTTTGTATGTAGTAACGTGAATATGTTCGAACTTACCGCGGTGATCCTCCGATGCGTCGCAGCTGTTGTATTTTTGTAGGAACGGGAAAAGTAAGGGTTACAGAGGGTTTTGTTTGAATCGGTTTTGAAAGAATGTCATTGACAATTTACCAATGTACAGGAATGTCATTTTTGTTTACCTTTCTTTGCAGGTTAAATATGAAGGATAGAGTAATGATTTTGCTTATAAGTATTTTTCAGATCCAAAGGAGCTTCTGAAAGTGTATGTACACAGAGAGCAGGTGTATGTAGACAGCTGTACATATGGATAAATATGAGTCTAAGGAGGTAAAAGTATCATAGGCTATTTCATTGTTTCTTTTTTCCTGCACCACGCATTTATTCCTTCAGTCTGTAATGAGGAAGAAAATGGGGGGAGAAGTGATAAATGTAAGAATGACAGTTTTTTTTTCAAACAAATAATGTTAACCTCTGTAATTCTAACCAAGTTTGTGCCAAGACTGTCTTTCTTTGATAGAATTTGAATTGGCAAGCAGCAGTCTGGTGAAGTAGGTTCCCATCCCAGATGCTAAGAACATTTTGTCAATGGTTCCAGGTATTGTAAGCCACGCACAGGTTATGCAGTGACCACAGTCCCGATGTTGGGGTTATTGTCATATGAGGATTGTTTGGAGGTCAATCAAAACCAGAGTCGTACTTTCCTTATTAGCTGTCACTTATATTCTCGGCTGATGGGGTGGGTGCGATCGTTGTGACATGAACTTCAAAATGTCCACCACAGGGTTCACGAGTCCCTCCTGGACCCTGACACAATAACCGGTTTACATTCTTTCCAACCAGGTGACTGGGTCGTTGTAAAGAAGCTTGAGGGATGAGACCACGCCAGACACTGCAAGAAGCGACTCAGCCACACCAAAGGACTGAGTAGTATCTTTGTTTATTTATATATTTTTTTGTTTAGTAAATTTTAGCAAGGGTAACGATGAAAAGCATCCAAAGTTATTATTTAAAGTGTATTTCCTGACTAGCTCAGAAAGCGAACAGGACCGATTGCTAGGTCTGTTCTGAGTCTCCACCGAGTTTTAGTACCCCAGTGATGACAGCGGTACATGCCATTTATGATGTTATTATGGGTATGAGGAGTTTTGACAAACTGGTGAAGACTCCAAACAGACACTTGTCAATGGAATCTAACGATGCACTTTTAGAGGGTAAAATTGATTAGTTTTAATAGCTCTGCCTCTTGTCAATTTGGGTATCTAGGTAGCCCACAAGTGTGTTTGAACTTTAGTTTGGTGTTTATGCGGATCTGCAGCTTATAAGGTGTCCCAGCATCTTATGTCGCGGCTGATCGCGAGGATCTGATGGCGCGAGAAATTAAGAATGGCAGGGACAGCTAGAAGGGAATTGTTCACCAACCCCGACCAGGTCTGGGCATGGTGTCCTGGATGTACAAGGTGGGGGGGGGCTCGAGCTTAGGATACGATTGAACAATTCTCATCCATTAAGGATAGGATTCTTCATGTAACTGTTGAAGCCAGAGCTGTAGCTAAGTGAAGGTTGGGAGTCCTTTTAAGGGTCTGGGAATCTTTGGGGATCTAATTTTTATTTTACAGCGGATCGTGGTTATAGGAAATGGGAATATATATACTCATGTCATTTTTATTTCTATTCTTTCTAAGTCGTGACGAGGTGCTCCTGTTGCCTGATTGGACACGTGACCAGAGCTTCCTTGATGAGACGCCCCGAAGCCGGACCCACGTACAAGACACAGAGGATCACAGACGGATCGGCGATTACTGCAGCTCACCATGTCGTGTCCTCCTTTATAAGTCATGCTCCTGAAGAATAGAGTCTACATGTCAAGCCGTGTTTTCCTTTTTATGGACTCGTATGGACTGTAAGGACTGATTAATTTCCAGTTGTAAGAAGGCATCGAAATACACGTGGGAGCATATGACAAAAAAGGGAGAGCCATAATTGTCATATGGTTCCAGTGCATGACACTGCTAGTCTATTTGAATGTATACATGTCTGTAATTGGTTTAAATAACCCTGTTGGAAGGGATTTCCTTATGTGGTCATCTGCTGGGTGGAGCTCACACCCTGTGAGCTCACTTCCTATGGAGGAAGTCACATGTTGTGACATTACTTCCGGCTGGGAGTTTAATAAAATAACCTTTTGTGGGCGTCGACAGTCAGTTGATGCTGGGATGCCTTGATGATAAGACCAGTCTGGTGATGCTTCCTTCTTTGAATGAATGGGGTTCGAATGACGGTGAGTGAATCTTAGTTTAAGAAGAATTATTGCAGAAAAATGAAGTGTGTGCTTACTTAGCACAAGGCAAAAATGGCTGTGTGCTCTGCAAACAACCAATTTTGCCACGACACAGCGCAGCCATTGACTCCCGCTGCTGTCAATCAAATCCAATTACGCGGGCGCTGGGGGGCAGGGCCGAGTCCTGCATTCAGCGGCTATGGATGCCGAATGCTGGACAAGGGAGCGTGCCCACAAGGTAACCCCCTTGGGAGAGCACTTCCCAGAGGGGGTTATCTGATGCAGGGAGGAGCTGAGAGAGCCGCAGAGGGACCCCAGAAGACAGCGTTCGGGGCCACTCCATGCAAAACGAACTGCACAGTGGAGGTAAGTATGACATGTTTGTTATTTAAGAAAAAAAAAATTGAAACTTTAGTATCACTTTAACTCTATAGAGATGCTGTGGAATGACCTTAAGAGAGCCATTCACACATCCTAAAAATGTGTTTGAGCTGAAGCAGTTTTGAGCAGAAGCAGTTTTGTGAAGAGGAATGGTCAAAAAATTCTCCTGAACAATGTGCAGTTTTGATCCAGAGCTACTGAAAGAGCTTTATTGAAATAATTGCTGCCAAAAGAGGTTTGACTAGCTATTAACTCAAAGGGTTCACTTACGTTTTCCTCCAGCACTGTGCATGTGTACTGGATGTGTTCAATAAAGACACAATAAATTAGAATTGTTTTTGTGTTATAAGATTAGGCTTGTTTGGCTATTGTTGTGCCTGGGTGAGGATCAGAACACTTATGGCAAATTACTGCAGAAAACCAGTTAATTCCAAGGGGTTCATATATTGTTGCTTGTCACTGTGTCAGGACTGTGATACCAAATAGTGAAGACCATTTATACTAGTTTATAGCAGATTTTACCAGGAAACGTATTGTGCCTTTATATTGATCAGAATAGGCACATAGGCAAAAAAATAAACCAGGAAGAAAGGGGAAATTAAACTAACTGGGTATTATTTATAAAATGCAAAATATTATTGAGAGTAAACTTGCATTTTAAGTTTACTGGCCCTTTAAGCAAGTCTCTTTTTTGTTAATTAAAGCTTTTAAGCTTCTTTTTCTCCTCATCTGCCGCCTGCACATTTTCCCTGCATATCAGAAAAGATCAATATATAAACATGTGTGGTTTGGAAGAGCACAGATTAGATGTTTATTTTTAACTTGCATCTGTACAAAAGATTTTTATACACTGAATGTACCCAGCCCTGTTGTTCCCTTTCTCAAGAACACAAGGAAAATGGCTGATGTTCCCTGCTTTCAGAGCATACATATTCATAATTGTAAAAGTGGTAACAATCTGCTGGAGAAGTCAATACATTTTCAATTGAACTTTTTTTTTTTTTGTTGCTGTGCAAAAGGTAATTACTTTAACAGGAAAGAGAGACATAGACAAACACATAAAAGTACACCACCACCTGCCTAGGTGGTGTCTTAGAAAAGTACTCCAAGTCATGGCATTGACATCATATAGCTGACTCTCTTCTATAAGAAATGTTGTCTAATGCCATAGAGGCCTGAAGGCGATCAAGTTCTAAATGACTCCCCATAACATGGATAACTCCTTCATCTGGTACACCTCCAACAGCTTCTTCATCCTCATCCTCCTCTTGACTGAGAAGAGCCAGTTCATTTTCATAGCAGAAGGCGCTTGGGGAAGGTAAAGCAGTTATACGGCTCTCGCGCAGTTCACGTGCACTACAAAGAGGGGTCCCTGGCACCTGGTAGGTTTTGTGAAAGTGAGAATAATCCACTTTGTAATGATTCTTCTCCTCAAATACAACAGGCTCAAACCTGTGTCCCCAGCGGATTTCACTTGCTAAGTATGAACTGCGAGCTTGAGTTGTCATAGCTGTGGCCTCCACCATGCCCTCCAAAATAACAACAATCTCAAAGTCTTCTACTTCTAATTGCTCCTTTCCCACTGTATAGAGAGGGCTCTCCTCATCAATCTCATGCACTATAATGATGGGTGAAACCAGAAAGATGCGATCCAGTCCACTGTCATATCCCACATTCAAGTCCCGCTGGTCCACGGGCAGGTACTCACCCTCTTGTGTAACATAAGGTCGGATCAGTTGAGCTCTGACATGGGCTTCTACAATGTGACTTTTGCGTAAATTTCCAACCCTCCACATCAAACAGAGCTTTCCATCTCTTAGGGCAATTACAGCATGATGACTAAAAAGTAGCGTTTGGGCTCGTTTTTTGGGCCGAGCCATTTTGGCCATTATTGTACCAATCATGAAAGAGTCAATGAGGCAGCCAAGGATGGATTGTGCTACTACAGCAAGGATGGCTAAAGGGCATTCATCAGTCACACAGCGAAACCCATACCCTATTGTAGTCTGTGTCTCTACTGAGAAGAGAAAAGCTTCAACAAAGCTAGTAACATGCATTAGGCATGGTTTGGGAGGACCTGATCTCCCTCCTGGAATCACAACAGCTAAGTCCCCATGAAGGAATGCAATGCACCAGAAGAGAAAGGCAAAGAAAAGCCATGATGCTAGGAAAGCAGCTGAGAAGATAAGCAGCACGTATCGCCAACGTGTGTCAACACATGTTGTAAAAATGTCAGCCATGTAACGTTGTGATTTGTTGCTAAGATTTGCAAAGTAGACATTGCATTGACCATTCTTTTTAACAAAACGATTACGCCTTTTCCGACGTGAATGAGGGTGGTGGAGAGAAGATGACCAGTGACCATTAAGACCCAGGGTTGGCATGTGAAGGCCTTCCTCATCTGTGGATACAATGCTGTACCTACTGCAAAAGACAAAGAGAAAGGTCATTAGAAGCAGATACAGTTTGGCATGCAGACAGTAATAATGCAAGACACTGTTGTGTATTACCTATTGACACTGTTTTAACTATATAGTTCTAAATGACAATCACAACTTTCTTTTTCACTACTTGGGGCTGAAGTACTATGTTTAGCTAAACAGAGCATTCTTTACAAGCGAGATCCCACCCCAGCACATACCTCACTTACTATTATCTACTTCAACAGTAAGGTGTCCATTCAGAAAACAGAGCTCACAAGCTTGTTTTATAAGTACACTAAGCCCTCAGTGACCACGTTTCCGAGTATAGTAGTATATGCATAGGCGTGCACAGGGGGTATGCCAGGTGTGCCTGGGGACACCCTAATCACTCTGTGCAGTGCCAATTCCCCTACTGCCTGGGCTCCTCCTTGTGTTGCACACACCCCCCCACCGCAGTGCTGCTGACTTCCCTCCTCTTCCCCCGGCTGCTGCGGGGGATGTTTCAGGATGGAGATTGGGGGAAGGAGTTAATCAATATGTAATTTATCCCTTCTTTTTCTAAACAAACACAGTAAACACTCACTGTGTTCAATCATAACAGAAGCAAAATGAACTGTGTTTACTATGCTTCACTTTGTAAATGAACAGGAAGCCGCTCAGCACAGAGCACTATCCCGTTTATTCACTGGCCTGTGCAGCTGAGGCTGCAGAGAAAGGTATGTGTGTTTGAGCTTTGGGATGCACACCCTAATGCAATAGACTGCGCACACCTATGAGTATATGTATTGACCCCTTGGTGACTATTCGGACAGTTAATTCATTCTAATAATAGCTTGGGGTACACTGGCTCAGATTGGAGGTTTTTATATAGGTAGTAAATTCACACAGCAGTTCAGGTTTCAAACTGATTACAAGTAGCTTTATTGACTTACCACCATCTATTAAAGTGGTTGTAAACCCACTTTGACAACATGCACCTACAGGTAAGCCTAGATTAAGGCTTACCTGTAGGTGCATGAAATATCTCCTTAACCTACACGAGGAGCAGTTCAGGGGCTTCGATCTCAGGTAAGTCATTCATAATGAGCTAGTATACTATGCATACTAGCTCATTATGCCTTTCTTTTGCAGGGTTTTAAAAAAAAAAAAAAAATCAAGGGTTTACTTCCTCTTTAAACATGTGCAGTATTTTCAGCACCAACCTAGGCTGTTTTTCCATGGGAAAATAAATAAATAAAACCTAGCCTGTCTGGCACAGGGTATAATGACTAAGGCTGGCCATACATTATACAATTTTCTTGTACAATTTTTCTTTAGATGTACCAAAACCATATAATATGAGGTCAAAACTAAACACTTTTAATTTGAAAGCAATCAGGCAGGCCTTGCGCTACATAGTTGAAGGTAAATCTAAAGGAAATTGAATAAGAAAACTGTATAATGTATGACCAGTCTCCAAAGTATGAGAATTACCCTCTCAGTCATCATTCCCCAGAGTATGGTATGTGCAATAACTCCTTAACCACTTCAATACCAGGCACTTACACCCCTTTCCTGCCAAGCCAATTTTCAGCTTTCAGTGCTGTCGCTGTTTAAATGACAATTGCGCGGTCATGCTACACTGTACCCAAACAGAAGCTTTATCATTTTGTTCCCACAAATAGAGCTCTCTTTTGGTGGTATTTGATCACATCTGCAATTTTTTTTTTTTTGCTAATAAACAAATAAAATAGTTTTTCTTTTGTTTCTGTTATAAAATGTTGTAAATAAGTAAGTTTTCACCTTCACTGATGGGCACTGATAAGGTGGCACTGACAGGCACTGATAAGGTGGCACTGACGGGCACTGATAAGGTAGCACCGATGAGGTGGCACTGATGGGCACTGACGGGCACTGATAGGTGCCACTGATGGTCACTGGTGAATCAAAAGTGCTAATTTTAAAGGCTAATATGCAAGTTATTGTCCTAAAAAGGGTTTGGGGACCCGGGTCCTGCCCCAGGGGACATGTATCAATGCAAAAAAAAGTTTTAAAAACTAACGTTTTTTCAGGAGCAGTGATTTTAATGATGCTTAAAGTAAAAAAAAAAGGGAAATATTCCTTTGAATATCGTACCTGGGGGGTGTCTAAAGTATGCCTGTGAAGTGGCACGGGTTTCCCGTATTTAGAACTGTCCCTGCACAAAATGACATTTCTAAAGAAAAAAAAAGTAATTTAAAACTGCTTGCGGCTTTAATGTAATGTCTGGTCCTGGCAATATGGATGAAAATCATTGAGAAAAATGGCATGGGTATCCCCCCCTCCCCAGACCATTAACAGCCCCTTTGAGTCTTGTATGGATATTAAGGGGAACCACGCAACCAAATTAAAAAAAGGAAAGGCGTGGGGCCCCCAGGCCCTATATACTCTGAACAGCAGTATACAGGCGGTCCCAAGAAATACAGGGACTGTAGGTTTGTTCTTAAAGTGGATGTAAACCCACTCTCATCCTTTCTAAACTACTGCCATAGTGCTGATTTATAAGGACATAGATGCCTCCTGCATGTATCCTTATCTGTCAAATGTCTCCCCTCTGTCTGTTATAAGAACTGAAAAACTGCAGATTCTGTGGGTGGATCTGTTGTCTGGAGCTCGGTGGGTGGAGTCGTGATGTCAGTAGACTCCCCGCCCACCTCTACACTCCCCTTGTCAACATGCATTTTCTCATGTGTATTCCTTCTGCTATGATCACCAACATCCAGTCAAAATCCAGAAAAGTAACCACATGACTTCAGAAAAGGAGTGGGGGTGGGAATTAAAAAATAATGCCTGTCTAAAGCTAGTGCACGAGATATGTAAATAACCTGTCACTCAAAGCAAGGGGGCGGAACGGACAAAGGTAACTCTGTTTGTCCGTTTTATCTCACTGAACAATAAAAGAGGATTGCTCAGAGCTGGATTGCTCAGAGCGCATTGGAGCAGCAGCCAGTCAAGATGACCTCAAGTACTCCGTGGATTTCTGTTCTTTCCACAGTGGAGATGACTTCCTTTGCTGCCCCGATCACGGATACAGGAATAAGACTAAGGCCCCTGGGGCGGATGGCTCTGTATACCTGCAGAGACATAGAGGCCCTCAGTGTGATCTGTCCCGGCTGTTCGGGACTGGTGGTGCAGTTGAAGCCGTTCGGGCGATGTGAGGTCTGCAAAGAGTTCCTCTTCGAGGTGGAGCCATCCACAGAAAGGCCTCGCGCCTTCCACCTCAACTACCTCACAGGTACTGCCACTCTGGAGGGAGAGATCGATGCCTATGCGTTTCCTGCGCACACTGACCAGGGCGAAGTGACTGCCCCAAAGGAGATTGAGAGACAAAAATCCCAGGATGCTGCCTCGGTCACCACAAGCTCCCTGCTCCCCCCGCCGAAGAGGAAAGTTGGCCTGGTGATGGCATCCTGTGGTCGTGGAAGAGCTTTGCCCCATCGCTTGCCTGGCCTGGATGGATGCGGAGGGAAGAGCCCTGGACATCCCTGTTCTTCAAAAGGCCCAGGTGAGCCAGGGGTTGGGACTGTGTGTGTGGTTGGAGGTGTCGGGAGCCCACGGTCGGTGGAACCCATCGAGGGGGGTGATTCCGTGTCTACGGGGAATTACCTGCCCGCAGAGTGTTATGACACCTCCGACCTAGAGTCACTATCTGATGCCGGTGATGATGGGGAGATAGATGAAATCTTCCACAAGAAGGGATGGGACAAGATGAAGTTACCCTCGTCCCGTGTCACAAGGGACCCACTTATGTCCATTGGGGATAGTACATCCCGGGTGGAGGCCCCGGAGCCTAGGGAAGAATCTGGTCCCCTGCCAACACCCTCGCTTCTTGAATCATCAAGTGTTTCACCTGCTCCTGTTGAGGGAGTGCAACGCGCATCACTGCGGGCTCCTAGGCCCAAATCTACAGAGGTGGTTGGAGTACCTCGACATCCTGAGTCAATCGTTCTGCCTGGAGAAGGAGACCGTGCCATGATGCCACCCTTGGAAAGGCTGCAGCGTCTCTTTTGTCAGAAGGTTGTCCAAGAATATGGGTGGGAATACCCATACCTACCCCGAGAATTGTTTTATGAGGTGGAAGTTTTTCGGCAGCGGTGGTACGATGATTTCGTATGGACAAAGCTGGAGGTACCTCACGCACGCCGATACCTCTCGTGTTCCCCTACAGTTACCAGAAAATTCAAGGACTGTAAGGCGGAGTGGATGTTGGGAAGGCACATCCATGCTGACAGGGTGGTTATCTGTCGGAAGGATAGAGGGAACATTGAGTACAACATGGAGGCTTTGACCAGCATTTGAAGCCTTTGTTCCTGCCACATCCGAAGTTTTATTTATAGGAGAAAAAAAGACTCCTTTATATTCCTTTTTTGTTTTTGCTGCTGAACTTTCCAGAGTATTTGCTGGAACACAAGGACTGTGCCCTACATTTTGGGTATTTTGCTTTTTGGAGAAATGGGAGCTGTTATGGTTGTTTGTTTTTTCCCTTTCATCAAGAAAATAAATCAGTGACTTTGGGGCATAGCTAGTATAGGGTCACAGTACAGAAAGAAAAAAAAGAAGAGAGAAAAGTTCATCTGGATTTGCTAAGTGTCTTGACCGGGGCATTGCCACCAGGTGGCGGTGTTGCGCAACGATTGTTTTTTTCTCTGTACACTATACACCATGATCATTGGAGCGAGTGGGTTTCTCCTTGGATAGACCCATTCCTTCCAAGAAAACATATACATTGTTTTAGGATGTGTGTTTTCTTTTCTTTTCCCTCTGCAGGAGACTCATCTGTCAAGGCTGCTGAGAATGGGGTGGTTCTTAGATAGCGAGGGGGTGGGATTTCAATGTGTAAAGTCATTTAAAGTTTTTTTGATACCAAGTTCATTGTTTTATATTCCTGTTTCCCTTTCCCGTTTTAGGTCCTGGCACAATTCATGACTAAATTGTGAGGTTGGATTCTATGTGTAGTTTGGTCTCTAGGTCGAACTTATGTTACCACTCCTTGGGAGACATGGGTTTGCACCAGACACTGGGGACCAGTGTCAAATTACCAGGGGGAGAGTGTAGAGGGTATTTGAATTTAGGGGAGGCATCTGGGTGGTAGTGTAACCCAGATGCACTGATTGTTAGGGAATCTGAGACCCTTTTGTGGTTCTTGGAGGACTCTGGTGGTGTGAGGTTCCCTGCTGTTGCCCTGGGCCGGAGCTGAACACTCACCGCAAGACTGCATCCCTTTTTGTCCTTTCCTGGCGCTGGTACAGCGGGGCGGGGAACCTGCTGTGACGCAAAGGGAGAGGAGATAAAAGGGGCGGACGCCCTGACCTTGGGGTTCAGAGTCGGAGGACGCAACCGCGCCCAGGCACCTTCAGCCTGGGTGCTGGCGTTCCGGAGTTTCGGGCCCAGGTGCCCTTGACCTGGCCGGAGCGGGAGATGGAGTCCATCCCAGGCACCTTTAGCCTGGGGTGAGGTACTAATGCGGAGGTCTGGGACTCAGTACCTTCGACTGAGTTCCACGAGGGTGGAGGAATCCGAGGGGGCCCTAACGCCTTGGGTGCCCGTGTCTGAGATTGAGGATGCCGGTGAGCGGAACTTCTCCGGAAAGTCTGGCACAGCATTTGCCGGTGACGGAGAGGCCTCCGGTAACTCTCTTGGACGGATGTCTTCCCTCTGACAGGGGCTGTGATAGCGAAGGTAATTCATGCTCTTGTTCTATATAGTCGGTGGCAGTGACTATACATCATAACCATTGTTGACACCACAGTGGTTAGCTCTACTTAAAGAATTGTGCCTTGACCTACTCCCCACAAATACTGAAGTGTTCTATGGGTCTCAATCTGTCTGTGCTGCATGACTATTTATTGCTGGAAGAGAAATAAATACGAGTTGAACCTTCTCAGTGTGTGGAACTCTGGTTACTAGGAGCAAAGGGAGTCAATTCGAAGAAAGGATTTGACTCTGGGACACACACACAAAACCCAATAGTTCTGGCTTTCACCTCCAGTCTCTCTGGAGGACATGGGCCGTGGTGTATTGCATCCCTCCCCCCAGTACTAAACCCCTAGGCAAGACCAACAAGCCGAGAATGAGAAGGGGTGCGAGGGGTGAGGTTGCTACACTTACTTACTTAGCCACAGGATCATTGGCTGCCTCCTTCCAATATCAATCAGGCTCTTCCTAGTAAGGCAGATGTAGACTCACACCACCAACTTCCTCCTGGCTCTCTCCAGTGAGCTTCACCAGACCCCACTTGATCATTGCTTCTCAGCTTGTGAATAGGCCCCCAGCTATTTCTAGCTGGGACCTTGGTGTCTTCCTCACAGATCCTTCCAGACAGCTGCACCAGGAGCAGAGCCCCTAAAAAGGGTCTCCTCCAGCAGGACTGTACCAAGGAACTCTACTCTTCTATCTCAGGCCCCAGTTTATTTATGGGCTCTCTAACCATCATTCTGGGCACACCTCCCCAAGGATTACATGGAGTTCCATAAATATTCAGGGTGCCTGCTCTGTTCTTCCACCCATCATACTTCTAGAATCCTCTAGAAGACAGGGGGCAGTAACAGAACAGCAGCCTATGAAACACCGAGCAGCCCTAAGCAATCAACCTCTGCTCCACTGATTACATAGAAGCTAAACTAAATTTACCTAGCAGCTTAATCTATATAAGGAGGGTGCAACATCTGTTTGTTTGTTTTTTTTGTTTAAAAAAAACGAGTTTGGGATTTACCCAACAGGTACCGGCAGGGGCCAGCACAGAGGTGGGTGGAGATACAAGGGTGTAGGCACCAGAGCAGAGTAGTTGGGTGACAGTTAGGCAGGGTAGAGGGGATAGCATCAAGGAGGCCGGTCCTGGGCTGGAACATCCCAATAAGTATGCCCTGTTGCGTGATATTGGGGAAACCAGTCAAGGACCAGCATTGCTGGAGCAGAGCGACACCCCTAGCTACCATTGGAAAAACTCATCTAGTTAAGGAGGGGGCAAGGCTAAGGGTAAGGAAAGACAGATCCTGGTGGAAGGGAATTCAATTTTTAGAAGGACAGAGAGGGCTATCTGTCACAAAGACAGGGCCGAACTGTATGTTTACCAGACGCTCAGGTTTGGCACATGGTGGATCTGGTGGACAGATTATTGGGTGGGGCTGGGGAGGATCCAGCTGTCATGGTGCATGTTGGTACAAAGGACAAAGTTAGAGGAAGATGGAGAGTCCTAAAAACGATTTCAGGGACTTAGGAGCTAAATTGAGAAGGACCTCCAAGGTAGTATTCTCATACTTACTACCGTTACCTCGAGCCATGCTAGATAGGCAGTGGAAGATCAGGGAAATTAACAAGTGGCAGAGGAGCTGGTGTAGAAAAGAAGGGGTTTGGGTTCCTGGCGAACTGGACTGACTTCTCAGTCGGTTACTGGCTCTTTAGCAGGGACAGACTGCACCTAAATGGGGAGGGTTCAGCTCTGCTGGGAGAGAAGATGGCCGTAAAGCTAGAGGGGATTTTAAACTAGGTGTTGGGGGAGGGTCCAGATGTAGAGCTAGCCACAATTGAGCAAGGTTCAGTGGGTAATATTGGGGGCATTAGTGGTGAGGTGACGAGAATACCAAAACACAAGGTAGGTAAGTTGGCAAATCCAAATTGCAGCCTTATAACTAACAAGGAAATAGTATGCGACAGGACAAAATTACGAGGCTTGTACACCAATGCTAGAAGTCTAGCTGGTAACATGGGAGAACTGGAGCTGCTAATGTACATTGGGTCCCATTAAGTATATTGAAGGGAATGTGGGAATGTGGTTACAAAAGACAAAGAGAAGGCAAAAGTTTTAAATGCGTTCTTCTCCTTAGTTTAATGTTAATAACACGCCACAGAACGCATCCTCATGGCTAACAGAAGCAAGTATCAGAAATAGACTTGAAAAACTTAACATAAATAAGTCCAGAACCAGATGGCTTGCACCTGAGGGTTCTTAAGGAACTCAGTCAGGTGATAGCTAGACCATTGTTTCAAATTTTTATGGACAGTTTACAGACTGGAATGGTACCAGCTGATTGGAGAAAAGCCAATGTGGTACCAATATTTAAAAAAGGGCCGAGATATATCCCTGGAAACTACAGGCCAGTTAGCCCAACATCAATAGTCTGCAAGCTATTGGAGGGGATGATAAGGGACTATATCCAATATTTTTGTAATGAAAACAGTATTATTAGTAGAAATCAGCATGGATTTATGAAGGGTCATTCTTGCGAGACCAATCTATTTTCACTCTATGAGGAAGTGAGCTGCCATCTAGATAAATGAAGGCCTGTGGATGTGGTGTATCTGGATTTTGCAAAGACATTTGATCATAGGTGTGCGCAGCCTATTGCATTAGGGTGTGCACACCAAAGCTCAAACACACTGAAGCATAGTTTACTATGCTTCAGTTTGTAAATGAACACAGTGAGTGTGTTCATTTAGAAAAGGAAGGGGCCAGTAAATGACATAATGACTGTCCCTTTCTCCTGCTCTCTATCCTGAATCATCACCCGCAGGAGCCGAGGGCAGGGGAGAGAAGGGGAGGGAGGTCAACACGGGGGAAGTCCGGGCAGTAGGGGGAGTCGTCACTGCCCAGAGTAATTAGGGTGTGCCCAGGCACACCTGGCACACCCCCTGTGCACGCCTATGCATTTGATACAGTTCCCCACAAACAATTTCTTTACAAACTGAGGTCTGTCAGTATGGACCATAGTGTGAGTACCTGGATTAAAAACTGTCTACGGGGGCGGGTCCAAATGGTGGTAATAAATAGCGAGTACTCAGAATGGTCCGGTGTGGTAAGTGGGGTCACCCAATGATCTGTCCTGGGACCAATTATTTTTAATTTATTCATAAACTATATAGAGGATGGGATAAATAGCTCAATCTCAATATTTGCAGATGATACAAATTTAAGAAAGTCAATAACTTCTGCACAGGATGTGGAAACCTTACAAGAAGACCTAAGTAAAATAATGGGTTGGGCAACTACATGGCAAATGAGGTTTAATGTTGAAAAATGGCAATGCATTTGGGTGCTAAAAATACAAATGCAAGTTACTCGCTAGGGGGAGAACCTCTGGAGAAATCTAGGATGGACATGAGAAGCTCAGCAATGGTATGCAATGCCAAGCTGTTGCAAGCGAGCATGCATTAAAATGGGGATTTACTAGACTTGTGCACAACGGAAAAATTCGTTCCGTTTCGGTTCGTTTCTTTCCGGTCCTGTTGATTCGTAATCATTCGTAATTTTGCTAGACGGGATTTTTCGTGTTCGGACTCATTCGTATTTTTGCAAGCGACATTTTTCGTTGAATTTTTTGTTGCTTTATAATTCGTACTTTCGGTAGAGTACGTTGTTTTTCGTTGATTCTGGACACAACTCCTACTTTCGTAACTTTTTTTGGGTTCGTACTTTCGGTAGAGTACGTTGTTTTTCGTTGATTCTGGACACAACTCCTACTTTCGTAACTTTTTTTGGGTTCGTTGATTCGTAATTTTCCGTGTCTCTCTCACAACGACGCTGCCTATTATGCCTAATGTGCTTCGAATGGATTTGTACTTTTCTAAATACATAGCGGTTATTTGTAACGATTCGAAATCTCGTATTTTACTTTCGTTTTTTACATGCGGCTATAGGCTCCGCCCCTGTACACCATTTTGAGAGGGTTCAGCACGGTGAGGGAGAAGCAGAGAGCAGAGCAGAGTGAGTGTTATTGTGCTTCGAATGGATTTGAAATCTCGTATTTTACTTTCGTTTTTTCATGCGGCTATAGCCTCCGCCCCTGTACACCATTTTGAGAGGGAGTTCAGCATGGTGAGGGAGAAGCAGAGAGCAGAGTGAGTGTTATTGTGCTTCGAATGGATTCGTACATTCGTAACTTTTTTCATAACGAATTATGCCGAAGACCTTCGGGCATTCGCTATTTTGCGGTATAATTTATTTCGGATTCGGTTTTATTCGTAATTGCTCTGTTCGGAAATTCGAATGCTTCCGAATGTCCGAAAGTTGCTAAATTCGGACAAATTTTGATTCGTTACGAAACGAATTGCACAAGCCTAGGATTTACTCCAGAGATAAAACGATAATGCTCCCACTCTATGAGACTCTGGTCTGGCCGCATCTTGAGTATGTCGTCCAGTTCTGGGCACCAGTCCTTAAGAAGTATGTGCTGGAACTAGAGGGAGTGCAGAGAAGAGCAGCAAAGCTAATAAAGGGACTAGAGGATCTCACCTACGGCAAAGGACTACCAGCATTAAACTTATTCTCCCTGGAGAAGAGACACTTGAGAGGGGATATGATAGCGATGTACAAATACCACACTGGTGAAAGGGAGTTTAAAAAGACACGTGGCCATTCACTGAAATTGGAAGAGAAGCGGTTTAACCTTAAACTGCGTAGAGGGTCCTTTACTGTCAGAGCGGTAAGGATGCAGAATTCTCTTCCACAAGCAGTGGTATCATCAGGGAACATAAATAGTTGAAAAAAACTATTAGATGGGCACCTTAACCACTTCCATACCAGGCATTTTCACCCCCTTCCTTCCCAGGCCAATTTTCAGCTTTCAGCGCTGTCACATTTTGAATGAGAATTGTGCGGTCATGCGACGTTGTACTGAAATAAATTTTGATCATTTTTTTCCCCCCACAAATAGAGCTTTCTTTTTGTGGTATCTGATCACCTCTGCGGTTTTTATTTTGTGCGCTATAAACAAAAAAAGAGCGACAATTTTGAAAAAAACACAATATTTATTACTTTTTGCTATAATAAATATCCCAATTTTTTTTTAAAAAACATTTTATTTCTTCAGTTTAGGCCGATATGTATTCTTCTACATATTTTTGGTATAAAAAATCGCAGGCAGGGAAGGGGTTAAAACTAGGGGGTGATCAAGGGGTTAATTGTGTGTCCTAGGGAGTGATTCTAACTGTAGGGGGAGGGGACTCACAAGGGGAGGAGACTGATCAGTGTTCCTCTGTAATGGGAACACACAGATCGGTCTCCTCTTACCTGACAGGACGTGGATCTGTGTGTTTACACACACAGATCCACGTTCCTGCTCTGTGACGAGCAATCGCGGGTGCCCGCTGGACATCGCGGCCGCTGGGCACGCACATCGGGTCCCCAGTGATGCGGCGCGTGTGCTCTCCCCACTGCAGGGAATCCCAGGACGTCATATGACAGCCGCCCGGAGGGACGAAGGGTTCCTGCAGCCGTCATATGACTATACAGCGGTGGGGAAGTGGTTAAACTATCACAACATACAGGGATATATACAATTTACTATTGACATAAACACAAGCACACTCACACATCACAGGTTGAACTGGGTGGACTGGTGTCTTTTTTAGCCTCGCCAACTACCGTATATACTCGAGTATAAGCCGAGTTTTTCAGCACATTTTTTTGTGCTGAAAATGCCCCCCCTCGGCTTATGCCGCGTACACACGACTGTTATTCATGTCATGCAAAAAAACAACGTTTTTCTCGTTGTGATTCCTCTCAAGCCTGCCTTGCATACACACGTTCATCAAAAAAAACGCTTGAGCAAAGCGCGATGACGTACAACACGTACGACGGCACTATAAAGGGGAAGTTCTATTCGAATGGTGCCACCCTTTGGGCTGCATTTACTGATCCTCGTGTTAGTAAAGTTTGGTGAGAGACGATTCGCGCTTTTCAGCCTCGTGCTCTTCAGTCCGTTACAGCGTGACGAATGTGTCATCTCCATTCTGAACGCTAGTTTTACCAGAACAAGCTCATACTTGATTCTGAGCATGCGCCTTTTTTCCCCCTCGTAAAAGCGTACACACGACCATTTTTCACGACGTGAAAAACGACGAGAAAAAATAGAGCAGGTTCTAAAAAAAATTCGGGCAGTTTTCTCGTCGAGAAAAATGCTATGGAGCATACACACGACCGTTTTTTACAACCAATCTAAAAAATTGCATTTTTCTCGTCATGAAAAACGGTCGTGTGTACGTAGCATTATACTCAAGTCTGTGTCCATCTTCACCTTTGTGCTCCTGGTCCTGGCCAGCTGTAGGTCCCCTGGACCCCAAACTTAGCACACATGTAGCCCCACTCTTCCGCTACAAGTGTGCAAAGTTTGTTGTCCGGAGGAGCATTGATTTTTCAAAGCCGGGCACCCCTTCCATAGACTCCAATGTTAAACAGTAATTTCTCCATTGATTTTGGGGACCCGGTACCGGCCGGCCCTAGGTCCCCTGGACCCCAAACTTGGCACCCATGTTAGGGTGACCAGACATCCCCGGTTTCAGGGGACAGTCCCTGGATTGAGGACACTGTCCCCGGACAAGGTCTGTCCCTGGTTTTGTCCCTAGATTGGATTTGAACAGTGGCTGCGGCAATTTCTAAGAGTCAGTGAAGAATAAAAAATAAAAAAAATCAGAATTACACCCCCCCCTGCTCCTATTAGCTTAAGGGGGGTGTATTTTTTCAATTATCTGTGCCCCTTTCTGATGATCATGTGCTGGTCGAAGCGGAGGGAATATTTATTCAGTTTCGGGTGCATGCTCATCCAGCTCCGCTCGCATGTTCTTCTACCTTGGCTCAAGTCCCGACCAGCCGCCTGCCTGCTTATCTCCTTGCCTTCCCTGGTGGAGTGATCTTCCTCTGCTCCCCACTCAGTAGTAGCCGGGGCCCGGAGAGTAAGACTTGACAGGCTGTGAGGCGGGCGGCGATGGGCAGAGAATCGCTGATTGCCGCCATTAATAGTAAAAAAAAAATGTCCCCGGATTTTATTTTAAAAATCTGGTCACCTTAACCCATGTAGCCCCACTCTTCATCTACAAGTGAGCAAAGCTTGTTGTCCAGGGGACCTACGGCCGGGGAGAAACGATTTTTCAAAGCCGGGGCACCCCTTCCATAGACTCTCATGTTAAACGTCAGTCTAGTCACACAGCGCAGGAGATCAGGTAGGGAGATTGGGCACAGTGAAGCATGGACACAGTGAGGCATGGGCACAGTGACAGTGAGGCATGGGCACAGTGAGGCTATGGACACAGTGAGGCATGGACACAGTGAGGCATGGACACAGTGAAGCACAAAGAGGAGTGCACATGGGCAAAGTGAGGCACAGTGAGGCATGCAGATGGACACCCTAGGCTTATACTCAAGTCAATATGTTTTTTGTGGTATAATTAGGTGCCTCTGCTTATATTCGGGTCGGCTTATACTCAAGTATATATGGTATGTAACTATGTAAAAATCTCTTACCATTGTTTTCAGACTTCTTATTTTTCTTTTCTGTGCAAGCTCCCTATCCTCCACTGATGCACCTCACAGCTACTAGTGTAGATTGGTAAGTGCCGTTATTTCTGGTCACATGCTCTGCTCTATGCGTACTATAATTCCCATAGAGCTGAATGTGTCTGCACATAAATGTCTATTTCATCTTGGGGACAAGGAGGAGAAGGTGGCTACATTCACATAGACAAGGGGTAGCACGGAGAACAAATATAGCCACCCTAGAAATGGAATTCTGAGAACAGCATAAAAAAACTGCATTTAAGAGATTAAATAAAGGAAGAGAGGGATAGAAGGAACATTCTAGTTATATTTAAACATATTGCACTTTAAGTTAACTACATTAGCAACTATGCACCGGGCAAAAAGCGGCTATAATAAATATTATAACAAGTGTATTGTTAAAGTGATTCCAAAGGTACAAGGTTTTTAACCTTAATGCATACTATGCATTAAGGGAAAAACCATTCTGCAAGTAGCTTCACCCCAACCCCCTTATACTTACCTGAGCCCAATCTCGATGCAGCAATGTGCATGAGGGCAGCGACTCTTCCATCTCTCCTCATTGGACAGAGAGGCAGCAGCAAGAGCCATTGTCTCCTGTCAATCACAGCCAGTGAGGATGGGGCAGGGCCAAGTTGCGCTCTGTGTGTCAATGGACACACAGAGCTGGCTTGGGAGCGAGCATGCACAAGTGCCCCCATAGGAAACAGCTTGCTATGGGGGCACTTGGCAGGGGGAGAAGCAAGAAGCTCTGACGGGTGACCCGAGAAGAGAAGGATCGGGGCTGCTCTTTGCAAAACCATTGCACAGAGCCAGTAAGTATAACATGTTTGTTATTTAAAAAATATATATTATTGCTCACTGCCATATGAATCCGAAGACCACTGGCCCCTGCTTCAAAAGATGCTAGGAATAGTGCCTCTTTTTTCTAAGCTGTAACTGTAAAGTTCTTTCAGAATATAAAGGAAATGTATGGGCATGTTGCTTCTCTATTTACAGATTAAGGATATTTGCCCTGAACCTAATCATCATACCTGTATATAACATGCACTCTCTACCCTAGTTCCCGTCTTTATTCCTGTCTACATTGCATGTTCCAGCACAGCCTGTTGCTTTTATCGTAATACAAAGCAAATGAAAAATCTAACAGGGAGACATGGAGTTCCTCATAATGGCAACCGCAGGTCTGCAGACATAAATTCAAGAAAAGCAATCTTTCAATTATGCCTCGTACACGAACGCGATTCCCAAAGAGAAAAGTGCGATGTGAGCTTTTTGTCGCAAATTCTGTGTATGCTCCATCGCACTTTTTCTGTGAGAATTCCGGCCAAGAAAAGATTGAGAGCAGGATCTCAATTTTCGTGACAGGAAAAATTCCTATCGGGAATCGCGTTCGTCTGTATGCAATTACGACGCAAAAAAAACGCGCATGCTCAGAATCAAGCAGAAGAGCCAAACTGCCTATTGAACTTCATTGATCTTGGCTCGTCGTATGTGTTGTACGTCACCACGTTCTTGACGGTCGGAATTTCTTCCAAGATTAGTGTGACCGTGTGTATGCAAGACATGTTTCAGAAAGTGCACTTAGAAGTGCAGTCGCTGTAGATCTGAGGGGGACAGGCAAGGAAAATAAAAAACAGCATTTTTGCTTGTACATGATTGGATGATAAAATCAGAAGAGCTTCCCCTCATTTCATATCTTCCCCTCAGATCTACAGCGACTGCACTTCCAAGTGCACTTGCCTTTAGTAAATCAACACCATTGTATTTCAGTGCCAGCTGCATAGGCAGGAGCTACATGGGTGTGCTGATACAGTGAGAATACCTGCAGTAGGGGAATGGGGAGGGGGGGGAGTTACACCCAGACACTGTCATTTTGCTGTACATTGCCGCGTTTCATGCAATGACCCTTTCTCAAGCCAGCTGGCTTTAAGTGGAACAAGGGGAACAGGCAGGATTTTTAATGCAGAAAAGACATACTATGTCTCCTTTTCATTAAAGATTTGTATCTGTCTGTCTGCACTGTACACTAAGTTTCGCACACAAAACACTGTGTACAGTTTTGGCAATGCTGAGATAAATTAACTCCCACACATGCGGGGTGTGACGTCATCCTGGCCAATGAAAATGGCTGAAGATCGACGCACGGATTCTGCGGGAACTTCATGCACGGACACTCAGTTCCCGCAGACCCACGAGAGGATCTTAATTCCCGCAAGGAGGAGGAGAAGGAGGATCTCAGAAGACACGCAGGCAGCAGCGGTAAGACAGCCCCACTCTGCTATCCTGAAAGCAGAACCCCCCCCCCGCTCGGCAACTAAAGCCTTCCTTAAAAAAGCAATGTTCCTATGTTCCTCGGCAGAACCCCTCCCCCCCCCCCCCCACCGCTGAACAACTCCGATCCAAAGTTAGGAAGTTAGGTATAGAACGAACCCCAAACCCCCTCTCCCTATAATGCAGAATGAACCTCTCCGTCCCGCCGCGGCAGCACCCCCCCCCCCCCCCGCTCAACAACTTCTTTAACGGGAGGGGGAAAAAATGAGGATAAATGTCCCACAGGTGCCAGTTGAAAAGTTGGGAGGTATGCTGCAGTGCTAGATAGAAGATAAGTTCAGTTCCAATGAACCTCTATGTTCTTTGCAGGAAAAGGGTGAAGACACAGGAGTGCACAGCACTTTTTCAGGGTACTGCTTAGGTACCATTAACATTTCAAGATATTTCAAATAAGACAGCAAATCTTTATTTTTGAGTTTATGTGTACTTTAAGGATAATATTAATTTCACCCTGCCCCAATCTCTTTAAAAAAAAAAAAGCACAGTTTTGTTAACCTTAGCTGTCCCCTCACATTTAATCTGATGTTTAAAGTGGATGTAAACCCACTCTCATCCTTTCTAAACTACTGCCATAGTGCTGATCTATAAGGATATACATGCCTCCTGCATGTATCCTTACCTGTCAAATGTCTCCCCTCTGTCTGTTATAAGAACTGAAAAACTGCAGATTCTGTGGGTGGATCTGTTGTCTGGAGCTCGGTGGGTGGAGTCGTGATGTCAGTAGACTCCCCGCCCACCTCTACACTCCCCTTGTCAACATGCATTTTCTCATGTGTATTCCTTCTGCTATGATCACCAACATCCAGTCAAAATCCAGAAAAGTAACCACATGACTTCAGAAAAGGAGTGGGGGTGGGAATTAAAAAATAATGCCTGTCTAAAGCTAGTGCACGAGATATGTAAATAACCTGTCACTCAAAGCAAGGGGGCGGAACGGACAAAGGTAACTCTGTTTGTCCGTTTTATCTCACTGAACAATAAAAGAGGATTGCTCAGAGCTGGATTACCTCTTTGTGGCAAGACCTGGCACAAATGATAGGAAATCTTATACACTACATTGTGACAGCAAAAAAATAAATACAAAATTTGGGGTTTACATCCACTTTAACCACTTAACGACCGCCCACTGTAAATATACGTCGGCAGAATGGCACCGACAGGCAGAATCACGTATATATACGTGATTGCCTTTGTATAGTTGGGGGGTCCGATCGGACCCCCCTTCTTTACAGTGGATGGTCGTTTTACCTTCGGGAGCGATCCGGCATGAGGGGACGGCCGTTCGATTCCGGCCCCCCCCCCTCTCGATCGCTCCCGGCGAATGAGAGAGCTTCCCCTGCCTGTGTACTGTTTACACAGGCAGGAGGAAGTGATGTCATCTCTCCTGCGGCGCTCACATATACCGAGCGCCGTACAGGAGAAGATGCAGGTTAGTGCACAAAACAGCACACTGACACCAGGACACATAGGCACATAAATCGCCCCCCCAGGCCCCCCCAGACAGCCCCAGATCACCCCCCAGATCACCCCCCAGCCCCCAGTCACAGTGTCACTGATTGCAGTGACCATTTATTTAGTGATCACTGCAATCAGTGACATTTGTGACTGTAAAAGTGTCACTACATTTAGTTTTAGGTCCAGTGTAGCCCCCTAACCCCCGCAATAAAGGTTTAACCCCCTGATCACCCCCCAGATAACCCTTTCACCCCCTAGCACCACCGTCGCTAAGCGATCATTTTTCTGATCGATGTCTTAGCGTCGGTGATACTGATCGGTAGGCAGTAATTTTTTTTAGGTTCGCCGCAGGTTTTTATAGCGTCGGGTACCCCCATATATTACCTAATAAAGGTTTAACCCCCTTGATCGCCCCCCAGGTAACCCTTTCACCCCCTATCACCACTGTCACTAAGCGATAATTTTTCTGATCGATGTCTTAGCGTCGGCGATGCTGATCGGTAGCCAGTAATTTTTTTTAGGTTTGCCGCAGGTTTTTATAGCGTCGGGTACCCCCATATATTACCTAATAAAGGTTTAACCCCCTTGATCACCCCCCAGGTAACCCTTTCACCACCTAGCACCGCCGTCGCTAAGCGATCATTTTTCTGATCGATGTCTTAGCGTCGGTGATGCAGATCGGTAGCCAGTAATTTTTTTTAGGTTCGCCGCAGGTTTTTATAGCGTCGGGTACCCCCATATATTACCTAATAAAGGTTTAACCCCCTTGATCGCCCCCCAGGTAACCCTTTCACCCCCTATCACCACTGTCACTAAGCGATAATTTTTCTGATCGCTGTCTTAGCGTCGGTGAAGCAGATCGGTAGCCAGTAATTTTTTTTAGGTTCGCCGCAGGTTTTTATAGCGTCAGGTACCCCAATATATTACCTAATAAAGGTTTAACCCCCTTGATCGCCCCCCAGGTAACCTTTCACCCCCTATCACCACTGTCGCTAAGCGATCATTTTTCTGATCGCTGTCTTAGCGTCGGTGATGCAGATCGGTAGCCAGTAATTTTTTTTAGGTTCGCCGCAGGTTTTTATAGCGTCAGGTACCCCCATATATTATCTAATAAAGGTTTAACCCCCTGATCGCCCCCCAGGTAACCCTTTCACCCCCTATCACCACTGTCGCTAAGCGATCATTTTTATGATCGTTGTCTTAGTGTCGGTGATGCCGACAGGTAGCCAGTAATTTTTTTTTAGGTTCGCTGTCAGGTTTTTATATAGCGTCAGGTACCCCCATATATTACCTAATAAAGGTTTTAACCCCCTAATTGCCCCTAGTTAATCCTTTCACCAGTGATCATCATATAAGTGTTACGGGTGACGCTGGTTAGTTAGTTTTCTTTTTATAGTGTCAGGGCACCCGCCGTATATAACCCAATAAAGGTTTAACCCCCTGATCGCCCGGCGGGTGATATCAATTAGGTTTTAGCGTCAGAGAGGGTCTGCGTCACACCCCAGGCAGCGTCAGGTTAGTGCCAGTAGCGCTAACACCCACGCGTTAAGCATACACCCCCCTTAGTGGTATAGTATCTGAACAGATCAATATCTGATCTGATCAGATCTATACTAGCGTCCCCAGCAGTTTAGGGTTCCCAAAAACGCAGTGTTAGCGGGATCAGCCCAGATACCTGCTAGCACCTGCGTTTTGCCCCTCCGTCCAGCCCAGGCCACCGAAGTGCAGTATCGATCGATCGCTGTCACTTGCAAAACACAACACACATAACTGCAGCGTTCGCAGAGACAGGCCTGATCCCTGCGACTCCAGTGCTGTAGGAGGTGATTTCACCACCACAGTTAAAAAAAAAAGAAGCATATATGCCGAAGCATTGGGGCAGCAGGGGCGGAGGAGCGATTTTGCTCCTAATGCCGCGTACATACGGTCGAAATTCCGACGGAGGCTTGCCCGTGGAAAAGTCTGACCATGTGTACGCGGCATAACTTTTGCGGGAAGATGCCCCCATGCTTCGGCATATATAAATGGTGCATGTATGCCCATCATTAGAAGTGGGTGGATGAAGGGCGGTATTCTAATGGTGGGCATACCCACCGATCAATCTTTTTTTTTCGTTCAGCCAACAGGCTGCATGAAAAAAAAGATTACAATACATGTCCAACAAGGACCAGCAACGTACTGGTATGTTGCTGGACTTTGAATGTTTATACCAGAATGATGCCTGCGGGTTTAGGTATCATCTTGGTATCATTCTTTTCAGCCAGCGGCCGGCTTTCATGTAAAAGCAATCCTAGTGGCTAATTAGCCTCTGGACTGCTTTTACAAGCAGTGGGAGGGAATGTCCCCCCCCCGGATATAAAAAGCGCCATTGGGAAATTGGGAAAGCATTTTATCACACCGATCTTGGTGTGGTCAGATGCTTTGAGGGCAGAGGAAAGATCTAGGGTCCAATAGACCCCAGTTTTTTCAAAAAAGAGTACCTGTCATTACCTATTGCTATCATAGGGGATATTTACATTCCCTGAGATAACAATAAAAATTATAAAAGAAAAAAATATGGAAGCAACAGTTTAAAAATAAAATAAAAAAGCAAAATTAATAATAAAAAAAAAAAAGCACCCCTGTCCTGCCCTGCTCTTGCCCAATGGTGAACGCAAGCGTCGGTCTGGGGTCATATGTAAACAGCAATTGCACCATGCATGTGAGGTATCACCGCGAAGGTCAGATCGAGGGCAGTAATTTTAGCAGTAGACCTCCTCTGTAAATCTAACGGGGTAACCTGTAAAGGCTTTTAAAGGCTTTTAAAAATGTATGTAGTTTGTCGCCAATGCGCGTTTGTGCGAAATTTTAAAGCATGTCGTGTTTGGTATCTTTGTACTGGGCCTAAGATCATCTTTTTTATTTCATCAAACATTTGGGCAATATAGTGTGTTTTAGTGCATTAAAATTAAAAAAAGTGTATTTTTTCCCCAAAAAATGCGTTTGAAAAATCGCTGCGCAAATACTGTGTAGAAAAAAAAATGCAACACCCACCATTTTATTCTGTAGGGCCTTTGCCTTAAAAATATATATAATGTTTGGGGGTTCAACATAATTTTCTTGCAAAAAAAAAATATGTTTTCATGTAAACAAAAAGTGTCAAAAAGGGCTTTTTCTTCAAGTGGTTAGAAGAGTGGATGTAAGCTTCCGAATGTTGTGTATAAAATGCCAGAACAGTTCAAACCCCCCCCCAAATGATCCATTTTGGAAAGTAGACACCCCAAGCTATATACTGAGAGGCATGTCGAGTCCATGGAATATTTTATATGTTGACACAAGTTGCGGAAAAAAGACAATTTTTTTTTTTGCACAAAGTTGTCACTAAATGATATATTGCTCAAACATGCCATGGGCATATGTGGAATTACACCCCAAAATACATTCTGTTGCTTCTCCTGAGTACGGGGATACCACATGTGTGAGACTTTTTGGGAGCCTAGCCGCGTACGGGACCCCAAAAACCAATCACCGCCTTCAGGCTTTCTAAGGGTGTAAATTTTTCATTTCACTTCTCACTGCCTATCACAGTTTCGGAGGCCATGGAATGCCCAGATGGCACAAAACCCCCCCAAATGACCCCATTTTGGAAAGTAGACACCCCAAGCTATTTGCTGAGAGGTATTGTGAGTATTTTGCAGATCTCGCTTTTTGTCACAAAGTTTTGAAAATAAAAAAATAAAAATAAAAAACCATGCCTCTCAGCAAACAGCTTGGGGTGTCTACTTTCTAAAATGGGGTCATTTGGGGGGGTTTTGTGCTATTTTGGCATTTTATGGCCTTCAAAACTGTGATAGGTAGTGAGGAGTGAAATCAAAAATTTGCGCCCTTAGAAATCCTGAAGGCGGTGCTTGGTTTCCGGGGTCCCGTACGTGGCTAGGCTCCTAAAAAGTCCCACACATGTGGTATCCCCGTACTCAAGAGAAGCAGCAGAATGTATTTTGGGGTGCAATTCCACATATAACCATGGCATGTGTGAGCAATATATCATTTAGTGACAACTTTTTGTAATTTTTTTTTTTTTTTTTGTCATTATTCAATCACTTGGGACAAAAAAAAAAAATATTCAATGGGCTCAACATGCCTCTCAGCAATTTCCTTGGGGTGTCTACTTTCTAAAATGGGGTCATTTGGGGGGGTTTTGTACTGCCCTGCCATTTTAGCACCTCAAGAAATGAGATAGGCAGTCATAAATTTAAAGCTGTGTAAATTCCAGAAAATGTACCCTAGTTTGTAAACGCTATAACTTTTGCGCAAACCAATAAATATACGCTTATTGACATTTTTTTTACTAAAGACATGTGGCTGAATACATTTTGGCCTAAATGTATGACTAAAATTGAGTTTATTCGATTTTTCTTATAACAAAAAGTAGAAAATATCATTTTTTTTCAAAATTTTCGGTCTTTTTCCGTTTATATCGCAAAAAATAAAAGTCGCAGTGGCAATCAAATACCATTAAAAGAAAGCTCTATTTGTGGGAAGAAAAGGACGCAAATTTCGTTTGGGTGCAACCTTGCATGTCCGCACAATTTACAGTTAAAGCAGCGCAGTGCAAAATTCTGAATTCACCTCTGGTCCTTTAGCTACCAAATGGTCCGGGGCTTAAGTGGTTAACATTTACTGGGCTAAGAAAAAAAATCTTTCTTTAGTGAATCAACAATTGCTGTTTTTCCATGGTAAGCAAATGGAACTCACCACTGATGTTCTTTGCAAATCATTTGTAAATTTTTTGACATTTTCTTTTTTACTAGCAAAACCTTATGAAGAATTGCATTTTTTGCTTTTTCTAACAAACCTTAATAAAAAGCAACTATATTGTCGGTTCTCAGCATATGATCAGTAGTAATTAAAAAAAAAGAAAAATTGTCCTATCCACTTTTTCTCGACTTCAGTAAACTTTTTTGTGTGACTGTCACATCGCTAAGGCAGAATTCTCCGAGCTCCATTTCTTATGTAACACTGGATCCTATTTTTTGCTCTAAAATTCTTTATCAAGAACCATCTGTGACTGTTTCACACACAGCATAACTCGGTTACCACGGCAACCTATGGTCCTGGTGCCGTCTAACAGGAGCTCAGGGCTGTAATTTCAGCATCAGTTGCAGGCAGGGACACGACAGGGGACCCAAATGCACCTTATTCTGTCACATCCCCCAACCTCTTGGCCCACGCACCCCTGACTCACCCCTATCTGCATATACTCTAAGTGGGGGAGTGATGTCACTCCATGACATCATGATGGGTTGATGGTAAGAGCTGTGTAACAGGGATCAAAGTAATATTTCTGACCCTCAATAAAAGTAGAACTTGCAAATGTACTTTCTTGCCTTTACTGTTGTGCTGTTTTGTTTTTAGGTATAAAAACTACTAATCAGTAGCTTTTAACAGAAAAATTCTTCCTCTTTAACCACTTCAACACCGGGCTTTTATACCACCTCAATACCGGGCCTATTCTGGCATTTCTCTCCTACATGTACAAATCATCATTCTGTTGCTAGAAAATTACTCAGAACCCCCAAACATTATATATGTTTTTTTAGCAGACACCCTAGGGAATAAAATGACATTCATTGCAACTTTTTATCTTGCACGATATTTGCACAATCATTTTTCAAACGTCTTTTTTTGGGGATAAAAATGGTTTCAGGAATTAAAAAATAACAAAACAGTAAATTTAGCCTAATTTTTTTGTAAAATATGAAAGATGATATTACACCAAGTAAATGGATACCTAACATGTCACACTTTAAAATTGCGCACACTCATGGAATGGCGCCAAACTTTGGTACTTAAAAATCTCCATAGGCGACGCTTTGAAAATTTTTACAGGTTATCAGTTTAGAGTTACAGAGGAGGTCTAGTGCTAGAATTGTTGCACACGCTCTAATGCATGCGGCAATACCTCACATATGTGGTTTGAACGGCGTTTACATATGTGGGCGGGACTTACGTGTGCGTTCGCTTCTGAGCGCGTGCTACCGGGGACAGGGGCGTTTTACTTTTTTTTTTTTTACTTAATTTTTTTTTTTTACACTTTTTTAAAAAAAAAAAAAATTTTGATCACTTTTATTCCTATTACAAGAAATGTAAACATCCCTTGTAATAGGAATGGTGTGTGACAGGTACTCTTTATGGAGAGATGCGGGGTCAATAAGACCCCACATCTCTCCTCCAGGCTGGAAAGCATGAGATCGGGAAAAATAAATCACTGATCTCATACTTACTAGCCGCAATCGCGGCTTTGTTTACTTCCGTGAAACCGGGCGTGGCGTCATAACATCGCGCCCGGGCCTCCGATGGTCATAGAGATGGTCATGGTCAGTATGTTTTAGGTAACATTTAAAAAAGCATTTTTTAATTTAGTATCAGTGTCAGTAAGTGTCATTGTCTGTGTTTTAGGTAGAATAAAAAAAAGCAAAATGCACACTATTGATTCTGGGCCCTAAAAATAACATACACCTATGTGGTATCGCTGCAATTATCAGGAGCAGGAGAACTTATTTTGTGTTGTTTTTTGGTTGCAGTTATGGTAATTAGTGTTGAGCGAACCCGAACTGTAAAGTTCGGGTCCGTACCGAACTTTAGCTTTTTCCCGAACCCGAACCCGAACCCGGACTTTGCCCAAAAGTCTGGGTTCGGGTTCGGGTTCGGCAATCTAATAACGCATTTAGAAATGCTTCAGGGGCCAGCCAATCACCTTTTGATTAGCTGGTGTGCCCTTAGAGGCCATCATAGCCATGCCTACTAATGGCATGGCTGTGATTGGTCAGTGCAACATGTGACCCAGCTTCTATATAAGCTAGAGGCACACAGCACACATGACACTCTGCTTCAGAATAGATAGGGAGAGGATCTAGTCTGCTGCTGCTGCTTTTAGGCAGAGATAGAAAGATAGATGAGGTTGTCCTGATTCTACAATCTGAGGGAAAAGATAGAGAGATAGTGTAGTGTAGGGCCAGGTTCCTGTGTTGGTGCTTTCAGGGAGAGAGAATATTATATAGGAGTCCAGATTCAGAGATTAAAATCAGCGATCTGCATAGGTCTACCTATTTGTGTTGCAGTGCAGTCTTTTTACACTGCCATGAGCCCAGTGTCAGAGAAAATCTAACTTTTAGGGGAAAAAAAAGGCACTTTATTGTTCTCTTTTCCAAAAGACCCATAGGGCAAAAAAAAAAAAAAAAAGCATTTTATTTTGCTCGTGCAAAAAAAGACCCGTTTAGGGCAAAAAAAAATAAAAAAAAAAATTGCACTTTAATGTACGCTTGCAAAAAACGCCGTTTAGGGGCACAAAAAAAAGTTTGCAGTGTGTTATACATATTTTGAGGTGTGTGAAATAAACAATTTCTATATAGTTTTCTCCTACTGTGCTATACTAAAAAAACAACATTTTTTTTAATAGCATTTTCTGCAGTTCTGTAGCTGTGCGATTCAGCGGTTACGTACTGTGGGTGTGTTCTGCTCTTCCAAAAAACGCTGTTTAGTGGCACAAAAAAAAGTTTGCAGTGTGTTATACATATTTTGAGGTGTTTGAAATAAACAATTTCTTTATAGTTTTCTCCTACGTTGCTATACTAAAAAAACAAAATTTTTTTTGAATAGCATTTTCTGCAGTTCTGTAGCTGTGCGATTCAGCGGTTACGTACTGTGGGTGTGTTCTGCTCTTCCAAAAAACGCTGTTTAGTGGCACAAAAAAAAGTTTGCAGTGTGTTATACATATTTTGAGGTGTTTGAAATAAACAATTTCTATATAGTTTTCTCCTACTGTGCTATACTAAAAAAACAACATTTTTTTTGAATAGCATTTTCTGCAGTTCTGTAGCTGTGCGATTCAGCGGTTACGTACTGTGGGCGTGTTACATAGTTATATAGTTAGTCAGGTTGAAAAAAGACACAAGTCCATCCAGTTCAACCGTAAAAAAAAAAATAAAAAAAAATAAATAAATAAAAAAAATAAACATATATCGTACAATCCCATATACCCAATTCTATACCCACAGTTGATCCAGAGGAAGGCAAAAAAAACCCAGAACAGCATGATCCAATTTGCTACAGCAGGGGAAAAAATTCCTTCCTGATCCCCCGAGAGGCAATCGGATATTCCCTGGATCAACTTTACCTATAAATGTCAGTACCCAGTTATATTATGTACATTTAAGAAATAATCCAGGCCCTTCTTAAAGCAATCTACTGAGCTGGCCAGAACCACCTCTGCAGGGAGTCTATTCCACATTTTCACAGCTCTTACTGTGAAAAAACCTTTCCGTATTTGGAGGTGAAATCTCTTTTCCTCTAGACGCAAAGAGTGCCCCCTTGTCCTTTGTGTTGACCGTAAAGTGAATAACTGAACACCAAGTTCACTATATGGACCCCTTATGTATTTGTACATGTTGATCATATCCCCCCTTAATCTCCTCTTCTCAAGAGAGAATAAATTCAGTTCCTCTAATCTCTCCTCATAGCTGAGCTCCTCCATGCCTCTTATCAGTTTGGTTGCCCTTCTCTGCACTTTCTCCAGTTCCCCAATATCCTTTTTGAGAACTGGGGCCCAAAACTGAACTGCATATTCCAGATGAGGTCTTACTAATGATTTGAACAGGGGCAAAATGATATCTCTCTCTCTGGAGACCATACCTCTCTTAATACAAGAAAGGACCTTGCTCGCTTTGGAAACCGCAGCTTGGCATTGCATGCCATTATTGAGCTTATGATCTACCAAAACCCCCAGATCCTTCTCCACTACGGATCCCCCCAGTTGTACTCCCCCTAGTATGTATGATGCATTCATATTATTAGCCCCCAAGTGCATAACTTTACATTTATCAACATTAAACCTCATCTGCCACATAGTCGCCCAATTAGACAGAGCATTGAGGTCGGCTTGTAAATTGGCGACATCCTGTAAGGACGTTATTCCACTGCATAGCTTGGTGTCATCTGCAAAGACAGAAATGTTACTTTTGATCTCAGACCCAATATCATTTATAAACATATTAAAAAGTAAGGGTCCCAGCACTGAACCTTGGGGTACACCACTGATAACCTTGGACCATTCAGAGTAAGAATCATTAACCACTACTCTCTGAATTCTGTCTTTTAGCCAGTTTTCTATCCATTTACAAACTGATATTTCCAATCCTGTAGACTTTACCTTACACATGAGCCGTGTGTGGGGAACTGTATCGAACGCTTTTGCAAAATCCAAGTATACCACGTCCACTGCCACCCCTCTGTCCAAGGTCTTACTTACCTCTTCATAAAAAGAAATCAGGTTTGTTTGACATCTTCTGTCTTTCATGAATCCATGCTGTCTGTTGCTTAAATAGTTTTTTTCCAGCAAGAACTCATCTATGTGGTCTTTTATTAATCTCTCCAGTATTTTCCCAACTATAGAAGTTAAACTAACAGGTCTATAGTTACTTGGTAAACACTTAATTCCCTTTTTAAATATAGGCACCACATTGGCCCTGCGCCAATCCAGTGGTACTATTCCTGTCATTAATGAGTCCCTAAAAATTAAATACAATGGCTTTGAAATTACAGAGCTCAATTCTTTTAGGATCCGTGGGTGTATGCCATCTGGTCCAGGTGCTTTATCCACCTTTATTCCATCTAAATATTTCTGGACCATATCACTTTTGAGCCATTGTGGATTTGGGGCTGTGTCACTACCACCCCCATTTTGGACATGAGCTCCCCCATGCTCCTTTGTATACACAGAACTGAAGAAAGTATTTAATAAATTAGCCTTCTCTTTGTCCCCAGTCACCCACTCTAGATTATTTTGTAAAGGGCCTACATGCTCAGACTTGACCTTTTTACTATTAATATATTTGAAGAATTTTTTGGGGTTTGTCCTACTATCTTTTGCAATCTGTCGTTCATTTTGAATTTTTGCATCCTTGATTTCCTTTTTACATATCCTGTTATATTCTTTGTAACATTTAAATGACACTAGTGTTCCCTCATTTTTATATTTTTTAAAAGCTCTTTTCTTATAGTTTATAGCTTGTTTAACTTTGGCAGTGAGCCACATAGGTTTTATTTTTAGCCTTTTAAACTTATTGCCCATGGGAATATACTTTGCAGTGAGTTCACAAACAGTCTTTTTGAAGAATTCCCATTTCTGTTCTGTGCCCATTGATGCCAATATTCCTTCCCAGTCTAAGTCCTGGAGAGCAGCACTCATCCTTGGAAAATTTGCTCTCTTGAAATTAAGTGTTTTTATCTTTCCTGTATGTGATTTTTGCTTACAACTAACATCAAATGAAATCATGTTATGGTCACTGCTACCCAGGTGTTCCTTTATCTGAACATTAGTAATACGCTCTGCATGGTTTGAGATTACCAGGTCCAACAGAGCATCATTCCTAGTTGGGGCCTCAATAAACTGGACCATAAAATTGTCCTGCAATAGGTTTATAAATTTTTGCCCTTCAACTGTCCCAGCAGTTCCATTACTCCAGTCAATTTCTGGGTAGTTAAAATCCCCCATTATTATCACCGTCCCAGCCCTTGCAGCCCTTTCCATCTGTGCAAGGAGCTGAGTCTCTAACTCCTCATTAACATTGGGTGGTCTATAACAAACTCCAATGATTAGCTTTGAACTACGCACATCTGTATGCAGTTCCACCCATAATGCTTCAGACTCATCACACTCTCCATCCACCAGGTCCTCTTTCACACTCGCTTTGAGATCACTTCTCACATAGAGACAGACCCCTCCACCCTTCCTTTTTACCCTGTCTTTCCGAAAGAGTGCATAGCCAGGAATATTAATAGCCCAGTCATGTGAGGAATGAAGCCAAGTTTCAGCAATACCGATTACATCATAGCTCTCCTCATGCACCAGAGCTTCCAACTCACCTATTTTGCTTGGCAGACTTCTGGCTTTGGTGAACAGACACTTTAATGCATTAATATTATTTGACCGGTCACATGCTATCCTCTTGGGTGTTCCCAGATTGCAACTAGGACTTGCTACTATACTTACCTTGGGTTTATGTTCTTTGGTTACCCTACCACTAATGCCCCTAATACTACCCTTTAGAATATGTTCCCCGCTGACTCTCACTATCTCTGGACCCTCCCCCTGTCACCTAGTTTAAAAACCCCTCTAACTTTTTGGCCATCCTTATTCCCAGCTGATCTGCACCCTCCTCATTTAGGTGCAGTCCGTCCCTTCTATAGTACTGGTTATCGACTGAGAAGTCGGCCCAGTCCTCCAGGAACCCAAACCCCTCCTTACTACACCAGCTCTTCAGCCACTTGTTCACTTCCCTAATCTCCCTCTGCCTTTCTGGTGTGGCTCGATGTACCGGTAGTATTCCCGAGAATACTACCTTGGAGGTCCTTTTCCTCAATTTAGCTCCTAAGTCCCTAAAATCGTTCTTTAGGACACTCCATCTGCCTCTGACTTTGTCATTGGTGCCAACGTGCACCATGACAGCTGGGTCTTCCCCAGCCCCTCCCAGTAATCTGTCCACCAGATCCGTGATGTGCCGAACCCGAGCGCCCGGTAGACAACATACAGTTTGGCGCTTCAGGTCTTTGTTACAGATTGCCCTCTCTGTCCTTCTAAGAATTGAGTCCCCTACCACCAGAATCTGTCTTTCCTTTCCCTTCGCTTCCCCCCCACTCTCACTGGAGGAGTTCTTCCCCTGGCAGCTAGGAGAGTCCCTCAGCTCCAGCAGTGCTGGTCCCGGACTGGTTTCACCAATGTCACTCAATGGAGCATACTTATTGGGATGCTCCAGCCCTGGATCGGCCTCCCTGGCACTTCGCCCTCTACCCTTCCTGACTGTCACCCATCTACTATTTTCTAGTGCCTGCACCTCTTTGACTCCACCCACCTCTGTGCTGGCCCCTGCCATCACCTGCCGGGTACGTATCCAGCTCTCCTTTAGTGTGGAGGGACTTCCCAGTGCTGACAGTTGCTTCCCTAGATTCAGAACGTGGGCTTCCAGGGAAACAATGTGTTTACATTTTGCACAGCAGTAATCGCCCTCGATCAGATGATCAAGGAACGCATACATGCTGCAAGATGTACACCGAGTCGCCTCGCCACACCCGCTGGGCATCGTACCTATTAATTTAATGAGGATTCGAGATTATACCCTGTCCAAATTACCTAACACTATCTTCCTGACCCAACTATTCAACAAGACAATACACAGGTACTCAACAAGACAATACACAGGTACTCAACAAGACAATACACAGGTACTCAACAAGACAATACACAGGTACTCAACAAGACAACAAGTGTTCTGCTCTTCCAAAAAACGCCGTTTAGTGGCACAAAAAAAAGTTTGCAGTGTGTTATACATATTTTGAGGTGTTTGAAATAAACAATTTCTTTATAGTTTTCTCCTACGTTGCTATACTAAAAAAACAATATTTTATTTGAATAGCATTTTCTGCAGTTCTGTAGCTGTGCGATTCAGCGGTTACGTACTGTGGGTGTGTTCTGCTCTTCCAAAAAACGCCGTTTAGTGGCACAAAAAAAAGTTTGCAGTGTGTTATACATATTTTGAGGTGTTTGAAATAAACAATTTCTTTATAGTTTTCTCCTACGTTACTATACTAAAAAAACTAAATTTTTTTTGAATAGCATTTTCTGCAGTTCTGTAGCTGTGCGATTCAACGGTTACGTACTGTGGGTGTGTCCTGCTCTTCCAAAAACACCCATTTAGGGCAAGATCCTAAATTTTGAAAATATGAGGAGAAGGTCAAAGGGACGTGGTGGCCCCGGTCGTGGTGCTGCTGGTGGAGCTCCTGTTGCAGGGAGAGGACGTGGTGGATCTGTGCCAGATACACGCACAAGTGAAACACCTTCCTCAGGTGCGAGTAGGCGACCGAGCCTGCGGCGGTATTTTGTCACGCCTAATGAGGCTGTACGAATGTTTAGGCCAGGACAAGTACAGGCGATAGTAGATTGGGTTGCTGACAGTGCCTCGGGTTCCTTCACATTGTCTCCCACCCACTCTTCTGATGAAAGAACAGAGTTGGCACCTGAAACCCATGTCCATCAGTCTTTCACCTCACCCCCTTGCAAATCAGCCAAGCAGTCTGAGCCCCAAATCATGCAGCAGTCTCTTCTGCTTTTCGATGACTCTGTTAGCAGGGTTTCCCAGGGCCATGCCCCAGAAGTGGAAGAGATTGAGTGCACCGATGCCCAACCACTTATGTTTCATGATGAGTACATGGGAGGACCATCGCAGTACGTCTCGGATGATGACGAAACACAGGTGCCAACTGCTGCTGCTTTCGCAATTGTGCAGACAGACAAGGAGGGCAGGGGTGAAGACTGGGTGGAAGATGATGTGGAGGACGATGAGGTCCTCGACCCCACATGGAATCAACGTTATGCAGGTGACCAGTGTAGTTTGGAGGAAGAGGCGGTGGTCGCACAGAGCCACCAGCACAGCAGAAGAGGGAGCAGGGTGCAAAAGCGGAGCGTCTGTCAGCTAGACAGTATGTCTGCTACTGCCCAACGCAGCAAGGGACCGAGCACACCAAAGCCAGGTCCAAGGAGTTCCCCAGCGTGGCAGTTCTTCACACAATGTGCTGATGACAAGACACGAGTGGTTTGCACGCTGTGCAATCAGAGCCTGAAGCGAGGCATAAACGTTCTCAACCTGAGCACAACCTGCATGACCAGGCATCTAAGTGCAAAGCATGAGCTGCAGTGGAGTAGACACCTCAAAAACCAAGAAAGGTCTCTGGCTCCTCCTGCTTCCTCTTCTGCTGCAGTCTCGGCCTCTTCATCCACCTCTGTAGTGACAGTGGCACCTGCCACCCCGCAAACAGAGCATCTGCCAGCAACACTACCACCTGGGTCACCAACCATCTCCACAATGTCCCATGGAAGCGTTCAGGTCTCTATCTCCCAAACATTGGAGCGGAAGAGGAAGTACCCCCCTAGCCACCCGCGATCCCTGGCCCTGAATGCCAGCATTTCAAAACTCCTGGCCTTTGAAATGCTGTCATTCCGTCTGGTGGAGACGCAGAGTTTTAAAAGCCTGATGGCATTGGCTGTCTCACAGTACGTCGTGCCCAGCCGCCACTATTTTTCCAGGCGAGCCATCCCTTCCCTGCACAACCAAGTGGGGGACAAAATCAGGTGTGCACTGCGCAACGCCATCTGGGCAAGGTCCACCTAACTACGGATGCGTTGACCAGTAAGCACGGTCAGGGACGTTATATCTCCCTAACAGCACACTGGGTAAATGCAGTGGCGGCTGGGCCTGAGGCAGATAGCAGTTTGGCGCATGTCCTTCCACCACCGAGGATTGCAGGGCGCTTCAGTTTGCCTCCTGTTGCTAACTCCTCCTACTCCGCTTCCTCATCCTCTACCGCCTCCTCATCCGGTCAGCGTAACACCTTCACCACCAACTTCAGCACAGCCAGGGGTAAACGACAGCAGGCAGTTTTAAAACTTTCCTGTTTGGGGGAAAAACCCCACACCGCGCAGGAGTTGTGGAGGGACATGGAACAACAGACCAATGAGTGGTTGCTGTCAGTGAGCCTCAAGCCCGGCCTGGTGGTGTGCGATAATGGGCGAAATCTCGTAGCAGCTCTGGGCCTAGCCGGTTTGACGCACATCCCTTGCCTGGCGCATGTGCTGAACTTGGTGGTCCAGAGGTTCCTTAAAAATTACCCCAATATGCCAGAGCTGCTGCAGAAAGTGCGGGCTGTGTGTGCGCACTTTCGGCGTTCTCACCCTGCTGCTGCTCGCCTGTCAGCGCTGCAGCGTAACTTCGGCCTTCCCGCTCACCGCCTCATATGTGACGTGCCCACAAGGTGGAACTCCACCTTGCACATGCTGGCCAGACTGTGCGAGCAGCAGCAGGCGATAGTGGAGTTTCAGCTGCAGCAATCACGTGTGAGTCGCTCTGCGGAACAGCACCACTTCACCACCAATAACTGGGCCTCCATGCGAGACCTGTGTGCCTTGTTGTGCTGTTTCGAGTACTCCACCAACATGTCCAGTGCCAATGACGCCGTTCTTAGCGTTACTATCCCAGTTCTATGCCTCCTTGAAAAAACGCTTCGGGCGATGATGGAAGAGGATGTTGCACAGGAGGATGAGGAGGAGGAGGAGGAAGCGGGATCATTTCAAAGGCTTTCAGGGCAGTCTTTCACAAGTGGCTACGAGGGTGGGTTCCTGCACCAACAAATGCCAGGTACACAATTGTCCGGCAGAAAGGGAACAGTTCTGGAGGATGACGAGGTGGAGGAGGAGATGGAGGAGGAGGAGGAGGAGGAGGAGGAGGCATTTTCACAGCAGGGTGGCACCCAGACCAGCTCGTGGCCATCACTGGTGCGTGGCTGGGGGGATACAGAGGACACAGACGATACACCTCCCACAGAGGACAGCTTTTCTTTGCCTCTGGGCAGCCTGGCACACATGAGCGATTACATGCTGCAGTGTTTCCGCAATGACCGCCGAGTTGCCCACATTTTAACTGGTGCTGATTACTGGGTGGCCACCCTGCTGGATCCCCGTTACAAGGACAACGTACCGTCCTTAATTCCCTCACTGGAGCGGGATCGTAAGATGCGCGAGTACAAGCGCACGCTGGTAGACGCGCTGCTGGTGGCATTCCCACCTGACAGCGGGCGTACGGTGGAAGCACAAGGCGAAGGCAGAGGAGGAGGAAGAGGTCGCCAACGCAGCCGGGGCACCGGCAGCACCTCAGAAGGCAGGGTTAGCATGGCTGAAATGTGGAAAAGCTTTGTCAGCACGCCACAACAACCAGCACCACCAGCTGAGATGGAACGTCTTAGCAGGAGGCAGCATTTCACCAACATGGTTGAGCAGTATGTGTCCACAGGCCTACACGTACTGGATGACGGGTCTGCCCCCTTTAACTTCTGGGTCTCCAAATTGGGCACATGGCCTGAGCTTGCCCTTTATGCCCTGGAGGTGCTGGCCTGCCCTGCAGCCAGTGTATTATCTGAACGTGTATTTAGCACGGCAGGGGGCGTTATCACAGACAAGCACAGCCGCCTGTCCAGAGCCAATGTGGACAAGCTCACGTTCATTAAAATGAACCAGGCATGGATCCCACAGGACTTGTCCGTACCTTGTGCAGAATAGACATGTATACCGGTGTTGTGACAAAAACTGTCCGGCCATCGGATTGTGTCCGGCCCATACTGCGAAGGCGCAGCGCTTGCGCAGTACATAGGACAAGGAGATTCACAAAATCTCCGAAGATGAACGGCGCCTGCGCTGTGAGTGCAGGTTCAAGCCCCACCATCCAAGTGGACATACGGTAGCACATAGTAACAGGGCCCCTCACGGGCTCGGTTTGATCGCCACGCTTCGGGCACGGCCTCACTTGGCTCGTCTTGAACCACGGATGGTGTGGCCTTCACCTGAACTCACCACGCAGGCGCCGTTCGTCTTGGGAGATTTTAGAAATCCCCTTGTCCTACATACTGAGCAAGCGCAGTACAGGGTGGACACTATTTGACGGGGGACAGAATTCAACACATCACCGGCATTACACAGCCATTGTTGTATTTTTGAATCAGTGTTGGCTACCTCGTCCTCCTCCACCGCCGCTTCCACCTACACAGCCACATCCACCGCCACTTCAACCTCCTACTCCATATGGACCTCGTCCTCCTAGGTCAAGATTATTATTTTTAATTTTTATTTTTTTTATGTTATTTTAAGTTATTTCCCTATCCACATTTGTTTGCAGAGCACTTGCCATGCTCTTAACAACATTTTGCTGCCATTTGCAGCCCTCTAGCCCTTTCCATTACCTTTTTAGAGCCTTTTTAGTCCTTAGAAGTCCGGGTCCCCATTGACTTCAATGGGGTTCGGGTTCGGGTCTGGGTTCGGGTTAAAGTTCGTTCCCGAACCCGAACTTTTTTCCGAAGTTCGGCCGAACCCGTCGAACCCGAGCATCCAGGTGTCCGCTCAACTCTAATGGTAATCGCAAGAAATATACAGCTACATTTTTTAATTTTTTAATTTTTCCGAAGATAGCCATTACCATTTACCCCCAATTGAAAAGTCCAATTTGTTCGGAAACAAGATTAAATTATCTGAATACACTATACCAAGTAGTTATATGAGGAATAGTGATATGTACAGTTTTATTAACACATCAAAGTTGCAAAAATGTGTTCAGACATTAACATTTGTTTTACCCTTCGTCATGAAGGGGTTAAAAGAAGAATTTAAGTCAGCATGTCTTTAGTTTATATAGGATAAGGAAAAAAGTAGAACATCATTCAGGTTCTATTGGTGCACTACTTTGTTTTAGAAAGTCGACATATCCTGGCGACAAAACACGAAGTGTATACTATACTGATTAATACATACACACACATGCATATATATATATATAAATATGTAGCCAGGAGCTGGATATTTAAGTGTTCTTGCATAGCAAGAGCACTTATTGTTATCTCCCATATATATTATTAAGTGTTCCTGCATAGCAAGAGCACTTATTGTTATCTCACATATATATTATTAAGTGTTCCTGCATAGCAAGAGCACTTATTGTTATCTCACATATATATTATTATTAAGTGTTCTTGCATAGCAAGAGCACTTATTGTTATCTCACATATATATTATTATTATTAAGTGTTCTTGCATAGCAAGAGCACTTATTGTTATCTCACATATATATTATTAAGTGTTCTTGCAAAGCAAGAGCACTTATTGTTATCTCACATATATATTATTATTATTCTTATTATAGCCAAATTTTACCACCCTAACTCCTCCCACAGTTTTTACACTATATAGACAAGTAATATACCGAAATGTGCGGATTGTTCCCGAATGGTGTGCTATTACTTTGTGGAACGTTTCGCCAAATCGTTCACGAAATATCATCGTTTTTGCGGCGAAATTTGTCCCATAGGAATGAATGGCGAAACTAGAGTGTGAGCTGACAAAATCTGAAAAATCAGGACATGATTTCTAACCTGCCACCACTCCCTCATTTTTAAACCCACCTACACAAATTTTATATCAAAACGTTCAGCTATCCCTGCTACCACTACACGTGTCCACGGCTAAGCCATAGTCCTTACAGTTTTCACAATATGATGATTTGTTTGCAACTCACGCCACCCATTGACTTTCATTGAAACTCCCCTTTAGACACTTCAAATTCAAAGGGCAATTTCTAAACTGCGACTGTGCCTTCAATTTTAATATTTCAGAGACATACTATATATCAAAATGTAGGTCTGGGTCTTGTGATTCTCACAATATAAACTCTTCACTGTAGGATTTAAGCCCTGTACACACGATCAGTTTGACTGATGAAAACCGTCTGATGGATTGTTTTCATCAGACAAACCGATCGTGTATGGGACCCATCAGTCTTTTTTCTATCAGTTTTAAAAAATAGAACATGTTTTAAAATTATCTGATGGATAAAAAACTGATGGCAATTTCCGATCGTCTGTGGGGAAATCCATCAGATAAAAAACCCAAGCATGCTCAGAATCAAGTCGACACATGCTCAGTAGCATTGAATTTCATTTTTCTCAGCTCATCGGAGTGTTTTACGTCACCACGTTTGGAACGGTCGGTTTTTTGACTGATGGTGTGTGGGCAAGACTGATGGAAAACAGTTTCATCAGATTTCTGATGGACAAATCCATCAGACGAAAATCCATAAGATATCTGATCGTGTGTACAGGGCTTTACAGTTTTTTAAATACGACCGTTTGAAGAATGGCAAGAATTCAGGAGAGTCTGAAAATACTTTGTGACCTGTGGTTAGAGCCTGCATAAACAAACATTGGTTTCCTTGGCAACGCTGAGGGACCTATAGCTCCTCCCACACAGCTCTGAGGGGAGTTTCTGAATCACAAATTGTTGTAACATGGAGGTTGGCTGTGTTGTCTTTCCCTCAGGACACAGTATGTTCCCAGTTGGGGTGTCTGGGGGGGGGGGGAAAGACAATGCACGTTGCCTCTTATTTCTCTAAGGCATTTCTAAAAAACCATTAAAAATAAAAATAAAAATTGAAAAAAAACAACAACCACTTAACGACCGCTCACTGTATATATAAGTCGGCAGAATGGCACCGACAGGCAAAGTCACGTACCTGTACGTGACTGCCTTTGTATAGTTGGGGGGTCCAGTGGGACCCCCCTTATATACAGTGAGCAGTCGTTAGTTGTTCGGGAGCGATCCGTGATGAGGGGACGGCCGTTCGATTCCGGCCACCCCCTCGCGATCGCTCCCGGCGAATGAGAATCTTCCTCTGCTGTGTAAATGTAAACACAGGCAGAGGAAGTGATGTCATCTCCCCTCGTGGCGGTCTTTTCGTCCGCAGCGCCGAGGAGAGAAAACGCAGGTTAGTGCACCAACAGCCCACTGACACGTAGGCACACATAGGCACACATTTCACCCCCCAGTCACCCCCAGATCACCCCCCAGGTCACCCCCCAGGCACAGTGTCACTGATCATTTATTTTACTGATCACTAGATTTAGTGTCATCTGTGACAGTAAAAAGTTGCAGGGCAGTTAGGTTTAGGCCCCTGTAGGTCCAGGTTAGCCCCCTAACCCCCCCTAATAAAGGTTTAACCCCTTGATCGCCCCCCAGGTAACCCTTTCACCCCCTAACTACAGCGTCACTAAGCAATCGTTTTTCCGATCGCTGTATTCGTGTCGCTGGTGCCCTAGATAGCCAGTTATTTTTAGGTTCGCCGCAGGTTTTTATAGCGTCAGATACCCCCATATATTATTTTAACCCCCTGATTGCCCCTAGAGTTAACCCTTTCACCAGTGATCACCGTATAAGCATCACTGGTGACACTGGTTAGCCAGTTAGTTATTTAGTTTTTTAGGTTACCCGTCAGATTTTTATATAGCGTCAGGTACCCCCATATTTAACCTAATAAAGGTTTTAACCCCCTGATTGCCCCTAGTTAACCCTTTCACCAGTAATCACCATATAAAGGTTACGGGTGACGCTGGTTGGTTAGTTGCTTTTTATAGCATCAGGGCACCCGCCGTATATAACCCAATAAAGGTTTAACCCCCTGATCGCCTGGCGGGTGATATCAATTAGGTTTTAGCGCCAGAGAGGGTCTGCGTCGCCCCAGGCAGCGTTAGGTTAGTGCCAGTAACGCTAACACACACGCGCAAAGCATACACCTCCCTTAGTGGTATAGTATCTGAACAGATCAATATCTGATCTATACTAGCGTCCCCAGCGGTTTAGGAATCCCAAAAACGGTGTGTTGGCGGGATCATCCCAGATACCTGCTAGCACCTGCGTTTGGCCCCTCCGCCCAGCCCAGCCCACCCAAGTGCAGTATCGATCGATCACTGTCACTTACCAAACACAAAACACATAACTGCAGCGTTCGCAGAGACAGTCCTGATCCCTGCGATCGCTAAGTTTTTTTTGAAGCGTTTGATACATTTGCTGACAGTCAGGTGCTTTTTTACCTGTGAATCTTACTAGTGTACCCCTAAATTTAGAGCCCAAAATGGCAAATCGAAGGTACACTAGTAATGAGGCCTACGAGATTCTGAGCATGACAGATAGTGAAGAGGAGGTCACGGATCTGTCAGATTCAGGCTCAGAATATCTTCCCGTAGAAGACAGTGAAGTCAGCGGCTCCACGCCAGATAGCTCTGACGACGAAGGTGAGGTCCCTGCTAAGGTCAGGCGTACCCGATCCCGATCTTCTGCTGTTGTTGAGCAGCAAGAACCGCAGGGTTCTCGTATCATGGAGCAGAGTAGTACTAGTGCCGCTATTCCTTCTGGTGAATTGGCAAGCACCAGCGGCCTAGTACAGCCTGGGCGTACATCCAGCACTGCAGTATCACTTGGTGATGTGGCGAGTCCCATAAGTGCAGTTCAAGCTGGCGAGGTGGCAAGCACAAGTAGTGTCCCGCTGCTACCAGTAAGAAGACAAAGGCAGGCCCGTCGTACCCATAGTGCCCTTCCTGCAGAATTTGCCTATCCCGATTGGGTCCCCACCACTTCTGCAGAACCCGTACTTCCCCCATTCACTGCCCAATCCGGTATTCTGGTGGAAACAGCTGATTTTAAGGCAATTGATTTTTATTTGCTGTTTTTCACGGAAGATCTCTATAGATCTATTGTGGACCAGAGTAATTTATATGCTGGTCAATTCATCGCCGCTAGTCCCCAGTTGCCTTCCATTGCAAAGATTGGAAACCAATTACGGTTTCCGAATTTAAAACCTTTCTGGGCCTTTCCCTCAACATGGGCACACATAAATTCCCGTCATTGCGTGTTTATTGGTCCACACACCCAATTGACCACATGCCCGTGTTCTCTGCCTCCATGCCCAGGACACGATATGAGCAGATTTTGCGGTTCATGCACTTCACCGACAATGAACTTTGTCGTCCACATGGAGACCCTGAATACGACCGGCTCTACAAAATTCGGCCCCTCATAAACCACTTCTATGAACGTTTTGCAGCCTTGTTTATTCCCGATCAAGTTGTCTGCGTTGATGAGACCCTGATTAAATTTTCTGGCCGCTTGTCTTTCAAGCAGTACCTTCCCAGCAAGCGTGCCGAATATGGGGTCAAGCTCTATAAGTTCTGTGACAGGGCAACAGGCTATGTATGGAGCTTTACGGTTTATGAGGGAAAAGATAGTCAGGTTGAGCCGGTCAACTGCTCGGATTACATAGGGAGCGCTGGCAAGATAGTGTGGAATTTGGTGTCACCCTTATTCGGAAAGGGGTACCACTTGTATGTGGACAATTATTACACGATCGTGCCACTGTTTAGTCACTTGTTTGATCATCAGATTGGAGCATGTGGCACCGTGCGACCTAATCGCCGGGGCTTTCCCCAGCGGCTTGTATATGCCCATCTTAGGCTGGGGGAGAGAGCCTGCGTGAAGTGTAATAACTTGCTCGCTATGAAGTGGAGGGATAATAAGAATGTTTTCCTTCTTACCTCCCTTCATACACGACAGTCCAAATTCCTACGGCGACTGGTGTTGTGGAGAAACCCCTCTGTGTCCACGAATATAACAAAAATATGGGAGGGGTGGACCTTGGCACCATATCTAATTGACCATAAGGCGAGATGCTGGTACAAAAAAGTGTCTCTATCCTTATTCCAATTGGCTTTGCTGAACGCTCATGTGCTATACAGAGCTTCAGGCGGGACGTTATCTCTTCTAAAATTCCAGAATGAGATAGTCACAGAACTCCTGTATCCAGGCGGTTCTGCACCTCACCATCCCCTACCAAATGAGCCGGCTGCATGAGAGGCATTATCCGTATGTCCTCGAGAGTACCCCTACCCAACGAGCCCCCCAAAAAAGATGTCGTGTCTGTAGCAAGCGTGGATTTAGGCGTGATACCCGTTATTTTTGTCCACTCTGTCCTGACAATCCTGGTCTTTGCGTTGGTGAATGTTTTGAACGCTTCCACTCAAAAGTGAAGTTTTAGCATAGGGTACAGCATTTCACAGACTAGGACACACTTACACAGGGTCTCCCAAGATGCCATCGCATTTTGAGAGACCCGAACCATTACAGTTGTTGAAGTTACAAAAAAAAGTGTAAAAAAGAAAAAAAAAAAAAAAAAAAAAAAAAATATAAAAAAAAAAAAAAATAGTTGTCGTTTTATTGTTCTCTCTCTCTCTCTATTTTCTCTCTATTGTTCTGCTCTTTTTTACTGTATTCTATTCTGCAATGTTTTATCATGCTTGCTTTTCAGGTATGTAATTTTTTGTTTTCAGGTGCGCCATTCAACTGCAGCGCAGAATTATTTATCTTGACAGCAACAGCGTTTGCTCCCACGATACATAAAGTTGTGACTCCAGTGCTGTAGGAGGTGATTTCACCACCACAGTTAAAAAAAAAGAGCATATATGCCAGTGATGGCGAACCTTGGCACCTCAGATGTTTTGGAACTACATTTCCCATGATGATCAACTACACTGCAGAGTGCATGAGCATCATGGGAAATGTAGTTCCAAAACATCTGGGGTGCCAAGGTTCGCCATCACTGATATATGCCGAAGCATGGGGGCAGCAGGGTCGGAGGAGCGATTTTGCTCCTAATGCCGCATACATACGGTCGAAATTCCGACGGAGGCTTGCCCATGGAAAAGTCTGACCGTGTGTACGCAGCATAACCTTTTATGCCGTGTACATACTGTCAAAATTCCCGACGGAGGCTTGCCCGTGGAAAAGTCTGACCGTGTGTACGCGGCATAACTTTTTTGCGGGAAGATGCCCCCATGCTTCGGCATATATAAATGGTGCATGTATGCCCATCATTAGAAGTGGGTGGATGAAGGAAGGTATTCTAATGGTGGGCATACCCACCGATCAATCTCTTTTTTTCGTTCAGCCAACAGGCTGCATGAAAAAAAAGATTACAATACATGTCCAACAAGGACCAGCAACGTACTGGTATGTTGCTGGACTTTGAATGTTTATACCAGAATGATGCCTGCAGGTTTAGGTATCATCTTGGTATCATTCTTTTCTTTCATGTAAAAGCAATTCTAGCAGATAATTAGCCTCTAGACTGCTTTTACAAGCAGTGGGAGGGAATGTCCCCCCCCCCCCCGGATATAAACAGCGCCATTGGGAAATTGGGAAAGCACTTTATCACACCGATCTTGGTGTGGTCAGATGCTTTGAGGAAAGATCTAGGGTCTAACCCCCCAATTTTTTTCAAAAAAAGAGTACCTGTCACTACATATTGCTATCATAGGGGATATTTACATTCCCTGAGATAACAATAAAAATGGTAAAAAAAAAAAAAAAAATATGGAAGGAACAGTTTAAAAATAAAATAAAAAGCAAAATGAATAAAAAAAAATAAAATCACCGCTGTCCCCCCCTGCTCTTGCGCAAAGGCGAACGCAAGCGTCGGTCTAGCGTCATATGTAAACAGGAATTGCACCATGCATGTGAGGTATCACCGCAAAGGTCAGATCGAGGGCAGTAATTTTAGCAGTAGACCTCCTCTGTAAATCTAACGTGGTAACCTGTAAAGGCTTTTAAAGGCTTTTAAAAATGAATGTAGTTTGTCGCTGATGCGCGTTTGTGCGCAATTTTAAAGCATGTCGTGTTTGGTATCCATGTACTCGGCCTAAGATCATCTTTTTTATTTCATCAAACATTTGGCCAATATACTGTGTTTTAGTGCATTAAAAATAAAAAAAAGTGTGTTTTCCCCCAAAAAATGCGTTTGAAAAATCGCTGCGCAAATACTGTGTGGAAAAAAAATGCAACACCCACTATTTTAATCTGTGGGGCCTGTGCTTTAAAAAAATATATAAAGTTTGGGGGTTCAACATAATTTTCTTGCAAAAAAATATATATTTTCATGTAAACAAAAAGTGTCAGAAAGGGCTTTGTCTTCAAGTGGTTAGAAGAGTGGATGATGTGTGACATAAGTTTCCTAATGTGCATAAAATGCCAGGACAGTTCAAAACCCCCCCAAATGACCCCATTTTGGAAAGTAGACACCTCAAGCTATTTGCTGAGAGGCATGTTGAGCCCATTGAATATTTTTTTTTTGTCCCAAGTGATTGAATGACAAAAAGAAAAAAAAATAAAATGTACAAAAAGTTGTCTCTAAATGATATATTGCTCAAACATGCCATGGTTATATGTGGAATTGCACTCCAAAATACATTCTGTTGCTTCTCCTGAGTACGGGGATACCACATGTGTGAGACATTTTGGGAGCCTAGCTGCGTACAGGACCCCGAAAACCAAGCACCGCCTTCAGGATTTCTATGGGTGTAAATTTTTGATTTCACTCCTCACTGCCTATCACAGTTTCGGAGGCCATAGAATGCCCAGATGGCACAAACCCCCCCCCAAATGACCCCATTTGGAATATATCATTTAGTGACAACTTTGTGCAAAAAAAAAAAAGTTTGTCATATTCCCGCAACTTGTGGCAAAATATAAAATATTCCATGGACCCAACATGCCTCTCAGTAAATAGCTTGGGGTGTCTACTTTCCAAAATAGGGTCATTTGAGGGGGTTTTGTGCTATTTTGGCATTTTATGGCCTTCGAAACTGTGATCGGTAGTGAGGAGTGAAATCAAAAATTTGCGCCCTTAGAAATCCTGAAGGCGGTGCTTGGTTTCCGGGGTCCGGTATGTGGCTAGGCTCCTAAAAAGTCCCACACATGTGGTAAAAATATTCAATGGGCTCAACATGCCTCTCAGCAATTTCCTTGGGGTGTCTGCTTTCCAAAATGGGGTCATTTGGGGGGGTTTTGTACTGCCCTGCCATTTTAGCACCTCAAGAAAAGAGATAGGCAGTCATAAATTTAAAGCTGTGTAAACTCCAGAAAATGTACCCTAGTTTGTAAACGCTATAACTTTTGCGCAAACCAATAAATATACACTTATTGACATTTTTTTTACTAAAGACATGTGGCTGAATACATTTTGGCCTAAATGTATGACTAAAATTGAGTTTATTCGATTTTTCTTATAACAAAAAGTAGAAAATATTATTTTTTTTCAAAATTTTCGGTCTTTTTCCATTTATATCGCAAAAAATAAAAATCGCAGAGGCAATCAAATACCATTAAAAGAAATCTCTATTTGTGGGAAGAAAAGGACGGAAATTTCGTTTGGGTACAACATTGCATGTCTGCACAATTTACAGTTAAAGCAGCGCAGTGCAAAATTCTGAAAACACATCTTGTCCTTTAGCTACAAAATGGTCCGGGATTAAGTGGTTAAAAAAAATAAATAAATAAATAAATAAAAATTGAAAAAAAATCATTTTTAAAAAAATGTTCCGCTCTTTCAGCTAATGATGGGACTTACATTTTTTTTCTACTATTTCTACTTTTTAAAATATTAAGCTTTTTAACACTTTTCACAGTTACTCCAGCCACTCCAACCACACAACAGTTGCTCAAGTCACTCCACCCAGTTACTCCGCCCACTCCAGTTGTAGACTGCTGGTGGAGGCAAGAACAAGTCACACAATTTCCCCAGAAATTGTAGCTTTTCTAGTTCTTATTCTAAGGCTACTTTCACACTGAGGCGCTGGATGCGCTGGCGGTATAGCGGCGCTATTTTTAGCGCCGCTATACTGGTTTTTTTTGCCGCGATTTGCGGGCGCTAGCGGGGGTATTTTAACCCCTGCTAGCGGCCAAAAAAGGGTTCAAAACGCCCGCAATAATGCCTCTTTGCTGCGTTTTGCAGGCGTATTGGAGGCGCTACCCCATTGATTTCAATGGGCAGGGGCGCTATAGGAGCAGTATTTTTACCGCTCCTATCGCGCCTCAAAGATGCGGCTTGCAGGAGTTTTTTGACCCTCCTGCAAGCGCAACGCTCCAGTGTGAAAGCCCTCGGGCTTTCACATTGGATACAATTGAGCGGCTTTTTTGAGGCGCATTGCAGGCGCTATTTTTAGCGCAATAGCGCCTGCAAAGCGCCTCAGTGTGAAAGGGGCCTTATTATAGCCAAATTTTACCACCCTAACTCCTCCCACAGTTTTTACACTACATAGACAAGTAATATACCGAAATGTGCTGATTGTTCCCGAATGGTGTGCTATTACTTTGTGGAACGTTTCGCCGAATCGTTCACGAAATATCGCCGTTTTTGCGGCGAAATTTGTCCCATAGGAATGAATGGCAAAACTAGAGTGTGAGCTGACAAAATCTGAAAAATCAGGACATGATTTCTAACCTGCCACCACTCCCTCATTTTTAAACCCACCTACACAAATTTTATATCAAAACGTTCAGCTATCCCTGCTGCCACTACACGTGTCCACGGCTAAGCCATAGTCCTTACAGTTTTCACGGTATGATGATTTGTTTGCAACTCACGCCACCCATTGACATTCATTGAAACTCCCCTATAGCCTATATTCTAAACTACGACTGTGCCTTCAATTTTAATATTTCAGAGACATACTATATATCAAAATGTAGGTCTGGGTCTTGTGATTCTCACAATATAAAGCTCTTCGATGTAGGATTTATAGTTTTAGAAACGACCATTTGAAGAATGGCAAGAATTCAGGAGAGTCTGAAAATACTGTGTGACCTGTGGTTAGAGCCTGCATAAACAAACATTGGTTTCCTTGGCCACGCTGAGGGAATTATAGCTCCTCCCACACAGCTCTGAGGGGAGTTTCTGTATCACAAATTGTTGTAACATGGAGGTTGGCTGTGTTGTCTTTCCCTCAGGACAAGGGATGAGCCGAACACCCCCCGTTCGGTTCGCACCAGAACCTTCGAACGGACCGACCGTTCGCAGGAACTTTAGAACCCTATTAAATACAATGGACGTGAACGTTCGAAATCTAAAGTGCTAATTATAACGCCTAATATGCATGTTATTGTCCTAAAAAGGGTTTGGGGACCCGGGTCCTGCCTGAGGGGACATGTATCAATGTAAAAATAATCTTTTAAAACAGTCGTTTTTTCGGGAGTAGTGATTTTAATGATGCATAAAGTGAAAAAAAATTGTGAAATACTCCTTTAAATATCGTACCTGGGGGGAGTCTCAAGTATGCCGGTGAAGTGGCACGTGTTTCCCTTGTTTAGAACTGTCCCTGCACAAAACATTTCTAAAGGAAAAAAAGCCATTTAAAACTGCTTGCGGCTTTAATGTAATGTCTGGTCCTGGCAATATGGATGAAAATCATTGAGAAAAATGGCATGGCCACCCCATCACCCACCCCTACCCTTTGGGTCTTGTATGGATATTAACGGGAACCCCGGACCCAAAATAAAAAAAGGCCCTATATACTCTGAACAGCAGTATACAGGCGGTGCAAAAAAGACACGGACTGTAGGTTTGTTCTTAAGTACAATCTGTTTGTAATTCGGATCAAGTACATTTTTTAAGTGTAGCTCCAGCCAAAAAATCTATTTTTAAGCTTTTTGGAGAACATAGGGAAGGGTTATCAGCCCTGTAACATTTGTTTTGCTGTCTGTGCACCTGTTCAGAACATTTCACCTTACTTTCCATCCCAATAACAAATGTTTTTGGAAAATTAGTTTTTTTTATTGAAACAAGGATTGGTGATAAAGCATCAGTAGAGAGGAGACACCTTTTTCACATATTAACTCTTACAGGAGAGAATTTCCCTTCCTAGGGGTAGATTTCCTCTCACTTCCTGTTGTCTCCTTCCGTTTGCAAGTAGGAGTCGTTTGTAAGTTGGATGTTTGAAAGTAGGGGCCTGCCGTAGATACTCTGCAGAAATTTGGCCCTTAGGTGTTGGTGTTGCCACAACACTGTAAGCCCTCACAGTTACTCTTGGTGGGCGCTGGAACGCCCTGCTGTCAACTATTATATCAGGAATTGTATTTACATGCCACTGTTGAACAGTGGTAGGAATAATTGGGCCTTTGGTGGTGGTGCTGGTGCTACAACACTGTAAGCCCTCACAGTTACTCTTGGTGGGTGCAGGAATGGGCCCTGCTGTGAAATATTAGATCAAGAATTGTAATTGCATGCCCCTGTTGAACAGGGGCTGAAAAATTGGGCCTTAGGCACTGGTGCTGGTGCCACAACACTGCAACCCCTCACAGATACTGTACTTAGAGCGCAGCAATGGGCCCTGCTGCAAAGTATTGCATCAAAAATGTAGGCTTTAGGTGAATGCTATGCAAAGCACACAGTAGTACACTAAGTGAAACACTGACTGTCTGCAGCTAGCACAATCCTCGGCCTGCCTGTCACAGTATAGAGAATAACTGTATCCAGGTGAGCTTTAGGTGATCACTATGCAAAGGGCACAGTAGTACACTAAGGCCCCTTTCACACTGGGGCGGTTTGCAGGCGCTATTGTGCTAAAAATAGCGCCTGCAAACCGAGCCTAAACAGCGGCTGCTGTCTCTCCAATGTGAAAGCCCGAGGGCTTTCACACTGGAGCGGTGCGCTAACAGGACGTGAAAAAAAGTCCTGCTAGCCGCATCTTTGGAGTGGTGAGAGGAGCGGTGTGTTTACCACTCCTACACCGCTCCTTCCCATTGAAAGCAATTGGAAGCCACGGTAATACCGCCGGCAATGCGCCTCTACAGAGGCGCATTGCCGGCGGTATTAACCCTTTTTTGGCCGCTAGCGGGGGTTAAAACCGCACCACTAGCGGCCGAATACCTCCGCAATTCCGACGGTATAGCATCACCGCACCCACCGCCCCAGTGTGAAACCAGCCTCAGTGAAACACTGAGGCTGGTTTCACACTGGGGCGGTGGGTGCAGTGGCGGTATAGTGCCACTATTTTTAGCGGCACTATACCGTCGGAATTGAGGAGGTATTCGGCCGCTAGCGGCCGAAAAAGTGTTAATACCGCCGGCAATGCGCCTCTGTAGAGGCGCATTGCCGGCGGTATTACCGTGGTTTCCCATTGCTTTCAATGGGAAGGAGCGGTGTAGGAGCGGTAAACACACCGCTCCTCTCACCGCTCCAAAGATGCGGCTAGCAGGACTTTTTTTCACGTCCTGTTAGCGCACCGCTCCAGTGTGAAAGCCCTCGGGGCTTTCACACTGGAGACAATGGAGCAGCTTTTTAAGGGTGGATTGCAGGCGCTATTTTTAACGCTATAGCACCTGCAATACGCCCTCAGTGTGAAAGGGGTCTTAGGGAGGAGGAGAACGCTGGAGCTGGCTGGCTGGCCCCCTTCTCCCCCTCCCCCACACTGCAAGAGTGGACTTCTGTACTTTCTTGGGCTGGGATAAGAAATCGCATCCTTTGCTGTGTATTCTTATATAGTGATACCCCCAACTTAGGAGAGCCGCTGATATTGTTTCGGGCCCTGTACACAGCACTGCCAACCCCCGGCAATCTACTCGACCCTCCCCTGGCACAGCTAGTCTGGGGAATGATAGACTGGTAATGTCTCTGCGATCATCTATGACTCAGCCCCACAATAAAGCAAACAGTAATAAAGTGTAGTAATTGACACTGATACCGGAGTACTTAACTATAGCAACTTTACTTTTGTATAAAAGTTAGGTAGAAGTACAGTACATAATAACACATGCAGAGCCCTGCAATATTAGTGACACTTAGTAATACTGTATAAAATATACTAGCACACCACGCTGCAGCTATCCTCCCCGTGAGCAATATGGCGCCCAATAATGTTCTACGCTACCCAGTCAGGCCTGACTTAAAGTAAGTTATAGTCTTAAGGTGAAGAATCTTCGCATGCAAGGAAAACGGTGGTGCACATCAGGAACAATAATTGTAATCCAACGGGACAGTGTCTCACCAAAGTAACAACTCCCAGGAGACTATCAAACTCAGTTCTGGAAATAGTCTCCTGCTAGGACAGTTGATATAGCACTAAGGGCCAAGGCAGTCAGTAGGCCTAAACAAAGTACTTGGCTATAACTTTGAGCAAGTGCTCTCTCACCACACCGGACTTAGTCCCTGTCCGTAACTTCCACCGCTGTGTATCCTCACACAGGGTCTGTGATAGCCGGGTCTTCGGTCCTCCTGATGTCAGTGAGAAACGAATGGAGATCAGGTGCCCCACAGGCTCCGCAGTGGAGTGGAAGGCTCTTTGGAAGTGCGCAAGGCCCAGGCTTCAGGCCTCGCACCAGCAGCAAGTCCGCACAGGGGATCCTCTTGCTAGAAGGGCGGCATCCAAAGAGGCTGAGCTCCGCCTCCACTTCACCTTTATAGCCCACCCCATGAGTCTCTGCGGTTGGCAATGCACCTTGGGTGCTGAACGGTGTTCTGGGTATCGCAGTCCTGGATCCTTAAAGGAGATTCCTGCTACACTTATATTCTTGAACATGTTTGGAATTAGTGTGACATTTTAGGTGCTACATAGATGTAATCCACATACACATTATACCTTCTAAAAATCATTCTTTTTAGAAGATATAATGTGTATGTGGATTACATTTTATGTAGCACCTAAAATGGCACACAAATTCCTAACCTGTTCAAGAATTTTACTTTCACTTTCAATAAACCTGCAGTGAAAAGTACAGAGCAGGTTCACATGACCAGTGTACTCGAGATACCTCCCCACACCTTACCCCTACCAGTTTACCCCTCTTAACCACTATCTTAACTTATCCAATCTATAGTAATTTAGACCACACCGGAGTTGGAGTATAAAATGGCCACAACAGCCTTTTTATTAAAACCATATCATGTAAAGAACTCCAATATAAAATATATATTTTCAATAACTTTATTAACACAATTTTACCATTATAACTCCCAGTCTGTTGGTCTCTGACGGCACCCCAAAACTTTTGAACCCCTTTTTACACCAATACACTGCGGTACAAAATTTTTGAACCATACCAGGCCTCCAGCCGTATAACAGCTCGGAGACAACCCCTTCCCGCAGTGCAACCATACCCGTACTCCAGCGGACACCATTCCACTGGAATACACCAGAGGGGCACATACCACCGATGAGCCCCCACCACTTTAATACCATCTGTTTTCTGCCACCGTCAAAGACCAAAGACACCGCCAACACACAGCTGTTATGACGACCTTCTCCTTCACAACCTGAAAGACAAGAAAACAATAGCCAGAAAAACACCAAAACAGCAGGGAGGGTGGGTGGGAAAAACTTCCTCTCCTTTCTGTCCCCACACAAAATGATGCCGAGTGCACCCGCCTCCAGCTATTTAAAGTGCCCCTCCCCTCACATTAAAATTCACCTCTGCCTCCACCCACTCACTTCTTCACCAAATGTTAACCCCGTCCTGTCTGTACTCTCCACCTCGTCATGCATGGCCCTTCATTATATTCTTTTTTGTCTCTTCATTCCGGGCCTCCCTTGACCAGTGTACTCGAGATACCTCCCCACACCTTACCCCTACCAGTTTACCCCTCTTAACCACTATCTTAACTTATCCAATCTATAGTAATTTAGACCACACCGGAGTTGGAGTATAAAATGGCCACAACAGCCTTTTTATTAAAACCATATCATGTAAAGAACTCCAATATAAAATATATATTTTCAATAACTTTATTCACACAATTTTACCATTATAACTCCCAGTCTGTTGGTCTCTGACGGCACCCCAAAACTTTTGAACCCCTTTTTACACCAATACACTGCGGTACAAAATTTTTGAACCATACCAGGCCTCCAGCCGTATAACAGCTCGGAGACAACCTCTTCCCGCAGTGCAACCATACCCGTACTCCAGCGGACACCATTCCACTGGAATACACCAGAGGGGCACATACCACCGATGAGCCCCCACCACTTTAATACCATCTGTTTTCTGCCACCATCAAAGACCAAAGACACCGCCACAGCCTGCAAAGGGTAACCCCTTACCCTTAAGGGCCCCTCCACACCCGCAGGGCACACTGGATCCCATCCTGACTCCCCAATGCCCACAAATCCATCCCATGTCAGAAAGATGCACACATCCCTCCGTAAATATATGCCCACATTAACCTCCAACTCCATGTGCCTACCACCAGCCCCCCGTTATTGGCAACCAACCTAACCACCAGTTCGTTAAACTTGATTCCCGCCTTGTTAATCTGCGCCACTGATCTCGCCCTCCGCCACGAGGTGTACTTCATAACATCGGACTATACTACCAACATCCCCAGGAAGACCTCTCTAAGAAATCCGACGTTATGGCCGAGAACAGAGCCCCAATGGCTCTGATCCCCAAGTCATCCTCCCCCCACATGTTGTACCCAAACGACCTGTTGTCTATCCAACCGGGCGTACCGATCCACTCCTGGCACCACCCTACTCCACTCTATGCCCGTGAAGCCTATTCCTCCCAACGCAAGCCTCCATCCTGGGTATCCCCAACAGCCTGCCCGCCTGTCATGTATCTGCCCTCCTTTTTCCCCCAAAAGACATATGAATGCCCTATCATCCAGATGAGGCGTGTAGAACCTCCATCTGAACTGAAAATACCACAACACAATTCAAAAACCCCAGAAAATTACCCCATCATTGCCAATAACCTCACTTGCGCACCCCTTCACTTCCCACATATTTCCACTCACATCCGCTAATAAATGGGGGGCGTACTTAAGAACAAAACCACCTGGACTCCCATCTCACGATCCATTTTACCGCCGCCAAATCCAACCCGCCCCGGGCAGCCCCAGTGGCCGCCCCGATGCGGAAGGAGTGTGAAGCGATATGCTTGCAGTTGTTCCCAACCGCCCACAGGCCTTTCCGGAAACCCAGCCATGCATTAAAAACGTACTAGAAAACGATCCATCCTCATGCACCAAAAAAGCCCACCCCCCGGCCGTCCTAACTTCCAGAACTTCTTACACCACCCTCACTGAACAGTCCTGATCCCCGGGCAATGAAGACAGCTGTACCATCACCCCTCACACAGGGAGGGTGGCCCATTTGATCCATCTGTAACCTCCTGAACCGCAAACTCACCCTTCCGCCCGATAACTCCACGTCCTGTTCCAGTAACCCCTCCGTCCTCTGTTTTTGACAGGCCCACAAACTCCCCCACCCTAAATGCAACAAAAAACGCTGTATAGAACAACTTAACCCCTTAACAGATGAACACACCCCGGCCAATGCCCCTCAAATCACTTGAGAAAGAGAAACAGAAAAACAGGCCTACCTGCATTCCTATGAGGGTGATCCTTTTGACACCCCTTTACCGCCTCCCTTACCCAGAAAACCGTAGTGAAATCTGCATGCCCTGGAGTTCGAATAGAAAACGCCAAGCCTGCCCGCTTCTTCTCGATCCCTGCCACCGAACCCCTTGCCTCCATGCACCGAGTTACTAAGTAAACTACCAGCAACTCCGTCTCAGACACATCCCGCTAAGCATCTACTAGCCGTCTGAATGCAGCCCATTCCCTCCAGATTATTTGTATATGCCACCCATGTCGACCCACTTCCTTACTTCCCAATCCGGAAAACGGGGACAGTGAAACAGCTAAAGTGTAGTCTAACCCCGGGATATGCCTAGCATAGAGAAAACATTCACTTGTAAGCACTCCAGTCGATGACTTGCACCACCCCCAAATCGTCACTGTGCAATCTAAACTTCATGTCCTTACTCATTGCCTCCCACAGTTCTGTAGCCAATACCGCCGGAAACAGGTCCAGCAATACCAGGTGATGACTAAGCCCCTCTTCCCCCAAAGACTTAGTCCATGCCTCTGCACTCCATTACCCCTGGCAAATGCCCCAAAAAAAACCCAGTGAACTTTGCATCATCAGTTCCCCATCCTAAATCCAAAATTGGTCACCGGGTCCCACATCCACCCCCATTGCCCGTTGTAAGTTTCCAAGAACGTGTGCCCCACCTTCAAAACATCCCTAAGCTCCTCATAGAGTCAAATAAAATGCGTATTGGCCCGCACCCCCACTGCCGCAGCCGACCATCCTTTAACAAAAAACCCACCCATGGGAACAATTTCCCAGGAATTGGATCGCCTGCCCCGTCACGGACCACCCTTTAACAAAAGGAAGCTAAATTGTCAGACATGGCGCCTGGGAAGGAGCTTACCATGGGCAGACACAGATTCACATAAAATTCCCCCCCAGCAGCACCCCAACCGCCAAAACTGTCCGGATGAAACGGCAGCCGCCGGAATGCCGACTCAACGTCCGCCTTTGCATGAGTGCCCCCCACTGTGCCCACTTCATGACCTATCAAGGAATTAACTCACCCCCTGTTTGAGAACAAGAGATAGTGAATAAGCAGAAGCTTGATCGATTCCTTCTTAACCACCACCCCCATCGGTGACACCACCAGATACACGATTGGGCTCTCCCGAAATGGCCCCCCCATACGATCTAAAGCCACCTTTTTAGCCAATGTTTTCTGAAACCACCCCCGGACTAACCAGTGAGGACCCCAAAATTTGCGCCAAGGGCGGCACGACCTCTTTAGCGAACGCACTTTTAAAAAACCTTCCTAGAAACCCGCTCTCAGCAACTCTGCCGACGCCCTAAACAAATATCTACTTCGAAAAAAAAAACAAAACGCATCCTTACCTCCTGCACCGGTGTCATCCTTCTTGAAGCAAAATCCCGGGGACGCTTTCCGTCTTTTGAAGCACCGAGACAAGGGGTGCGTCCCCCCGCATCCAGCATTCCTGTTAAAACGACAGGACCCCACCCAACTTGCCAGATACCTTGTTAAACTGACAGTACACCCCCACCATGTTTCTCGTTCAGTGGTACAGAGTCATTTGTCCCCCCCCGACCGACCCCCTTGAAAATTGGCTTGGTGTCCCAGCCGAGGACATCAAACGCAGCCAAAGGCTGATATCCTTATGCACCCAACACAGCATCTGACGAACTGCCCCCCGCTGCCGACTGTTCGTAATAACGCAGTAAAGCAGTCCCAACATAACCCCCTAGGCCTCTCCCAGCGCATCCATATAACAGCACAGTGCCGACCAATGTTCCCGGGTTTACTCACCTAACACGCTGGCCAAGCTGGCGAATGGCTGCAGCCTCTTGCCAAACCTCCTTGGGACCAATCGACACCTCCTCATCCCCTCATCTTCCTTTCCGGAATCGTCCGGCCTACCTTTTTTCCAAATAATTTTTTTCTAGGGGCAGTAATAAGAAAATCTCGACATACTCACCTTTCCAATTTTGTCTCTCACCCCTTGGTCAGGTGAGCCCCCCAAGGGGCCCTTCAAAGCAAACGCAAACCTCACACTTAGCGGCATCGGCGATACGTACTCTAACCGCTATGGCCACCACAGCAGGATCCCCTGCGTTCACCCCCACGGCCATACTCACCTGATCACCTCCAACAATGTTCCGTCACGGGCCCCGTAGTGAACACGGGTGCCACCACCTTAACCGACCCCTTTACCTGCCCGCCTACCCACAGCGCATCCTGCGGGGGACCCCCTTCACCCACGAACATCGCTGCACCAAATCCCTCAATAATCTGCAATAGGGCCACTGCCCCGGGAGAGGCAGGCTGGTTGCCCGCCACCCCCGCCACAGCATCCCTGACCCCCGGCGTGGCCCCCACACCGTTGGCAACGCCCCCCAACCCCACACCCAACAACTCACACAGTGCATTCGTCAAATCAACAGGAGAAATGATAGTGGTAGACTTACCGGGCTGACAGGGCACGTCCCCCCCCCCCCACAGCCGCAGATCTCGCCTCCCCTTGTGCTGCGACCCCTCTGCGATCCTCCTCTACCGATCCGAACAGCTTCCCTTCCGACCTCCGCTCCCAGGCTGGAAGCATGGCGTGATGAGCCCCCAGGCGAAACTTACCTGGAGGCCGCGACTCCCCTTGGCGCCGAATTGAAGTCCCCTCCTGGGGATCCACCACCACCTCCCTGCAACGCCTGCGCCCTCTTGACGAGCCCCGGGTAGGCCGCGACACCTGATCACTGCTGTTCTGCACGTCCCTCAGCCCACTGCTTCACCCGATACCGCCAGCCTCGTCTGGTAGAGGCCCTGCGGACGTGGCACCGCTTCTCCCCCGCTAAACCTCCCCTTCCCTGCCGCCTGCACAGAAGGGGGGGTCCCACTTTCTGAGGTCCTCCGCTGCGAGGGCGAAGCACGGGCGCCATTACAGTCCGTAGCCCCGCCCCCTGCCATTGCCGCGTGTACCGTCCGGCTCACCCCACGGCTGAAGCAGGCGCACGCTTTTCCAGGGGTGGGCCGACGAGTCAGCCTGTGGGCTACTGGTGTGGCAAATTTTTTATTTATTTTTGGGGGGGGCAGCCGCGAATCACGGGGGGGGGGGTGCCGCGAATCGCGGGGGGGGGGGTGCCGCGAACCGCGGGGGGGGGGGGGTGACGCGAATCGCGGGAGGGGGGGTGTGCCGCGAATCCCGGGGGGGGGTGCCGTGAATCACGGGAGGGGGGGGCGCGTCTGCTGAGGCCCCAGGCCAAATCGGGCCCCAAACAGACGTCCTGTTATGATGGCCCTGAATGAGGGCACTAACCTGGTCTCCCAGACAGTCTGGCCCCTTCGTCGCCGCAGCCGCCCGCAACCGAGCGAGGATCAAAGCCACGTCCGCCATTTTGTCTAAGGAGAGAAGTGAAAAAACTTCCTCTCCTTTCTGTCCCCACACAAAATGATGCCGAGTGCACCCGCCTCCAGCTATTTAAAGTGCCCCTCCCCTCACATTAAAATTCACCTCTGCCTCCACCCACTCACTTCTTCACCAAATGTTAACCCCGTCCTGTCTGTACTCTCCACCTCGTCATGCATGGCCCTTCATTATATTCTTTTTTGTCTCTTCATTCCGGGCCTCCCTTCACAGTATGCAGAGCAGTGGAGACTTACAGTAAGTAGAAGTGGATCCGGTCTCCCTTCCATGCTGTATACAATCTTCACTCTGCCCTGGAGGAGGTCTCTGCTGTGTGCTCGGCGGGACGGGACCCAATCATCGAATCTGTAGTGTGAGGTTCTTCCTTCCCCGCAGGGACTGTACCAGCTCCGATCTGGGGTAGGGGGGGACTCAGGAACTCAAGAAGGGAGCCTGGAAATGGGAGTATCTGCTGCCACAGAGCAACGAGCAGGGGCTGGCAATAGGGGCATACAAGTGATACAACTAGACTATATGGGCAGATTTTCCTGCTCACAACCTGGCGCTCCCTCCAACCCCCCTGTACCGCCCCTGCTTGCAGCCATCCAGCTCCCAGCCCGAGCCAGTGAGTTACACCCCCCTCTGCCTGCCTCTGAAGACTCAGTGTGCGGGAGTTGTAGTTTCCGGCTGCTGCGCACCACTGCTCAGTTCTCTCCACCCATCGCCACCAGGAACTTGAGCACGGTCTGGACTATAACTCCCAGAATGCAGGACGGGAGCAACACAGCCAATCGGCGGTCGCCACGATCGACCTCCTGCTGCCTGCATAAAAAAAAATTAAAATATGCCAGCAGACAGCGGCCGTTTTGAGTATAAGTTCGGTGGCCTAGGGGGAAATTTCCACTCTGCCCCCCCCCCCGGGTTTGACACCAATAAGAGCCACACCTCTGCCCTACTGTAACCTGTTCACATAGGCATTGTATGTGCCTTGCTGTGTTCAGAGATTATAGTCCTCACTGTTGAATGTTTAATATTGATATGTGATTGCATTTAGTTATTGATAACATTCCTATAAGAGATATCATTCTAAGCTGTAAACTTGTGTTGATTTTCCAACTGTCTCCATTTTATTAAGTAAACAAGTTAATTGGTTTTAATCAATTCTGGTGTACCTTCTTCATTGCTATCATTTCAGAAAGGGAAAATGTCTGAACCCAGGGTGTCAGAGGGCTTGCAGGGTCAGGGCAACAATGAGGTACTGATTTAACCAGCGACCCTCACGAGGGCAGCGCTACACTTTCAAGAAAGTTACACAGCCAAGTGAAGAATAGTCCCACTCGCAGAGTCGCAGAGCTGCCATTGTCCATTAGGTGACGAAATAGAGATCCTGCACATTTTGCTAGCAAAAAAAGCCCCTGGGTGTGCTGATTGTGCTTGGGCATTAGGGTGTGCCCAGCCACCCTGTGCGCACACCTATTTTATTTATATATCTATATTATATTCAGTGGGGATCGAACGTTTGGGCACCCCAGGTAAAAATGTGTATTAATGTGCATAACGAAGCCAAGGAAAGATGGAAAAATCTCCAAATGGCATCAAATTACAGATTAGACATTCTTATAATATGTCAAAAAAAGTTAGATTTTATTTCCATCATTTACACTTTCAAAATTACAGAAAACAAAAAAATGGCGTCTGCAAAAGTTTGGGCACCCTGCAGAATTTATAGCATGCACTGCCCCCTTTGCAAAGCTGAGACCTGCCAGTGTCATGAATTGTTCTCAATTATCGTTTGGAAAGACCAGGTCATGTCAATCTCAAAGGTTTTAAATGGCCAGACTTATCTGACCTTGCCCCAACAATCAGCACCATGGGTTCTTCTAAGCAGTTGTCTAGAAAACTGAAACTGAAAATAGTTGACGCTCACAAAGCTGGAGAAGACTATAAGAAGATAGCAAAGCGTTTTCAGATGTCAATATCCTCTGTTTGGAATATAATTAAGAAATGGCAGTCATCAGGAACAGTGGAAGTTAAAGCCAGATCTGGAAGACCAAGAAAAATATCAGACAGAACAGCTCGCAGGATTGTGAGAAAAGCAATTCAAAACCCACGTTTGACTGCATGATCCCTCCAGAAAGATCTGGCAGACACTGGAGTTGTGGTACACTATTCCACTATAAAGAGATACTTGTACAAATATGGTCTTCATGGAAGAGTCATCAGAAAAAAACCTCTTCTACATCCTCACCACAAAAATCAGCATTTGAACTTTGCAAATGAACATATAGACAAGCCTGAGGCATTTTGGAAACAAGTTCTGTGGACCAATGAGGTAAAAATATAACTTTTTGGCCGGAATGAGCAAAGGTACGTTTGGAGAAGAAAGGGCACAGAATTTAATGAAAAGAACCTCTGTCCAACTGTTAAGCATGGGGGTGGATCAATCCTGCTTTGGGGTTGTATTGCAGTCAGTGGCACAGGGAACATTTCACGAGTAGAAGGAAAAATGGATTCAATAAAATTTCAGCAAATTTTGGATGGTAACTTGATGCCATCTGTGAAAAAGCTGAAGTTAAAGAGAGGATGGCTTCTACAAATGGATAATGATCCTAAACACACCTCAAAATCCACGGGGGATTACATCAAGAGGCGTAAACTGAAGGTTTTGCCATGGCCTTCACAATCTCCTGACCTCAACATTATTGAAAACCTATGGATAGACCTTAAAAGAGCAGTGCGTGACAGACAGCCCAGAAATCTCAAAGAACTGGAAGAATTTTGTAAGGAAGAATGGGCAAAGATACTTCAAACAAGAATTGAAAGACTCTTGGCTGGCTACAAAAAGCGTTTACAAGCTGTGATACTTGCCAAAGGGGGCAGTACAAGATATTAACTCTGCAGGGTGCCCAAACTTTTGCAGACACCATTTTTTTGTTTTCTGTAATTTTGAAAGTGTAAATGATGGAAATAAAATCTAACTTTTTTTGACATATTATAAGAATGTCTAATCTGTAATTTGATGCCATTTGGAGATTAATACACATTTTTACCTGGGGTGCCCAAACTTTCGATCCCCACTGTATATATATGTATGCACTTTTAAATCTGGTGAGGACACCAGTGATGCATAGTTCCCAGCTGCCCAGCAGGTGGTGCTGTCATTTTGGGCCGGGGTTGAACCATCACTGCAGTGCCGTACCCTTTGTGACCTCTCGCAGCGGTTGCACGGCGGGGCGGGAAACCCGCCGTGCTTGCTGGGAGAGGGTATAAAGTGGGCGGACATCTTCGCCATGAGGTGGAGTCCCAGGCACCTTCAGCCTGAGAAGATGAAAAAGGGAACGGCGCCCTCTAAATGCAGCAAGTAAAAACAGTTTTTAATTAAAGGGTTAAAATACACTCACATTTGAGCAGTGGTAATCGAGCGTGTCAGGGGTTGACAGGAACTTCATCCGCAGATCCTCAGGGGTGATGGTGGTTTCACAGGCAGTTGGGCTGGAGTCCTCGATCCTGTGTCTCTTCCTGCACTGGATGTTGAGCAGCGCCGGCCGGAAACTTCGATCTGGACTGTGTGTGCTCCGTGGGGTCCTGGGGTCATCACTTCCGGGTCAGAGGTATGCGGGAGGTGCTTCGCGTTCAGGACATGCGTGTCTCTTCATCAGGCTAGTATGGCGGCCATCTTTGGTGTGGTAATTTGTACCAGAGTGAGGATAGGTGGGCGGGTTTGTCTTGTATTTTTGGCAACCATGGTAACCGCGCAAGCTGGGGCATGCTGTGTGCGGCGGGGATCATACTGGGCTGATAGGTCGTGACACTCCAGGGAGGCAATGGCACAGGATGAGCCCAAGAAAATATACACATATATAGAGAATAGCTTAGGCTGTGTATTTCGTGTGTTATTAAGAATTATACATAGTAGACTGTATACTATAAATTATACTACATAAAACAAAACAAACTATAAACTATATTCTGGTTCTATATTGATACTTACGGCCAAATACTGGGAATTTAACCACTTAAGCCCCGGACCATTTCGGGCCATTAGGACCAAGCCTGTTTTTGGGATTCGGCACTGCGCTGCTTTAACTGTAAATTGTGCGGACATGCAATGTTGTACCCAAATGAAATTTGCGTCCTTTTCTTCCCACAAATAGAGCTTTCTTTTAATGGTATTTGATTGCCTCTGCGATTTTTATTTTTTGCGATATAAATGGAAAAAGAACGAAAATTTTGAAAAAAAAAGATATTTTCTACTTTTTGTTATAAGAAAAATCGAATAAACTCAATTTTAGTCATACATTTAGGCCAAAATGTATTCAGCCACATGTCTTTAGTAAAAAAAATGACAATAAGCGTATATTTATTGGTTTGCGCAAAAGTTATAGCGTTTACAAACTAGGGTACATTTTCTGAAATTTACACAGCTTTAAATTTATGACTGCCTATCTCATTTCTTGAGGTGCTAAAATGGCAGGGCAGTACAAAACCCCCCCAAATGACCCCATTTTGGAAAGTAGACACCCCAGGGAAATTGCTGAGAGGCATGTTGAGCCCATTGAATATTTTTTTTTTTTGTCCCAAGTGATTGAATAATGACAAAAAAAAAAAAAAATTACAAAAAGTTGTCACTAAATGATATATTGCTCACACATGCCATGGTTATATGTGGAATTGCACCCCAAAATACATTCTGCTGCTTCTCCTGAGTACGGGGATACCACATGTGTGGGACTTTTTAGGAGCCTAGCCACGTACGGGACCCCGGAAACCAAGCACCGCCTTCAGGATTTCTAAGGGCGCAAATTTTTGATTTCACTCCTCACTACCTATCACAGTTTCGAAGGCCATAAAATGCCAAAATAGCACAAAACCCCCCCCAAATGACCCCATTTTGGAAAGTAGACACCCCAAGCTATTTACTGAGAGGCATGTTCAGTCCATGGAATATTTTATATTTTGCCACAAGTTGCGGGAATATGACAAACTTTTTTTTTTTTGCACAAAGTTGTCACTAAATGATATATTGCTCACACATGCCATGGGCATATGTGAAATTACACCCCAAAATACATTCTGCTGCCTCTCCTGAGTACGGGGATACCACATGTGTGGGACTTATTGGGAGCCTAGCCGCGTACGGGACCCCAAAAACCAAGCACCGCCTTCAAGGTTTCTAAGGGCATAAATTTTTGATTTCACTCCTCACTACCTATCACAGTTTTGAAGGCCATAAAATGCCAAGATGGCACAAAACCCCCCCAAATGACCCCATTTTGGAAAGTAGACACCCCAAGCTATTTGCTGAGAGGCATGTTGACCCCATTGAATATTTTTTTTTTTGTCCCAAATGATTGAATAATGACAAAAAGAAAAAAAAAATGTACAAAAAGTTGTCACTAAATGATATATTGCTCACACATGCCATGGTTATATGTGGAATTGCACCCCAAAATACATTCTGCTGCTTTTCCTGAGTACGGGGATACCACATGTGTGGGACTTTTTGGGAGCCTAGCCGCGTACAGGGCCCCAAAAACCAAGCACTGCGAACGCTGCAGTTATGTGTGTTGTGTTTGGTAAGTGACAGTGATCGATCGATACTGCACTTGGGTGGGCTGGGCTGGGCTGGGCTGGGCGGAGGGGCTAAACGCAGGCGCTAGCAGGTATCTGGGCTGATCCCGCTAACACTGCGTTTTTGGGAACCCTAAACCGCTGGGGATGCTAGTATAGATCTGATCAGATCTGATCAGATACTATACCACTAAGGGGGGTGTATGCTTTGCGCGTGGGTGTTAGCGTTACTGTCACTAACCTAACACTGCCTGGGGCGACGCAGACCCTCTCTGGCGCTAAAACCTAATTGATCTCACCCGCCGGGCGATCAGGGGGGTTAAACCTTTATTGGGTTATATACGGCGGGTGCCCTGATGCTATAAAAAGCAAACTAATCAACCAGCGTCACCCGTAACCTTTATATGGTGATCACTGGTGAAAGGGTTAACTAGGGGCAATCAGGGGGTTAAAATCTTTATTAGGTTAAATATGGGGGTACCTGACACTATATAAAAACCTGACGGGTAACCTAAATAACTAAATAACTTACTGGCTAACCAGTGACACCAGTGACGCTTATACGGCGATCACTGGTGAAAGGGTTAACTCTAGGGGCAATCAGGGGGTTAAAATAATATATGGGGGTACCTGACACTAATAAAAACCTGCGGCGAACCTAAAAAAAAATAACTGCCTATCTAAAACACCAGTGACACGAATACAGCGATCGGAAAAACAATCGCTTAGTGACGCTGAAGTTAGGGGGTGAAAGGGTTACCTGGGGGGTGATCAAGGGGTTAAACCTTTATTAGGGGGGGTTAGGGGGCTACCCTGGACCTAAAGGGGCCTAATCCTAACTGCCCTGCAACTTTTTACAATCACAGATGACACTAAATGCAGTGATCAGTAAAATAAATGATCACTGCAATCAGTGACACTGTGATTGGGGGCTTTGGGGTGACCTGGGGGGTGATCTGGGGGTGACTGGGGGGTGATTTGTGTGCCTATGTGTACCTACGTGTCAGTGGACTGTTAGTGCACTAACCTGCTTCCTCTCTGCTCGGCGCCGGGAACGGAAAGACCGCGGCGAGGGAGATGACATCACTTCCTCCAGCCTTGTTTACATCACATGGCGGAGGAAGCATTTTCATTGGCCGGGAGCGATCGCGAGGGGGGGCGGAATCGAGCGCCCCCCCCTCATGCCTGATCGCTCCCGAACACTTAACGGCCGCTCACTGCAGTGAAGGGGGGTCCGGATGGACCCCCCAACTGCACAAAGGCGATCACGTAGATCTACGTGATTCTGCCTGTCCGTGCCATTCTGCCGACGTAAATCGGCGGTGGGCGGTCGTTAAGTGGTTAATAGGAATCGTAGGGATATGATAAGAATATCTATATAGAGAAATAAAAGGTTACGTTTTTTAAAAAAAGGGGGTTTCTTTACAGAATTATACTAATAATGAAGAAGATAACGTTAAAAATAATAATAATTAAATAAAGATAAAAAAATATATATAATAAATAATAAATATAAATATAAAAATGAAAATGAAAATGGAATTAGAATGGAATTAAAATAGAATGTGATGTATGAAATATGATATAGGATCTGAAAAAATGAATCTTATGGTGCTGGGGGAATATGTATACATACACATACCAACAAAAACACAGGAGACACTACACAACCAGTCAGATTTGTGACTCAGTTTCACAACAAATTCAAAAAAATGGAAAAAATCTTTGCAAAGCACTGGTCTATTCTTAATGAAGATCCACACCTTAAGTCCGTCCTCAGTGAAAAACCCCTAGTAACTTACAGGCGGGCCAAAAACATCAAAACCCAAATAGCCCCCAGCAAACTCAAACCACTGCGCCCTACGGCTAGTGCACCATCCATGTTCTTTGACATTAAAGGCATGTACCAATGTAAAAAACGCCTCTGCCTTACCTGTTCACACGTCACACATAGACAAAAAAACTTCACCCATAATGGAAAACTATATACCAGCCCAACTGCCCGTGAAACCACCATCACCCCTGAGGATCTGCGGATGAAGTTCCTGTCAACCCCTGACACGCTCGATTACCACTGCTCAAATGTGAGTGTATTTTAACCCTTTAATTAAAAACTGTTTTTACTTGCTGCATTTAGAGGGCGCCGTTCCCTTTTTTGTCTTGTCTGTTCCAGAGCCTCTTCTAGCTTCCAATCTGAACTGGCAGCCATCTAATCAATTTCAGCAATCTCGCCCTAAACTTTTCTTCCATACATGGACATACATATTTACTACTGAACTATTAATAACTGAGCTTTCACAACTCCACCCAGTGCATTACCCCTCCCCCCTCCTTTCCTTCGTTATAGACCTCTATACAGCCCTTTCCAAAGTGCGCCATACCAAACCAAACTTTGTCTTGTTTTCATACCTTCAGCCTGAGGGCTGCTGTGCGGTTGGTGTCCAGGCGGCCTAGGCCTGGACACTTGGAGTTCGTGTTCCACCCCAGACACCTTCAGTCTGGGGTGAGGTGCTCAGCCGAAGGCCTGGGGCCCAGTGCCTTCCGCTGGGTCCCACGAGGGAGGGATTGTCCTAGGGGGGCCCGGGAGTGGGGCACCCGAATCCAGAGGCGTAAGGGACCGTAGGAGGGACTCACCCGAAGACCTGGTGCAGCAGATTGCCAGTGCCGGGTGAACCTCTGGAGACCGCCCGGAGGGATATCTCTTCCGAACAGGGGCCAAGTTCAGAGAGGAAGTTCAGTCCATGTTCAATGACCGGTGGCAGCGGTCCAACGATTCCAATCAGGTCAGTGGCAGAGACCTGCTACATAGTTGCCAACAGTCACGGATTGGCCGGGACATTCCCGGGATTCAAACCCTTTTCCCGGATTTATTTTGTCCCGGCCAATGTCCCGGCCAATCCGATTTTTCCCGTTTTCCCCGAATTTGGACGCCGCAGGCCGCCGCCGCTAGAGGTCCACGGCTGGCGGAGACAATGTCTCGGCCGGCCGCCATGTTCAAGAAGACCAAAACACGGATGTAGTACAATAGAAAATAAAGTCGCTGCGGCGCCGCCCACACCCCGCACCTCCCCGGGGGTGGGCGGCGCCGCAGCAGCTTTATCTTCTATTGTACTACATCTGTGTTTTGGCTGGCCGGCAGGCCACCCCCCCGCCCCGCCCCGCCTCGCTGCAGGTCTGTCTGTAATGGAAAGGGGCGGGGGTCGGCAGCGCCACAGCTTAATTTTTTTTTTTTTCAGCCACACTGTCGGCTCCGCCTCTATTTTGTTCCCCTTCGGGGAAGGGGAAACAATAATGGCGGCCGAGACAGGAGACGCCTGTGGTTAAGGGGGGACTCCGCTGGGGATGCCTGTGGTAAGGGGGGACTCCGCTGGGAATGCCTGTGGTAAGGGAGGACTCCGCTGGGGACGGCTGAGGTAAGGGGGGACTCCGCTGGGGACGCCTGATGTAAGGGGGGACTCCGCTGGGGACGCCTGATGTAAGGGGGGACTCCGATGGGGACGCCTGATGTAAGGGGGGACTCCGCTGGGGACGCCTGAGGTAAGGGGGGACTCCGCTGGGGACGCCTGATGTAAGGGGGGACTCCGCTGGGGACGCCTGAGGTAAGGGGGGACTCCGCTGGGGACGCCTGAGGTAAGGGGGGACTCCGCTGGGGACACTTGATGTAAGGGGGACTCCACTGGGGACGCCTGATGTAAGGGGGGACTCCGCTGGGGACGCCTGATGTAAGGGGGGACTCCGCTGGGGATGCCTGATGTAAGGGGGGACTCTGCTGGGGACGCCTGATGTAAGGGGGACTCCTCTGGGTACACCTGATGTAAGGAAGGACTCCGCTGGGTACGCCTGAGGTAAGGAGGGACTCCTCTGGGGACGCCTGATGTAAGGAGGGACTCCGCTGGGGACGCCTGATGTAAGGAGGGACTCCTCTGGGGACACTTGATGTAAGGGGGGACTCCACTGGGGACGCCTGATGTAAGGGGGGACTCCACTGGGGACGCCTGCATAGTTACCAACAGTCCCGAATTTCCCGGGACAAGCACGATTTTTGGACCCTTGTCCACAAGTGTGGAGGGGGCTCGGCTGGGGAGGCACCTGATGCAAGGACGGACTGCTGGGGAGGCACCTGATGCAAGGACGGACTGCTGGGGAGGCCATCTGGTGGCAGGCGACGTGGCAGGTAACACGCTCAGGGCTTCCACTGATTCGGCATTATGGTGAGTTGAATGATTTCATTTTATATTACAATGTAAAAATAGAAATAATGCACTTCAATCATCCTGACACCGTAACAACCATGGTGCCGGGATGATTGAAGCGCCAACAGGTGTTTTGGAGTATCCTTATCTGCCAATTTTGTTACACATTACTATTGTGGTGTAGGATCTGGCTTCTTTCTTTCTATTTCTTTCTCTCTCTTTCTCTCACCTCGGACTCTAGCCACACCCCTTTGAACCACGCCCATTTAAACCACACCCACTATCGTGCGTAAACCACGCCCATTTTTCACTCCGGCATGACATGCCTACAAACGAATGCCCCGCCCCCTGATTATAGGAAGGCTCCGCCTCAATACAAAAAAAGTGGCCCAGATGTTTTTTTTGCAATGTTGGCAACTATGCTGCTATTAGGTCTGTGGCAGGGGCCTCAACAGTTCATCCGGTCAGTGGCAGTGACCAAAACTCGCGGTCGGTGGCAGAGACCGTGTGCCAGACCTATTCGCTAGCAAAGGAATAGGAGAGTTCAGTTGTGCCTGGGCCTACTCGTACCCACACCCCCCTTATTCGTCTGTTATTGGAAGTTCAACTGATTGTGTTCACCGCATTGTACGAGAAATAAAGGAGTGTTGGACTTTCGATTGGTGTGGGGCTCTATTATTGGCAGACACATCTCCACAGAACAACTAAGGCTTCGTATGCAGTGGACAGACCCGCAGGTAATTGAACTAACTCTGGTGTACGTTTAATATACCGTGATATTTCACTGCTGCTGAGTTCACGGTTCTTCTCTGAGAAATCTGTTCTCCCCCTTGTGGCAGTTTAATATACAGTGTAGATCACTTCTCCCACTGTGAATAGAAGTGATCTACAAATGCTTTGAGAATCTCGAACGGCTTCTGTTGCTGTAATCTCGCGATACCTCGGGAGATTTCAGTATCAGAACCCCAAAGTGAAACACGAAGCACTCCACATACACTGCACATATTAACTTAATAATAAAGTTATAATCCCCCTACCCAATAAACAGACACCCCATAACTGCAAAACATTATATATATATATATATATATATATATATATATATATATATATATTGTGACAGCAGGAAGGTAAAGTCACCTGGTTGCATCCAGGGGGGTAGATATATTTCGCCCAGATTCAGGCTTTACGCCGACTTATACAACTAGGTGGAGAGTTGTATAAGCCCAGCTAAGGCTAGTGGGCTCATGGATGACTCATACCTCTAGGGAGAGTGCTGGGCGTCGTGCAGACAGGGAGTTGATGAGACCAGCTGAAGCTTGTCAGCTCATTTAGGCCTCTATAAGAACTCCCAGCTTCATTAGATGTTAGCTCATGCCTGGAACCAGACCTGTGTGGACTGTCTAGGGAGAGTGAACCCCTGTGCGGTGAGACAAAGCCTGTGTGGCTATTTGCTTGGACATTTAAAACCAGGGACTTAGGGACTAGGACAGCACTAGGCTGATCCCAGTTGTTAGTTAGGAAACCTGTATGTTTAGTCAGAGGTCAACTTGACCAGGATTTATTTTGGTTATGTTTCTTTTGCTTTGCTGTGTTTTGTCACTGTAAATAGAAAATAAACCGCACCTTTTTGATTTTGAAAACCACAACCTCCGTTTGCTGGGCCTGTTTTGTGTGGGGAGCCCATCCCGGGGGTCACACACACCCGCTGCCCGAGCTAACCCCCTCACAATATATACAGCCGATTACAGCCCTCAGGCTGTAATCGGCTTCCAAATAGCTGACCAAGGGATGCACGGGGGTGTGATCCTTGGTTATCACTGACACGCATCTCAGCCAATCAGGTTTACCGGTAACCTGATTGGCTGAAGCGACATCGAGGGCGGGACTTGGGAGAAGACATCGAGGGAGGATTGCTGACCAGAGAGAGGTAAGTGCGGGGGGGAAGCAATCTGGCGGTTTTTGAGGGGGCAAACTGGCGGCAATTGATGGGCACAGTGGTGACAATTAATGGGCACAGTGGCGACAATTGATGGGCACAGTGGCTGCGTTTGGACACAGTGAGGCTGCAATTGATGTTTTTTTTTTTTGTTCGTTTGTTTGAGCCCCCCAAAAATGTTGAGCACCAGCCGCCACTGGGTACAATCCTGTAAAAGTTAAGTTAAACTATTAAGCATTTGAGGGTATAAGATAGGAAGCAAGATGCAGGGTCAGAAAAAAAAGAGATTTGCAAAATTTTCTTACACACAAAATATGAGGCGCAGAGCGTCGTGGTGAACAGTGGACATGTCTTAAATTGCGGTAAATATTGGCTTAAAGGGGGTGTTGTTAAAGAGAGTCTGAGATGACTTGTATAGTGCAGAATGTGGTAATGTTAAATAGGGAGTGCAGAGTGTATGATGGTGAGTAATATGTAAAGGACAGGAGTGCAGAGTGTATGGAGGTGGGTAATATGTACAGGAGAGGAGTGTGGAATGTATGGCGGGGGGGTAATATGTACAGGAGAGGAGTGCGGAGTGTATGGCGGGGGGTAAGATGTACAGGAGAGGAGTGTGGAGTGTATGGCGTTGGGTAGTATGTACAGGAGAGGAGTGTGGAGTGTATAGAGGTGAGTAGTATGTACAGGAGAGGAGTGTGGAGTGTATGGCGGGGGGTAATATGTACAGAGAGAGGAGTGCGGAGTGTATGGCGGGGGGGGGGGTAAAATGTACAGGAGAGGAGTGTGGAGTGTATGGCGGGGGGGATAAAATGTACAGGAGAGGAGTGTGGAGTGTATGGCGGTGGGTAGTATGTACAGGAGAGGAGTGTGGAGTGTATGGCGGGGGGGGGGGGGTAAAATGTACAGGAGAGGAGTGTGGAGTGTATGGCGGTGGGTAGTGTGTACAGGAGAGGAGTGTGGAGTGTATGGCGGGGGGGGGTGGGGTAAAATGTACAGGAGAGGAGTGTGGAGTGTATGGCGGTGGGTAGTATGTACAGGAGAGGAGTGTGGAGTGTATGGTGGGTTAGTGATGAGCCGAACACCCCCGGGTTCGGTTCGCACCAGAACCCGCGAACGAACCGAATAGTTCGCACGAACATTAGAACCCTATTAAATACAATGGATGCGAAAGTTTGAATTCTAAAGTGCTAATTATAACGACTATTATCCATGTTATTGTCCTAAACAGAGTTTGGGAACCTGGGTTCTGCACCATGGGGACATGTATCAATGCAAAAAGAAGTTTTAAAAACGGCCGTTTTTCGGGAGCAGTCATTTTAATGATGCATAAAGTGAAAAAAAAAAAAGTCAAATATTCCTTTAAATATTGTACCTGGGGGTGTCTAAAGTATGCCTGTGAAGTGCCACGTGTTTCCCGTGTTTAGAACTGTCCCTGCACAAAATTACATTTCTAAAGGAAAAAAAAGCCATTTAAAACTGCTTGCGGCTTTAATGTAATGTCTGGTCCCGGTAATATGGATGAAAATCTTTAAGAAAAATGGCATAGCTACCCCATCACCCCCCCCCCCCCTACCCCAGCCCATTACCAGCCCCTTTGGGTCTTGTATGGATATTAAGGGGAACCCCGCACACAAAATAAAAAAGGCCCTGTATACTCTGAACAGCCGTATACAGGCGGTGCATACAAGACAGGGACTGTAGGTTTGTTCTTATGTAGAATCTGTTTGTAATTTTGAACAGGTACATTGTTTAAGTGTAGCTCCAGCCAAAAAATCTAATTTTAAGCTTTTTGGAAAACATAGGGAAGGGTTATCACCCCTGTAACATTTGTTTTGCTGTCTGTGCCCCTGTTCAGAACATTTCACCTCACTTTGCGTCCCAATGACAACTGTTTTTGAAATGTGGTGTTTTTATTGAAACAAGGATTGGTGATAAAGCATCAGTAGAGAGGAGACACCTTTCTCCCATATTAATTCTTACAGGAGAGAATTTTCCTTCCAAGGGGTAGATTTCCTCTCACTTCCTGTTGTCTTCTTCCGTTTGCAAGTAGTAGTCGTTTGTAAGTTGGATGTTTGAAAGTAGGGACCTGCCGTATATACTCTGCAGAAATTGGCCCCTTAGGTGTTGGTGTTGGCACAACACTGTAAGCACTCACAGTTACTCTTGGTGGGTGCTGGAACGCCCTGCTGTCAACTATTATATCAGGAATTGTAATAACATATAATTGTTGAACAGTGGTAGTAAAAATTGGGCCTTTGATGGTGGTGCTGGTGCCACAACACTGTAAGGCCTGACAGTTACTCTTGGTGGGCGCAGCAATGGGCCCTGCTGTGAATTATTAGATCAATAATTATAATTGCATGCCCCTGTTGAACAGGGGCTGAAAAATTGGGCCTTTGGTGGTGGTGGTGGTGGTGGTGGTGTTGACACAACACTGTAAGGCCTGACAGTTACTCTTGGTGGGTGCAGCAATGGGCCCTGCTGTGAATTATTAGATCAATAATTATAATTGCATGCCCCTGTTGAACAGGGGCTGAAAAATTGGGCCTTAGGCACTGGTGGCACAACACTGCAACCCCTCACAGATACTGTACTTGGAGCACAGCAATGAGGCCTGTTGCAAAGTATTGCATCAAAAATTGTAATTACACGCCCCTGTTAAACAGGGGCTGAAAAATTGGGCCTTAGCCACTGGTGGCGTCACCCATAAACCAAAATGATCTTCCAAGCTATCATCATTAATCGTATCATTGAGGAGGAGGAGGAGGATAGCCAGTCAACATAACAGCACAGGCACTCAGCATCAGCATCAGTCTTGAAGGGATGTGACATTTTAAAATCAATTAGTCTGTTATATCAGCATCAGGTGTGTGGTAGCTGGTGGTGATCCAAGACTGGTTCATCTTGATGAAAGTCAGTCGATCAACCGAGTCGGTGGACAGGCGCACCCTGTGATCCGTGACAAATCCTCCAGCAGCACTGAATGTGCGTTCTGAAAGAACGCTGGATGCAGGACAGGCCAGTAGCTCAATTGCATACTGTGCAAGCTCTGGCCAGTGATCCATCCTCAAGACCCAGTAAGCCAGAGGATTTTCGGTGGGGAAGGTGTCCAAGTCTGACCTTGCCCCTAGGTATTCCTGCACCATGTATATCAGACGCTGGCGAAGGTGGCTGGAACCGATCATACTTTGGCTGCGGACTAAAGAATTGTCTGAACGCATCGGTCAGACGGCCACCTTCCCCACCGCTCCTTCTTTGACTGCCCGAAGCCTCAGCAACTCGTTGTCCAGGACCAGGAGTTTGTAACCTCCCAGTCTCTGGGAACGCGTTGCACAGACCTTTCTGCAAGGCCTCCCGGAGTTGTCTCATCCTCTGCTCCCTCTGCGACGGTAACATAAGGTCCGCAACCTTACCCATGTACCGTGGATCAAGGAGAGTGGCCAGCCAGTAATGGTCCCTCTCCTTGATCCGAAGAATACGAGGATCCTTCCGCAGACTTTGCAGGATCAGGGAGGCCATGCAGCGTAGGTTAGCTGAGGCATTCAGTCCGGAGTCCTCTGGGTCACTAAGGACGACATGATCCGCAGCCACCTCCTCCCAGCCACGTACAAGTCCACTGGTTTCTTGGGACTGTAAATCATCCCTAAAAGACTGCTGCTGATGATGCTGAGTGCCAGCCTCCACCTCCATGCTGACACAATCCTCCTCCTCCTCCTCCTCCTCTTTCTGTGCGATGGGTGGGACAGAAGGAACACTGTCTGGGTAAAGGGGGCCTTGAGAGGCAAGGAAGTCCTCCTCTTCCTGCCTCTGTTCTGCCTCAAGTGCCCTGTCCATTATTCCATGCAGCGTGTGCTCCAACAGGTGGACAAGAGGTACAGTGTCACTGATGCATGCACTGTCACTGCTCACCATCCTCGTGGCCTCCTCAAATGGTGCCAGGACAGTGCATGCATCCCTGATCATGCCCCACTGGCGTGGTGAAAAAAACCCGAGCTCCCCTGACCCTGTCCTGGTGCCGTAGTCGCACAGGTACTCATTGATGGCCCTCTGCTGCGTGTGCAGCCGCTGCAGCATGGCCAACGTTGAGTTCCACCTGGTGGGCATGTCACATATAAGGCGGTTCTTGGGCAGGTTCAACTCCTTTTGCAGCTCAGCCAGGCGAGCACTGGCATTATAAGATCTGCGGAAATGCACACAGACTTTTCTGGCCTGCCTCAGGACATCCTGTAAGCCCGGGTACCTGCCCAAGAACCGCTGCACCACCAGGTTAAGGACGTGAGCCATACAGGGCACATGGGTCAGTTGTCCCTGTCGGAGGGCGGAGAGGAGGTTGGTGCCATTGTCGCAAACCACCATTCCTGGCTTAAGCTGGCGTGGCGTCAACCACCTCTCGGCCTGCCCCTGCAGAGCAGACAGGACCTCTGCCCCAGTGTGGCTCCTGTCCCCCAAACACACCAGCGCAAGCACGGCATGGCATCTTTTTGCCTGCGTACTTGCGTAGCCCCTTGAACGCCTACGGAGCACCGCTTGTTCCGAGGACAAACCACAGGAAGAGGCCATGGAGGAATAAGAAGAGGAGGGGGTGGAGGAGAGAGGTGTGTCACAACCAGTAGTAGCATTTTGGAGGCGTGGCGGCGGAACAACCTCCAACACTACTGCACCTTGTCCTGCATCCTTCCCAGCTGCCAAAAGAGTGACCCAATGGGCCGTGAAAGAAAGGTAACGTCCCTGTCCATGCCTGCTGGACCATGAGTCAGCGGTAATATGCACCTTACCGCTGACCACCCTGTCCAGCGAGGCCAAGACATTGCCTTCCACATGCCTGTAGAGAGCCGGAATCGCCTTCCGTGAGAAAAAGTGGCGTTTGGGAACCTGCCACTGAGGAACCGCACATTGCACAAACTCACGGAAGGGGGCCGAGTCTACCAACTGAAAAGGCAGCAGTTGAAGCGCTAGCAATTTAGCCAAGCTAGCATTCAACCGCTGGGCATGTGGATGGCTGGGAGTGAACTTCTTTCGACGGTCCAGCAGCTGGGGCAGGGAAATTTGCCTGCTAGAATCGGACGTCGGTGTACTGCTAGCAGAGTGGCCGCAAGTACTTGGCTGTGACACACCTAATTCTACACCTTCATTCCTCTCAGTGCAGGTTTCAGAGAGGACTGAAGGTATACTGGGGTTGGAGATCCCAGCTGATGCCGTGCAAGGAGAGGTCCGCTTTGTTCTTTGGTGTGGGTCTTTAAGGTAGGCTTGCCAACGAGCTGCATGGCAGGTCAACATATGTCTGATCAAGCATGTGGTGCCCAAGCGGCTGATGTTTTGGCCACGCGATAAACGCTTGAGACATATGTTGCAAACAGCAGCTGTGCGATCTGATGCACTCGCCTCAAAAAAGGCCCACACCAAAGAACTTTTTGAATGACGGGCAGAGGCAGCGCCCTGCACAGGCGGAGCTCTGCGGTGTGATTCCGTCGGTGTGCTGCCCATACGCTGGCCAACCAAGGGCATCCTGCCTCGTTGGAGATGTGCCTCCTCCTCATCCTCCTCCTCCTCCTCTCTCCTATTAGGCACCCACGTGGAGTCAGTGACCTCATCATCCCCTCCCTCCTCATCACTGGAGCCAATCTGGCAGCATGCTGCAGCTGCTGGAGCATGACTGCCAGATTGGTGTCCTTCTTGAGCATCCCCTCTCTCAGCTCTCACGCTACTGCCTTCCTCTAGCTGGGTATCATCATCAGATCCTTCGAAACGCTGGGCATCCTCCTGGAGCATGTACCCAACAGTGTGCTCAAACAGTTCGGGGGACTCCTCAGGAGGAGGACATGGTGGGTCTAGGGAAGGAGTGACTAATGATGACATTGATACCAGAGAAGAGGACGCTTTGGCAGCTGCTTTGCCAGTACCCTGAGCCTGGGTGAGAGAGGATGAGGAGGATGAGGTGGGCTTGGTCATCCACTCTACCAAGTCTTTGGCATGATGTGGCTCAACATGTCCAGCTGCCGAAAAGAAGGACAAGCGTGTCCCATGGCCATGTGCTGATGACAATGCACCGCGTCCACGACCAGCACTGTTGCCCCCAGACACAGAGCCTGCTTGCCCTCTTTTTTTGCCTCCTGACTGTCTGCCTCTCCTTGTTTGCCTTCCAGACATTTTAATGGATGGCCTGCAGGGAGATGGGAAAAACAGCAATAAGGGCTACCTTCAGGTGTATACTGTGCAGGAGGCTTAGCAACAAAGACACTGACACTGTCCCCTGCCTATCCTTCTCTGTCCCTAAACACAAGGATTTGCAATATGGTTCAGCAAGATTGGTTTAGCACAGAATAGCACACTGATAGTTTCCCTCACTGTCCTTCTCTGTCCCTACAAACAAGATTTAGCACAGAATAGCACACTGATAGTTTCCACGAGTGTCCTTCCCTGTCCCTAAACTCAAGGATTTCAAATATGGTTCAGCAAGATTGGTTTAGAACAGAATAGCACACTGATAGTTTCCCTCACTGTCCTTCTCTGTCCCTACAAACAAGATTTAGCACAGAATAGCACACTGATAGTTTCCACGAGTGTCCTTCTCTGTCCCTAAACTCAAGGATTTCAAATATGGTTCAGCAAGATTGGTTTAGAACAGAATAGCACACTGACAGTTTCCCCGAGTGTCCTTCTCTGTCCCTACAAACAAGATTTAGCACATAATAGCACACTGATAGTTTCCACGAGTGTCCTTCTCTGTCCCTAAACTCAAGGATTTCAAATATGGTTCAGCAAGATTGGTTTAGAACAGAATAGAACACTGACAGTTTCCCCGAGTGTCCTTCTCTGTCCCTACAAACAAGATTTAGCACAGAATAGCACACTGATAGTTTCCACGAGTGTCCTTCTCTGTCCCTAAACTCAAGGATTTCAAATATGGTTCAGCAAGATTGGTTTAGAACAGAATAGCACACTGATAGTTTCCCTCACTGTCCTTCTCTGTCCCTACAAACAAGATTTAGCACAGAATAGCACACTGATAGTTTCCACGAGTGTCCTTCTCTGTCCCTAAACTCAAGGATTTCAAATATGGTTCAGCAAGATTGGTTTAGGACAGAATAGCACACTGACACTTTCCCTCACTGTCCTTCTCTGTCCCTACAAACAAGATTTAGCACAGAATAGCACACTGATAGTTTCCACGAGTGTTCTTCTCTGTCCCTAAACTCAAGGATTTCAAATATGGTTCAGCAAGATTGGTTTAGAACAGAATAGCACACTGATAGTTTCCCTCACTGTCCTTCTCTGTCCCTACAAACAAGATTTAGCACAGAATAGCACACTGATAGTTTCCACGAGTGTCCTTCTCTGTCCCTAAACTCAAGGATTTCAAATATGGTTCAGCAAGATTGGTTTAGAACAGAATAGCACACTGATAGTTTCCCTCACTGTCCTTCTCTGTCCCTACAAACAAGGATTAGCACAGAATAGCACACTGATAGTTTCCACGAGTGTCCTTCTCTGTCCCTAAACTCAAGGATTTCAAATATGGTTCAGCAAGATTGGTTTAGGACAGAATAGCACACTAACACTTTCCCTCACTGTCCTTCTCTGTCCCTACAAACAAGATTTAGCACAGAATAGCACACTGATAGTTTCCACGAGTGTCCTTCTCTGTCCCTAAACTCAAGGATTTCAAATATGGTTCAGCAAGATTGGTTTAGCACAGAATAGCACACTGATAGTTTCCCTCACTGTCCTTCTCTGTCCCTACAAACAAGGATTAGCACAGAATAGCACACTGATAGTTTCCACGAGTGTCCTTCTCTGTCCCTAAACTCAAGGATTTCAAATATGGTTCAGCAAGATTGGTTTAGAACAGAATAGCACACTGACAGTTTCCCCGAGTGTCCTTCTCTGTCCCTAAACTCAAGGATTTCAAATATGGTTCAGCAAGATTGGTTTAGGACAGAATAGCACACTGACACTTTCCCTCACTGTCCTTCTCTGTCCCTACAAACAAGATTTAGCACAGAATAGCACACTGATAGTTTCCACGAGTGTCCTTCTCTGTCCCTAAACTCAAGGATTTCAAATATGGTTCAGCAAGATTGGTTTAGAACAGAATAGCACGCTGACAGTTTCCCTCACTGTCCTTCTCTGTCCCTACAAACAAGATTTAGCACAGAATAGCACACTGATAGTTTCCACGAGTGTCCTTCTATGTCCCTAAACTCAAGGATTTCAAATATGGTTCAGCAAGATTGGTTTAGGACAGAATAGCACACTGACACTTTCCCTCACTGTCCTTCTCTGTCCCTACAAACAAGATTTAGCACAGAATAGCACACTGATAGTTTCCACGAGTGTCCTTCTCTGTCCCTAAACTCAAGGATTTCAAATATGGTTCAGCAAGATTGGTTTAGCACAGAATAGCACACTGATAGTTTCCCTCACTGTCCTTCTCTGTCCCTACAAACAAGGATTAGCACAGAATAGCACACTGATAGTTTCCACGAGTGTCCTTCTCTGTCCCTAAACTCAAGGATTTCAAATATGGTTCAGCAAGATTGGTTTAGAACAGAATAGCACACTGACAGTTTCCCCGAGTGTCCTTCTCTGTCCCTAAACTCAAGGATTTCAAATATGGTTCAGCAAGATTGGTTTAGGACAGAATAGCACACTGACACTTTCCCTCACTGTCCTTCTCTGTCCCTACAAACAATATTTAGCACAGAATAGCACACTGATAGTTTCCACGAGTGTCCTTCTCTGTCCCTAAACTCAAGGATTTCAAATATGGTTCAGCAAGATTGGTTTAGCACAGAATAGCACACTGATAGTTTCCCTCACTGTCCTTCTCTGTCCCTACAAACAAGGATTAGCACAGAATAGCACACTGATAGTTTCCACGAGTGTCCTTCTCTGTCCCTAAACTCAAGGATTTCAAATATGGTTCAGCAAGATTGGTTTAGAACAGAATAGCACACTGACAGTTTCCCCGAGTGTCCTTCTCTGTCCCTACAAACAAGATTTAGCACAGAATAGCACACTGATAGTTTCCACGAGTGTCCTTCTCTGTCCCTAAACTCAAGGATTTCAAATATGGTTCAGCAAGATTGGTTTAGAACAGAATAGCACACTGACAGTTTCCCTCACTGTCCTTCTCTGTCCCTACAAACAAGATTTAGCACAGAATAGCACACTGATAGTTTCCACGAGTGTCCTTCTCTGTCCCTAAACTCAAGGATTTCAAATATGGTTCAGCAAGATTGGTTTAGGACAGAATAGCACACTGACACTTTCCCTCACTGTCCTTCTCTGTCCCTACAAACAAGATTTAGCACAGAATAGCACACTGATAGTTTCCACGGGTGTCCTTCTCTGTCCCTAAACTCAAGGATTTCAAATATGGTTCAGCAAGATTGGTTTAGAACAGAATAGCACACTGATAGTTTTCCTCACTGTCCTTCTCTGTCCCTACAAACAAGATTTAGCACAGAATAGCACACTGATAGTTTCCACGAGTGTCCTTCTCTGTCCCTAAACTCAAGGATTTCAAATACGGTTCAGCAAGATTGGTTTAGAACAGAATAGCACACTGACAGTTTCCCTCACTGTCCTTCTCTGTCCCTACAAACAAGGATTAGCACAGAATAGCACACTGACACTTTCCCTCACTGTCCTTCTCTGTCCCTACAAACAAGATTTAGCACAGAATAGCACACTGACACTTTCCCTCACTGTCCTTCTCTGTCCCTACAAACAAGGTTTAGCACAGAATGACACACTGACACTCTCCCCTACCTATCCTTCTCTGTCCCTAAACACAAGGAATCCAGGATTAGTAAAGGGAAAAAATGACACTGTCCCTGCCTATGCTTCTCTTTCCCTGCTCCGGAACACACTACACAAGGCCGCCGCGCTGGCGGCCTTTTATAGTGTGGGGCGTGTACTAAACCCCCTCAGCAATAATTGGCCACAGGCATCCTGCCTGTGGCCAATCATTGCTCTCCTCGCTGCCGGCGCTGTGATTGGCCAAGCATGCGGGGTCACAGTGCATGCTTGGCCAATCACAGCGCCTGGATGACACTGCGATGGCGTAGTGCATTGTGGGCCGTTCGCGTCACTCGAATTTGGCGCGAACGGCCCAAATCGTTTGATCTTCGTCGAACGATCGAACAGCCGATGTTCGAGTCGAACGTATGTTCGACTCGAACACGAAGCTCATCCCTAATGGTGGGGGATAATATGTACAGAGAGAGGAGTGCGGAGTGTATAGCCTGGGGTAATATGTACAGGAGAGGGAGTGCGGAGTGTATGGCGGGGGTAAAATGTACAGGAGAGGAGTGTGGAGTGTATGGCGGTAGGTAGTATGTACAGGAGAGGAGTGTGGAGTGTATGGCGGGGGGGGGGGTGGTAATATGTACAGAGAAAGGAGTGCGGAGTGTATAGCGGGGGGTAATATGTACAGGAGAGGAGTGTGGAGTGTATGGAGGTGGGTAATATGTACAGGAGAGGAGTGCGGAGTGTATGGCGGGGGTAGTTAGTGGAGAGAGGAGGAAGAGGAGTGCAATACCACCTCCTGATAGTCTGTCAGCCACTGCTATATCACCTTGGTGGTGGGGCACTCCGAAGGATGTAAGGGGGCACTCTGGAGGAAGTAAAGGGGCACTCTGGAGGCACTAAGGGGGCACCCTGGAGGGTGTAAGGGCTGATGTAACGGGGCTTTCTGGTCCTCCAGAGTGCCCCCTTACATCCTCCTCCAGAGTGCCTCCTTACAACCCCCTCCAGAGTGCCCCCTTACATCCTCCTCCAGAGTGCCCCCTTACATCCCCCCCCAGAGTGCCCCTTACATCCCCTTCCAGAGTGCCCCCTTACATCCCCCTCCAGAGTGTCCCCTTACATCCCCCTCCAGAGTGTCCCCTTACATCCCCCTCCAGAGTGTCCCCTTACATCCCCCTCCAGAGTGCCCCCTTACATCCCCCTCCAGAGTGCCCCCTTACATCCCCCTCCAGAGTGTCCCCTTACATCCCCCTCCAGAGTGCCCCCTTACATCCCCCTCCAGAGTGCCCCCCTTACATCCCCCTCCAGAGTGCCCCCTTACATCCCCCTCCAGAGTGCCCCCTTACATCCCCCTCCAGAGTGCCCCCCTTACATCCCCCTCCAGAGTGCCCCCTTACATCCCCCTCCAGAGTGCCCCCTTACACCCCCCTCCAGAGTGCCCCCTTACATCCCCCCCAGAGTGCCCCCTTACATCCCCCTCCAGAGTGCCCCCTTAGTACTACTGTACAAAGGGGCACTCTGGAGAAAGTAAAGGGGCACTCTGGAGAAAGTAAAGGGGCGGGAAGTAAGGGAGTACTCTGCAGGAAGTAAGGGGGCACTCTGGAGGCACACAGATAGTACCTCCAGAGTGCCCCCTGCAGAGAGTCCTGAGGAGTGATGGCCATTTATCCATGCCAGGTGAATGTTAGGAAAAGCAGAGCACACCACCCACCTCATGGCTGCCCTATTCCAGTCCTGCTTGCTCTCTCCCTGCCACAGCCCTGACATAAGCCCGGTCCAGCCTGTGGTGTATGTCCCCATGTTATCATGTTATGTTTTTAGAGATCTTTATATATGTATGTATGTGTGTGTGTGTACAGTATATATGGCGTTTTTCACACAGGCGTACTAACATATAGACTTATGCAAACGCAGTGTTTACTGGACTCATCTGATGCTCTTAATTTTACAGCCATGCATGTACACATCACCTTGCGTTATCAGCGATGCATCATCTGCGCAGCAGTCAAAATCACAGCATCGGTTGTACTTTTGTAGCCACAACACTGCCCTTTGCACGGTTTTGTACACTGTAATACACAAATGTGAAGGACTCGAAGAAGATGTGTGTGTATATATATATATATATATTTATATATATATATATATATATATATATATATATATATATACATATATATATATATATATATATATACAGTATATATATATATATATATATATATATATATATATATATATATATATACACAGATCAGATATACATATATATATATATATATATATAATATATATATTATATATATATATATATATATATATATATATATATATATATATGTATATATATATATGTGTAGCGGGGTCTCCTTTAAGACTCTTGGAACTACATCTCCCAGAGTCCTGTTTGGCACCCAGTGTGCAGTGTTGCCACCGCAGAGACTCATGGGAGGGACTATTTAAGAAGGAGGCGAGGCAGAGCTCGGCCTTTTTGGACACCGCGCTGCAAGCAACAGCTTCTTCCTGTGCGGATCTGCTGCAGTGCAAGGCCTGAGCCTGGGGCCTTGCGCAACTTCCGAAGAGCCTTCCATCCCACTGCAGAGCCTGGGTGGCATCTGACTTTGTTTTGCTGCGGACATCAGTTGGATCGGGGACCCGATCGTTGCAGACGCTGTGTGTGAAGACACAGCAGGTGGAAGTCCCGGACTGGATCGCGTCCGGAGTGGTGGAGCGAGCACCTGCTCAATCCAATCAGTTGTATTGTGTTTAGGCCTATAGACTGCCTTGGCCCACCGTTCATTTATTTGCTGTTTCCTCTGGAGACCGGTTGCAGGACAGAGTTAAAGGGTCTCCGGCATAGTGTTCCTTATGACTGCCTACTTTGTGGATTACAATACTGTTCCTGAACGTGCACCACCATTTCAAGTTTGCATGCGAAGAAATCTTTATTCACAAGACTGAGTTTGATTCCATGTCAGGCCTGACTAGGGAGGGGAGATAGAATATTGTTTAGTGCGCCATAGGGCGCGTAGATAGCAATAGCTGCACGTGGTGGATTACCGCGCTGTGCTATTGCCATACATATATTACACCTATCAGGGCCGATCCTAGGGTCACATGCGCCTGGGTGCAGAAATATTTCTGGCCCTTACTAACTCCTCCCCCTTTACAAATGTTTCTATGGCAAGGACTCAAACACTGAGATGCTCCCCTAAGGAGTCATTGTTACCCTGGGATCCTCCCACGATCTCTTAACAATAAAACATAATACAGGAATAGAAGCAGAGTACTCTAATTGGACCTGGAGGGGGGTCTCTCTAATGGACACAGAGAGGGTCTCTGTTAGAGAGTTTGCCTTAGAAAGAGCCCCCCATAATACAGGAGATGGTCAGAGACTGCAGACATAATACAGGAGATGGTCAGAGACTGCAGACATAATACAGGAGATGGTCAGAGACTGCAGATATAATACAGGAGATGGTCAGAGACTGCAAACATAATACAGGAGATGGTCAGAGACTGCAGACATACTACAGGAGATGATCAGAGACTGCAGACATAGTACAAAAGATGGTCAGAGACTGCAGACATGGTAAAAGAGATCAATGCAGCCTCACCAGTGCCCATCAAATGCAGCTCATCAGTGCCCACCAAATACAGCCTACTAGTGCCCACCAAATACAGCCTACTAGTGCCCACAAAATGCAGCCTACTAGTGCCCACAAAATGCAGCCTACTAGTGCCCACAAAATGCAGCCTACCAGTGCCCATCAAATGCAGACTCATCAGTGCCCACCAAATGCAGCCTCATCAGTGCCCACCAAATGCAGCCTACTAGTGCTCATCAAAACGCAGCCTCACTGTGCCCATTAATTAGCGTCACTGTACCCATCATAAAGAAGCCTCACTGTGCCCGTCATAAAGAAGCCACTGTGCCTATTAATCAGCATCACTGTGCCCCTCCGAAAGCGTCAATGTGCCCATAAAAATGCAGCCACTGTGCCCATTAATCAGTGTCACTGTGCCCATTGGAGGAGGAGGAGGAGGAGGAGGATGAAAAGAGAAGAGAGGGGGGGAGGAGGAGATGAGAGGGGGAGGAGAAGAGAAGAGAAGAGAGGGGGAGGAGAAGAGAAGAGAGGGAGAGGGGGGAGAGAAGAGAAGAGAGGGAGAAGGGGATGAGAAGAGAGGGAGAGGGGGATGAGAAGAGAAGAGAGGGAGAGGGCGAGTGTGAGAAGAGAGTCAGAGGGGGAGAAAAGAGTGAGAGGGGGAGAAGAGAGTGAGAGTGAGAGGGGAGAAGAGAGTGAGAGTGAGAGGGGGAGAAGAGAGTGAGAGGGGGAGGAGGAGGAGGAGGAGGAGAAGAGAAGAGAGTGAGAGGAGGAGGAGAAAAGAAGAGAGTGAGAGGAGGAGGGGAAGAGAAGAGAGTGATAGGAGGAGGAGAAGAGAGAGAGGAGAGGAGAGGGAGAGAAGAGAGGGAGAGTGTGAGAAGAGAGTGAGAGGGGGAGAAGAGAGTGAGAGTGAGAGGAGAAGAGAAGAGAGTGAGAGGGAGAGAAGAGAGTGAGAGGGAGAGAAGAGAAGAGAGTGAGAGGGAGAGAAGAGAAGAGAGGGAGAGAAGAGAAGAGAGGGAGAGAAGAAAAGAGAGGGAGAGAAGAAAAGAGAGGGAGAGAAGAGAGGGAGAGAAGAGAAGAGAGGAAGAGAAGAGAAGAGAGGGAGAGAAGAGAGGAAGAGAAGAAAAGAGAGGGAGAGAAGAGAAGAGAGGGAGAGGAAGAGAAGAGAGGGAGAGAAGAGAAGAGAGGGAGAGGGGGAGAAAAGAAGAGAGGGAGAGAAGTGAGGGAGAGAAGAGAGGCAGAGAAGAGAGGCAGAGAAGAGAGGCAGAGAAGAGAAGAGAGGGAGAGGGGGAGAAGAGAGGGAGAGGAAGAGAAGAGAAGAGAGGGAGAGGGGGAGAAGAGAAGAGAGGGGGAGAAGAGAAGAGAGTGAGAGGAGGAGAAGAGAAGAGAGTGAGAGGAGGAGAAGAGAATAGAGGGAGAGGAGAAGAGAAGAGAGGGAGAGGAGGAGAAGAGAAGAGAGGGAGAGGAGGAGAAGAGAGGGAGAGGAGGAGAAGAATAGAAGGGGCAGGAGAAGGAGAAGAGAGGGAGAGGAAGAGAAGAGAAGAGAGGGAGAGGAGGAGAAGAGAAGAGAGGGAGAGGAGGAGAAGAGAAAAGAGGGAGAGGAGGAGAAGAGAAGAGAGGGGGCAGGAGGAGGCGAAGAGAAGAGAGGGGGCAGGAGGAGGAGGAGAAGAGAAGAGAGGGGGCAGGGGGAGGAGGAGAAGAGAGGGAGAGGAGGAGAAGAGAGGGAGAGGATGAAAAGAAAAGAGAGGGAGAGGATGAGAAGAGAAGAGAGGGAGAGGATGAGAAGAGAGGGAGAGGGAGAGAAGAGGGGTCAAGTCCTGGGGAAAAAAGTGTGGGAACTCCCACCCAAGATCTACTCCCCCACCAAAAAAAATAAAAAATGATGGGGTGGGTAGTATGTAGATGAGAGGGGTGCTATGTGTATGGGGTGGGTAGTATCAAATACACCACTGGCCACTGATGCATTAGTGACCAGTGGCAGGTAATTAACCCCTTTGTGCTGCATTAGTAAAACCAGTGTCAGTGTTTATGAACCCTTTCATGCTGCACCAAATAGGGGTTATAAACACTGACACTGGTGTCACCAATGCAGCACAAAGGGGTTAATTACCTGCCACTGGTCACTAATGCATCAGTGGAAGTACATTAACCCCCTCATAGCTGCATACCATTGTAAATTAACCCTCTCAGTACAGATCCCCCCATTCAGTACAGATCCCCCCCATTCAGTACAGACCCCCCCTTCAGTACAGACCCCCCCCCCTTCAGTACAGATTCCCCCCCATTCAGTACAGATCCCCCCTCCCTTCAGTACAGATCCCCCCTTCAGTACAGACACCCCCCCCCCCACAGTACGGATAGATCCCCCTTCAGTAAAGATTCCCCCCCCCCATTCAGTACAGATTCCCCCCATCAGTACAGATCCCCCCATTCAGTACAGATCCCCCCCAGTACAGATCCCCCCCCTTCAGTACAGATCCCCCCCACAGTACAGATTCCCCCCCATTCAGTACAGATTCCCCCCTTCAGTACAGATTTCCCCCCCCATTCAGTACAGATTCCCCCCACAGTACAGATTCCCCCCCCCATTCAGTACCATAACGTACCAGTACCATACAGGAGGAGGGGGAGGCGGGCTGCTTCACTCTGCTCAGAGCCGCGACCATGGAGAGAAGTGCGGGATCTGACGGGTGTCACTCCAGTGCGGCTCGCACCCCCGCAAAGACACTACCTCAGGCTCTCTCTCCAGTCCACATGTTTTGAAATTGTGCGCCGCTGTCTCTTCAGTCGCGGGGGGGCGGGGCCGGGCGCCTGCCGCTCCGCAGCCTAAACCCGCCCGCTGTCTCTTTACTAGCCCTCTCAGACTCGCTGTCTCTTTAGTCGGGGGGGGGGGGCGCCTGCCGCTCCGCTGCCTAAACGCGCCCGCTGCCTAAACCTGCCTGCAGTCTCCGCCAGCCTGACACCTCCCCCACTGCATTCCCTCCTATTCTATTCCCTGCCTGCTCCTGACACTTTGGCGCCCCCTCCCCTCTGGCGCCTCGGTGCGGTGCACCCCCTGCACCCCGTCTCGGACCGGCCCTGACACCTATTGCTGCAGGGCTCTGTAAGCCAGTTCTATGTTATGTTTTAATCCATGCCCTTTTTAACCTAAAGTAAAGCTGTTATACCTTGCCATTTGCTATCACTGTGTTGTCATTACTCATAGTGCTTACACTTAATCTGAAGTTAAAGTGTGTATGTTACCAGGTGTAGATTACGATAGAAAACATCCCTAGACTAACTGTGCCACAGGGGACTATACAAGATTGCCGGGGGTTGGTGGAGCTGTACTCAGGGCCCGAAAAATCAAACCAGCGGCTCTGGGGGTAGCGCTACACGTGGGGGCTCTCGAGTCCGGGATCCTGATACAGCAGGTGAACACACCAAAAGTACCGGCATGGACCCATTAGAGATTAAAGCGTGGTGCGAAGCAGCTAAGACAGAACCAGATCAGTCGGTGGTCAGCAGCCTCCCAGGGGAGGAATGTTCAACAGAGACGGTAGAGAAACTTGTGGTGTCAATGTCCCCAGATTGTACGCCATGGGTGATGGACATGAAGTCAGAGCCAAACATCTCATATCAGTATGCGCTGATAGAATGGTGGGACGGAATGCCGGAAACCTTTAAGCGCAGATGTGTGCGCACCCCAGACAATAGAACTTATAAGTTGGTGCACGCAATAACCGTCAAGACGGAACCATCCCCAACGGGATCACCACAACAGACACCCCGTGTCTCACCTGAAAGAAAAGAAAGGGTGACGCCCCCGGCGGCACCGGTCACTACCATAGGACCAGAATTAATAAACGCTTTAGGGGATCTGCTAGCAAAGTGCCAGAGGACAAGTACGGTACATGTAGAGGCTAGCTACCGCAGACTAAAGACAATCTCAGGGAAGCTTCCTGTCCCTGTAGGGGAAGAAGATTTCGATACCTGGGTTGAGCAGGCACTACTAGCAGTAGAGGCATGGGAGGTGCCTGAAGCGCAGAAGAGACAGCGCGTGATAGAAAGTTTGAAAGGCGCTGCAGCAGAAGCGGTGAAAAGCTTCCGGTTTGGCAATGCTGATTGCACAGCTCAGGACTGTTTAGCCATGTTACAAGAGGAGTTCGGTCAGCTGGAAAAGGTGACAGAATTGGTGTACCAATTCGAACATACTTTCCAACAGCCGAATGAGAAGCTTTCAGAGTATGTAAGAAGACTCAACAAGATGCTTTGCAAGATCGTGTTGAAGAAAGGGATGTTGCCCCAAGACACAGATGCAGCAAGAATGAATCAAGTGTTAAAGGGAGCATTACGCTCGGATGCAATCTGGCTTCACCTGAAAACCTTTGGAGGGGGAATATCACTGACCTACTCTGATCTGATAAAAATTATTAGGGATGAGGAGTCACTACAGATGGATCAACAAGTGATCAAGGCACATACTTCTGCTGCACCAGTGATAGTCAACTCAGTGATGACAAAAGAAAGAGACCCAGAAGTAGACGCTTTAAAATCGCAGATGTCTCAGGTGTTAGAGATGCTGACCTCCCTGATTACAAAAGATTCAAGGGTTCCTGAGAGAGAGGGACCCAGGAAGGAGTTGTTCTCAGATGCTTCAGTGCCCATTCCCCTACAAGACTGGGGGGATGTGATCTGTTTTAACTGTGGAGGGATTGGCCATATTGCAGCTGTATGTGCTAGTCCCAAGAAAAAGAAAGCAGACAACCGCAAGCCGGCGGGAAACTCCAGAGGGCCCCGGTGAAGGAGTCAACCGGGTGCCCATCATCTTCAGTGAGCTCCAAACTGAATGAGAAGCCCAAGAAAAGAGAGGACAAGATCCCTCAGAAGAAACACAAGGTTCCTCAGTGGGAACGTACCCCAAGGAAAGAGACCCCTTTGAAGCGATATCCAGAGAAGCTGGTGGACCCATCCCCCATAGTGCCCATTCAAATAGAGGGAGTTTACACAAAAGCCATATTGGATACAGGGGCACAGGTGACCCTGTTGTATCGGGACTTTTATGACTAAAGCCTCGTACACACGAACGAGTTTCTCGGCAAAAACCAGCAAGAAACTTGCTGGCAGAGATTTTTTGCCGAGAAATTCGTTCGTGTGTATGGTTTCTCGTCAAGAAAAGCGACAAGAATCTCGACGAGAAAATAGAGAACCTGCTCTCTATTTTCTCGTAGAGATTCTCGTCAGCCTGTTTCTCAACGAGAAAATTGTGTGTGTGTACACTTACCTTTTCGCCGGAAAGCCCGCGCATGCTCGAAATGACTTCGACGCATGCGCGGTAGCTTCCTAGGCATAGGTAGGGTGAACCAAGATGGCGGCGACGGCATCGAATGTGACGAGCGCATGCTCGTCGTATTCGATGACGTCACCGCGTTCGCTCCATTCAAAGAACCGCGGGTTCTTTGAAAGGAGCGTGTGTACACTCGGCCGGGACAAGTTTCTTGTCCAAGAATCTCGTCGAAAAAAACGACATGTTTTTTTCGACGAGAATCTCGGCCGTGTGTACGAGGCTAAACACTTAAGTCACCTACCCATCAAGAAGATAGAAGAACTAGAAATCTGGGGAATCGGGACACAGAGCTTCCCTTATGATGGCTACCTGCCCATAAAACTGACCTTCGACCCATTTGTGGCCGGGAAGGCCGAAGTGTTTGATACTCTGGAAGTTGTGTGCCCTTGGCCGCCTGGAGCCAACAAGAGTTCCTTAATAATAGGAACGAACACGGACCTGGTCCGGAGGCTTCTGACCCCTCTCGTTAGCAGGAAAGACCCGGCCGCCACCAAGATTCACCCCATCTTGAAGACAGCCTACCAGCGGTTGGTCTTGGAGCAGAAGGCCCCGGAAGAGGGAGTGGGGAAGGTCTGGAGACTTGAGAAGAACGGAGTGGTGTTGCAGCCCGGCGAAGTAACCTGTCTCAGAGCCACTGTGAAGCTTACTTGGGAGCAACCTGGGCCCTTTATCATGTTGGAGCCAGACCCAATGGAAGAACGCTCGGGTTTGGAAGTAATCCCAGAAGTGGTCCCACTGAGGGCTCTGAAGAAGGCCCACTATAAGGTCCCTGTGAGTGTCAGGAATACTACGGATGGCCCCATGAAGATCCCAGCCAGGATGTTGCTGGGCCAGGTGAGCCCTGCTACCCCAGTTGCTCTGTCGGATGCGAAGAAGACGGGTGAAGGAGGGAATGTTTGGGAGAAACTCTCCATGGAGAACCCAAACCTGCCCAGGGCTTGGAAAGAGAGAGCCAAGGCCCAGTTGACCAGGTGGAAGAAGATCTTCTCTCAAGATGAGTTCGATGTGGGGTGTGCGAGGAGTGCCACCCATCGAATCCGCCTCCAGGAAGACAAGCCCTTCAGGGAGAGAGTCAGGCGAGTCCTATTAGCAGACCTGGAAGATCTGAGGGAACAACTTGGAGAACTCAAGAGTAGTGATGAGCCGAACACCCCCGGGTTCGGTTCGCACCAGAACCCGCGAACGGACCGAACGTTCGTACGAACATTAGAACCATATTAAATACAATGGATGCGAACGTTCGAATTCTAAAGTGCTAATTATAACGACTATTATGCATGTTATTGTCCTAAAAAGGGTTTGGGAACCCGGGTTCTGCACCAGGGGACATGTATCAATGCAAAAAGAAGTTTTAAAAACGGTCGTTTTTCGGGAGCAGTCATTTTAATGATGCATAAAGTGAAAAAAAAAAAGTCAAATATTCCTTTAAATATCGTACCTGGGGGGTGTCTAAAGTATGCCTGTGAAGTGCCACGTGTTTCCCGTGTTTAGAACTGTCCCTGCACAAAATGACACTTCTAAAGGGAAAAAAAGCCATTTAAAACTGCTTGCGGCTTTAATGTAATGTCTGGTCCCGGTAATATGGATGAAAATCTTTAAGAAAAATGGCATAGCTACCCCATGACCCCTACCCCAGCCCATTACCAGCCCATTTGGGTCTTGTATGGATATTAAGGGGAACCCCGCACATAAAATAAAAAAGGCCCTATATACTCTGAACAGCCGTATACAGGCGGTGCATACAAGACAGGGACTGTAGGTTTGTTCTTATGTAGAATCTGTTTGTAATTTTGAACAGGTACATTGTTTAAGTGTAGCTCCAGCCCAAAAATCTATTTTTAAACTTTTTGGAAAACATAGGTAAGGGTTATCACCCCTGTAACATTTGTTTTGCTGTCTGTGCCCCTGTTCAGAACATTTCACCTCACTTTCCGTCCCAATGACAACTGTTTTTGAAATGTGGTGTTTTTCTTGAAACAAGGATTGGTGATAAAGCATCAGTACAGAGGAGACACCTTTCTCCCATATTAATTCTTATAGGAGAGAATTTTCCTTCCTAGGGGTAGATTTCCTCTCACTTCCTGTTGTCTTCTTGCGTTTGCAAGTAGGAGTCGTTTGTAAGTTGGATGTTTGAAAGTAGGGACCTGCCGTATATACTCTGCAGAAATAGGCCCCTTAGTTGTTGGTGTTGGCACAACACTGTAAGCACTCACAGTTACTCTTGGTTGGTGCTGGAACGCCCTGCTGTCAACTATTATATCAGGAATTGTAATTACATATAATTGTTGAACAGTGGTAGTAAAAATTGGGCCTTTGATGGTGGTGCTGGTGCCACAACACTGTAAGCCCTGACAGTTACTCTTGGTGGGTGCAGCAATGGGCCCTGCTGTGAATTATTAGATCAAGAATTGTAATTGCATGCCCCTGTTGAACAGGGGCTGAAAAATTGGGCCTTTCGTGGTGGTGGTGGTGGTGGTGGTGTTGCCACAACACTGTAAGCCCTCAGAGTTACTCTTGGTGGGTGCAGGAATGGGCCCTGCTGTGAATTATTAGATCAAGAATTGTAATTACATGCCCCTTTTGAACAGGGGCTGAAAAATTGGGCCTTTCGTGGTGGTGGTGGTGGTGGCGTTGCCACAACACTGTAAGCCCTCAGAGTTACTCTTGGTGGGTGCAGCAATGGGCCCTGCTGTGAATTATTAGATCAAGAATTGTAATTACATGCCCCTGTTGAACAGGGGCTGAAAAATTGGGCCTTAGGCACTGGTGGCACAACACTGCAACCCCTCACAGATACTGTACTTGGAGCACAGCAATGAGCTCTGTTGCAAAGTATTGCTTCAAAAATTGTAATTACACGCCCCTGTTAAACAGGGGCTGAAAAATTGGGCCTTAGGCACTGGTGGCACAACACTGCAACCCCTCACAGATACTGTACTTGGAGCACACAAATGAGCCCTGTTGCAAAGTATTGCTTCAAAAATTGTAATTACACGCCCCTGTTAAACAGGGGCTGAAAAATTGGGCGTTAGGCACTGGTGGCGGCACCCATAAACAAAAATGATCTTCCAAGCTATCATCATCAATCGTATCATTGAGGACTCGGAGGAGGAGGATAGCCAGTCAACATAACAGCACAGGCACTCAGCATCAGCATCAGTCTTGAAGGGATGTGACATGTTAAAATCAATTAGTCTGTTATATCAGCATCAGGTGTGTGGTAGCTGGTGGTGATCCAAGACTGGTTCATCTTGATGAAAGTCAGTCGATCAACCGAGTCGGTGGACAGGCGCACCCTGTGATCCGTGACAAATCCTCCAGCAGCACTGAATGTGCATTCCGAAAGAACGCTGGATGCAGGACAGGCCAGTAGCTCAATTGCATACTGTGCAAGCTCTGGCCAGTGATCCATCCTCAAGACCCAGTAAGCCAGAGGATTTTCAGTGGGGAAGGTGTCCAAGTCTGACCTTGCCCCTAGATATTCCTGCACCATGTTTATCAGATGCTGGCGATGGTTGCTGGAACCGATCATACTTTGGGGCTGCGGACTAAAGAATTGTCTGAACGCATCGGTCAGACGGCCACCTTCCCCACCGCTCCTTCTTTGACTGGCCGAAGCCTCAGCAACTCGTTGTCCAGGACCAGGAGTTTGTAACCTCCCAGTCTCTGGGAACGCGTTGCACAGACCTTTCTGCAAGGCCTCCCGGAGTTGTCTCATCCTCTGCTCCCTCTGCGACGGTAACATAAGGTCCGCAACCTTACCCTTGTACCGTGGATCAAGGAGAGTGGCCAGCCAGTAATGGTCCCTCTCCTTGATCCGAAGAATACGAGGATCCTTCCGCAGACTTTGCAGGATCAGGGAGGCCATGCAGCGTAGGTTAGCTGAGGCATTCGGTCCGGAGTCCTCTGGGTCACTAAGGACGACATGATCCGCAGCCACCTCCTCCCAGCCACGTACAAGTCCACTGGTTTCTTGGGACTGTAAATCATCCCTAAAAGACTGCTGCTGATGATGCTGAGTGCCAGCCTCCACCTCCATGCTGACACAATCCTCCTCCTCCTCCTCCTCCTCCTCCTCCTCCTCTTCCTGTGCGATGGGTGGGACAGAAGGAACACTGTCTGGGTAAAGGGGGCCTTGAGAGGCAAGGAAGTCCTCCTCTTTCTGCCTCTGTTCTGCCTCAAGTGCCCTGTCCATTATTCCACGCAGCGTGTGCTCCAACAGGTGGACAAGAGGTACAGTGTCCCTGATGCATGCACTGTCACTGCTCACCATCCTCGTGGCCTCCTCAAATGGTGCCAGGACAGTGCATGCATCCCTGATCATGCCCCACTGGCGTGGAGAAAAAAAACCAAGCTCCCCTGACCCTGTCCTGGTGCCGTAGTCGCACAGGTACTCATTGATGGCCCTCTGCTGCGTGTGCAGCCGCTGCAGCATGGCCAACATTGAGTTCCACCTGGTGGGCATGTCACATATAAGGCGGTTCTTGGGCAGGTTCAACTCCTTTTGCAGCTCAGCCAGACGAACACTGGCATTATAAGATCTGCGGAAATGCACACAGACTTTCCTGGCCTGCCTCAGGACATCCTGTAAGCCCGGGTACCTGCCCAAGAACCGCTGCACCACCAGGTTAAGGACGTGAGCCACACAGGGCACATGGGTCAGTTGTCCCTGTCGGAGGGCGGAGAGGAGGTTGGTGCCATTGTCGCAAACCACCATTCCTGGCTTAAGCTGGCGTGGCGTCAACCACCTCTCGGCCTGGCCCTGCAGAGCAGACAGGACCTCTGCCCCAGTGTGGCTTCTGTCCCCCAAACACACCAGCGCAAGCACGGCATGGCATCTTTTTGCCTGCGTACTTGCGTAGCCCCTTGAACGGCTACGGAGCATCGCTGGTTCAGAGGACAAAGCACAGGAAGAGGCCATGGAGGAAGAAGAAGAGGAGGGGGTGGAGGAGAGAGGTGTGTCACAACCACTAGTAGCATTTTGTAGGCGTGGCGGTGGAACAACCTCCAACACTACTGCACCTTGTCCTGCATCCTTCCCAGCTGCCAAAAGAGTGACCCAATGGGCCGTGAAAGAAAGGTAACGTCCCTGTCCATGCCTGCTGGACCATGAGTCAGCGGTAATATGCACCTTACCGCTGACCGCCCTGTCCAGCGAGGTCAAGACATTGCCTTCCACATGCCGGTAGAGAGCCGGAATAGCCTTCCGTGAGAAAAAGTGGCGTTTGGGAACCTGCCACTGAGGAACCGCACATTGCACAAACTCACTCTCAGTGCATGTTTCAGAGAGGACTGAAGTTATAGTGGGGTTGGAGATCCCAGCTGATGCGGTGCAAGGAGAGGTCCGCTTTGTTCTTTGGTGTGGGTCTTTGAGGTAGGCTTGCCAACGAGCTGCATGGCAGGTCAACATATGTCTGGTCAGGCATGTGGTACCCAAGCGGCTGATGTTTTGGCCACGCGATATACGCTTGAGACATATGTTGCAAACAGCAGCTGTGCGATCTGATGCACTAGCCTCAAAAAAGGCCCACACCAAGGAACTTTTTGAATGACGGGCAGGGGCAGGGCCCTGCACAGGCGGAGCTCTGCGGTGTGATTCCGTCGGTGTACTGCCCTTACGCTGGCCACCAAAGGGCATCCTGCCTCGTTGGAGATGTGCCTCCTCCTCATCCTCCTCCTCCTCCTCTCTCCTATTAGGCACCCACGTGGAGTCAGTGACCTCATCATCCCCTCCCTCCTCATCACTGGAGCCAATCTGGCAGTATGCTGCAGCTGCTGGAACATGACTGCCAGATTGGTGTCCTTCTTGAGCATCCCCTCTGTCTGCTCTCACGCTACTGCCTTCCTCTAGCTGGGTTTCATCATCAGACCCTTCGAAACGCTGGGCATCCTCCTGGAGCATGTACCCAACACTGTGCTCAAACAGTTCGGGGGACTCCTCAGGAGGAGGACATGGTGGGTCTAGGGAAGGAGTGACTGATGATGAGTCTGACATTGATACCAGGGAAGAGGACGCTTTGGCAGCTGCTTTGCCAGTACCCTGAGCCTGGGTGAGAGAGGATGAGGAGGAGGAGGGCTTGGTCATCCACTCTACCAAGTCTTCGGCATGATGTGGCTCAACATGTCCAGCTGCCGAAAAGAAGGACAAGTGTGTCCCATGGCCATGTGCTGATGACAATGCACCGCGTCCACGACCAGCACTGTTGCCCCCAGACACAGAGCCTGCTTGCCCTCTTTTATTGCCTCCTGACTGTCTGCCTCTCCTTGTTTGCCTTCCAGACATTCTAATGGATGGCCTGCAGGGAGATGGGAAAAAAGCAATAAGGGCTATCTTCAGGTGTCCTTCTCTGTCCCTTTACTTAAGGATTTCTAAATATGGTTGAGGATGATTGCTTTCGCACAGAATAGCACAATGACAATTTCCCTGACTGTCCAAAAAACAAGGATTTCAAAGATGGTTGATGAGGAATGCTTTAGCACAGTATAGCACAAGGAGAATTTCCCTCACTGTCCTTCCCTGTCCCTAGAAACAAGGATTAGCACAGTAAAACACACTGACACTCTCCCTACCTATAGTTTTCTGTCCCTAGAAAAAATGTTTTTTTAAAGATGGTTGATGATCAATGCTTTAGCACAGTATAGCACAAGGAGAATTTCCCTCACTGTCCTTCCCTGTCCCTAGAAACAAGGATTAGCACAGTAAAACACACTGACACTCTCCCTACCTATAGTTTTCTGTCCCTAGAAAAAATGTTTTTTTAAGGATGGTTGATGATCAATGCTTTAGCACAGTATAGCACAAGGAGAATTTCCCTCACTGTCCTTCCCTGTCCCTAGAAACAAGGATTAGCACAGTAAAACACACTGACACTCTCCCTACCTATAGTTTTCTGTCCCTAGAAAAAATGTTTTTTTAAAGATGGTTGATGATCAATGCTTTAGCACAGTATAGCACAAGGAGAATTTCCCTCACTGTCCTTCCCTGTCCCTAGAAACAAGGATTAGCACAGTAAAACACACTGACACTCTCCCTACCTATAGTTTTCTGTCCCTAGAAAAAATGTTTTTTTAAAGATGGTTGATGATCAATGCTTTAGCACAGTATAGCACAAGGAGAATTTCCCTCACTGTCCTTCCCTGTCCCTAGAAACAAGGATTAGCACAGTAAAACACACTGACACTCTCCCTACCTATAGTTTTCTGTCCCTAGAAAAAATGTTTTTTTAAAGATGGTTGATGATCAATGCTTTAGCACAGTATAGCACAAGGAGAATTTCCCTCACTGTCCTTCCCTGTCCCTAGAAACAAGGATTAGCACAGTAAAACACACTGACACTCTCCCTACCTATAGTTTTCTGTCCCTAGAAAAAATGTTTTTTTAAAGATGGTTGATGATCAATGCTTTAGCACAGTATAGCACAAGGAGAATTTCCCTCACTGTCCTTCCCTGTCCCTAGAAACAAGGATTAGCACAGTAAAACACACTGACACTCTCCCTACCTATAGTTTTCTGTCCCTAGAAAAAATGTTTTTTTAAAGATGGTTGATGATCAATGCTTTAGCACAGTATAGCACAAGGAGAATTTCCCTCACTGTCCTTCCCTGTCCCTAGAAACAAGGATTAGCACAGTAAAACACACTGACACTCTCCCTACCTATAGTTTTCTGTCCCTAGAAAAAATGTTTTTTTAAAGATGGTTGATGATCAATGCTTTAGCACAGTATAGCACAAGGAGAATTTCCCTCACTGTCCTTCCCTGTCCCTAGAAACAAGGATTAGCACAGTAAAACACACTGACACTCTCCCTACCTATAGTTTTCTGTCCCTAGAAAAAATGTTTTTTTAAAGATGGTTGATGATCAATGCTTTAGCACAGTATAGCACAAGGAGAATTTCCCTCACTGTCCTTCCCTGTCCCTAGAAACAAGGATTAGCACAGTAAAACACACTGACACTCTCCCTACCTATAGTTTTCTGTCCCTAGAAAAAATGTTTTTTTAAAGATGGTTGATGATCAATGCTTTAGCACAGTATAGCACAAGGAAAATTTCCCTCACTGTCCTTCCCTGTCCCTAGAAACAAGGATTAGCACAGTAAAACACACTGACACTCTCCCTACCTATAGTTTTCTGTCCCTAGAAAAAATGTTTTTTTAAAGATGGTTGATGATCAATGCTTTAGCACAGTATAGCACAAGGAGAATTTCCCTCACTGTCCTTCCCTGTCCCTAGAAACAAGGATTAGCACAGTAAAACACACTGACACTCTCCCTACCTATAGTTTTCTGTCCCTAGAAAAGATGTTTTTTTAAAGATGGTTGATGATCAATGCTTTAGCACAGTATAGCACAAGGAGAATTTCCCTCACTGTCCTTCCCTGTCCCTAGAAACAAGGATTAGCACAGTAAAACACACTGACACTCTCCCTACCTATAGTTTTCTGTCCCTAGAAAAAATGTTTTTTTAAAGATGGTTGATGATCAATGCTTTAGCACAGTATAGCACAAGGAGAATTTCCCTCACTGTCCTTCCCTGTCCCTAGAAACAAGGATTAGCACAGTAAAACACACTGACACTCTCCCTACCTATAGTTTTCTGTCCCTAGAAAAAATGTTTTTTTAAAGATGGTTGATGATCAATGCTTTAGCACAGTATAGCACAAGGAGAATTTCCCTCACTGTCCTTCCCTGTCCCTAGAAACAAGGATTAGCACAGTAAAACACACTGACACTCTCCCTACCTATAGTTTTCTGTCCCTAGAAAAAATGTTTTTTTAAAGATGGTTGATGATCAATGCTTTAGCACAGTATAGCACAAGGAGAATTTCCCTCACTGTCTTTCCCTGTCCCTAGAAACAAGGATTAGCACAGTAAAACACACTGACACTCTCCCTACCTATAGTTTTCTGTCCCTAGAAAAAATGTTTTTTTAAAGATGGTTGATGATCAATGCTTTAGCACAGTATAGCACAAGGAGAATTTCCCTCACTGTCCTTCCCTGTCCCTAGAAACAAGGATTAGCACAGTAAAACACACTGACACTCTCCCTACCTATAGTTTTCTGTCCCTAGAAAAAATGTTTTTTTAAAGATGGTTGATGATCAATGCTTTAGCACAGTATAGTACAAGGAGAATTTCCCTCACTGTCCTTCCCTGTTCCTAGAAACAAGGATTAGCACAGTAAAACACACTGACACTCTCCCTACCTATAGTTTTCTGTCCCTAGAAAAAATGTTTTTTTAAAGATGGTTGATGATCAATGCTTTAGCACAGTATAGCACAAGGAGAATTTCCCTCACTGTCCTTCCCTGTCCATAGAAACAAGGATTAGCACAGTAAAACACACTGACACTCTCCCTACCTATAGTTTTCTGTCCCTAGAAAAAAAGTTTTTTTAAAGATGGTTGATGATCAATGCTTTAGCACAGTATAGCACAAGGAGAATTTCCCTCACTGTCCTTCCCTGTCCCTAGAAACAAGGATTAGCACAGTAAAACACACTGACACTCTCCCTACCTATAGTTTTCTGTCCCTAGAAAAAATGTTTTTTTAAGGATGGTTGATGATCAATGCTTTAGCACAGTATAGCACAAGGAGAATTTCCCTCACTGTCCTTCCCTGTCCCTAGAAACAAGGATTAGCACAGTAAAACACACTGACACTCTCCCTACCTATAGTTTTCTGTCCCTAGAAAAAATGTTTTTTTAAAGATGGTTGATGATCAATGCTTTAGCACAGTATAGCACAAGGAGAATTTCCCTCACTGTCCTTCCCTGTCCCTAGAAACAAGGATTAGCACAGTAAAACACACTGACACTCTCCCTACCTATAGTTTTCTGTCCCTAGAAAAAATGTTTTTTTAAAGATGGTTGATGATCAATGCTTTAGCACAGTATAGCACAAGGAGAATTTCCCTCACTGTCCTTCCCTGTCCCTAGAAACAAGGATTAGCACAGTAAAACACACTGACACTCTCCCTACCTATAGTTTTCTGTCCCTAGAAAAAATGTTTTTTTAAAGATGGTTGATGATCAATGCTTTAGCACAGTATAGCACAAGGAGAATTTCCCTCACTGTCCTTCCCTGTCCCTAGAAACAAGGATTAGCACAGTAAAACACACTGACACTCTCCCTACCTATAGTTTTCTGTCCCTAGAAAAAATGTTTTTTTAAAGATGGTTGATGATCAATGCTTTAGCACAGTATAGCACAAGGAGAATTTCCCTCACTGTCCTTCCCTGTCCCTAGAAACAAGGATTAGCACAGTAAAACACACTGACACTCTCCCTACCTATAGTTTTCTGTCCCTAGAAAAAATGTTTTTTTAAAGATGGTTGATGATCAATGCTTTAGCGCAGTATAGCACAAGGAGAATTTCCCTCACTGTCCTTCCCTGTCCCTAGAAACAAGGATTAGCACAGTAAAACACACTGACACTCTCCCTACCTATAGTTTTCTGTCCCTAGAAAAAATGTTTTTTTAAAGATGGTTGATGATCAATGCTTTAGCACAGTATAGCACAAGGAGAATTTCCCTCACTGTCCTTCCCTGTCCCTAGAAACAAGGATTAGCACAGTAAAACACACTGACACTCTCCCTACCTATAGTTTTCTGTCCCTAGAAAAAATGTTTTTTTAAAGATGGTTGATGATCAATGCTTTAGCACAGTATAGCACAAGGAGAATTTCCCTCACTGTCCTTCCCTGTCCCTAGAAACAAGGATTAGCACAGTAAAACACACTGACACTCTCCCTACCTATAGTTTTCTGTCCCTAGAATTTTTTTTTTTTAAAGATGGTTGATGATCAATGCTTTAGCACAGTATAGCACAAGGAGAATTTCCCTCACTGTCCTTCTCTGTCCCTAGAAACAAGGATTAGCACAGTAAAACACACTGACACTCTCCCTACCTATAGTTTTCTGTCCCTAGAAAAGATGTTTTTTTAAAGATGGTTGATGATCAATGCTTTAGCACAGTATAGCACAAGGAGAATTTCCCTCACTGTCCTTCCCTGTCCCTAGAAACAAGGATTAGCACAGTAAAACACACTGACACTCTCCCTACCTATAGTTTTCTGTCCCTAGAAAACATGTTTTTTTAAAGATGGTTGATGATCAATGCTTTAGCACAGTATAGCACAAGGAGAATTTCCCTCACTGTCCTTCCCTGTCCCTAGAAACAAGGATTAGCACAGTAAAACACACTGACACTCTCCCTACCTATAGTTTTCTGTCCCTAGAAAAAATGTTTTTTTAAAGATGGTTGATGATCAATGCTTTAGCACAGTATAGCACAAGGAGAATTTCCCTCACTGTCCTTCCCTGTCCCTAGAAACAAGGATTAGCACAGTAAAACACACTGACACTCTCCCTACCTATCCTTCTCTTTCCCTAAACTAAAGGAATCCAGGTTAAGCAAGAAAAAAAAATGTCACTGTCCCTGCCTATGCTTCTCTTTCCCTGCTCCGGAACACACTACACTAGGCCGCCGTGCTGGCGGCCTTTTATAGTGTCAGGCGTGTACTAAACACCCTCAGCAATAATTGGCCACAGGCATCCTGCCTGTGGCCAATCATTGCTCTCCTCGCTGCCGGCGCTGTGATTGGCCAAGCATGCGGGGTCACAGTGCATGCTTGGCCAATCACAGCGCCTGGATGACACTGCGATGGCGTAGTGCATTGTGGGCCGCGAATTAGGCGCGAACGGCCCAAATCGTTCGTTGTTCGGCGAACGATCGAACAGCCGATGTTCGAGTCGAACGTATGTTCGACTCGAACACCGAGCTCATCCCTACTCAAGAGGACCGGTGTGATCCGGGAGTCTAGAAGTCCCTATGCCTCTCCGATAGTAGTAGTCAGAAAAAAGAATGGATCGTTGAGGTTGTGTATAGACTACAGGACTCTCAACAGGAGAACCATCCCTGACCAGTACACCACTCCGAGGATAGAGGATGCCCTACATAGCTTGTCTGGAACCAAGTGGTTCAGCGTGATGGACCTCAAGAGTGGATACTATCAGATCCCTATGCATCCGGAAGACAAGGAGAAGACAGCCTTCATAACCCCAGTGGGGTTCTTTGAATTTGACCGGATGCCCCAGGGACTGTCCGGAGCCCCAGCCACCTTCCAACGTCTCATGGAAAAGACTGTAGAAGACATGAACCTTAATGAGGTCCTTGTGTACTTAGACAATGTCATTGTCTTCGGGAGGACCTTGGAAGAACACGAAGAGAGGCTGGAGAAAGTTTTGAGAAGACTCAGTGAGGAGGGACTCAAGCTTTCGCCCGAGAAGTGTAGGTTCTACCAATCTTCTGTTAACTATCTGGGACACATAGTGTCTGAAGAAGGGGTAGCCACAGACCCTGAGAAGTTGGAGGCAGTTACTTCCTGGCCACGGCCTACCACGGTAACGGAACTCAGATCCTTCCTGGGGTTCTGTTCCTATTATAGAAGGTTCGTGGAGGGGTTTGCCCGAATTGCCAGACCCTTGAATGAGCTACTCAAGACGGAAGGGGAAGAGGATGACTCGGGTCCCAGGAAGCCGGGAGAGTCAGTCCAAGACCAGTGGAACCAAAAGTGTGAAGAGGCCTTTCAGATGTTAAAAGAAAGCCTAACCACCGCCCCTGTCTTGGCCTATGCAGACCCAAAGAGACCTTATGAACTCCACGTAGATGCCAGTCATGATGGTCTGGGAGGAGTGCTCTATCAGGAGCATGAAGGACAACTGCGACCCGTTGCCTATGTGAGCAGAAGTCTGACCCCCTCTGAAAAGAACTACCCCACTCATAAGCTGGAGTTCCTGGCCCTCAAGGGGGCGGTAGTTGACAAACTTAAAAACTACCTGTATGGGGCAGAATTCACTGTGAAAACCGACAACAACCCCCTTACATATCTCTTCACCACAGCAAAGCTGGATGCCACAGGACATAGATGGCTGGCTGCACTGTCTGGGTTCAATTTCAGTCTGAAATACAGGCCTGGGGCTGGGAATCGAGACGCAGATGCCCTGTCTAGAAGATCTCATGCCCCTACCAGTGATACAGAAGACTGGACCCAAGTGGCACCTGACGGGGTGTGGGCCCTTTGCCAAGGGGCTGAACTTCAAGCCAGAGGGGGCTCAAGGGCAGAAGAGATAGGAGTTACCATGGTAGGAGTTCCCGAGCAATACTGTGGGGTAACCCAGTTGGAAGAAGATAATCTGCCAAAACTGTCAAAGAAGGAGTTGAGATGTGACCAATTGGAAGACCCCATGGGGAGATTGGTTCTGGAGGCCCTGGAGAATCAGGATCCAAATAGACTCCTGCGCCATCCTTCAAAGGAAGCTCGCCTGTTGAGGAAAGAGTGGGACAGGTTGCAGGTGCATCAGGGAGTGGTCTACCGAAGGGGCCCCTCTGATGACCTGGAAGACAAATGGCAACTGTTTCTCCCCGAGAGACACCGAGAGACTGTCTTGGTTGCCCTGCATGACAATCATGGACACCTAGGGGCGGAAAGGACCTTCCAACTGGTTAGGAACCGTTTCTATTGGCCCTGCATGAGGGCTGAAGTTGAAGAATACTGCCACTCATGTGCACGATGCATCCAGAGAAAGACTTTACCTCATCAAGCTGCCCCAATGGGCCATCTGCAAAGTCAAGGCCCACTTGATCTGGTATGCATTGATTTTCTCTGCCTCGAACCCGACCTGAGTGGACTAGGAAATGTTCTGGTAGTAACCGATCAGTTCACCCGGAATGCCCAGGCTTTCCCAACCAAAGACCAGAAGGCTTCCACAGTGGCCAAGGTACTTATGGAGATGTATTTAGTCCATTATGGGCTACCACAGCGACTTCACTCAGACCAAGGGAGAGACTTTGAAAGTCGGCTGATCCGGAAGCTCCTGGATTCCTTAGGGATCAAGAAGACCCGGACCTCTCCTTACCACCCACAAGGGGATGCTCAGCCGGAGAGGTTCAACCGAACTCTGCTCAATATGCTGGGGACCCTGAGTAGCGAGAAGAAACAACATTGGAGCAAGCACATAGCGGCTATAGTCCACGCTTACAATAGTACCACAAGTGATGCTACAGGCTACTCCCCTTACCGTCTCATGTTCGGGAGAGAAGCAAGATTACCGGTAGACCTGGACTTTGGTACCTCCATAGACCATTCCTCAGCCACATCCCACAAGGGATATGTGGACAGACTTAGACACAGCTTGAAGGTGGCCTATGAACAAGCCTAAGCGGCTTCAGACCAAAGGGGGGCCCGCAACAAGAGGAACTTCGACCTGAAGGTTCGGATCCAGGACCTGCAACCAGGAGACCGAGTTCTTCTACGAAACCTGGGAGTCCCTGGGAAGCACAAGCTTGCAGACAGATGGAGACCTGAACCCTATGTCATTTGTAAGAAGCTGCCGGGCCTACCTGTCTATAAATTGAAGCCAGAAGGGAAGGTGGGCCCATTGAAGACTTGGCATCGAAACCACTTACTCCCACTTGCTGAAGCAGTTCGGATACCTCCTGCAAGGGACTCCTCAAGCACAGACTCCATTCTGGATACCCCTAGGCCAAACACTCGGTCCCAGTCCTCCCAAAATCAAGATGTAGAGACCTCTGAGCAAGGTGAAGATGAGAGACAGGAACTTGATTGGTTATGGCCTTCCCCAACTCCGGGAACTTCTGCTATAGATCTTCCTCCTGCCAAAGACACTATAGACAGAACATTGAATGCGGAAGCTACTGAATTCGTTCCATACAGCCCTTTGTCAGATTATTGGGAAGATGCCTGTGACACATACTCAGAGGAGGACCCAAGGGACTCTATGTACCTCCAGGATCCTGAACTAAGTGTTTCAGAGCCAGCAGAATCCTTCAAGCCTGTTCCAGAAGAGGAGCCTGCAGTGTCCCAGCCAGAAGTCCCAAGAGAGCAAAGGCCTAGAAGAGTCATAAGGCCTCCCAAGAAGTTAACTTACTCACAAATGGGGAAGAGCTCAGAGGAGGCAGTGGTCACTGCAAGGAGGAGTACAGAGCATCCAGTTCCCTGCACTGTTCATTTGGTGGAGGGAAATCCCAATTCATCCTCTGGCACAGTTAGGCAGGCCACTCATGATAGTGTGACCTGTGAGCAAGGGAATTCAACCCCTCAGTTTTGGTGGGAGTTCCCTTTGCCGACATCATACACAGCATTGTCTAGAATTGTACGTAGTGTATGCTAAAAAAAAAAAAATTATCTTTGGGGACCAAAGAGTTCAAGTGGGGGGAGTGTGTAGCGGGGTCTCCTTTAAGACTCTTGGAACTACATCTCCCAGAGTCCTGTTTGGCACCCAGGGTGCAGTGTTGCCACCGCAGAGACTCATGGGAGGGACGATTTAAGAAGGAGGCGAGGCGGAGCTCGGCCTTTTTGGACACCGCGCTGCAAGCAACAGCTTCTTCCTGTGCGGATCTGCTGCAGTGCAAGGCCTGAAGCCTGGGGTCTTGCGCAACTTCCGAAGAGCCTTCCATCCCACTGCAGAGCCTGGGTGGCATCTGACTTTGTTTGCTGAGGACATCAGTTGGATCGGGGACCCGATCGTTGCAGACGCTGTGTGTGAAGACACAGCAGGTGGAAGTCCCGGACTGGGATCGCATCCGGAGTGGTGAGCGAGCACCTGCTCAATCCAATCGGTTGTATTGTGCTTAGGCCTATAGACTGCCTTGGCCCACCGTTCATTTATTTGCTGTTTCCTCTGGAGACCGGTTGCAGGACAGAGTCAAAGGGTCTCCGGCGTAGTGTTCCTTATGACTGCCTACTTTGTGGATTACAATACTGTTCCTGAACGTGCACCACCATTTATAGTTTGCATGCGAAGAAATCTTTATTTACAAGACTGAGTTTGATTCCATGTCAGGCCTGACTAGGGAGGGGAGATAGAATATTGTTTAGTGAGCCGTAGGGCGCGTAGATAGCAATAGCTGCACGTGGTGGATTACCGCGCTGTGCTATTGCCATACATATATTACACCTATTGCTGCAGGGCTCTGTAAGCCAGTTATATGTTATGTTTTAATCCATGCCCTTTTTAACCTAAAGTAAAGCTGTTATACCTTGCCATTTGCTATCACTGTGTTGTCATTACTCATAGTGCTTACACTTAATTTGAAGTTAAAGTGTGTATGTTACCAGGTGTAGATTACGATAGAAAACATCCCTAGACTAACTGTGCCACAGGGGACTATACAAGATTGCCGGGGGTTGGTGGAGCTGTACTCAGGGCCCGAAAAATCAAACCAGCGGCTCTCTTAACTGGGGGTAGCGCTACATATATATATATGTAGCGGCCTCACCCCTCACTCCCTTTCTCATGCTCGGCTTGTCTTTCTTCGTCTAGGGGTTTCAGTGCTGGGGAGAGGGATGAGATACACCACGGCCCATGTCCTCCATAGCTGAGAGGTGAAGGCCAGAAAGATTGGGCCTTGTGTAGGTGTCCTAGAGTCAAGTCCAGTACTTCGTCCCTGACTCCTTTGCTCCTAGTAACCAGAGTTCCACACAGTGAATAGGTCCAACTCAGTTTTATTCTTCTTGGCTTACAAACATACAGTTTCTTTACTGAGTAATAATGGGGGATAGATCGAGGCACAATCCTTTCCCTTCTGTTGCTTACCACTGTGGTATCACCAGTGGTAAATAGTCACTGCCACTGACTATGTGAGGTAGAACGTGAATTTCCTTCCCCTGTCAGGGGAAGGAAATCCGTCCAAGGGAGAAACCGGAGGCCTCTCTGTCACCAGCGATGCTGCGCCAGACTCTTCAGAGAAGTTCCGCACACCAGATCTCACGAACTCAGACACGGGCACCCAAGGAGTTAGGGCCCCCTCGGATTCCTCCACCCTCGCGGAACTCAGTCGAAGGTACTGAGCCCCAGGCGTCCGCCATAGTACCTTACCCCAGGCTAAAGGTGCCTGAGATGGACTCCATCTCCGCTCCAGCTAGGTCAAGGGCACCAAACAGGAACGAAAAAGTCTTCTGGACTGCAGCACTCAAAAATAAAAGCCTTTATTTTAAAATAAGGAATCCAAAATACACACTGTACAACGGTACACAGGTCAAAAAAATTTGGCTGACATGTTTTGCACTGTGCTAGTTCTTATTCATAGTCATAGTCAAGGGCACCTAGGCCTGGAACACTGGAACGCCAGCACCCAAGCTGAAGGTGCCTGGGTGCGGCCGAGTCCTCCGACTCCCACTCCGGACTCCGAACTCTGAACCCCGTGGTAAGGGCGTCCGCCCCCTTTATCCCCTCTCCCTTCGCACCGCAGCGGGTTCCCCGCCCCGCTGCACACACCACCAGAGTCCTCCAAGAACCAGAAAAAAAAGGTCTCGGATCCCCAAGAAATTAGTGCATCTGGGTTACACTACCACCCAGATGCCTCCCCTAAATTCAAATACCCGCTACATATATACATATATATATAATTTTTTTTTATATATGTGTAGTGGGTATACACTTTTCTGTGTATTTAAAACTGGCAGAGACACCAGTGATGTGCAGTTCCCTGCAGCCCAGCGGGTGGCGCTGTCGCCTTGGGCTGGGGTTGAACCATTGCTGTGTGCCGTGCTCCCTTTTTGTCCTCCCTCGGCAGCGGTATGGTGGGGCGGGGAACCCGCCGTGCTTGCTGGGAGAGGGTATAAAGGGGCCGGCCATCTTTGTCACGGTGGAGTCCCGGGCACCTTCAGCCTGTGGGCAGTGGTTTGTGTCGGTCCTCTAGGCGGCCTAGGCCTAGAGGACATTCGGAGGTCGTGTTCTATCCCAGGCACCTTTAGCCTGGGGTGAGGTACTCGGATGGAGGTCTGGAGCTCAGTGCCCAACACTGAGTTCCGCGAGGGAAGGAGATCCTAGCGGACTCTGGGAGTGGGTACCCGAATCCGGAGGGCGTAATGGACCAGTGGGAGATACTTGCTTGAAGACCTGGTGCAGCATATTGCGGTGACAGGTGAGCCTTCCACAGGAGACCGCCTGGAAGGAAATCCCCATTCGCTCGGAGACCGCAACCCACTTTCAGGAAGGAAAGGGGAGAGTTCATTGTGCCTGGGCCTACTTGCATCCACACACCCCCTGTCTGTTCTGTTCGTTGAGGGAGTCCAACTGTCTGTGCATTACTCTGTTATTGGAAGAATAAAGGAGTGTTGGACTTTAGTGGTGTGGGGCTCATTTACTGGCAGACACTGTTTGAGAAAACCAGGAGGAGGTCTCCAGATGCAGAACACCGACCCGAAGGTAAAAGAGGATTGTCTCTCACTGCACATACTCTGCAGGGGGACTTGGCGTGGTGACCCCGCACTCTCTCCTTCAGAGTACCCCTAGACGAGAGCCAGAGCAAGAAGAGTAGAGAGGAGAGGGTGGAGGCCGCTACATATGTATTTTATATATGTATATCTGTGTGTATGTATATATATATATATATATATATATATATATATATATATATACACACACACACACAACCATACCTCCCAACCTGCACGGATTCTGCGGGTTAATCCCGCACAGCCACTTACCTCCCGCATTCCCGCGATAGAGTCCGAATTCCCGCACAGAAGAGAGGAGGCAGAGTGCAGGCAGCAGGAGGAGGAGGAGGTAAGCCGTAGCTCCCCCGCCCTCCAACTGTTAGCAGTTGTGTGTTTAAAACCCTCTGTTCCCGCGGCACCTCCCCCCTCCCCCCTCCACAGCTCTTATTTGTTGCGAGTTGATTCATAAGTGCTTCGTTCCCGCGGCACCCCCCTCCCCTATTATCTCAACAGAAGACTTGTCCCCGCGGCAGAACCCCCCCCCCCCCCGCTCAACAAGTTTAAATGAATGACAGTAAAAATAAAAAGACTTGCCCCGCGGCAGCACCCCCCCCCCCCCCGCTCATCAACAACTGTAATGGGAGAGGAAAAGTTGATGATGAATGTCCCGCAGAGGACATTTGAAAATGAAAAGTTGGGAGGTATGCACAACAGATATAAATAAATACACACACACACACACAGATATAATAGATCTGTGTGTGTAATTGTATAGTTAATGTAATTCTAACCTGCTTTTGATGTATTTTTAACTGCAGTAGAGAAAGATTTTACTTTCACTTTAGAAAAGCCCGGAGCAAAAAATGAGAGAAAAGAAATGAGCGGAGGGCTGGCATGACTAGGGAAACAGGGTACAGGATGTTAGAAGTATTAGGATTGGGTAGGAAGTTTAGTGGGAGGGGGAGTAAGTAGGAAAAGGAGTTGTCCCCTCCCCCAGGTCACCACAGTGTGAAGGAAAGTTCCCGCCCACCCTCCCCTGGTTATGTCCGTATGGTCTGGTTTGTGTTGTTGTTCTTTCTATTAACAGGTATGGTGTTCTGGATGTCGTGGCAGTAGCGGGTGTTGGTCTTTGCGGATGAAGGAAGATACCTTGGAAGGAATGAGTTCAGGACCTATCGTTGGTATGGGTCTTGATGGTTGGATTTCAGCTAACGGAGGTTTAGCTAAAATGTGTTGGTAACGGGTGCACTGCGGTCCGTGGTTGTCTCTGAGCCAGCCGGTCGGCTTGAGGCCTATAAGCATATGAGAGGTACCGCAGTGCAATATTTTATCAGATGGTTATGGAGGTTCCCGCAAAAGACCAACGCTAGGATTTTGATATTATTTTGGAAATATATTTATTTAATAAATAAGGCTGCTACGGCCTATGTTTTACTCCAATTTCGGTGTGGTCTCGTTAATTTAGGATTAGTGATGAGCCGAACACCCCCGGGTTCGGTTCGCACCAGAACCCGCAAACGGACCGAAAGTTCGTACGAACATTAGAACCCTATTAAATACAATGGATGCGAACGTTCGAATTCTAAAGTGCTAATTATAACAACTATTATGCATGTTATTGTCCTAAAAAGGGTTTGGGAACCCGGGTTCTGCACCAGGGGACATGTATCAATGCAAAAAGAAGTTTTAAAAACGGTCGTTTTTCGGGAGCAGTCATTTTAATGATGCATAAAGTGAAAAAAAAAAAAGTCAAATATTCCTTTAAATATCGTACCTGGGGGGTGTCTAAAGTATGCCTGTGAAGTGCCACGTGTTTCCCGTGTTTAGAACTGTCCCTGCACAAAATGACACTTCTAAAGGAAAAAAAAGCCATTTAAAACTGCTTGCGGCTTTAATGTAATGTCTGGTCCCGGTAATATGGATGAAAATCTTTAAGAAAAATGGCATAGCTACCCCATGACCCCCCCCCCCTACCCCAGCCCATTACCAGCCCCTTTGGGTCTTGTATGGATATTAAGGGGAACCCCGCACATAAAATAAAAAAGGCCCTATATACTCTGAACAGCCGTATACAGGCGGTGCATACAAGACAGGGACTGTAGGTTTGTTCTTATGTAGAATCTGTTTGTAATTTTGAACAGGTACATTGTTGAAGTGTAGCTCCAGCCCAAAAATCTATTTTTAAACTTTTTGGAAAACATAGGTAAGGGTTATCACCCCTGTAACATTTGTTTTGCTGTCTGTGCCCCTGTTCAGAACATTTCACCTCACTTTCCGTCCCAATGTCAACTGTTTTTGAAATGTGGTGTTTTTCTTGAAACAAGGATTGCTGATAAAGCATCAGTACAGAGGAGACACCTTTCTCCCATATTTATTCTTACAGGAGAGAATTTTCCTTCCTAGGGGTAGATTTCCTCTCACTTCCTGTTGTCTTCTTGCGTTTGCAAGTAGGAGTCGTTTGTAAGTTGGATGTTTGAAAGTAGGGACCTGCCGTATATAATCTGCAGAAATAGGCCCCTTAGTTGTTGGTGTTGGCACAACACTGTAAGCACTCACAGTTACTCTTGGTTGGTGCTGGAACGCCCTGCTGTCAACTATTATATCAGGAATTTTAATTACATATAATTGTTGAACAGTGGTAGTAAAAATTGGGGCTTTGATGGTGGTGCTGGTGCCACAACACTGTAAGCCCTGACAGTTACTCTTGGTGGGTGCAGCAATGGGCCCTGCTGTGAATTATTAGATCAAGAATTGTAATTGCATGCCCCTGTTGAACAGGGGCTGAAAAATTGGGCCTTTCGTGGTGGTGGTGGTGGTGGTGGTGTTGCCACAACACTGTAAGCCCTCAGAGTTACTCTTGGTGGGTGCAGGAATGGGCCCTGCTGTGAATTATTAGATCAAGAATTGTAATTACATGCCCCTTTTGAACAGGGGCTGAAAAATTGGGCCTTTCGTGGTGGTGGTGGTGGTGGCGTTGCCACAACACTGTAAGCCCTCAGAGTTACTCTTGGTGGGTGCAGCAATGGGCCCTGCTGTGAATTATTAGATCAAGAATTGTAATTACATGCCCCTTTTGAACAGGGGCTGAAAAATTGGGCCTTTCGTGGTGGTGGTGGTGGTGGCGTTGCCACAACACTGTAAGCCCTCAGAGTTACTCTTGGTGGGTGCAGCAATGGGCCCTGCTGTGAATTATTAGATCAAGAATTGTAATTACATGTCCCTTTTGAACAGGGGCTGAAAAATTGGGCCTTTCGTGGTGGTGGTGGTGGTGGCGTTGCCACAACACTGTAAGCCCTCAGAGTTACTCTTGGTGGGTGCAGCAATGGGCCCTGCTGTGAATTATTAGATCAAGAATTGTAATTACATGCCCCTTTTGAACAGGGGCTGAAAAATTGGGCCTTTCGTGGTGGTGGTGGTGGTGGCGTTGCCACAACACTGTAAGCCCTCAGAGTTACTCTTGGTGGGTGCAGCAATGGGCCCTGCTGTGAATTATTACATCAAGAATTGTAATTGCATGCCCCTGTTGAACAGGGGCTGAAAAATTGGGCCTTTCGTGGTGGTGGTGGTGGTGGCATTGCCACAACACTGTAAGCCCTCAGAGTTACTCTTGGTGGGTGCAGCAATGGGCCCTGCTGTGAATTATTAGATCAAGAATTGTAATTACATGCCCCTTTTGAACAGGGGCTGAAAAATTGGGCCTTTCGTGGTGGTGGTGGTGGTGGCGTTGCCACAACACTGTAAGCCCTCAGAGTTACTCTTGGTGGGTGCAGCAATGGGCCCTGCTGTGAATTATTACATCAAGAATTGTAATTGCATGCCCCTGTTGAACAGGGGCTGAAAAATTGGGCCTTAGGCACTGGTGGCACAACACTACAACCCCTCACAGATACTGTACTTGGAGCACAGCAATGAGCCCTGTTGCAAAGTATTGCTTAAAAAATTGTAATGACACGCCCCTGTTAAACAGGGGCTGAAAAATTGGGCCTTAGGCACTGGTGGCACAACACTACAACCCCTCACAGATACTGTACTTGGAGCACAGCAATGAGCCCTGTTGCAAAGTATTGCTTCAAAAATTGTAATGACACGCCCCTGTTAAACAGGGGCTGAAAAATTGGGCCTTAGGCACTGGTGCCACAACACTCCAACCCCTCACAGATACTGTACTTGGAGCACAGCAATGAGCCCTATGGCAAATTATTGCTAAAAAAATTGTAATTACACGCCCCTGTAAAACAGGGGCTGAAAAATTGGGCCTTAGCCACTGGTGGCGGCACCCATAAACAAAAATGATCTTCCAAGCTATCATCATCAATCGTATCATTGAGGACTCGGAGGAGGAGGATAGCCAGTCAACATAACAGCACAGGCACTCAGCATCAGCATCAGTCTTGAAGGGATGTGACATGTTAAAATCAATTAGTCTGTTATATCAGCATCAGGTGTGTGGTAGCTGGTGGTGATCCAAGACTGGTTCATCTTGATGAAAGTCAGTCGATCAACCGAGTCGGTGGACAGGCGCACCCTGTGATCCGTGACAAATCCTCCAGCAGCACTGAATGTGCGTTCCGAAAGAACGCTGGATGCAGGACAGGCCAGTAGCTCAATTGCATACTGTGCAAGCTCTGGCCAGTGATCCATCCTCAAGACCCAGTAAGCCAGAGGATTTTCGGTGGGGAAGGTGTCCAAGTCTGACCTTGCCCCTAGATATTCCTGCACCATGTTTATCAGACGCTGGCGATGGTTGCTGGAACCGATCATACTTTGGGGCTGCGGACTAAAGAATTGTCTGAACGCATCGGTCAGACGGCCACCTTCCCCACCGCTCCTTCTTTGACTGGCCGAAGCCTCAGCAACTCGTTGTCCAGGACCAGGAGTTTGTAACCTCCCAGTCTCTGGGAACGCGTTGCACAGACCTTTCTGCAAGGCCTCCCGGAGTTGTCTCATCCTCTGCTCCCTCTGCGACGGTAACATAAGGTCCGCAACCTTACCCTTGTACCGTGGATCAAGGAGAGTGGCCAGCCAGTAATGGTCCCTCTCCTTGATCCGAAGAATACGAGGATCCTTCCGCAGACTTTGCAGGATCAGGGAGGCCATGCAGCGTAGGTTTGCTGAGGCATTCGCTCCGGAGTCCTCTGGGTCACTAAGGACGACATGATCCGCAGCCACCTCCTCCCAGCCACGTACAAGTCCACTGGTTTCTTGGGACTGTAAATCATCCCTAAAAGACTGCTGCTGATGATGCTGAGTGCCAGCCTCCACCTCCATGCTGACACAATCCTCCTCCTCCTCCTCCTCCTCCTCCTCTTCCTGTGCGATGGGTGGGACAGAAGGAACACTGTCTGGGTAAAGGGGGCCTTGAGAGGCAAGGAAGTCCTCCTCTTCCTGCCTCTGTTCTGCCTCAAGTGCCCTGTCCATTATTCCACGCAGCGTGTGCTCCAACAGGTGGACAAGAGGTACAGTGTCACTGATGCATGCACTGTCACTGCTCACCATCCTCGTGGCCTCCTCAAATGGTGCCAGGACAGTGCATGCATCCCTGATCATGCCCCACTGGCGTGGAGAAAAAAAAACAAGCTCCCCTGACCCTGTCCTGGTGCCATAGTCGCACAGGTACTCATTGATGGCCCTCTGCTGCGTGTGCAGCCGCTGCAGCATGGCCAACGTTGAGTTCCACCTGGTGGGCATGTCACTTATAAGGCGGTTCTTGGGCAGGTTCAACTCCTTTTGCAGCTCAGCCAGGCGAGCACTGGCATTATAAGATCTGCGGAAATGCACACAGACTTTCCTGGCCTGCCTCAGGACATCCTGTAAGCCCGGGTACCTGCCCAAGAACCGCTGCACCACCAGGTTAAGGATGTGAGCCACACAGGGCACATGGGTCAGTTGTCCCTGTCGGAGGGCGGAGAGGAGGTTGGTGCCATTGTCGCAAACCACCATTCCTGGCTTAAGCTGGCGTGGCGTCAACCACCTCTCGGCCTGGCCCTGCAGAGCAGACAGGACCTCTGCCCCAGTGTGGCTTCTGTCCCCCAAACACACCAGCGCAAGCACGGCATGGCATCTTTTTGCCTGCGTACTTGCGTAGCCCCGTGAACGGCTACGGAGCACCGCTGGTTCATAGGACAAACCACAGGAAGAGGCCATGGAGGAAGAAGAAGAGGAGGGGGTGGAGGAGAGAGGTGTGTCACAACCAGTAGTAGCATTTTGGAGGCGTGGCGGTGGAACAACCTCCAACACTACTGCACCTTGTCCTGCATCCTTCCCAGCTGCCAAAAGAGTGACCCAATGGGCCGTGAAAGAAAGGTAACGTCCCTGTCCATGCCTGCTGGACCATGAGTCAGCGGTAATATGCACCTTACCGCTGACCGCCCTGTCCAGCGAGGCCAAGACATTGCCTTCCACATGCCGGTAGAGAGCCGGAATAGCCTTCCGTGAGAAAAAGTGGCGTTTGAGAACCTGCCACTGAGGAACCGCACATTGCACAAACTCACGGAAGGGGGCCGAGTCTACCAACTGAAAAGGCAGCAGTTGAAGCGCTAGCAATTTAGCCAAGCTAGCATTCAACCGCTGGGCATGTGGATGGCTGGGAGTGAACTTCTTTCGACGGTCCAGCAGCTGGGGCAGGGAAATTTGCCTGCTAGAATCGGACGTCGGTGTACTGCTAGCAGAGTGGCCGCAAGTACTTGGCTGTGACACACCTAATTCTACACCTTCATTCCTCTCAGTGCATGTTTCAGAGAGGACTGAAGTTATAGTGGGGTTGGAGATCCCAGCTGATGCGGTGCAAGGAGAGGTCTGCTTTGTTCTTTGGTGTGGGTCTTTGAGGTAGGCTTGCCAACGAGCTGCATGGCAGGTCAACATATGTCTGGTCAGGCATGTGGTACCCAAGCGGCTGATGTTTTGGCCACGCGATATACGCTTGAGACATATGTTGCAAACAGCAGCTGTGCGATCTGATGCACTAGCCTCAAAAAAGGCCCACACCAAGGAACTTTTTGAATGACGGGCAGAGGCAGCGCCCTGCACAGGCGGAGCTCTGCGGTGTGATTCCGTCGGTGTACTGCCCTTACGCTGGCCACCAAAGGGCATCCTGCCTCGTTGGAGATGTGCCTCCTCCTCATCCTCCTCCTCCTCCTCTCTCCTATTAGGCACCCACGTGGAGTCAGTGACCTCATCATCCCCTCCCTCCTCATCACTGGAGCCAATCTGGCAGTATGCTGCAGCTGCTGGAACATGACTGCCAGATTGGTGTCCTTCTTGAGCATCCCCTCTGTCTGCTCTCACCCTACTGCCTTCCTGTAGCTGGGTTTCATCATCAGACCCTTCGAAACGCTGGGCATCCTCCTGGAGCATGTACCCAACACTGTGCTCAAACAGTTCGGGGGACTCCTCAGGAGGAGGACATGGTGGGTCTAGGGAAGGAGTGACTGATGATGAGTCTGACATTGATACCAGGGAAGAGGACGCTTTGGCAGCTGCTTTGCCAGTACCCTGAGCCTGGGTGAGAGAGGATGAGGAGGAGGAGGAGGGCTTGGTCATCCACTCTACCAAGTCTTCGGCATGATGTGGCTCAACATGTCCAGCTGCCGAAAAGAAGGACAAGCGTGTCCCATGGCCATGTGCTGATGACAATGCACGACCAGCACTGTTGCCCCCAGACACAGAGCCTGCTTGCCCTCTTTTATTGCCTCCTGACTGTCTGCCTCTCCTTGTTTGCCTTCCAGACATTCTAATAGATGGCCTGCAGGGAGATGGGAAAAAAGCAATAAGGGCTACCTTCAGGTGTCCTTCTCTGTCCCTTTACTTAAGGATTTCTAAATATGGTTGAGGATGATTGCTTTTGCACAGAATAGCACAACGACAATTTCCCTGACTGTCCAAAAAACAAGGATTTCAAAGATGGTTGATGAGGAATGCTTTAGCACACTATAGCACAAGGAGAATTCCCCTCACTTTCCTTCTTTGTCCCTAGAAACAAGGACTCGCACAGTGAAAGAAACTGACACTCTCCCTACCTAGAGTTTTCTGTCCCTAGAAAAAAATGTTTTTTTAAAGCACACTATAGCACAAGGAGAATTCACTCACTGTCCTTCCCTGTCCCTAGAAACAAGGACTTGCACAGTGAAAGAAACTGACACTCTCCCTACCTAGAGTTTTCTGTCCCTAGAAAAAATGTTTTTTTAAAGCACACTATAGCACAAGGAGAATTCACTCACTGTCCTTCCCTGTCCCTAGAAACAAGGACTTGCACAGTGAAAGAAACTGACACTCTCCCTACCTAGAGTTTTCTGTCCCTAGAAAAAATGTTTTTTTAAAGCACACTATAGCACAAGGAGAATTCACTCACTGTCCTTCCCTGTCCCTAGAAACAAGGACTTGCACAGTGAAAGAAACTGACACTCTCCCTACCTAGAGTTTTCTGTCCCTAGAAAAAATGTTTTTTTAAAGCACACTATAGCACAAGGAGAATTCACTCACTGTCCTTCCCTGTCCCTAGAAACAAGGACTTGCACAGTGAAAGAAACTGACACTCTCCCTACCTAGAGTTTTCTGTCCCTAGAAAAAATGTTTTTTTAAAGCACACTATAGCACAAGTAGAATTCACTCACTGTCCTTCCCTGTCCCTAGAAACAAGGACTTGCACAGTGAAAGAAACTGACACTCTCCCTACCTAGAGTTTTCTGTCCCTAGAAAAAATGTTTTTTTAAAGCACACTATAGCACAAGGAGAATTCACTCACTGTCCTTCCCTGTCCCTAGAAACAAGGACTTGCACAGTGAAAGAAACTGACACTCTCCCTACCTAGAGTTTTCTGTCCCTAGAAAAAATGTTTTTTTAAAGCACACTATAGCACAAGGAGAATTCACTCACTGTCCTTCCCTGTCCCTAGAAACAAGGACTTGCACAGTGAAAGAAACTGACACTCTCCCTACCTAGAGTTTTCTGTCCCTAGAAAAAATGTTTTTTTAAAGCACACTATAGCACAAGGAGAATTCACTCACTGTCCTTCCCTGTCCCTAGAAACAAGGACTTGCACAGTGAAAGAAACTGACACTCTCCCTACCTAGAGTTTTCTGTCCCTAGAAAAAATGTTTTTTTAAAGCACACTATAGCACAAGGAGAATTCACTCACTGTCCTTCCCTGTCCCTAGAAACAAGGACTTGCACAGTGAAAGAAACTGACACTCTCCCTACCTAGAGTTTTCTGTCCCTAGAAAAAATGTTTTTTTAAAGCACACTATAGCACAAGGAGAATTCACTCACTGTCCTTCCCTGTCCCTAGAAACAAGGACTTGCACAGTGAAAGAAACTGACACTCTCCCTACCTAGAGTTTTCTGTCCCTAGAAAAAATGTTTTTTTAAAGCACACTATAGCACAAGGAGAATTCACTCACTGTCCTTCCCTGTCCCTAGAAACAAGGACTTGCACAGTGAAAGAAACTGACACTCTCCCTACCTAGAGTTTTCTGTCCCTAGAAAAAATGTTTTTTTAAAGCACACTATAGCACAAGGAGAATTCACTCACTGTCCTTCCCTGTCCCTAGAAACAAGGACTTGCACAGTGAAAGAAACTGACACTCTCCCTACCTAGAGTTTTCTGTCCCTAGAAAAAATGTTTTTTTAAAGCACACTATAGCACAAGGAGAATTCACTCACTGTCCTTCCCTGTCCCTAGAAACAAGGACTTGCACAGTGAAAGAAACTGACACTCTCCCTACCTAGAGTTTTCTGTCCCTAGAAAAAATGTTTTTTTAAAGCAGACTATAGCACAAGGAGAATTCACTCACTGTCCTTCCCTGTCCCTAGAAACAAGGACTTGCACAGTGAAAGAAACTGACACTCTCCCTACCTAGAGTTTTCTGTCCCTAGAAAAAATGTTTTTTTAAAGCACACTATAGCACAAGGAGAATTCACTCACTGTCCTTCCCTGTCCCTAGAAACAAGGACTTGCACAGTGAAAGAAACTGACACTCTCCCTACCTAGAGTTTTCTGTCCCTAGAAAAAATGTTTTTTTAAGCACACTATAGCACAAGGAGAATTCACTCACTGTCCTTCCCTGTCCCTAGAAACAAGGACTTGCACAGTGAAAGAAACTGACACTCTCCCTACCTAGAGTTTTCTGTCCCTAGAAAAAATGTTTTTTTAAAGCACACTATAGCACAAGGAGAATTCACTCACTGTCCTTCCCTGTCCCTAGAAACAAGGACTTGCACAGTGAAAGAAACTGACACTCTCCCTACCTAGAGTTTTCTGTCCCTAGAAAAAATGTTTTTTTAAAGCACACTATAGCACAAGGAGAATTCACTCACTGTCCTTCCCTGTCCCTAGAAACAAGGACTTGCACAGTGAAAGAAACTGACACTCTCCCTACCTAGAGTTTTCTGTCCCTAGAAAAATTTTTTTTTTAAAGCACACTATAGCACAAGGAGAATTCACTCACTGTCCTTCCCTGTCCCTAGAAACAAGGACTTGCACAGTGAAAGAAACTGACACTCTCCCTACCTAGAGTTTTCTGTCCCTAGAAAAAATGTTTTTTTAAAGCACACTATAGCACAAGGAGAATTCACTCACTGTCCTTCCCTGTCCCTAGAAACAAGGACTTGCACAGTGAAAGAAACTGACACTCTCCCTACCTAGAGTTTTCTGTCCCTAGAAAAAATGTTTTTTTTAAAGCACACTATAGCACAAGGAGAATTCACTCACTGTCCTTCCCTGTCCCTAGAAACAAGGACTCGAACAGTAAAACACACTGACACTCTCCCTACCTATCCTTCTCTTTCCCTAAACTAAAGGAATCCAGGTTAAGCAAGAAAGAAATAAATGTCACTGTCCCTGCCTATGCTGCTCTTTCCCTGCTCCGGAACACACTACACTAGGCCGCCGTGCTGGCGGCCTTTTATAGTGTGGGGCATGTACTAAACACCCTCAGCAATAATTGGCCACAGGCATCCTGCCTGTGGCCAATCATTGCTCTCCTCGCTGCCGGCGCTGTGATTGGCCAAGCATGCGGGGTCACAGTGCATGCTTGGCCAATCACAGCGCCTGGATGACACTGCGATGGCGTAGTGCATTGTGGGCCGTTCGCGTCACTCGAATTTGGCGCGAACGGCCCAAATCGTTCGATCTTCGTCGAACGATCGAACAGCCGATGTTCGAGTCGAACGTATGTTCAACTCGAACACGAAGCTCATCCCTATTTAGGATTATGGGTAAGAAGTTGGAGCAAACAGGGGGTAAGCAGTAAGTACATCTGTTATACATTAGTCATGACCAAGCAGGCAGATGGATGAAGGAAGAAGCTATTCTCTGTCCGAGATCTCCTCTTTCTTCCTGCTATCTCCACCTCTGGGCTGGAGAAGCAAGAAAGGAGAACTTGAAAGAGAAATACAGTGATAAAGTGGCATCACTGGATATTAAACGGGCCGTTTCTGTTGCAGTGAATGCAGCCGTTCTGTGTACTGAGATGAGAGGAGGAGAATAGTTCTCCAGTACTCATCTCAGTATATTAAAACGACAATGCTCTGTGATAAGCGGTGATCATCATGATCTCCGCTTATCATGGTTTATTAAACGCACACCTCTGCTTGAATCTCCTACACATACGAGGGGAGAGCTTGGCGTAGTGTTCCTGCACTCTCCTCTCCCAGGTACCCCTAGACACAAGTCCCTCACACGAGGAAGCACAGAGAGGGAGAGTGAGGCTCCGCTACATATAGACATATATAAAATAGGCATGCGCACAGGGTGGCTGGGAACTAGGGTGACCACATTTCCAAACTGCCATTCAGGGACACACCCCCTCTCTCACCTTCCCCAAAAAAAGATGAGGGGTGCAGGGGGTAATGTAGTCTCGGGGTTGATGGGGAATTTGTTTGAAGGTGAGTTATTTGTCAGGTGAATGTGCCACTTGCCACCAGATACAGTGCCACTTGCCACCAGATAAAGTGCCACTTGCCACCCATAGCCTGCCACCAGATGCAGTGCTGCTGTCACTCCCACTGCATGAGCCACGTGCTTAGAAGGAAAGGAGTGGCGTCACTATCTGGAGAGTGAAGATCACACCAGTCCCTGCTGCTTGCCACTGGGTGCCGGAGAAGGAGGAGGTGCTGAGGTGGGTGGGGACAGCAGTGCTGCACTAGGCGCAGGCCTCGCTCCCGGTCTCACTGTCTGAGAGTAAATTGTCACTGGTTGCAAGATGCCAGGCAGCGCTGGCCCTAGCAACCAGTTCTGGAACCGTAATTAGTAGGGGGTGGCTGTGTCCTCTATTTCATTCAGGGACATTGTATTGTCCCGGAATGAAGGTGCCCGGGACCCAGGACAGACATGTCAATTGCGGGACAGTCCCGGGCAATCCGGGACACGTGGGCACCCTACTGGGAACATCCTAATGCCCAAGCACAATCAGCACACCCAGGGGCTTTTTTGCTAGCAGAATGTGCAGGATCTCTATTTCGTCACCTCTGCTAATGGACAATGGCAGCTCTGCGAGTGGAACTATTCTTCACTTGGCTGTGTAACTTTCTTGAAAGTGTGTCCACTGACCGCAAAGTAAGCAGGCAAGCGGCTGCATTTTCGGATGCTACTTCCATAGTTCTGGCTACAGCATCCCTGACAGCTACTGTAAATATCACTCCACTGCCTGCTGTCAGGGATGCTATAGCCAGAACTATAGAGGTACAGTAGCATCAGGGCTGGATTAACCCCACTGTTTTTGTCATCTAAACAAGTCCTGCCCGCTGCCACCGCGGGGCTTCTGCAGCCCACCACTGCCCTTTGTCCACTGCCAAGAAAATTATTGGTTGTCAGGACTGTTCTAGGCAGAAGAGGAGGATGTAACTCAGGCCCGGACTGGCCATAGGGCACCCATTGTGTAGGGGGGGGGGGGGGCGCTGCCTGTAATATTCCCCTGTCCCTCGTGTATCTCCAATGTCTCCGGAGGCAGCCGGAGTTGGTGGGCAGAGCTGGGGGTGTGGCTTCCCCCTCCACTCCTCCCACAGACTCGTTCACTCTGACTGATCCCACAGCTGAAGGAGAAAGAAACGAGGACACAGCAGCCAGAGTGTCTTCATCTCCAGGCATGCTATAAGTTACTGCTGCACATGTCACTACATAGAGTCCTAACCTGGCACCATACCACCCCAGCCTGCCCTATGCCACCGCACCCTGCCCTATACCACCCCAGCCTGCCCTGAGCCACCGCAACCTGCCTTATGCCACCGCACCCTGCCCTATGCCACAGCAACCTGTCTTATGCCACTGCACCCTGCCCTATGCCACCGCAACCTGCCTTATGCCACCGCACCCTGCCCTATGCCACCGCAACATGCCACCGCAACCTGCCCTTTACCACCCCAGCCTACCCTATACCACCGCAACCTGCCCTATGCCACCGCAACCTGCCCTATGCCACCGCAAACCTGCCTTATGCCACCGCACCCTGCCCTATGCCAACGCAACCTGCCCTATGCCACCGCAAACGTCTCTATACCACCCCAACCTGCCCTATGCCACTGCAACCTGCCCTATACCACCGCAAACTGCCCTATGCCACCGCAACCTGCCCTATGCCACTGCAACCTGCTCTATACCACCCCAACCTGCCCTATGCCACGGCAACCTGCTCTATGCCACCACACCCTGCCCTATATAACCCCAACCTGTTCTATGCCACCCAGCCTGCCATATGCCACCCCAACCTGCCCTATACCACCGCAAACTGCCCTATACCACCCAAACCTGCTCTATACCACCCCAGCCTGCCCTATACAACCCCAACCTGCCCTATGCCACCCCAGCCTGCCCTATATCACCCCAACCTGCACTATACCACCGCAATCTGCCCTATATTACCCCAACCTGCCCTATATCGCCCCAGCCGCCCCAATACCACCCTATACTTTAATTTACAGGGGACATTTGGGGGTGCGCCTCGTGACAGTGCGCTGCCTGCAGGGCGCTGTGCAGGATAGACAGGAGGGGTGACACCATGTTTTGCCGCACCAGGTGACACCAACCCTAATGATGCCACTGCCCCAGTGCACTCTCAGCTGCGAGTCGGAGCCGCAATCGAGTGACAGTGACACCTGTCGGCACATCAGGGGGCCGTGACCCACAACGATCCCCTTCTCTCTGGAAAGGTGGCCGCGGCACTGATGATCTGATCAGTCTCGGCTCGGCTGTCTCACACAGCCGAGCAGAGTGAAGCCGCCTCCCCCTCCTCCTTTATGTCCTACACAGGGGGAGGGGACCCAACATGCAGTCCCGCGCTGATCTGAGGTACATTATGGGTCTGAAGGGGGGTCTGTATTGTAGGGGGATTCTGTATTGTAGGGGTAGTCTCAAATGTAGGGGGGGTTCTGTATTGTAGGGGGTCTGTAATGTAGGGGGTTCTGTATTGTAGGGGGGGTCTGAAATGTAGGGGGTTCTGTATTGTAGGGGGGGTCTGTATTGTAGGGGGGTTCTGTATTGTAGGGGGATCTGTAATGTAGGGGGTTCTGTATTGTAGGGGGGTCTGAAATGTAGGGTGGTTCTTTAGTGTAGGGGGGTCTGAAAAGTAGGGGAGTTCGGTATTGTAGGGGGGTCTGAAATGTAGGTGGGTTCTGTATTGTAGGGGGGTCTGTAATGTAGGGGGGTTCTGTATTGTAGGTGAGTCTGTATTGTAGGGGGGTTCTGTATTGTAGGGGGTCTGTAATATAGGGGGGTTCTGTATTGAAGGGGGGTCTGAAATGTAGGGCGGTTCTGTATTGTAGGGGGGGTCTGAAATGTAGGGGGTTCTGTATTGTAGGGGGGTCTGAAATGTAGGGGGTTCTGTATTGTAGGGGGGTCTGTAATGTAGGGGGGTTCTGTATTGTAGGGGGGTCTGAAATGTAGGGGGTTCTGTATTTTAGGGGGTCTGTATTGTAGGGGGTCTGTAATGTAGGGGGGTCTGTATTGTAGGGGGGGTTCTGTATTGTAGGGGGGGTTTGTATTGTAGAGGGGGTCTGTAATGTAGGGGGGTCTGTATTGTAGGGGGGTCTGTACTGTAGGGAGGGGTCTGTACTGTAGGGAGGGGGTCTGTAATGTAGGGGGGTCTGTAATGTAGCGGGGGTCTGTAATGTAGGGGGCTGTAATGTAGGGGGTCTGTATTGTAGAGGGGGTCTGTAATGTAGGGGGGTCTGTACTGTAGGGAGGGGGTCTGTACTGTAGGGAGGGGGTCTGCACTGTAGGGAGGGGGTCTGTACTGTAGGGAGGTCTGTGTAACATGCAGGGGGTCCAGAACTGTTAGGGGGTGTTTGTGTAACAAACTGTGGGGGGCTGTGTAATGTAAAGGGGCCAAGAGGTGTGGTGCTATGTAATGTAAAGGGGTCCAGAGTGCTGTGTAATGTAAAAGGGTCCAGAGGTGCAGGGTGCTGTGTAATGTAAAGGGGTCCAGAGGTGCAGGGTGCTGTGTAATGTAAAGGGGTCCAGAGGTGCAGGGTGCTGTGTAATGTAAAGGGGTCCAGAGGTGCAGGGTGCTGTGTAATGTAAAGAGGCCCAGAAGTGCAGGGTGCTGTGTAATGTAAAGGGGCCCAGAGGTGCAGGGTGCTGTGTAATGTAAAAGGGTCCAGAGGTGTGGTGCTATGTAATGTAAAGGGGTCCAGGGTGTTGTGTAATATAAAGGGGTCCAGGGGAGCAAGGTGCTGTGTAATGTAAAGGGGTCCAGGGGTGCAGGGTGCTGTGTAATGTAAAGGGGTCCAGAGGTGCAGGGTGCTGTGTAATGTAAAGGGGTCCAGAGGTACAAGGTGCTGGAACCCCACATTCCATCATTAACCGCCGCCGCCGCGGGCCTATTTTTTGTCCCAGGCTGGGCCTGATGTAACTTTCTCATTTCTGTTCTGCCTCCAAGTGCCCTGCCTCCTGGCTTCCACCCTGCAGTGCCGACAATCGAATAAACTGAGGTGAGGCAGACCCGACGGGACTTAGGACTTAGGAGTAGGGATGAGCCGAACACCCCCGGGTTCGGTTCGCACCAGAACCTGCGAACGGACCGAAAGTTTTGCGCGAACTTTAGAACCTTATTAAATACAATGGACGCGAACGTTCGAAATCTAAAGTGCTAATTATAACGGCTAATATGCATGTTATTGTCCTAAAAAGGGTTTGGGGACCCGGGTTCTGCCCCAGGGAACATGTAGGACTTAGTCTTAGGCCAGTCTTGTTGGTTGGAGGGTAGACAGTGGAGGAGACCTTGCGTGGAGAGTGAAGAAGTTTCTGCTTTTGACTGCTGGGTTGCATTTTTGGTTATTTTTGGCTCTTTTTCCTTGCAGCTTTTTAACACCTTTTTCTGGCACATTTTAAACAGCCTTTTTTTTCTCTTTTTTTCCTTCAGCCTACTAATTAAGGGGAGTGGTTAATTGGTCACAGGTGCTTGAGGCCTATATAAATTTCTGTAGAGCACATGTGAAATTGCCAGTCTTGTTGGTTGGAGGGTAGACAGTGGAGGAGACCTTGCGTGGAGAGTGAAGAAGTTTCTGCTTTTGACTGCTGGGTTGCATTTTTGGTTATTTTTGGCTCTTTTTCCTTGCAGCTTTTTAACACCTTTTTCTGGCACATTTTAAACAGCCTTTTTTTTCTCTTTTTTTCCTTCAGCCTACTAATTAAGGGGAGTGGTTAATTGGTCACAGGTGCTTGAGGCCTATATAAATTTCTGTAGAGCACATGTGAAATTGCCAGTCTTGTTGGTTGGAGGGTAGACAGTGGAGGAGACCTTGCGTGGAGAGTGAAGAAGTTTCTGCTTTTGACTGCTGGGTTGCATTTTTGGTTATTTTTGGCTCTTTTTCCTTGCAGCTTTTTAACACCTTTTTCTGGCACATTTTAAACAGCCTTTTTTTTCTCTTTTTTTCCTTCAGCCTACTAATTAAGGGGAGTGGTTAATTGGTCACAGGTGCTTGAGGCCTATATAAATTTCTGTAGAGCTCATTTAGAGCCTGCTCATTTTGAGTTGCTGGAACTCTGTTCAAGTGGAACTGGACTAAGTGGTGAGTTAAAATCAAGAGTTGAAAACAGGAGGTTAAAACAGGGGTCATAGTAGATGTGTAGTGTGAGTACCTGGGTGTTGTCTGAGTAGTGTGTGTGGATCGTTAGTACTTGTGTATTGTAGGTGCACGCTGGTCTGCGAGTGCACGCGGGTCCGTGGGTCTGCGAGTGCAGGTGGGTCTGCGAGTGCACGCTGGTCTGTGAGTGCACGCGGGTCCGTTGGTCTGCGGGTGCACGCTGGTCTGCGAGTGCACGCGGGTCCGTTGGTCTGCGGGTGCACGCTGGTCTGCGAGTGCACGCGGGTCCGTTGGTCTGCGAGTGCACGCTGGTCTGCGAGTGCACGCGGGTCCGTTGGTCTGCGAGTGCACGCTGGTCTGCGAGTGCACGCGGGTCCGTTGGTCTGCGGGTGCACGTAGGTCTGCGAGTGCACGCGGGTCCGTTGGTCTGCGAGTGCACGCTGGTCTGCGAGTGCACGCGGGTCCGTTGGTCTGCGAGTGCACGCGGGTCCGTTGGTCTGCGAGTGCACGCGGGTCCGTTGGTCTGCGAGTGCACGCGGGTCCGTTGGTCTGCGAGTGCACGCGGGTCCATTGGTCTGCGAGTGCACGCTGGTCTGCGAGTGCACGCGGGTCCGTTGGTCTGCGAGTGCACGCGGGTCCGTTGGTCTGCGAGTGCACGCTGGTCTGCGAGTGCACGCGGGTCCGTTGGTCTGCGAGTGCACGCGGGTCCGTTGGTCTGCGAGTGCACGCTGGTCTGCGAGTGCACGCGGGTCTGCGAGTGCACGCGGGTCCGTTGGTCTGCGAGTGCACGCGGGTCCGTTGGTCTGCGAGTGCACGCGGGTCCGTTGGTCTGCGAGTGCACGCTGGTCTGCGAGTGCACGCGGGTCCGTTGGTCTGCGAGTGCACGCGGGTCCGCGAGTGCACGCAGGTCCGTTGGTCTGCGAGTGCACGCTGGTCTGCGAGTGCACGCGGGTCCGTTGGTCTGTGGGTGCACGCTGGTCTGCGAGTGCACGCTGGTCTGCGAGTGCACGCGGGTCCGTTGGTCTGCGAGTGCACGCTGGTCTGCGAGTGCACGCGGGTCCGTTGGTCTGCGAGTGCACGCGGGTCCGTTGGTCTGCGAGTGCACGCTGGTCTGCGAGTGCACGCTGGTCTGCGAGTGCACGCGGGTCCGTTGGTCTGCGAGTGCACGCGGGTCCGTTGGTCTGCGAGTGCACGCGGGTCCGTTGGTCTGCGAGTGCACGCGGGTCCGTTGGTCTGCGAGTGCACGCTGGTCTGCGAGTGCACGCGGGTCCGTTGGTCTGCGAGTGCACGCGGGTCCGCGAGTGCACGCAGGTCCGTTGGTCTGCGAGTGCACGCTGGTCTGCAAGTGCACGCGGGTCCGTTGGTCTGTGGGTGCACGCTGGTCTGCGAGTGCACGCGGGTCCGTTGGTCTGCGAGTGCACGCTGGTCTGCGAGTGCACGCGGGTCCGTTGGTCTGCGAGTGCACGCGGGTCCGTTGGTCTGCGAGTGCACGCTGGTCTGCGAGTGCACGCGGGTCCGTTGGTCTGCGAGTGCACGCGGGTCCGTTGGTCTGCGAGTGCACGCGGGTCCGTTGGTCTGCGAGTGCACGCTGGTCTGCGAGTGCACGCGGGTCCGTTGGTCTGCGAGTGCACGCGGGTCCGTTGGTCTGCGAGTGCACGCGGGTCCGTTGGTCTGCGAGTGCACGCGGGTCTGTTGGTCTGCGAGTGCACGCGGGTCTGTTGGTCTGCGAGTGCACGCGGGTCCGCGAGTGCACGCGGGTCCGTTGGTCTGCGAGTGCACGCTGGTCTGCGAGTGCACGCGGGTCCGTTGGTCTGTGGGTGCACGTGGGTCTGCGTGGTACCTGTGTATTGTCTTGTTGAGTACCTGTGTATTGTCTTGTTGAGTACCTGTGTATTGTCTTGTTGAGTACCTGTGTATTGTCTTGTTGAGTACCTGTGTATTGTCTTGTTGAGTACCTGTGTATTGTCTTGTTGAATAGTTGGGTCAGGAAGCTAGTGTTAGGTAATTTGGACAGGGTATAATCTCGAATCCTCATTAAATTAATAGGTACGATGCCCAGCGGGTGTGGCGAGGCGACTCGGTGTACATCTTGCAGCATGTATGCGTTCCTTGATCATCTGATCGAGGACGATTACTGCTGTGCAAAATGTAAGCACATTGTTTCCCTGGAAGCCCAGGTTCTGAATCTAGGGAAGCAACTGTCAGCACTGGGAAGTCCCTCCACACTAAAGGAGAGCTGGATACGTACCCGGCAGGTGATGGCAGGGGCCAGCACAGAGGTGGGTGGAGTCAAAGAGGTGCAGGCACTAGAAAATAGTAGATGGGTGACAGTCAGGAAGGGTAGAGGGCGAAGTGCCAGGGAGGCCGATCCAGGGCTGGAGCATCCCAATAAGTATGCTCCATTGAGTGACATTGGTGAAACCAGTCCGGGACCAGCACTGCTGGAGCTGAGGGACTCTCCTAGCTGCCAGGGGAAGAACTCCTCCAGTGAGAGTGGGGGGGAAGCGAAGGGAAAGGAAAGACAGATTCTGGTGGTAGGGGACTCAATTCTTAGAAGGACAGAGAGGGCAATCTGTAACAAAGACCTGAAGCGCCGAACTGTATGTTGTCTACCGGGCGCTCGGGTTCGGCACATCACGGATCTGGTGGACAGATTACTGGGAGGGGCTGGGGAAGACCCAGCTGTCATGGTGCACGTTGGCACCAATGACAAAGTCAGAGGCAGATGGAGTGTCCTAAAGAACGATTTTAGGGACTTGGGAGCTAAATTGAGGAAAAGGACCTCCAAGGTAGTATTCTCGGGAATACTACCGGTACATCGAGCCACACCAGAAAGGCAGAGGGAGATTAGGGAAGTGAACAAGTGGCTGAAGAGCTGGTGTAGTAAGGAGGGGTTTGGGTTCCTGGAGGACTGGGCCGACTTCTCAGTCGATAACCAGTACTATAGAAGGGACGGACTGCACCTAAATGAGGAGGGTGCAGCTCAGCTGGGAATAAGGATGGCCAAAAAGTTAGAGGGGTTTTTAAACTAGGTGACAGGGGGGAGGGTCCAGAGATAGTGAGAGTCAGCGGGGAACATATTCTAAAGGGTAGTATTAGGGGCATTAGTGGTAGGGTAACCAAAGAACATAAACCCAAGGTAAGTATAGTAGCAAGTCCTAGTTGCAATCTGGGAACACCCAAGAGGATAGTATGTGACCGGTCAAATAATATTAATGCATTAAAGTGTCTGTTCACCAACGCCAGAAGTCTGCCAAGCAAAATAGGTGAGTTGGAAGCTCTGGTGCATGAGGAGAGCTATGATGTAATCGGTATTGCTGAAACTTGGCTTCATTCCTCACACGACTGGGCTATTAATATTCCTGGCTATGCACTCTTTCGGAAAGACAGGGTAAAAAGGAAGGGTGGAGGGGTCTGTCTCTATGTGAGAAGTGATCTCAAAGCGAGTGTGAAAGAGGACCTGGTGGATGGAGAGTGTGATGAGTCTGAAGCATTATGGGTAGGACTGCATACAGATGTGCGTAGTTCAAAGCTAATCATTGGAGTTTGTTATAGACCACCCAATGTTAATGAGGAGTTAGAGACTCAGCTCCTTGCACAGATGGAAAGGGCTGCAAGGGCTGGGACGGTGATAATAATGGGGGATTTTAACTACCCAGAAATTGACTGGAGTAATGGAACTGCTGGGACAGTTAAAGGGCAAAAATTTATAAACCTATTGCAGGACAATTTTATGGTCCAGTTTATTGAGGCCCCAACTAGGAATGATGCTCTGTTGGACCTGGTAATCTCAAACCATGCAGAGCGTATTACTAATGTTCAGATAAAGGAACACCTGGGTAGCAGTGACCATAACATGATTTCATTTGATGTTAGTTGTAAGCAAAAATCACATACAGGAAAGATAAAAACACTTAATTTCAAGAGAGCAAATTTTCCAAGGATGAGTGCTGCTCTCCAGGACTTAGACTGGGAAGGAATATTGGCATCAATGGGCACAGAACAGAAATGGGAATTCTTCAAAAAGACTGTTTGGGAACTCACTGCAAAGTATATTCCCATGGGCAATAAGTTTAAAAGGCTAAAAATAAAACCTATGTGGCTCACTGACAAAGTTAAAAAAGCTATAAACTATAAGAAAAGAGCTTTTAAAAAATATAAAAATGAGGGAACACTAGTGTCATTTAAATGTTACAAAGAATATAACAGGATATGTAAAAAGGAAATCAAGGATGCAAAAATTCAAAACGAACGACAGATTGCAAAAGATAGTAGGACAAACCCCAAAAAATTCTTCAAATATATTAATAGTAAAAAGGTCAAGTCTGAGCATGTAGGCCCTTTACAAAATAATCTAGAGTGGGTGACTGGGGACAAAGAGAAGGCTAATTTATTAAATACTTTCTTCAGTTCTGTGTATACAAAGGAGCATGGGGGAGCTCATGTCCAAAATGGGGGTGGTAGTGACACAGCCCCAAATCCACAATGGCTCAAAAGTGATATGGTCCAGAAATATTTAGATGGAATAAAGGTGGATAAAGCACCTGGACCAGATGGCATACACCCACGGATCCTAAAAGAATTGAGCTCTGTAATTTCAAAGCCATTGTATTTAATTTTTAGGGACTCATTAATGACAGGAATAGTACCACTGGATTGGCGCAGGGCCAATGTGGTGCCTATATTTAAAAAGGGAATTAAGTGTTTACCAAGTAACTATAGACCTGTTAGTTTAACTTCTATAGTTGGGAAAATACTGGAGAGATTAATAAAAGACCACATAGATGAGTTCTTGCTGGAAAAAAACTATTTAAGCAACAGACAGCATGGATTCATGAAAGACAGAAGTTGTCAAACAAACCTGATTTCTTTTTATGAAGAGGTAAGTAAGACCTTGGACAGAGGGGTGGCAGTGGACGTGGTATACTTGGATTTTGCAAAAGCGTTCGATACAGTTCCCCACACACGGCTCATGTGTAAGGTAAAGTCTACAGGATTGGAAATATCAGTTTGTAAATGGATAGAAAACTGGCTAAAAGACAGAATTCAGAGAGTAGTGGTTAATGATTCTTACTCTGAATGGTCCAAGGTTATCAGTGGTGTACCCCAAGGTTCAGTGCTGGGACCCTTACTTTTTAATATGTTTATAAATGATATTGGGTCTGAGATCAAAAGTAACATTTCTGTCTTTGCAGATGACACCAAGCTATGCAGTGGAATAACGTCCTTACAGGATGTCGCCAATTTACAAGCCGACCTCAATGCTCTGTCTAATTGGGCGACTATGTGGCAGATGAGGTTTAATGTTGATAAATGTAAAGTTATGCACTTGGGGGCTAATAATATGAATGCATCATACATACTAGGGGGAGTACAACTGGGGGGATCCGTAGTGGAGAAGGATCTGGGGGTTTTGGTAGATCATAAGCTCAATAATGGCATGCAATGCCAAGCTGCGGTTTCCAAAGCGAGCAAAGTCCTTTCTTGTATTAAGAGAGGTATGGTCTCCAGAGAGAGAGATATCATTTTGCCCCTGTTCAAATCATTAGTAAGACCTCATCTGGAATATGCAGTTCAGTTTTGGGACCCAGTTCTCAAAAAGGATATTGGGGAACTGGAGAAAGTGCAGAGAAGGGCAACCAAACTGATAAGAGGCATGGAGGAGCTCAGCTATGAGGAGAGATTAGAGGAACTGAATTTATTCTCTCTTGAGAAGAGGAGATTAAGGGGGGATATGATCAACATGTACAAATATATAAGGGGTCCATATAGTGAACTTGGTGTTCAGTTATTCACTTTACGGTCAACACAAAGGACAAGGGGGCACTCTTTGCGTCTAGAGGAAAAGAGATTTCACCTCCAAATACGGAAAGGTTTTTTCACAGTAAGAGCTGTGAAAATGTGGAATAGACTCCCTGCAGAGGTGGTTCTGGCCAGCTCAGTAGATTGCTTTAAGAAGGGCCTGGATTCTTTCTTAAATGTACATATTATAACTGGGTACTGACATTTATAGGTAAAGTTGATCCAGGGAATATCCGATTGCCTCTCGGGGGATCAGGAAGGAATTTTTTCCCCTGCTGTAGCAAATTGGATAATGCTCTTCTGGGTTTTTTTGCCTTCCTCTGGATCAACTGTGGGTATAGAATTGGGTATATGGGATTGTACGATATATGTTTATTTTTATTTTTTTATTTTTATTTTTTACGGTTGAACTGGATGGACTTGTGTCTTTTTTCAACCTGACTAACTATGTAACTATATCAATGCAAAAAAAAAGTTTTAAAAACGGCCGTTTTTTGGGAGCAGTCATTTTAATGATGCATAAAGTGAAAAAAAAAAGTGAAATATTCCTTTAAATATCGTACCTGGGGGGTGTCTAAAGTATGCCTGTGAAGTGGCACGTGTTTCCCGTGTTTAGAACTGTCCCTGCACAAAATGACATTTCTAAAGGAAAAAAAGCCATTTAAAACTGCTTGTGGCTTTAATGTCATGTCTGGTCCCGGTAATATAGATGAAAATCTTTGAGAACAATGGCATGGCTACGCCATCAGCCCCCCCCCCACCCCAGCCCATTGCCCCTTTGGGTCTTGTATGGATATTAAGGGGAACCCCGCACACAAAATAAAAAAGGCCCTATATACTCTGAACAGCAGTATACAGGCGGTGCAAACAAGACAGGGACTGTAGGTTTGTTCTTAAGTAGAATCTGTTTGGAATTTTGAACACGTACATTGTTTAAGTGTATCTCCAGCCAAAAAATCTATTTTTAAGCTTTTTGGAAAACATAAGGAAGGGTTATCACCCCTGTAACATTTGTTTTGCTGTCTGTGCCCCTGTTCAGAACATTTCACCTCACTTTCCGTCCCAATGACAACTGTTTTTGAAAAGTGGGGTTTTTATTGAAACAAGGATTGGTGATAAAGCATCAGTAGAGAGGAGACACCTTTTTCCCATATTAACTCTTACAGGAGAGAATTTCCCTTCCTAGGGGTAGATTTCCTCTCACTTCCTGTTGTCTCCTTCTGTTTGCAAGTAGGAGTCGTTTGTAAGTTGGATGTTTGAAAGTATGGGCCTGCCGTATATACTCTGCAGAAATTGACCCCTTAGGTGTTGGTGTTGGCACAACACTGTAAGCACTCACAGTTACTCTTGGTGGGCGCTGGAACGCCCTGCTGTCAACTATTATATCAGGAATTGTAATTACATGCCATTGTTGAACAGTGGTAGGAAAAATTGGGCCTTTGATGGTGGTGCTGGTGCCACAACACTGTAAGACCTCACAGTTACTCTTGGTGGGTGTATGAATGGGCCCTGCTGTGAATTATTAGATCAAGAATTGTAATTGCATGCCCCTGTTGAACAGGGGCTGAAAAATTGGGCCTTTGGTGGTGGTGTTGGTGGTGGTGGTGTTGTCACAACACTGTAAGCCCTCACATTTACTCTTGGTGGACGCATGAATGGGCCCTGCTGTGAATTATTAGATCAATAATTGTAATTTCATGCCCTTGTTGAACAGGGGCTGAAAAATTGGGCCTTTGGTGGTGGTGGTGGTGGTGGTGTTGTCACAACACTGTAAGCCCTCACAGTTACTCTTGGTGGGCGCAGGAATGGGCCCTGCTGTGAATTATTAGATCAAGAATTTTAATTACATGCCCCTGTAGAACAGGGGCTGAAAATTGGGCCTTAGCCACTGGTGCCACAACACTGCAACCCCTCACAGATACTGTACTTGGAGCACAGTAATGAGGCCTGTTGCAAAGTATTGCATCAAAAATTGTAATTACAAGCCCCTGTTAAACAGGGGCAGAAAAATTAGGCCTTAGCCACTGGTGCCACAACACTGCAACCCCTCACAGATACTGTACTTGGAGCACAGTAATGAGCCCTGTTGCAAAGTATTGCATCAAAAATTGTAATTACACGCCCCTGTTAAACAGGGGCAGAAAAATTGGGCCTTATGCACTGGTGCTGCTGCCACGACACTGCAACCTCTCCCAGATACTCTAGTTGGAGTGCAGTAATGAGCCCTGCTGCAAAGCATTGCATCAAAAATTGTAATTACATACCCCTGTTAAACAGGGGCTGAAAAATTGGGCCTTAGCCACTGGTGGCGGCACCCAGAAACAAAAATGTTTTTCCAAAATATCATCATGAATCGGATCATTGAGGAGGAGGAGGATAGTCAGTCAACATAACAGGACAGTCACTCAGTCAGCATCAGTCTTGAAGGGATGTGACATTTGAAAATAAATTATTCTGTCATATCAGCTTCAGGTGCTTGGTAGCTGGTGGTGATCCAAGACTGGTTCATCTTTATGAAGGTCAGTCGATCAACCGAATCGGTGGACAGGCGCATCCGTGACAAATCCTCCAGCAGCACTGAATGTGCGTTCCGAAAGAACGCTGGATGCAGGACAGGCCAGTAGCTCAATTGCATACTGTGCAAGCTCTGGCCAGTGATCCATCCTTAAGACCCAGTAAGCCAGAGGATTTTCAGTGGGAAAGGTGTCCAAATCTGACCTTGCCCCTAGGTATTCCTGCACCATGTATATCAGACGCTGGCGATGGTTGCTGGAACCGATCATACCTTGGGGCTGCGGACTAAAGAATTGTCTAAATGCATCGGTCAGACGGCCACCTTCCCCACCGCTCCTTCTTTGACTAAAGCCTCAGCAACTCGTTGTCCCAGACCAGGAGTTTGTAACCTCCCAGTCTCTGGGAACGCGTTGCACAGACCTTTCTGCAAGGCCTCCCGGAGTTGTCTCATCCTCTGCTCACTCTGCGACGGTAAGATAAGGTCCGCAACCTTACCCTTGTACCATGGATCAAGGAGAGTGGCCAGCCAGTAATGGTCCCTCTCCTTGATCCGAAGAATACGAGGATCCTTCCGCAGACTTTGCAGGATCAGGGAGGCCATGCAGCGTAGGTTAGCTGAGGCATTAGATCCGGAGTCCTCTGGGTCACTAAGGACGACATGATCCGCAGCCACCTCCTCCCAGCCACGTACAAGTCCACTGGTTTCTTGGGACTGTAAATCATCCCTAAAAGACTGCTGCTGTTGATGCTGCTGAGTGCCAGGCTCCACCTCCATGCTGACACAATCCTCCTCCTCCTCCTCCTCCTCCTCCTCTTCCTGTGCGATGGGTGGGACAGAAGGAACACTGTCTGGGTAAAGGGGGTCTTGAGAGGCAAGGAAGTCCTCCCCTTCCTGCCTCTGTTCTGCCTCAAGTGCCCTGTCCATTATTCCACGCAGCGTGTGCTCCAACAGGTGGACAAGAGGTACAGTGTCACTGATGCATGCACTGTCACTGCTCACCATCCTCGTGGCCTCCTCAAATGGTGCCAGGACAGTGCATGCATCCCTGATCATGCCCCACTGGCGTGGTGAAAAAACCCGAGCTCCCCTGACCCTGTCCTGTTGCCGTAGTCGCACAGGTACTCATTGATGGCCCTCTGCTGCGTGTGCAGCCGCTGCAGCATGGCCAACGTTGAGTTCCACCTGGTCGGCATGTCACATATAAGGCGGTTCTTGGGCAGGTTCAACTCCTTTTGCAGCTCAGCCAGGCAAGCACTGGCATTATAAGATCTGCGGAAATGCACACAGACTTTCCTGGCCTGCCTCAGGACATCCTGTAAACCCGGGTACCTGCCCAAGAACCGCTGCACCACCAGGTTAAGGACGTGAGCCACACAGGGCACATGGGTCAGTTGTCCCTGTCGGAGGGCGGAGAGGAGGTTGGTGCCATTGTCGCAAACCACCATTCCTGGCTTAAGCTGGCATGGCATCAACCACCTCTCGGCCTGCCCCTGCAGAGCAGACAGAACCTCTGCCCCAGTGTGGCTCCTGTCCCCCAAACACACCAGCGCAAGCACGGCATGGCATCTTTTTGCCTGCGTACTTGCGTAGCCCCTTGAACGCCTACGGAGCACCGCTGGTTCCGAGGATAAAGCACAGGAAGAGGCCATGGAGGAAGAAGAAGAGGAGGGGGTGGAGGAGAGAGGTGTGTCACAACCAGTAGTAGCATTTTGGAGGCGTGGCGGCGGAACAACCTCCAACACTACTGCACCTTGTCCTGCATCCTTCCCAGCTGCCAAAAGAGTGACCCAATGGGCCGTGAAAGAAAGCTAACGTCCCTGTCCATGCCTGCTGGACCATGAGTCAGCAGTAATATGCACCTTACCGCTGACCGCCTTGTCCAGCGAGGCATGGACATTGCCTTCCACATGCCGGTAGAGAGCCGGAATCGCCTTCCGTGAGAAAAAGTGGCGTTTGGGAACCTGCCACTGTGGAACCGCACATTGCACAAACTCACCGAAGGGGGCCGAATCTACCAACTGAAAAGGCAGCAGTTGAAGCGCTAGCAATTTAGCCAAGCTAGCATTCAACCGCTGGGCATGTGGATGGCTGGGAGTGAACTTCTTTCGACGGTCCAGCAGCTGGGGCAGGGAAATTTGCCTGCTAGAATCAGACGTCGGTGTACTGCTAGCAGAGTGGCCGCAAGTACTTGGCTGTGACACACCTAATTCTACACCTTCATTCCTCTCAGTGCAGGTTTCAGAGAGGACTGAAGGTATAGTGGGGTTGGAGATCTCAGCTGATGCGGTGCAAGGAGAGGTCTGCTTTGTTCTTTGGTGTGGGTCTTTAAGGTAGGCTTGCCAACGAGCTGCATGGCAGGTCAACATATGTCTGGTCAAGCATGTGGTGCCCAAGCGGCTGATGTTTTGGCCACGCGATATACGCTTGAGACATATGTTGCAAACAGCAGCTGTGCGATCTGATGCACTTGACTCAAAAAAGGCCCACACCAAAGAACTTTTTGAATAACGGGCAGAGGCAGCGCCCTGCACAGGCGGAGCTCTGCGGTGTGATTCAGTCGGTGTGCTGCCCTTATGCTGGCCTGGAGGGCATCCTGCCTCGTTGGAGATGTGCCTCCTCCTCATCCTCCTCCTCCTCTCTCCTATTAGGCACCCACGTGGAGTCAGTGACCTCATCATCCCCTCCCTCCTCATCACTGGAGCCAATCTGGCAGTATGCTGCAGCTGCTGGAACATGACAGCCAGATTGGTGTCCTTCTTGAGCAACCCCTCTCTCTGCTCTCATGCTACTGCCTTCCTCTAGCTGGGTATCATCAGACCCTTCGAAACGCTGGGCATCCTCCTGGAGCATGTACCCAACACTGTGCTCAAACAGTTCGGGGGACTCCTCAGGAGGACATGGTGGGTCTAGGGAAGGAGTGACTGATGATGACATTGATACCAGGGAAGAGGACGCTTTGGCAGCTGCTTTGCCAGTACCCTGAGCCTGGGTGAGAGAGGATGAGGAGGATGAGGAGGGCTTGGTCATCCACTCTACCAGGTCTTCGGCATGATGCGGCTCAACACGTCCAGCTGCCGAAAAGAAGGACAAGCGTGTTCCATGGCCACGTGCTGATGACGATGCACCGTGTCCACGACCAGCACTGTTGTCTCTAGACACAGAGCCTGCTTGCCCTCTTTTATTGGCTCCTGACTGTCTGCCTCTCCTTGTTTGCCTTCCAGACATTCTAATGGCCTGCAGGGAGATGGGAAAACCAGAAATAAGGGGTAGCTTCAGGTGTATATTTTGCAGGAAGCACACAACGCCCGCTGTAAGTGCTGCAGATGACTGCCTGTGTTACACAACAGGAAAAAACAGCAATAAGGGCTAGCTTCAGGTGTTTATTTTGCAGGAAGCAGACTACGCCTGCTGTAAGTGCTGCAAATGCCTGTTAGTGTAACACACCAGGAAAACACAGCAATACGGGCTAGCTTCAGGTGTATAATGTGCAGGAGGCACACTACGCCCGCTGTAAGTGCTGCAAATGCCTGTTAGTGTAACACACCAGGAAAACACAGCAATAAGGGCTAGCTTCAGGTGTATACTGTGCAGGAGGCTTAGCAACAATGACACTGACACTGTCCCCTGCCTATCCTTCTCTCTCCCTGCACACAAGGTTTAGCAAAGAATATGACACTGACACTCTCCCTGCCTATCCTCCCTCCCTGCACACAAGGTTTAGCAAAGAATATCGCTGACACTCTCCCTGCCTATCCTTCTCTCTCCCTACACACAAGGTTTAGCAAAGAATAGCACAATGACACTGTCCCTGCCTATCCTTCTCTTTCCCTGCGCCGGAACACACTACACAAGGCCGCCGCACTGGCGGCCTTTTATAGTGTGGGGCGTGTGGTAAACCCCCTGAACTATAATTGGCCACAGGCAACCTGCCTGTGGCCAATTATGGCTCTCCTAGCTGCCGGCGCTGTGATTGGCCAAGCATGCGGGGTCACAGTGCATGCTTGGCCAATCACAGCGCCGGGATTGCACTGCGATGGCGCAGTGTATTGTGGGCCGTTCGCATCACTCGAATTTGGTGCAAACGGCCCAAATCGTTCGATCTTCATCGAACGAGCGAACAGCCGATGTTCGAGTCGAACGTATGTTCGACTCAAACACCGAGCTCATCCCTACTTAGGAGATCTCACTGGTAAGGGGGGAGTGGAGGCACAGACTCTGGCAGTGGCAGTGTGTGTGCGGCACTGCAGCAGGCAAGAAGAGAGGGTGTCCTTTCCTGCAGTGCAATCATTGTCAGTCAGGATCCACCCAGATTCCTGATAGGCAGCTGGCTCAGCCTCTCAGTGCACCGCTGAGAGCCTGAGCCAGCCACTCCCACCCCCTCCACAGCTCAACGCTCCAGTGAGCATTAAAGGGGCAGAGCAGAGAGCCATTACTGATAGTCACCGACTCTCTGCTCAGTAAAGACTGGAAACCGAGTGATCAACGGCCTTCAATTGCTCAGTTCTTACTCTTATGCTTACTCTTATGCTCAACGCGTACACACGACCGTTTTAACTGTCATGCAAAAAACTGAAATTTTTCTCGATGTGATTCGTCGTGATTCCTCTCAAGCCTGCCTTGCATACACACGTTCAGGAAAAAACAAACGCTTGAGCAAAGCGCGGTGACGTACAACACGTACGACAACACTTACGACGGCACTATAAAGGGGAAGTTCAATTTGAATGGCGCCACCCTTTGGGCTGCTTTTGCTGATCTCGTGTTAGTAAAGTTTGGTAAGAGACGATTCGCATGCCTCGTGCTTTTCAGTCCGTTACAGCATGACGAATGTGCTATCTCCATTACAAACCCTAGTTTTACCAGAACGAGCGCATACTTGATTCTGAGCATGCGTGTTTTTTTTTCCCTCGGAAAAGCATACACACGAGCGGTTTTCGTGACGAGAAAAAGAACGACAGGAAAAAGGACGAGAAAAAATAGAGCAGGTTCTATTTTTTTTTTTTGCGGGCAGTTTTCTCGTTAAGAAAACTGCTATGGAGCATACGAAAACTGCTATGGAGCATACACACGACCGGTTTTCACGACCAATTAAAAAAATGGCAGTTTTCTCGTCATGAAAAACGGTCGTGTGTATGCGGCATCAGAGGCGGCGGGGGAAAGATGCAGCATCGGACCGAAGCTGCATCCACATACAGTAGGTGAATATGTACTGTATGTTTGTTTTTTTCAAAACCCTGAAATTCTCTTTTAAATCTTTTATAATGTAACTTTTCCATTCAGTTCTCAGAATTTTGTTTAATATAGCAGGTATGAAAGTGGCAATAACACTTTTATTCAGAAACTGTCTCACACTGAAATGTATCTTGTAATTATACTCATAAAACACATCCAGCTTTTCAAATGTTTTTAATCATTTGAAAGCATAATATTTCCATAGAAACTGTGTCATATTATTTGATTCTCGTTTGTTCCTGTATTTTAAGAAGATCTACATGTAATTGGTACGCATTTTGCATCCTTTTAATGTTTCCAACTTAGAAACTGATATTAAAGAGAACATTGTATATCCATGCATGCACATTTGAAAAATATAACTTGTATTAAATTGGCTCTACATAAATTGAAAGTGGAAATGCAGGTTGACAGTGGCAAAGAAGGAACAGCAGTTGTGAACATTTTGATGCATGTCCTGGGCATTAGCTGGGGTAACATACTTTTGAGACTGGGTTCACACCTATGCAAATTGGATGCGGGTTTCCCCGCATCCAATTCGCATAGCAGGAGAATGTGACTCTATGGGGCCGGTTTACATATCTCCGCAGCAGGTCAAACGTGTGCTATTTTGGTCCATTTTAGGTCCAAATTCAGCCCAAAGTTCGGGCTGAAATGAGACCTGAAACTGTGAACCAGGATGAACCGGACCCCTGCTGTGCGATGGATCCATCTTAGGTGTGAACCAAGTGTAGCGGGTATGTACTTTTAAATCTGGTGAGGACATCAGTGATGCATAGTTCCCTGCAGCCCAGCAGGTGGCGCTGTCACTTTGGGCCGGGGTTAAACCATCGCTGCAGTGCCGTACCCTTTGTGACCTCTCACAGCGGTTGTACGGCGGGGCGGGGAACCCGCGGTGCTTGCTGGGAGAGGGTATAAAGGGGACGGACATCTTCGCCACAATGTTCGAGTCCCAGGCACCTTCAGCCTGAGGGCTGCTGTGCGGTCGGTGTCCAGGCGGCCTAGGCCTGGACACTTGGAGTTCGTGTTCCATCCCAGACACCTTCGGTCTGGGGTGAGGTACTCAGCCGGAGGCCTGGGGCCCAGTACCTTCCGCTGGGTCCCGCGAGGGAGGGATTGTCCTAGGGGGCCCCCAAGAGGGGCACCTGAATCCAGAGGCATAAGGGACCGGAGGAGGGACTCGCCCAAAAAGACCTGGTGCAGCAGATTGCCAGTGCCGGGTGAACCTCTGGAGACCGCCCGGAGGGATATCTCTCCCGAACAGGGGTCAAGTTCAGAGAGGAAGTTCAGTCCATATTCAATGACCGGTGGCAGCGGTCCAACTATTCCAATCAGGTCAGTGGCAGAGACCTGCTATTAGGCCTGTGGCAGGGGCCTCAACAGTTCATCCAGTCGGTGGCAGCGACCAAAACTCACGGTCGGTGGCAGAGACCGTGAGCCAGGCCTATTCGCTAGCAAAGGAATAGGAGAGTTTAGTTGTGCCTGGGCCTACTCGTACCCACACCCCCTTGTTCGTCTGTTATTGGAAGTTCAACTGATTGTGTTCACCGTATTGTACGAGAAATAAAGGAGTGTTGGACTTTCGATTGGTGTGGGGCTCTATTTTTGGCAGACACATCTCCACAGAACAACTAAGGCTTCGTATGCAGTGGACAGACCCGGAGGTAATTGAACTAACTCTGCTCAAACCTCATGCACATACGAGGGGAGAGCTTGGCGTAGTGTTCCTGCACTCTCCTCTCCCAGGTACCCCTAGACACAAGTCCCTCACACGAGGAAACACAGAGAGAGAGAGTGAGGCTCCGCTACACGTGGGAGCTCTGGTCCGGGATGTGTTCGTGCTACAATGGAGCTGGAGTTGTTGGAATTTGAAAGTGTCTGCCCGAAAGAGTTCCAAGTAGGTTGGCCATATTGGCCACTGCGCCATCAGGCACACCCTCCCTGCTCAGTTCGTGGGCGTGACCCAGGGAAGGAGAAAGCCCGCGAACTGGAGTGCAAGAGGGGAGGAGTCCAATCGTGTGAAGGACTACATGTGGGGACTTTGGCGCCAACAAGGCAGTGCGCAATGGATCAGCAGAGAGTCGCCATTTTCACCAATGCATCGTGGATTCCTATTCATCCCACTACCACGAGTCTGACTACCGCTGCTCCAATAACGGATACGGGGATTCGGCTAAAGCCCCGGGGACGATTCGCCCTGTACTCATGCATGGACGTTGAGGCCCTGGGTTTGATTTGTCCCGGCTGTTCGGGACTGGTGTGTCAGCTGAAGCCATTCGGGTGCTGCGAGGCCTGTGGAAAGTTCCTATTTGAGGTGGAACCAACCATTGAAAAACCCAGAACCATCCACCTCAACCGCGCAACAGGCCACACCACTCAAGAAGGAGGAATTGCTGCTTTTACAGCCATCCCTGTGCGCACTGCAGCGACCACAGGGGAGGTCTCAATCACTGAGATATGGGAGAAATCCGAGGATGCTGACTCAGTCACCACTGTTTCCCAGCATCCACCACCAAAGAGGAAGACCGGCTTGGTTGCCCCGTCCAGCGGTTGCGGTGGATCACCCTGCTTGCCTACGCCCGCCCTGGATGAATCCAGTCGGAAGAGTCCCGGACATCCTTTCTCTTCTTTGGGCCGAGGTAAGCCGGGCAAAGGGACTTGGTGTTGGGGCGGAGGTGTCGGGGAGTCACGGCCCTGTGTGCCCGTGGGGGGTATCAATTCAGCCTTCACTACAGGCTATCTATATATATAAGATATATAAAAAAATATAAAAAATATAAGAGAGATCTTCAGTTAGTGAGCAATGTTTATAGTGGAAGTAAATAATGCTGATGCCACTGCGGAATCTTGGGAAAGAGGGGTTAACATCAGAACAATGTAGTAAGGGTCCCCAGAGACAGCCTGTAACAGTACAGCCGGATAGCCACCGTGATAGGTGGAGTAAGTGCCTGGTGTAATAGCTAGTGTACCTGCTTGAGTGAGGTCATGCCTGACCACCAAGATGTTGAAGCGTAGAGCTGGGGTCCCAGGGATTGCAGATGCCACAGCAGATAGCGGGCAGGCGGACCGCTCCGAGGGACCAGCCTGTTGTGGACGGATGGATGCAGTGGACCCTACGCCGGAGGCTCCGAGGGGGTGGATGGATAGGCAGCTCTGCTCTGCAGGAAACACGGAGGGCGATGTAGGCACAAATGGTAGCCAGGCGCACGCTGATGATGTCAGCGCCGTCCAATATGGTTGGAGGCAGAGGTGTCAGCGGAGATATTGATGTCACTCAATGATTCACAGACCAGTGGCAATGTAGTAGCATGGATGGAGGGCCGTGACTGACATGTTTTGCGTTTGCTATGCTTTTTCAAAGGGACTTTGAACCATATTGGGCGGCGCTGACATCATCAGCGTGCGCCTGGCTGCCATTTGTGCCTACATCGCCCTCCGTGTTTTTCATCGAGCGCTGCATTTGTGTTTTTTTGTGTGTTTCTATCCGCCCTTCCAGTGGTTTGCAGCCGCACTGTCACTGACTCACTTGAATCCTAAAACAGGTTGGACATTACCATACTAAGACTAGAAGTTTGCAGCGCCCACAGGATTTTTTTGTTTATAACTACAGGCTACCTGCCTGCGGAGGAGTGTGACACCTCCGACCTAGAGTCGCTCTCCGATCTGGGAGACGATGTCATCATAGATGAACTTTTTGCAAAGAAGGGCTGGGACAAGATGCCTCTCTCCTCGTCCCACAGAGTCAGGGATCCACCCATGTCTACAGGGGATAGTACACCCCGGGTGGAGGCACCAGCGCCTGAGGAGGGATTCCGTCCCCAGTCTGCCCTTCTACCTCTGGTGCCTCCTGCATCTGGCACCGGGGAAAAGAGACTGTTGTTGCGGCCGCCTATGCCTAGAGTGGAGGTGGTCAAGGCACCTCGTCACCCGGATGCCATCGTCCTAGTGGGTGAGGGAGACCGGGCCACTATGCCTCTGCTGGTGAGACTACAGTGTCCCTTTGGCCAAAAAGTTGCTACTGAGTACGGGTGGGAGTACCCGTACTTACCTAAGGAGCTTCTATATGAAGTGGAAGTCTGCCGGGAACGCTGGTACAACGATTTTGTGTGGACACACCTTCAGGTCCCACATGCCCGCAGGTACCTTGCGTGTTCCCCTAAAGCCTCTCAGCGGTTCAAGGATTGCAAGTCAGAATGGATGTTGGGTCGGCACATCCACGCAGACAAGGTGTTAATTCGGTGCAAGGAGGGTGAGGATATCGAATACCATGTAAAGACAATGGACCAGCACCTGAAACCCCTTGTCTTGCCACACCCAAAGTTCTATTTGTAGGAGAAAAAAAGGACTCAGTTTTTGCTTTTGCCTTGTTGCTACTGGACTTTCCGGGGTTGTTTCCCGGGAAACCCCAGTGACTGTACCCGTGCTAATGGGTGTCTGTGCTCTCTGGAGGAATTGAAGGACTGTTGCCATTGTTTGTTCTACATTCTTCCATCCCACAAAGTAATTATGGACTTTGGGGTAGTTAGAGCCGCAAGAAAAAAAAAAGAGAAGAAGATCTTCAACCAGTGCAGTTACCACGGCACTGTCACCAGGTGGCAATGTTGCGCACCGATATTCACTGTTCACTCACACACTTAAGCCTCGTACACACGACCGAGTTTCTCGTCCCTAAAAACACGTTTTTCTCGACGAGATTCTTGTTAACCTTGACGAGTTTCTCGTCAAGCTTTCCATGCGTACACACTGACAATTCCAAATCTCGTCGTTGTTCTGCGCGGTCACGTCCAGCACGTACGACGGCAGTATAAAGGGGAAGATCGATTTCCCTGGCGCCACCCCTTGGGCTGCTTTTGCTGATCTCGTGTTACCGCGTGTGAAGTAAAAGTTTGGGAAGAGACGATTCGCGCTTTTCAGTCTTCGTGCTTTCAGTTCGTTTTCTGCGGTTCAGTTTGTGCTTGTGGGTTCGTATCTTGTCTTTCAGGGCGTGTAGGCAGGTCGTATCTGTTTTACAGTGCGTTCTTGCCCGTTCGTTTCTGAATTTCAGTTCGTTCTTCATAGGCCTTGCTGTTCTAAAGTGCGTTCTGTTTAGTACGTTCTGATAAGACGACCGTTTCCTAGCCATGTCGCGGGTACGTTCTCGTCATCAAGTTCGTGCTGTGCGGGCGCTTGGTGTTGGTCTGCTTGTTTTGGACCAAGACGAGTCCATGAACGGGGTGAGGAGGAGTTCATGGACCAAGAATTGGTTGCTCCAGCGGGACCAATTCTGCCATATGCCTCTGCTGCGGGAGATCGTGGAGAATAATCCTGAGGACTACAGGAATTTTCTGCGGATGTCTGACCCCGTTTTTCAGCATCTTTTGGCTTTGGTGTCCCCCTATATTACCAGGCAGGACACCTTTATGCGGGAAGCCATCAGTGCTGAGCAGAGACTCATCGCCACGTTACGCTACCTGGTGACAAACTTCCTCCATTTTTGCGACTGTGCCTATTAAACGCCACCAGTTGCCCCCTCCAATGCAGCCAGTTTGCCCCCTCCAATGCAGCCAGTTTTCCCCCTCCAATGCAGCCAGTTTTCCCCCTCCAATGCAGCCAGTTTGCCCCCTCCAATGCAGCCAGGTCCCCCCCAGCCCTTCACTTACCTTCTTCTGGTCAGCGCCATCCTTCTTCCTTCTTCTGTCCTTGATGTCTTCTCCTGCCCTCGATGTTGCATCAGCCAATCAGGTTACCGGTAAACAGACTTGGTGAACATGATTGGCAGAGGAGCCTGTCAGTGTTTACCCAAGGAATGCCCCCCCCTGCGTCCCCTGGTTAACACAAGGGAGATGTAGTAGTCTATGTGCCGTGAGTCCCAAATCCAACTTGACTAAAGTACAGCAATGTTCCAGGGTCGTTGTCATATGATCGAGAGGAACGGGGGAAAGAGACGGGGTGTGCATTTGGAGTGTTCCAGTCCATTCATTCAAATCAAAGGCCGCAGCTGGGTCACAGCTGACTGCATATCGGGGGGCTTATTTCTGGTAAGCCGCCAATTCGTGTGGTGGAGGGCACTGTTGGTCTGAATATCACGCGGTGGTGTTGGTTTTCTATACATGCTTTCTAGCTATCTTGGAGACTGACAAGTTGGATTTGGGACTCACGGTACATAGACTACTACATCTCCCTTGTGATTTGTTTAAAAGCTAAACATTAAGTTCATTTAAAAAATTCCACAACCAGCGTTTGGACTTTTTCATCAACATTTATTTATAACATTGTTGTAATTGGTGTATTGGTGTGGGATAATTGTTTGCTCTTATTCAATTAATCGTATAGGATAAGCAATAGGGTATAATGGTCTCATATATGTGATTATTTCTCATGACCTATATGATCTATACCTTCACCCGTTTCTTATATTATGATTATATCTGGAAGGTGTTATCCTTTTTATTTGGTACTCATCATCTGAGTTCCAGCTAGTGTTGGTGCTGTTTAGTGTCTTTGGTGTTATTGCTTGACACAACTCAGCCTCTGTACACCTTTTTATTTTTATTTTTATTTTTAATTTCATTTTCCTTTTATTATTTTTTGGCGCAATCTTTTTTATTTGAGTTCTTTTGTGTTTATACCACCATTATTGCTGCCTTTTTTAATTTTAATTTTATTCATTAGCGCAGTTTTCCTTTTTTCTCTTTTCATAGCATTGTGCTGATGGCGGTGGTGTCAGCACGGTATGAATTCCTCTATGTGGATGTGGGGAAGAATGGCCGGATGTCCGATGGGGGATCCTTCATCCAGACGGAGTTTGCCCTCCGTCTCCAGAGTGACGACCTTGCATTGCCACCGGATGCAGGGAATGTTGAAGGACTCCCCTTTGTTTTTTTGGCTGATGAAGCCTTCGGACTCGGACCGCATCTCATGAGGCCATTTCCCCAGAGGACCCTGACCTCAGAGAAGAGGGTGTTCAACCAGGGCCTGAAGAGTCGTAGAAAATGCCTTTGGGATAATGGCCAGCCGGTTCCGCCTTTTTATGACTCCAATTCACTTGGCGGAGTACAGGATTAACTATGTGGTTTTATGCTGCTGTGTGCTCCATAATTTTCTGAGCTGAAAATCAACAAATTATATGGCCTCAATATTGCCTGAGGCAGGACTTTCATATGGCAATACCCTGCCGGGCCTAGAATCTGCCCGTCCTGGCTTGCCCCCCCCCCAAAATGCCCGTGAGGTTCGTGAGAAATATCTGGAATATTTCATGGGTAGGGGGGCAATTCCTATGCCAGGCCATGTCTAAATCTTCTTGGAGAAAGAACTAAATAAAAATCTGATTAAATCTTTTAACTTTTGTTTTTTCCTGTCTCCTAGTTTGTCTTAGTGCATTTGTAGTGCCAAGTGTATTTTCCTTTAGTAAATAACAACCATTTCACTATGAACCACAAAAATATACACAAATAAGGTTATAGCGTATTTGAAAAAGAAGCTACACTTTGTTGTTGTTCAAAAATTTTACTCTGTGCACATTCACACACATGGTAAATAGAACAGTATGTATATATATTTTTTTTGGCTGGCCACAAACCGGCATTTTTTTTTTTTAAGAAAATACAAAACCATCAGTAGCATTCAACAAACTACAACATTGGATACCTCTTGGCAATATGAGACATTCAATTACACAAAATATGTCTCTATCTGGCCGTCCTAATATGGGCTATTGGCACCCGTGGCCAAGCCAAAATTTGAATATGCACACAATTGGAAGTCATTACCAATAGGGATTTTAGACTCCTGATCCCTATTGTCAACATGTGCTATCTGCCATCAGGGGTGATCAATGGACGTGTTTTGGGGGTGCAACCCCTTCTTCATTTCACCTACTTGAGATACGAGGAAGGGGTTTCACCCCCAAAACACGTACATGGATATCCCCTGATGGCAGATGGCACATGTTGACACACTGTGTGCATATTCAAATTTTGGCTTGATTGATTGGCTAAAAGCTTCAAAAAGGGGGAAGAACAATCTCAAACGAAAAATGGGGGTTTTGATGCCTTATTCAATTCTCCCCAAAACATCTAGGATGTCTTTAAAGGTTTGATCCATCACATGAATTCTTTGCTTAATTCTGTCCAGTTCTGTGCTACATTCAATCACTTGCTGTATGATTCGTAGGGCACTGTCAGCAGAGAAACCCGTACTTTCGTTCACCCCAAAATTTTCATCCCCTATAAAAAAAAATACAAAAGGAATTATAACTCTGCAGGCCTACATCTCTTACCTGAAGCTGTGGTGACAGATACTGACCTGTTGTGGTGACCAGTTCCACCACGTCATCCACCTCTCCTTCCTCCACTTCTCCTTCCTCCACTTCTTCAACTTCCTCAACACCCTCAGGTTGGGGTTCTTGGTGAGGTTGGGGTTGTTTAGAAGGTGTGGGGTTCCTGTGCTCCCTGGAGTGTTCTCCTCCCAGTCTTCTCTCCCCTATGAGAATCAAACAAAAGGTATAGTTATCACACAGAAATTTTGTCTTAAAAATAAAAACATGATACATTGGTTGGAAGTGGGGTACAAGTGTCTGTTTGGGCGGGATTTCAAGATGAAGACATTATTTTTAAAAACTATATTCTTTAATATTCACCTTTGGCTGTCAATTTTTATACATGGAGGCACCACAAAAATTCACTGATGCACCTGTGTGGGACACCCAAAAAAGGCGGTTCTGGTGGCCCACACTATAGTGCTCAAAAGTACAGATGTGGAACCAGCTGCTGAGTGTCCTCTCCTTTACACTGATTAAAGTTTGCATTTCATTCTCTTTACAAACACATCATCTAGCCAACAATGTAATAACAACTATTGAATAAAAACATGCAGCTGTGTAAATTATTTTAACCCTGTAAAATCTAAAAAAATCGTGCATAGTGGCCGAACAATGTGTCTGTAACGAACGATTACTGTGCCAAACCAAGTTCAAACTATGACATTTTGTAAGGTACAATAGAAAAATGCAATAACATGGAGCAACATGCAAGTTGTAAAATACAATAATAGGAAAAATGGGGAAAAAGTACTTACTTTTTTCAAGCATTCTCTTAATGCTCCTTAACTGCTCCGGCTCCCTCAGTTTGAGGTCAGACCACCTCTTTCTGAGCTGCTCATTTGATCGTTTCACCCCGAAATTCTTCTTCAGACTCTTCACAACTTTCTTCATGATTTTGGCCTTCCTTCGATTAGGTTTGCTATACGGCCCATGCTTTGCGTCATAATCCGACTTTAGCAATATGTCCACCATCTCCGCCATCTCCGCGTAAGACATATTAGATGCCTTGAATCTCCTCCTTGATCGTGACGTTTCCTCAGTCTCCGGGCTTGTCTCCTCCTCGTTATTTGAGGAATTATCAGACACCTGCTGTGAATCCGCCATATCTGTCTGCACGCCGAAAGAGAAGGGGCGGGGAAAAGATGTTACTTAGAACGTCATGGGCGGGCGACGTGTGCGGAGCGACGTGTGAGTAGTTTTACGCATGCGTGGTGTATATATAGCAAACATACATGTGACTAGACTACGTTCGATGTGCGGAGAGAGGAGTAAAAGTGACAGACGTACGGTATGTGATTTTGAGACTTGGGGAAATTGGTGGCCTATACTGTCTAAAGAATGTTGGAGGATATATATGGTGAATAATATTTAGTTAGACTGTGTGACTGACATTCATTTTTGGTGGGTTTTTTTGGCTTGTAGACCCAAAATGAATGTCTTTATCAGTGATAAGGAATTCCTTGCGGAATTTATAGACCGGGTAAGGGAGCTGCCCGCTCTGTGGGAAACAAAAAACCCCATACATTGAAAAAAAGGTGTAAGAAAAGCAGCGCTGGAGACCCTGCTCCCATTTGTGCAGACCAAGGTGCCCACAGCAACAGCAAGACAAGTGGAGACTAAAATTGGGAGCTTGAGAGGCACATACAGGACTGAACGCTCTAAGGTCCTGGCTTCTCAGAGGTCAGGAGCAGCAGCAGATGATGTGTATGTCCCGAATTTGTGGTACTACAGCAGGATGTCCTTTCTGGATGACCACATTGAGGCAAGGCCATCACTGTCCACTCTTCCCCCCAGACTTCCCTGCAGCCAACCTGAGCCTTCTCTGGAGCAAGAGGAGGCAGCCATCCTGGAAGAAGCTGATTTGGACATCTGGAGCCAGGTATAGTAATTAATGAAAAGGTATTCTGAGAAAATTAAAGCAGGAAAAATAAGCCAATATGAAAATCCTAAAATAATTTGGGATACAAAAGTGAAATCAATATCTATAGACATTAGTCTGCCATAAATTGGGTGCAAAAAAGGAAATCTGATGTGTTCCTAAAATTATTTGTCTTTTCTCTTGATTTACAATCAAATTGCTACATTCATGATCTCAAATTTGTGTGAAAATAATAAACCAAAATATTAAACTATGTCCCTTTTTCATACACAGGATGAAATCAGCCAGGAGGCGGGTCTGGAAAATGTCAGGCAGGAGGAGGCAGGGCCCACTGTGAGCCAGGAGGTGGCAGGGCCCACTGTCAGCCAGGAGGTGCCTGGGCCCAGTGGCAGACAGGAGGTGGCAGGGCCCAGTGGCAGACAGGAGGTGGCCGACACGACTAGCAGCACAAGATCTCAGGTGCCTCCCATCCGCCTTCCTAAAAGAAGCAGGAGGGACAGGACCACAAGTGAGGCAGCAATGGCCCTTATTAGAGAGGCACATGCCACCCTCCAGGAGCCCACATTCCCTGAAGAGGCCATTGCCGGCCTAGTTGAGACCAAGTTCAAAAGGATGAGCATGGAGCAACGCCTCCTATGCGAGCCCCTGCTCATCACCTTGCTGAACAAGGGGGTGATGGAGAGAATTACCCCCAATACGGCCATATGTGAGGTCGCCCAGCTTTCACAACCTCAACCTCCTCCTCCTCCTCCTCCACCTCCACCTTCTTCTTCTCCGCCACCCCCTTCTCCTCCACCTCCTTCTCCTCCTCCTGACAGGAGTACCCCTCCAGTGGCCCAGCCTCCAGCCACACGCAGAAGGAAGGCTGCAGAGAAGGCTTCAGGGAAGGCTGCAGGGAAGGCTGCCAAGAAGACCAGGAAGTGATGGCCTTGCTTCATTGTGGTCGGACAGAAGGCAGCCTGTTGTAGTACCACAGACTTGGGACATATATATCACCTGCTGCTGTTCCTGACCTCTGGGAGGCCAGCATCAGATTGTGCTCACAACTGTTGTGCTTCTCAAGCTCCCAATTTTAGTGTCCACACAGGGTTGATGTGTGCTCTGGGGTCCCAGGGATGCAAAAATGGCAGCATGTTCTCCAGCGCTGCCTTCTATTTATTTTGTTCTATACATGAATAAATGTTTTTTTTGTTTAAGTTCATACTTGACTATGTGTTTTTATAATAATTATTTATTTCCCTTTGGAGTAAGCAGATACATTTACTTTAAAAAAAATAGGGGGTAAACTTGACACAACAAAATTTTAAAAAATAATTTGGAGATCACTATCAAAACATAGACAAATTAAAATTAACATCTGTCTAAAAAATGTAAAACATTAAAATATTCAGAAGATCTTGCACGATATAATACAGCTAAATCTTCTTAAGAGCAGCATGAAAAAGGTTTAAAATAGATAGTCAGAACTCTGTGTGAATATCAGCAGAAAAACAAGTTCATTAGTTTTCATTATTGTAACATTCTAAAGAAGATTTAAATGCACAACATTTAAACGATGCAATAATTTACAGCGGGACGAATGTGCTATCTCCATTACGAAGGCTTGTTTTACCAGAAGATGTGCTCCCGTCTCATACTTGATTCTGAGCATGCGCGCTTTTTGAAGAGTCGTAAAAGCATACACACGAACCATTTTCTCGTCGCAAAACAGGCCGACGAGAAATACGACGAGAAAATCTAGAATCCGGACGAGAAAATAGAGAGCAGGTTCTCTATTTTTCTCGTCGAGATTCACGGCAGTTTTCTCATCGTAAAACCATACACACGAACGGTTTTCTCGACAATAAAGCTCTCTCTGCACTTTTCTTGTCGGTTTTGGACGAGAAACTCGGTCGTGTGTATGAGGCTTTTGAGAAGGAAAGGGTTTCTCTGCGGAGAGGTTCTTTCGTTGTTAAACGAACATATGTGTCAGGGATATGTGTGTTTAACGTTTCTTTTTCCCTCTGCAGGAGAACATCTTATCAAGACCACTGAGAATGGGGTGGGTCTTAGTCAGGATGGGTGGGAAGGAATGTTGATGTGAACATGTGGTTCTGATAATGTGGTTATGTGTTGTTTGTTTCCTTCCCTTCCCTTTCATGTTAGGTTCAGGCACAGCTGTTTGGTTAGTTTTCAAAACTTTTGTATTTTTGAAATTGTTAGTAGGTTTCTGGACCGGGCTATGATGGCCCCTTTTGGGCATGGTTTGCTCCAGACACTGGGGACCAGTGTCAAATAACCGGGGGGAGAGTGTAGCGGTTATGTACTTTTAAATCTGGTGAGGACACCAGTGATGCATAGTTCCCTGCGGCCCAGCAGGTGGCGCTGTCACTTTGGGCCGGGGTTGAACCATCGCTGCAGTGCTGTACCCTTTGTGACCTCACGCAGCGGTTGTACGGCGGGGTGGGGAACCCGCCGTGCTTGCTGGGAGAGGGTATAAAGGGGGCGGACATCTTTCCCACGAGGTTCGAGTCCCAGGCACCTTCAGCCTGAGGGCTGCTGTGCGGTCGGTGTCTAAGCGGCCTAGGCCTGGACACTTGGAGTTCGTGTTCCATCCCAGACACCTTCAGTCTGGGGTGAGGTACTCAGCCGGAGGCCTGGGGCCCAGTACCTTCCGCTGGGTCCCGCGAGGGAGGGATTGTCCTAGGGGGCCCCGGGAGTGGGGCACCCGAATCCAGAGGCGTAAGGGACCGGAGGAGGGACTCACCCGAAGACCTGGTGCAGCAGATTGCCAGTGCCGGGTGAACCTCTGGAGACCACCCGGAGGGATATCTCTCCCGAACAGGGGCCAAGTTCAGAGAGGAAGTTCAGTCGATGTTCAATGACCGGTGGCAGCGGTCCATTATTCCAATCAGGTCAGTGGCAGAGACCTGCTATTAGGCCTGTGGCAGGGGCCTCAACAGTTCATCCGGTCGGTGGCAGCGACCAAAACTCACAGTCGGTGGCAGAGACCGTGCGCCAGGCCTATTCGCTAGCAAAGGAATAGGAGAGTTCAGTTGTGCCTGGGCCTACTCGTACCCACACCCCCTTGTTCGTCTGTTATTGGAAGTTCAACTGATTGTGTTCACCGTATTGTACGAGAAATAAAGGAGTGTTGGACTTTCGATTGGTGTGGGGCTCTATTATTGGCAGACACATCTCCACAGAACAACTAAGGCTTCATATGCAGTGGACAGACCCAGAGGTAATTGAACTAACTCTGTTCAAACCTCATGCACATACGAGGGGAGAGCTTGGCGTAGTGTTCCTGCACTCTCCTCTCCCAGGTACCCCTAGACACAAGTCCCTCACACGAGGAAACACAGAGAGGGAGAGTGAGGCTCCGCTACATAAGCATAAAACTTTATTATAAATCACGATAACATGCCTCAGTTCTTCATCAGATCTGTTGATACTCAATATTGTAAAGGGACACTCCACTTTGTCTTTAAGAAATATGTTTTGGGGAAATAATATTAAGGCAGAATGCATATTACCTATTGTGCAGGTTATGCTTCTTTTGAGCAATCAATGACGTGTCTCACCAGCCATCTCTGCATTTGCAGGATTCCTGCGACCTCCATATCCACCAGGACTTTTGCCAGGATTTCCAGGTTAAATTTCAAGTTATTATTGCAGTGTTTAACTTGAAGTTATTTTAAAGTGTCATATCCTAATATTTCCTTTTCATTGTATTAAAAGAGAAGTATGGTCAAAGCTTTTTTACTTACTTGTGCCCTCTTGTAACCCAGAATCAGCCCAAAGCGGGTTAAAGTCCCCTGTCGGACGCTCCAGACTCTGGCGGCTGACTGACTGCATGTGGCTGAGAGTATCCCCATGACTAAGCTCGGGGGGCAGAGTTAATTGTGTTGGGGGCATGGCCTGGTCAGAGTCCAGGCTGAGGTTGCCACTCCATTCACCTTCTTAGGATCTCTCGGATATGCAGCATCAGGGGACACCCCCTCTTCCCCTTGAGCCACAACAGGAGCCAGGACGGCTCCATCCCCTGCTGGCACTCCTAGTGGCAGATGCGGATGCACCTGTTTGTATATCCCCCATTCATCGAGCCTGAGTGGCACACATCAAGAGCTAACCAGTCACAGCATGTGGCCGAGAGGCTGAGCTGGCTGTGCCCATCCCATTTCCAGCCTGGCGCTACAGTGAGCACTGGAGGGGCAGAGTGGAAAGCGGTAACTGATAGTCACTGCTCTTAGCTCCGATCGGACCGAGAACTGAGCGTTTACCGGGTATGTGATTTCTCAGTTCTGAAGCCTCGTACACACGGCCGAGAATCTCGTCGTAAAAAACACGTTGTTTTTTTCGACGAGATCCTTGGACAAGAAACTTGTCCCGGCCGAGTGTACACATGCTCATTTCAAAGAACCCGCGGTTCTTTGAATGGAGCGAACGCGGTGACATAATTGAATACGACGAGCATGCGCTCGTCACATTCGTTGCAGTCGCCGCCATCTTTGTACACCCTATCCTATGCCTAGGAAGCTACCGCGCATGCGTCAAAGTCATTTCACGCATGCGCGGGCTTCCCGGAGGACAGGTAAGTGTACACACACACAATTTTCTCGTCGAGAAACAGGCTGACGAGAATCTCGACGAGAAAATAGAGAGCAGGTTCTCTATTTTCTCGTCGAGATTCTAGTCGGTTTTCTTGACGAGAAACCATACACACGAACGAATTTCTCGGCAAGAAATCTCTGCCAGCAAGTTTCTTGCTGGTTCTTGCCGAGAAACTCTGTCGTGTGTACGAGGCATTAGTCTTAGAGCTGATGTTGGACAGCAGCATGGAGGTGAGAATGTATGTTTGTTTTTTCTATTCCCAAACTTCACCTTTAAACCTGCAGATTAACAAATTGAGGGAGTCACACAGAGCCACAGCATATCAACCACATAGTGAGTACATTCTTTTCAATAAGATGGGTGATTCTAATGCCGTGTACACACGACCGTTTTTCTCGTCGAGAAAAACATTTTTTCCTTTTGACGAGAAAAACGATCGTCTGTGGGCATTTTGTCGTTTTTCTCGACGAGAAAAACGGCATTAAAAACGGCGAGAAAAATTAGAACATGTTCTAATTTTTCTCGTCGTTTTTTCCGACATTTTTTCCGCGGCAGTTTTCCCATAGGGAAACACTGCCGCGGAGCCCACAGACGGTAGTTTTTCTCGACAAGAGAAAAAATGAGGTGAAAAACGACCGTGTGTGGGGAACAAGCCGTTCCCTCGTTTTTAATGTCATTATTCACGGCGGTTTTTTAACCGCCGTGAATAATGATCGTGTGTACGCGGCATAAGGTTTATATTCATCAGTGATAGACTGCCATTGCCAGCAGGAGGCCACGTGGACAGGCTGATGTCTCCATAGTAAGAGCACTGTGAGCTTGCAGCCTTCTTGCTATGCTGATGCCAGCCCATATGGAGGGACAGACGGGGTCCTGGCAAGGGTGATGGGGGGGCTTATATACCATCTTTATTTCCTCCATGAGGGACAAATAGGTGGTTGCCTCATCCCTGGTGAACTGAACTTAGAGGTCTCTGGAACCTGTAACCAGTTCTCCATGTTTGCAGGTATGAAAAAGTAGACAAAGAAACAAAGTGAAAATTACTGACAAAAAATGTACTGTCAGATCCAATTTTCTCCTGTCATGACACATTTTTTTTTTACTGCCAGTTCAAAAAGTTAGCCAAAATGACAGTTTTCAGTGCATATACCAATATTTAGGCTACAAACATGTAGCTAGTGCGAATAACAATGTACTTAAGGTATAACAAAAGGCAAAATAAAATATCTCCTTTTTCATGAAAGTCAGATTAATATAACCCAGCACAGAGTTTCCCCTTACATCAGAGTCTGCAGTGTTCCCTTTGCAGTGCAAGGGGGAATTCTGCAGAACCTGATGTAAAAGCGAACAATGTGGACTCTGATGTAAAAGGGAACTCTGAGGACTCTGATAAAAGGGGAATGCTGCGGACTCTGGTGTACAGGGAAACTCTGATGTAAGGTGGTTTCTGGTCACCAGAGCCCCTTTTACATCAGATTCAGCATTGTTCCCTTTTACATCAGAGTTCCTAATTACATCAGGGTCTGCAGCATTGGCCTTTACATTAGAGTTCCCCCTTGTACTGTAAGGGAATCCTGCAGGGGTAACTGAGTTTAACTCTGAGGACACTGATTTAAGGGTGAACACCCAGGAACTCTGATGGGGGGGGGGGGGCGACCCTGGTTACCACAGACCACCTTCTGAGGCTTGTATACATTATGGCAAGGAGGGGGGTTACTGATATAAGTGTAGTGCCCCCTTCCCATTATTTGGGGGCGCTATGTGGAAATTTAGGGGTAGTCTGAGCCGGTAGTTGGGCTCAGACCAATCAATGGTTCAATACTGCTGTCTCGGGAAGAGGCCTGGAAACTCGCCTAAAGAGGGATCCATCTTCAAAGTTACAAAGCTTGTGTAGCGCCCTCCTTACTCCCCTCTTTCTCTCGTCTCGTCTTTCTCTTGTCTAGGGGTATCTTAGAGGGGAGGGAGCGGGGACACCACGCCTGGCTTCCACCACATGTGTCAGTGCGGTATAAGCAACGTTCTTGTATTACCTTCGGGTCAGTGCTGTGCACCTGGATCCTCCCTCCAAGAGTCACCTTGAACAATGTCTGCTAGGAAATGAGCCCCACACCATTAAAGTTCAACACTCCTTTATTCTTCTGCGAATGAACCCAATCAGTTGAACTCCCTTGGTTAACAGAACAGGAAAGGAGATGTGGATGCGAATAGGCCCAGACACAATTTGGTTCTCCACTTTCCTTCCTGAAAGTGGGTTACGGTCTCCGCATGAGGGGGAATTTCCTTCCAGGCGGTCTCCGACGAGAGGCTCACCTGTCACCGGCAATATGCTGCACCGGGTCTTCAAGTGAGGAGCTCCCCCTGGTCGATTGCGCCTTCCGGATTCGGGTACCCACTCCCGGGGTTCCCTAGGATCTCCTTCCCTTGCGGAACTCAGTGTTGGGCACTGAGCTCCGGACCTCCATCCGAGTACCTCACCCCAGGCTAAAGGTGCCTGGGATGGAACACGACCTCCGGTTGTCCTCTAGGCCTAGGCCACCCAGAGGACCGACACGAACCACCGTCCACAAGCTGAAGGTTCAACCCCAGCCCAGGGCGACAGCGCCACCCACCGGGCCGCAGGGAACTACACATCACTGATGTCTCCGCCAAGTTCAAATTTACACCCGAGAAAGTACATACCCGCTACACTCTCCCCCTGGTGGTTTGACACTGGTCCCCAGTGTCTGGAGTAAATCATGCCCTCAACGGCTGACATAATCCAATCCAGAAACTCACTAACAATTGTAAAAAAATAAAACTTTTAGAAAAAATGACCCTACTGGAGAAATTGTGTCTGAGCCCTGTAATAAAAGGGAAAGAAACAACAACATGTAATCATAACTTTGAATCACATTTTACATCATACTCTTCCCACCCATCCTGACTAAGATCCACCCCATTCTCAGTGATCTTGATGGATGCTCTCCTGCAGAGGGAAAAGAAAGAAACAACACACATAACCCTGACACATGTATTCGTGTGAGAGAAAATAAACTTCCTCGGGTGACAGCATTGCGGTAACTGCACGCATGGAACTTTCCTCTTCTCTTTTGGCCCTATCTACCCAGAGTCCAAGATCTCTTGCGGGAAAAGTGAAGAACAAACCAGGAACAGTTCTCCATTCCTCTGGGCAGAAAAGCAACGGCCCCAGAAAGTTCAGCAGCACAATCAAGGACAAACTGAGTCTTTCTCTCTCCTACAAGTAAAAGCGGGGATGCGGCAGAACAAGCGGCTTCAAGTGCTGGTCCATGGTCTCTAGATGATACTCCACATCTTCCCCTTCCTTGCGCCGGATCAGCACTTTGTCTGCATGGATGTGTCGTCCCAACATCCACTCTGCCTTGCAGTCCTTGAAACGTTGAGAGGCCTTTGGAGAGCATGCCAGGTACCTGCGGGCGTGTGGAACCTGAAGGTGGGTCCAAACAAAGTCATTGTACCAGCGCTCCCGGCACACTTCCACCTCATAAAGCAGTTCCTTCGACAAGTACGGATACTCCCATCCGTATTCTGCAGCAACCTTTTGGCCAAATACTCGTTGTAATCTCGCCAAAGGAGGCATGGTAGCTTTGTCCCCTTAGCCAGGCAAAACTATCGAGTCCGGGTGGCGAGGGACCTTGACCACATCTGGTTTGAGCATAGGTGCCTGCAGCAACAGTCTCTTTTCCCCGACCTTCGGTACAGATGGCGCCGGGGATGTAGAAGCAGGCTGGGGACGGGACCTCTCTTCAGGCGCTGGTGCCTCCACCCGGGGTGTACTTTCCCCTGTTGACATGGGTGGATCTCTGATTCTCCGAGATGAAGCGAGAGGTACTTTGTCCCAGCCCTTCTCGGCAAACAAATCGTCTATGGCAACGTCGTCTCCCATGTCTGAGAGCGACTCCAGGTCAGAGGTGTCACACTCCTCCACGGGTATGTAGCCGGCTGTAGAAACTGAGCCACCACCTCCCGCGGACTCACTGGGCCATGACTTACCGACACCTCCGCCCACACACCAAATCTCTCCGCCTGGCTTACCTCGACCTTTACTTGAAGCGGGACGTCCGGAACTCTTGTCAACGGATCCATCCAGGCCGGGCGTAAGTGGGCGAGACGGTCCACCACAACCGCTGGTCGGGGCTACCATGCCGGTCTTTCTCTTCGGTGGCGGACGCTGCGAGACAGTAGTGACCGAGTCAGCATCCTCAGATTTCTCCCGTTGGGGTTTTACGACCTCCTCCGCGGTCGCTGCAGTGTGCGAAGGGATGGCTCTCACAGCAGTGATTCCTCCTCTCTGAGTGGTGTTGCCCACAGCACAGCCGGGGTAAATGGTTCTCGGCCTCTCAACCGCCGGATCCACTTCGAACAGGAACTCCCCACAGGCCTCACATCGCCCGAATGGCTTCAGCTGGCACACCAGTCCCGAACAGTCCCGAACAGCCGGGACAAATCACACCCAGGGCCTCAACGTCCATGCACGAGTACAGGGCGAATCGACCCCTTGGCTTTAGCCGGATCCCCGTATCTGTTACCGGAGCAGCAGCAGTCAATGTCGTGGTGGAAGGGTGAACTGGAATCCACGATGTATGTCCGAACATGGCGACCTGTTGCTGATCCATCGCACACTGCAAAGTTTTTGCGCCAACGTCCCACGTGTAGTCCTTCACACGTATTGGACTCTTCCCCTTTGCTCCAGTTTGCGGGCTTTTCTTCTTTTCTGTTTCTGAGTCACGCCCATGAACTAAGCGATGGGGGTGTGCCTGGTGGCGCAGTGCAATAGAAACCCCCACGTGTACTACTTCACACGGCTGAGCGTCCCCCTTTTTCTACTCTTCTGCGCGGGCCTTTCCCTTCATTGGGTCATGTCCACGACTTCGAGCAGGGATGCACTTCGGCCAATGAAGGCCTGCCTATTCGCTTAACTCCTCCAGCAGATACGTTCAATACTGTGGCGCACAAACACTATACCGGACCCGAGCCCCCATGTGAAGCGCCCTCCTCACTCCCCTCTTTCTCTCGTCTCGTCTTTCTCTTGTCTAGGGGTATCTTAGAGGGGAGGGAGCGGGGACACCACGCCTGGCTTCCACCACATGTGTCAGTGCGGTATAAGCAACGTTCTTGTATTACCTTCGGGTCAATGCTGTGCACCTGGATCCTCCCTCCAAGAGTCACCTTGAACAATGTCTGCTAGGAAATGAGCCCCACACCATTAAAGTTCAACACTCCTTTATTCTTCTGCGAATGAACACAATCAGTTGAACTCCCTTGGTTAACAGAACAGGAAAGACGATGTGGATGCGAATAGGCCCAGACACAATTTGGTTCTCCACTTTCCTTCCTGAAAGTGGGTTACGGTCTCCGCACGAGGGGGAATTTCCTTCCAGGCGGTCTCCGACGAGAGGCTCACCTGTCACCGGCAATATGCTGCACCGGGTCTTCAAGTGAGGAGCTCCCCCCGGTCCATTGCGCCTTCCGGATTCGGGTACCCACTCCTGGGGTTCCCTAGGATCTCCTTCCCTTGCGGAACTCAGTGTTGGGCACTGAGCTCTGGACCTCCATCCAAGTACCTCACCCCAGGCTAAAGGTGCCTGGGATGGAACACGACCACAAGCTGAAGGTGCCTGGGACTTCGACCCCGCGACAAAGATGGCCGGCCCCTTTATACCCTCTCCCAGCAAGCACGGCAGGTTCCCCGCCCCACCATACCGCTGCCAAGGGAGGACAAAAAGGGAGCACAGCACACAGCAATGATTCATCCCCAGCCCAGGGCGACAGTGCCACCCACCGGGCCACAGGGAACTACACATCACCGATGTCTCCGCCAAGTTCAAATTTACACCCGGGAAAGTACATACCCGCTACACTTGCAATACGCCAGTCTTGCACAGAGGTTCTTATTCAGTATTGTTTGGCTGGGAGGTTCAGGACTTGGATTCTGTGGCAGAGGATTCCCCGATCGCATCCCTAGATATTCAGGAAAGGAAAACGATTGATTCATGCTCCATCCCGGCTGCTAGGACCGCTCTCATAGGGACTATCCGGGTAAGCAATACCCACTCAGGCTTGAGTGGCGACGAAGGATTGACATTGAGCTTTAAGTGTTGCGTGCCTGAACCTTCCCCTACTTCTCTCAACTTCCTACTCTCTCTCTTCAAGTTTAACTCAAAGATAAAGAATAAAACCTTGCTGATTAGGTTTTACTCCTATGTGGACATTGGCCTTATCTCAAGAGATTTTTACCTAGACAGGAGAGAAGAAATCCACTCTAGAGAGGTAATTGCTACAGACCCAAAACAAAACCAGCCAGTCCCTTAAATGGGGGTAAGTGCTACATAAGGGGGAACCTTTATATCAGTGTCCCCCTTTACTTTAGTGTATTCACACTCCCCTTACATCAGTGATCCCCCCACAGACTTTTTGTGGCCTGGCTGGAGGCTGGAGCTGTCGCTGACCTCCAGAGACAGTACCAGTGGCTGTTGGCACTTCAGCTACCAAGTCCTGGCTCCCACCTGTAGTTCTGTAATTCATAAAATGTGCCAAGCGGTGCCATGATGTCACCACGTGCCCATCCCCCTTCAGAGCACACCTGAGCCTGACCTGATTCAGAACTATGAATCCACATTTTTGAAGCTGGTCCACGGCCATGTTTTTTGCTGGCAGCCGCTGTCTGTAACGAACATTTATGGACAGTTTGCAAATTGGCCAGTTTTTACAAACTGTCCATAAATTTACAGGTGGTTGGCAACCCTGGTTCAAAGATGTCCTGTGGTGTCCAACCAGCATCAGCCGTTGAAAAGAAGGAGGAGCAAGGTCCCCCTTTCTGACTTACTCCTTTTTAAGTAATGAGGATTTTCCTATGATTTGCATGATTTTTATAAGTCCAAAGAACTCTGGGTATGGAGATTGTTATGATATTATTGCCTATATTAGGACTTGGTGCTCCCAGTGTTGAAGGGCATGTGTGCTGAGCAGGGGGGGGGGGGGGGGGGTAGGCAACATGCTCATAGCTCCCTTCATTAAGGGAATAATGGTTTGCATGCTTGGTGTGCTAGGATGGTTCGGGGGTGGGGGTCGGGGAGGGAAGTCTGGGGGGGCACACATAAACCTGTGTATATATAAAAAAACAGGGTTAGCATTTTCCATACACAATTATTGCATTTTCAGTCAACAGTGCAAAGATTTGACAGCTCAACCAGGTGAATTTGGAAAAAATAGAGATAATGCACACAGGTGCTGGGACCCACAGTCTGTGAATGGACGTGTGCTTAAGTGGTTTGAGCCACCAGGTGCTGTGTGCAGGCAGCCTATTCAATAGAGTTGGGCGAACAGTGTGAGCCAAGCAAAAATTCAGCCCAAACATCGCCTGTTCACCCATTCCGCGATCACCTGAATTTGCGGGGCGCTTGGTGGGATATTTGCCCGCCGAACGGCCCACAATGCACTGTGCACTGCACAGGGCATTCTAAGCCCCTGATTGAGCAAAGCTTTGCCCAATCAGGGCACAGTGAATAACTGGTTGTTAAGGGGCAGACCAGGAAGCCGGCCACTGCGTTCTTAACAACGGATGAGTCATCAGCTGTAAACTGGCTTCCCCGCTGACAGCTGAATAAAAAAAAAATTGCTGGCAATACAAAAAAGTGAAAAGCGAAAAGAAAATGGCTTGGGGTCCCCCCAAAATCCATACAAGAACCCTTATCTGAGCATGCAGCCTGGCAGGACAGGAAAGAGAGGGGACGAGCGAGCGCTCCCCCCCGAACCATACCAGACCACATGCCCTCAACATGGGGGGTGCTTTGGGGCAGGGGGGGCCCCAAAGAGTGGTAGTGAGGATACAAACAACAGCAGGAGTGAAAGGATTGGCTGCAAAACAGCACAATAATCTGGCAAACAGTAAGTGCAGAGATATGGCTTAAATTAGGAAGTTTATGGGAGGAGCAAAGAGTTCATCAGAAACAAGGTACAAGGAAAGATTGTCCAAGGGATGAGACAGCAAGCTGTCCAGAATGCCAGGTGGCACAGTGAGAAGCACAACAGCCAGACACCTCCGAGGTTGCAGGTTCAGATCTGGACCCTGACAGTACTCCCCTCCTTCCAAGACAGCCCCTGGAACTCTTTTGTCAAATTGGGAGCCTCAACATACTCCCTAGATTTTTTTCTCTAGTCCATATGTACCAAAAGATCCTGGAATCAATAATTCTTTCAACCACAAATTCTTCTTCAACCTGTGCCTCAACAGGTGGAGGAGGTGATGAATTCTTCTAGAAAAAGGATTTTCATTAAATAGTTTAATTAATTGTAGCAGGGTGCTATATTTAGGGGAAGTATCTGAGTGGTAGTATGGCTCAGATACACTAATTTTCAGGCTTCTTGGACCATTTCTTTCTCGTACATCACGGGACACAGAGCGACATAGTCATTACTAATGGGTTATATAGTTACCGTCAGGTGCTGGCACTGGCAACTTCCAAAACCGGAAGTACCCTCCCCTATATAAGCCCCTCCCATCCGGGAGCACCTCAGTTTTTTGCCAGTGTCTAAGGTGTTGGCCAAGAAGAAACATGTGTTTTTCACTGAGCTTGCGTACAGGTTCTTTTGGGCCTCAGTAAGCTATTCCGGATCCGACCAAAAAAGCTTCATAGCTAAACGGTCGGTACCCGGGCCTTGCAGAGAAGAGCAAGGTTCTGCCTGTAATGCTTCTCTTAGGAGAGCTGGACCCTGGGATCCAGAGCTCTGGTCATACCCACGACCAAGATGTTTTCTGTGCAGGGTGCTATACAGGTCCAGGGGAGTGGAATCCTTGGGAACCCGGTCCCTGAAGGTTTGATTACAATGCCTGCCGTGATAGGTGAAGTTTGGGCTTTTGTGGACCAAACAAAGTCCTGCGGCGGGGAACAGGTAAGTGGGGGCCCCCAGGAACTTGGTTCTATTGGGGGACCCCCAAGCCTAATTTGTCTTTCTGTCTGTTACCTAACGGTATTCCCGCTAATATCTGTGCATGCCTGTAACTACTAAAAAAATGTAATAATTTTTAATGGTGGTCAAGAAAAAAAAAAAAAAAAGAATGTTTTTTTTATATATGTTTAGTATATTAAACTGCGGTACCTGTGTTTGTCCACTAGAGGCCGCTGTGGAATGTTTTTCTTGTCATATGGACTAGTTTCTTCTCAGAGAGCAAAGTCCAGGCAGCTGGTGAGTTCTCCTACAGGAAACTGTTTCCTCTGCCATGTTGCAGTGTTCGTCTATCCCCCGGCCTGCGGCAAAGGGGGCCCTGGCTCCTGTCCCTGGTTTCCATGTTTGAAAATTAGCGCCGAGGCGCACGTGGCCGCGCGCGTGCGCGTGCACGCGCCTCTATATATAGAGGTGGCCGGAAAAAGGGGGCGGGGCCTGGGGGATGACGCTCTGTGCGCGCCGCAGCGCTTCTGCGCATGTGCGGGCGTCCCAGCAGGTTTTTAAAAAGCCACATTATTGCAGTAAGCTGGCTATGAAGTACAGAGACAGAGCTGGCAACATTTAAAGGCATACAGCAAGCGGTTGATACAGGCATCCCCTAGAAAGGCACATTAGTAGACACCAACTGTTTATTATAGCAGCATTTATGCTAGACTATTATCAGTAACTGGTGTATTTTCGGCTGGAATACCTCAGCTTTGTGGCTTAGGAATATGCCGTTTAAAAACTCCGGGACTAGAAATTCCAGGAGGAATAGGGGGTCTCCATCGGGCTCTGAGGATCTTGGGCATGCTTTGGCTGCACCAGTCTCCCCTGAAGAATCAGAGGTTAGTGACCGTAGGGCACCCCCAGGAGTACCTGGTACTGTGGCTGTCCCCAGTTCACCTGCTCCTGTGTATGTAACAGAGGAGGTTTTTTCCTCAGCTCTGGGAGGGCTGGAAGAGAGATTGTCAGCACTAATTGCTGCTTCCCTGTCACAGGAGAAAAGCGCTCGATCTCCGTCTCCTCCCTCAGAGTGCCTGTTAACAGAGCAACAGTCCCATACAGAGAACGACCTACCTGAGGGGGATCAGGATGAGGTTGATTCAGTTGTAGAGGAATCAACAGTGGAGGAGCCGTTCTCAGCATCACATGCTGAGAGGTTATGGGTGCAGTCCCTGACTAATATGGTCCGATCAGCATTTAAAATGCCACTTGCGGAGCCATCCTCCTCTTCTGTCTCCTCGTTGGGGTCGCTAAAAGCTCCCCAGACTGTTTGTTCTTTTCCGATCCATCCTTTACTGGAGGGGCTCATTTACCAGGATTGGGAGCATCCTGACAAAATATTTACTCCCCCCAAGAGATTTCCGGTGGTCTATCCTATGGAGGATAAGTTCGTCAGAAAATGGAAGGTCCCTACAGTGGACGCAGCCATCTCTTGTGTGAATAAATCACTGACATGTCCGGTGGAAAATGTCCAAATGTTCAAGGACCCAATAGATAAAAAATTGGAGTCCTTATTGAAATCTGCTTTTTCTACAGCAGGATTGGTGACACAACCAGCAGTGGCAGCTATAGGGGTCTGCCAAGCAGTGAAGGATCAGTTGAAACAGGTCTTAAGGGACGTGCCAGATCAGCAGGCTCTTGCTCTAGCTGATCTACCTAGAGCCTTATGCTTTGCGGTGGACGCTATAAAGGATTCAATCCATCAGGCCTCCCGCCTTACGCTGTCTGTAGTACATATGCGCAGGCTTCTATGGCTCAAAAACTGGTCTGCTGAAGCTCCCTGTAAAAAATTGCTGGTCAGCTTCCCATTTCATGGGGAGCGCTTATTCGGGGAAGACCTGGACAAGTATATCCAGAGAATTTCCAGCGGTAAAAGTACACTCTTGCCGGTCAAAAATAGAGTTAGAGGTCCCTCTTTTAAGAGGCCGGCTTCTCCAGTCCCTAGGACATCGGCTGTGAAACAGTTCCGACGGCCTCCCCGGTCAAATCCCGGAGGTAAAAATCAGGGACAGTTGCAGGGTAACAAGAAGCCCTGGAGCAGGAGAGGTACAAAACCTCCCCCAAAGTCAAATGCATGAAGGGTTGCCCCCACCCAATCGGGTGGGGGGAAGACTTCAGTTGTTCACAGAAACCTGGCGGGACACGATCCGAGACAGATGGGTGCTCTCCGCAGTAAATCTGGGATACAAATTGGAGTTAAAAAACTCCCCTCCTTCCCGCTTTATAAGGTCGAACGTGCCAAGGGATCCCCAGAAGAGAGGATCCCTCCTGTTGGCACTGGAACAATTATTGCTTCAAGCAGTAATTATAGAGGTCCCCCTGGAAGAATGGGGGTTCGGGTTTTACTCAAACCTCTTTACAGTTCCGAAGCCAAACGGGGACGTGAGGCCCATATTAAATCTAAAAGGGCTAAACAAATTCCTACATATCAGGACTTTCCGGATGGAGTCGATCCGATCGGTAGCCACTGCCCTACAAGGGGAGGAATGGTTAGCCTCGATCGACATCAAAGATGCGTATTTGCACATCCCCATCTTTCCAGCCCACCAAAAATTTCTACGCTTTGCGATAGAAGGGCGCCATTTTCAGTTCAGAGCCTTACCCTTCGGTCTGGCCACAGCACCAAGAGTGTTCACAAAAATTCTGGCCCCATTATTGGCCAATCTAAGAACACGAGGTGTAACGATAATGGCATATCTAGACGACTTGTTGCTGATAGTCCACTCAGTGGAAAAACTAGAAGTGGTTGTTCACGAGACAATCAAGTATCTGGAATATCACGGTTGGATTATCAACCGAGACAAGTCAGCCCTAAAACCAGTCAAAAGTCTGGAATACTTGGGGCTAAGGCTGGATTCAGACCAGAGAAAAATTTTCTTGCCTCGAGAAAAGGGGTCGTCTTTGAGAGATTTGATCCACTTAGTGGGTTCAAAAAGACAGCCATCCATACGCCTGTGCATGAGGCTGCTGGGAAAAATGGTGGCATCATTCGAAGCAGTACCCTACGGTCAATTCCATTCAAGGAAGTTGCAAAGGGCCATACTGTCAGCCTGGAACAAAAAAGTTCAGGCTCTGGACGTACCAATGTCCTTGTCCCCTTCCGTTCGCAGAAGCCTCCGTTGGTGGTTGGTTCCCCGGAATCTGGAAAGAGGGAAATCCTTCAGTCCGATTTCTTGGAAGGTGGTCACTACAGATGCCAGCCTTTTAGGCTGGGGAGCAGTACTGGAGCAATGGTCTCTCCAGGGCAGATGGTCGGATGCGGAAAAGGCCCTGCCCATCAATCTCTTAGAGATACGAGCAGCCCGGTATGCCCTAGTAGCATGGACATCCAAACTCCAAGGGTCCCCTGTCAGAGTTCAGTCAGACAATGCCACAGCAGTGGCATATATCAATCGTCAGGGGGGCACCAGGAGTCGTGCAGCCCAAAGGGAAGTAAATTACATCCTGAGATGGGCAGAAAGATATGTCCCAGCCATATCTGCGGTATTCATTCCAGGGGTGGAGAATTGGAAGGCGGACTTTCTAAGTCGCCAACAATTATGCCCAGGGGAATGGTCCCTTCATCCCGAGGTTTTCCGGACAATATGTCAGCGGTGGGGAACACCGGATGTAGATCTGCTAGCATCCAGGTTCAACACGAAAGTGGACAGGTTTGTCTCTTGGACAAGGGATCCCCTAGCGTGCGGCTCGGATGCCCTAGTGTTCCCTTGGGATCAGTTCAAGCTGATATATGCATTCCCACCGCCACAATTGTTACCTCGATTACTCCGCAGAATCAGGGTAGAAAAGAAACCAGTGATTCTGGTGGCTCCAGCGTGGCCCCGAAGAGCATGGTACGCGGAGATTGTAAAAATGTCTGTGGGGAGTCCTTGGACCCTCCCACATCGTCCGGACCTGCTTTCGCAGGGACCGATATACCACCCTTCCTTACCAGCCCTAGGTTTGACGGCCTGGCTATTGAAGCCCACATTCTAAAAAGGAGAGGGCTCTCTAATGCTGTGGTGTCTACCATGATCAATGCCAGGAAACCGGTATCCAGGCAGATCTACTATAGAATCTGGAAGGCGTACATCGCCTGGTGTGAGGCCAGGAAATGGCATCCACGTAAATACGTAATAGGTAGAATTCTGGACTTCCTACAATGGGCTGTAGATACTAAGCTTGCCTTGAGTACTATCAAAGGTCAGATTTCGGCCTTGTCAATATTTTTTCAAAGGCCCTTGGCTTCGCATTCACTAGTCAAAGCCTTTATACAAGGAGTGATGCGTATTAGTCCTCCGGTTAATATTCCCATATGTTCATGGGATCTAAACTTGGTTCTGTCGGTTCTACAGAAACAACCATTTGAACCATTACAGCATATTTCCTTAGTGCTTCTCACCAGGAAATTGATTTTTCTAGTAGCCATTTGTTCGGCTAAAAGAGTATCGGAATTAGCAGCTATGTCCTGTAAGGAGCCATATCTGGTTATCCATAAGGACAGAGTAGTGTTACGTCCTCATCCAGCCTTTCTTCCTAAGGTGGTATCGAGTTTTCATTTGAACCAAGATGTGGTTCTTCCTTCTTTTTTCCCCAAGCCTACTTCGGTAGAGGAAAAGTTATTGCATTCTTTGGATGTAGTAAGAGCAGTTAAAGCTTATCTAAAAGCCACTGCTCAGATTCGCAGAACGGATACTTTGTTTATTCTGCCGAAAGGCCCCAGAAAGGGTCAGGCAGCGTCAAAATCTACTTTAGCCAAGTGGATTCGACAGGTCATAATACAAGCCTATAGCTTGAGAAGTAGACCGCCTCCGTTCAAAGTTAGGGCGCACTCCACGAGAGCAGTTGGAACTTCATGGGCAGTGCATCACCAGGCCTCCCTGGCTCAAGTCTGTAAGGCCGCAACATGGTCTTCAGTACACACGTTTACTAGGTTCTACCAGGTGGACGTTAGAAGTCAGGAGGATGTCGCCTTTGGGCGCAGTGTGTTGCAGGCCGCAAAAGATCCTCATGTCTGATAGCGCTCAGCTTATATATGGTGTATCCCCCCCCTCATTTGGCATTGCTTTAGGACATCCCATTAGTAATGACTATGTCGCTCTGTGTCCCGTGATGTACGAGAAAGAAAATAGGATTTTTATAACAGCTTACCTGTAAAATCCTTTTCTTGGAGTACATCACGGGACACAGAGCTCCCGCCCCTCTTTGGGGACACTTATTGCTTTGCTACAAAACTGAGGTGCTCCCGGATGGGAGGGGCTTATATAGGGGAGGGTACTTCCGGTTTTGGAAGTTGCCAGTGCCAGCACCTGACGGTAACTATATAACCCATTAGTAATGACTATGTCGCTCTGTGTCCCGTGATGTACTCCAAGAAAAGGATTTTACAGGTAAGCTGTTATAAAAATCCTATTTTTTGTCCCTGGGAGATAGTATTGGTGTGCTGTTCCCTGTGGCCTACAGGTGGCGCTGTTGCCGTAGGCCAGGGTCGAACCACTGATACAGAGCTGTGCCTTTTTTTGTCCCCTCTCGGCAGTGGTGATGGCGATGCGGGGAACCTGCTGTGCCTGTCGGGAGAGGGTATAAAAAGGGGCGGCCATCTTCCAGTGGGGTCGTGCTCAGGCACCTTCAGCCTGGGTGGTGCGTGTGTCGCCTCCGGGTGCCCTAGGTACAGGGGCCGAGTTCCTGTTCCATCCCAGACACCTTTAGTCTGGGGTGAGGTACTATTTCAGAGGCCCGGAGCTCAGCGCCTTCGGCTGGGTTCCTCCGGGATTGAGGGCTCCCAGGGTCCTGCCTTGCGAGGGGACCCGTATCCAGGATCGAGGAGGCCAGGGAGGTGACCCCTTCTGAAGACCCAGCGCAGAGTCGTGGTGACAGAGGGGGCCTCTGGTAACTCTCTGGAGGGAGGTTCTTCTCCTTAACAAGGGCCAAGTTCTTCAGAAGGAAGTGCATGTTCTGTAGGTCATAGTGGCAGTGACTCTACGCACACCAGGTCAGTGGCAGTGACCAAATAGGGCAAGGCCATATTCACCAGGTCAGGGGCAGTGACCAACTTCAACAAGTCAGTGGCAGTGACTTTTCATATTCACCCGGTCTGTGGCAGAGACCTTGTGCCCAAGCCTGTTCGTGAAAGCAGAACAGTAAGAGAAACCTCTCACCTTATCTGACCTGTGTCTCGTATCAACCTGTCTGCTCTCATAGAGACTATTTGTTATCCGTGGTGAAATAAATATAAAGGTTGGACTTTCAGTTAGTGTGGACAGTTACTTTACTGGGAAGAATTAAGGACTTGCCTCTGGCTAAATGTAGAGGCGAGATCAGCTCGGGAGGATTCTAACACCAGCCGCAGGCAAGCCCGAGAAACTAACACCGCTCAACCTCCCCATCCGGGAGGGTACAGGCTGCTAGTGCGGTGTGCCTCATTCTTTCCTGCGGAGGAGCCAAGTAAAGAAAAGCAGGTAAAGTCTGGGGTGAGTGCACTAGATATTGATACGTGAAAAAGAGAGTGAATCTTCATACTGTCAGGAATATTTAGGTGAAAGGTAACTGGGTGGAACAGAAATTTGGAAAGGTCCCACAAACCTTTGACCCAACTTAGCAGATAGAACATGAACCTTCAAATCCTTGGTAGATAGACCGACTCGGTTTCCTGGTTACGAGCGTCATTTCCGGTTTTTGTACACAAGGGAAATCGCCGGTCGTGGGACATCGCTTCTCCCACACGCATTGCGGGGTACAGGTACCATTGAGGGCAGCAGAGGGGGGGGGCACCCACACCTGGCCAGGTGGGCCGGGTCACAAGGGCACCTTTTTTCATTATTTTTTGGCATCGCAGTTAAAGGCCTGGTTTACAGGGGGGAGTCTTAGCTGGGCTGTCAGTCCACGTGGCTGATTTAGGACATCTAATTGGGAGAGGCGGGGGGGTTGCTGCTGCAGGTGTCTGTACAATCTCTTCATCCTTCATACCGATCGAGACACATATGTATTATTTGCTATGATCCTATTTGCTATTTGCTATGATCCTCCTCATTCACTGGTTATTCATAGAAACAGAATTGCATGAAATTTTTTTTATCTGTTCCAGGGGTAGCTGGTTCATATTCCCTTCACTGTCCATTAAGCAGTGGTTTTGAATCACCAGGCCACTACCTTCATCTACCATGGTAGGCTGCTTAGGGGTTATCATTTGGTAATTGTTACGTGTATTAGATCTTCTGAAGGTTAGCATATCCCAATACTTTTGTTGTAATCCTCATTGCTTGCTCCAAGCTTAATTTTATTTCCCTTCAATTGCTCTGCGTGCCAGGGGGAAAAAGCTCAGGTCCGGATGGAGTCCCGATTAAATATTATAAGAGATTTAAAGAAATCTTAGTCCCGGAGTTATGCAATTATTTAAATAAAATAGGAGAAGAAGAAGAAATAAGAAAAGAGTCACTCCTTGCCAATATTTCAGTAATACCAAAAGCAGGAAAGGATGGGACTATTTGTTCCAATTATCGACCGATAGCTCTACAATTTATATATAGTTTTCTTCTACTGTGCTATACTAAAAAAAAACATTTTTTTTGAATAGCATTTTCTGCAGTTCTGTAGCTGTGCGATTCAGCGGTTACGTACTGTGGGTGTATTGTGCTCTTCCAAAAAACGCCATTTAGGGCCACCAAAAATATTTTGCAGTGTGTTATACATATGTGGAGGTGTGTGAAATAAACAATTTATATATACTTTTCTTCTACTGTGCTATACTAAAAAAAAAAACATTTTTTTTGAATAGCATTTTCTGCAGTTCTGTAGCTGTGCGATTCAGCGGTTACGTACTGTGGGTGTATTGTGGTCTTCCAAAAAACGCCATTTAGGGCCACCAAAAATATTTTGCAGTGTGTTATACATATGTGGAGGTGTGTGAAATAAACAATTTATATATACTTTTCTTCTACTGTGCTATACTAAAAAAACACATTTTTTTGGAATAGCATTTTCTGCAGTTCTGTAGCTGTGCGATTCAGCGGTTACGTACTGTGGGTGTATTGTGGTCTTCCAAAAAACGCCATTTAGGGCCACCAAAAATATTTTGCAGTGTGTTATACATATGTGGAGGTGTGTGAAATAAACAATTTATATATACTTTTCTTCTACTGTGCTATACTAAAAAAAAAACATTTTTTTTGAATAGCATTTTCTGCAGTTCTGTAGCTGTGCGATTCAGCGGTTACGTACTGTGGGTGTATTGTGGTCTTCCAAAAAACGCCATTTAGGGCCACCAAAAATATTTTGCAGTGTGTTATACATATGTGGAGGTGTGTGAAATAAACAATTTATATATACTTTTCTTCTACTGTGCTATACTAAAAAAAAAACATTTTTTTTGAATAGCATTTTCTGCAGTTCTGTAGCTGTGCGATTCAGCGGTTACGTACTGTGGGTGTGTTCTGCTCTTCCAAAAACACCCATTTAGGGCAACATCCTAAATTTGGAAAATATGAGGAGAAGGTCAAAGGGACGTGGTGGCCCCGGTCGTGGTGCTGCTGGTGGAGCTCCTGTTGCAGGGAGAGGACGTGGTGGATCTGTGCCAGATACACGCACAAGTGAAACACCTTCCTCAGGTGCGAGTAGGCGACCGAGCCTGCGGCAGTATTTTGTCGCGCCTAATGAGGCTGTACGAATGTTTAGGCCAGGACAAGTACAGGCGATAGTAGATTGGGTTGCTGACAGTGCCTCGGGTTCCTTCACATTGTCTCCCACCCACTCTTCTGATGAAAGATCAGAGTTGGCACCTGAAACCCATGTCCATCAGTCTTTCACCTCACCCCCTTGCAAATCAGCCAAGCAGTCTGAGCCCCAAATCATGCAGCAGTCTCTTCTGCTTTTTGATGACTCTGTTAGTAGGGTTTCCCAGGGCCATCCACCTAGCCCTGCCCCAGAAGTGGAAGAGATTGAGTGCACCGATGCCCAACCACTTATGTTTCATGATGAGTACATGGGAGGACCATCGCAGTACGGCTCGGATGATGACGAAACACAGGTGCCAACTGCTGCTGCTTTCGCAATTGTGCAGACAGACAAGGAGGGCAGGGGTGAAGACTGGGTGGAAGATGATGTGGAGGACGATGAGGTCCTCGACCCCACATGGAATCAACGTTATGCAGGTGACCAGTGTAGTTTGGAGGAAGAAGCGGTGGTCGCACAGAGCCACCAGCACAGCAGAAGAGGGAGCAGGGTGCAAAAGCGGAGCGTCCGTCCCCTAGACAGTATGTCTGCTACTGCCCAACGCAGCAAGGGACCGAGCACATCAAAGCCAGGTCCAAGGAGTTCCCTAGCGTGGCAGTTCTTCACACAATGTGCTGATGACAAGACACGAGTGGTTTGCACGCTGTGCAATCAGAGCCTGAAGCGAGGCATAAACGTTCTCAACCTGAGCACAACCTGCATGACCAGGCATCTAAGTGCAAAGCACGAGCTGCAGTGGAGTAGACACCTCAAAAACCAAGAAAGGTCTCTGGCTCCTCCTGCTTCCTCTTCTGCTGCAGTCTCGGCCTCTTCATCCACCTCTGTGGTGACAGTGGCACCTGCCACCCCGCAAACAGAGGATCTGCCAGCAACACTACCACCTGGGTCACCAACCATCTCCACAATGTCCCATGGAAGCGTTCAGCTCTCTATCTCCCAAACATTGGAGCGGAAGAGGAAGTACCCCCCTAGCCACCCGCGATCCCTGGTCCTGAATGCCAGCATTTCAAAACTCCTGGCCTTTGAAATGCTGTCATTCCGTCTGGTAGAGACGCAGAGTTTTAAAAGCCTGATGGCATTGGCTGTCCCACAGTATGTCGTGCCCAGCCGCCACTACTTTTCCAGGCGAGCCATCCCTTCCCTGCACTACCAAGTGGGGGACAAAATCAGGTGTGTACTGCGCAACGCCATCTGTGGCAAGGTCAACTTAACTACGGATGCGTGGACCAGTAAGCACGGTCAGGGACGTTATATCTCCATAACAGCACACTGGGTAAATGCAGTTGCGGCTGGGCCTGAGGCAGATAGCAGTTTGGCGCATGTCCTTCCACCACCGAGGATTGCAGGGCGCTTCAGTTTGCCTCCTGTTGCTAACTCCTCCTACTCCGCTTCCTCATCCTCTACCGCCTCCTCATCCGGTCAGCGTAACACCTTCACCACCAACTTCAGCACAGCCAGGGGTAAACGACAGCAGGCAGTTTTAAAACTTTCCTGTTTGGGGGAAAAAACCCACACCGCGCAGGAGTTGTGGAGGGACATGGAACAACAGACCAATGAGTGGTTGCTGTCAGTGAGCCTCAAGCCCGGCCTGGTGGTGTGCGATAATGGGCGAAATCTCGTAGCAGCTCTGGGCCTAGCCGGTTTGACGCACATCCCTTGCCTGGCGCATGTGCTGAACTTGGTGGTCCAGAGGTTCCTTAAAAATTACCCCAATATGCCAGAGCTGCTGCAGAAAGTGCGGGCTGTGTGTGCGCACTTTCGGCGTTCTCACCCTGCTGCTGCTCGCCTGTCAGCGCTGCAGCGTAACTTCGGCCTTCCCGCTCACCGCCTCATATGTGACGTGCCCACAAGGTGGAACTCCACCTTGCACATGCTGGCCAGACTGTGCGAGCAGCAGCAGGCGATAGTGGAGTTTCAGCTGCAGCAATCACGTGTGAGTTGCTCTGCGGAACAGCACCACTTCACCACCAATAACTGGGCCTCCATGCGAGACCTGTGTGCCTTGTTGCGCTGTTTCGAGTACCCCACCAACATGTCCAGTGCCAATGACGCCGTTCTCAGCGTTACTATCCCAGTTCTATGCCTCCTTGAAAAAACGCTTCGGCGATGATGGAAGAGGATGTGGCACAGGAGGATGAGGAGGAGGAGGAGGAAGCGGGATCATTTCAAAGGCTTTCAGGGCAGTCTTTCACAAGTGGTTACGAGGGTGGGTTCCTGCACCAACAAACGCCAGGTACACAATTGTCCGGCAGAAAGGGCACAGTTCTGGAGGATGACGAGGTGGAGGAGGAGATGGAGGAGGAGGAGGAGGAGGAGGAAGAGGAGGAGCCATGCTCACAGCAGGGTGGCACCCAGACCAGCTCGTGGCCATCACTGGTGTGTGGCTGGGGGGATACAGAGGACACAGACGATACACCTCCCACAGAGGACAGCTTTTCTTTGCCTCTGGGCAGCCTGGCACACATGAGCGATTACATGCTGCAGTGTTTCCGCAATGACCGCCGAGTTGCCCACATTTTAACTGGTGCTGATTACTGGGTGGACACCCTGCTGGATCCCCGTTACAAGGACAACGTACCGTCCTTAATTCCCTCACTGGAGCGGGATCGTAAGATGCGCGAGTACAAGCGCACGCTGGTAGACGCGCTGCTGGTGGCATTCCCACCTGACAGCGGACGTACGGTGGAAGCACAAGGCGAAGGCAGAGGAGGAGGAAGAGGTCGCCAACGCAGCCGGGGCACCGGCAGCACCTCAGAAGGCACTGTTAGCATGGCTGAAATGTGGAAAAGCTTTGTCAGCACGCCACAACAACCAGCACCACCAGTTGAGATGGAACGTCTTAGCAGGAGGCAGCATTTCACCAACATGGTTGAGCAGTATGTGTCCACAGGCCTACACGTACTGGATGACGGGTCTGCCCCCTTTAACTTCTGGGTCTCCAAATTGGGCACATGGCCTGAGCTTGCCCTTTATGCCTTGTAGGTGCTGGCCTGCCCTGCAGCCAGTGTATTATCTGAACGTGTATTTAGCACGGCAGGGGGTGTTATCACAGACAAGCGCAGCCGCCTGTCCAGAGCCAATGTGGACAAGCTCACGTTCATTAAAATGAACCAGGCATGGATCCCACAGGACTTGTCCGTACCTTGTGCAGAATAGACATGTATACCGGTGTTGTGACAAAAACTGTCCGGCCATCAGATTGTGTTCGGCCAGTACTGCGAAGGCGCAGCGCTTGCGCAGTACAGAGGACAAGGAGATTCACAAAATCTCCGAAGATGAACGGCGCCTGTGCCGTGAGTGCAGGTTCAAGCCCCAACATCCAAGTGGACATACGGTAGCACATAGTAACAGGGCCCCTCATGGGCTCGCTTCGATCGCCACGCTTCGGGCACGGCCCCACTTGGCTCGGCTTGAACCACGAATGGTGTGGCCTTCACCTGAACTCACCACGCAGGCGCCGTTCATCTTGGGAGATTTTCGAAATCCTCTTGTCCTACATACTGAGCAAGCGCAGTACAGGGTGGACACTATTCGACGGGGGACAGAATTCGACACATCACTGGCCTTACCCAGCCATTGTTGTATTTTTGAACCAGTTTTGGCTACCTCGTCCTCCTCCACCGCCGCTTCCACCTACACAGCCACATCCACCTCCACCTCAACCTCCTACTCCATATGGACCTCATCCTCCTAGGTCAAGATTATAATTTTTATTTTATTTTTTTGTAGCGCACAGATCCTTTCCCCCTTACCTGCCTTTATGTTGTTGGCTCCTCGCAGGAGGGAGAAAGGCACACCGCACTAACAGCCCGTACCCTCCTATATAAAGAGGTTGAGCGGTGTACTTGACGGGCCGTGTCCACAGCCGGAGTCAAAACTCCTCCAGAGGATGATTCTCACCTCTACTGTAGGTAGAGGCAAGTCCTTTAATTCCCAGTAAAGTCAATGTCCACTCCAGCTGAAATTACAACTCTTATTCTCTCATGGCAAAATAAACTCTACTCGGAAGAAAAGGTTAGAGCAAAGAAACAGGACAGCTTAAGGTGTAGAGGAGGTCCAGGCACAAACGTAGCACATTCACTTCACTGCTTAGGTTTCTCAAACAGTTTTAGGTGCACAGTCTCTGCCACAGACCTTGAGGTTGGTCTCTGCCACAGACCGGGTGTACAAGGCCCCTGCCACGGACCTGGAGAACTTTGGTCTATGCCACAGACCAGGGTGTATAAGGCCCCTGCCACGGGCCGGGTGAATAAGGCCTCTGATACAGTCAAGATGACCTTGAGCTTCTCCTTCTACGAACCTAGCCCATATCAAGGGGAAGACATCTCTCCAGGGAGTCAACAGACCCTTCCTTCACCGTGACTCCCGCATCGGTCCATCAGAATGGTCCTCCCTTCCCTGGAACATGGTCCCCTACACGAGGCGGCACCCTAAGACTCCTCGACCCTTAGCGGACTCCAGACGAAGGCTCTGGATTCCAGGCTTTACTCCTGCACCTAGGCCTCCATACCCAGGGCAGCAGGAACTCCAGGATAGTACCTCACCCCGGGGTAAAGGTACCTGAGATGGAACAGGAACACATGCACCCAGGCAGAAGGCACCTGGGCGTGGACCCCACTGGACATCAGCCCCCAGGCCAAAGGTCTGCCCCTTTTATATGCTCTCCCGGCATGCACAGCAGGTTCCCCGCCCCACTGTACTACTGCCAAGAGGGGACACAAAAGGCACAGCACTGTATCGGCGGTTCAACCCTCGCCTACCATGGCAGCGCCACCTGTAGGCCGCAGGGAACTGCACACCAATACTGTCCCCCGAGGATAAAATGGTCCATGAATCCTACAGAATTAGGGTGTTTGAGCCTATTTACCACTCAAACACTTCCCTTAAATTTAGCACCCCGCTACATTTTTATTTCAAAGTATTTTATTTTCCCACTAGCTTATCCATTAAATTGAATAATTTATTCCAGAAAGGGCGTATTCTGGGGCATTCCCACCATATGTGTGGCATCGTGCCGTTGAGTTTCTGAGGTTCTTAATGACTTCCCGTACCTCTTCTGCTGAAAAGTGGGCCTCCAGTATATTTTTTTTAATTTTGATTTATTTTTATGTTATTTTAAGTTATTTCCCTATCCACATTTGTTTGCAGAGCACTTGCCATGCTCTTAACAACATTTTGCTGCCATTTGCAGCCCTCTAGCCCTTTCCATTACTTTTTTAGAGCCTTTTTAGTCCTTAGAAGTCCGGGTCCCCATTGACTTCAATGGGGTTCGGGTTCGGGTTAAAGTTCGGTCCCGAACCCGAACTTTTTTCCGAAGTTCGGCCGAACCCGTCGAACCCGAACATCCAGTTGTCCGCTCAACTCTAATTGTCAATTGTCATTGTATTTTCCACTTTCTTTTTCGTACATCACGGGACACAGAGCGACTTAGTCATTACTAATGGGTTATATAGATTACCTTCAGGTGTTGGCACTGGCCAATTCCAAACCGGAAGTACCCTCCCCTATATAAGCCCCTCCCACCCGGGAGCACCTCAGTTTTTTGCCAGTGTCTAAGGTGTTGGCAAAGAGTAACATGTGTTTTCACTGGGCTTGCGTACAGGTTCTTTTGGGCCTTAGTAAGCTGTTCCGGATCTCACCAAAAAAGCTTCATAGCTAAACGGTCGGTACCCGGGCCTTGCAGCAGAAGAGCAAGGTTTTGCCTGTAATGCTTCTCTTAGGAGGGCTGGACCCTGGGATCCAGAGCTCTGGTCATACCCACGACCAAGATGTTGTCTGTGCAGGGTGCTATACAGGTCCAGGGGAGTGGAATCCTTGGGAACCCGGTCCCTGAAGGTTTAATTACAATGCCTGCCGTGATAGGTGAAGTTTGGACTTCTGTGGACCAAACAAAGTCCTGCGGCGGGGATCAGGTAAGTGGGGGCCCCCAGGAACTTGGTTCTATTGGGGGACCCCCAAGCCTAATTTGTCTTTCTGTCTGTTACCTAACGGTATTCCCGCTAAATATCTGTGTTTGCCTGTAACTACTGAAAATGTAAAATTTTAATAGTAGTCAAGAAAAAAAAAAAAAAAAGGGGACCGCGGTACCTGTGTTAAACCACTAGAGGCCGCTGTAGTCCATTTTTCTTGTCATGTGGATCTTTGGTTTTCTCAAGTCAAAAGATCCAGGCAGCTGGTAAGTTTCTCTGTGGGAATCCACTTCCTCTGCCCTGTTGCTGCGCTCATCCACCGCACAGGCCCTCCGGCAAAAAGGGCCCTGGCTCCTAGTCCCCTGTTTGATTTCGAAAAGGGCGCCAATGGCGCATGGGCGCGCGCGCGGGCGCGTGCACGCGCCTCCTATGAAAAAAAGGGGCGGGGCGGGTGGATGACGCTCGATGCGCGCCGCGGCGCTTCTGCGCATGTGCGGGCGTCCCAGCATGGTTAAAAGACACAGTACAAGTGTCAGCTGGATGCAAACAGAGCTAGCAACAAACAGTGGCACACAGAGGCGGTTGATGCAGGCATCCCCATAGAAAGACACTTTAGTGGACACCAGCTGGTATATAGCAGCAACTTTGTTAGACTATTACCAGCAAAATTGGTGTATGACGACGGGAATACCTCAGCTTTGTGCTTAAAGGATATGTCGTCCAGACGCTCCGGAAATAGATCTTCCAGGAAGCCAAAGGGGTCTCCATCGGGCTCTGAGGATATTGGGCATGCTTGTACTGCACCAATCTCCCCTGAGAATTCAGAGGTCAGTAGCCGTAGAAACCCCGCAGGAATGCCTGGTGCTGCGGCTGTCCCCAGTCCACCTGCTCCTGTATATATAACAGAGGAGGTTTTATCCTCAACTCTGGGAGGATTGGAAGAGAGATTAACAGCATTGATCGCTGCTTCCCTGTCACAGGAAAAGCGCGTCCGATCTCCGTCTCCTCCTTCAGAGTGCCTGTTAGTGGAGGAACAGCCCCACACAGAGATCGACCTACCTGAAGGGGATCAGGATGAGGTTGATTCAGTTATGGAGGAATCAACAGTGGAAGAACCTTTCTCAGCATCTCAGGCTGAAAGATTATGGGTTCAGTCTCTGACTAATATGGTCCGATCAGCATTTAAAATGCCTCTGGCGGAACCACCATCCACTACGGTTTCCTCGCTGGGGTCGCTAAAAGCTCCCCAGGCTGTCTGTTCCTTCCCAATCCACCCTTTATTAGAAGGGCTTATTTACCAGGATTGGGAGCATCCTGATAAAATATTTGCTCCCCCCAAGAGATTTCCGGTGATCTATCCCATGGAGGATAAGTTCATAAAAAAAATGGAGGGTCCCTACAGTGGACGCAGCCATCTCTTCTGTTAACAAATCACTGACATGTCCAGTAGATAATGTTCCAATGTTCAAAGACCCAATAGATAAAAAATTGGAGTCTTTACTAAAATCTGCTTTCTCTACAGCAAGCATGGTGACACAACCTGCGGTAGCAGCGATTGGAGTCTGCCAAGCAGTGAAAGATCAGTTGAAACAAGTCTTAAGGGACTTACCAGATCAGCAGGCTCTTGCCCTAGCTGACCTGCCTAGAGCCTTGTGTTGAGGTGGACGCCATAAAGGATACAATCCAACAGGCCTCCCGCTTTACGCTGTCTATAGTACATATGCGTAGGCTTCTGTGGCTCAAAAACTGGTCTGCTGAAGCTCCCTGTAAAAAACTGCTGGTTAGCTTCCCATTTCATGGAGAACGCTTATTTGGAGAAGATCTGGACAAATATATCCAGAAAATTTCTGCCGGTAAAAGTTCACTCTTACCGGTTAAGAACAAGGGTAGAAGTCCTTCTTTTAAGAGGCCTACTTCTCCAGTCCCTGGCACATCGGCTGTGAAACAGTTCCGACGGCCTCCGCGGTCAAAGCCAGGGGGCAGAAATCAGAGACAATCACAGGGTAACAAGAAACCCTGGGTCAAGAGAGGTACAAAACCTCCCCCTAAGTCATGAAGGGTTGCCCCCACTCAGTCGGGTGAGGGGAAGACTTCAGTGGTTCACAGAGACCTGGCGGGACACCATCAGAGATGGGTGATCTCCGCAGTAAGTCTGGGATACAGGCTGGAGTTAAAAGACATTCCTCCTGCCCATTTTATAAGGTCAAACGTGCCAAGCGATCCCCAGAAGAGTGGATCCCTCCTTCTGGCACTAGAGCAACTATTGCCCCAAGGGTAATCATGAAGGTTCCCTTGAAAGAAAACGGGTTTGGGTTTTACTCGAACCTTGTCACAGTCCCCAAACCAAATGGGGACATGAGGCCCATATTAAATATAAAAGGGCTAAACAAGTTCCTACATATCAGGACTTTTTCGGATGGAGTCGATCCGATCGGTGGCCACCGCCCTACAAGGGCAGGAATGGTTAGCCTCGATCGACATAAGGGATGCTTATTTGCATATTCCCATCTGTCCGGCCCACCAGAAATTTCTACGCTTTGCAGTAGAAGGGCGCCATTTTCAGTTCAGAGCCTTACCTTTCGGTCTGGCCACGGCACCACGAGTGTTCACAAAAATTCTGGCCCTACGATTGGCCAAACTAGGAACACAAGGTGTAACGATAATGGCATATCTAGACGACTTGTTGCTGATAGACCACTCAGTGGAAAAAACTAGAAGTGGTCGTTCACAAGATAATCAAGTATCTGGAATCTCACGGTTGCATTATCAACCGAGACAAGTCAGCCCTAAAACCAGTCAAAAGCCTGGAATACTTGGGGGCTAAGACTGGATTCAAATCAGAGAAAGATTTTCTTACCTCCAGAGAAGGTGTCGTCTTTGAAAGATTTGACCCACTTAGTGGGTGCAAAAAAGAAAAACCATCCATACGCCTGTGTATAAGGCTGCTGGGAAAAATGGTGGCTTCATTCGAAGCGGTACCCTGCGGTCAATTCCATTCAAGGAACTTGCAGAGGGCCATACTGTCAGCCTGGAACAAAAAAGTTCAGGCTTTAGACTTACCAATGTCCCTGTCCCCTTCCGTTCGCACCATTGGTGGTTGGTGCCCCAGAATCTGGGAAGGGAAACCCTTCAGTCCGGTTTCTTGGAAGGTGGTCACTACAGTTGCCAGCCTCATAGGCTGGGGGGCAGTACTGGAGCAATGGTCTCTCCAGGGCAAGTGGTCAGAAGCAGAGAAGGCCCTGCCCACCAATTTCTTAGAGATACGAGCAGCCCGGTATGCCCTAGTAGCATGGACATCCAAACTCCAAGGGTCACCTGTCAGAATTCAATCAGACAATGCCACAGCAGTGGCATATATCAATCTCCAGGGTGGCACCAGGAGTCGTGCAGCCCAGAGGGAAGCAAATTGCATCCTGGAATGGGCAGAAAGGTATGTCACAGCCATATCCGCGGTTTTCATCCCAGGAGTGGAAAATTGGAGAGCGGACTTTTTAAGTCGCCAGCAATTATGCCCGGGGGAATGGTCTCTTCACCCCAAGGTTTTCCAGGCAATATGCCAGCGGTGGGGAACACCGGATGTAGATCTGCTAGCATCCAGATTCAACGCAAAGGTGGACAGATTTGTGTCTCGCACAAAGGATCCCCTAGCTTGCGGTTCGGATGCCCTAGTGTTCCCTTGGGATCAGTTCAAGCTGATATATGCATTCCCACCGCGATTAATCCGCAGAATCAGGGTAGAAAAGAAACCAGTGATTCTGGTGGCTCCAGCGTGGCCCCGAAGGGCATGGTACGCGGAGATTGTAAAAATGTCAGTGGGAAGTCCTTGGACCCTCCCACATCGTCCGGACCTGCTTTCGCAAGGACCGATATACTACCCTTCCTTACCAGCCCTAGGTTTGACGGCCTGGCTATAGAAGCCCACATTCTAAAAAAGAGAGGGCTCTCTAATCCTGTGGTATCTACCAGGATCAATGCCAGGAAGCCGGTATCCAGGCAGATCTATTATAGGATCTAGAAGGCGTACATCACGTGGGGTGAGGCCAGGAAATGGCATCCACGTAAGTACGTAATAGGTAGGATTCTGGACTTCCTACAGTGGGCTGTACATAGGAAGCTTGCCTTGAGTACTATCAAGGGTCAGACGGCCTTGTCAATATTTTTTTTTTCAAAGGCCCTTGGCTTTGCATTCATTAGTCAAAGCTTTCATACAAGGAGTGATGCGTATTAGCCCTCCGGTTAGTATTCCCATATGTCCATGGGACTTAAACCTGGTTCTGTCGGTTCTACAGAAACAACCATTGGAACCATTGCGGCACATTTTCTTGGTTCTTCTCACCAGGAAATTGATTTTCTTAGTAGCCATTTGTTCGGCTAAAAGAGTATCGGAATTAGCCGACCTTGTCCTGTAAGGAGCCATATCTGGTTATCCATAAGGACAGAGTAGTGTTACGTCCTCATCCAGCCTTCTTCCTAAGGTGGTATTGAGGTTCCATTTGAACCAAGATGTGGTTCTTCCTTCCTTTTTCCCCAAACCTAGTTCGGTAGAGGAAAAGTTATTGCATTCTTTGGATGTAGTAAGAGCAGTTAAAGCGTATCTTAAAGCCACTGCTCAGATTCGTAGAACGGATACTTTGTTTGTTCTGCCGGAAGGCCCCAGAAAGGGTCAGGCAGCATCAAAAATCTACTTTAGCCAAGTGGATTCGACAGGTCATAATACAAGCCTATGGCTTGAAAAGGAGACCGCCTCCGTTCAAAGTTAGGGCGCACTCCACAAGAGCAGTTGGAACTTCATGGGCAGTGCATCACCAAGCCTCCCTGGCTCAAGTCTGTAAGGCCACAACATGGTCCTTAGTACACACGTTTACTAGATTCTACCAGGTAGACGTCAGAAGTCAGGAGGATGTCGCCTTTGGGCGCAGTGTGTTGCAGGCCGCAAAAGAGCCTCATGCCTGATGGCGCCCAGCTTATGTATCCCTCCCCTCATTTGGCATTGCTTTGGGACGTCCCATTAGTAATGACTAAGTCGCTCTGTGTCCCGTGATGTACGAAAAAGAAAAAGGGATTTTTATAACAGCTTACCTGTAAAATCCTTTTCTTGGAGTACATCACGGGACACAGAGCTCCCACCCCTCTTTTTGGGACACTTATTGCTTGGCTACAAAACTGAGGTGCTCCTGGGTGGGAGGGGCTTATATAGGGGAGGGTACTTCCGGTTTGGAATTGGCCAGTGCCAACACCTGAAGGTAATCTATATAACCCATTAGTAATGACTAAGTCGCTCTGTGTCCCGTGATGTACTCCAAGAAAAGGATTTTACAGGTAAGCTGTTATAAAAATCCCTTTTTTAGCATTTCTGTCTGTCCAATCATTCTGGGGTCTGTGTAGGTGGGTTATTCATCCATTTCACAATGGGCGTTTCTCTTTTTCAAGCATCATTTCTCGTGGGTTTTTCAGGTTATCACTGCATACGTCAGTGTCCTTTTTTATGGTTATTACTTTGTCTGTCATATTTTGCCTTCAGGTTCATCACTTATACAGGTGATTTGTTCATGTGGATCCAAGCATTTACGCAGGAGCAGCAGGTGTGTTCAGGTCACTTGTATTACGGGTAGGTAGCCGGTTGTCACATGTTAGGATCTGTCACGTGGTGTCAGTGATTCCAGCTTCAGGGTATGGAATATTGATGGTGTGCTGGTTCGGTCGGTCATCCATGGTACATGGGTGTTTCATTGCCAGGTATCAGTCTTTATGTGGGTTTCTCATGTCATCACTGCACAGTAGTGTCCATTTTCATTTTTTGTTTCCTTGTCTGTCATATTTTGCCTTCAGGTCCATCACTTTTTTTTTCAGGTGATTTGTTCACATACGTCCCAGCATTTACGCAGGAGCAGAAGGTGCGTTCAGATCACTTGTATCAGGGGGGTAGTTAGCTAGTTGTTACATGTCGAGATCTGTCATGTCTACAGAGCCATACGGGCCAAGGTTCATTTGTCAGTGTCAATACAATATTCTCGGCCGTATATCATACGTCATACGCTGCATGTTCATTCCTTTACTCCATTTTGTTATCCACCACGTTCTGTGGGTACCTCAGCCCTGAGTGTTCATTTCTAATTGCCTGTTTTTGCACTACAGGTTTGCTTATTACATGTGTAGCGGCCTCACCCCATCTCTTTTGTCTAGGGGTATGTCACACGACAGGGTGAGATGCGCTACGGCCCATGTCCTCCCCATAGCTGTGGGTGAGGTGAAGGCCAGTACCAGATATTTCCTCGGGCCTGTGTGCTTTTGTCTAGAATTAAGTCCTGCTGTGCCAACACTTCCCTTTGCTCCCATTAACCAGAGTTCCACACACCGATCACAGTCCAACTCTTGTTTTATTGCATATCTCACAATAAACAGTGCTTCAGTAGCCAACTGGTTGCGACTTGATAACATTTTGATACGGGGGTGAGCAGGTCGAGGCACTATCCTGGTTGTTAGCTAAACCACTGCGATCTCGCCAGCGGTTACTATAGCATTAGCTAGGAAGGACTTACAACTTGAGAGTCTCTACCAGCGACTCAAGAGAACATAGATAGGAGTACCTTCGCTGCGCTGCGGCCCCTGTCAGGGGAAGATGTCCCTCCAAGGGAGTTACCAGAGGCCCATCCGTCACTGGGTTGATGCTGCTCCAGACTCTCCAAATGGGTAACCTCCCCGGCCTCCTCACCTCAGACATGGGCCCCATCCACTTCAGGGACCCTCGGACTTCTCCACCCTCGCGGGACCCAGTCGAAGTCACTGGGCCCCAGGCCTCCTGGTCTAGTACCTCACCCCAGGCTGAAGGTGCCTGGGATGGACTCCAACTCCATTCCGGCCAGGCCTAGGGCGCCTGGGCCGGAATCCAGAACCACCCGCACCCAGGCCTAAGGTGCCTGGGCACGTGAAGAAGATCCTCCAGAGGACGAAGACCTCGTGGTTAGGGCGTCTCCCCCTTTTATCCCCTCCCTACGACACCACGGCAGGTTCCTCGCCCTTGCCATACCATCTCCGGAAAGGGACAAAAAGGGTCAGCACTGCGGCAGCAATTCTACCTTGGATTCGTGGGCACAGCGCCACCCTCAGGCCAAGTAGAATAATACACCACCCAATCCTCCACGAACACAAAGTGGTCCAAAACCTCTCATGATCTACACACCTGGGTCATACTAGTACCCAGTGTATCCCAACTAAATTTAAAGACCCCGCTACACATGCATGTAGGGTTGGTTTGGTCACTAGGTTCATTCACGCGCTGTTGTTGGCACGTTGCTGCACCTACGTCTTCAGACTTATGCCCCATACACACGAGCGGAATTTCCGCCAGCAAAAGTCTGATGTGAGCTTTTGGTCGGAAATTCCGACCGTGTGTATGCTCCATCAGACTTTTTCTGTCGGAATTTATGCCAGCAAAAGATTGAGAGCAGGTTCTCTATTTTTCCGACGGAAAAAGTTCCTATCGGAAATTCCGATCGTCTGCATGCAATTCCGTCGGGGAAAAAAAATGCATGCTCGGAAACAATTAGACGCATGCTCGGAAGCATTGAACTTCTTTTTCTCGCCTCGTCGTAGTGTTATACGTCACCGCGTTCTTAACACTCGAAAGTTCAGAGAACTTTTGTGTGACCGTGTGTATGCAAGCCAAGCTTGAGCAGAATTCCGTCGGAAAAACCATCCAACTTTTTCCGACGGAAATTCCGCTCGTGTGTACAGGGCATTAGTTATACACGGAGGGGTGTTCTTGTACTTGTGATTTTTAAATTCTTTGCTTGTCATTTTTTCTTTCATAAATATTATCATGTTGCATGTTTCGGAAAGTGACGAATTTGCGTTTATTCCTCCAACCCCAACTAGCATGGCAACACCCCATCTTTAAAGAGTTGGACTATACCCAGGCTCACAGCAGAGCTGCGTCGCAGGGGCATTTAATTTCCAGTCACTGCAAGGAAAGCAGATTTGTTTAGGTTGTTGTTTCCCAATCCATCTCAGCCACTCCCTTCTACCAGCGCAGATCAGGTTTCTGTGCATAATTCTTTGACACAGATTCATGCCTTACTACTGATTGAGAAATGATTGAAAATTGATCAAGACTCAAGAATGTCTTCAAGCTTGTGACCCCTAGGAAGTTTTTTTGAGGCAGGATTGTACATTCAGAGTTGCTGTCCTGGAGAGGCTCAGAAAACATCCTCATTGGCATTACCATGCCTTAACCTCGATACGAGATAATAAAAATTGATCCTAGAAAAGAATAGAGACCAACATGTTTGGCTAGAAGACAATCTCTTGGTAAAATTAATGAATTCCAAATTTTTATGATCAGTGAGAACAGTTACAGGATAGCACCTTCCAGCAGATATCTCCATTCAGAAAAGGCTTCCTTAATTGCCAGCAAATCTTTATTCCCAATGTCATAATTCCTTTTAGCTAAAGACCTTAAGCCCTGGTTCACACTGGTGCGATTTGACATGCGATTTGACATGTCAAATCGCATGTCAAATCGGCGAAATTTGCTGCAAATTGCGGGCAATGGCACCGTCCTAATCGGTGCGACGCCGCATCTGCGGCGCTGCACCGATTTCAAAAAGTAGTTTCTGTACTACTTTTTGCGATTTCAGCCGCGATTTACATTGACATCTGTGTCAGATGTCTCTGTAATCGAGCTGAAATCGGGACTGACAGGCAGGAGTGAAATCGTGCGAGTTCAGCTGAACTCGCACGGCTTCACTCCCGCAGCCCCAGTGTGAACCTGGGCTTAATGAGAGAAATAAGCACAAGGATGAAGCTGCATATTTTCTCCTCTTCGCTGAGGAAGGATAGCTCCTACAGTAGAGTCTAAAGCTTCTGCTTCCATGATAAAAGGTAGTTCAGGATCATGATGTACCAATAGTGATGCAGTCTGTGCCTCTGGTGAACACATACAGTAAAGGCCACCCCTTTCATTGTCAGCTGCATAATTGGTGCTATCACCTTAGAGAAGTTTCTTATGAATTTTCTGTAAAAGTTGGCAAATCCAACAAACCGTTGCACCTGATGGTGCTTGGGCACCCATGAATGGTCCCAGACATCAATCTCTTATCACTGCTGCTGCAGTGCCAGTAAGGTACGAAACAAAGCTTCCGGGACATAGGGGAACTTAAGTCCATAGTGTTTCCTAGTGTTTCTGCAGGTAATTGTTGGCTTTGCAGAGTGCCGCGAATAAATGCAGCCACCGGCGGCCTGTTATTATAGTGAACAGGGCCGACGGCCGCCAGGGATGGACTGGCCATAGGGACTACCGGGAGTTTCCCGGTGGGCCGATGGCTTAGTGGGCCGTTTAAAAAAATATATATATATTTTTTTTGTGGCCCGTTTTTTTTTATGCAGTTCGGCGGCAGTGGGAGCGTAGCAGCAAACAGCGGTGGGGATTCGGGGAAGGTGGCCAGCGAGGAGGGCAGTTGGATGTAAAATTCCGAGGAGGGAGAAGAGCTCCACCCCCTCCCTGACCACCGAAGAGGCGAACAGTAGCGAGCGCAGCCACCCCGGCGCTCCCAGAGTCTCGATTCCTCCACCTCCTCTCTGCTCCAGGAACCATGCAGCCTGGGCCGGAGGGCAGGCTGACTGGGAGCCCGGAGGAAGAGAACATGCGCCACTGTAAGGAGCAGAGCAGCGAGAGCACCCCCCGGATCAAGAGGGAGACTCGGCGCTGCCGCTGCTGGCCCTCAGGTACCTGGCATCCTACACAAACATGCCAGAACACTGAGACAGCGGGGAGGTGAGCAGAGGAGGGACTGCAGAAAGGGACAGTGCTATGTGGTCTGTCTCAGCCCTCCCCTCTGTCTCTCTGCCCCCTCTGTCTTTCAGTCCCCTCCCCGCTGTCTCTCAGTCCCCCCTCTGTCTCTCAGTCCCCCCTCTTTCAGCCCCCTCCTCTGTCTCTCAGACCACCCACTATCTCTCAGACCCCCCTCTGTCTCTCAGACCCCTGCTCTGTCTCTCAGCTCTCCTCCTCTGTCTCTCAGCTCTCCTCTGTCTCTCAGCTCTCCTCCTCTGTCTCTCAGATCCCCCCTCTGTCTCTCAGATCCCCCCTCTGTCTCTCAGCCCCCCTCTGTCTCTCAGCTCCCCCCTCTTTCTCTCAGCTTCCCCCCTCTGTCTTTCAGTTCCCCCCTGTCTCTCAGCTCCCCCTGTCTCTCAGCCCCCCTCTTTCTCTCAGCTCCCTCTCTGTCTCTCAGCTCCCCCTCTGTCTCTCAGCTCCCCCTTTGTCTCTCAGCTCCCCCTTTGTCTCTCAGACCCCCCTCTGTCTCTCAGACCCCCTCTGTCTCTCAGACCCCCCTCTGTCTCTCAGACCCCCCTCTGTCTCTCAGACCCCTCCTCTGTCTTTCAGACCTCTTCTCTGTCTCTCAGTCCTCTGTCTCTCCGCTCTCCTCCTCTGTCTCTCAGCTCTCCTCCTCTGTCTCTCAGCTCTCCTCTCTGTCTCTCAGCTCCCCCCTCTGTCTCTCAGCCCCCTGTCTCTCAGCCCCTTTGTCTCTCAGGCCCCTCCTCTGTCTCTCAAACTCCTCCACTGTCTCTCAGCCCCTCCTCTATCTCAGCTCCCCCCTCTGTCTCTCAGCTCCCCCCTCTGTCTCTCAGCTCCCTCCTTCTGTCTCTCAGCCCCCCTCTGCCTCTCAGCTCCCCCTCTGTCTCTCAGCTCCCCCCTCTGTCTCTCAGCTCCCCCCTCTGTCTCTCAGCTCCCCCCTCTGTCTCTCAGACCCCTCCTCTGTCTCTCAGACCCCTCCTCTGTCTCTCAGCCCCCTCTTCTGTCTCTCAGCTCTCCTCCTCTATCTCCCAGCTCCCCCCTCTATCTCTCAGCTCCCCCTCTATCTCTCAGCACCCCCTCTATCTCTCAGCTCTCCTCCTCTATCTCTCAGCTCCCCCTCTGTCTCTCAGCTCCCCCTCTGTCTCTCTGCCCTTTTCTCTGTCTCTGTGCCCTTTCCTCTGTCTCTGTGCCCTTTTCTCTGTCTCATTCACTCCCTGACTCTTAGGCTGCTTTCACACTGGAGCGGGCATTGACGGTAAAAACGCTGCTAGTTTTAGCAGCACTCTACTGTTGTTTTAGCTGCGCTATTCGGCTTCTAGCAGGTGCTTTTAACCCTGGCTAGCAGCCAAATTAAAGGTTAAATGCACCCGCGTAGCGCTGCTGCCGAAGTGCTTTGCAGTCGCTTCAGCAGCGGTGGCCATTCATTTCAATGGGCAGGAGCGGTGTGTACACCGCTCCTCCACCGCCCCAAAGATGCTGCTTGGAGGACTTTTTTTAATGCCCTGGCAGCGCTCCAGTGTGAAAGCACTCAAACTTTCACACTGGGACTGCAGCGGAGGAGTTTTTCAGGCGCTTTACAGGTGCTATTTTTAGCCCAAAAGCGCCTGAAAAACGCCTCAGTGTGAAAGGGGTCCTACACTCACCCCCTCTCTTTTACACTCACTCCCTCTCTCTTACACTCACCCACCCCCTCTCACCCCCTGCTGCATCCTATGAAATCATGCTTGCATGCAGGGACTAGAGTTGTGTCTCCCTACACTATGTGCATCAATAGATTTTTAGGCTTTCATCTATTTTCATCTGGTGATCCAGTCAGTAAGTCTGTTGCTTTTCAAAAGAACAAGCTCTTTAGCGGAATTTATCAATTACAAAGATGACAAAAACTGATAGGGGTGCTTACAATGATCAACATTTATTTATTTTTTACTTTTAAATCTATTTTTATTGTAAATAAGCAAGACAAAGAAAAGTACAGTACTTTCCAGATATCAAGGAGATATAAAAGTACATGTAGCGCCCTGCTCCTGATGATCAGGCGCTATGTTAAATTTAGTGGGTGTCTGAGCTGATAGTTAGCTCAGACTTTGTAATGATTAAGGCTAAATTGGTCTCTGTTCCGGCTATGGCTGTGTTTGGAAGGACTTCCCACTGTTTGCCTGTAGGTGGCGTTACCACCCCAGGCCAGTGTTGGAACACAAGCAGGCCAAAGTGTATTGGGTATTTTTTCCCGGGAACAGCTCAGTGGGAGTGGTCTCCCCGCTGAGCATGCTGGGGAAGGGTACTTAAGGGGCAGACGCCATTGCTCGGGCGCTCTTCGCCTCGTGGCCCTCCTGGCTTGAGGAATGTGATGCTGGAATTTCAGCCGTGGAGCCATGTTGGCCCGAAGCTGCATCTCTACCAAGTAGGCCCAGTAGTCATGACTGGGGCCTACACTTTGAAGGTGATCCTGTGCTGTTTGTCCTGCAGGAGGAAGCAACTCAATGGAGGAAACCAGGGGAGGACCTGTCCTGGAGAGGACCGAGCGGAAGGCTGGTATCTTGAGGAAGGCCTGGTGACCCTATTGGAGGATGCACCGTAGCTAATGTTACCTTACAGTGTGCCGGGTCGGCGTAAAGGCTCTTAAACTGTAAGGCTGGATATCCGGGTACTAAAATCCTGTGGCAGAGGATCATTGAATAGTTCATCTTGATCATCCTCAAGGTCTGTGGCAGAGACTGTTATTTCTTTATTTGTTCATGCATCATCCCGGCTGCTAGGTCAAGTAAGAGAGGCCTATCCGGGTGAGCAATACCCACTTGAAGGAGAGTGGTGAGTGTGATGCCATGTACACACGATCGATTTTCTCGATGGTAAAAACACAGTCGAGAAAATCGACGGGAAAAACGAGGAACGGCTTGGTCCCCTACACACGGCCGGTTTCCCTGACATTTTTTCTCTTGGTCGAGAAAAACGACCGTGTGTAGGCTCCCTGGCAGTGTTTCCCTATGGGAAAACTGGCGCGGAAAAAAATGGCGTGAATCACGACGAGAAAAATTAGAGCATGTTCTAAATTTCTCATCGTGATTCTTGCCGTTTTTCTCGTCGGGAAAAATGATGGAAAGCCCACACACGGTCGTTTTTCTCGTCAAAGAGAAAAAATTACATTTTTTCCGACGAGAAAAATGGTCGTGTGTACGCGGCATTACTCTTGAAGCTTAAAAGTTTCCCCAGTGATCTGCTGTGTGTGCCTGAACCTTCCCCCAACCCTCCATCCCTCTACCTATGCAAGTTTGTATTGGAAATAAAGCCTGACAAAAAGGATTCATAACTTGTGTGGACATTGAACTTTCTATAGACTCTCATCCCCTAGACAACGATCAAGGAGGTAACGTGCAAGGCCCAAATCTAAACCAGCAGCTCCATCGGGGGTGTGCTACATACAGATAGCGTATGATGATCCAGGGGATTATAATATACACAGACTAGGCTACGTAGTCCGTCAACCAGAAAATGTCTGTATGGATGACTACTGTCCCAGGGGGCCCAACCTAAGAAAATGCTGCAACCTATCATGGAAATCAACAACAGCGCAATTAAAGTATTCTCAAGAATAGGAGATCCATCAAAGAGAGAAAAAATAAGAAATAAGAAGAAAAAGTCAGACAGAGATAAACAGAGACACTTGCCCCCAGAACCCAAGAATGTTAATTAGGTATCAAATAGGTAAGCACACATATTGAGCCTAAGGATCCCAAGTCTTTTCAAACTGTTTAACTGTATCCTTCAGATGCTAACCATTTTTTCATGGATCATAATCCATGATATTTTCTTCTCTTCTTGTGCGAGGGACACCGAGGGTTGTTTCGACGCTCTAGTTATAACCACATTGGCACCTAAAAGGATAAAAAAATCAAATGTTGCGTGCTTTTAGTGATCTTATTGACTGGTGCATTAGGAAGAGCAATTTGGGATGTTTGTGGGACTGGGATTCCGGCGGCCCTACGCAACAGAGCAAAGCTACCACTCTAAAAGCCTCAGGTCCTGGGCATTACCACCATACATGATACATAGACCCGAGAAGGTTATATCCTCGAAAACACGAGTTGGAAGGGTATATTTTAGCAAGACGGGTTGGGACCAAATGCCATCTCGTAAGTACTTTTATATTAGCTTCTACTAAAGCAATATTCAGTATACCTGTAAACGAGTATAGAAAGCAGCTATTCCACACGTCTGGAAGGATCTCTTTCATCGGAAAGGTCCTTATTAGGCTTGTGCAATTCGTTTCGTAACGAATCGAAATTCGTCCGAATTTAGCAACTTTCGGACATTCGGAAGCATTCGAATTTCCGAACAGAGCAATTACGAATAAAACCGAATCCGAAATAAATTATACCGCAAAATAGCGAATGCCCGAAGGTCTTCGGCATAATTCGTTATGAAAAAAGTTACGAATGTACGAATCCATTCGAAGCACAATAACACTCACTCTGCTCTCTGCTTCTCCCTCACCGTGCTGAACTCCCTCTCAAAATGGTGTACAGGGGGCGGAGGCTATAGCCGCATGAAAAAACGAAAGTAAAATACGAGATTTCGAATCCATTCGAAGCACAATAACACTCACTCTGCTCTGCTCTCTGCTTCTCCCTCACCGTGCTGAACCCTCTCAAAATGGTGTACAGGGGCGGAGCCTATAGCCGCATGTAAAAAACGAAAGTAAAATACGAGATTTCGAATCGTTACAAATAACCGCTATGTATTTAGAAAAGTACAAATCCATTCGAAGCACATTAGGCATAATAGGCAGCGTCGTTGTGAGAGAGACACAGAAAATTACGAATCAACGAGCCCAAAAAAAGTTACGAAAGTAGGAGTTGTGTCCAGAATCAACGAAAAACAACGTACTCTACCGAAAGTACGAATTATAAATCAACTAAAAATTCAACGAAAAATGTCGCTTGCAAAAATACGAATGAGTCCGAACACGAAAAATCCCGTCTAGCAAAATTACGAATGATTACGAATCAACAGGACCGGAAAGAAACGAACCGAAACGGAACAAATCTTTCCGTTGTGCACAAGTCTAGTCCTTATCCCAACCCGCCATATAAGAGAATCTTATTGGGGAGCCAAGTAACAGCTTATAGATTAGAGAGATATTACCCTTCTAACCTGAACCCTGTGTACACCACTTTTCATATGGCATAACTCTGTACTGTTCCGACACCTCCAGTCTAATGGAGTGTAAAAAAAGGGGTCATTTGCAAAAGCCGAAACAGTCCATTGGGAGGCATTTCCAAGGCTTTCTCACAATATCATAAGGTAAAGTGACATCTGTGTGTAAAAAAGTGTCCGATTCCATTATCTAGCCAGCACCGAAATGCCCTGACATCTAGGCCCAGTGGTAAAAGCAGATTAATAAAAATATGCGCTAGAAGGCAGAAGAATGATATCAGCATTTATTTCTATTTATGTAAAACGTTTATCCCAAAAGGAAAAAAGACTGTTTGTTGTAACTGCTTATAAAGTGTGAGCTGGAGTGTGGCTTCACTTTGTTAGTGTATTTAAATCTGCCATTACATGCAACCAGGGCTGGCCCAAGACATTGTGCTGCCTGGGCCCAAGAATTAAATGCTGCCCCCCCCCCCCCCAAAAAAAAAAAAAATCACGCCCACCAAAAAGCCCCCACATTCATTATTTTATATTATGATAACTAAAATTTAATTTATCAGAAAATCAGATTAAAAATGCCATAAATCTATTCCCTATTTTGTAGACGCTATAACTTTTGCGCAAGCCAATCAATATACGCTTATTACGATTTTTTTTACCAAAAATATGTAGCAGAATACATATTGGCCTAAACTGATGAAGACATTTTTTTTTTTTTTTATATTTATTATAACAAAAAGTATAAAATATATATATATTTTTTTAAATTGTCGCTCTTTTCTTGTTTATAGCGCAAAAAATAAAAACCACAGAGGTTATCAAATACCACTAAAATAAAGCTCTATTTGTGAGGAAAAAAGGACGTCAATTTTTTTTGGGTACAGCATTGCACGACCGAACGAAAAAATGGCCTGGTCATTAAGGGGGGAAAATCTTCCAGGGCTGAAGTGGTTAATCAGGGCTGGGCAAGGCAGGTCCCTCTCAGGCTCTCATGACTCATACAACTTGTGATGTGTGACAGTGCACTTACAGTACTCAGATTCAGACTCCTGCAGTCAATGCTGCTATGGGGAATTCAATGGGGGCAGAATGAACCGGGTGAGGGTCAATGCCAAGCCTCCAGAACATGGACACAGCGACAGGCAGGCTGCAACACCTCAGGCAGCGGCAGGTGCTGTGCAGTTGGACTGTGGATAGTTGCTCAGCTCACACTCAGGCACAGGCAGCTCTCTTCAGACGTGCTCCCTTCCCTCAGGCTCTGAGCCACGCTGAAGAAGATGGAAGAGGTGGGTGGGTGGGTGGAGGTGGAGCTAATTGACTAGGTGCGGGAGCTGAGCGCTCTGAATGCTGGGGCGGCCACGGCCTATGACTTCACTGGTTGCTAGACACAGGGTGGCTGGCGATTCTAGCAACCAGTGCAGTGCACAGCCGACCAGGATCGGCCCTGCTTCTGCTGACTGATCCGACCTCCTCCTGACAGGTAGGGTACGGACGGGCGGCTACTAAGGTATGGGCAGAGGCGTAGCTTGAAGCTTGTGGGCCCTGGTGCAAAAGTTGACCTGGGGCCCCTCGACTACCACCCGCCGCTTCCACTGCACATTAAGTAACTCCCAAAACTTGCCAAGATGTTCCAAGTGGCTAAAGAGTTATTTCAGATCTTTATTTACATGCTGAGAAAGTAATTTTGGAGAAATTGTCCACATTTTGTCATACTTCTCCAATTCTTTTGAATACCCTGAAACGGGGGTAGGCACCCTTTGAGAGGTGAAAATCTACCTGAACAATATGAAGGAGATCAAAGTTCACCGAGGTTCTGCACCTTTTTTCAAAGAAATTAACTAGCAAAGCTAACTAAACAGTAAGGAAAACCTGGGAAAAATATAATAAAACAAATGTCACTGCAAAAATATAAACTTAGCCTATCTGAACAGTAGACAGTGTCAGTCAGGGTAGTGGACAGTGTCAGTAGGGCAGTGGACAGTGTCAGTAGGGCAGTGGACAGTGTCAGTAGGGCAGTGGACGGTGTCAGTAGGGCAGTGGACGGTGTCAGTAGGGCAGTGGACGGTGTCAGTAGGGCAGTGGATGGTGTCAGTGGGGCAGAGGACGGTGTCAGTAGAGCAGTGGATGGTGTCTATAGAGCAGTGGACGGTGTCAGTAGAGAAGAAGTTGCGAGAAGTGACACAACGCGTAAGGATTGGCTGTCGTAAAAACGGAAGTGACGTAAGCCAGCGTGGAAAACGCTGCGATCTTTACTGCTTGTTTTTAACTTTTTGAATGTAAGAGTCCACCTGTATAATGTGAAATAAACCCTTCAATTTTGTAATACGTACTACACCATTGGAAGCCTCTGTCTTTTACCCCACGTACCTGAGTACTATCGGTTGCATCTGTGGAAGTCACGGCAATCCATTAGGGCCAGTGAAGGCTATTAACTACAGATATATCAGAGCTGGTGATACAGTGAGAGAAGGCTGGGGGACCACTTCGCTAGAGGTCGCAACATCCTATTTATGCAAGTTTAAACATCTAATGAGGTGAGAGTCCAGAGAGACCGGGTTTTGGATATCTATTGTTATTAAATTTATCCAGGTTCATCCATTGATGGGAAGCTTTGGTCGGGAATCCCGGCTGTGTGCATGCTGCATCGCAGTGTTTCCCATAGGAAAACTGCCGGGTTAAAAACCACCAAGAATCCCGGCGGGAAAAAAGAAAACATGTTCTCATTTTTTTTCCCACAGTTTTCCTGTCAGGAAAACTGCGATGGAGCATACACGGGTTTCCCAGCCAAAAGCTCCCATGGCAGTTTTCCCGAATGGGAAAACCGGTCGTGTGTACGAGGCATGAGACTATGTAATTGAAGCTTGACAAGTAAAGAGCCCATTGCGCCCTTCTGGGAGAGAGGCGTTTAACCTCAGACAAGAATATGAGATTCTTATGGTCAGACAGAATAAGAACTGGCACAGTGGTACCTTCAAGGAGATGCCTCCATTCTTTAAGTGCTAAAATGATCGCTAACAACTCTCTGTCCCCAAACTCATAATTGCATTCTGCAGGAGACAATTTCTTGGAAAAGTAGCCATAAGGATGCATAGCGCTCTCAGAGGTAGGACGTTGAGACAGTAGGGCACCAACTCCAGTCTCAGATGCATTAACCACAAGGATGAAAGATAACGTAGGATCAGGATGTACCAACACAGGAGCAGAAACAAAGGGATCCTTGAGACTCTCAAAGGCAATAATGGAATCCGGGGACCAATTCTGTGGGTTACCGTCGTTCTGGTCACATCAGACAGGGGTTTGACCAGAGATGAGAAGTTACGAATAAACTTCCGATAATAATTGGCAAAGCCAAGAAAACTTTGCAATGGATGTAAACCCATGGGTCGGGCTACTGTAGAACTGCCGAAAGTTTCTCTGGGTCCATCAAAAAAACAGCAGTGGAAAGGACATAACCCAGGAATTTAACCTGTTTGCGATGAACTCGCACGTCTCCAATTTACAATACAGGTTGTTATCTCTCAGCCTCTGAAGCACACGGCAGACATCTGTGTGGTGGCTCTCTAGGGACTTGGAAAATATGAGGATATTGGTGAGATAAACCACCACACATAGCTGCAACAAATTGATCCTTGATCCTCACAAGATTGCATGCCCCTCTCAGATCAAACTTTGTGAAAACCGTCGTTCCCTTGAGGCTCTTAATCGTGAAGAGATTGAGACCCCTATAATCAATACATGGTCTCAGTTCACCACTCTTTTTCACAAAGAAGAAACCAGCACCAGCAGGAGATGAGGATTTACGGATGAATCCTCAAGAAAGTGCATCGGCAATATACTCCTCCATGGCTTTGTCCTCCGAGACAGACAAAGAGTAAACCTGGTTACGAGGGGGTATGGCACCAGGTTGAAGGTCAATTATGCAATCATACGACCGGTGTGGAGGCAAACTACCGGCTTGACCTTTGCCAAAGACATCGCTAAATTTGTGGTACTCCCCTGGCAGGGAGGAGAGTGAAGAGGTGCGCAAGACCTTAGCCACTTTCTGAAAACATGTCTTCCTGCATTGTGGCGACCAGGAAAGAACCTCAGCATGAAGCCAATCAAAAGAGAGGTTGTGCCTCTGTAACCAAGGATAACCGATACCCCCGGGAAATGAAGTGAGGAAATTACTTGGAATTGGATTATCTCATGGTGAAGAGCCCCTACGGCAGGCCCGGACTGGCCATAGGGCATACAGGGCATATGCCCTGTGGGCCGCGGCGGGCCGCATGTCACTTCTCCCCCCCAGTCAGGGCCACCTTTAGCGCAGGGCAAACAGGGCAGCTGCCCTGGGCCCAATCATTGTTGGGGGCCCAAAGCAGCTGCACTGAAACCCAAGCTGCTGCCCGCTAGGTCTTTTTTACAGCCAGAGTTTCGCAGCCTGCACTAGTCACTTGCTGGCTGCTCTGCTTTGTCAGCGGCCGTTCAAAACCCTTGCTGCTCTACACATCTCTACATGTGTGTGGGCGGGATCGGCATCGTGTGGGCGGGATCAGCATCAGGGGGAGGGGTGGGGCAATGATGTCATTCTAACTGCACCTGCACGAGCATGGGAGAAAAGAAATTCCACATGCTTTTTAGGTATGTAAATATGGACGGGGGAGTGATTGTGCACACTATGACTGATTGTGGCTGTGCATACTGTGACAGGCTGATCTGGATGGGGGTTGAATTATTTCTGTGCACACTGACTGACTGCTTGATTTGGGGGGGGGGGGTTATGCACACTGTGGCAGGCTCATCTGAGTGGGGGGAGGGTTGGTGTTTGGGATCGTGGCTGTGTTCACTGTGACAGGCTGATCTGGGTGGGGGGTTAGATTGCTTTTGTGCACACTGTGACAGTCCAGTCTGTTCCCCAGTACAGTCCTCCCATTTCCCAGGTCAGTCTGTCCCCAGCATAATCCCCCCACGTCTGTATGTGCCCCAATTGGGTCCATCTATGTTAGTCTGACTGACCTGGGGGAATTATACTAGGGGACAGACTGATCTCGGGGCAGTGGCGGAACTCCCAGAGTCACAAAGGTCGCACTTGCAATCAGCCCTGGTGTTTCCGCCACTGTAGGGGGGGCCCCAGCGGGGATGCTGACCGCAGGGCTATGAGCTGAGAGCTTCTCTCTCATAGAGCCCAGAGCCTGCACTGACAGTTCCTCCCTCCTCATTTGCACGGATGGGAGAGGAGAGAGCCAATATGCTCCTTCCCCTCCTGCCCCTCTCCTCATGTGTGCACACAAGAAGTGTGAAGCCCAGGAGCTGAATTTGATCAATCACACTCCCTGCAGTGCACACACAGGGGGAGAGGGGCAGGCCGGCTCTTTCCTCTTCCATCCGTGCAAGTGGGGAGGGAGGGGGAACTGTTAGGCAGCATTGATGAGCACCGAAAGGTGACACTGATGGGTGGCACTGATGGGTAGCATTGATGAGCATTGATAGGCAGCACTGATTCATGGTTTCTTGCACCAGTGCCCCAAAGGTTCTAGTTACACCTCTGCCCTCAACCCTGCACTCTGCCCATAGAGGACCCCTCAACCCTGCACTCTGCCCATATAGGACCCCTCAACCCTGCACTCTGTATGTAGTGTACTCCTCAACCCTGCACATAGAGAAAACTCCAGAACCCTGCAGTCTGTATATAGTGCTCTGTATTTCTCAGGGAGGGGGCCCCAAGAAAATGTTTGCCCAGGGTCCAATCAATAGAGACGGCCCTGCCCCCAGTGCACTCTCAGCTGCGAGTCGGAGCCGCACTCTAGTGACAGTGACACCCGTCGGCACATCAGGGGGCCGGGACCTGCAATGATTCCCTTCTCTCTGGCAAGCTGGCCGTGGCACTGATGATCTGATCAGTCTCGGCTCGGCTGTCTCACACAGCCGAGCAGAGTGAAGCCGCCTCCCCCTCCTCCTTTATGTCCACACAGGGGGAGGGGACCCGACATGCAGTCCCACGCTGATCTGAGGTACATTATGGGTCTGAAGGGGGGGTCTGTATTGTAGGGGGGGTTTCTGTATTTTAGGGGGGTTCTGTATTGTAGGGGTGGTCTGAAATGTAGGGGGGTTCTGTATTGTAGGGGGGTCTGTAATGTAGGGGGGTTCTGTCATGTAAGGGGCTCTGAAATGTAAGGAGGGTTCTGTATTGTAGGGAGGTTCTGTATTGTAGGGGGGTCTGTAATGTAGGGGGGTTCTGTATTGTAGGGGGGTCTGAAATGTAGGGGGTCTGTATTGTAGGGGGATCTGTAATGTAGGGGGGTTCTGTATTGTAGGGGGGTCTGAAATGTAGGGGGGGGTTCTGTATTGTAGGGGGGTCTGTAATGTAGGGGGGTTCTGTATTGTAGGGGGGTCTGAAATGTAGGGGGTTCTGTATTGTAGGGAGGTCGGAAATGTAAGGGGGGGTTCTGTATTGTAGGGCGGTCTGAAATGTAGGTTGGTTCTGTATTGTAGGGGGGTCTGTATTTTAGGGGGGTCTGTAATGTAGGGGGATCTGTAATGTAGGGGGGTCTGTATTGTAGGGGGGGGGGTTCTGTATTGTAGGGGGGTCTGTAATGTACAGGGGTTCTGTATTGTAGGGGGGGTCTAAAATGTAGGGGGGTTCTGTATTGTAGGGGGGGTCTGAAATGTAGGGGGATCTGTATTGTAGGGGGGGTTCTGTATTGTAGGGGGGTCTGTAATGTAGAGGAGGTTCTGTATTGTAGGGGGGGTCTGAAATGTAGGGGGTTCTGTATTTTAGGGGGTTCTGAAATGTAGGGGGGTCTGTATTGTAGGGGAGTCTGTAATGTAGGGGGGTCTGTATTGTAGGGGGGGTTCTGTATTGTAGAGGGGGTCTGTAATTTAGGGGGGTCTGTACTGTAGGGAGGGGGTCTGTATTGTAGAGGGGGTATGTAATGTAGGGGGGTCTGTATTGTAGAGGGGGTCTGTATTGTAGGGCGGTCTGTACTGTAGGGTGGTCTGTTCTGTAGGGAGGGGTCTGCACTGTAGGGAGGTGGTCTGTGCTGTAGGGAGGGGGTCTGTGCTGTAGGGAGGGGGTCTGTACTGTAGGGAGTTCTGTGTAACATGCAGGGGGTCCAGAACTGTTAGGGGGTGTCTGTGTAACAAACTGTGGGGGCTGTGTAATGTTAAAAGGTCCAGAGGTGCAGGGTGCTGTGTAATGTAAAAGGGTCCAGAGGTGCAGGGTGCTGTGTAATGTAAAAGGGTCCAGAGGTGCGGTGCTATGTAATGTAAAGGGGTCCAGGGTGCTGTGTAATGTAAGGGGTTCAGAGGTGCAAGGTGCTGTGTAATGTACAGGGGTCCAGAGGTGCAGGGTGCTGTGTAATGTAAAGGGGTCCAGAGGTAAAAGGTGCTGGAACCCCACATCCCATCATTAACCGCCGCCGCAATGCGCCCCCCCCCCCGGGCTGGTCAGTCTAAAATGCCCGGGCCTATCTTTTGTCCCAGCCCGGGCCTGGTCAACGGAGCAGTCTCATGAGTCACATGGGCAGGTTGTAGAGGTCTCCCATTAATAGCCTCAATTGCAAGTGGAGTGGCACGAAGCTGCAGCGAAATCGAGTGCTGAGACACAAAGGCACTATCTATGAACAGGCCTGCAGCCCCAGGGTCGATTAGAGCCTGTATCTTGATGGATGACTCAGACCAAGAAAGGGTAACCAGAACCAGTGGCTTATTCTTCTGGATAACTGGGTAAGTTACAATGCCACCCAAGGTCTTTTCCCTACAGGACCTCAGTTGCAAGCGTTTTGCCGGACGGGTAGGACAAGACTTCAGGAAGTGACCTGTCTGGCCACAAAAAAGGCACAATATCTCCCTCCTCCTAAAAGCCATCACCTCCGCAGAGAGACGTGTGAAGCCCAACTGCATGGGTTCTACTTCACTGGCAGACTTGGTACCAGGAGGCATGGGAGGTGAGGGAAGCAAGGGTGGGACTGGAAAGCTCAGAGCCAAATGTACAGGAGGCTTTCGCAAGAGCTCCTTAAAGGAAGGTCTCTCTCGGAGTCTGGAGTCAATGAGAATGGCAAATGTGATCAACTTCTCCAGCTCCATGGGTAGGTCTCAGGCTGCTATCTCATCTTTGATAGTATCTGAGAGACCATGAAAAAAAGCAGCCACGAGAGCCTCATTGTTCCAAGCAACCTTGGAATTTAATGGCGTAATTGAAAACAGTTCTTGCACTCTGTTTGATGGACATGAGGCTCTTGGCAGCAGAAGTGGAGTGTGCAGGAACGTCAAATACCCTTTTAAAAGAAGCCACAAACTCTGGGTAACTCAGGAAGATATGGTTTTGCCTCTCCCATAGAGGGTTTGCCCAGGCCGAGGCTCTCTCAGAAAGCAAAGAAATCTCGAAGCCTACTTTGCTTCTATCTGTGGGAAACGCATGGGGCAGCATCTCAAAGTATATCCCAACCTGGTTGAGAAACCCTCTGCATTGAACTGGATCGCCCCCAATCGCTGGTTAAGCAGCGCAGAACCAGACATACCTCAGCGCAGACCAGAAGCTACTTAGGCCAGGGGTGCGAAGGACCGGGCTGCTTTATAGGAGAAGAAAGAATGGAGACATGCATATATGGTCCTCTTCATGTGGTATGCATACTGGCCTTCTGTATATCACATTCATATTACACTAATAGGGTGCCACCTGTGAACATTGTCCCATTACATGTGTGCCTCTAATGCCCTGTATACACGATCGGAATTTCAATGGTCTAAAATCCGATGGAATTTTCCGTCGGAATTCCGATGAAGCTGACATCAGTCTTGCATACACACCATCAGACAAAATTTCCGACCGTCCAAAACGCGGTGACGTAAAACACTACGACGAGCCGAGAAAAATGAAGTTCAATGCTTCCGAGCATGCGTCGACTTGATTCTGAGCATGCGTGGATTTTTCTCTGATGGAATTCCACACAGACGATCGAAATTTCCCATCGGAAAAATGTAAAACATGTTCTATTTTTTTACACCGATAGAAAAAAGTCTGATGGGGCCCACACACGATCGGAATTTCCGATGAAAAAAGTCCATCTGACCGTTTTCATCGGAAAAAACGATCATGTGTATAGGGCATAATAGTTGCTTATCTACCCATCTTTGCACATACGCATGTGCACTGATCAGGCCAAGTGCATGGAATGGAAATGACAGCCACTGTCCCTATTCCTGGGGCTACCATGTTTTTGAACTATAATTTAATGTTTTATCATTATGATTAATCATAATAAGCAAGTTATGACAGAGCCTAGCTTCCACCAACATTATTGTAACTTAAATATCTGCTTCTATCTGGGAAGTAAAGTGGTTTACAAGTAGTTTGCCTCTTTTATAAAGAAATATGTTTCTCTTTCGTCCATGGACGGACACAGCTCCTTTATTCTTGACAGTAGGGTTATATGCCGTCTATTAGGAGAGGACTAGGCAGACATGTTAACAGTTTAAAAACATGTAACCACAGCAAAGCTGAACAGTACCGCCTAGGGGGTGGTCCCTCTGGTCATAACCCCTCACCCTGCATCTAGCAGCTCAGTTTTTTATGCCTAGCATAGGAGAAGGACCTGGCTCCCTATGGGGACCATTGGTCCTGGAGATTTTTCATTTTTTTCTACTTTTTTGATCCTGAGATCTACTATCAACTGCCGGCTGGGTGACAGGCTGGATAATATAGATCCTTGTAGTCTCGTAGTCTCCCCAGTCCGGCCATCGAGCGTGAGCAGACCTTTAGCTACGCGCTGGGTCGGCCACGACATACCCCGTTCTCTCCAGGGGTGGCCGGTGAGCTATATGCTCCTGGGCACACATATGACCGGGTTACTGCTGTCCGAGTCACAGTGGGCCGTGGCCGACAGCCACTCCGTAATGCTCGGGTGATGGGTCTATCCGGAATGCGTCCATCAGTCCTCGCAGGACGGGTAAGTAGGGTTCCACCTGTTTCGGCAGGATGGAACAGCTGGGCATTCCTGGGGAGGTCGACTAGGGGGTCTCTCACACTCCCTTTATTCTCTCCCTGTCCCTTCCCTCCTCCTCATGCATCTGGCTGGGCCTGCTGTGTACCTGACTGGGGGTCCTCCGGGGGGGCTCCAGGTCCTGGCTGGGGGCTGCGCTGGGTGTCCTAGGTCTGCTCTCTGGTGGGGTGTTGTCTGCCTGCCAGGTGTGGGGGGCCCCCACGCTAGGGTTGCCACCTCATCCCTTTAAACCCGAACACATATTAATTACACAGGTTCTGTGACTGATTAAGGTGGTAAATTAGCCTCAGAACCTGTGTAATTCATATGTGTTCGGGTTTAAAGGGATGAGGTGGAAACCCTACGCTGCGCGGAGGCCCAGCGTGTTTGCGGCCTTTTCTTTACCTCAGAAGTGATCCGGCGGCCATTTTGGGTGAGCCGGCGCCATTTTCTTGTAGCCGCACTGTAATACAGCTGGCGGACATTTTCTTGTAGCTCGCACTCTTTTTTTCCTGAGGTGGCCGGCGGCCATTTTCTTGTGGTTCTTGCTTAGTTTTGGCCTCTATTATTATTATCATTATTATACAGGTTTTATATAGCGCCAACAGTTTGCGCAGCGCGTAACACTGGAAATGTCTTTCTGAACAGCGCGAACAGCACAGAACACCTCAGACGCAGGACAGCACCTCGGCACAGGCTGTGCAGGAGAGAAAGCGGACCGCAGCGCTGTGCAGTACCTGGGTCAGGGTGGTGAGTCCGCTGGGGGGCCCCTCGGTCTGTAGCAGCTAGGAGGGTGGACCTTTTATGTACCTTGCCTTTAGTCCCTAAGTAGCTGTCATGCAAGTGTGGGTCAGCATGGCGTCAGAAGCTGGCGCTTCTTCCCCAGCCATCCCTGTGGTAGCAACCGTGCCCCTGCACCTGCGGTACCTATGGACGCTTTGTCGGTGGTCCTGGAGGCATTTGTTGCCAGGGTGGAGGCGGTATGCGGGCGAAAGGGGGGTAAAAAACGCCCCCTCCCCCTACCATCTTCTGGGGAAAGCTCTGATTCAGACTCGAGCCTGGTTCTGGCACACGGCCCCTGTTCTGACGTGTCAGAGGATGCGGACCAGGACCGTGATGAAGACTCAGTGTCCGGGTCAGAGCACTTATCACCGCAGTGCGGGAGACCCTAAAATTGGAGGATACGGCGGGGACATCTACTGAGGTGTCGGTCCCTTTTGGGTCCCACAAGCCGACCCGCACTGCTAAGGTGTTTCCCTACCTAACTTATTTTGATAAGTTTATATACAAAGAATGGGAACGACCGCAGAGGGCCTTTTCAGTCCCAAAACGCATGGCGGTCTGTTACCCCTTTGAGGAGAGTCTCCCGAAAAAATGGACATCTCCCCCGATTGTGGACCCCCCCGGTATCCAGGTTAAACAAGGTAACCACGATTCCGGTAGAGGGGACCCCTGCCTTTAAGGACCCTGCAGACAAGAGGGCCGAGGCAGTGGCCCAGTCCATGTTCACGGTGGGGGGGTCCGCATTACGGCCTGTATTGGCAACGGCCCTGGTGTCACAGACACTTACAGAATGGGCAAAATTGTTGCACCACGAGTTGGTAGAGCAACAGGCTTCCCCGGTCTGCGTGGAACTGGCCGACCAGTTGGTGCATGGCCTTAAGTATGTCTTCGATGTGGCCTTAGATACAGCTCCCTTGCTTTCCAGAGCCTCAGTGTCTGCTGTGGTGCTCCGTCGCCTGATTTGGCAAAAATGCTGGTCCGCGGACCAGACTTCCAGGAAAGCTCTGGCGGATTTTCCCTTCCAGGAAGAGAGGCTATTTGGAGCCTCGCTGGATGACATTATTAAGAATGTCACTGGGGATAAGAGCACACTGCTCCCGCAATCCAGAAAAGGTAAGGAGCCATGCCGTAGGCCAGGGCTCTCCTTTTCCGCTCAGAAGCATTTTTTTCGTCAGTCCGGGCCCGCAGGTCAGCATTCCCAGGCTGAAAAAGGGCCAGCTGAGGGACAGAAGCTTTTCCTTGGTTTCGCAAGCCAAACAAGCCTGCGAACAAATCTGCGACAGCATGAAGGTTTGCCCCCGCCCGACTCTCGGGTGGGGGTCGCCTTCGCGAGTTTGCAGCTCGGTGGGCCTCCCTGCTTTGCGACCAATGGGTTTGCAAAGTGGTCTCATCAGGGTACATGATAGAGTTTCTTTCTTGTCCACCAAACTGATTTTTTCCCTCAAACCTTCATCTTCTTCCGGCTCATCGGAACGCCCTGTTTGGGGCAGTGTAGGACATGCTGATGTGCGGGGTAAGAGTACCTGTGCCGCTGCCTGAAAGGTTTCAGGGATTCTACTCCAATCTTTTTGTAGTCCCAAAAAAGGACGGGTCTGTCCAATCCTGGACCTCAAGGCCCTCAACTTCTTTTTAAAATACGAAGGTTCAGGATGGAATCAGTTCGCTCTGTGGTCGCTGCACTCCATCCGGGGGATTTTCTGGCGTCCTTGGACATCAAGGACGCATACTTGCATGTCCCCATATATGTCAGGCATCAGAGATTTCTGCGTTTTGCAGTTGGGGACGATCACTACCAGTTTGTAGCTCTCCCTTTTAGCCTGGCGTCGGCACCAAGGGTTTTCACCAAGGTGCTCACCCCGATTCTAGCTTTGCTGAGACAGCGAGGAATCGCTATTGTGGGATATCTGGATGACCTCCTTCTGAGAGCAGCTTCAGACTCAGAATTAGAGGAGGATGTGGCGATTGCCAGTCAGACCCTTCAAGATTTTGGTTGGGTACTGAACCTCCAGAAGTCGGTGTTGCTGCCGACTCAACGCTTGGAGTACCTGGGCTTGATTCTGGACTCCTCAGTGGCGAGGGTTTTTCTCCCTTTGGAAAAGTTGAAGACTCTTCAGACTGCGGTGAAGCTGTTGGCATCCCGCAGGTGGTTGTCGCTGCGCTTTTGCATGCGAGTCCTGGGTCTCATGGTAGCCACCTTCGAGGCGGTACCGTATGCTCAATTCCACACTCGAATTTTGCAGAAGGAGATCCTGTCCAAATGGGACAAATCTCCGTTGTCCCTGGATTGTCAAATACGGGTGAGCCAGCTAGCCAGGGCTTCCCTGATATGGTGGCTGAGATCTCCTGCCCTTCAATCCAGGAAGTCGTTCCTTCCTTTTCACTGGACGGTGATCACAGCGGACGCCAGCCTGACCGGTTGGGGGGGAGTTTGGGGCGTACAGTCAACACAGGGTCGCTGGACGCAGGAAGAATCCCACCTGCCGATCAATGTGCTGGAACTTCGGGCGATCAGGCAGTGCCTCTCCACATGGTCACAGAGGCTGCAGGGACGTCCAGTCAGGATCCAGTCGGACAACGCCATGGCGGTGGCGTATGTCAACCATCAGGGAGGAACAAAAAGCTTGGCTGCAGCATTGGAGGTTGCTCACATCCTGAGGTGGGCAGAGCGGAGCGTGTACATTCCGGGTGTAGAAAACTGGCAAGCGGACTACCTAAGTCGCCAGATGCTGGAACAAGGAGAATGGTCGCTACACCCGGATGTGTTTCGAATCCTTTGCCTGAGATGGGGCACACCAGACATAGTTACATAGTTACATAGTTACATAGTTAGTCAGGTTAAAAAAAGACACAAGTCCATCCAGTTCAACCATAAAAAAAAAAAAAAAAAAATATCGTACAATCCCATATACCCAATTCTATACACACAGTTGATCCAGAGGAAGGCAAAAAACCCCAGAAGAGCATGATCCAATTTGCTACAGCTGGGGAAAAAATTCCTTCCTGATCCCCCGAGAGGCAATCGGATATTCCCCGGATCAACTTTACCTATAAATGTCAGTACCCAGTTATATTATGTACATTTAAGAAAGAATCTAGGCCCTTCTTAAAGCAATCTACTGAGCTGGCCAGAACCACCTCTGCAGGGAGTCTATTCCACATTTTCACAGCTCTTACTGTGAAAAAACCTTTCCGTATTTGGAGGTGAAATCTCTTTTCCTCTAGACGCAAAGAGTGCCCCCTTGTCCTCTGTGTTGACCGTTAAGTGAATAACTGAACACCAAGTTCACTATATGGACCCCTTATATATTTGTACATGTTGATCATATCCCCCCTTAATCTCCTCTTCTCAAGAGTGAATAAATTCAGTTCCTCTAACCTTTCCTCATAGCTGAACTCCTCCATCCCTCTTATCAGTTTAGTTGCCCTTCTCTGCACTTTCTCCAGTTCCCCAATATCCTTTTTGAGAACTGGGGCCCAAAACTGAACTGCATATTCCAGATGAGGTCTTACTAATGATTTAAACAGGGGCAAAATGATATCTCTCTCTCTGGAGACCATACCTCTCTTAATACAAGAAAGGACTTTGCTCGCTTTGGAAACCGCAGCTTGGCATTGCATGCCATTATTGAGCTTATGATCTACCAAAACCCCCAGATCCTTCTCCACTACGGATCCCCCCAGTTGTACTCCCCCTAGTATGTATGATGCATTCATATTCTTAGCCCCCAAGTGCATAACTTTACATTTATCAACATTAAACCTCATCTGCCACATAGTCGCCCAATTAGACAGAGCATTGAGGTCGGCTTGTAAATTGGCGACATCCTGTAAGGACGTTAATCCACTGCATAGCTTGGTGTCATCTGCAAAGACAGAAATGTTACTTTTGATCTCAGACCCAATATCATTTATAAACATATTAAAAAGTAAGGGTCCCAGCACTGAACCTTGGGGTACACCACTGATAACCTTGGACCATTCAGAGTAAGAATCATTAACCACTACTCTCTGAATTCTGTCTTCAGATCTTGGATCTCCTGGCTTCTCGACTCAATCGGAAGGTATTGAGGTTAGTGGCCAGGTCCAAAGATCCCTGGGTGGACGTGACAGACACATTGGTGGCTCCGTGGGGACAGTATCGGCTAATTTATACCTCCCCACGCTAAAACTTCTTCCTCGTCTGCTTCGCAGAGTGGAGGCCGAGGGGATTCCGGTGATTCTAATTCCCCCAGATTGGCCTTGGCGTCCTTGGTACGCCGACCTAGTACGTCTGGTGACGGATGTTCCTTGGCGACTGCCGATGCGAGAGGATCTTTTGTCGCAAGGTCCTATGCTTCATCCTGCTTTACAGTCGCTGGCTTTAACGGCATGGCTGTTGAAAGTTAGGTACTAAGGGACCGAGTAGACATAAACAAGAAAGTCCTGTAGGCGCTACAACCTTCCGATCTTAGCATGAAATTGTCCAACCTGTAAGGGTTAAAGAGGGCCAGTACCAGTGCAGCTGCAAACCACTGGAGAGGTGGATAAAAGGGCACAAAAAAACACAAGAGCAGCACTCAATAGATACGGCATAAAACTTTATAGTCTTGTATATGGTAAAATGCATAGATATAGCACATAATAGAAACACTAAAATGCACACAATTGGCAATGTGATATATTAAAGGCAGCTATAATAACACTGAAGAGTCAAGGCTTGTTAACATCAATCCATGATTAGTATGGGTTCCCAGGGAGCACCTATCAATCCAGCAAAATAACCACCAATGACAGGTGGAGTGTAGTGATGAGCCGAACACCCCCGGGTTCGGTTCGCACCAGAACCCGCGAACGGACCGAAAGTTCGTACGAACATTAGAACCCTATTAAATACAATGGATGCGAACGTTCGAATTCTAAAGTGCTAATTATAACAACTATTATGCATGTTATTGTCCTAAAAAGGGTTTGGGAACCCGGGTTCTGCACCAGGGGACATGTATCAATGCAAAAAGAAGTTTTAAAAACGGTCGTTTTTCGGGAGCAGTCATTTTAATGATGCATAAAGTGAAAAAAAAAAAGTCAAATATTCCTTTAAATATCGTACCTGGGGGGTGTCTAAAGTATGCCTGTGAAGTGCCACGTGTTTCCCGTGTTTAGAACTGTCCCTGCACAAAATGACACTTCTAAAGGAAAAAAAAGCCATTTAAAACTGCTTGCGGCTTTAATGTAATGTCTGGTCCCGGTAATATGGATGAAAATCTTTAAGAAAAATGGCATAGCTACCCCATGACCCCCCCCCCCCCCTACCCCAGCCCATTACCAGCCCCTTTGGGTCTTGTATGGATATTAAGGGGAACCCCGCACATAAAATAAAAAAGGCCCTATATACTCTGAACAGCCGTATACAGGCGGTGCATACAAGACAGGGACTGTAGGTTTGTTCTTATGTAGAATCTGTTTGTAATTTTGAACAGGTACATTGTTGGAGTGTAGCTCCAGCCCAAAAATCTATTTTTAAACTTTTTGGAAAACATAGGTAAGGGTTATCACCCCTGTAACATTTGTTTTGCTGTCTGTGCCCCTGTTCAGAACATTTCACCTCACTTTCCGTCCCAATGACAACTGTTTTTGAAATGTGGTGTTTTTCTTGAAACAAGGATTGCTGATAAAGCATCAGTACAGAGGAGACACCTTTCTCCCATATTTATTCTTACAGGAGAGAATTTTCCTTCCTAGTGGTAGATTTCCTCTCACTTCCTGTTGTCTTCTTGCGTTTGCAAGTAGGAGTCGTTTGTAAGTTGGATGTTTGAAAGTAGGGACCTGCCGTATATACTCTGCAGAAATAGGCCCCTTAGTTGTTGGTGTTGGCACAACACTGTAAGCACTCACAGTTACTCTTGGTTGGTGCTGGAACGCCCTGCTGTCAACTATTATATCAGGAATTTTAATTACATATAATTGTTGAACAGTGGTAGTAAAAATTGGGCCTTTGATGGTGGTGCTGGTGCCACAACACTGTAAGCCCTGACAGTTACTCTTGGTGGGTGCAGCAATGGGCCCTGCTGTGAATTATTAGATCAAGAATTGTAATTGCATGCCCCTGTTGAACAGGGGCTGAAAAATTGGGCCTTTCTTGGTGGTGGTGGTGGTGGTGGTGTTGCCACAACACTGTAAGCCCTCAGAGTTACTCTTGGTGGGTGCAGCAATGGGCCCTGCTGTGAATTATTAGATCAAGAATTGTAATTACATGCCCCTTTTGAACAGGGGCTGAAAAATTGGGCCTTTCGTGGTGGTGGTGGTGGTGGCGTTGCCACAACACTGTAAGCCCTCAGAGTTACTCTTGGTGGGTGCAGCAATGGGCCCTGCTGTGAATTATTAGATCAAGAATTGTAATTGCATGCCCCTGTTGAACAGGGGCTGAAAAATTGGGCCTTAGGCACTGGTGGCACAACACTACAACCCCTCACAGATACTGTACTTGGAGCACAGCAATGAGCCCTGTTGCAAAGTATTGCTTCAAAAATTGTAATGACACGCCCCTGTTAAACAGGGGCTGAAAAATTGGGCCTTAGGCACTGGTGCCACAACACTCCAACCCCTCACAGATACTGTACTTGGAGCACAGCAATGAGCCCTATGGCAAATTATTGCTAAAAAAATTGTAATTACACGCCCCTGTAAAACAGGGGCTGAAAAATTGGGCCTTAGCCACTGGTGGCGGCACCCAGCCTTAGGCACTGGTGGCACAACACTACAACCCCTCACAGATACTGTACTTGGAGCACAGCAATGAGCCCTGTTGCAAAGTATTGCTTCAAAAATTGTAATGACACGCCCCTGTTAAACAGGGGCTGAAAAATTGGGCCTTAGGCACTGGTGCCACAACACTCCAACCCCTCACAGATACTGTACTTGGAGCACAGCAATGAGCCCTATGGCAAATTATTGCTAAAAAAATTGTAATTACACGCCCCTGTAAAACAGGGGCTGAAAAATTGGGCCTTAGCCACTGGTGGCGGCACCCATAAACAAAAATGATCTTCCAAGCTATCATCATCAATCGTATCATTGAGGACTCGGAGGAGGAGGATAGCCAGTCAACATAACAGCACAGGCACTCAGCATCAGCATCAGTCTTGAAGGGATGTGACATGTTAAAATCAATTAGTCTGTTATATCAGCATCAGGTGTGTGGTAGCTGGTGGTGATCCAAGACTGGTTCATCTTGATGAAAGTCAGTCGATCAACCGAGTCGGTGGACAGGCGCACCCTGTGATCCGTGACAAATCCTCCAGCAGCACTGAATGTGCGTTCCGAAAGAACGCTGGATGCAGGACAGGCCAGTAGCTCAATTGCATACTGTGCAAGCTCTGGCCAGTGATCCATCCTCAAGACCCAGTAAGCCAGAGGATTTTCGGTGGGGAAGGTGTCCAAGTCTGACCTTGCCCCTAGATATTCCTGCACCATGTTTATCAGACGCTGGCGATGGTTGCTGGAACCGATCATACTTTGGGGCTGCGGACTAAAGAATTGTCTGAACGCATCGGTCAGACGGCCACCTTCCCCACCGCTCCTTCTTTGACTGCCCGAAGCCTCAGCAACTCGTTGTCCAGGACCAGGAGTTTGTAACCTCCCAGTCTCTGGGAACGCGTTGCACAGACCTTTCTGCAAGGCCTCCTGGAGTTGTCTCATCCTCTGCTCCCTCTGCGAAGGTAACATAAGGTCCGCAACCTTACCCTTGTACCGTGGATCAAGGAGAGTGGCCAGCCAGTAATGGTCCCTCTCCTTGATCCGAAGAATACGAGGATCCTTCCGCAGACTTTGCAGGATCAGGGAGGCCATGCAGCGTAGGTTTGCTGAGGCATTCGCTCCGGAGTCCTCTGGGTCACTAAGGACGACATGATCCGCAGCCACCTCCTCCCAGCCACGTACAAGTCCACTGGTTTCTTGGGACTGTAAATCATCCCTAAAAGACTGCTGCTGATGATGCTGAGTGCCAGCCTCCACCTCCATGCTGACACAATCCTCCTCCTCCTCCTCCTCCTCCTCCTCTTCCTCTTCCTGTGCGATGGGTGGGACAGAAGGAACACTGTCTGGGTAAAGGGGGCCTTGAGAGGCAAGGAAGTCCTCCTCTTCCTGCCTCTGTTCTGCCTCAAGTGCCCTGTCCATTATTCCACGCAGCGTGTGCTCCAACAGGTGGACAAGAGGTACAGTGTCACTGATGCATGCACTGTCACTGCTCACCATCCTCGTGGCCTCCTCAAATGGTGCCAGGACAGTGCATGCATCCCTGATCATGCCCCACTGGCGTGGAGAAAAAAAACCAAGCTCCCCTGACCCTGTCCTGGTGCCGTAGTCGCACAGGTACTCATTGATGGCCCTCTGCTGCGTGTGCAGCCGCTGCAGCATGGCCAACGTTGAGTTCCACCTGGTGGGCATGTCACATATAAGGCGGTTCTTGGGCAGGTTCAACTCCTTTTGCAGCTCAGCCAGGCGAGCACTGGCATTATAAGATCTGCGGAAATGCACACAGACTTTCCTGGCCTGCCTCAGGACATCCTGTAAGCCCGGGTACCTGCCCAAGAACCGCTGCACCACCAGGTTAAGGACGTGAGCCACACAGGGCACATGGGTCAGTTGTCCCTGTCGGAGGGCGGAGAGGAGGTTGGTGCCATTGTCGCAAACCACCATTCCTGGCTTAAGCTGGCGTGGCGTCAACCACCTCTCGGCCTGGCCCTGCAGAGCAGACAGGACCTCTGCCCCAGTGTGGCTTCTGTCCCCCAAACACACCAGCGCAAGCACGGCATGGCATCTTTTTGCCTGCGTACTTGCGTAGCCCCGTGAACGGCTACGGAGCACCGCTGGTTCATAGGACAAACCACAGGAAGAGGCCATGGAGGAAGAAGAAGAGGAGGGGGTGGAGGAGATAGGTGTGTCACAACCAGTAGTAGCATTTTGGAGGCGTGGCGGTGGAACAACCTCCAACACTACTGCACCTTGTCCTGCATCCTTCCCAGCTGCCAAAAGAGTGACCCAATGGGCCGTGAAAGAAAGGTAACGTCCCTGTCCATGCCTGCTGGACCATGAGTCAGCGGTAATATGCACCTTACCGCTGACCGCCCTGTCCAGCGAGGCCAAGACATTGCCTTCCACATGCCGGTAGAGAGCCGGAATAGCCTTCCGTGAGAAAAAGTGGCGTTTGGGAACCTGCCACTGAGGAACCGCACATTGCACAAACTCACGGAAGGGGGCCGAGTCTACCAACTGAAAAGGCAGCAGTTGAAGCGCTAGCAATTTAGCCAAGCTAGCATTCAACCGCTGGGCATGTGGATGGCTGGGAGTGAACTTCTTTCGACGGTCCAGCAGCTGGGGCAGGGAAATTTGCCTGCTAGAATCGGACGTCGGTGTACTGCTAGCAGAGTGGCCGCAAGTACTTGGCTGTGACACACCTAATTCTACACCTTCATTCCTCTCAGTGCATGTTTCAGAGAGGACTGAAGTTATAGTGGGGTTGGAGATCCCAGCTGATGCGGTGCAAGGAGAGGTCCGCTTTGTTCTTTGGTGTGAGTCTTTGAGGTAGGCTTGCCAACGAGCTGCATGGCAGGTCAACATATGTCTGGTCAGGCATGTGGTACCCAAGCGGCTGATGTTTTGGCCACGCGATATACGCTTGAGACATATGTTGCAAACAGCAGCTGTGCGATCTGATGCACTAGCCTCAAAAAAGGCCCACACCAAGGAACTTTTTGAATGACGGGCAGAGGCAGCGCCCTGCACAGGCGGAGCTCTGCGGTGTGATTCCGTCGGTGTACTGCCCTTACGCTGGCCACCAAAGGGCATCCTGCCTCGTTGGAGATGTGCCTCCTCCTCATCCTCCTCCTCCTCCTCTCTCCTATTAGGCACCCACGTGGAGTCAGTGACCTCATCATCCCCTCCCTCCTCATCACTGGAGCCAATCTGGCAGTATGCTGCAGCTGCTGGAACATGACTGCCAGATTGGTGTCCTTCTTGAGCATCCCCTCTGTCTGCTCTCACGCTACTGCCTTCCTGTAGCTGGGTTTCATCATCAGACCCTTCGAAACGCTGGGCATCCTCCTGGAGCATGTACCCAACACTGTGCTCAAACAGTTTGGGGGACTCCTCAGGAGGAGGACATGGTGGGTCTAGGGAAGGAGTGACTGATGATGAGTCTGACATTGATACCAGGGAAGAGGACGCTTTGGCAGCTGCTTTGCCAGTACCCTGAGCCTGGGTGAGAGAGGATGAGGAGGAGGAGGAGGGCTTGGTCATCCACTCTACCAAGTCTTCGGCATGATGTGGCTCAACATGTCCAGCTGCCGAAAAGAAGGACAAGCGTGTCCCATGGCCATGTGCTGATGACAATGCACCGCGTCCACGACCAGCACTGTTGCCCCCAGACACAGAGCCTGCTTGCCCTCTTTTATTGCCTCCTGACTGTCTGCCTCTCCTTGTTTGCCTTCCAGACATTCTAATAGATGGCCTGCAGGGAGATGGGAAAAAAGCAATAAGGGCTACCTTCAGTTGTCCTTCTCTGTCCCTTTACTTAAGGATTTCTAAATATGGTTGAGGATTATTGCTTTTGCACAGAATAGCACAACGACAATTTCCCTGACTGTCCAAAAAACAAGGATTTCAAAGATGGTTGATGAGGAATGCTTTGGCACACTATAGCACAAGGAAAAATCCCCTCACTTTCCTTCTTTGTCCCTAGAAACAAGGACTGGCACAGTGAAAGAAACTGACACTCTCCCTACCTACAGTTTTCTGTCCCTAGAAAAAATGTTTTTTTAAAGCACACTATAGCACAAGGAGAATTCCCCTCACTTTCCTTCTTTGTCCCCAGAAACAAGGACTGGCACAGTGAAAGAAACTGACACTCTCCCTACCTACAGTTTTCTGTCCCTAGAAAAAATGTTTTTTTAAAGCACACTATAGCACAAGGAGAATTCCCCTCACTTTCCTTCTTTGTCCCTAGAAACAAGGACTGGCACAGTGAAAGAAACTGACACTCTCCCTACCTACAGTTTTCTGTCCCTAGAAAAAATGTTTTTTTAAAGCAAACTATAGCACAAGGAGAATTCCCCTCACTTTCCTTCTTTGTCCCTAGAAACAAGGACTGGCACAGTGAAAGAAACTGACACTCTCCCTACCTACAGTTTTCTGTCCCTAGAAATTTTTTTTTTTAAAGCACACTATAGCACAAGGAGAATTCCCCTCACTTTCCTTCTTTGTCCCTAGAAACAAGGACTGGCACAGTGAAAGAAACTGACACTCTCCCTACCTACAGTTTTCTGTCCCTAGAAAAAATGTTTTTTTAAAGCACACTATAGCACAAGGAGAAATCCCCTCACTTTCCTTCTTTGTCCCTAGAAACAAGGACTGGCACAGTGAAAGAAACTGACACTCTCCCTACCTACAGTTTTCTGTCCCTAGAAAAAATGTTTTTTTAAAGCACACTATAGCACAAGGAGAATTCCCCTCACTTTCCTTCTTTGTCCCTAGAAACAAGGACTGGCACAGTGAAAGAAACTGACACTCTCCCTACCTACAGTTTTCTGTCCCTAGAAAAAATGTTTTTTTAAAGCACACTATAGCACAAGGGGAAATCCCCTCACTTTCCTTCTTTGTCCCTAGAAACAAGGACTGGCACAGTGAAAGAAACTGACACTCTCCCTACCTACAGTTTTCTGTCCCTAGAAAAAATGTTTTTTTAAAGCACACTATAGCACAAGGAGAATTCCCCTCACTATCCTTCTTTGTCCCTAGAAACAAGGACTGGCACAGTGAAAGAAACTGACACTCTCCCTACCTACAGTTTTCTGTCCCTAGAAAAAATGTTTTTTTAAAGCACACTATAGCACAAGGAGAAATCCCCTCACTTTCCTTCTTTGTCCCTAGAAACAAGGACTGGCACAGTGAAAGAAACTGACACTCTCCCTACCTACAGTTTTCTGTCCCTAGAAAAAATGTTTTTTTAAAGCACACTATAGCACAAGGAGAATTCCCCTCACTTTCCTTCTTTGTCCCTAGAAACAAGGACTGGCACATTGAAAGAAACTGACACTCTCCCTACCTACAGTTTTCTGTCCCTAGAAAAAATGTTTTTTTAAAGCACACTATAGCACAAGGAGAATTCCCCTCACTTTCCTTCTTTGTCCCTAGAAACAAGGACTGGCACAGTGAAAGAAACTGACACTCTCCCTACCTACAGTTTTCTGTCCCTAGAAAAAATGTTTTTTTAAAGCACACTATAGCACAAGGAGAAATCCCCTCACTTTCCTTCTTTGTCCCTAGAAACAAGGACTGGCACAGTGAAAGAAACTGACACTCTCCCTACCTACAGTTTTCTGTCCCTAGAAAAAATGTTTTTTTAAAGCACACTATAGCACAAGGAGAAATCCCCTCACTTTCCTTCTTTGTCCCTAGAAACAAGGACTGGCACAGTGAAAGAAACTGACACTCTCCCTACCTACAGTTTTCTGTCCCTAGAAAAAATGTTTTTTTAAAGCACACTATAGCACAAGGAGAATTCCCCTCACTTTCCTTCTTTGTCCCTAGAAACAAGGACTGGCACAGTGAAAGAAACTGACACTCTCCCTACCTACAGTTTTCTGTCCCTAGAAAAAATGTTTTTTTAAAGCACACTATAGCACAAGGAGAATTCCCCTCACTTTCCTTCTTTGTCCCTAGAAACAAGGACTGGCACAGTGAAAGAAACTGACACTCTCCCTACCTACAGTTTTCTGTCCCTAGAAAAAATGTTTTTTTAAAGCACACTATAGCACAAGGAGAATTCCCCTCACTTTCCTTCTTTGTCCCTAGAAACAAGGACTGGCACAGTGAAAGAAACTGACACTCTCCCTACCTACAGTTTTCTGTCCCTAGAAAAAATGTTTTTTTAAAGCACACTATAGCACAAGGAGAATTCCCCTCACTTTCCTTCTTTGTCCCTAGAAACAAGGACTGGCACAGTGAAAGAAACTGACACTCTCCCTACCTACAGTTTTCTGTCCCTAGAAAAAATGTTTTTTTAAAGCACACTATAGCACAAGGAGAAATCCCCTCACTTTCCTTCTTTGTCCCTAGAAACAAGGACTGGCACAGTGAAAGAAACTGACACTCTCCCTACCTACAGTTTTCTGTCCCTAGAAAAAATGTTTTTTTAAAGCACACTATAGCACAAGGAGAAATCCCCTCACTTTCCTTCTTTGTCCCTAGAAACAAGGACTGGCACAGTGAAAGAAACTGACACTCTCCCTACCTACAGTTTTCTGTCCCTAGAAAAAATGTTTTTTTAAAGCACACTATAGCACAAGGAGAATTCCCCTCACTTTCCTTCTTTGTCCCTAGAAACAAGGACTGGCACAGTGAAAGAAACTGACACTCTCCCTACCTACAGTTTTCTGTCCCTAGAAAAAATGTTTTTTTAAAGCACACTATAGCACAAGGAGAATTCCCCTCACTTTCCTTCTTTGTCCCTAGAAACAAGGACTGGCACAGTGAAAGAAACTGACACTCTCCCTACCTACAGTTTTCTGTCCCTAGAAAAAATGTTTTTTTAAAGCACACTATAGCACAAGGAGAACTCCCCTCACTTTCCTTCTTTGTCCCTAGAAACAAGGACTGGCACAGTGAAAGAAACTGACACTCTCCCTACCTACAGTTTTCTGTCCCTAGAAAAAATGTTTTTTTAAAGCACACTATAGCACAAGGAGAATTCCCCTCACTTTCCTTCTTTGTCCCTAGAAACAAGGACTGGCACAGTGAAAGAAACTGACACTCTCCCTACCTACAGTTTTCTGTCCCTAGAAAAAATGTTTTTTTAACCACTTAACAACCACCTGCCGACAAATAACGGCGGCAGGGTGGTTGCTTAACTCTGGGAGGACGTTATATAACGTCCTCCCAGAATCGCGCTCCCGCGCGCCCCCTGGGGCGCGCACAGGGGAAACTCCGTGACCGCCGGGTCCAGAGGACCCGGCGGATCACGAATCGCGGTAAATCGCCGCTGATAGCGGCCGTTTACCACGTGATCGCTCCGTCAAATGACGGAGCAATCACTTGTAAACAGACCGGCGTCATTTGATGACGCCGGTTCCTCCCTCCCCTCTCTGTACCGATCGGTACAGTGTGAGAGGGGAGGGGGAGGGAGCGGATGGCAGCAGCAGCACTGTGGGCTGGATCTGTGACAATTGCAGTCACAGATCCATCCATCCATCCATCCCTGCTCAGCCATCCCTGTGCTATACCCTGCCAATACTCTGCAATACACCCTGCCAATACTCTGCAAAATACCCTGGTGCAATACTCTGCAATACCCTGGTGCAATACTCTGCAATACCCTGGTGCAATACTCTGCAATACCCTGGTGCAATACTCTGCAATACCCTGCGAAATACTCTGCAATACCCTGCGAAATACTCTGCAATACCCTGCGAAATACTCTGCAATACCCTGGTGCAATACTCTGCAATACCCTGGTGCAATACTCTGCAATACCCTGTGAAATACTCTGCAATACCCTGCGAAATACTCTGCAATACCCTGCGAAATACTCTGCAATACCCTGGTGCAATACTCTGCAATACCCTGGTGCAATACTCTGCAATACCCTGGTGCAATACTCTGCAATACCCTGGTGCAATACTCTGCAATACCCTGCGCAATACTCTGCAATACCCTGCACAATACTCTGCAATACCCTGCACAATACTCTGCAATACCCTGCAAAATACTCTGCAATACCCTGCAAAATACTCTGCAATACCCTGCGCAATACTCTGCAAAATACTCTGCAATACCCTGCACAATACTCTGCAATACCCTGCACAATACTCTGCAATACCCTGCACAATACTCTGCAATACCCTGCACAATACTCTGCAATACCCTCCACAATACTCTGCAATACCCTCCACAATACTCTGCAATACCCTCCACAATACTCTGCAATACCCTCCACAATACCCTGTGCAATACCCTCCACAATACCCTGCCATACACCGCAATACCCTGCCATACACCGCAATACTCCGCAATGCCCTGCAATACTCCGCAATGCCCGGCAATACTCCGCAATGGCCGGCAATACTCCGCAATGCCCGGCAATACTCCGCAATGCCCGGCAATACTCCGCAATGCCCGGCAATACTCTGCAATAACCACTTCCCGCCCTCCGGCCGTCATATGACGTCCTTGACTTTGTGCGGGGATATCTGAATGATGCCTGCAGCTACAGGCATCATTCAGATATCGGCTTTTTCAGCCGGCGATTCCCTACACCATAAGAACAATCATAGCGGCTGTTCCGCCGCTTGATCATTCTTACGGGAGGCGAGAGGGGATGTCCCCCCCCCCCGCCGCCCTCCGGTGCTTCTACCGACTCACCGCTACGATCAAAGCCAGGATTGTTGTTTTTTTTTTTGTATTTTTTTCAGGCTTCCCAGCCTAGAGGTGAGATGTGGGGTCTTATTGACACCCCCCCCCCATATCTCACTGTAAAGAGGACCTGTCATGCCATATTCCTATTACAAGGGATGTTTACGTTCCTTGTAATAGGTATAAAAGTGATCAAAAAAATGTTTAGGGCGGAAAAACATGTCAAACTAAAATAAATAAAGTAAAATGAAGAATACATTTTTTTTTTTTTTTTAAAGCGCCCCTGTCCCCGTGAGCTCGCATACAGAAGCGAACGCATACGTAAGTCCCGCCCACATATGAAAACGGTTTTCAAACCACACATGTGAGGTATCTCTGCGAACGTTAGAGCGAGAGCAATCATTTTGGCCCTAGACCTCCTCTGTAACTCAAAACATGTAACCAGTAAAAATATTTAAAGCGTCGCCTATGGGGATTTTTTAAGTAGCGAAGTTTGGCGGCATTCCACGAGTGTGTGCAATTTTTAAGGGCGACATGTTAGGTATCTATTTACTCGGCGTAACTTCATCTTTCACATTATGCAAAAACATTGGGCTAACTTTACTGTTTTTTTTTTTTTTTAAGCACAAAACATTTTTTTCCGTAAAAAACGCGTTAAAAAAATTGCTGCGCAAATATCGTGCGAGATAAAAAGTTGCAACAACCACCATTATATTCTCTAAGGTCTTTGCTAAAAAAACATATATAATGTTTTGGGGTTCTATGTAATTTTCTAGCAAATAAATGATGATTTTTACATGTAGGAGAGAAATGTCAGAATTGGCCTTGGTGCTCCAGAACGCCTGAAGGTGCTCCCTGCATGTTGGGCCTCTGTATGTGGCCACGCTGTGTAAAAGTCTCACACATGTGGTATCGCCATACTCGGGAGTAATAGCAGAATGTGTTTTGGGGTGTAATTTGTGGAATGCATATGCTGTGTGTGAGAAATAACCTGCTAATATGACAATTTTGTGAAAAAAAAAAGAAAAAAAAAAATCTTGATTTTGCAAAGAATTGTGGGAAAAAATGACAACTTCAAAAAACTCACAATGCCTCTTTCTGAATACCTTGGAATGTCTTCTTTCCAAAAAGGGGTCATTTGGGGGGTATTTGTACTTTTCTGGCATGTTAGGGTCTCAAGAATTGAGATAGGCCGTCAGTACTTCAGGTGTGATCAATTTTCAGATATTGGCACCATAGCTTGTGGACTCTATAACTTTCACAAAGACCAAATAATATACACCAATTTGTACTTATTTTTACCAAAGATATGTAGCAGTATAAATTTTGGCCAAAATTTATGAAGAAAAAATAGTAATTTGCAAAATTTTATAACAGAAACGAAAAAAAAATCATTTTTTTACAAAATTTTCAGTTTTTTTCTCTTATAGCGCAAAAAATAAAAAACCCAACAGTGATTAAATACCACCAAAAGAAAGCTCTATTTGTGTGAAAAAAAGGACAAAAATTTCATATGGGTACAGTGTTGTATGACTGAGTAATTGTCATTCAAAATGTGAGAGCACCGAAAGCTGAAAATTGGTCTGGTTATTAAGGGGGTTTAAGTGCCCAGTGGTCAAGTGGTTAAAGCACACTATAGCACAAGGAGAAATCCCCTCACTTTCCTTCTTTGTCCCTAGAAACAAGGACTGGCACAGTGAAAGAAACTGACACTCTCCCTACCTACAGTTTTCTGTCCCTAGAAAAAATGTTTTTTTAAAGCACACTATAGCACAAGGAGAATTCCCCTCACTTTCCTTCTTTGTCCCTAGAAACAAGGACTGGCACAGTGAAAGAAACTGACACTCTCCCTACCTACAGTTTTCTGTCCCTAGAAAAAATGTTTTTTTAAAGCACACTATAGCACAAGGAGAAATCCCCTCACTTTCCTTCTTTGTCCCTAGAAACAAGGACTGGTACAGTGAAAGAAACTGACACTCTCCCTACCTACAGTTTTCTGTCCCTAGAAAAAAATGTTTTTTTAAAGCACACTATAGCACAAGGAGAAATCCCCTCACTTTCCTTCTTTGTCCCTAGAAACAAGGACTGGCACAGTGAAAGAAACTGACACTCTCCCTACCTACAGTTTTCTGTCCCTAGAAAAATTTTTTTTTTAAAGCACACTATAGCACAAGGAGAATTCCCCTCACTTTCCTTCTTTGTCCCTAGAAACAAGGACTGGCACAGTGAAAGAAACTGACACTCTCCCTACCTACAGTTTTCTGTCCCTAGAAAAAATGTTTTTTTAAGGCACACTATAGCACAAGGAGAAATCCCCTCACTTTCCTTCTTTGTCCCTAGAAACAAGGACTGGCACAGTGAAAGAAACTGACACTCTCCCTACCTACAGTTTTCTGTCCCTAGAAAAAATGTTTTTTTAAAGCACACTATAGCACAAGGAGAATTCCCCTCACTTTCCTTCTTTGTCCCTAGAAACAAGGACTGGCACAGTGAAAGAAACTGACACTCTCCCTACCTACAGTTTTCTGTCCCTAGAAAAAATGTTTTTTTAAAGCACACTATAGCACAAGGAGAATTCCCCTCACTTTCCTTCTTTGTCCCTAGAAACAAGGACTGGCACAGTGAAAGAAACTGACACTCTCCCTACCGACAGTTTTCTGTCCCTAGAAAAAATGTTTTTTTAAAGCACACTATAGCACAAGGAGAAATCCCCTCACTTTCCTTCTTTGTCCCTAGAAACAAGGACTCGCACAGTAAAACACACTGACACTCTCCCTACCTATCCTTCTCTTTCCCTAAACTAAAGGAATCCAGGTTAAGCAAGAAAGAAATAAATGTCACTGTCCCTGCCTATGCTTGTCTTTCCCTGCTCCGGAACACACTACACTAGGCCGCCGTGCTGGCGGCCTTTTATAGTGTGGGGCGTGTACTAAACACCCTCAGCAATAATTGGCCACAGGCATCCTGCCTGTGGCCAATCATTGCTCTCCTCGCTGCCGGCGCTGTGATTGGCCAAGCATGCGGGGTCACAGTGCATGCTTGGCCAATCACAGCGCCTGGATGACACTGCGATGGCGTAGTGCATTGTGGGCCGTTCGCGTCACTCGAATTTGGCGCGAACGGCCCAAATCGTTCGATCTTCGTCGAACGATCGAACAGCCGATGTTCGAGTCGAACGTATGTTCGACTCGAACACGAAGCTCATCCCTAGTGGAGTGAGGGATAGCGATATAATGGCTGGTGGACCTGTTCTCAAGGGATGTGACAGCTGATGGAATAGGGTGTGGAGCATGATACAGAGAACCCAGGATGAGCAGGGATCACTTTAGATGGCAAACAAGCAACTACTTCAGAACACCAACCTGTAGTGTGGAAGATATCACAGCTGGTAACTGGGGTGCGGAGCGTGATGCTGGAAACACAAGGCTTGCGGAGATCACTTGAGAGCAGGTAACTCCTCCAGAACCCAACCTATGTACCTTTGTGTTTTTTTGTACTAAGGGACCGAGGCCTGTCGGATTCAGTAATTTCCACCATGCTGAGGGCACGGAAGTTATCTTCTCGGAAGATCTATCATCGCACGTGGAAGGCCTACATCTCTGTGTGAGGAGATGGAGTGGCGTCCACAGACTTATTCAGTTTCCAGGATCCTGCTGTTTTTACAGCGTGGAGTGGATCAAAAACTTGCCTTAAGCACCATTAAGGGGCAGATATCAGCCTTGGCTGTCTTCTTTCAACGACCCTTGGTGGCTCATTCACTGTGGAGTACGTTTGTGCAAGGGGTTTGACATGTGGCCCCTCCAGTTCGACCGCCACTGCCTCCGTGGGATTTAAGTCTGGTGCTCTCGGTACTTCAGAAACCTCCGTTTGAGAACATCAAAGAGATTTCCCTTTTGACACTCTCTCAGAAAGTTGCCTTTCTGGTGGCTATTACATCAGCCAGGAGGGTTTCTGAGTTGGCGGCCTTGTCTTGCAAGTCCCCCTAACTGATCCTCCACAATGATAAGGCGGTGCCTTAGTTTCTTCCGAAGGTTGTTTTGGCTTTTCATCTAAATGAGGACATTGTGCTTCCATCTTTGTGTCCTCGGCCGTCGCATCCCAAAGAGGTTGCTTTGCATTCCTTGGACGTGGTCCGAGCTCTGCGGGTGTATCTGTCTGCTACGGCTCAGTTTCGGAGGTCAGACTCACTGTTTGTGTCAGTGACTGGTCCAAAGAAAGGCCTGTCGGTCTCGTCGGCCACCATTTCTCGGTGGATCAGACAGATCGTGATTCAGGTTCATACCCTAAAAGGGCGGTCGCCTCCCTTTCCTGTCACAACGCATTCGACCAGGGCAATAGGTGCCTCGTGGGCCATCCGACATCAAGTGTCTGTCTCCCAGGTGTGTAAGGTGGCGACCTGGTCGTCCGTTCACACTTTCACTAAGTATTACAAGGTTGATGTGCATGCATCTGCGGATGCTTGCTTCGGCCACAAGGTTTTGCAGGTGGCTGTTTAAGGTTGCAACTCCTCCGTTGAGGAGCTCTGGTTGTTTTGGGGTGAAGTTTGTTTTGATTGCTGTTCCCACCTCTCGTTTTTGACACTGCTTGAGGACGTCCCTACTGTCAAGAATAAAGGAGCTGTGTCCGTCCATGGACGAAAGAGAAAATAGGATTTTTGTACTCACCGTAAAATCCTTTTCTCTGAAGTCCATGGACAGACACAGCACCCACCTCTCCTTTTTATGTTTGTACTGCTTTTTGACAAACTAAGCTGCTAGATGCAGGGTGAGGGGTTATGACCAGAGGGACCGCCCCCTGGGCGGTACTGTTCAGCTTTGCTGTGGTTACATGTTTTTCAACTGTTAACATGTCTGCCTAGTCCTCTCCTAACAGATGGCATATAACCCTACTGTCAAGAGTAAAGGAGCTGTGTCCGTCCATGGACTTTAGAGAAAAGGATTTTACGGTGAGTACAAAAATCCTATTTTTTGATACAAAGCATTATTTTATTGCAGCACTAAAAGTTTACATACAAAGAGTTAAAAAATCTGAAAACAAAAAAAAAAAAACAAAGGGAAGAAAGTGATAAAGAAATAACTGTTAAAGCGGAGCTCCACCCTAAAGTGGAACTTCCGCTCATCGGATTCCTCCCCCCCTCCAGTGCCACAATTGGCACCTTTCGGGGGGAGGGGGGACAGGATACCTGTCAAAGACAGGTATCCTTACCCACCTACTGGATTCCGGCCATGGCGGTGAAGTCGCGCGAGGCTCCCTCCTCCTCCTCCCCTGGCCGCTGGGCTAATAGGAGAGAGGAGCGGGGCCTCGCGCATGCACAGTAGGGTTCCCGGCGTGAAGCCGAAAGTCTTCACTGCCGGGTTCCCTTACCCGCAATGGCGACGGAAGCACCGACAGCTGATGTGAAACATCAGCTGCGGTACCGATATCGAGGTACACCAGAACAGGTAAGTCTCCATTTATTAAAAGCCAGCAGCTGCAGTATGTGTAGCTGCTGGCTTTTAATTATTATTTTTTGCCCGGGGTTGCCTGGAACACCACTTTAAGGAGCGGCTACATTCTTGTTTAAAACAAGAATTGTGCTTCAGGAGCAGGGTTGATTTACTGGAGAATGCAAAATCCTGTGCAGCTGTGCATAGAAACCAATCAGCTTCCAGTTTTTTGTCAAAGCTTAACCACTTAAGGACTGAGCCTCTTTCTGAGATTTGCTGTTTACAAGTTAAAAACAGTTTTTTTTTTTTTGCTAGAAAATTACTTAGAACCCCAAACATTGTATATATTTTTTCTAACACCCTAGAGAATAAAATGGCGGTCGTTGCAATACTTTTTGTCACACAGTATTTGCGCAGCGGTCTTACAAGCGCACTTTTTTGGGAAAAAAATCACTTTTTGAAATTAAAACATAAGACAACAATAAAGTTATCCCAATTTTTTTATACCGTGAAAGATAATGTTACGCCTAGTAAATTGATACCCAAAATGTCACGCTTCAAAGTTGTGCCCGCTCGTGAAATGTAATTTAATTTTTTTTCCTTTAAGAGCATTGGGTGGGCGTGACGTTTTGACGTTGCTTCCGCTCTGCAATGATATGGAGACAGGTGGGGGCCATCTTCCCCTCACTCGTCTCCATGTCAGCCCAGGGAGCAGACCCGATCACCTCCGCCGCTGCCGGTGGCTCCAGTAAGCAGAGGAGGGCACCGGAGAGCCCCTCTCCCGCCACCGATAAAAGTGATCTTGCAGAGAATCTGCTGCAGAGACCACTTTTATCTGAAAGCGGACCACCCGCTGAAGAAGAGGATACCAGGGTTATGTTAGCTAGCTGCTACCATAACAACGGTACTCCTCTTCAAAGTAGCGACGTATTCCTGCGGCAGTCAGTCCGTAAGTGGTTAATTGGACAAGCTGAAGTTAGAAGCTAATTGGCTACCATGCACAGCGGTACCAGATTTTGCACTCTCCAGTTTCAGTAAATCAACACCATTGTTTTCTCCAGTGATTATATGGGGAGAGCTGCACACTCCCTGCAAAACCAACACTGCTTTTTTGACAGGTCAGTCCTGCAAGGTGTAGGGCATGGCCCGGCACAGCAAAGAAGGGAGAGGCTCCTTTCCCAGCTGCATATTTTCCCCAGCACAACAAGGGGTGACTCTCCTGCTCCAATCAATTGGCTGATCTACAAATCCTTACATAAAGCAATAACATAAATATACTCAAAAGATCTCACTAAACATACTGTACCCTACACATTTCCCTTTAGTTTCAATCATAACATAGATAATATTCATCTGGCTTTGCCTCAAGGCCTTTGCTTTTGCTGTTTTGCATTTTCTTGAAGGTATGAAGTCCAGCTCCAACTGAGCTGTTTTTAACATGACAGTGGCCCCATAAAATAATAGCAAACCTCATTCAGATGGCCATAGAAGGCCATAGAAGCCATGGATTGTAAAATTATACCAGTCTGGCTCCCCCTGTTGTATTTTACCTGGATGTTGTATTTATTTTATAAAGGATTTTTTGTAGGTTATGTGCATTCTTACCTGCTACGAACTGTATCCATTGTTGTTTCAACAGTTCCGTTTCAGGAGACAGACACGGAAATCTTGTAGAACAAGGCACTCCTTAGCTCAGGCCAGCTTGCGTAGCCATCCAAGGTCCAACTGAAGACATCACTGTAGATTGAAAATCCTGATACATTTTTGTAAGCCGTGATTCTCCAAGATCATATCTTTGGATATTTGTTTCACAAAGACACTTTTTGTGTTTTGTAAATTTACATAAAACGTATTTTGTTAGATAAAAAATATGGTTGGAGATTTGAGATTTTGAAGTCTGTAGTCTGTAGCTTTTGGACTAGGCTCGATTTTTGGGCACAATCCTGATCTGGTCAGCTTTTGAAGTAAACTTGTGATCTGACATCTGAAATCCTAAAATCTCCATTATAGAATCTTTACTGTTACCATCACAGATGCCCAGAAATCTATTGGTAATTCTTGATTATAAAAAAAAGTAATATTTCTACAACAGCTCCTTCAAGGTGGCACAATATGTCCTTTGTGGTTCATGAAATGTTGCCATTAATGTTCTTTGTGGAAAAGTATTTGGGAATCACATGTAGCTAGCAGCAGAGTCTTTAGCCACCACCTGGTTGACAATCCACACTTTCACTGTTGGGAAAAGAAAAAAGAAAAATAGCAACAGATAAAAGAAACAGCACGCCAAATCCTTTGGAAAACCATCTGCTGTAATGTGCAGAGAGGAGAAAGTGGGTTATTTTTATCTGTTTCTTCATATTTCAGTTGCATAATAATTCTTAATAGACATTACTGCATATGGATATGGATGTTAAAGACTGGTAGAAAATCTGTGTTCAGTATAATGTGAAATTACGAATTACCAGAAGTCTTTAAAACAAATTTCAGTAACAATTTTAACAAAACTCCATCATTAGGCCCTTTTCACATGGGCTTTCCGATCAGGTCTGCCTGTCAGTTTTTCAGGCAGACCTATTGGGACACTCCATTCAGCCCTATGAAGCAGCTGACACCCACTGCTATCTGAGTCGCTAAATCCAGATCCGTTGATCGGATCAGATGAAAATGGACAGGCGGTCTGTTTTCATCCGATCTCTCCATAGAGTAGAGCAGGATTGTGACAGGTCCGTCTCAGCACAGTGAGCAGAGATGGACCTGTCAACCGCCTGCTCAGCGGGGATCAGCGGATCGATCCCCCTGCTGAGCAAACGTCGTCCGTCAAATGGACAAGCTTGTGTGAAAGGACCCTTTATGTGTAATATTAAAGTGCAGTCCCTCTTTAAGAGCGTTTCATTTTATAGATTTTGCCTCCCCCCAGCTGTGGCCAAGGCCAGTTCTATGAACTGAGGCTACAGTCTAGCAGATGTGGGAACTGGCATTCTAACTGAATGCCTAAATTGATTTTGAACCCAGAGCTAATTTTTTTATATATTGCAGCTAACCAGTCATGTGATTGAATTTGTTTTCTTTTTTTACTGTTTTTACCTGGTGATCTGGCCAGTAGCACACTTCCTATTGCCTATACACTGGATTAAGGAGCAACAGAGACACCTTTAGACAACTTTTAGATAGCAGCATTTTTACTCTGGGGGCAAGGTAGTATTAGATGCACTAGCAGATTTAGATTCACTGTCGAAACCAGGTACCCCCTCCCCTCTCCCTCTGAAAGGTGCCAAATGTGGCAGCGGAGGGGGGTCGAAGGAGGCAAAAAGGTGGAGCTTCCCATTTTGGGTGGAGCTCCTCTTTAAGGTACATATCAAAGCAAAAAACATATTTTTTATTTTATTTTTGATATAGTAAGTAAGTAGCTCACGGACAGGACTCAGGAGGGTAAGGAAATAGAATGGGCAGGCACACACACATGAAATTTACTCTCACAGTGACACTGACAGCAGATGATGATGTCACCTCACTGACACGACACATCCCCTCCTGAGTAACAGTCACAGTCTCTCTCCATTCCGGGTGGTCCCTTCAGTCCAAACAGTCCTGACAGTCATGCTCTCGGCTTGCCTTGCTCCTGTCTTGCAGACCCACACACAAGGCTCCAGCCGCTCCACTCAGCTTCCTTGCACAATGACATCACATTGACCTGCCCCCGCCTGTGCCGCCTAAACACGCTATAGCAGACACTCAAATGGTCTCTGCTGGCAGCCATATTTTTTTCTGGCAACCTTTTCCTGTCACTGGCATTTACTGGCAGGAGAAAAGTGCCTGTTTTTTTACTGGCTGCCAGTAAAAATACTGACGGCTGGCAACACTGGTTTTAGGGCCATTTTTTAGGCTCCAGGTCTTAAACGATTTTCAAAACAAAGTCTACCAACTTTAAAAGTAAACCATAATCTTTTTCTGAACAAGAAAGTACTAAATAGAGTACTAAATAGAGAACAGGGGCATTTTTTAAATTGAATAGAAAGTAACACCATTCTTAAAAGGGCAGCGACATTAGGAACAGCAGAGCTGATTAGAAACTAGCAAAATAAAAAAATATATACGAGAAACAGCAGAAAAAAAATAAAAACTGTTAGGGGCAAAGAGAGCACCATTTAAAATTGACAAACATAGGAGAAATTAATACAACGTGTTCTCTGAATGAATGAGATAGAGAAAAGGGGTGATGGCATCATGAGCTCCACTCCATCTAATCAGAGAGCTTATTGTATTCATTAAGAAAATACAAAGCATTCTGTGAATGGCAGCAGCGTCGACCAAGTGATGAGTGTCCAGAGGGGAAGTCCATTGGCACAGTACCTGGGAGATCGCTGTAGAAGAAATGACTACCATGAAGATTGTGCAGCGACCCCTCAGGTATGTGATACATACATACTTACAGTACATTTGTCCAAGTTGGAACAATGTAAGTACGCAAGTGCTGGATGTCTCCTAGAATGTCCTCCAGGGACAGGACTCTGTAACTGCTCCATAGGTGTGCAAAGCCTAGTGTATTAGGGTGTGCCCCCCAAAGCTCAAATCCCAAAGCTGCAGTGAACGATGGGTGTGGCCAAATTGTGTTTACAGTGTGAAGGGCTTAAAGGGGCTCTGGTTAAATAAAACGAAGTCCTTCCTGTGGGTTAGCTGCATTTTGTCATAGACTTCTATCATGTCTTGTGATTTTGGTGCGCTTTCTGAGACCAAAAACTGAAAGCGCGGTTTTGGTGGAAAGCGCATCAAATTTTTGGGACATAATAGAAGTCTATGGCAAAGCAAAGCTAACCCACACAAAAACCGTGGGTACACTGCACTGCACCCAAGGTGCAGGAAAACCACATTAGTCTGAAAGCACCCTTACCACTTTAAAGTATATTCATTCACTTTACCTGCTAAACAGTCATGTTATGGCTGATTGGTGTACAGTGCAAACATTGTCTGCGGCCATACAGCTATAGCATCTGTGCCATAGCTGTATGGCTGCAGACAGTGTTTGAGTAGTAACAGTATAGCAGCAGGTCACCTTACTATAGACATGACATTAGATTCTTATTTATCTTACCAGAAATAAAACTGTGCACAATCTTCTAATGATGCTGCATTCCAGCCCTTCTACCACCTGATGGGATTACACTTGTTCTTAGCACAGCTGCTTTTAGCACAGCTCTGCCATCTGGATTTATTGAGAGTATACCACTCTACCAGTCATGAATGAAAAAAAGTTCCAAGGATGTTGGTACACCACTTGGGGCCAGGCCCCAGGAAAATGTGGTTGACTTATTTTTATTTACGCTATGTGGGCAGTGTGTGTCAGAGCAAAGTGAGCCCCCCTGCCCTTGGGCCCCATGTACCCCGCAGACACTGCACACATGAATGATACACCACTGGTGCACTGGGTGATTAGGGTATGTCCAGGTGCATGTCTTTGGACTGCTCAGTGATTATGTGACAATGTAGTATATTCAGAAACATTTCTGCTTCTGTTTGTGTGGCTGCAGTATTCTTTTTTTTCTGCATTTGTTTAGTTTGTTGTTTAAATAAGAAATCCTTCTATTTTCTTTTTTTAGCCTGTGGTTCCCTGCATAAAAAAATGCAAAACAACACACCACACAAACATTTGAGCAAATTCCATCCATTGATGTAAAATAGCGTGCAATTAAATGAAGCACACTGTATCGGGATAGATTTTCTAAACATGTCTTTTCTCAGTGTAAAGATGTGATCCACACTGTATAATATTGGAACAAAGCTGCTGATTCCCTGCCATGAGATCATGGTGTGTGGATTACTGCAGGGAGGCTGAGAAGACGACCCTCACATACCGCAGAGGGAGAGAGACCATTGCTGTTTTTTTCTTGTTCCACAGAGGGTAAAAATGTTGAAAACTAAAAAAAAAAGAAAACCTACCAATTTTTTTCCTTATTTGTCTTTAGCCAATCTTTGTCAGTTAGGGCTTGGTCTAGGTTTACGTTTATTTTAATGTTAGTTCTTTTATAATCCGAGGGCACATATTAGTCAATTACCATATATACTCGAGTATAAGCCGAGTTTTTCAGCACATTTTTTTGTGCTGAAAATGCCCCCTCGGCTTATACTCGGGTCACCTTTTTGTGCCTGATCTCCTTGACTTTGGGGATTTGGGTACCCGGTACTGGCCGGTCATAGGTCCCCTGGACCCCAAACTTGGCACACATGTAGATTCACTCTTCCTCTACAAGTGTGCAAAGTTTGTTGTCTGGGGATCCTCTGGCCGGGGAGCACCGATTTTTCAAACCCGGGCACCCCTTCCATAGACTCCCATGTTAAATGGTAATTTCTCCGGTAAGTTTGGGGACCTGATCCTGGCCGGTCCTAGGTCTCCTGGACCCGAAGCTTGGCACACATGTAGCCCCATGTCTCCTCTACAAGTGTGCAAAGTTTTTTGTCTGGGGGACCTACGGCCGGGGAGCACCGATTTTTCAAAGCCGGGCACCCCTTCCATAGACTACCATGTTAAACGTCAGTCTAGTCATGGACACAGTGAGGCATGGGCACAGTGAGGCATGGGCACAGTGAGACATGGACAGAGTGTGGCATGCACATGGACACAGTGAGTCATTCAGATGGACACCCTAGGCTTATACTCGAGTCAATACGTTTTCCCAGTTTTTTGTGGTAAAATTAGGTGCCTCAGCTTATATTCGGGTCGGCTTATACTCGAGTATATACGGTACATGTTTTTGATTTGTGTATCTTTTTATTGGAGCGTGCATAACTCCACAAAAACAAATGTTCACACAAAATTCATTGCACAAGAAGAACTTGCAATATTCTGCACAGATACAGAAAGCCTCAACTTACTCAACAGTTTTAAACACAAACAGCAGTTTATCTAATAACAGCAATAGTGAGAGTCCCTAGCAAAATTTACAAACATTGATCCCAGAGCACCAGATGATGCCATGGTGGATGACACTTGGGAAGACTCCAATGATTATCATCTTCCTGATTGTGGGGCAGTATACTGAGTAGGAGGTAATGTATATTTACCATTATCCGCATACCGTTCACAGTCTGCTATGGTGCAAAGGCCTAGTGAGAGATGAGTAGGCAGATTATTTTGAGAGCTGGTGTGGTGTACTGATCTTGGTTGAGGGCTACAGCTGCTGTGACTGGGAGCTGAAATCTTGGGAGAGCGTGTGATGAATATGATGCATACGATGCAGCTGAATGTCTGCTGCTGTTACAACATTCGCTTTTGCTAGTGCTGAGCAAAATGTTGAGTATAGCCTCAGTTAAAGTATGATAAACTAACAATAAATAGTGCCATCATCCATAATAAGTATTGAAAGAAAAACCTAATGAACACAGGGCGGTGGCTGCTAATGCCATCCCACCCGTGATTGGTCAATTAGGAAGGAATGAGGGTTGGATTTTTTTGGGCACTGATATAACGACAACCAGGTCATATAAAAATATATTTATTACATAGAAAAAGAAAACTATACAATTAAAAACATAGACCAAACCCCACAACAATGAAAACAGCGTATGTAGGTAACGGAGCCACCGTTGCAATCTGTTTAAGACGGAGAGAGGCACAACCTCAACCGGTTTCGCGGTTAACACCGCTTCTTCAGGAGGGTCTGTACAATACATAATATACAATGTAAATATCTAGCAAAACATGTAAATACAAAACATACAAAAGAAATACAAGCTACAATATCATCGATACAGCCAGTGTCATGGCCTGTAATCTGCTCACCGTAGGACGTTCAGGGACCAAACAACTGCCTGGATAACCCCCCGCGGCGAACGAGGGGGAAATTTATATATGGTGCTCTCTGGTAAAAAATAATAAATAGAGTAATGTTGAGATATAATATAATAAGTATGGTCTTAAATTATTGGACACCAGGTATGGGTGTAATAAAGGGTGAGTGAAAGGGAAAAGGGAGGGAAGAGAGGAGGGGGGGTGAGGGGGGGAAGGAGGAGGGAAAGGAAAGGACGAAAGTGGAAGGGAGAGGGGGAAGGGAGAGGGGAAGGGGGGAAAGAGGAGGGGGGGAAGAGGAGGGAGGGAGTGAGGAGAGGGGAGGGGTGGGAAAGAGGAGGGCAGGGAAGCGTGAGTGGGGGAGGGGAGTGGGAAAGGGAGGGGAAAGGAGGACGAAGGGGGGGAGGGAGGGGGCGAGGAAAGGGGGGGGATGGGGGGAAGGGGGGTGGTGGAGGTAAAAGAAGGGGAAAAAAGGAGAAAGGAGGGAAGAGGGAAGAAAAAAGAAAAGGAAGGAGGGAGGGAAAGAAAAAGAAAAAGGGGAAGGTGGGAACAAGAAGGGCTGCAAAAAACAAGAAGAAAGGAGGGGAGGGGAAAACAGAAAATTGTTGAAAACCACAAGAGGTAGAGGAGAGGAAAAAGGAAGGGGGGGTAGGGGGGGGGGGGAGAACCAGGAGGGGAGTGAAAGGGATAACCAGGAACCCATAACCTAATATAGACTATGAAACTATCACCAAAGTCAATAATGGTAACTCTTACCACAATGGACAAGGACCAGTATATACTGGGGTAATAAAAAAGAACCCGTATGGGGCTGAAAACAGCATGGGAATTGTTATGAGGTAGCCGATAGTTGGGATATGCCAAGCCCAGTGTCAATTAAACAAATCAAGGGCAGAGTTATTGGCTGTACGGAAACAAGAAAAAATATGTACATATTGGCGGTTTGAATATCCAATATTCAATAAAGATTCAGCCGTATAAAAATAAAGAAAAGGCTTACCTCCACAAACAATCCGAGTATACGGTACCCCAGGGAGAGTGTGCACCACTCACATCAACAGATTGTAAACAAGCCGTTTAAATCTGATCCCAAACCCGCCGTCTAACACGCCGCAAGCAACGTGCGGCGTGTGACGTCACATGGTCATCCTTTCCACACTTGGCAGAGCATACAGCTACTGCGCAAGTGCGCGCCAGCAGACCCAAGGCCGCGAGACCAGGTCTGTCGGCTCAAGAACGAGATGGCGTGAGTCATCTCGGCAAGGAAAGGAACACGTTCGCCAATAGGGTGGCCGCAAAGGCAGCTGCCGCGTCACATGACACGTCAGCAGACAGGAAACAGGACACGGGCTGCATGTTATACAATAAACATGGAATAAAGGTAAATATACAAAAAAAAAATTTATTGTAGATATATGCAATATAACTATCGGAACAACACCGTCCGATAGTAATCACCAATTACAACTCTGGGAATGGAGAGGACCCCCGGAAGGGGGAAAAAAACAAACAAAAAAACACAAAAACCACAGATCATGTCTCACATTGCATGACAGACTAGAGAATATATGTGCAGGTAGTAGAAGGAGAAAGAGGGGGAGGGGGGAGGGGGAGAGGGGGAGAGGGGGAGGGGGGAGTGGGAGGGGGAAAAAGGGGGGGAAGGGGAAAAAAAGGAAGAAGACAAGGAAAATTGCTGAAAAATACTCCTACAAAAAAGGTTTGTAAGAATTAATCTTGTTAAGCCCAGGAGGTATGGTAGCGTTGAGATGTTCTATTCACAGGGTTTCCCTCTGTAAGATAGTTTTATCCCAATCGCCACCCCTGGGACTAGGTTTGACAACCTCAAGAACTAGAAATCGAACCACAGACAAATCGTATCGATGATGAAGACCAATGTGTCGTCCGATGGTAGTGAGTTTACCACTTTACCAATTTGTGGCAGGTGACGTGGCCAGGTGACGTGGCAAGTGGACAATCCACAACTTGTGGCAGGTGACGTTGGCAGGTGATGTGGCCAGGTGACATGGCAAGTGGACAATCCACAACTTGTGGCAGGTGACGTGGCAAGTGGACAATCCACAACTTGTGGCAGGTGACGTGGACAAACACGGCTAAACGCGGTACCGGCGTTTAGCCGCATTTTCGTTTATAAGCGTTTTTAAAGGTGACCTATTTTTTTAGATTAAAAATCTCAAAAATGATGGCAAATGATGAAAAACCATTAAAAAATATAAAAAAAACTGTATTGCTTGCATTGCATTGTGGACAATCCACACCTTGTGGCAGGTGACGTGGCAAGTGGGCAATCCACAACTTGTGGCAGGTGACATGGCAAGTGGACAGTCCACAACTTGTGGCAGGTGAAGTGGCCAGGTGACATGGCAGGTGACGTGGCAAGTGGACAATCCACAACTTGTGGCAGGTGACATTGGCAGGTGACGTGGCCAGGTGAGATGGCAAGTGGACAATCCACAACTTGTGACAGGTGACGTGGCAAGTGGACAATCCACAACTTGTGGCTGGTGACGTGGCCAGGTGACGTGGCAAGTGGACAATCCACAACTTGTGGAAGGTAACGTGGCCAGGTGATGTGGCCAGGTGATATGGCAAGTGGACAATACACAATTTGTGACAGGTGACATGGCAAGTGGACAATCCACAACTTGTGGCAGGTGACGTGGCCAGGTGACGTGGCAAGTGGACAATCCACAACTTGTGGCAGGTGACGTGGCAAGTGGATAATCCATAACTTGTAGCAGGTGACGTGGCAAGTGTTTTAGTTTATAAGCGTTTTTAAAGGTGATCTATTTTTTTACATTAAAAATCTCAAAAATTATGGCAAATGATGAAAAATCATTAAAAATATATAAAAAAAACTGTATTGCTTGCATTGCGTTGTGGACAATCCACAACTTGTGGCAGGTGACGTGGCAAGTGGGCAATCCACAACTTGTGGCAGGTGACATGGCAAGTGGACAGTCCACAACTTGTGGCAGGTGAAGTGGCCAGGTGACATGGCAGGTGACGTGGCAAGTGGACAATCCACAACTTGTGGCAGGTGACATAGGCAGGTGACGTGGCCAGGTGAGATGGCAAGTGAACAATCCACAACTTGTGACAGGTGACGTGGCAAGTGGACAATCCACAACTTGTGGCTGGTGACGTGGCCAGGTGACGTGGCAAGTGGACAATCCACAACTTGTGGAAGGTAACGTGGCCAGGTGATGTGGCCAGGTGATATGGCAAGTGGACAATACACAATTTGTGACAGGTGACATGGCAAGTGGACAATCCACAACTTGTGGCAGGTGACGTGGCAAGTGGATAATCCATAACTTGTAGCAGGTGACGTGGCAAGTGGAAAATCCACAATTTGTGGCAGGTGACGTGGCCAGGTGACGTGGCAAGTGGACAATCCACAACTTGTGGAAGGTAACGTGGCCAGGTGATGTGGCCAGGTGACATGGCAAGTGGACAATACACAACTTGTGGCAGGTGACATGGCCAGGTGACGTGGCAAGTGGACAATCCACAACTTGTGGCAGGTGATGTGGCCAGGTGACGTGGCAAGTGGACAATCCACAACTTGTGGCAGGTGACATGGCAAGTGGACAGTCCACAACTTGTGGCAGGTGACGTGGCCAGGTGACGTGGCAGGTGATGTGGCAAGTGGACAATCCACAACTTGTGGAAGGTAACGTGGCCAGGTGATGTGGCCAGGTGACATGGCAAGTGGACAATACACAACTTGTGGCAGGTGACATGGCCAGGTGACGTGGCAAGTGGACAATCCACAACTTGTGGCAGGTGACATGGCAAGTGGACAGTCCACAACTTGTGGCAGGTGACGTGGCCAGGTGACGTGGCAGGTGATGTGGCAAGTGGACAATCCACAACTTGTGGCAGGTGACATGGCCAGGTGACGTGGCCAGGTGACATGGCAAGTGGACAATACACAACTTGTGGCAGGTGACATGGCCAGGTGACGTGGCAAGTGGACAATCCACAACTTGTGGCAGGTGACATGGCAAGTGGACAGTCCACAACTTGTGGCAGGTGACGTGGCCAGGTGACGTGGCAGGTGATGTGGCAAGTGGACAATCCACAACTTGTGGCAGGTGACATGGCCAGGTGACGTGGCCAGGTGACATGGCAAGTGGACAATCCACAACTTGTGGCAGGTGACGTAGCAAGTGGACAATCCACAACTTGTGGCAGGTGACGTGGCCAGGTGACGTGGCCAGGTGACATGGCAAGTGGACAATCCACAACTTGTGGCTGGTGACGTGGCAAGTGGACAATCCACAACTTGTGGAAGGTAACGTGGCCAGGTGATGTGGCCAGGTGACATGGCAAGTGGGCAATACACAACTTGTGGCAGGTGATGTGGCCAGGTGACATGGCAAGTGGACAATCCACAACTTGTGGCAGGTGACGTGGCCAGGTGATGTGGCAAGTGGACAATCCACAACTTGTGGAAGGTAACGTGGCCAGGTGATATGGCCAGGTGACATGGCAAGTGGACAATCCACAACTTGTGGCAGGTGACGTGGCCAGGTGACGTGGCAAATGGACAATCCACAACTTGTGGCAGGTGACGTGGCAAGTGGATAATCCACAACTTGTAGCAGGTGACGTGGCAAGTGTTTTAGTTTATAAGCGTTTTTAAAGGTGATCTATTTTTTTACATTAACCCCTTCCTTACTGGGCACATATACCCCCTTCCTGCCCAGGCGAAATTTCAGCTTTCGGCACTGTGTCGCTTTATTTGACAATTGCGCGGTCGTGTAACGTGGCTCCCAAACAAAATTGACGTCCTTTTTTTCCCACAAATAGAGCTTTCTTTTGGTGGTATTTGATCACCTCTGTGGTTTTTATTTTTTGCGCTATAAACCAAAAATAGCGACAATTTTGAAAAAAAACACAATATTTTTTGATTTTTGCTATAATAAATATCCCAATTTTTTTTTTAAAAAACAATTTTTTTTCTAAGTTTAGGCCGATACGTATTCTTCTACATATTTTTGGTTAAAAAAAATCGCAATAAGCGTATAGTGATTGGTTTGCGCAAAAGTTATAGCGCCTACAAAATAGGGGATAGAATTCTGAATTTTTTTTTTTTTTTAATTTTTTTACTAGTAATGGTGATCTGCGATTTTTATCATGACTGCGATACTGCTGCGAACACATCAGACACTTTTGACACATTTTTGGGACCATTCACATTTATACAGCGATTAGTGCTATAAAAATGCACTGATTACTGTATAAATGTGACTGGCAGGGAAGGGGTTAACACTAGGGGGCGAGAAAGGGGTTAAATGTGTGCCCTATGAGTGATTGCTACTGTGGGGGGAGGAGACTGACTGGGGGAGGAGACCGATCTGTGTCCCTATGTACAAGGGACACAGCATCGGTCTCCTCCCCCAGTCAGTCCCTGACAGGACATGGATCTACGTGTTTACACACACAGATCCATGTCCTTGTCTGTGTACAGGCCGATCGCGGGTGTCTGGTGGACATCGCGGCCGCCAGGCATGCGCATCGGCATCTCAGTGATGCGCCGGGCATGCCCGCGCACCGGCGGCGGCGCTCGCGCGCCCCCCAGTGGCCGAAGGAGCGGAGGCAGTATAATGGCGGCCTCCCGGCATTTAAGAACCACTTTGCGGCCGTCATTAGTCGTATGACGGGCGCGAAGTGGTTAAAAATCTCAAATTATGGAAAATGATGAAAAATCATTAAAAATAAATAAAAAAAAACTGTATTGCTTGCATTGCATTGTGGACAATCCACAACTTGTGGCAGGTGACGTGGCAAGTGGGCAATCCACAACTTGTGGCAGGTGACATTGGCAGGTGACATGGCCAGATGACATGGCAAGTGGACAATCCACAACTTGTGGCTGGTGACATGGCAAGTGGACAATCCACAACTTGTGGCAGGTGACGTGGCCAGGTGACGTGGCAAGTGGACAATCCACAGCTTGTAGCAGGTGACGTGGCCAGGTGACGTGGCAGGTGACGTGGCAAGTGGACAATACACAACTTGTGGCAGGTGACGTGGCCAGGTGACGTGTCAAGTGGACAATCCACGACTTGTGGCAGGTGACGTAGCCAGGTGACGTGGCAAGTGGACAATCCACAACTTGTGGTAGGTAACGTGGCAAGTGGATAATCCACAACTTGTGGCAGGTGACGTGGCAAGTGGACAATCCACAACTTGTGGCAAGTGATGTGGCAAGTGACACGCTAAATACAAGTACACTGCTGCTCTCTCAGCTGCTGCTACTCACTCTGGTCTCACAAAATGGCTGAAATGGTTAATAATACTGTTTTTTGAGCTTAGTGAGGTTCCTTATGATGTTTCTTAACTAAACGCTTCTAGACGCAAACGCGGTAAAATGCGCCATGCAAACGCGGCAAAACGGGCATTTCTAAACGCCGGTTTCAAACTTTGTTCAGAAGAGTTTGCACCAGCGTCCCGTGTACATGGGGCCTTACTCTATCCAAAATGAGAACAAAAGTTTTGCCTTTTTTTACTTTAAATATTTGCTGATTTTCTTCTGGTGCCTGTAATCATTGTTCCTTTGCACCCCTGTCATTCAATTTTCCTGCCAGAGTGAAAAGTAAAAAAACCTATGAAAACTCAAAGTCAACCTGCTCGGTGCTAATACAGAACTCTCTTACTATCCAGCGTTCTTGCCTGGCCATTGACTGCTCAAGAACCCTACCAACACCTAGTACAGGTCCACTTTTTATTTCAGGTTCACTTTTTAATGTTTTAAAGTGAAAGGCAAATAAGCACGGGATATCACTTGAAATTGTATTAATTCATACACGTGAAAATCATGCATATGAGAGAGGCAAAAATCATGAAACAAAATGTTTTCTGCATCAGATTTTTCAGTTATTGAATTTTAGTGAATCATCCCTATTTATTTTTCAAGTTCTAATCCTAGATCCCTAGAAGTTTCAAGAATCTGTGCAATCATATTGTCTCATTGATCATTTAGAGACAGGCATCAGTGTGAATGGTTCAATGATCTCTCTAAAGCAATGTGGAATAGTCAAATATTATTATTATTATTATTATTATTAATACCTTACAATATCACATTGCCAAGAAGTTGCAAACGTTTTGAGATATACCTGTACATAATTTAAATTTCTGTGCTTGATTGCAGGTGCCCTGTTATTTGTAGGGTCCAAAAACATATTCTTGCAGAAGTGAATTACCTGTATGCTCCTAATTTTGTGTTAAACTCTAAAGCCTGGTACACACGATCGGATTTTCTGCGGACAAAGCGTAGGACTTTTGTGCGAAGGGCGTTGGCCATGAACTGGTATTGCAGACAAACAACAAAGAATTGTCGGCCAACAAACACTAAACTACGTGGTTTTTCAGCTCTTTAGCGCCACCCTTTGGGCAACTTCTGCTAATGTTGTGTTATGGTTAGCATTGCTTCTGAGCATGCGTGTTTGTACTTTGGAGTTTTGTCCAATGGATAATCCGACAACACACATTCGTTGGCGGAAAATTTTAAAGCATGCTATCCAACATTTGTTGGCAGAAAATCCGACAATTGTCCGATGGAGCGTACAAGCGGTTTGATTTTCCAACAACAGCCTGCCATAACACAATTCCCGTCAGAAAATCCGATCGTGTGTACGTGCCTTAAGAGGTTAAAGCGGTACTAAACTCTGCTTCTGAACTTGTACCTACTGGTAAGCCTATAATAAGGCTTTCTGTAGGTACAGTGAATAGCTCCTAAACTTGCAGTGTTTGGGAGATATTTACACAGGATATTCATGCCATCCCTTCAGAACCCTGTGCCATGGCCATGACTCCCACACACATGCACGGGAGTAACATCATCGACCATTCAAGTGGCTGCAGCCTGTGAACCCGGAAAGAAGACCAGGTGAAGATGGAACTCCTATCAGTGGTGACAGCATGCTGCTGGAGGGCTTCATCTGAAGGTAAGTATGCCATAATGTGCTAGTATGCAGTGCTTAACCACATGCTGACCTACTCACGCAGATATACGGTTACGGGAGCGTGACCCGCGATCGCCTATGACAGAGGCAGAATGGGGAACTGCCTTTGTAAACAAGGCGATTCCCCATTCTGACAGGGGACATGTCAGAGATCTACTGTTCCCAGTGATCGGGAACAGTGATCTCTGTCATGACTCTGGCAGCTAGGGATGAGCTCGGTGTTCGAGTCGAACATAGGTTCGACTCGAACATTGGCTGTTCGCGCGTTCGGCGAACAACGAACGATTTGGGCCGTTCGCGCCAAATTCGAGTGACACGAACGGCCCACAATACACTGCGCCATCGCAGTGTAATCCCGGCGCTGTGATTGGCCAAGCATGCACTGTGACCCTGCATGCTTGGCCAATCACAGCGCCGGCAGCGAGGAGAGCAATGATTGGCCACAGGCAGGATGCCTGTGGCCAATTATAGCTGAGGGGGTTTAGTACACGCCCCACACTATAAAAGGCCGCCAGCGCGGCGGCCTCGTGTAGTGTGTTCCGGAGCAGGGAAAGTGAAGGATAGGCAGGGACAGTGTCAAATCCATTCTTTGCTAAACCTTGTGTGTAGGGACAGAGAAGGATAGGCAGGGAGAGTGTCAGTGTCATATTCTTTGCTAAACCTTGTGTGTAGGGAGAGAGAAGGATAGGCAGGGAGAGTGTCAGTGTCATATACTTTGATAAACCTTGTGTGCAGGGAGAGAGAAGGATAGGCAGGGGACAGTGTCAGTGTCATTGTTGCTAAGCCTCCTGCACATTATACACCTGAACTTAGCCTGTATTGCTGCTTTTTACTGGTGTGTTACACCAACAGGATTTTGCGGCACTTACAGCGGGCGGAGTGTGCCTCCTGACCATATTACACCTGAACTTAGCCTGTATTGCTGCTTTTTCCTGGTGTGTTACACCAACAGGATTTTGCGGCACTTACAGCAGGCGGAGTGTGCCTCCTGACCATATTACACCTGAACTTAGCCTGTATTGCTGGTTTTCCTTGTTGTGTTACACCAACAGGATTTTGCGGCACTTACAGCGGGCGGAGTGTGCCTCCTGACCATATTACACCTGAACTTAGCCTGTATTGCTGCTTTTTCCTGGTGTGTTACACCAACAGGATTTTGCGGCACTTACAGCGGGCGGAGTGCCTCCTGACCATATTACACCTGAACTTAGCCTGTATTGCTGCTTTTTCCTGGTGTGTTACACCAACAGGATTTTGCGGCACTTACAGCGGGTGGAGTGTGCCTCCTGACTATATTACACCTGAACTTAGCCTGTATTGCTGCTTTTTCCTGGTGTGTTACACCAACAGGATTTTGCGGCACTTACAGCGGGCGGAGTGTGCCTCCTGACCATATTACACCTGAACTTAGCCTGTATTGCTGGTTTTCCCATTTCCCTGCAGGAAATTAGAATATCTGGAAGGCAAACAAGGAGAGGCAGACAGTCAGGAGCCAATAAAAGAGGGCAAGCAGGCTCTGTGTCTAGAGACAACAGTGCTGGTGGTGGACGCGGTGCATCGCCATCAGCACGTGGCCATGGGACACGCTTGTCCTTCTTTTCGGCAGCTGGACGTGTTGAGCCGCATCATGCCGAAGGCTTGGTAGAGTGGATGACCAAGCCCTCCTCATCCTCCTCATCCTCCTCATCCTCTCTCACCCAGGCTCAGGGTACTGGCAAAGCAGCTGCCAAAGCGTCCTCTTCCCTGGTATCAATGTCATCATCAGACACTCCTTCCCTAGACCAACCATGTCCTCCTGAGGAGTCCCCCGAACTGTTTGAGCACAGTGTTGGGTACATGCTCCAGGAGGATGCCCAGCGTTTCGAAGGGTCTGATGATGATACCCAGCTAGAGGAAGGCAGTAGCGTGAGAGCAGAGAGAGGGGATGCTCAAGAAGGACACCAATCTGGCAGTCATGTTCCAGCAGCTGCAGCATACTGCCAGATTGGCTCCAGTGATGAGGAGGGAGGGGATGATGAGGTCACTGACTGCACGTGGGTGCCTAATAGGAGAGAGTAGGAGGAGGAGGATGAGGAGGAGGCACATCTCCAATGAGGCAGGATGCCCTCGGGGGGCCAGCGTAAGGGCAGCACACCGACGGAATCACACCACAGAGCTCCGCCTGTGCAGGGCGCTGCCTCTGCCCGTTATTCAAAAAGTTCTTTGGTGTGGGCCTTTTTTGAGTCGAGTGCATCAGATCGCACAGCTGCTGTTTGCAACATATGTCTCAAGCGTATATCGCGTGGCCAAAACATCACCCGCTTGGGCACCACATGCTTGACCAGACATATGTTGACCTGCCATGCAGCTCGTTGGCAAGCCTACCTTAAAGACCCACACCAAAGAACAAAGCTGACCTCTTCTTGCACCGCATCAGCTGGGATCTCCAACCCCACTATACCTTCAGTCCTCTCTGAAACCTGCTCTGAGAGGAATGAAGGTGTAGAATTAGGTGTGTCACAGCCAAGTACTTGCGGGCACTCTGCTAGCAGTACACCGACGTCCGATTCTAGCAGGCAAATTTCCCTGCCCCAGCTGCTGGACCGTCGAAAGAAGTTCACTCCCAGCCATCCACATGCCCAGTGGTTGAATGCTAGCTTGGCTAAATTGCTAGCGCTTCAACTGCTGCCTTTTCAGTTGGTAGACTCGGCCCCCTTCCGTGAGTTTGTGCAATGTGCGGTTCCTCAGTGGCAGGTTCCCAAACGCCACTTTTTCTCACGGAAGGCGATTCTGGCTCTCTACCGGCATGTGGAAGGCAATGTCTTGGCCTCGCTGGACAGGGCGGTCAGCGGTAAGGTGCATATTACCGCTGACTCATGGTCCAGCAGGCATGGACAGGGACGTTACCTTTCTTTCACGGCCCATTGGGTCACTCTTTTGGCAGCTGGGAAGGATGCAGGACAAGGTGCAGTAGTGTTGGAGGTTGTTCCACCGCCACGCCTCCAAAATGCTACTACTGGTTGTGACACACCTCTGTCCTCCACCCCCTCCTCTTCTTCTTCCTCCGTGGCCTCTTCCTGTGCTTTGTCCTCGGAACCAGCGGTGCTCCGTAGGCGTTCAAGGGGCTACGCAAGTACGCAGGCAAAAAGATGCCATGCCGTGCTTGTGCTGGTGTGTTTGGGGGGCAGGAGCCACACTGGGGCAGAAGTTCTGTCTGCTCTGCAGGGGCAGGCCAAGAGGTGGTTGACGCCACGCCAGCTTAAGCCAGGAATGGTAGTTTGCGACAATGGCACCAACCTCCTCTCCGCTCTCCGACAGGGACAACTGACCCATGTGCCCTGTGTGGCTCACGTCCTTAACCTGGTGGTGCAGCGGTTCTTGGGCAGGTACCCGGGCTTACAGGATGTCCTGAGGCAGGCCAGAAAAGTCTGTGTGCATTTCCGCAGATCTTATAATGCCAGTGCTCGCCTGGCTGAGCTGCAAAAGGAGTTGAACCTGCCCAAGAACCGCCTTATATGTGACATGCCCACCAGGTGGAACTCAACGTTGGCCATGCTGCAGCGGCTGCACACGCAGCAGAGGGCCATCAATGAGTACCTTTGCGACTACGGCACCAGGACAGGGTCAGGGGAGCTCAGGTTTTTTTCACCACGCCAGTGGGGCATGATCAGGGATGCATGCACTGTCCTGGCACCATTTGAGGAGGCCACGAGGATGGTGAGCAGTGACAGTGCATGCATCAGTGACACTGTACCTCTTGTCCACCTGTTGGAACATACGCTGCGTGGAATAATGGACAGGGCACTTGTGGCAGAACAGAGGCAGGAAGAGGAGGACTTCCTTGCCTCTCAAGGCCCCCTTTACCCAGACAGTGTTCCTTCTGTCCCACCCATCGCACAGGAAGAAGAGGAGGAGGAGGAGGAGGAGGATTGTGTCAGCATGGAGGTGGAGCCTGGCACTCAGCATCATCAGCAGCAGTCTTTTAGGGATGATTTACAGTCCCAAGAAACCAGTGGACTTGTACGTGGCTGGGAGGAGGTGGCTGCGGATCATGTCGTCCTTAGTGACCCAGAGGACTCTTGACCGAATGCCTCAGCTAACCTACGCTGCATGGCCTCCCTGATCCTGCAAAGTCTGCGGAAGGATCCTCGTATTCTTCGGATCAAGGAGAGGGACCATTACCGGCTGGCCACTCTCCTTGATCCACGGTACAAGGGTAAGGTTGCGGACCTTATCTTACCGTCGCAGAGGGAGCAGAGGATGAGACAACTCCGGGAGGCCTTGCAGAAAGGTCTGTGCAACGCGTTCCCAGAGACTGGGAGGTTACAAACTTCTGGTCCTGGACAACGAGTTGCTGAGGCTTCGGTCAGTCAAAGAAGGAGCGGTGGGAAAGGTGGCCGTCTGACCGATGCGTTCAGACAATTCTTTAGTCCGCAGCCCCAAGGTATGATCGGTTCCAGCAACCATCGCCAGCGTCTGATATACATGGTGCAGGAATACCTAGGGGCAAGGTCAGACTTGGACACCTTCCCCACCAAAAATCCTCTGGCTTACTGGGTCTTGAGGATGGATCACTGGCCAGAGCTTGCACAGTATGCAATTGAGCTACTGGCCTGTCCTGCATCCAGCGTTCTTTCAGAACGCACATTCAGTGCTGCTGGAGGATTTGTCACGGATCACAGGGTGCGCCTGTCCACCGACTCTGTTGATCGACTGACCTTCATAAAGATGAACCAGTCTTGGATCACCACCAGCTACCAAACACCTGAAGCTGATATAACAGACTAATTTATTTTCAAATGTCACATCCCTTCAAGACTGATGCTGATGCTGAGAGACTGTCCTGTTATGTTGACTGACTATCCTCCTCCTCAATGATCCGATTGATGATGATAGCTTGGAAGAACATTTTTGTTTCTGGGTGCCGCCACCAGTGGCTAAGGCCCAATTTTTCAGCCCCTGTTTAACAGGGGCGTGTTATTACAATTTTTTATGCAATGCTTTGCAGCAGGGCTCATTCCTGCACTCCAACTAGAGTATCTGGGAGTGGTTGCAGTGTCGTGGCACCAGCACCAGTGGCTAAGGCCCAATTTTTCAGCCCCTGTTTAACAGGGGCGTGTAATTACAATTTTTGATGCAATACTTTGCAACAGGGCTCATTGCTGTGCTCCAAGTACAGTATCTGTGAGGGGTTGCAGTGTTGTGGCACCAGTGCCTAAGGCCCAATTTTTCTGCCCCTGTTTAACAGGGGCATGTAATTACAATTCTTGATCTAATATTTCACAGCAGGGCCCATTCCTGCGCCCACCAAGACTAACTGTGAGGCCTTACAGTGTTGTGTCAACACCACCACCACCACCACCACCAAAGGCCCAATTTTTCAGCCCCTGTTCAACAGGGGCATGCAATTACAATTCTTGATCTAATAATTCACAGCAGGGCCCATTCATGCGCCCACCAAGAGTAACTGTGAGGGCTCACAGTGTTGTGGCAGCACCAACATGTAAGGGGCAAATTTCAGCTGAGTATATACGGCAGGCCCCTACTTTCAAACATCCAACTTACAAACGACTCCTCCTTGCAAACGGAAGGATACAACAGGAAGTGAGAGGAAATCTACCCCTAGGAAGGCAAATTCTCTCCTGTAAGAGTTAATATGGGAAAAAAAGTGTCTCCTCTCCACTGATGCTTTATCACCAATTCTTGTTTCAATAAAAAACCCAAATTTTCAAAAAACATTTGTCATTAGGACCGAAAGTGAGGTGAACTGTTCTGAACAGGTGCACACTGCACAGACAGCAAAACAAATGTTACAGGGGTGATAACCCTTCCCTATGTTTTCCAAAAAGCTTAAAAATAGATTTTTTGGCTGGAGCTACACTTAAACAATGTACCTGTTCAAAATTACAAACAGATTCTACATAAGAACAAACCTACAGTCCCTGTCTTGTATGCACCGCCTGTATACGGCTGTTCAGAGTATACAGGGCCTTTTTTATTTTGTGTGCGGGGTTCCCCTTAATATCCATACAAGACCCAAAGGGGCTGGTAATGGGCTGGGGTAGGGGGGGGGGGTGATGGGGTAGCTATGCCATTTTTCTTAAAGATTTTCATCCATATTACCGGGACCAGACATTACATTAAAGCCGCAAGCAGTTTTAAATGGCTTTTTTTCCTTTAGAAATGTAATTTTGTGCAGGGACAGTTCTAAACACGGGAAACACGTGGCACTTCACAGGCATACTTTAGACACCCCCCAGGTACGATATTTAAAGGAATATTTGACTTTTTTTTTTTCACTTTATGCATCATTAAAATGACTGCTCCAGAAAAACGGCCGTTTTTAAAACTGCTTTTTGCATTGATACATGTCCCCTGGTGCAGAACCCGGGTTCCCAAACCCTTTTTAGGTCAATAACATGCATAATAGTCGTTATAATTAGCACTTTAGATTTCGAACGTTCGCATCCATTGTATTTAATAGGGTTCTAAAGTTCGTGCAAACTTTCGGTCCGTTCGCGGGTTCTGGTGCGAACCGAACCCGGGGGTGTTCGGCTCATCACTACTGGCAGCCCATCCCTGCTACAGTTAGAACACACTGTGGAAACACAGTTAAACCGTTGATCGCCCCCTAATTACACTAGCAGCCCTTCCCTGCTAGTGTAATTTTTACATTGATCAGTGCATTTGTATAGCACTGATCAATGTAATAATGTCACTGGTCCCCAAAAAGTGTCATTTGGGGTCAGATTTGTCTGCCGCAATGTCTAAAAATCACAGATTGCCGCCATTAGTAGTAAAAATAATAATTAAAAAAAAGTCCCTAAATCTAACATAGTTTGTAGATGCGATAACTTTTGCGCAAACCAATCATGCACACATACGCCTATTGCGATTTTGTTTACCAAAAAATTTAGAAGAATATATATCGGCCTAAACTGATGAATACATTTGTTTTTTTTATATATTTTTTGGGGATATGTATTACAGCAAAAAGTAAAAAAATTTTTTAATTTTTCAAAATTGTCGTTCTTTGTTTGTTTATAGCGCAAAAAATAAAAACCACAGAGATGATAAAATACCACGAAAAGAAATCTCTATTTGTGGGAAAAAAGGACGTCAATTTTGTTTGGGTACAGCTTCGCACAACCGTGCAATTGTCAGTTGAAGCGACGCAGTGGCGTATCGTAAAAAATGGCCTGGTCATTAAGGGGGCATATCCTTCCAGAGCTGAAGTGGTTAAAGAAAGTTTACTACCACTTTAAGGTGTAGGCTTTAGATAATTCATTAATAATTTATTTCAAAAGCCTGCCAAAAATCTCACAGTGGCTCAGATCACTGGGTACTTTTGTCGTGCATACTGTCATGATCGTAAACATTTTAAATTTGACACATCACATTACAATATGACTTGTAACACCTCCCTAACTTATCCAGCATGGCAGATTTTAAAATCTCCTGGTGACGCAAAAAAAGAGATAACAGCTGTTGCCAACTTGCATTTTGTTACAAATACACACTTGGGTCTCACTATGCAATGACATGTTGGCAGGTAAGGGGGCTCTTGTAGGAATAAAGAAAATGGCTGCATATACAAGATGGCAATGATTTAGCACACGCTTAATTGTTATCCTGTGGTCATCGACAACTCTCAAAAACAACTGCATGTTAGCAAATTGGAGCTCATGAATGTTTATCTGCCCCAATCAAAAAGAAAAAAAAATAGTTTAAAAATGTTTAATGTTTTAAATAAGAAAGACTTATAATTTGCATGTGCTTTCATAATAAGACGCACAATTTTATAAAACAAAAATATTTTGTGAAATAAGAAAATGCATAAAGTGCTAAAGAAGCCTCCTCATACCTTTAAACATCATGCATGCTCTCAAAAACTTAGGGTGTTCCAATGTGAGACAAAGTACTGAAAAAGTACTGATAAAACAACTTGCTGTCCGGAAACAACCAAGCCCTATCTTCCAAGGACCATTTGAAATTCTGAAGGTTGCCAGAACAGCTGTTCTTACAGATCAAGGGCCACAATGGATCCATGCATCCAGACTAAAGACATTTCCGAAGGGAAACTGGAAGAAGGTGAAGGAGAAGACAAAGACCTCTGTTCTGGAGAGTATTCCAGAAAAGGATCCGGAAAATACTCCCTAGTGGACCATGAAAAACAAGAAACTCAGAGTTCCATACCCATAGACACTAATGGTCCAAAAGGAGGGATCACTTCGGGGAAACTTTTTATTTTTTCCTTAATGATCACATTGTTTATTTTAATGCTCATAATCATAGGACACTGTTGGTCAGATAATTCTAACAGACCAAAAAGAAGTATGGAAGACAATTTTAGTGGTAAAATGCTGCTGCTTAAATTTAAATATGCTTATGCTCAAAAATCAGGATATGAAAATTTTTGGATATGTAGTAAACTCCATCCTAGCACTGCTAGGATCCCCCTAATGGCAGTACCTCTAAACTTCACCCCTCTCCTAAACGGCACACCACCTGTCGTCCTTACAAATGTCACAAGAACGCTTTCAGATAATACCCTTACTTTCCAAATTATTGGTAGAAGTCATTCCCCAGACTGGTGTTTTAGGTTGGGAAACTCCACAAAGGGAGCTGAAGTGTGCCAACAAGCTACAATTAACTTTTCAATGACTTCAACTGAAAGCCCTTTCTTTCACACTTCAGAACCTGCCCTAAACTCCACTCTAATAAACTTTCTTAAAGCGGAGGTTCAGGCAAAATAACATCCATATACAAGCACACTTCTTAAAGAACGAACATGTACAGTAGCCACTTTTTTTTTTTTTTATGTAGTACATACCGTACTAATGTCATTTCAATTTCGTCTTCCGGGTACTCACTCCCGCGGGAGTGGGCGTTTCTATTCACCCGCAATGTAATCTGGGAGTTCGCCCAGATGTGACATGTCCTGCAGAAAAAGTTCCCTGGCGGATAAGGTTCCCCCCCCTGTACTGCGCATGTGCGGCACGAACCTCAATGGAGTTTCCGAAAGTAGCCGAACATGAAGAGCTGCGAGTCGGCTCTACACAGCGCCTGCGCAGTCAGCTCTACATGACTCCTAGTCATTGCGCAGGCGCCATGTAGAGCTAACTCGCAGCTCTACATGTTCGGCTACTTTCGGAAACTCCGTTGAGGTTCGTGCCGCGAATGCGCAGTACAGGGGGGGGAACCTTATCCGCCGGGGAACTTTTTCTGCATTACACCGTCCACCACCAGGAAGTCAGTGCTTGTGGTCTTCAAAATGCCCACAAGCAAAATGGAAAATTCAGACGGCTGATTTTAAAAGTGCATCTTTTGCCAGAAAAAAGACAGGGGAGGTTTAAAGTCACCAAACACGTGAGTACAAATTGGTGATCTAAAAATACTTTGCATGCAAGCGGAAAAAAAAATAAAAAATGCCGCGGAACCTCCGCTTTAACTCCAGTTCCACTTTCACAGTAGGAGAATTATTGTCAAGTTTAACCTTTTCTGTTTTTTCTGATGAAATGATGACAATATTCAACAAACGACCTTTAGCTCTAGGAAACAGTATTTATATTTGTTGTGGAAAAAGTTGTCACCCTTGGATCCCCACTGAACCCCACGGATGGTGTTATCTTGCATCCCTAGTCCCCATTATGGACATAGTAGGAGATAGCAAGGGAACACACCTCCTTGAAGCTAGCATGCATCCTAGGTACCCCCTCAAAAACCGAAATAAAAGGGAGTTATTTTTCGAAAAAGATATGGCTTGGGCCTGGTTCCCTTCCTGGACAGGTTGGGGGATAGATTTAAACATTGAAACTAGAGCAATCAGAAAACAATTAGAACTTGCTTCTAAGGAAACAATCTTGATGATCTCCATGGTACATACTAAACAAAAATGGTATAATAAATAATCTAATGATCTATGGGCTTCAATTCTTGAAGCCATGATCAAAAGAAGTGGTTGTAAGGTATGAGAAAATCATGAACCAATATATTCAGGATAAAAAATTCTTCTTAGGTGTATATGTTGTAAGGTATATTGAGACAGAATATTGAGACAGAATATGTTTCTCTGAAAAATATGTGTAAGCAGAATGTGACTTTGTGGTCAAGCCTGTTCTGACAAAATGTTCTTATCTTTCTTCTTCTTTAACTGTCAGTCATATGTTTAGAGTGACCACAATGCCCCCTTACGTTCTTATCTTCCTGTTTCAATTGTCAGTCATATGTTTAGAGTAACCGCAATAACGCCTAATGTCCTTATTTTCCTGTTTCAAATATCAGACACATGTTTAGTATGACCGCAATGACGCATGATATTCTTATTTTTAAATGACTACTTCTGCAAAAGCCTAAAACCTGTTAGAGTCTATTTTAGTTTAAATCATGATGTTTTTGCTTATTGCTGATTGGTTCATACGAGGGAGGCAACTTTCTTTGTTATGTATAAAAGAGATATATTCTTGTATATCCATTCACTGTGTATGGTGTCTTGAATATCTGACCGGTCACAGAGTTACTTCCACAGATCCTGAGTCCAGCTCGAGCCAAGAGGGTCCAACAGAACCAGAACCAGAACCTTTCATGTTTCATCCCATCCAACACCTTCTTTTGGTCAAAGAGGATGTCCATCATAGTGATGGATGCAGAAGGATGAGGGAATGCACTTGACTTCGACACCCAGAAAATGCCAAAGCTTGTAAAATTAAGCAAACCTGGGTTTCAGGAACTGATGACATCTAATTTAAGAAAGATAAGTACTGGGAGAGAAAATCTCTGTATTAAAGGAGATCTAAAGTCTCAGCATACAGTTTCATTTTATAACATCAGCATTGTAATTGCAAAAAAAATAAAAAATTGTCGTTTTTGACAACCCAATATGCTATAAATTTACTAAAAATAAACTAATTTCATGTTGTAAATTCTGCCTATTTTCTTTCCATCTTTTTCAACATCTTGATTTGCTGCTCCTACTCTGCTCATTTCTATGGTTTCCTTTCAATTTCTAAGGACTACTTATCCCATGGTAGCTTGCTGCCTGCATGCAGTCTACAGACTGTGCCTCCTGAACATAGGTGTGCGCAGCCTATTGCATTAGGATGTGCAGCCAAAAAGCTCAAACACACGTGCCTTTCTCTGCAGCCTCAGCTGCATTGCACAGTTAAAGATTGGGAAGTGCTGTGTGCTGAGCGGCTTCCTGTTCATTCACAAAATGAAGCATAGTAAGCCCAGTTTACTATGCTTCCATTGTGAATGAACATAGCGAGTGAGTGTGCTCACTGTGTTCATTTAGAAAAGGAAGGGGAAGGTAAATTACATTATTACTAGCCCGTTCTCCTGCTCTGCATTTTGAAACACCCCCCACAGCAGCAGGAAGAGAGGAGAAGAGGGAAGCCAGCAGCACTGCTGGGGGGAAAAAGGTGCAACACGGGGGGAAGCCAAGGCAGTAGGGAGAATCCGCACGTAGTAATTAGGGTGTGTCCAGGCACACCTGGCACACCCCTGTGCACGCCTATGCTCCTGAAACTCTCCATCTTACTGCCTCTGTAATTTAGACAGCAGGCTCTGTGAAATGTGCAACACAGCAGTGCATATTTACAAATAGGGAATTTCCAAATATGTCTGGGTTTGGTTTGTGAAATGTTGATGCTGATAAAACAGTAAATGGATTGTGAATGTTAATGCAAACCCCTCTAAAGTCAAAGGGAGCAAGGCTTATGTGCAAGGGATTGTCAAGCAAAAGGCAATACAGTGGAACCTTGGTTAACGAGTAACCCGGTTAACGAGCGTTTTGAATAACAAGCAACTTTTTTTTTTTAAATTCTGACTCGGTTTGTGAATGTTGTCTCGCAAAACGAGCAGAATTCAAGTTAATCACTTATCACTTGCTATTTGTTTGCAATACCTGTTTGCGTTTGCATTACTATTACACTCACTTAATCCTTCTCCCCCCCCTTCTTTTACACAGTATGTGGCAGACGTCAATCATGCACACATTTTGCAATACATCCTCGTGCAGTGGCCGTCGGATCAACTCCATGGCTGTATCTTCCCCATGGTTTCTTTTTCTGGGAGGTTTCCCGCCTCAACCCCGGGTGAGACCGCTCATACCGGGCCATCGACTATCCCCACTTTTGGAGCTGACCATAATTTTTGGGCTGCTTTGTGAGTAGTACAGAAACTGGTTTTTCTTTATTATTTTTAAAGTAGATTGCACTTTTATGGAGAGTTTTTCCTATTTATTAACTATATCAATTATTTAATTATTTTTGCAGTTCAACCTATGCATCCAACTCCTGATGATTGGCAAGAGGCCATGAAACGCGTTGAGTGTTCACCTAGGGATGCAAAGCTTAGCTTGTTCCAACAACTGTAACAAATCATTTCTACCTTCTGTACATATTACTATGATCATGTATTTATTATTTGATTGTTTATGATTCTTATTGTCTGTCACAAATCATGTCTAATGATGAATTTTTTCATTATTAAATACAAAATTATGCAGAATGTTTATGAATATATGATTTATATCATAAATGTTTTACCTTGCTGGTCAATCATGTTTATTATTTGTTATCATGAATTACCTCTAGGGGACTGGGACACTCAATTTATCTAGAATCAACTTTCTTTACTTATTATTATATACATCAACATGCCTCATTTAGAGTCCCAATCCCATTCCCCCAATTTTGTATAAAATGAAGACATACTGCATTTTATTGTAGCACAACTGACCCAATCACAAGGCAATGTCATGCAGCGCAGCGTTGCAGTGAATGAAGTGTATATTTTGAGCTTTTACAAAACAAAAAAGGGGAGCATTATGATGCGCTGAATTTTGCATCACACTGCCCCCTAGCAGTGGCTGGAGCGGTGAATCGCTCTCACTGCTCTGTGATTTCATGCAGTGCAAGTGTGAATTCACCCTAACTTCATGCAAGGGGGTATAACCTCAGCCACACCTGTGCATGTGCACAGCCCACTTGAGCCAAAAAATTGGGCAGATACACTTATACCAGAACACAGAGCCATCTTTAAGGCAGGACAAAAGGGTCAGCTGCCCTGGGCCCTGTCATTGTTGTGGAGCCCAAAGCAGCTGCCTCATACTTGCCAACTATCCCAGTTTAAATCCCCTCGTCCCTTGAGGTTTTAGTCCCGTGCTGTGTCCTGATATCTCAGTGTGAAGTTCTGTTACTAATGCTGCCCAGCCTATATCATGCCCCCCTGAGGTCATATCCACCATCCACCTTATACTGAATGCTGCCCACTGGGGAGATAAAGGGGCATGCTCGAAAGTCCTGCCTAAAACTGTGGTCATGGTGTGCAGACAGTGAGGGGACAATGTGCTGTAACCTCTAACAACCAATTAGTAAGCAGTAATGATGTGCAGTAACCTCTAGCAACCAATCAGTGAGCAGTATTGATGTACAATAATCTCTAGCAACCAATCAACAAGCAGAAATCATGTGCTGTAACTCCTAGCAACTAACCAGTGAGCCATAATGTGTGCTGTAACCTCTAGCGACCAGTCAGTAAGCGGTAATGGTTTACTGTAACCTCTGGCAACCAATCGCAATTGCTGCCTGATCTGATTCAGTAAACGGATTTTGAGTCCAGCTGATATTTATTGTATGTCTCAGAGCAGGTGGAGAGTGAAACTGCATGGAGGGGTGGGGCAAGAAATTTTTTGCTGAGGGTCCAATCAATATTAAAGATGGCCCTGACAGAACACAGGAAAGAGACCTAAAGTGCCATGAGCCAGATATGACTGCAAAAAACAAAGATAGAAGCATACTAAAGAATACTCTTCTTTGCTGTTCTCCCATGCCAATCTGTCTGTCAGAGCTGTGACTTCTAACTCTATGCAAGCACCATTTAGATGACGTTGGAGTTTACACAACCATATTCCCCACATGATGGGCCCGGTGATTGGTCTCCCATCACTGCATACTGGGAGGAGGTCACGTGTTTTTCCATATTTAAGCATCAGCAGAGGAACAGAGATGCCAGGGAGCATGGTCAAAGTGGGTATCAGTGGGGGTGGTGGTGAGGTAGCTGCTCCTTAAAGAGAACCTTTCACTTTGCCCATAATGGTGCAATTCCCATATGCTGAAACCGGCTTAATCAGTCATTTTTTGTGCTACACAAATAATTTACACATGACCTAGTGCAGCTAGGTATGTAAACATTTTTGGTTGAGTACTACAAACAGGCAAACAGCTCCTGCTTTTGATGTCACTGCAGTTTCCTGATCTGCTTACATCAGCAGCCCTTACAACATATTAATCATGTGAGTGTGCATGGGTGATCTTTTGTTTGCACAGTTTGAGAAGAACTATACTGTATATAACAAAACTACTCCCCATGGAATGTGTAGTTGGCCAGACTTCTTCTGTCAATGAGTCAAACAGAGTACACATTGCATGGTTCTGCCAATTTAATAGCTAGCATAAGATATGTGGCAGGGCTCAGCCACTGTACAGATGCAGCTAAAGAAGGTGTGTCATGGAATGGCTTTGAGGCAGCAAAGGTACAAGTTGATCGACTAGCTGACATAGGAAAACAGTTACAGTGATTCCATCACTATTCAACATGTGGAATAAACCACATCTTTCATCTTGCATGGGATGAAAATCGTTACAGACTACAAAAATAGTTATATGGATTATGAGAAGAAATTGTTTAAGAAAACCTGGGAATTTCAGAGACCTGGTTCAACAGCTCTCTTGATTGGCTGGCAGCCATTCAGGAGTATACCCTTTATCGCAGGGATAGAGAGGGTAAAAAAGGGGGAGGGGTATGTCAATATATCAAGAATAATGTACAAGTGAATGTGAGAGACGACATCACTAAGGGAGCTGAGGAGGTGGAATCCTTATGGGTAGAGCTCCAAAGGGATGAAGCTTAGGGGAAAATAATACTGCGAGTGTGCTATAGGCCCCCTAACCTGAGGGAGAAGGGGGAGACAGATCTCCTATCACAATTTGGATTAGCAGCAAGGATGGGAAGTGTTATCATAATGGGGGATTTTAATTATACAGACATAGACTGGGCGGAGGGACCCATGCATTCGTCTAAGGCTCGCCAGTTCCTAAATGTCTTGCAGGACAATTTCATGAGTCAGATGGTACAGTAGGTGCCGCCGATATTGTGTCAATCTCGCCGCTTCTAGCGGCGAGATTGACACCCTATGAGCTCCGTCGCGAGAGCCAGCACCGAGCTGTCTCGTCATCGGGAAAGGAAAAAATGTTCCTTTCACGATGAGCGACACGCATTGCCGATAGGCGGGGATCCGACGCGGATTCCCGCCAATACCAGGCACTGCGTTTGGTATGAATCCTGAGCGGGAACTCCACGCCAATTTTTAAAGAAAAAAACGGCGTGGGTTCCCCCTCCAGGAGCATACCAGGCCATTGGGTCTGGTCTGGATTTGAAGGGGAACCCTACGCCGAAAAAACGGTGTGGGGGTCCCCCTCAAGATCCAAACCAGACCCTTATCCGAGCACGCAACCTGGCAGGCCGCAGGGGAAATGGGGGGGGACGAGAGCGGGTAATAAAAACACAACACAGTTTTTAAAAGTATTTTATTGCACCGCTCCGGAAGTCTTCTTCCGACTTCGGGGGTCTCCGGTGTCGTCGCCGCGCTCTCCGGTTCTTTCTTCCGCCGGGCCTCCGCTAACTTCTTTTTAGCTCTTTTGCTAGCGGAGGCCCGGTCTTCTCCGTCGCCTTCTTCTTCTCCCGCTCTCCGGTTCTTCCGCCGGGCCTCTGCTAACTTCTTTTTAGCTCTTTTGCTAGCGGAGACCCGGTCTTCTCCGTCGTCTCGTCCGGCTCTCCATTGTCCTTCTGCCGGCCCCTCCACTAACTTCTTGGTAGCTCTTTTGCTAGTGGAGGAGCCGGTCTTCCCATCGTCGCAGTCAGCGTCTTCTTCCCTCTTCTCCTCCTCGATGTTGACTCAACGCTTCCTCTCGCAGTAATGATAAATCTTCGGTCCGCAGAGATTAATATAGGCTTCTCATGACGTCACAGTCACATGGTCCCATGACGTCACAGTCACATGCTCCGGGGCCATGTGACTCCAGGGTTGAGGGCATGCGGCCTGGTATGGTTCAGGAGGGAGGGGGGGCCGCTCTCGTACCCCCTCTTCCCCTGCAGCCTGCCAGGTTGCGTGCTCGGATAAGGGTCTGGTTTGGATCTTGAGGGGGACCCCCACGCCGTTTTTTTCGGCGTAGGGTTCCCCTTTAAATCCAGACCAGACCCAAGGGCCTGGTATGCTCCTGGAGGGGGAACCCACGCCGTTTTTTTCTTTAAAAATTGCCGTGGAGTTCCCGCTCAGGATTCATACCAAACGCAGTGCCTGGTATTGGCGGGAATCCGCGTCGGATCCCCGCTCAATACAGTGTCGCGTCTCCTCGCTATTGCAGCGAGCGCGACACGTGTCGCCACCCTGCTGCCGAGATCTAGGCACTCCTGTCGCCGAGAATCTCGGCGATGGGAGCGCGATAGATATACAATATCGGCGGCACCTACTGTAGATGCACCAACTAGAAATAAAGCGTTATTGGATCTTCTGATTACCAACAATACTGACCTGATCACGGATATGGAAATAAGGGGCAATTTAGGAAACCACGATCACAGGTCACTTGGCTTCAGTATAAATCACATAAATAGGAAACATAAGGGGAATACAAAGACACTGAATTTCAAAAGTGCCAACTTCCCTAAACGACGGACTTTGCTAGAAGGCATAAATTGGGATAAAATCTTAGGAACAAAGAACACGGAGCAGAGATGAGTTTGCTTTAGGGGCATATTTAATAAGGACATTAGCCAAAGTATCCCATTGGGTAATAAATTTAAAAAAGCAAACAAAAGTCCTGGATGGCTTAACTCCAATGTAAAAATGCATATAAAAGCAAAGGAGAAGGCCTTCAAAAAATACAAGGTTGAGGGATTATCATCAGCATTCAGACTTTATAAAGAATGCAATGAGAAATGTGCAATTAGGGCGCAATTAGGGCGCAATTAGGGCGGCTAAGATAGAACATGGAAGACACATAGCGGAGGTGAGCAAAAAAAAAAACCCAAGAAATTCTTTAAGTATGTAAACAGTAAAAAAGGGAGGACAGACCCATAAAGAATGAAGAAGGACATCTGGTCACAAATGATGGGGAGATGGCAAAGGTATTGCATTTATTCTTCTCCTCAGTCTTCACAAGGAAGTCGGGGGACTTCAGTAACCAAAACTGCAGTGTTTATCCTCATGACACATAACAGGAAGCACCTCCATGGTTAACAGAAGACAGAAATAAAATTAGACTTGGGAAACTTAACATTAATAAATCAGCAGGACCAGATGGTTTGCACCCGAGGGTACTTAGGGAACTCAGTCAAGTAATTGCCAGACACTTGTTCCTAATTTTTACTGACAGTCTACTGATTGGAATGGTATCATCTTATTGGAGAAAAGCCAATGTAGCACCAATATTTAAAAAGGGCCCAAAATGCATCCCTGGGAATTACAGAACAGTTAGCTTAACAGTATGCAAGCTCTTGGAGGGTATGATACAGGACTATATAGAAGATTTTAGTAATGAGAACGTTATCATTAGCAGTAATCAGCATGAATAATCTTTCTTGCCAGATCAATCTATTAACCTTCTATGAGGAGGTGAGTTGCCATCTAGATAAAGGGAGGCCCGTAGACGTGGTGTATCTGGATTTTGCAAAAGCATTTGACACAGTTCCCCATAAACATTTACTGGACCATAGGGTGAGTACATGAATTGAAAACTGGCTACACGGGTGAGTTCAGAGGGTGGTGATAAATGGGGAGTACTCGGAATGGTCAGGGGTGGATAGTGGGGTCCCCCAGGGTTCTGTGCTGGGACCAATCCTATTTAATTTGTTCATAAACGATATGGAGGATGGGGTAAACAGTTCAATCTCTATATTTGCGGACAATACTAAGCTAAGCAGGGCAATAACTTCTCCGCAGGATGTGGAAACCTTGCAAAAAGATCTTAACAAGTTAATGGGGTGGGCAACTACATGGCAAATGAGGTTCAATGTAGAAAAATGTAAAGTAATGCATTTGGGTGGCAAAAATAGGAATGCAATCTATTCACTGGGGGGAGAACCTCTGGGGGAATCTAGGATGGAAGAGGACCTGGGGTCCTAGTAAATTATAGGCTCAGCAATGGCATGCAATGCCAAGCTGCTGCTAACAAAGCAAACAGAATATTGGCATGCATTAAAAAGGGGAATAACTCCAGAGATAAAACGATAATCCTCCCGCTCTACAAGACTCTGGTCTGGCCACACCTAGAGTATGCTGTCCAGTTCTGGGCACCAGTCCTCAGGAAGGATGTACTGGAAATGGAGCGAGGTCAAAGAAGGGAAACAAAGCTAATAAAGGGTCTGGAGGATATTAGTTATGAGGAAAGGTTGCAAGCACTGAACTTATTCTCTCTGGAGAAGAGACGCTTGAGAGGGGATATGATTTAAATTGACAAATACCGTACTGGTGACCCCACAATAGGGTTAAAACTTTTTCACGGAAGTGAGTTTAACAAGACACTTGGCCACTCATTAAAATTAGAAGAAAAGAGGTTTAACCTTAAACTACGTAGAGGGTTCTTTACTGTAAGAGCGGCAAGGATGTGAAATTCCCTTCCACAGGCAGTGGTTTCAGCGGGGAGCATCGTTTGTTTAAAAAAACTATTAGATAAGCACCTGAATGACCACAACATACAGGGATATACAAGGTAATATTAACATATAATCACACACATAGGTTGGACTTGATGGACTTGTGTCTTTTTTCAACCTCACCTATTATGTAACCATGTAACTATGTAAAAAAATTAATGAACATGTGAAGAAAGAACAGAAAAAATACAGAAATTTAAAACCCCAGGAGATTTTATAAATATGAAAGAAAGCCTTATAAAACATTGAGAAAAACATTTGAATAAAATCAAGCAAAAGGAAACATAAAAAAAGGATTCAAATGATTTTCAAGAGAATAAATTGTACACATAACCGGATAGTTACTGTACATACTGTAGTTAGGGTGAAAAAGACACAAATCCATCTACTTCAACCAATAGAAAAAAAATAAAACAAAACACAAACTAATAGAAAACCTTCATATAAATAATCCTATACCTGCAGTTGACCAAAAGGAAGGCACAAAAAAAACCAATAAAGCATGATCCAATTGCTCCAGTGGGGGGGGGGGGGGGTCTTCCCTGATCTCCCAGGAGGCTATCGGAGGCAAGGGAGTCTATTACACATTTTCACAGATAATGTTTAACGATTTGATAAACTAGAGATATCAAATAAAACAGATAATTTGAGTATTAATGATGAACAAGGTGACAGATTAGATCATTTATTTTGGAGTATGAAAGGGAGAAAGGAAAACAGAGCAAGGGTAAAGGGAGGTAAAAACTCACACCAACAGAGAGGAAATACCGGACATTAATTTATAGGAAACTCAGGAAATTAATATTATACTATCTCTGAAGATTTTTAGAGGCTCAAGGAGAAGGGGTGGGAGAATCCTACCAAAGAGATTTGAGAAAAATAAATCAATGGGTTTAGGCTACTTTCACACTGAGGCACTGGATGCGCTGGCGGTATAGCGGCGCAATTTGCGGGTGCTAGCGGGGGGGATTTTAACCCCCGCTAGTGGCCGAAAATGGGTTAAAAACGCCCGCAATAACGCCTCTTTGCAGCGTTTTGCGGGCGTTTTGGAGGTGCAACCCCTTTGATTTCAATGGGCAGGGGCGCTATAGGAGCGGTATTTGTACCGCTCCTATCGCGCCTCAAAGTTGTGGCTTGCAGGAGTTTTTTGACCCTCCTGCAAGCGCAGCGCTCCAGTGTGAAAGCCCTCGGACTTTCACACTGGATACAATTGAGCGGCTTTTTTGGGGCGCATTGCAGGCGCTATTTTTAGCGCAATAGCGCCTGCAAAGCGCCTCAGTGTGAAAGGGGCCTTACAGAGGTAAATAGTTACACAGATGTACATTTATTAAGCTGCTGTAAATCCCTGCTGTTAAGAACGCAGGCATTCTCAGAATAACAAGTTCTCCTCTGAGTGCAAGTTTATGAAGAATTGTAGTTCACTTCCTAAGGAGAAGGGAAGAAATCTACAAATGCAATCTATAATGCTGAGAACAGAGGAGAACTGTGAATGCAGGTTGTAATCTCCAGAGAAATTGCGAGACTACAGTTTAATGAATGTAAAAGTGAAAGTAAATCATTAAGCACTTAATAATATAAACATAAAAAAATTGCGCCAATAGATTTCAATACTAATATCCAGGGGCTAGTCTGTGTAAACTACCCTGCAAAACACCAAACACAGTCTCAATAATTAGGGTAGAAATAGAGTCCAAGAGTTGGTTATTGAGGGAACAACTTCTGGGCCAAATTCAGTAAAAATCCAGTAGACAGATTAAGGAAATCCAATGGAGGGTTTAACACAGGTAATGAATGGCTGCAACACCCGGTGATCACAACGAACAAGCGTGCCCTCCACCACATAGATTAACTGCTTACCAGAGGTAAGCCCACGATGAGCGGTCGACTGTAACCCAGCCGCGGCCTTGGGGGGATGGACCCAATGGATCTGATGACAGCCCGCAGCACAGCAGATCGCTCTTTCCCCGATCCTCCCAATCACGGGTATAACGATGTAAAGGAGAGGACACAAACCATAGGGTAATACCGTAGAGAACAGTTTCTGCTAATTCTTGCTGGCGAAGCAAATCAGCTGCAGGCTCTAATTGTTTAGACCGCGATCACAATGCAGAACCTTAATAATATACTTCCTATACCAATAAAAAATGTAAGCCCCCCATACACAAAAATATACACCCCCTAATTATAAAACATAATTATTAAAAAATATATATATTTTTTTTATTAAGATATTTTATTAGGTTTCCCCCTGCCTTGCATATGTCACACTTCTATATATTTGTATATTTTGTTAGTTGTTAGGTTTCTGCATTTTGTTTGTTCAGTTTTGATTTTCATGCATTCTCATGTTTATTGCTGTTGGTGTGTGGTTATTGTTCTCTGACTCTGTAAATAAATTTCACTTTAAAGATACATGATTTGGTCCCAGTTTTAAAAGCATACTCCACCTTGAAGATCAAGATCATGTTTCATGCTACACCCATATTTGGGGGTAACGTGAATCACAGTTCCTTACCCCCTAAGACTGCCACCCCTCACCACCACTTACTTGAATTGTGGGGTTCTTTTTCCCAGTTGCTATTTTTTTATAATTTATATGATTATTGCATATTTATTAATTGGTACTTTAGGACTGAGCATATTTAGTGATTATTTCTATTGAATTCAGCACAACTGTGCAGGTTTGCGCCTGCACAGCTGTGCAATCCATTCACAGGGATCTGTAGATGGAAAGATGGCAAGTCCTATCTGTCACCACACCAGAAGGACTGGCAGATCTCAATGTAACAATGACATCACTGTACTTGTAGTCTATTGTATAGTTCCTTGCAATCACAAACAGTGCAATACATAAACTCCTGCAAACTCTTCTCCCAGCCCAAGGTCCATACAGAGGTATGAGCCTTCTGTTATGGGGCTGGGAGAAGAGTTTGCTGGAGTTTATGTATTGCACTGTTTGTGGTTGAAATGCTTTGCAGGCTTCAATGCAAAAAATTAACAAATGCACATATTTTATTTCAATAATGTGGTAAATAAAAAGTGGTGGTGAATTGAAAGCTATCAAATGCCAAAATACCAATGCCCCAGGACGTACCTAGTCACTGAGGAAATATTATACATAATGGGGTAATAAGGAACAGGCCTGCGTGATGACATCCTCATACAACAGCATATGTAGCAACATAAATGTGCGCAATGAACTTATAATAATTCACGGATCAGCCAGATGACCAGAGGCTATATAAGTTCAACATTTTCAAACATCGGTAAACATCACTATATCAATTTGTTTGTGTACAGCACTTGAGCACCAAGCACTGATGAGTACTTTTCAAAACGTACAAAGCCACAAAAGCAGTTGGAAGCAGTTGGAACAGGAAGAAATTATAGTTAAAAGGTATACCTAAGGAGAAAAGGAAAATAGTAATGTAGCACACAGACCCCTATTCCTTACCTTTGGCTCACTTGTAGGAAAAGGGGCACACCATGCCACAACCCTCCTGTGTGAAGATGAAGAGGTTGAGCGGTGTAATTTTCCTGTGTCTCTATGGTCAGGTTTTCCCGAGAATGGTCCCCGTCTCCACTACAATAAAGACAAGTCTCTAATCCCCAATAACTCCAAGGTCCACACCGATTGCAACTCCAACGTAGAGTTTATTTTCTCTTATGCATAGTCATTGAAATAGGAAAGGTTGGAGGAAGATCAGGACAGCAAGAGGTGTTGGAGTAGGTCCAGGCACAAACAAAGATGTTCACTACCTATGTCTTCAGGTAGACTCAGCTCATCCGGATAATCTCCCACTAGAGTGGATCCTAGCAGCCGGAGTGATGCTCGAATTAGATTACACACAGTCTATGCACAAACTCTGCCACAGATCTGGTGAACGTTAGATCCCTGCCACAGAACTGATGGACATTAGGTCTCTGCCACAGACCTGGTGAACGATGGTTCTGGTATTAGGCCTCTAACAGGAAGATGACATCCCTCCAGAGAGTTACCGGGCCCCTTCCTTCACTGTGATCTCTCACCAGTCCCTCGGAACGGTCCTTTCCCGGCCTCCTCTTCTAGATGCGGGTCTCCTCGCAAGGCAGCATCCTGAGATTCCTCCTTCCTCCATGGGCTCCAGTCGAAGGTGCTGGACCCAAGGCTTTCAGTTGCAGCCACAGAGCCAAAGGTGCCTGGGACTGATCCGCCAGTGTACCGGGTCAGGAACTCCACCCCAGGGCTAAAGGTGCCTGGGGTGGCCACGAACAGGACCACACACTTTATCGGACCCCCGGGGCTCACTCCTCCAACCAAACTCGAACTCCCCCTACAGGCAGTGTCCGCCCCTTTTATATCCTCTTCCGGCCTGCACAGCAGGCCGACACGCCCACCACACCACCGCCGAGGGGGGACACCCAAGGCACAGCACTATACCAGTTGTTCAACCCTAGCCTCCGATGACAGCGCCATCAACAGGCCACAGGGAACTATGCACCAGTATCCCACCTGTAGTATAAAAGGGTTTAACAGGACCCTATCAAATAGTGCGTTTGAGTACAACTACCACTCAAACATTCCCCTAGATTTAAAGCCCCCCGCTACAGTAAGTAAGGAACGCAAGGTGTCCAAAGGAATACAAGTTTGATGGTAGATTAAAAGATATTTATTGACAGTAATGACAACTACATCATGCCAACGTGTGATGTACTTGTCGTTACTGTCAATAAACACTTTTTAATCTACATTTAAACCTGTATTCCTTTGGACACCTGGCTCAGGCAAATGGGAAAAGTCCTTGATGCTTGAATTTCAACAATCGGAAGCTTTAGTTAATCCGGACCCAGATACACAAAATAGATGATGCAATACCCAACCATTGTACATATTCCTATCCTTTACTAAGTAACATAGGCCATTCTTCTTAGAACAATATTTTGAGGAAGGGAAGAGACAGGCCACCTCCTAGCTATGACTGCAAAATCACAGGGTGGATCCCTCCTACATTACTGACATAAATACTGCACAAGGTGCACTTACTCATACCCATTCTAAAATTTTACCGACCTTTCAGCAGTTTTTTTGAGGATCTCTTTTTCTTCTAAGGTAAATTTTAATCCAGCTGATGTATTCATTTGTTGTCAGATTGTTCCCTCTCTAGTTTGCAAGAGGCAGATCAGGATTTTTTGAATGCCCTTAAGACTATTGCAGAGTTATCTGCAGCAATTTCAAAAGGGCACCCAATATTAAAGTCCACAGGCTTTGACAGGTTGCCCTAATTATAGTACTTCTTATACCAGGGAATAGAGATGAGCTCGCTGTTCGAGTCGAACGCATATTAGACTCGAACATCGGCTGTTCGCCTGTTCGGCGAAGCCAGAACTTTGTGGGCCATTCGCGCCATATTCGTGTGGCGCGAACGGACCACAATGCACTGCGCCATCGCAGTGCATTGCTGGCTGATGATTGGCCAAGCATGTACCGTGACCCCACATGCTTGGCTCATCACAGCGCCGGCAGCGAGGAGAGCCATAATTGGCCACAGGCAAGATGCCTGTGGCCAATTATAGCTCAGGGGGTTCAGTACATGCCCCACACTATCTAAGGCCACCAGCGCGGTGGCCTTGTGTAGTGTGTTGGCGTGCAGGGAGAGAGCAGGATAGGCAGGGACAGTGTCAGTGTCATCTTTGCTTAACCTAGCGCAGTTACAGTGAGTGTAGTGTGTTGGCGTGCAGGGAGAGAGCAGGATAGGCAGGGACAGTGTCAGTGTCATATTTGCTTAACCTAGCGCAGTTACAGTGAGTGTAGTGTGTTGGCATGCAGGGAGAGAGCAGGATAGACAGGGACAGTGTCAGTGTCATCTTTGCTTAACCTAGCGCAGTTACAGTGAGTGTAGTGTGTTGGTGTGCAGGGAGAGAGCAGGATAGGCAGGGACAGTGTCAGTGTCATCTTTGCTTAACCTAGCGCAGTTACAGTGAGTGTAGTGTGTTGGCGTGCAGGGAGAGAGCAGGATAGGCAGGGACAGTGTCAGTGTCATCTTTGCTTGTTAACCTGCAGCAGTTACAGTGGGTGTAGTGTGCCTCCTGCACAGTATACACCTGAAGCTACCCCTTATTGCTGGTGTTGCTGTTGTTCTGTTGTGTAACACAGGCATCTGCAAGCAGTTACAGTGGGTGTAGTGTGCCTCCTGCACAGTATACACCTGAAGCTACCCCTTATTGCTGGTGTTGTTCTGTTGTGTAACACAGGCATCTGCAGCAGTTACAGTGAGTGTAGTGTGCCTCCTGCACAGTATACACCTGAAGCTACCCTTTGTTGCTGGTGTTGGTGTTGTTCTGTTGTGTAACACAAGCATCTGCAAGCAGTTACAGTGTGTCACGTACCTGGTAGGAGTCTGATATGATGAGGTCGGCCTCTCTTGTATCTCCAGTCCAAGCCCCACTGAGGGTGGAACAGATGGTGGCTAGGGCCAGGAGGAACACGAGTGCCTGAGGAAGTTGTTTGCAGGACTTGCAGGAACAGATGTGGCTTGGAGACCCAGACAGCCGGACAGGCACCGGACACAGGAACACTTGGAGGATGGGTAGAGGTTTAAGGGGAACTCCAACCCACTTGCAGGTTCTGGGAACGAAGCTCACAGGAACAGAGGTCAGGAGGATAGCCGGGTTCAGCAACAGACAGGCGGCACGGTACAAGGGATCAATCAGAAGCAGGGTCAGTGGAAGCCAGGATCAGAAGCCAGTAATCAGGAAGTGTTCAGAGTCCAAAGACAGAGTCAGGGCAAGCCAACGTCAGCAGTGGTTATCAAGCAGCATAACAGGAACCAGGAAGTTTTCAGGACACAGCTGAAGACCAGTCAGCACTTGCTTGAGAGTCAGGACTTCCTTAAATAGATAGGAAGTCTTGTAATCAGGCTTCAGGTCACAGCTGAGGGCAGGAAGTGCTGCCTGTCCCACACTGTCGGAATACACCCGCTGGTGAACACCGGTACTACAGTCCATGGAACATGCATTACCACCAGCAGGTGAGATCATTACAGACTGGCACCAAAGGAGATTAGGGGCGTGCACCCGCACGAGTACGTCGTCCCCGCGCACGCGCATGCGTACTAGCACTCTGGAAGGGCTGCTGCAGCCCGGGGGTGCGCGCGCGCGTGCCAGTATTCCGAGGCTGCTGACAAACGCGCGCCTGCGCAGGAGAGTTCCTATCAGTTCTCTTACATTGCCCCCCTTAGGGGCAGCCTCCGGATGCCCCTCAGGTCTCTCTTTTCTGGGTGGCGTTGAAAGAAGGCTTGTACCAGTCTTGGGGCATGAACATAAGAAGCTGGTTCCAAAGAATTTTCCTCAGGGCCGTAGCCCTTCCATTTAACAAGGAACTGCATCTGGTTACTCCTACGTCTACAGTCCAGCACGGCCTCCACTTCAAATTCCTCATTACCTTTGATGAGAATCGGAGGAGGGGTTCCAGACACCCGATCAGGGAAGGGATTAGGCGTGGTGGGTTTCAACAAAGAAACGTGGAATACTGGATGTATCTTCATGCTTTTGGGTAGCACCAATTCAAAAGCTACTGCATTGATCCTCCGCTTGACAGGAAAAGGGCCCAAAAATTTTGGACCGAGTTTCTTAGAAGGACAGCTTAACTTTAGATTTGCCGTGGACAGCCAGACTTTGTCCCCGGGTTTTAAATCCAGGTTACCCCTCTTCTTTCTGTCGAAGAACTTGCTAGCCTGGGTCTTGGAGATCGTCTCCTGTAAAACCTGATTGTTAGTACTGAAGAAGTCTAATCGGTCTTGCACAGCAGGTAAAGAAGTCTCAACAGGTATTTCCGGCAGAAAAGAGGGATGGTACCCAAAATTGGCAAAAAACAGGGACTGTTTGGTTGCTGAGTGGATGGTATTATTATATGAGAACTCCGCAAGCGGAAGGAGGGATAACCAATCGTCTTGAGCAAAAGAGGAAAAACACCGTAGATACTGTTCAAGGGTTTGATTGGTCCTCTCAGTCTGTCCATTGGTTTGTGGGTGGTAAGCTGTAGAGAGGCAGAGTTCAATATTAAGTGCTTCGCATAGGGCCCTCCAGAATCTAGAGGTGAACTGCACCCCACGGTCGGAGATAATGCTATCAGGAATACCGTGCAATCTAACGACCTCTTTAATGAAGGCTGAGGCACTCTCAGTAGCGGAAGGGGTTCCTTGTAAGGGTACAAAGTGCGCCATCTTGGTCAGGCGGTCTACCACAACAAAGATGGTAGTGAAGTCTTCAGATGGAGGGAGTTCTACAATAAAGTCCATTGAGATCATACTCCATGGTTTCTGAGGTATGGGAAGAGGCTCCAAGAGACCCCAAGTTTTAGTTCTGTCGGTTTTGTTTTGAAGGCATGTAATACAGGATCTAACGTAATTTTTACAGTCCTGCATTAAATCGGGCCACCAGAAGGTACGGGAGACCAGATCGGCAGTCTTGCGGATCCCGTAATGTCCTGCTAGAGGGTGGTCATGACAGCGACTCAGAATGGACACTCGAAACTGCTCCGGGACAAAGATTTGTTCCTTATGGAAGAAAAGGCCATTCCTTGATTGAAGAGCCAAGTCCTGGGAGGGTGGTTGGCTAACCACACTGGTCTTAATTTGAGATAACAGATCCGCTTGAAGGAACAAAAAATTATTGGCCGGGAGAATGGTATCAGGCTCCAAGGGACTCACAGGATCATTAAACTTACGGGACAGGGCATCTGGTTTGCCATTCTTAGAACCAGGACGAAAAGTAATATGAAATGAGAAACGGGAGAAGAACAGCGCCCATCTTGCTTGTCGATGTCTTAATTGCTTAGCTGTTCTCAAGTATTCTAGGTTCTTGTGATCCGTGAATATGAGGATCGGGTGGGCAGCACCCTCCAAGAGGTACCGCCACTCTTCAAGTGCGGCCTTGATAGCCAGCAGTTCCCGGTCTCCCACATCATAGTTCCTCTCGGAAGGATTTAATTTCTTGGAGAAAAAGGCCACAGGGTAGAGTAAGGATTTCGGGCCCTGACGTTGGGACAATATAGCCCCGACTGCACTTTCAGAAGCATCAACCTCCAATACATAGGCCAAGGATGGGTCAGGATGTTTCAGGATGGGAGCTGAGGTAAATACAAGTTTTAACTGTTCAAAGGCCTCTTGAGCTTCTGGTGTCCAACAGAAAGGGATGTGTTGTTTAGTTAGTTGTGTGATGGGAGAGATGATACCAGAGAAGTTTTTGATGAATTTTCTGTAAAAATTAGCAAACCCCACAAACCTCTGAACAGCTTTTCTGTCTGTAGGGGCAGGCCATTCCAGAACAGAAGTAACTTTCTGCGGATCCATGGAGATACCTTCGGCAGAGATGACAAGTCCCAAGAAATGAACAGTTTGTTTCTCAAAGTCACACTTTTCGGCTTTGGCATAAAGACAGTGTTTTCGGAGTCGGGCCAGCACTTTCTTAACATGAGCTTGATGAGATTCCATGGATTCGGAGAATATCAAGATGTCATCCAAGTAGATTATGATGAATAGATCAAGGTAATCCCGAAAAACGTCATTCACTAGGTGTTGAAACGTAGCTGGGGCGTTGCAGAGCCCGAATGGCATGACCAAGTACTCGAAGTGGCCGAAGCGAGTTCGAAAAGCCGTCTTCCATTCGTCCCCTTCCCTGATTCTGACGAGATTATACGCATCCCTTAAGTCTAGCTTGGAGAATATCCGTGCCCCCCGCAGCCTCTGGAAAAGTTCAGGAATTAACGGAAGGGGGTACCGGTTCTTGACTGTAACTTTGTTAAAGTCCCGGTAGTCAATGCAAGGTCTTAAGGAGTGGTCCTTTTTCTCTACAAAGAAGATACCGGCACCTGCTGGTGACGTGGAGGGCCGAATGAACTTCTTTTTCAAACTCTCGTCGATATAGACACGTAAGGCTTCCAGTTCAGGTTCGGAGAGGGGATAGATCCGACCAAAAGGAATCTCCGCCCCAGGTAAGAGATCAATAGGGCAATCATAAGTCCTATTGGGTGGAAGGGTGTCCGCACCCTTCTTGTTAAATACGTCCAGGTATTCGTGGTAAGCAGCAGGAACCAGCTTAATGGTTTCAGGGTCAGGCTGTAGACTCAGGAGAGGAGTGGTGCTAGCAGTCCTTTCAGGGAAACAGTGCGTCTGGCAATAGCTGGAGGAAAAGGTGACGTCTCCTGTAAGCCAATCAATGTGCGGATTATGTGCCTTTAGCTAGGGATTGCCAAGAATGATGGGGAACATAGGTGAGGTTATGACATCCAATCGAAGGAATTCATGGTGACCAGAGGAGGCTTGACAGGAAGTAGGTGCAGTCTCTTGTGTGACTGGGCCTGATTTAATACCAGAGCCATCGGCCAGGTGAACCCAGAATCCCTGTTTCTTGGGGCACACGGGAAGCTGGTGTAAAGAAACAAATGAGGAGTCCACAAAACAGCTGCAGGCCCCTGAGTCTATTATGGCGGATACTAAGAGTGTCCTTCCAGCAACAAAAAGATTAACTGGGAGAGAGATGTGAGACCGAACCTCTCCAGAAGGATGCTCCACAGGAAGCTGACGGAGGCAGGTTCTACTGGTTTTTGCCGGGCAAGTCTGTATGAAGTGACCTGCTTCTCCACAATAGAGGCGTAGATTGGCACGTAATCGTTGGAGACGTTCTGCCGGGGAAAGAGGCGATCTGGGGAAACTCCTGTGGCATGTCTTATGCTGAGCCTTCTTTCCAGAAGATGTGCTCAACGGGGCAGCAGATAAGCTGGGTGTAGAAGTCACAGAAAGGATTCCTTGAGTCTTTTCGTATTGCCTCTCACGTAGTCGCCGGTCGATCTGGGTGGCTGAGCTAATCAGTCTTTCCAAGGATGTAGGAACTTCAATTCTGGCCAGTTCATCTTTGAGAGTGTCAGAAAAACCAAGCCGAAACTGATGGCGAAGAGCAGGATCGTTCCATCGAGTGTCCGCACTCAGGACACGGAAGTCAGTGATATACTCCTCAACAGGCCTTGACCCCTGTTGTAACCTGCCAAGCTTGGATTCTGCAGACTGCTGGCGGAAGGGATCAGCATATAGCTGAGCCATAGCCGAGAAGAACGAAACTGTGGTTGCCAGAACCGGGTCATGCTGCGGCAAATCCAACTTTAATGTCTTCAGATCTAAAGGTCCAGGGCAGCAGGGAGAAGAAGAGCTCGCAGGAGTTCCGGAAGGTTCTGAACATCTTACGATCTCCGGAAAATCGTTCAGGAATAGGCACTCTGGGTTCCGGGAGAGGAATAATTCCATGGAAGGAACTTGAATCGGTTTGAGCAGAGGGGTCTGCGACAGAGGGAGAAACACAAGCTGATGCGACTCCTATCTTGTCAGAAAGTCGCTCCTCCATGCGACTGAGATCGCTCTGTAAACTCTGCACGACATGTGTGAGTGTAGAGATTGTCTCAAACAAGTCCTCTGGTGGAGAGACCTCCCTTTCAGACTCCATCCCTGGCTGACTGGTACTGTCACGTACCTGGTAGGAGTCTGATATGATGAGGTCGGCCTCTCTTGTATCTCCAGTCCAAGCCCCACTGAGGGTGGAACAGATGGTGGCTAGGGCCAGGAGGAACACGAGTGCCTGAGGAAGTTGTTTGCAGGACTTGCAGGAACAGATGTGGCTTGGAGACCCAGACAGCCGGACAGGCACCGGACACAGGAACACTTGGAGGATGGGTGGAGGTTTAAGGGGAACTCCAACCCACTTGCAGGTTCTGGGAACGAAGCTCACAGGAACAGAGGTCAGGAGGATAGCCGGGTTCAGCAACAGACAGGTGGCATGGTACAAGGGATCAATCAGAAGCAGGGTCAGTGGAAGCCGGGATCAGAAGCCAGTAATCAGGAAGTGTTCAGAGTCCAAAGACAGAGTTAGGGCAAGCCAAAGTCAGCAGTGGTTATCAAGCAGCATAACAGGAACCAGGAAGTTTTCAGGACACAGCTGAAGACCAGTCAGCACTTGCTTGAGAGTCAGGACTTCCTTAAATAGATAGGAAGTCTTGTAATCTGGCTTCAGGTCACAGCTGAGGGCAGGAAGTGCTGCCTGTCCCACACTGCCGGAATACACCCGCTGGTGGACACCGGTACTACAGTCCATGGAACATGCATTACCATCAGCAGGTGAGATCGTTGCAGACCTCGCCAAAGGAGATTAGGGGCGCGCACCCGCGCGTGTACGTCGTCCCCGCACACGCGCATGCGTATTAGCACTCTGGAAGGGCTGCTGCAGCCCGGGGGTGCGCGCGCGCGTGCCAGTATTCCGAGGCTGCTGACGAACGCGCGCCTGCGCAGGAGAGTTCCTATCAGTTCTGTTACACAGTGGGTGTAGTGTGCCTCCTGCACAGTATACACCCAAAGCTACCCCTTTTTGCTGGTGTTGTTCTGTTGTGTAACACAGGCATCTGCAGCAGTTACAGTGGGTGTAGTGTGCCTCCTGCACAGTATACACCTGAAGCTACCCCTTATTGCTGTTGTTGTTCTGTTGTGTAACACAAGCATCTGCAGCAGTTACAGTGGGTGTAGTGTGCTTCCTGCACAGTATACACCTGAAGCTACCCCTTATTGCTGGTGTTGGTGTTGTTCTGTTGTTTAACACAGGCATCTGCAAGCAGTTACAGTGGGTGTAGTGTGCCTCCTGCACAGTACACACCTGAAGCTACCCCTTATTGCTGGTGTTGTTCTGTTGTGTAACACAGGCATCTACAGCAGTTACAGTGGGTGTAGTGTGCCTCCTGCACAGTATACACCTGAAGCTACCCCTTATTGCTGGTGTTGGTGTTGTTCTGTTGTGTAACATAGGCATCTGCAGCAGTTACAGTGGGTGTAGTGTGCCTCCTGCACAGTATACACCTGAAGCTACCCCTTATTGCTGGTGTTCTTCTGTTGTGTAACACAGGCATCTGCAGCAGTTACACTGGGTGTAGTGTGCCTCCTGCACAGTATACACCTGAAGCTACCCCTTTTTGCTGGTGTTGTTCTGTTGTGTAACACAGGCATCTGCAGCAGTTACAGTGGGTGTAGTGTGCCTCCTGCACAGTATACACCTGAAGCTACCCCTTATTGCTGGTGTTGGTGTTGTTCTGTTGTGTAACATAGGCATCTGCAGCAGTTACAGTGGGTGTAGTGTGCCTCCTGCACAGTATACACCTGAAGCTACCCCTTATTGCTGGTGTTCTTCTGTTGTGTAACACAGGCATCTGCAAGCAGTTACAGTGGGTGTAGTGTGCCTCCTGCACAGTATACACCTGAAGCTACCCCTTATTGCTGGTGTTGCTGTTGTTCTGTTGTGTAACACAGGCATCTGCAAGCAGTTACAGTGGGTGTAGTGTGCCTCCTGCACAGTATACACCTGAAGCTACCCCTTATTGCTGGTGTTGTTCTGTTGTGTAACACAGGCATCTGCAGCAGTTACACTGGGTGTAGGTGCCTCCTGCACAGTATACACCTGAAGCTACCCCTTATTGCTGGTTTTCCCGGTTGAGACGCTATCCTGGTAGTTGGACGCTGCATGCCATATACCCCTGGCTGGGGAAAAGCCATAGGCATTCTTCGATCCCCTGTGATAAGGGATCCATGTTTTGCGGTAAGAGGCAGTATTTACATTGGTGAAGGCTGTCCTATACATCACCCGTTCTTGGTGCACATCCAGTTTGGACTTCAGTTGTCACGGTGGAGGATTATTTTCAATGCATCTACATGAACTTTTGATTTTGGATTTTTCTTTTATGGACACTATTAATTGTTTATTGATTTAATTTATTACTAGTGATCTCCTATAATCACAGGTTTTTCAGGTGTATGTGATTATTGTCATACATGTTATTATTTTGGTGGTTTATTCACTGTGTGAGCCGCTGTGCTCATTGATTATATGTTTATATCTATCACATTATTTGATCACTCGTACAAATCATTTTTTTTGGTTTTCATTTGTCACTTCAGGTGTCTTGTTCACATTTAGCGCAACTTTTTTCTTCTTTATTTTCTGCACAAACTCTGCCACAGATCTGGTGAAAGTTAGATCCCTGCCACAGACCTGATGGACATTAGGTCTCTGCCACAGACCTGGTGAACGATGGTTCTGGTATTAGGCCTCTAACGGGAAGATGACATCCCTCCAGAGAGTTACCGAGCCCCTTCCTTCACTGTGATCTCTCACCAGTCCCTCGAAACGGTCCTTCCCCGGCCTCCTCTTCTAGATACGGGTCTCCTCGCATGGCAGCATCCTGAGATTCCTCCTCCCTCCATGGGCTCCAGCCGAAGGTGCTGGACCCAAGGCTTTCAGTTGCAGCCACAGGGCCAAAGGTGCCTGGGACTGATCCGCCAGTGTACCGGGTCAGGAACTCCACCCCAGGGCTAAAGGTGCCTGGGGTGGCCACGAACAGGGCCACACACTCCCGGGGTCGGACCCCTGGGGGCTCACTCCTCCAACCGAACTCCCCCTACAGGCAGTGTCCGCCCCTTTTATATCCTCTTCTGGCCTGCACAGCAGGCCGACACGCCCACCACACCACCACCGAGAGGGGACACCCAAGGCACAGCACTATACCAGTTGTTCAACCCTAGCCTCCGATGACAGCGCAGGGACAGGCCGAGAGGTGGTTGACGCCACGCCAGCTTAAGGCAGGAATGGTGGTTTGCGACAATGGCACCAACCTCCTCTCTGCCCTACGACAGGGACAACTGACTCATGTGCCCTGTGTGGCTCACGTCCTTAACCTGGTGGTGCAGCGGTTCTTGGGCAGGTACCCGGGCTTACGGGATGTCCTGAAGCAGACCAGGAAAGTCTGTGTGCATTTCCGCTGATCATATAATGCCAGTGCTCGGCTGGCTGAGCTGCAAAAGGAGTTGAACCTGCCCAAGAACCGCCTTATATGTGACATGCCCACCAGGTGTAATTCAATGTTGGCCATGCTGCAGCGGCTGCACACACAGCAGAGGGCCATCAATGAGTACCTGTGCGACTACGGCACCAGAACAGGGTCAGGGGAGCTTGTTTTTTTTTCACTACGCCAGTGGGGCATGATCAGGGATGCATGCACTGTCCTGGCACAATTTGAGGAGGCCATGAGGATGGTGAGCAGTGACAGTACATGCATCAGTGACACTGTACCTCTTGTCCACCTGTTGAAGCATACGCTGCGTGGAATAATGGACAGGGCACTTGAGGCAGAACAGAGGCAGGAAGAGGAGGACTTCCTTGCCTCTCAAGGCCCCCTTTATCCAGACAGTGTTCCTTCTGTCCCACCCATCACACAGGAAGAGGAGGAGGAGGAGGAGGAGGAGGAGAAGGAGGATTGTGTCAGCATGGAGGTGGAGCCTGGCACTCAGCATCAGCAGCAGCAGTCTTTTATGGATGATTTACAGTCCCAAGAAACCCGTGGACTTGTACGTGGCTGGGAGGAGGTGGCTGCGGATCATGTCGTACTTAGTGACCCAGAGGACTCCGGACCGAATGCCTCAGCTAACCTACGCTGCATGGCCTCCCTGATCCTGCAAAGCCTGCGGAAGGATCCTTGTATTCTTCAGATTAAGGAGAGGGACCGTTACTGGCTGGCCACTCTCCTTGATCCACGGTACAAGGGTAAGGTTGCGGACCTTATCTTGCCGTCACAGAGGGAGCAGAGGATGAGACATCTCCGGGAGGCCTTGCAGAATGGTCTGTGCAATGCGTTCCCAGAGACTGGGAGGTTACAAACTCCTGGTCCTGGACAACGAGTTGCTGAAGCTTCGGTCAGTCACAGAAGGAGCGATGGAGAAGGTGGCCATCTGACCGATGCGTTCAGACAATTTCTTTTTCGTACATCACGGGACACAGAGCGACTTAGTCATTACTAATGGGTTATATAGTTTACCTTCAGGTGCTGGCACTGGCAACTTCCAAACCGGAAGTACCCTCCCCTATATAAGCCCCTCCCATCTGGGAGCACCTCAGTTTTTTTGCCAGTGTCTAAGGTGTTGGCCAAAGAGTAACATGTGTTTTCACTGGGCTTGCGTACAGGTTCTTTTACGGGCCTTAGTAAGCTGTTCCGGATCCCACCAAAAAAGCTTCATAGCTAAATGGTCGGTACCCGGGCCTTGCAGCAGAAGAGCAAGGTTTTGCCTGTAATGCCTCTCTTAGGAGGGCTGGACCCTGGGATCCAGAGCTCTGGTCATACCCATGACCAAGATGTTTTCTGTGCAGGGTGCTATACAGGTCCAGGGGAGTGGAATCCTTGGGAACCCGGTCCCTGAAGGTTTAATTACAATGCCTGCCGTGATAGGTGAAGTTTGGGCTTCTGTGGACCAAACAGAGTCCTGCGGCGGGGAACAGGTAAGTGGGGGCCCCCAGGAACTTGGTTCTATTGGGGGACCCCCAAGCCTAATTTGTCTTTCTGTCTGTTACCTAACGGTATTCCCGCTAATATCTGTGTATGCCTGTAACTACTGAAAAATGTAAAATTTTAATAGTAGTCAAGAAAAAAAAAAAAAGAGGACCGCGGTACCTGTGTTAAACCACTAGAGGCCGCTGTGGTCCATTTTTTCTTGTCATGTGGATCTTTGGTTTTCTCAAGTCAAAAGATCCAGGCAGTTGGTAAGTTCTCTGTGGGAATCCACTTCCTCTGCCCTGTTGCTGCGCTCATCCACCGCACAGGCCCTCCGGCAAAAAGGGCCCTGGCTCCTAGTCCCTGCTTGGTTTTCGAAAAGGGCGCCAATGGCGCACGGGCGCGCGCGCGGGCGCGTGCACGCGCCTCCTATGAAAAAAAAGGGGCGGGGCGGGTGGATGACGCTCGATGCGCGCCGCGGCGCTTCTGCGCATGTGCTGGCGTCCCAGCATGTATAAAAGACACAGTACAAGTGTCAGCTGGATGCAAACAGAGCTAGCAACAAACAGTGGCACACAGAGGCGGTTGATGCAGGCATCCCCATAGAAAGGCACTTTAGTGGACACCAGCTGGTTTATAGCAGCAACTGTGTTAGACTATTACCAGCAAAAATTGGTGTATGACGACGGGAATACCTCAGCTTTGTGCTTAAAGGATATGTCGTCCAGACGCTCCGGAAATAAGTCTTCCAGGAAGCCAAAGGGGTCTCCATCGGGCTCTGAGGATATTGGGCATGCTTGTACTGCACCAATCTCCCCTGAGAATTCAGAGGTCAGTAGCCGTTGGAACCCCGCAGGAGTGCCTGGTGCTGCGGCTGTCCCCAGTCCACCTGCTCCTGTATATATAACAGAGGAGGTTTTATCCTCAACTCTGGGAGGATTGGAAAAGAGATTAACAGCATTGATCGCTGCTTCCCTGTCACAGGAAAAGTGCGTCCGATCTCCGTCTCCTCCTTCAGAGTGCCTGTTAGTGGAGGAACAGCCCCACACAGAGATCGACCTACCTGAAGGGGATCAGGATGAGGTTGATTCAGTTATGGAGGAATCAACAGTGGAAGAACCTTTCTCAGCATCTCAGGCTGAAAGATTATGGGTTCAGTCTCTGACTAACATGGTCCGATCAGCATTTAAAATGCCTCTGGCGGAACCATCAACCACTACGGTTTCCTCGCTGGGGTCGCTGAAAGCTCCCCAGGCTGTCTGTTCCTTCCCAATCCACCCTTTATTGGAAGGGCTTATTTACCAGGATTGGGAGCATCCTGATAAAATATTTACTCCCCCCAAGAGATTTCCGGTGATCTATCCCATGGAGGATAAGTTCATAAAAAAATGGAGGGTCCCTACAGTGGACGCAGCCATCTCTTCTGTGAACAAATCACTGACATGTCCAGTAGATAATGTTCCAATGTTCAAAGACCCAATAGATAAAAAATTGGAGTCTTTACTAAAATCTGCTTTCTCGACAGCAAGCATGGTGACACAACCTGCGGTAGCAGCGATTGGAGTCTGCCAAGCGGTGAAAGATCAGTTGAAACAAGTCTTAAGGGACTTACCAGATCAGCAGACTCTTGCCCTAGCTGACCTACCTAGAGCCTTGTGTTTTGCGGTGGACGCCATAAAGGATACAATCCAACAGGCCTCCCGCTTTACGCTGTCTGTAGTACATATGCGTAGGCTTCTATGGCTCAAAAACTGGTCTGCTGAAGCTCCCTGTAAGAAATTGCTGGTTAGCTTCCCATTTCATGGAGAACGCTTATTTGGAGAAGATCTGGACAAATATATCCAGAAAATTTCTGCCGGTAAAAGTTCACTCTTACCGGTTAAGAACAAGTGTAGAAGTCCTTCTTTTAAGAGGCCTACTTCTCCAGTCCCTGGCACATCGGCTGTGAAACAGTTCCGACGGCCTCCGCGGTCAAATTCAGGGGGCAGAAATCAGGGACAATCACAGGGTAACAAGAAACCCTGGGTCAAGAGAGGTATAAAACCTCCCCCCAAGTCATGAAGGGTTGCCCCCACTCAATCGGGTGGGGGGAAGACTTCAGTTGTTCACAGAGACCTGGCGGGACACCATCAGAGACAGATGGGTGCTCTCCGCAGTAAGTCTGGGATACAAGCTGGAGTTAAAAGACACTCCTCCTGCCCAATTTATGAGGTCAAACGTGCCAAGCGATCCCCAGAAGAGAGGATCCCTCCTTCTGGCACTAGAACAACTATTGCTCCAAGGTGTAATCATGAAGGTTCCCCTGGAAGAAAGTGGGTTTGGGTTTTACTCGAACCTTTTCACAGTCCCCAAACCAAATGGGGACGTGAGGCCCATATTAAATCTAAAAGGGCTAAACAAGTTCCTAAATATCAGGACTTTTCGGATGGAGTCGATCGGATCGGTGGCCACCGCCCTACAAGGGCAGGAATGGTTAGCCTCGATCGACATAAGGGATGCTTATCTGCATATTCCCATCTTTCCGGCCCACCAGAAATTTCTACGCTTTGCAGTAGAAGGGCGCCATTTTCAGTTCAGAGCCTTACCTTTCGGTCTGGCCACAGCACCACGAGTGTTCACAAAAATTCTGGCCCCACTATTGGCCAATCTAAGAACACAAGGTGTAACGATAATGGCATATCTAGACGACCTGCTACTAATAGACCACTCAGTGGAAAAGCTGGAAGTAGCTATTCACAAGACAATCAAGTATCTGGAATATCACGGTTGGATTATCAACCGGGACAAGTCAGCTCTAAGACCAGTCAGAAGTCTGGAATACTTAGGGCTAAGGCTGGATTCAAATCAGAGAAAGATTTTCTTACCTCCAGAAAAGGTGTCGTCTTTAAAAGATTTGACCCACTTAGTGGGTACAAAAAGAAAACCATCCATACGCCTGTGCATGAGGCTGCTGGGAAAAATGGTGGCTTCATTCGAAGCAGTACCCTACGGTCAATTCCATTCAAGGAACTTGCAGAGGGCCATACTGTCAGCCTGGAACAAAAAAGTTCAGGCTTTAGACTTACCAATGTCCCTGTCCCCTTCCGTTCGCAAGAGCCTCCATTGGTGGTTGGTGCCCCAGAATCTGGAAAAAGGGAAACCCTTCAGTCCGGTTTCTTGGAAGGTGGTCACTACAGATGCCAGCCTCATAGGCTGGGGGGCAGTACTGGAGCAATGGTCTCTCCAGGGCAAGTGGTCAGAAGCAGAGAAGGCCCTGCCCATCAATCTCTTAGAGATACGAGCAGTCCGGTATGCCCTAGTAGCATGGACATCCAAACTCCAAGGGTCCCCTGTCAGAATTCAATCAGACAATGCCACAGCAGTGGCATATATCAATCACCAGGGTGGCACCAGGAGTCGTGCAGCCCAGAGGGAAGCGAATTGCATCCTGGAATGGGCAGAAAGATATGTCCCAGCCATATCCGCGGTTTTCATCCCAGGAGTGGAAAATTGGAAAGCGGACTTTTTAAGTCGCCAGCAATTATGCCCGGGGGAATGGTCTCTTCACCCCGAGGTTTTCCAGGCAATATGCCAGCGGTGGGGAACACCGGATGTAGATCTGCTAGCATCCAGATTCAACGCAAAGGTGGACAGATTTGTGTCTCGCACAAGGGATCCCCTAGCTTGCGGCTCGGATGCCCTAGTGTTCCCTTGGGATCAGTTCAAGCTGATATATGCATTCCCACTGCCACAATTGTTACCGCGATTAATCCGCAGAATCAGGGTAGAAAAGAAACCAGTGATTCTGGTGGCTCCAGCGTGGCCCCGAAGGGCATGGTACGCGGAGATTGTAAAAATGTCAGTGAGGAGTCCTTGGACCCTCCCACATCGTCCGGACCTGCTGTCGCAAGGACCGATATACCACCCTTCCTTACCAGCCCTAGGTTTGACGGCCTGGCTATTGAAGCCCACATTCTGAAAAAGAGAGGGCTCTCTAATCCTGTGGTATCTACCATGATCAATGCCAGGAAGCCGGTATCCAGGCAGATCTATTATAGGATCTGGAAGGCGTACATTACATGGTGTGAGGCCAAGAAATGGCATCCACGTAAGTACGTAATAGGTAGGATTTTGGACTTCCTACAGTGGGCTGTAGATAGGAAGCTGGCCTTGAGTACTATCAAGGGTCAGATTTCGGCCTTGTCAATATTTTTTCAAAGGCCCTTGGCTTCGCATTCACTAGTCAAAGCTTTCATACAAGGAGTGATGCGTATTAGCCCTCCGGTTAGTATTCCCATATGTCCATGGGACTTAAACCTGGTTCTGTCGGTTCTACAGAAACAACCGTTTGAACCATTGCAACACATTTCCTTGGTTCTTCTCACCAGGAAATTGATTTTCTTAGTAGCCATTTGTTCGGCTAAAAGAGTATCGGAATTAGCCGCCTTGTCCTGTAAGGAGCCATATCTGGTTGTCCATAAGGACAGAGTAGTATTACGTCCTCATCCAGCCTTTCTTCCTAAGGTGGTATCGAGGTTTCATTTGAACCAAGATGTGGTTCTTCCTTCTTTTTTCCCCAAACCTAGCTCGGTAGAGGAAAAGTTATTGCATTCTTTGGATGTAGTAAGAGCAGTTAAGGCTTATCTAAAAGCCACTGCTCAGATTCGCAGAACGGATACTTTTTTTATTCTGCCGGAAGGCCCCAGAAAGGGTCAGGCAGCATCAAAATCTACTTTAGCCAAGTGGATTCGACAGGTCATAATACAAGCCTATGGCTTGAGAAAGAGACCGTCTCCATTCAAAGTTAGGGCGCACTCCACAAGAGCAGTTGGAACTTCATGGGCAGTGCATCACCAGGCCTCCCTGGCTCAAGTCTGTAAGGCCGCAACATGGTCTTCAGTACACACGTTTACTAGATTCTACCAGGTAGACGTTAGAAGTCAGGAGGATGTCGCCTTTGGGCGCAGTGTGTTGCAGGCCGCAAAAGATCCTCATGCCTGATGGCGCCCAGCTTATGTATAGTGTATCCCTCCCCTCAATTGGCATTGCTTTGGGACGTCCCATTAGTAATGACTAAGTCGCTCTGTGTCCCGTGATGTACGAAAAAGAAAAAGGGATTTTTATAACAGCTTACCTGTAAAATCCTTTTCTTGGAGTACATCACGGGACACAGAGCTCCCACCCCTCTTTTTGGGACACTTATTGCTTTGCTACAAAACTGAGGTGCTCCCGGATGGGAGGGGCTTATATAGGGGAGGGTACTTCCGGTTTGGAAGTTACCAGTGCCAGCACCTGAAGGTAAACTATATAACCCATTAGTAATGACTAAGTCGCTCTGTGTCCCGTGATGTACTCCAAGAAAAGGATTTTACAGGTAAGCTGTTATAAAAATCCCTTTTTTTTAGTCCGCAGCTCCAAGGTATGATCGGTTCCAACAACCATCGCCAGCGTCTGATTTACATGGTCCAGGAATACCTAGGGGCAAGGTCAGACTTGGACACCTGTCCCACCGAAAATCCTCTGGCTTACTGGGTCTTGAGAATGGATCACTGACCAGAGCTTGCACAGCAGGGATGAGCCGAACACCCCCCTGTTCGGTTCGCACCAGAACCTGCGAACAGCCACAATGTTCGCGTGAACTTTAGAACCCTATTAAATACAATGGACTCGAACGTTCAAAATCTAAAGTGCTAATTATAAAGGCTTATATGCAAGTTAATGTCCTAAAAAGTGTTTGGGGACCCGAGTCCTGCCCCAGGGGACATGTATCAATGCAAAAAGAAGTTTTAAAAACGGACGTTTTTTCGGGAGCAGTGATTTTAATAATGCTTAAAATGAAAAAATAAAAGTGAAATATTCCTTTAAATTTCGTACCTAGGGGGTGTGTATGATATGCATGTAAAGTGGCGCATGTTTCCCGTGCTTAGAACTGTCCCTGCATAAAATGTCATTTTTGAAGGCAAAAAAGTAGTTTAAAACTCACTCGCGGCTATTAATGAATTGTCGGCTCCCGGCAATACATACAAAAGTCATTGATAAAAAAAAAAAGCGTGGGGGTCCCCCAGAATTCAATTACCAGGCCCAGTATAGATATTAAGGGGAACCCCGCCGCAAATTAAAAAAAAAAATGCGTGCGGTTCCCCCAAATATCCATACCAGGCCCTTCAGATCTGGCATGGATTTTAAGGGGAACTCCACCCCAAATAAAAAAAAAATGGTGTGGAGTCCCCCCAAAAATCCAAACCAGACCCTTATCCGAGCACGCAACCTGGCAGGCCGCAGGAAAAGAGGGGGGGACGAGAGAGCGCCCCCCCTCCTGAACCGTACCAGGCCACATGCCCTCAACATGGGGAGGATGTCCCCATGTTGATGGGGACAAGGGCCTCATCCCCACAACCTTTGCCCGGTGGTTGTGGGGGTCTGCGGGCGGGGGGCTTATCGGAATCTGGAAGACCCCTTTAACAAAGGGGACCCCCAGATCCCAACCCCCCCTATGTGAATTGGTTAGGGGTACATTGTACCCCTACCATTTCACGAAGAAAGTGTCAAAAAATGTAAAAAAAGAACACACAAACACCTTGGAAAAAGTCCTTTATTAAAAAAAAACAATAAAAAAAAAAAAAACATTCCAGCGGTGAAATCCAGTGTCCCGCGGCGATCCGATGTCCAGCGCTGTCCGTCATTGGCTGAGCCTGAGCGGACCTGATGGGGAACTTCCTCCGCAGTCTATTACATGTATAGACCCGCCCCTTCTAAAGTTCCCCATCAGGTCCGCTCAGCCAATGACTCGGTGTAAGGCTGAGGACCTGATGCGGAACATGAGAAGGGGCGGGTCTATTCATGAATTACACAGTGAAGGAAGTTCCCCATCAGGTCCGCCCCCTCGGTATGTCAGACCGCTCCTACGTCATTGGCCTGAGCGGACCTGATGGGGAACTTCCTTCACTGTGTCAATTTAAATTACACAGTGAAGGAAGTTCCCCGCTCAGGCCAATGACGTAGGCGGGGTCTGACATACCGAGGGGGCGGACTTGATGGGGAACTTCCTTCACTGTGTAATACATGTATAAACCCGCCCCTTCTCATGTTCCGCATCAGGTCCTCAGCCTTACACCTAGTCATTGGCTGAGTGGACCTAATGGGGAACTTTAGAAGGGGCGGGTCTATACATGTAATAGACTGCGGAGGAAGTTCCCCATCATGTCCGCTCAGGCTCAGCCAATGACGGACAACGCTGGACATCGGATCGCCGCGGGACACTGGATTTCACCGCTGGAATGTTTTTTTTTTGTTTAATAAAGGACTTTTCCAAGGTGTTTGTGTGTTTTTTTTTTAATTTTTTGACACTTTCTTCGTGAAATGGTAGGGGTACAATGTACCCCTTACCAATTCACATGGGGGGGCGGGATCTGGGGGTCCCCTTTGTTAAAGGGGTCCTCCAGATTCCGATAAGCCCCCTGCCCACAGACCCCCACAACCACCGGGCAAGAGTTGTGGGGATGAGGCCCTTGTCCCCATCAACATGGGGACATTCTCCCCATGTTGAGGGCATGTGGCCTGGTACGGTTCAGGAGGGGGGCGCTCTCTCGTCCCCCCCTCTTTTCCTGCGGCCTGCCAGGTTGCGTGCTCGGATAAGGGTCTGGTATGGATTTTTGGGGGGACTCCACGCCATTTTTTTTTATTTGGAGTGGAGTTCCCCTTAATATCCATGCCAGATCTGAAGGGCCTGGTATGGATATTTGGGGGAATCGCACGCATTTTTTTTTAATTTGCGGCGGGGTTCCCCTTAATATCTATACCAGACCTGAAGGGCCTGGTAATTGAATTCTGGGGGACCCCCACGCTTTTTTTTATTTTTTATCAATGACTTTTGCATGCATTGCCGGGAGCTGACAATTCATTAATAGCCGCGAGTGAGTTTTAAATGACTTTTTTTCCTTCAAAAGTTACATTTTATGCAGGGACAGTTCTAAGCACGGGAAACATGCGCCACTTTACATGCATATCATACACACCCCCTAGGTACGAAATTTAAAGGAATATTTCACATTTATTGTTTCACTTTAAGCATTATTAAAATCACTGCTCCCGAAAAAACTGCAGTTTTTAAAACTTTTTTTGCATTGATACATGTCCCCTGGGGCAGGACCCGGGTCCCCAAACACTTTTTATGACAATAACTTGCATATAAGCCTTATAATTAGCACTTTAGATTTCTCCCATAGACTTTTCGAATTTGCCGCGAACACCCCAATTTGTTCGCTGTTCGGCGAACGGGCGAACAGGCAATGTTCGAGTCGAAGCTCATCCCTATTGCACAGTATGCAATTGAGCTACTGGCCTGTCCTGCATCCAGCGTTCTTTCGGAACGCACATTCAGTGCTGCTGGAGGCTTTGTAACCGATCACAGGGTGCGCCTGTCCACCGAATCGGTTGATCGACTGACCTTCACAAAGATGAATCAGTCTTGGATCACCATCAGCTACCAAGCACCTGAAGCTTATGTAACGGAATAATTATTTTTTAAATGTCACATCCCTTCAAGACTGCCTATGCTGATGCTGAGTGACTGTCCTGTTATGTTGACTGACTATCCTCTTCCTCCTCAATGATCCTGCTGATAGCTTGGAAGAACATTTTTGGTTCTGGGTGTCGCCACCAGTGGCTAAGGCCCAATTTTTCAGCCCCTGTTTAACAGGGGCCTGTAATTACAATTTTTGATGCAATGCTTTGCAGCAGGGCTCATTCCTGCACTCCAACTAGAGTATCTGGGAGAGGTTGCAGTGTTGTGGTACCAGCACCAGTGCCTAAGGCCCAGTTTTTTAGCCCCTGTTTAACAGGGGCGTGTATTTACAATTTTTTATGCAATGCTTTGCAGCAGAGCTTATTGCTGCGCTCCAAGTACAGTATCTGTGAGGGGTTGCAGTGTTTTGGCACCAGTGCCTAAGGCCCAATTTTTCTGCCCCTGTTTAACAGGGGCATGTAATTACAATTCTTGATTTAATACTTTGCAACAGGGCTCGTTGCTGCGCTCTAAGTACAGTATCTGTGAGGGGTTGCAGTGTTGTGGCACCAGCACCAGTGCCTAAGGCCCAATTTTTCTGCCCCTGTTCAACAGGGGCATGTAATAACAATTCTTGATCTAATATTTCACAGCTGGGCCCATTCCTGCACCCACCAAGAGTAACTGTGAGGACTTACAGTCTTGTGGCACCAGCACCAGCACCACCACCACCACCACCAAAGGCCCAATTTTTCAGCCCTTGTTCAACAGGGGCGTGCAATTACAATTCTTGATCTAATAATTCACAGCAGGGCCCATTCATGCGCCCACCATGAGTAACTGTGAGGGGTTGCAGTGTTGTGGCACCAGCACCACCACCAAAGGCCCAATTTTTCCTACCACTGTTCAACAATGGCATGTAATTACAATTCCTGATATAATAGTTCACAGCAGGGCATTCCAGCACCCACCAAGAGTAACTGTGAGGGCTTACAGTGTTGTGGCAACACCAACACCTAAGGGGCATATTTCTGCAGACCCAAAGGGGCTGGTAATGGGCTGGGGTAGGGTGGGGGGGAGGGGTGATGGGGTAGCCATGCCATTGTTCTCAATGATTTTCATCCATATTGCCGGGACCAGACATTACATTAAAGCCGCAAGCAGTTTTAAATGGCTTTTTTTCCTTTAGAAATGTCATTTTGTGCAGGGACAGTTTTAAACACGGGAAACACGTGCCACTTCACAGGCATACTTTAGACACCCCCCAGGTACGATATTTAAAGGAATATTTCACTTTTTTTTTTTCACTTTATGCATCATTAAAATCACTGCTCCTGAAAAAACGACAGTTTTTAAAACTTCTTTTTGCATTGATACATGTCCCCTTTTTAGGACAATAACATGCATATTAGCCGTTATAATTAGCATTTTAGATTTCGGACGTTCGCGTCCATTGTATTTATTAGGGTTCTAAAGTTTGCGCGAACTTTCGGTTCCTTCGCAGGTTCTGGTGCAAACCGAACCGGGGGGGGGGGTGTTCGGCTCATCCCTACCTGGGAACAATATCACTTAGGATCCCATCGCCATATATCCCTGTTAACAACTGACTTAAAACCTTTGCCATCATTTAGCTAAGGTCGGGACTGGACTGGGACAAAAATTTGTCCCTTGACTTTATCCAGACGGGCCCACTTTAATTTTGCAAATACGCAAAAAAACTGTATATAAACTATACGCAATTGCACATAAAAACATAAGTAAAAACCTTCCACTGTAAATATAAACTGTTTTTTTTTTTCAATTTAAACTATTTATTTAGAGAAAAAGATGCATTGAAACATTACAGACACTTTCAGAATGACATGTGTAAGTTACACTCCATTCAATGGGAGGTGTCATAAATAACTCACTCACCTCTTTTGTTATTTAACTTATTCTCCTCTGTATTTTTCTCCTCCTTCTTACATCACTGCGTGAAGTGGGAGGGCTAACGTCATGCAGGACATTGCTACAGCCTCATTGGTTGGAATTTCAGAAACCGGCATTGCTGCATAGCCATTGGCTGCCTTTCAGCAATGCAGCGACGCTGAGCCGGGTTGTGCACTAAGCCTCCCCCTTACATCAAGGTCCCCAGAGAGCCTCCCCCTTACATCGGGGTCCCCAGAGAGCCCCCTTACATCAGAGTCCCCAGAGAGCCCCCTCTTACATCAGAGTCCCCAGAGAGTCTCAGTCTTGCATTAGGGTCCCCAGAAAGCCCCCCTTACATCAGAGTGCCCAGAGATCCCCTCCTTACATCAGGGTCCCCAGAGAGCCCCTGCTTACATCAGGGTCCCCAGAGAGCCCCCTTACATCAGAGTCCCCAGCGAGCCCCCCTTACATCAAAGTCCCCAGAGAGCCTTAGTCTTGCATCAGTGTCCTCATTGAGCCCCCCTTACATCAGAGTCCCCAGAGAGCCCCACCTTACATCAGAGTCCCCAGAGAGCCCCGGCCTTGCATCAGGGTCCCTAGAGAGCCCCCCACTTACATTGGAGTCCCAAGAGAGCCTCCCCCTTACATCAGGGTCCCTAGAGAGCCACTCCTTACATCAGGGTCCCAAGAAAGCCCCTTCCTTACATCAGAGTCCCCAGAGAGCCCCCCTTACATTAGAGTCCCCAGAGAGCCCCTTTACATCAGAGTCCCCCGAGAGCCACCCACTTACATCAGGGTCCCCAGAGAGCCCCCCTTACTTTAGCGTCCCCAGAGAGCCTCCAACTAACATCAGGGTCCCCAGAGAGCCTCCCCTTACATCAGGGTCCCCAGAGAGCCCCCCTTACATCGGGGTCCCCAGAGAGCCCCCTTACATCAGAGTCCCAAGAGAGCCCCCCTCTTACATCAAAGTCCCCAGAGAGCCTCAGTCTTGCATTAGGATCCACAAAAATCCCCCCTTACATCAGAGTCCCCAGAGAGCCCCTCCTTACATCAGGGTCCCCAGAGAGCCCCCTTACATAAGTGTCCCCAAAGAGCCCCCCGTACATCAGAGTCCCCAGAGAGCCTCCCCCTTACATCAGAGTCCCCAGAGAGCCCCTGCTTACACCAGGGTCCCCAGAGAGCCCCCCTACATCATAGTCCCCAGAGAGCCCCCTTACATCAAAGTCCCCAGAGAGCTTCAGCCTTGCATCAGGGTCCCCAGAGAGCTTCCCCTTACATCAGAGTCCCCAGAGAGCCCCTCCTTACATCAGAGTCCCCAGAGAGCTTCTGCTTACACCAGGGTCCCCAGAGAGCCCCCCCTACATCATAGTCCCCAGAGAGCCCCCTTACATCAAAGTCCTGAGAGAGCCTCAGCCTTGCATCAGGGTCCCCAGAGAGCTTCCCCTTACATCAGAGTCCCCAGAGAGCCACCCTTACATCAGAGTCCCCAGAGAGCCCCAGCCTTGCATCAGGGTCCCTAGAGAGCCCCCCACTTACATCGGAGTCCCAAGAGACCCTCTCCCATGCTGCCTGCCCGCTCTCTGGCTCTCCCATACAGCCCGCCGCACGGCTCTGTAGTTGGGCTGTAGCTATGAGCCCCAGATTCAGGGCTATGGCCCCAAAAGCCACCCCCTAGCAACTCCACTGGCTGTCACTGAAACTGGCCCACTAAGCCATCGGCCCACCGGGAAACTCCTAGTAGTCCCAATGGCCAGTACATGCCTGGCTAAGGTAATACATAGGTTAATATACAACACTTAACATTAGACCTCTCTTTTTAAATATGCAACTCCATACAGGCAACTCTTTTCATTGGATATCATTAAGGTACAGTGGGGAAAATAATAATTATTTCTATAATTTTTTTTATTTAAGGTACTTATATAGCGCCGTCAATTTACGCAGCGCTTTACATATACATTGTACATTCACATCGGTCCCTACTCTCAAGGAGCTTACAATCTAAGGTCCCTAACTCACATTCATATACTAGAGCCAATTTAGACAGAAGCCAATTAATCTACCAGCATGTCTTTGGAGTGTGTGAGGAAGCTGGAGTACCTGGAGGAAACCCACGCAGGTACAGGGAGAACATGCAAACTCCAGGCATGTGGTATTGTGGTTGGGATTTGAACCAGCGACTGTTTTTACTGCTAGGTGAGAGTGCTACCCACTACACCACTGTGCTGCCCCAATTATTAGATCCCCTGCAGATTTTGTAAGTTTGCCCACTTACAAAGAAATGAAGGGTCTATCATTTTCATCATAGGTGTATTTTAAAGGATAGAGACAGAATATCAACCAAAAATTCAGAAAAAAACATATAAAACAACTGCTATAAATTAAGTTGCAGTTCAGTAAGTAAAATAAGTATTTAATCCTCAAGCAAAACATGTCTTTGTACTTGGTGGAGAAATCCTTGTTGGCAAGCACAGAGGTAAGATATTTCTTGTAGTTGGTGACCAGGTTTGCATGTATCTCAGGAGGGATTTTGGTCCACTCTTCTTAATGGATCTTCGTTAAATCCTTAAGGATTCTTGGCTGTCTCTTGGCAACTTGAAGTTTCAGCTTCCTCTATAAATTTTCTATAGGATTAAGGTCTGGAGACTGACTAGGCCATGCCATGACTTTAATGTACTTCTTCTTGAGCCACTCCTTTGTTGCCTTGGCGGTATATTTTGGGTCATTGTCATGCTGGAAGACCCATCTTCAGTGTTCTGGCTGAGGGAAGAAGGTTCTTATCCAAGATATTACAATACATGGCCCTGTCGATTGACCCCTTAATGTGGTAAAATGGGCCTGTACCCTTATCAGAAAAACAGCGCCAAAGCATGTTTCCACTTCCATGCTTGACTGTAGAGATGGTGTTCATAGTCAGCATTTTTCTTCCTCCAAACACAGCCAGTCAAGTTAATACCAAATAGCTCAGTTTTGGTCTCATCTGACCACAGCACTTTTTCCCAGTCATTCTCTGAATCATTTATATGTTTATTGGCATGACTGTACATGTGCCTTCTTGAGGTGAGGACTCACTGTGTATTGAGAGCTGATATAGCAAAGGTGACAAGCCAGGATTAAAGTCTCTACCCTCCTAGTTCAAAAAGACGCTAGAGGCATAGCAGTACCTAAAGTTAAAAAAAAATGTTAATGGCCCATCTGCAACATCTTGTGGGCTGTGGTTTCAAGGAGCAAGATGATTCTATTTGTGGTATACTGGTCTTTGGAACTGCACATATGCTCATACTAGACAGCTGGAGGCTGGAATACTTGTTAGTAAACTTTCTTACCCCACTCTCCTCTTACTAGATGAAATACTCTATGAAATATATTGAGTTTAATTCCTACACCCCTAAATGGAGCAATGCACATTATGTTGAACTTGACAAACTATAGGGCTTTGAGCCCTGACTCTCTCTCTGGATTATAAATTTACTTCAGCTGTATGAGCTTGACATGTCTAAATCCTTTAGCTTGCTTCAGTGAAATCTAAGTTCACTATTCAACAATTCTACAAATACTTCCAACTTTGGCATGCACTGGAAGCTCAGGCTCTATCTTTCCTCTTCAGTATGTATCAGGCACACCTTTCAATTATAGCATTCTTGCCAGCCAGAGAAAAGGCCCACTTTCAAACATGCAAATATTCTATCAAAATTTACCACCTCTACCTCCCTGCCATCTAGATCAGGTTGGGAGGGAGTGCTAGGTGCAAAACTTACAGCTATTTATTGTGCATAGATAAAGGGTGTGTATGATTCCGTGCAAAGTGTCTGCCGAACTCTGAGAAGTTGTATGAATGGGGCAGGAGAGACTTATCTGACAGCCCCAAGTCTGGGGTATCTAGTAGACATGTGCACTGCCAAAAAATTTGTTCGTTTTCATTTTCGTTTCATTCGTTTTTTGTTTTTTTTAGTTTTTCGGGTCATGCGTTATGATCGCAATTCGTAAATTCGTACATTCGTAAATTTATACATTTGTAAATTCGTACATTCGTAAATATATACATTCGTAAATTCGTACATTTGTAAATATATACATTTGTAAATTCATAAATATATACATTCGTAAATTCGTACATTCGTAAATTTATACATTTGTAAATTCGTACATTCGGAAATATATACATTCGTAAATTTGTAAATTCGTACATTCGGAAATTTGGAAATTTGGAAATTCGAAAATCCGAAAATCTGAAAAAATAACTATTAAATTATAGGTATTGTAATTTCCTTTCAAATTTGGCTGTTAGCGAACGTAACGAATACAAATGTATCCGAAGTTACGCATAACCTGAAATAACAAATGCCACATCTAAACAAATGGAACGGAACAAATTAATAATTAATAATAATAATAAAACGTTTTTATTATTATTATTGTTATTTATTATTATTATTAATTCATTACGTTCCATTCGTTTAGATACGGCATTCATTATTTCGGAAAACAATTCATAACTTCGTTAAGTTCACTAACAGCCAAATTTGAAAGGAAATTCCTATACCTATAATTTAATAGTTAGTAATAGTTAAGTTATTATTAGTTAATTATTATTTCAGATTTCCGAATTTACTAATTTACTAATTTACTAATTTAGGAATGTACGAATTTACTAATTTACGAATGTACAAATTTACAAATGCACGAATTTACGAATGCACGAATTTACGAATGTACGAATTTACGAATGTACGAATTTACAAATGTACAAATTTACGAATGTACAAATTTACGAATGTACAAATTTATGAATGTACGAATTTACAAATGTACGAATTTACGAATGTACGAATTTACGAATCTACGAATCTACGAATTTTCGGATATTCAAATTTACGAATATTCGTTAAAATTAGTTAAATGAGTTTTCGTTAATTCGGATATTTCCGAATTAACGAATTTGTCGAAATTCGTTAAAAAACGAATTTGGAACGAAACGAATTCCACATGTCTAGTATCTAGAGAAATGTATTCACGTGTAATGGTGCTGCCCCAAATTGGTATGTTATTGGACAAAGATGACACAAACTGGTGCCAATGCCCAGAAAAACTGTAGCTTGGGAATTCTAGATGAAGAGATCTAGCTACCCAAAAAGTATTGGTTTTAGCCATCAGAATTATTTTCATTACAAAAAAAAATGATTGCACAGCATTGGCTATCCTCACACCTGCCTAATTTTGATACCTGGCAGATCCATGGTAATGCCACTTAGAAATTAGTGTACCAAAGTAAAGCCCCTCCAAAAATGAAAAAAATATTTAAATACTAGCCAGGAGTAGCACAGTTTCAAAATACCAAGGCTAGGCCTAAATTTACTGAATAGAAATAGCACAGGTTTAGGCTTTACTACAAGAATTACAATGCTGCAGAAGATACAGCAAAATAAAATTGCCCAGTAGAAGGAAAGTTTCATCAAAAATATTAGACCAAGACATTGTATTCAAGACAAAAGTACAGGCAAGTGTTTTACTACAGGAAAGTGTTCACAGATAATACAGTTGTGTAAAACTTGCCAGCAATGACAATTTTTTATGAGCAAATAGTCCCACATTAAGTAGAGACAAAGATCGTGGGCTGGGGTTTTACTACAAGAATCAAGATACCATAGATGACACAGCAGAGTAAAATGGGACAGCAACAGATCAGTTTTATTTTAACCGATGTATGCCTAAGTTTTATGTTATCTATGGGCATAGGGTTGTGTGTTGCATGTGAGTGATAAAATGTGAGGTGGTTTAGGTGCACACTGAAAGGGTGGTCAGTAACAAGTAAATGCTCTACTTTGAGCAACCCAAGTTTAAAAAAAATCCCAATCAACATAAAATGTAAATAAAAAACCCACAAGAGAAATGAAAACCCCAATAAGTATTGCAACAAATGAAAAAAAAAGAACAAAAAGCAGTTTAACTTAAAATAAAGCCCCTATCAACATACAAAATAAAAAATATACCCCCAAAATGAATGAAAAACACAAGAATATCGACCCCTAGAATGTGAGGAAAAGGGGATAAGACTGTTTCAAGGCTCCCCTTTTCCTTATGGGATTCTTGGCAGGAGCAGTTTCAAGGTTTCCCTCAATTGAAATTAAGCGGGAAGCCTTAGGATAGGTCAGGTAAACTGTTGCTGGGGAAAAAATCCTGAGCCTAGGATAGGCTAGTTAGGGTATTCAGGCGGGAAAGACAGGGATTGGGGCAGATGGCCAGTTACTGGGGAAAGAATTCAGGACCCCTGGGAGCAGGATTGGTCAATTGGGGTCAGCTGACCCCATAGAACATTCTGGAAGCCTTTGGGGTCCCTATTTAAAGAGCTGGGCTAGGAGGTCTGGGGCCAGTCGTCCTGAAGAGGATCTACAGCGGAACTTGAGCTATAATACTGGGCAGGGAGCTATTTAATACATCCGCTGTTAGATCCTCTTCGGCGGCATGAAGACCCTCATTCGGCAGCTTCTGGAGCGGGTCAAAGCGGAGGGAGAAGACTGGATCCGGCGGTGTTTGGACTTACCTTCGGGTCAAGAAGCCGAAGAATTCGTGAAGGAGATCGTGGAGCATCCTGAGGTGGATCGGGACGCCATCAGAGCGGAAGAAGAGGCGGAGCCTGGAGCGGAGCTTCCGTTTCCAGGTCGGGTACCGAAGGCTTCAGTGTCGATGGACGGGGAGGAGGAGCGGCCTAGCAAGAGGAGGCGCACTGTGAGGAAGAGATTCAGCCCGCCCCCTAATCGGAGCAACGTACAACGGAAGGCGGAGCCAGCTCAACGTCAGAAGAAGCGTCTCGCCCATTCTGAAGAGAGGGGTGGAGTGACGGCAGGAGCGAACGCTGCGGCACGCCCCCTAGAGCGTTCATCGTCTCCACGGCAACGAGCGGCGTCCTCTCGGTTTGAAGCAGCCGGCCATAGAGGCGGATTTACTGCGGAAGGGAACACCACAGCAGTGACGGATCATCGCAATGCAGGAGCAGCTGGTTCTATTCCAGTGCTTTGTGCAGCTCAGGTGCCAATGTCAGTGGGTGTGGGTGAGTCCTCAGGTGAGATTAACAATGTACATATTATTGATCGTTTTTCGAATGTTTTAGCTGCGTGGATGATTTTAAAAGGAACATTTTATTGCCTCAACCTCAAATTCATGCTCAGGCTCTTTCCAATCCTAATGGTTTGTTGTCACAGGAACCTGCGGCCTTGGTCTGGTCTGCTGAGAAGATTTCAGGGTCGGCTCCAGAGGGTCTGCATACTGCAGATCCGGTCTCTATGGTTACGCCAGTTTCCTCGCCTAGCATTCCTATGGCTGCAACTGATAGCCTGGTTAAAGAATCAATGCCTTGTTTCCTGTCACCTCTTGGTTTTCATTTATCGTCATCTGTAAAAGATAAAATCTGGAATGGTGATTTTATAGATATTTTATCACTGTTACCATCTCTAAAAGACCCCTTTTTAAAATCAGAAAAGGGTGAAAAATTAGATGACGATAGACGGAAAAGTGTCCCCTATAAATCATTGTGTAGCGGGGTGTTCCCCTTTACTTCCGGGAGACTACATCACCCAGAACCCAATTCGGCAGTGTTCACCGCAGAGACTCATGGGAGGGGTTATATAAGGGGAGGCGCGGCTGCGCTCGGCCTCTTTGGGACACAAGACTTCAGAGACTGATCCTCCTGCGCGGATGTGTCGGAGTGCAAGGCCTGAAGTCTGAGGCCTTGCGCAGCACCAAAGAGCCTTCCACCCCACTGCGAACCTGGGTGGTTCCGGATTTCGCTTGTCTACAGCCTGGACCGGATCGGGGACCCGATCGCTGGAGACACTGTGTGTGTGTGACACAGTCGGTGGAAGTTACCCCGGACTGGGACCGTGTCCAGGGTGGGTGAGAGGGCGTACGCCCAAGCCATATACTGCTGTTGTTGATAGGCCTATAGACTGCCGTGGCCCACAAGTTATTTCTGATACTCTCATTAGAGGACCTCAAAGGAGCTGAACTAACACTTGACATAGTAAAGTGTTTACTCCATCTCTACCTTTCCCATTGGATTACAAATGATACTTTATTAATGTGCACCACCGTTAAAGACCTGCCGGTGAAGAAAAGAACATAATCCCCTATAGACTAAGTTGTAGATATCTGAGCCAGGCCTGGTCAGCTAGTTAGTTCATTTGGTTACTGCGACACAGGACGCCTAGTTAACGGTCGCCCACGTGGCGCACTTGTTACTGTTCGCCTCATATGCATAGTGTGTTATTGCTGCAGGGCTCTGCAATATACAGTATATATATCTGTGAACTGATACCAATGTTAACCCCTTTCTTATCAAAAGCTTAAGTAAATCATATACCTGTTATACTATTATTGTCTTGGTGTCTAGGTTACTCATACAGTATAAGAGTAGATATATTGCTGCCAATACTAACTGTGCCAGTAGGGGGTCGAGTACATTGCCGGGGGTTGGCGGAGCTGCTCTCAGGGCCCAAACTAAATTTGCGGCCTTCTTAGTTGAAGGTATCGCTACACGTGGGGGTTCTCGTCCGGGATCCTGATACAGCAGGTGAACGCCAGAAGTACCGGCATGGACCCCATGGATCCACAAGCCATAGAAGAGTGGTGCAAAGCCGTAAGGGCAGAGCCAAACAACTCAATAGTCATCAGCCTCCCAGGGGAGGAATGGAAGACTGACATGGTAGAGGAGTTGATGAAGTCAGTGTCCCCAGGTCACACACCATGGGTGATAGATATAAAGGCAGACCCGGATACTTCATGTCAGTATGCACTAGTGGAATATGGAGACGGGATACCAGAGGCTTGCAAGTACAAGTGTGTAAAGACGCCAGATAATAGAACCTATAGGGTGGCGCCTGCTTTAACTATAAAGAAGGAACCATCACCGACGGGATCACCGCAGGCTGCGGCCCGCGCCTCACCAGTAAAGGGAGACAGGGTGACACCCCCGGTGACACCCGCACCTGCCACTGCTATAGCACCAGAATTGATAAAGGCGATAGGAGATCTGCTAATCAAATGTCAGAAGACAAACACAGTGCATGTAGAAACTAGCTACCGGAGATTGAAGACATTCTCAGGGAAGCTCCCTGTCCCTGCAGGGGAAGAAGATTTTGATACCTGGGTGGAGCAGGCATTGCTGGCAGTAGAGGCATGGGAGGTGCCTGAAGCGCAGAAGAGGCAACGAGTGATAGAAAGCCTTAAAGGCGCAGCAGCAGTGAAAAGTTTTCGGTTTGGGAATGCCGATTGCACGGCTCAAGACTGTCTAGCTATGCTACAGGAAGAGTTTGGCAATTGGAAAAGGTGACAGAGATGGTATACCAATTTGAACATACTTTCCAACAACTAAGGAAAAAACTGTCAGAATATGTTAGGAGACTAAACAGGTTGCTGTGCAAGATTGTGTTGAAGAAGGGATTGAAGCCCCAAGATGCAGATGCGGCAAGAATGAAGCAAGTCCTAAAGGGAGCGTTACGCTCGGATCCAGTTTGGCTGCACCTGAAAACCTCAGGAGGAGGAACGTTGCTGACTTATGCTGACTTGATAAAAATCATCAGAGATGAGGAGGCGCTACAACAGGACCAGCAAATGATTAAGGCAAATGTTGTCCCCGCACAGGTGCTAGTCAACCCAGTGATGACTACTGAAAGAGATTTAGAGGTAGACACTTTAAAAGCACAAATGTCCAAGGTGTTAGAAATGTTGACCTCTCTGATGACGAAAGACACAGAGGGTCCCAAGAGAGAGGTACCACGGAAGGAACTGTTCCCAGTTGCTTCGGCACCCGCATCTTTACAAGAATGGGGAGATATAGTCTGCTTTAACTGTGGAGGAATTGGCCATGTTGCGGCTACTTGTTCTAGTCCCAAGAAGAAGAAGCTGGACAACCGCAAGCCGGCGGGAAACTCCAGAGGGCCCTGGTGAAGGACACAACCGGGTGCCCATCACCTTCAGTGAGCTCCAAGCTGAAAGCGAAGCAGAAGGAAAGAAGAGATAAAATGCCTCAGGAGAAATACATCATTCCTCAACAAAGATACACCCCAGAGAAAGGGGGCAAGACCCCTCAGAAGAGGCACAGCGCTCCCCAGAGGGGGTGAACACATAGGAAAATCAATAATATCCCTCAGCGGGTCTGTACACCCATTGAGAGGGGGGAAATTAATGCATACCAGGCTCATGAAAGATTAAAGTCCAAAGGGAATTGGATGGGAGAAAGTCCGAAGGGAAGGGGCCAGAAGAAGGCAACCCCTGCCAGGCCATATCCGGAGAGGCTAGTAGGCCCATCTCCCATAGTGCACCTTCAAGTGGAGGGAATCTACACCAGAGACATCTTGGATACTGGGACACAAGTGACCCTGTTATACCGGGATTTCTACGAGAAGCACTTGAGTCACCTGCCCATCCAGAAGATAGAGGGACTAGAGATATGTGGGATTGGGACCCAGAATTTCCCCTACGATGGCTATTTGCCTGTCAGGATGATCTTTGACCCATCCGTGGCTGGAAAAGCTGAAGTGTTTGATACTCTGGCGGTAGTGTGCCCTCGGCCGCCAGGAGCCAACAAGAGTTCTCTTATAATAGGGACAAACACGGACCTGGTCCGAAGACTTCTGACCCCTCTAGTGGAAGAGAAGGGGTCAGCGGCAACCAAGATTCACCCCATGCTGAAGACGGCTTATCAGCGGCTGGTCCTAGAGCAGAAGACCCCTGGAGAGGGGATAGGGAAGGTGTGGAGACTTGGAAAAGAAGGGGTGGTGTTGCAGCCCGGCGAAGTAACCTGTCTCATGGCCACTGTGAAGCTTACTTGGGAGCAACCTGGACCTTTTGTCATGTTGGAGTCTGACCCAAGGGAAGAGCTCCCCGGCCTGGAAGTGATACCAGAAGTGATTCCGCTGAAGGCCCTGAAGAAGGCCCATTGTAGAGTTCCAGTGAGTGTTAGGAACAATACAGATGGACCCATGGAAATCCCAGCCAGGATGCTGCTGGGCCAGGTGAGCCCTGCGGCCCCGGTCAACTTGTCGGAAGTAAAGGGGGCGGGCGAAGGAGGAGATGCTTGGGAGAAACTATCCATGGAAAACCCGAACCTGCCCAGGGTTTGGAAGGAGAGAGCCAAGGCCCAGTTGACCAGATGGGAGAAGATCTTCTCCAGGGATGAGTTCGATGTGGGGTGTGCAAGGAGTGCCACCCATCGGATCCGCCTCCAAGAAGATAAGCCCTTCAGAGAGAGGGTCAGGCGGGTCCCACTAGCAGATCTGGAGGATCTAAGGGAACAACTCGCAGCACTCAAGAGGACTGGTGTAATCTGGGAGTCTAGAAGCCCCTATGCCTCCCCGATAGTGGTGGTCAGGAAGAAGAATGGATCATTGAGGCTCTGTATCAACTACAGGACTCTTAACAGGAGAACCATACCCGACCAATACACCACTCCGAGGATAGAGGATGCCCTACAGAGCTTGTCTGGAGCCAAGTGGTTCAGCGTTATGGATCTCAAGAGTGGGTACTATCAGATCCCTATGCACCCAGAAGACAAGGAGAAGACAGCTTTCATAACCCCAGTGGGATTCTTTGAATTCGACCGGATGCCCCAAGGTCTGTCTGGAGCCCCAGCTACTTTCCAACGTCTCATGGAGAAGACTGTAGGAGACATGAACCTTATTGAAGTCCTTGTATACCTGGACGATGTCATTGTCTTTGGAAGAACCCTAGAGGAACACGAGGAGAGGCTGGAAAAAGTCTTGAGGAGACTTAGTGAGGAGGGACTCAAGCTTTCGCCTGAGAAGTGTCGGTTCTACCAATCTTCTGTGAACTATTTGGGACACATAGTGTCTGAAGAAGGGGTGGCCACAGACCCTGAGAAAGTGGAGGCAGTTACCTCCTGGCCACGACCCACCACAGTAACAGAACTCCGGTCCTTCTTGGGGTTCTGCTCCTATTACAGGAGGTTTGTGGAAGGATTCGCCCAAATTGCTAGACCATTGAATGAACTGCTCAAGACTGAGGGAGAAGAAGACGACTCAGGACCCCGGAAGCCGGGAGAGTCAGTCCAAGATCAGTGGAACCAGAAATGTGAAGAGGCCTTTCAGGCATTGAAGAAGAGCCTAACCACTGCTCCAGTCCTGGCCTATGCAGACCCAACCAAACCCTATGAACTACACGTAGATGATAGTCATGACGGTCTGGGAGGAGTACTTTATCAAGAACACGAAGAACAACTACGGCCTGTTGCCTACGTGAGCAGGAGCCTGACCCCCTCTGAGAAAAACTACCCCACTCACAAACTGGAGTTCTTGGCCCTTAAGTGGGCGGTAGTAGACAAGCTCAAAGACTACCTGTATGGGGCGGGGTTCACTGTGAAGACTGACAACAACCCCCTGACCTACTTATTCACTACAGCAAAACTGGACGCCACTGGACACAGGTGGCTGGCCACATTGTCTGGATTCAATTTCAGCCTAAAGTACAGGCCAGGGATTGGGAATCAAGATGCAGACGCTCTGTGCAGGAGATCCCATGGTCCCAACTGTGACATGGATGACTGGACTCAAGTAGCACCTGATGGGGTGCGGGCCCTTTGTCAAGGGGCTGAATTGCAAGCCAGAGGGGGCTCAAGGGCAGAAGAGATAGGAGTTACCATGGTAGGAGTCCCCAAACAATACTGTGGAGTAACTCAGCTGGGAGAAGACCATCTGCCAAAGTTGTCCAAGAAGGAACTAAGATGTGACCAATTAGAAGATCCCATGGGGAAATTAGTTCTGGAGGCCCTGGAGAATCAGGATCCAAACAGACTCCTGCGTTATCCCTCAAAGGAAGCTCGCTTGTTGAGGAAAGAGTGGGACAGGTTGCAGGTACATCAGGGAGTGGTCAACCGAAGGGGCCCCTCTGATGACTTAGAAGATAAATGGCAACTGTTCCTCCCAGAGAAACATCGAGAGACTGTTCTGATTGCCCTGCATGACAATCATGGTCACCTAGGGGCTGAAAGGACCTTTCAACTTGTTAGAAGTCGGTTCTATTGGCCCTGCATGAGGGCAGAAGTGGAAGAGTACTGCCACTCATGTGCACGTTGCATCCAGAGGAAGACTTTACCTCATCAAGCTGCCCCAATGGGCCATCTACAAAGTCAAGGCCCAATGGATCTGGTATGCATTGATTTCCTCTGCCTCGAACCCGACCTGAGTGGACTGGGAAATGTTCTGGTGATAACCAATCATTTCACCCGGTATGCCCAAGCTTTTCCAACCAAAGACCAGAAGGCTTCCACTGTAGCCAAGATACTCGTGGAGAAGTATTTTGTCCATTATGGGCTGCCCCAGCGACTTCATTCAGATCAAGGAAGAGACTTTGAAAGTCGGCTGATCCGGAAGCTCTTAGATTCGTTGGGAGTCAAGAAGACTCGAACTACACCTTACCACCCACAGGGAGATGCTCAGCCGGAGAGGTTTAACCGAACCTTGCTCAACATGTTGGGGACTCTGGAAAGTGAGAAGAAGCAACATTGGAGCAAACACATAGCAGCCATTGTACATGCTTACAACTGCACCACTAGTGATGCTACAGGCTACTCCCCATACCGACTCATGTTTGGGAGAGAGGCGAGACTACCTGTGGACTTGGCCTTTGGCACCTCTCTGGACCATTCCTCAGCCACATCCCACAAAGGATATGTGGACAGGCTCAGACATAGCCTGAAAGTGGCCTATGAACAAGCTCAAGCGGCCTCAGATCAAAGAGGAGCTCGAAACAAAAGAAACTTCGACTTGAAGGTCCGGATACAAGACCTACAGCCTGGGGATAGAGTACTGTTATGCAATCTGGGGGTCCCTGGGAAACACAAACTTGCAGACAGATGGAGATCTGAACCCTATGTCGTCTGTAGGAAGTTGCCGGGCCTACCTGTCTACAAGTTGAAGCCAGAAGGAAAGGTAGGCCCACTGAAGACGTGGCATCGAAACCACCTGCTCCCACTTGCTGAGGCAGTCAGGATACCCCCCGTGAGAGATTCCCCTGAACCGGTCTCTGTTCTGGATACTCCCAGGCCGAACACTCGATTACAGACCTCCCGACCTGAAGATGGAGAGGCCTCTCAACTTAGTGAAGATGAAGAAGGAGAACTTGATTGGTTGTGGCCTTCCCCAACTCCAGGAACTTCCACTATAGATCTTCCACCTACTGAAGGCACTACAGATGGAACACTGAACCCAGAGGCCACAGAGTTCATCCCATCTAGTCCTTCATCAGACCACTGGGAAGATGCCCGTGGTAGTTACTCAGAGGAAGAGGAGCCTTTGGCGCCAGAGCCAGAAGTCCCAAGAGAGCAAAGGGCTCGAAGAGTCATCCGGCCTCCTAAGAAGCTGACCTACCCACAAATGGGCAATAGCTCGGAGGACTCTGTAGTTACTGCTAGGAGAAATGCTGAAAATCCAGATCCTTCCACTGTCCATTTGGTGGAGGGCAACCCCAGCTCACTCTCTGGCACAGTTAGGCAGGCCACCCATGATAATGTGACCTGTGGGCGAGGGAGTTTCACCCCTCAGTTTTGGTGGGAATTCCCTATACCCACTTTGTTTGCAGAATTGTCTAGAGTTGTACATAGTTTTGGTTAAGGTTTATCTTTGGGGACCAAAGAGTTCAAGTGGGGGGAGTGTGTAGCGGGGTGTTCCCCTTTACTTCCGGGAGACTACATCACCCAGAACCCCATTCGGCAGTGTTCACCGCAGAGACTCATGGGAGGGGTTATATAAGGGGAGGCGCGGCTGCACTCTGCCTCTTTGGGACACGAGACTTCAGAGACTGATCCTCCTGCGCGGATGTGTCGGAGTGCAAGGCCTGAAGCCTGAGGTCTTGCGCAGCACCAAAGAGCCTTCCACCCCACTGCGAACCTGGGTGGTTCCGGATTTCGCTTGTCTACAGCCTGGACCGGATCGGGGACCCGATCGCTGGAGACACTGTGTGTGTGTGACAAGCCCAAGCCATATACTGCTGTTGTTGATAGGCCTATAGACTGCCGTGGCCCACAAGTTATTTCTGATACTCTCATTAGAGGACCTCAAAGGAGCAGAACTAACACTTGACATAGTAAAGTGTTTTCTCCATCTCTACCTTTCCCATTGGATTACAAATGATACTTTATTAATGTGCACCACCGTTAAAGACCTGCCGGTGAAGAAAAGAACATAATCCCCTATAGACTAAGTTGTAGATATCTGAGCCAGGCCTGGTCAGCTAGTTAGTTCATTTGGTTACTGCGCCACAGGACGCCTAGTTAACGGTCGCCCACGTGGCGCACTTGTTACTGTTCGCCTCATATGCATAGTGTGTTATTGCTGCAGGGCTCTGCAATATATATATATCTGTGAACTGTTACCAATGTTAACCCCTTTCTTATCAAAAGCTTAAGTAAATCATATACCTGTTATACTATTATTGTCTTGGTGTCTGGGTTACTCATACAGTATAAGAGTAGATATATTGCTGCCAATACTAACTGTGTCAGTAGGGGGTCGAGTACATTGCCGGGGGTTGGCGGAGCTGCTCTCAGGGCCCAAACTAAAGTTCTTAGTTGAAGGTATCGCTACAATTTAATAACTGGTTACAAGGTTTTTGCATTTATGCTAGTGTTTTGTGTGAACGGTTTCCGGATAAAAGTCTGGGTCTGTTTCAACACATTGACATCATACAGGAAGCCTATAGATGTTTTACAGGCTTTTCATGGTACACATATGATGAGGCTTTCCGCCACAAGATGTCTATTTACCCTGGTTTACAGTGGGGTTCAAAGGATGTGGGTTTGTGGCTGAACCTTTTTCTTCCTCAGAAGTCCTCTTTACCTAGGCTAACCACTAGTAATACTACTCCCACGTCCACAGTTTCTTACAAGAAAGGCATATGTTTTTCTTTTAATGACAGCCAATGTAGATGGCCTGCTACATGCAGATATAAGCATGAGTGCGCTTTCTGCGGAGGTTCTCATCCTGTGGCTAAATGTTTTCGTAAAATGTCAGCTGCCAATCAGCAGCAGCCACAGAGGGAATTTTTTCTTAAAAGCAACAACTCCAGTGATAGTGGAAAACATCCTGCCATGGCTCAAGCGGTACCCAAATCGTCAGAAGGCGGAGCTTCTCATTAGAGGTTTTAGTGAAGGTTTTTTAATTCCTCAATTTCATGGAACAGGTTGTACTATGGTGGATAATCTGAAATCTGTTTCTGATTTTCCAGTTATAGTGGAACAAAAATTAACCGCAGAACTTGTTTTGGTCAGAATATCTGGCCCTTTTAATACGCCTCCTTTTAATGATTTTCGTGTATCCCCATTAGGTATAGTGCCTAAGAAAGAACCAAATTCTTATCGTTTAATCCATCATCTGTCTTTTCCAGCTGGGTCTTCCTTGAACGATCAGATAGATGATGAGATGTCTTCTGTTTCCTATGCATCTTTTGAGCAGGCCATTCGTAAAATTAGGGAGCTGGGGGGATCAGCTTTGTTAGCAAAGGCTGATATTAAAGCCGCTTTTCGTTTACTTCCAATTCACCCTAGCTGTTTTAATTCTTTGGGTTTTCAATTTCAAGGGAAATTTTATTTTGATCGGTGTCTTCCGATGGGATGTTCCCTGTCCTGCTCTTATTTTGAGGAGTTTTCTTCATTTTTGGAATGGGTGGTATCATATAAGTCCGGATCCCCTTTCCTGATACACTATCTGGATGATGTTTTTTTATTCATGGGTCCTGCGGATTCTAGTCATTGCATTATTACACAATTTTACGGTAACATGCGAAGATTTTGGCGTTCCATTGGCGCATGAGAAAGCGGTTTTACCTACTACATGCATTGAATTTTTGGGTATCACTATTGATACCGTTGAAAGAGAATTTCGGTTGCCAGTGGAGAAGATTGAGAAGTTGAAGAATCTTATTCTGTCTTTTATTAAGAAGAAGAAGATACTCTTAAAAGAATTACAGTCCTTGCTGGGTCTTTTAGCTTTTGCTACACGCATATTACCTATAGGTAGGATTTTTTCTCGGCGTTTATATTTAGCAATGTCAGGAATCAAGAACCCGCATGCTCATATTAGGTTGACGGTGGAATTAAAGGAAGATTTATTGGTTTCGTATAATTTTTTAATACATTTTAATGGAAAGGCTTTCTGGCAGGAGGATTTCGTCATAGACAGTGATTTCTGCTTGTCCACGGATTCGGCTGGATCAGTGGGTTTTGCAGCTATCTGGGGAAATCAGTGGTGTTCGGATATTTGGCCTCAAAGTTGGGTGAGTAGAGGTTTGTGCAAAAATATTGTGCTTCTAGAACTTTTCCCGATAGTAGTTTCCCTGGAGATTTGGGGTGATATGTTTGCAAACAAATGAATCCTTTTTAGTACTGATAATAGGGGTGTTTTGTTTGCAATCAATTGCCTGACTTCCAAATCCCCTCCTGTAATAGCTCTACTACGTTATTTAGTTTTTAAATGCCTGTGTCACAACGTCTGGATTAAAGCTAAATACATTCCAGGTAAGGTAAATGAGACAGCTGACGCCCTCTCTCGTCTACAGATGGAGCGATTTTTCTCCCTGTTACCCACAGCGAACCGTGTCGGGATTCCTTGCCCAGCTCAGTTATGGGATATCGTTTAATTTCACAAAATGTTGAAAAATCGTTGGCTACCACTTCTTGGTCTAGTTACAGGTCCTCATGGTTGCTATGGTTGCAATTTTTGGATTCCAAAGGGGCTAAATTTTCGGATATCTCCGAAACGACGGTTTTGTCTTTTTTGGAATCTCTTATGACTAAAGAATACTCTTGGTCTTATGTTTATAAGACTTTGTCCGGCATATCCTTTTTTCAAAAATGAAATCATTTGACCTCTTGTTTATCATATTTTTCAGTACAGCAAGCACTTAAAGGTTATAAGAAGTCTCTGTCAGAGAACTCACCTTGCTGGACGTGTTGTGCATGCTCCTGTGCGCGCTGGTTCACGTCCTGGACTGCGGGTGCGTGCGCCTGTGCGCGATGGTGTGCCTGTGCGTGATGGCGCATGTGCGCCAATGCACGCGCGCCATTGCGTGCGCCGATGCGCGCCAAACAGTCCATTTAAACCCCTGGAATACTTCAGACCGGTGCTGTCTGATCTGCAGTTACCTGTGACCTTTTGCTCCTGATACCTGTCTGAACACTTGTCTCTTGATTACCCGGCCTGCCCATCGGATTACCCTTGTCTCCTGCCTGCACCTGACCTCGGCTAGTCTTGACCTTGAACCTGCCTGTTCCTCTGTACTTCGCTGCCTGCCTGTTGCCGATCCTGCCTGTGACCCGACCATCCCGCTCTGCTCCTGCTCAGCATCCTCTGCCTGTGTTCCTGTTTTCTGTTGCCTGTCCGGCCGGACACCTACTCCTCTGCACCTGGATCCAGAGCCGCATCCCCTGCAACTACCCGCCAGGCTCTCATACCACTCCGCACTCCCGTGCCTCCTGTTCATACTATCAGGGGCCATGAGTCGGATACGTAAGGGAGACCTTCCTCTGCTCCATTGGGCTCACCAGTCTGGTACGTATAAGTCTGACAGTCTCATTGCGTCATTGACAATAGATGTCCTATTACCCCTGGGTTATTGGAATCTCTCTGCTCGATTACTGCTTCTGTATGTTCTTCTACTTTTGAGGCTACTCTTTTTAATGCAGTTTTTACTATGGCTTTTTTTGCAGCACTCTGAGTTTCTGAAATAGTGTCAGTTAGCAAAAGAAATCCGTCTGGTTTGTTATTCAAACACGTTATCCTAAATGTTTCTAGTTTAAAAATATTTATTCGCTCTAGCAAAACTGACAGGTTAAGTAAAGGCAATTGGGTACATTTATTGTCTTCCCCGGGGTCTTCAATTTGCCCGGTAGCCAGATTGTCAGCCTATTTGAGACTTCGTCCTCCTACAGATGGAGTGCTTTTTATTCATAGGGATTCTTCCCCTCTTACTAAATTTCAATTTAATGCAATATTATCTAGATGTTGCAAACTTTTGAATATGGCAAACATTAAGATTTCTTCACACTCTTTTAGAATTGGAGCTGCCACAGAAGCTGCTAGGTTGGGTTTTGTTGATAGTCGTATTAAGAATTTGGGTAGATGGAAATCTAAGTCTTTTCAATTATATGTACGTCCTAATCTTGTTGTTTGATTATTTTAGGTGTGCCTCGAGTGGTCTGGATTATTGGACACTCTTTCGTGTATTGGGCGCATCAGCGGGCTAATGCTCGTCATTATACTGCGAATTTAGACAGGATCCGTCCAAGTTTCAAGTCTTATGGTTCGGTAGGAGGGGCATGCTTTGGGAGGAGTTGTTATTTGAGTTCAGTTCTCTATTATCTTATTGGCCAGAACCTGATATTTTGATTTTACATTTGGGAGGGAATGATGTGGGGCAGATGAGAACGTTGGATCTTATTTTTAGTATAAAAGATACGATCCAAATTTTAAAACAATCCTATCCAAACATGGTGATTGTTTTTTCTGAAATCATCCCTAGATTAAGATGGTTAGAGTCTGGGGTTTTTAAACCTTTTGAAAAGGTTAGGAAAATAATTAATAAGGCTGTTGAGAAATTCATGGCCCCGGACATGGGTTTCTCTTTCCGCCATGTAGACCTGGAGGGCGGTATTTCGGGCCTCTATAGGGCTGATGGGGTTCATCTTTCTGACATTGGCCTGGACATACTAAATGCTTCCTTCCAATCCTGCATAGAAAGGGCCGCGTGCTGGGGTTTTGGTGACAGTCGGGGTTGTAACAACCCGTCCTGTCTTTTGGGAAAGTTTTAAAAGGCTGATTCTTTTCAGCTCAAGTCGTAGTGGCTGAGCTGGGTTTTATTTCTTATATGTAATTGGATTTATTTATTGATACAGTTTTTGATGATATTTAAAAATTAAACCAATAGTAATAAGCCGCGGCCAAATTTTATCCCAAAAAAAAAAAAAATAATAATATATATATATAGGTTGTTATTTATTTAAATAAACAAATTTTTATAAAAGATCTTTGGTGTGTGTATTTTTTGGTATGTCCAGGCATCCTGCCTAAAATCCCATGTGAGGAAAAGGGGATAAGACTGTTTCAAGGCTCCCATTTTCCTTATGGGATTCTTGGCAGGAGCAGTTTCAAGGTTTCCCTCAATTGAAATTAAGCGGGAAGCCTTAGGATAGGTCAGGTAAACTGTTGCTGGGGAAACATTCCTGAGCCTAGGATAGGCTAGTTAGGGTATTCAGGCGGGAAAGACAGGGATTGGAGCAGCTGGCCAGTTACTGGGGAAAGAATTCAGGACCCCTGGGAGCAGGATTGGTCAATTGGGGTCAGCTGACCCCATAGAACATTCTGGAAGCCTTTGGGGTCCCTATTTAAAGAGCTGGGCTAGGAGGTCCGGGGCCAGTCGTCCTGAAGAGGATCTACAGCGGAACTTCCCACCCCCCCTTCCCTTGTCGCGGCTATACTATGTGGTATGGTCCTTTTTGTTTATTATTGCAAAAAGGGACATGTTGTTGTTTGGGAAAGTTTTAAAAGGCTGATTCTTTTCAGCTCGAGTCGTAGTAGCTGAGCTGGGTTTTATTTCTTATATGTAATTGGATTTATTTATTGATACAGTTTTTGATGATATTTAAAAATTAAACCAATAGTAATAAGCCGCGGCCAAATTTTATCCAAAAATATAAATAATAATAATATATATATAGGTTGTTATTTATTTAAATAAACAAATTTTTATAAAAGATCTTTGGTGTGTGTATTTTTTGGTATGTCCAGGCATCCTGCCTAAAATCCCATAAGAATCAATTTTTTTACCCACTAGCTGCCCAAGCCAATTCTGACACTTTTCACATACATATAAAAATCTGCATTTTTTTACTAGATAAGTATTTAGAAACCCCAAACATTACATTAACATTATATATTTTTGGAAAGCAAAGTCCTGGGAGAAAAAAATGTTGGTTGTTGCACTATTTTATGTCAGACAATAGTTGTGCAGCATATTTTCATACACTATTTTTTGGGGAAATAATACACTTTAATGAATTGTAATGTACAAAAACAAAATATAATACCCAATTGTTTGGTAAAATATCAAATATATTTGTTTTAAAGGGACAGTGCTACTAAAGCAAAAAGTCATTAATCTCCCTCCCCTACTAAACTATTATCAACTATTATCAATTTGCAAACAAATGCTGGCAATGCAAAACAAAAAGTGCAAAGTGCAGTGCAAAAATCACAAATACGTAATTTTTCTAACAGCAAAAAAAGTTTATCAATAAGTGTGTCTATGCAAAAATTGTGCCTGAAATCAATAAATGACATATGTGATTATCTAATAAAAATAATAGAGTCCATAAGGATTATGCAAAGTTCATATATATACTGTATATACAGACAGATTTGACTATTTTACTGTTGTGGGTTTAGTAACACTTTAATGTGCGTGTAAAGGCAGGCATCCCAAAACTTTTTCCAATATATTGTGTGTGTATATATATATATATATATATATATATATATATACAATATATATATATATATATATATATATATATATATATATATATACTATATATATATATATATATATATACCGTGATATCCACCGTGAATGTGTTCGCCCTAAATTCTTATAATATTCACCAACAGTGCTATCCACCACCGCAACACCGTAACTCACAAGAGTACAATGCTGGTAAGACTATAAATCAGCAACAAGCGCACACCAGCCTAGAAATGGAAATCAACAGCTTCTATCCAGAAATCACTCAGGGAAAGTATTCCATAACAGTTATTAGCTCGTAAGGAGTAAAGAAAGAAGAAGAGGCTCTCATAGTGTGAATTCATCTTAAAATACGTACGTTTTTTTTTCAAAACAACATAAAAACACAAATTTTTCTGTGTTTCCACTAACACAAAGTATATCGGCTTCAATAAAACAGTATGTTGCCTCCGGATGAGAAACCACAGCCACGAAGATGATCACAGCGTGCATAGTGAGGTCACATCCAAACCCCTCTTTACGCGTTTCATCATTGGATGTCTTCCAGGGGCTCCTTACAAGCTAATACCTTAAATGGAATACATTCCCTAAGTGTTCTCTAGATGGAAGCTGTGGATTTCTATTTATAGACTGGTGTGTGCTTGTTGCTAGTTTATAATCCTACCAGCATTGGGCTTTGGTGAGTTACCTAGTACTCACGGTGGTAGAGAGCACTTTTGGTGAATATTATAGGATGTTACGAAGAACACTTTCACAGTGGATATTGTGGTATATATATACATATATATCTATATATATCTATATATAGATATATATATCTATATATATATATATATAGATATACTGTATATATATACACTCATACACACTATATTGCCAAAAGTATTGGGATGACTGCCTATACACGCACATTAAAGTGTTACTAAACCCACAACAGTGAAATCTGTCTGTATATGCAGAATAGCATGCTTGTTATACTCACTGTGGAACTTTAGGGGTTAATCTCTGCATTGAGTAAAAAGGCTGTTTTATCCTGTATGCATAGATCCTCCCTCTCCTGCAATGTCTACCTTGGAAAGAACAGGCAAGGTAGCCAACCTCAACCTGCACACATGCTCAGTTGTGTCTTTTATGCTGTAGAGAACAGTTTCTTGTTCTCAGAGATAGCCAGGTCACATGATATTGACATCACACATGTGGGCGTGTATACAGGCTGAAAATTTCACCTTCCTGAACTCTCAACACTGAAGAAACTGTGCAGTTTATGATGTAACCGTGGTATACAGATCATTCAAAAAGGTTTACAGTGGCAGTATTTTAATGTAAAAAGAAGATTTATGAATTGTGGGCACTATGGGGGGGGGGAGAGAGAATGGGGCGGATTAACTATTTTCATATTACTGGTTATAGTAACACTTTAACCACTTCAGCCCCGGAAGATTTGGCTGCCCAATGACAAGGCCATTTTTTGCGATACGGCACTCGCTTTAACTGACAACTGCGCGGTCCCCAAAAAGATGTATGTCCTTTTTCCCCCACAAATAGAGCTTTCTTTTGGTGGTATTTGATCACCTCTGCTGTTTTTATTTTTTGCGCTATAAACAAAGAAAGAGCGTAAATTTTGGAAAAAACACAATACAGTAAAACCTTGGATTGCAAGCTTAATTCATTCCGGAAACATGATTGTAATCCAAAGCACTTGTATATAAACGCAAATTTCCCCATACAGCATAATGGTAATTCGCTCCACAAGCATTTATTCATAAGTCTTTCAGTTTATAGTCCATATAAAAATATTATAGCAATGTGATAGCTTGTGTAACCATAAAATGTCCACCCACAAATGGCAGCCTCCACAAGGGCATTAGAAGCAAAACCCAGCGGGAGCTACAGTGTATAAAAGATAAGAGAGGTGCCTCTAAGTGTAGCAATATGGGTTACATTTAATGAAGGTACAACATTTAGCAAGTCACATGGTTGATGAATAAAACAGGCACTAAGACATCTAAGTATGCGGGCATCCGGGGTAAAGCTGTCCACATAGACCATCCTCCGCTATATTGCTATACTTGGAGGCGCCTCTCTTCTCTTTTATACTCAGTTGTGACATGACACTACTTGTATATCAAGACATCGCTTGTATATCAAGTCAAAATGTATTTTAAAATTTAGCTTGTCTTGCAAAATGCTCTTAAACCAAGTTACTCTCAAACCAAGGTTTTACTGTATCTTTTACTTTTTGCTATAATAAATATCCTAATTAAAAAAATAAAAAAAAAATCCTATGTTTAAGCCGATATCTATTCTTCTACGTATTTTTGGTAAAAAAAAAAATCGCAATAAGCTTATATTGATTTTTTTCCGCAAAAGTTATAGTGTCTACAAAATAGGGGATAGATTTATGGCATTTTTATTATTATTATTTTTTTTTACTAGTAATGGCGGTGATTAGCGATTTTTATCGGGACTGCAATATTACACATCGGACGCTTTTGACACATTTTTGGGACCATTGACAATGCACTGATTACTGTGTAAATGTCACTGGCAGGGAAGGGGTTAACACTAGGGGCCAATCAAGGGGTTAATTGTGTTCCCTAGTGTGTGTTCTAACTGTGTAGGGGGGAGGGACTGACTGGATTAGGAGAGAGATCAGTGTTCATACTCAGTATGAACACACGATCAGTCTCCTCTCCCCTGAGAGAACCAGGATCTTTGTGTTTACATACACAGATCCCAGTTTTCGCTCTTTTACAATCGATAGCGGGTGCCCGGCAGTCATTGCGCCCACCAAGCACTTGCATCGGCTTTGGCGGCGCGCGCGTGGCCCCTAGTAGCCAAAAGGTGAAGCAACATAAGGTACCATCGTTTTGCCCACCCGTGCCATTCTGCCGCAGTAAAAGGTATATCAGACTCCTTTACTGCAGTCTCTTCCACCAGTTAACAGTCAGTATATTTTTGCTCCTTATCAACTCCCATGCATTAAACAAAAACAGTCTCCATAGTGTAAATCAGTTTTAAACAAGTGCTTTTTATTAGATGCCAAATGCATACTCACATAAAAATCAAATAATAAAAGCTTATCTGTCCAGAATTGCTCCCCATGCATAGAGAAATCACTATTTCTGGGTTTCCTGTTCGCATCTGACGTCACATCTGCCTCAACTTGTTTCATCACAAGGACTTCCTCAGGAAGCGAACCACAAGGTTTTGGATATGCCACACCTTACATGTTTTATTATTTATGATATGATCCCAACTTTCAAAATGTTACCCCTTCTTTGCATACTGTGAGAACTTAAAAAAAAAATTACTGTTTAAAAAACATGTAAAGAGACGGCTTCTTGCAGTGAGTAACTGGACTTTGCACGTCCTTACTGCTCTTTGTACTGCCTTATTACATAAACCTTTGTGTGATTTTGGTCATCCAGGTTATATAGACCCAATGCCTTCCCCTGGTGAATGTATAATTATGAGGGAGAGAAGTGCAGGTGCCAACAATATTTGCAGCACATTGCCAGATACCTTGCTATTAGATCAATGGTAGTAGGAGGAAGTATAAGTAAGCAGTGTCATGAGGTGAAAACAATAATTTTATGTCAATACTGTGAAAGATCATATTAGAAGACGAACAGTTGGGTTAGTCCAATATTTTATCAATTTTTTCAGAGATAGAGATAACCCCACACTCTGCTAAAGAAGAGATAGTCAAACGTACATTGAACAGTAAATGTGCATACTGGATTAATTGGGATGATTCTAATTGCAACATTGTGGCCATTCATTTCAGTAACAATCTTTCCATAAAATAATCTGTGCATTTAACATATTTTATGTGTGATTTGTACTTATAAAAATCTCCCTTGTTTGGGCAACCAAAAGCCCTGAGATTGCTGTTGGGCACCACTACCATGGATGTGTTAAAGGTGCAGATTCAGAATTGTCATTCAGGTGACACTCTATAGTTTTCACCTTTGTGTTTACCCCAGAAGCTGCATAAAATGTTCTAAAGGGAGGTGAAGGGAGGGGCAGGCAGAGGAAATGCTTGCACAGACAATAACTAGTCACTCCCAGGAGGAAGGTGGCTGAGCTAGAGAATTGACACTGCCTGGAGCTAATTTTCTAGCAAGTTCAAGAGCACCTTGCACGTGATAAAAAAAATGGTTTATGGACAGGAAAACCACAGCAAGTAACAGGGTTTCCAACCGTTTGTAAATTTACAGACAGTTTGTAAATTTCCGCCTATTTACAACCTGTCCGTAAAATGTCCATTATGGCTGCCTGTAAAAAAAATTTGCACAGTGCCGAAGCTGGCCGAATTACATTTGTCTATTATGAGCGCGCATGTGGTTTGCAGCATCAAGTCGGATCTACGCATGGGCTGTAGGAATTTTGTGTGAAGTCATGACAGACGTTGCTTAGTGTGCATAAAAATGCATGCCATTTCCCACCAGCCGCCATTTGCATTGCAGGAGCAAGGAAAGAAGGAGGTACCCTGCTGCTCGGTCACACACGTTGCCTGCCCTGCTCTGCTCAGAGAGCAGTCTGCTCTGCTCTCTGGTCTCCTCGATGCCTGCCCTGGCCTCCTGAGTCCTGCCTGCCTGCCACCCAACACTCTGCCTGCCACTGGCCTGCCTCCCACTCTCACGTCCGTGCTAGGCCCAGCTGACACCACAGCCCACCAGAGGCCACACCAGACCACCACTACAGCTGTGCCCACAGTTCCTAATCAGTAGGCATTGCAAATTGTGAAATTGCATCTAAAGGCAAGAGCTGTGCAAAACAGTGAATTTATGCAAATGACCATGGAGTTTCTGCTGGACATGAGTTGGGCAAATGAACATGGAATGGAATGGATTGGTTGGTTGGCATTATTTGAAAATGGCAATTGAGTTTTTTGGAGCAGCAGTAATGCAGTGGGGCATTAAGGAATGAATACATTCATTCCTTAATGCTCTAGTCATCTCTCGCCTTGATTACTGCAACTCCCTCCTCATTGGCTTACCTCTGCATACTCTATCCTCCCTTCAATCCATCATGAATGCTGCTGCCAGACTCATCCACCTTAATAATCGCTCTGTGTCTGCTACTCCTCTCTGTCAATCCCTCCACTGGCTTCCACTCACCAACAAATTAAATTCAAAATACTAACGACTACCTACAAAGCCATCTACAACTCTGCCCTTAGCTACATTACTGACCTAGTCTCAAAATGCCAACCTAATTGTTCTCTTCGTTCTTCGCAAGACCTCCTGCTCTCTAGCTCTCTCATCACCTCCTCCCACGCTCGCCTCCAGGACTTTTCCAGAGCCTCTCCAAGCCTATGGAACGCCTTGCCCCAATCTGTCCGCTTATCTCCAACTCTATTAGCTTTTACACAATCCCTGAAAACACTTCTCTTCAGAGAAGCCTATCCTACCCACACCTAACAACTATTTTTTCATCTTGTCCATCTGATCACCCCCCAGAGCTACTACACTTTGTTCCACTTGACCCTCCCTTCTAGATTGTAAGCTCTAACAAGCAGGGCCCTCTGATTCCTCCTGTATTGTATTGTAATTGTACTGTCTTCCCCGATGTTGTAAAGTGCTGTGCAAACTGTTGGCGCTATACAAATCCTGTATAATAATAATAATAATAATAATACATGCAATGCTCACAATTGAATGGCTAGACCAGTCTGGTCTGGGCTGGCCCTAGGGCTAAATAATACATGATGGCAGTAGCATGGAGCGGTTTACTAGTACTGGGGCAGTAATGAATGAATGCAATGGTCAATGGATGGATAGAGCAGTGAGTGTACCACTGGACAATTATTAAATGTAATGGAGCAGTAGTACTACCGTGGCAAAATGAATGTAATAGTCAATAGATGGATGGAGCAGTCTGCTCTCTCTGGCGCAATTATGAATACATGCAATGAATGGAGCAACCTACTGGGGGCAATAATCAATGAATGCAATGGAATAGAGCAGTCTATGGGAGTAAGTAATGAGTGCAGTGGAGGAGTACTGCCACTGACAACTACGCTATCACGTTTGGTTTTTCTCCTTCTCCCTCCCTTGTGCTGTTAGGTTGGATCTCCCTGGACTCCCAGTCATGCCTGCTTTAATCAGTATATCCCAGCACTACCGCCAATGTCTTGCCTACCTGCTGCTGCCCTCCTGTTGGATCAACTGAACTGCAACTGCACCTAACACAAGGTCAGATACCCGCCTACAAGCAGATTGGTTCTCCTCTCCCTGGACTCCCACTCTCCCAGTCCTGCTACTTCTGACCAGCCTCAGCCTGTTCCATCACTACTGCCAATTCCTTTCCCTGCTGCCTGCTGCCCTCCTTGGATTAGGTGAACTGCAGCAAACACAAAGTCAGCTGTCACCTCCTGCAAATCCTCCTGAAGTATTCCCTTTGGCTTCATAACATGGTAAGCAAATACACAAATTTCAGTGGTGTGCTTTGTCAAGAAATGATCTGCTCTAGGGAGTCTCACGTTTGGTTTTCTCTTTCTCCCTCTTTGTGCCGTAGGTTGGTTCTCCTCTCCCTGGACTCCCAGTCACACCACTTTGACCAGCCTATGTCTGTTCCACTACTGCTGCCAACACCTTGCCTTGCCTACTGCCCTCAGCCCTTGGATCAAATGAACTGCACCAAACACAAGGTCCGCTGTCATACTACAAGCACAAGCACTGCCTGCTGCAACTCCTCCTGAAGCATTCCCCTTTGGCTTTATATAAAGGTAAGCACAATTTGTTGTGGCATGCTTTATCAAAAATGTTATGGCACTAAGTACAGATGGTGCAAGTGTAATGGTCCAAGAAATGCTATACTATCCCGCTTTAAAGCAGAGCAGCCTTTCCTCTTTCACATTCATTGTACAGTACCTGCCATGTTACTGCCTTCTGTGCTGCAGATGCCTGTAAAGCCATACCTAAAACTGTTGGGCAACATTGCAGAGACATAGTTGCAAACATATAAAGTTGTATTATTGAATTTCAGGAATTTGTTGAGGCAGATTGTCTAAAGTTTTTACAGCATTGTTCTAGCAGATGGCTTTCTATGCTTGAGTGTGTCGACTACATTCTCAATCAATATGATGCCCTGTTAAGTTATTTTCAGTCAAGTGATGATGTAGATCGCTTGGTAACTGTGGAAAGGATAGGTCTCTTGCTACATGATCCTCTCACTAAGGTGTACTTTGTGTTTCTTCAAGTAGTTCTGCCAAATTTCACCCAATTTAGTCAAATTTAACAAAAAGCAATTCTCCTATATTACCTGACTTGTACTTAAAATGCTGCCAACTGTTGAAAAGCCTTATGGGCTACTTTATCAGGCCAAATCTCTTGGTTGCCCTTGAAAAGGATGCACTGATTGCATTTGACCACACTTATAGTGCAGACTTCAAATCAACAGACAACATTTTCATTGGCTACCAAACAAGTGATAAATAAGTAATGATGCGCTAAAACCAACCCTTTTGCTGTGCCCAGTGTGATAAAAAGGTTAAAATAACTCCTTAAAAAAAATAAAAAAATAAAATATATATATATATATATATATATATGTGTGATGCTCCGTGCAGCAATGTGCAAATCCTACAAAAAAGTAAAAACAGTGATCTAATGTGCAAATCCCTGCAATAATTAGATAGATAGTAAGATCCATTGGTATCAATCAATAATTAATAATCAACAAGATAAATTGCAGCATAAGGTGATCCCATTCACACAGTATCTATAGCCACCTGAATGGTGATCAATACATGGGATTGCTTGTTCCTGGAGTAAAATAAATTTGTCTGTGTTACTGATTACTAAGCACACTCACAGTCAATCTATCCAGCAGATGGTAAATAGTATTAATTCTCCGTCAAACTGGGAGATCCCACTTGCTAGTTGTGTATTTTGATTGTGTGTCCATGTGCAGGGAAAACAGAAAAAAGATGCGATCATTGCGCAGTGTTGAAACCATACATGTTATGCCAAATAACGAGGCTGCACTCACATTTCCTCAGGGAATCAGAAGTGGAGCGATCTCCTCACTCAAGTTCTGATACAATCAGAACACTGCTGGTAGCGTCACTCAGCTCTTTCCCCTATTTGTTACGTCACACGACACGTGACTTATTCATGGGTAGCCATGTGACAGGAACAACTGAGTTTTTATGCTTGCGACCGCGTACTTGTTGTCATGGTGACAAGAGGGATCATAACATCATTGCTGACAAGCGCTTTCCATAAGCTGATCATTTGAAACATATAACAAAATACAACTTTTAATACAGACTACTTGGGTCATAATACCATTAAACCTTTAAAAACATTGTGTTGATCTCCCGCCTATGATATTTCTACTTCAATTGGACGGGCTCATAGTGCATTAATTTTAAACTCCCTCCAGTGGCCATTGCTGGTATAACCAAGGAAAAAAAAACAGACAATAAAAGGTAATAGGCCCATTAATCGTAGATTTCAGCACTAGATATATTGCACATATTGGATACTGATAAACATTGCATCCAATACAAATTAAATTAATAGATGAAAATAATAAAACATTTAAAATAATTAAAAATAATTAAAAAATTGTACAGTACCTTAAAATAAGTCACTAAAAAATTTATATACCAAGATAAAACAGTTCAAATCAAAATCTATGCTTAGGCCATTTGGCGCAAAGGGTTACGCATCTTATGTATCCACCTTGATTCACTTTTAATTAAGTCCCTTACTTTGTGACTCCCCCTCCAGTGGGGTTTGAACTTATCTATGGCCCAAAACGTAAGATCTATAGGATTTTTATCATGACATAACGCAAAGTGACGTGAGACAGTGTGCTTAGGGAAACCAATTTTTATATTCTGTACGTGTTCTCTTATTCGTTTCCACAATGGTCCTTTCGTTCGACCTATGTATTGCAGCGAACAGGAGCACTGCAACACATACACAACACCTTCAGTCCTACACGTAATGAAATCCTTTATATCATATTTTTTTGTGTAACATTGGATTTGAATTTAGAACATTTTTGGCCAATCAACTTTGTCTCTCTGCATGAATAGCATCTCTTACAGGGAAAGAAACCTTTCCCCTGGAAAAAAGTATATTAATTTGCCTTTGTTGGAGGATCTAGGACATTTTTCGCCACTAGGTCCCTAAGTGTAGGTGCTCTTCTGTATATCACCCATGGTAAGTCTGGTAATATACTCTGTAGTTGACTGTCTGCTTTCAGAACTGGCCAATGCTTTTTGAGGATTGATTCAATCTGTCTGTGTTGAACATTAAAATTCATAATGATCGGTAGTTCCTGGAATTGTGTTATTCTTTTTTACTTATCCTGTATAAGGTTATCCTTAGGTATTTCATAGACCTCTTGAATCTTAGTGTTTATGAACTTTTCATTGTAGCATTTATCCTTAGTGATAAACTTTTTGCCAATCGTTTTAGCCTGTTCCAGAAACACTTTTGGATCTGTGCAGTTTCGTCGAAGCCTTATCAGCTTACCTTTCGGTATATTGATCAGCCATGGCTCAAAATGACAGCTATCTACTGGAATATAGTTGTTTCTTTCCACTGGTTTGAAATACGTTTTTGTAGTTAGTTTATTTACCTCCAGTGCTATTTCCAAATCAAGGAACTGTATGGTTTTGTCGCTGGTTTTATACGTCAATTTTATGTTTTTTTGATTATCATTACGTTTTTCAAAAAATTGGACTAAGGTGCTTTCATCGCCATTCCAGATCACTATACAATCATCAATGAATCTCCTATATAGGACCAATTGCTCAGGTTCGTTTGTGTAGATGGCCTGTTCTTCCCATTCAAACATAAATATATTGGAAAAGCTTGGTGCATACTTAGCTCCCATCCCTATTCCATTAAGCTGTCTATAGTAGTCGGAGCTGTGGCAAAAATAATTATGCTGGAGTCCAAAAGCCAAACTTCTCAATATGAATCGTTTTTGTTTTGAGCCGAGATTGCTAAATTTGTCCAAGGCCCATTTTGAGGCCTTTATCGCTTCTTCGTGGTCTATTATCATATACAACGATGCAACATCTGCCGTGGCTATCAAATACCTATGTTGTGGATTTATTTCTATATTGTCCAAAATCTGGATTAGGTGTTTCGTGTCACTTAGATAAGCACGTGTTTTAGGGACCAATGGTTGCATAAATTTATCAACATATTCTCCAAACCTTGAGGTTATCGATTGAATCCCATATGATTTTGTAAATCCTTGTGTACCTTCAGTACCGTCAGTGGCGGCCCGTCAATAGGGGGCACAGGGGCGCTGCCCCCCCAAAGCTATGAATTAAAAAAATATATATATATATTTTTTAAAGTGTCTCTTTAACGTGGGTGTGTTAAGGGCGCCAGACACGGGGTGCTATTGGAGGCATGACCCATGTGTAAACACGTGATTGGAGCTAAGAAGCTCTATTGGCGTAGTTTAGAGCGTGTTCGGGGCGCAAAGCTTGTAGCCACGAAAACTCCACCTCTAGGCTCTAGCATTAGGTTTTCAGTGCTTGTAATTGATTGGGTCCATAGGGTGGGGCTTTAATAAGACCTGCAGCATTATTGGCTCACAGGCTGCCTGTCTCCTTCAGTAAGTGAGGGGGAAATCACGAGCAGAAGAGAACTAGTCAGGGCAGACAGGGAGCTATGTGCAGAGGCAGCTCCATTCATCCCTGTGACACAGACTCGGCATCCAGCAGTGCACACAGAGGGATCACACAGAAATATTCAGGTACATTTCTACATGCCAGGACTGTAGGGGGAGGGGGGCAGAAGGGGCTATTATCACTGTGTCCTGACTCCTGAGAGACTGTAAAGCAGCATTTTAATCTCCAACTTTACTTCACCACTCTCCATGTAATGCAAGTCTGTACACCTTCCCTTTTCTCCCATGCCTGTTCAGCTGCTATAGAGAAACAAAAGGCATTGTTCTTAAATTAACATTATTCACATGTAAATCGTGTGGGCATTGTTATGCAAATGAGATCGGGCGCCGCTATTCACATGCAAATCACACCCCATCCGCCACCTAGACAGCATACAGGTAAGCATAGGGGGCATGTAGAGGTAATCAAAAGGGGGGCTTGAGGTGCAGAGGTGAGCAGAGGAGGTGTGCAGTCAGAGGTGGTGTACAGAGGTGCAGAGTGGATGGGAAGGAAGGGTTGGATTGCAGATGTTAGCAAAGTAGGAGTTTGGGGGACAGAGGTTAGCAGATGATGAGTTAGGGGCAGAGTTGTACTGATGGGAGATAAGAATGTAGAGATTAGTAGACAAATGGGGGGGGCACAGTAGGTGTACAGACCCAGGAACTCAGCACAGGGATGATGGGAACCCCTCATAATGGGCACAACAGGTGTACAGACCCAGGAACTCAGCACAGGGACTGTGGGAACCCCTCATAATGGGCACAGCAGGTGTACAGATCCGGGAACTCAGTACAGGGATGGTGGGAACCCTCATAATGGGCACATCAGGTGTACAGACACGGGAACTTAGCACAGGGATGGTGGGAACCCTCATAATGGGCACAGCAGGTGTACAGACCCAGGAACTCAGTACAGGGATGGTGGGAACCCCTCATAAAAGGCACAGTAGGTGTACAGGGATGGTGGGAGGAACCCTCATAATGGGCACAGCGGGTGTACAGACCTGGGAACTCAATACAGGGATGGTGAGAACTCCTCATAATGGGCACCTCAGGTGTACAGACCTAGGAACTCTGCACAGGGATGGTGGGAATCCTGCATAATGGGCAAAGTAGGTGTACAGACCCAGAAACTCAGTACAGGGATGGTGGGAACCCCTCATAATGGGCACCGTAGGTGTACAGACCCGGGAACTCAGTACAGTCTGTCCTTATACATTTATTGGGTCTCTATAGTGGGAGGTAGCGCCAACACCCCATTCTTTTATATTATATCCTATTCTCACACTCGCACACAGCACAGCTCCCCCTGGGGATGACTGAAGATGTGAGAGGACAGATAGCAGCCTTTACCTCAGCACCTTAGACATAGGATTGTGGTAAAAGACAACAGTTACATGGAAGGAGGATGGTTTATCTATGCCTTTATTGATTAAACATCTGGTGAGTGCATCCCCATAGGGGGACTTTTTTACCCCCCACGCGGTGAATTACACCTTGGTGAAAGAAGCACTGGAACTAGGATTTGAATCAATTATAACCAGACTCACCGTTCACTATCCACACCAGCTATATGATCAATTATATAGAAGACGCACATATGAACATTTGTCCGTAGCGCTGCTGCAGTTTATTCTGAACTTTTAATATACGTTTTTTCTATGACTGTTTTTTATATGTATAATGTACAGCCTGGTATATGATGTGCAGAGCCCTGTGTATAATGTGCAGCCTGGTATATGATGTGCAGAGCCCTGTGTATAATGTGCAGCCTGGTATATGATGTGCAGAGCCCTGTGTATAATGTACAGCCTGGTATATGATGTGCAGAGCCCTGTGTATAATGTGCAGAGCCCTGTGTATAATGTGCAGCCTGGTATATGATGTGCAGAGCCCTGTGTATAATGTGCAGCCTGGTATATGATGTGCAGAGCCCTGTGTATAATGTGCAGCCTGGTATATGATGTGCAGAGCCAGGTGTATAATGTGCAGCTTGGTATATTATGTGCAGAGCCCTGTGTATAATGTACAGCCTGGTATATGATGTGCAGAGCCTGGTGTATAATGCTGACACTATGAGTGGAATACAGGGGATGGAGTGGGTGGATTCTATAAGGGGTGTGGCTAATGAGAAGTGGGAGTGGCCAACCATGGAGGGACGGGGTCTTGCGCCCCCCCCCCCCATCCTAAAACTTTACCAGCCGCCACTGGGTACCGTATATATAATAGGCACCCTACATACATCTGGGACAAGATACTTTTCTTCCCTTTTGGTTAGGATATTTCTCATGCTACCTCTCATAATTAGTTCGGATAGTTCTTCTTTATATTCCCTAGTGGGGTTTTCTCTTAACTTTATATAAGTGTTTGTGTCACTCAATTGGCTCAGTAATTCCTCATGATAATATTTTTTGGCTAAAACCACAATTGCTCCTCCTTTATCAGCAGGCCTAATTATCACTTTTTTGTTTTCCTCCAATTCTCTTATACCTTTATGTATGGCCTTGGGATCAGTCATTCTCTTGACTTTTAGTCTGTCTAGATCTCGCAAAACCATTTTATTGAACACTTCCACATGTTGGTTATTGTGAACTTGTGGGTTAAAGAGAGATTTGTTCCTCAATTCGCTATGCACTACTCTCCCCGGTGTATTGATTTTTTCCTTATCACCCATTGGGGTTTTGTTCAACATATACTTTTTTATGTTGAGCTTCCTCGTATACCTTTGAATGTCCACGTATGCATCAAATTTGTTTATATTCCTTTAGGTGCATACGTCAAACCTTTGTCCAGTGTGATCAGTTCAGTTCTCGTTAATTCAACCCCACTAATATTATATATGCCTTCTCCTACTTTACTCTTCTTCTTTTTGATCTTGTATCCTCTTCGGCATCCCCTCTTCCGTTTGGACTTCTGGCGTTTGTCATTTGTTCGTACCTGGGTGGGGTTTTCTCGCTCCTGCGATGATCTAAAAAAGACTGTGAATCTGTTTCTTCTCTGTAATTACTTAATGGTTCATACCTATTTTGAGTATGAATCAGACTCCTTCTATTGTCATATTGGTACTGATTAGGGATGAGCCGAACACCCCCCGGTTCGGTTCGCACCAGAACCTGCGAACGTACCGAAAGTTTGTGCGAACTTTAGAACCCTATTAAATACAATGGACGCGAACGTTCAAAATCAAAAGTGCTAATTATCAAGGCTCATATGCAAGTTATTGTCCTAAATAGGGTTTGGGGACCCGGGTCCTGCCCCAGGGGACATGTATCAACGCAAAAAAAAAAGTTTTAAAAACTGCCGTTTTTTTGGGAGCAGTGAATTTAATGATGCTTAAAGTGAAAAAAAAGTGAAATAATCCTTTACATATCATACCTAGGGGGTGTCGAAAGTATGCCTGTGAAGTGGCACGTGTTTCCCGTGTTTAGAACTGTCCTTGCACAAAATTACATTTCTAAAAGGAAAATAAGTCATTTAAAACTGCTTGCGGCTTTAATGTAATGTCTGGTCCCGGCAATATGGATGAAAATCATTGAGAAAATTGGCATGGGTACCCCTCCACCCCCCCCCCCAGCCCACTACCAGCCCCTTTGGGTGTTGTATGGATATTAAGGGGAACCCCACACCCAAATTTACAAAAGGCCCTATATACTCTGAACAGCAGTATACAGGCAGTGCAAACAAGACAGGGACTGTAGGTTTGTTCTTAAAGCGGAGCTCCCCCGAAAATAAAATATTAAAAGCCAGCAGCTACAGCTACAGCAGCTGCTGACTTTTAATATTAGGACACTTACCTGTCCTGGAGTCCAGCGACATCCACAGCAGAGGACGAGCAATCGCTCGTCACTCTGCTGCCCCCACCGCCATCCTCGGTGAGGGAACCAGGCAGTGAAGCCTTGAGGCTTCACTGCCTGGTTCCCTATGGCGCATGCGCGAGTCGCGCTGCGCCATTCTGACTGGTCCCCGTGTGTTCTGGGAGCCGAGTGTCTCCCAGAACACAATGGGTACTCTGCGGGAAGTGACGTGCTTCCCGCAGATTTCCCACAGAGGGGACTCCCAGAAGTGGGTGAAAATACCTGTCTAAGACAGGTATCTTCACCCCCCTCCCCCTGAAAGGTGTCAATTGTGACACCAGTGGGGGGGAGGGTTCCGATGAGCGGAAGTTCCACTTTAGGGTGGAGCTCCGCTTTAAGTAGAATCTGTTTGTAATTTGGAACAGGTAAATTTTTTAAGTGTAGCTCCAGACCAAAAATCTATTTTTAAGCTTTTGGAAAACATAGGGAAGGGTTATTACCCCTGTAACATTTGTTTTGCTGTCTGTGCAGTGTGCACATGTTCAGAACATTTCACCTCACTTTTCGTCCCAATGACAAATGTTTTTTGAAAATTAGTTTTTTTTTTATTGAAACAAGGATTGGTGATAAAGCATCAGTGGAGAGGAGACACTTTTTTCCCATATTAACTCTTAAGCCCTGTACACATGATCGGATATCCTATGGATTCTAATCCGATGGATTTTTCCATCGGAAATACAAGGAAACTCTTTTCCATCAGTCTTGCCCACACACCATCAGTCAAAAAACCGACCACACCAAAACGACATGACGTACACGACGTACGACCGCACTATAAAGGGGAAGTTCAAATCTAATGGCGCCACCCTTTGGGCTGATTTTGCTGATTTTGTGTTACCGCGTGTTAGTAAAAGTTTGGTGAGAGCTGATTCGCGCTTTTCAGTCTCCGTGCTTTTCAGTCCGTTACAGCATGACGAATGTGCTATCTCCATTACGAATGCTAGTTTTACCAGAACGAGCACTCCCGTCTCATAATTCAGTCTGAGCATACATGGATTTTTTAACCGATGGACTTGCCCATAGACGATCGGAAATTTGCTAACGGTTTTTTATCCATTGGAAAAATTTAAAACATGTTCTATTTTTTCACACCGATGGAAAAAAGACAGATGGGGCCCATACACGATCGGTTTGTCTGATGAAAACAGTCCATCGGACTGTTTTCATCTGTAAAACCGATCGTGTGTACAGGGCTTGACAGGAGAGAATTTCCCTTCCTAGGGGTAGATTTCCTCTCACTTCCTGTTGTCTCCTTCCGTTTGCAAGTAGGAGTCGTTTGTAAGTTGGATGTTTGAAAGTAGGGGCCTGCCGTATATACTCTGCAGAAATTTGGCCCTTAGGTGTTGGTGTTGCCACAACACTGTAAGCCCTCACAGTTACTCTTGGTGGGCGCTGGAACGCCCTGCTGTGAACTATTATATCAAGAACTGTACTTACATGCCATTGTTGAACAGTGATAGGAAAAATTGGGCCTTTGGTGGTGGTGCTGGTGCCACAACACTGTAAGTCCTCACAGTTACTCTTGGTGGGCGCAGGAATGGGCCCAGCTGTGAAATATTAGATCAAAAATTGTAATCACATGCCCCTGTTGAACAGAGGCAGAAAAATGGGCCTTTGGTGGTGGTGGTGGTGTTGGTGGTGGTGGTGGTGTTTTCACAACACTGTAAGCCCTCAGAGTTACTCTTGGTGGGCGCAGGAATGGGCCCTGCTGTGAATTATTAGATAAAGAATTGTAATTACATGCCCCTGTTAAACAGGGGCATAAAAATTGGGCCTTAGGCACTGGTGCCACAACACTGCAACCCCTCACAGATACTGTACTTGGAGCGCAGCAATGAGCCCTGCTGCAAAGTATTGCATCAAAAATTGTAATTACACGCCCCTGTTAAACAGGGGCAGAAAAATTGGGCCTTAGGCACTGGTGCCACAACACTGCAACCCCTCACAGATACTGTACTTGGAGCGCAGCAATGAGCCCTGCTGCAAAGGATTACATCAAAAATTGTAATTGCACACCCCTGTTAAACAGGGGCTGAAAAATTGGGCCTTAGCCACTGGTGGCGGTGCCCAGAACCAAAAATGTTCTTACAAGCTATCAGCATTATCATTTAGGAGGAAGAGGATAGTCACTCAGCATAACAGAATAGTCACTCAGCATCAGCATAGGCAGTCTTGAAGGGATCTGACATTTCAAAAACAATTATTTGGTTACATCAGCATCAGGTGCTTGGTAGCTGGTGGTGATCCAAGACTGATTCATTTTTATGAAGGTCAGTCGATCGACCGAGTCGGTGGACAGGCGCACCCTGTGATCGATTACAAAGCCTCCAGCAGCACTGAATGTGCATTCCGAAAGAACGCTGGATGCAGGACAGGCCAGTAGCTCAATTGCATACTGTGCAAGCTCTGGCCAGTGATCCATCCTCAAGACCTAGTAACGCAGTGGATTTTCGGTTGGAAAGGTCTCCAAGTCTGATCTTGCCCCTAGGTATTCCTGCACCATGTAAATCAGACGTTAGCGATGGTTGCTGGAACCGATCATACCTTGGGGCTGCGTACTAAAAAATTGTCTGAACGCATCGGTCAGACGGCCACCTTCTCCACCGCTCTTTCTTTGACTGACCGAAGCCTCAGCAACACGTTGTCCAGGACCAGGAATTTGTAACCTCCCAGTCTCTGGGAACGCGTTGCACAGACCTTTCTGCAAGGCCTCCCGAAGATGCTTCATCCTCTGCTCCCTCTGCGACGGCAAGATAAGGTCCGCAACCTTACCCTTGTAATGTGGATCAAGGAGGGTTGCCAGCCAGTAATGATCCCTCTCCTTGATCGCACAAATACGAGGATCCCTCCGCAGGCTTTGCAGGATCAGGGAGGCCATGCAGCGTAGGTTTGCTGAGGCATTTGGTCCAGAGTCCTCTGGGTCACTCAGGACGTCATGATCCACAGCCACCTCCTCCCAGCCACGTACAAGTCCATGGGTGTCTTGGGACTGTAATTGATCCCTTGAAGACTGCTGCTGATGCTGAGTGCTAGGCTCCACCTCCATGCTGACACAATCCTTCTCCTCCTCCTCTTCCTGTGTGATAGCCGGGCCAGCAGGAACACTCTCTGGATAAAGGGTGCCTTGAGAGGTAAGGAAATCCTCCTCTTCCTGCCTCAGTTCTGCCTCAAGTGCCCTGTCCATTATTCCATGCAGCGTGTGCTCCAACAGGTGGACAAGAGGGACAGGGTCACTGATGCATGCACTGTCACTGCTCACCATCCTCGTGGATGCACATTACACAGACCAAAGCCCCCCCCTGCACATTACACAGACCAAAGCCCCCCTGCACATTACACAGACCAAAGCCCCCCCTGCACATTACACAGACCAAAGCCCCCCCGCACATTACACAGACCAAAGCCCCCCCCCGCACATTACACAGATGAAAGCCCCCCTGCACATTACACAGACCAAAGCCCCCCCGCACATTACACAGACCAAAGCCCCCCCCCCCCGCACATTGCACAGATCCCCGCACATTATGTAGCTCCCCTTTACATTACACAGCAATTTCCCCCTGCACAGTACACAGCTCCTTTACATTGCACAGCCCCCTTGCACTCCCAGGAGACCCCCCAGTCTCCTGGGTCAGCACTTCCAGCGTACTCTAAAGTTTTAAAACAATCACTGCCAGTCACTTCTCGTACATACTGTGTCACTGTTCTTTCCGGCTGGTCACATGATCGCTCTCCTCTGTTTCATGTGACCGCTCTCCTCCTCCAATCTTAAACTACACTCGGAGGGGGAGGAGGAGCTGGAGGAGAGCGAGCACATGAAACAGAGGAGAGCGATCATGTGACCAGCCGGACGGAAGAGTGACAATCTTAAACTACACTCAGAGGGGGAGGAGGAGCTGGAGGAGAGCGGCCAGAAAGAACAGGGAGAATTAGGTATGTGCGGGCTATGACACGCCGGCGGGCTGTCCCAGGGCTAGGAGAGGCGGGACGACCGGCATGACACCCCCGCCCAATCCCCACCCACCCCGTTGGTAAAAAGAAAGCGATATCGGCGTATTACACGCACCCATGATTTCCCCCTGATTTTAAGGGGAAAGAAGTGCGTGTTATACACCGATAAATACAGTATGTTGCAAATGGCAACGGTGCGATCTGCTGCACACGTCTGAAAAAAGGCCCACACCAGAGAACTTTTGGAATAACGCGCAGAGACAGCAGCGCCCTGCACATGCAGAGCTCTGCGGTGTGATGCAGTCGGTGTGCTGCCCTTAAGCTGGCCCCTGGAGGGCATCCTGCCATGTTGGAGATGTGCCTCCTCCTCCTCCTCTCTCCTATCAGTCACCCACGTGGAGTCAGTGACCTCATCATCCCCTCCCTCCTCATCACTGGAGCAAATCTGGCAGTATGCTGCAGCTGGGGGAACATGACTGCCAGATAGCTGTCCTTGTTGGGCACCCCCTCTCTCTGGGCTCACGTTACTACCCCCTCCCTCTGGGCTCACGTTACTGCCTTCCTCTAGCTGGGTTCCATCATCAGAGCCTTCGAAACGCTGGGCATCCTCCTGGAGCATGTACCCAACACTGTGGTCAAACAGTTCGGGGGACTCCTCAGGAGGACATGGTGGGGCTAGGGAAGGAGTGACTGATGCCATTGAGCCGAGGGAAGAGGCCACTTTGGCAGCTGCTTTGCCAGACAAAGTACCCTGAGCCTGGGTGAGAGAGGATGAGGACGGCTTGGTCATCCACTCTACCAAATCTTGGGCATGTTGCGGCTCAACATGGCCAGCTGCCGAAAAGAAGGACAAGCGTGTCCCATGGCCACGTGCTGATGAGGATGCACCGTGTCCACGACCAGCACTGTTGCCTCTAGACACAGAGCCTGCTTGCCCTCTTTTATTGCCTCGTGACTGTCTGCCTCTCCTTGTTTGTCTTCCAGACATACTAATGGCCTGCAGTGAGATGTAGCTGCACAAAGGTGGGATGTATATATATATATATATATATATATATATATATATATATACTGATTATAATGCAGCTATCAGAATCAACTGCCTGCTGTGCTATTAGTATGAGAAAAGCAGCAATTGTCTTCAGTTCGTTTTAGGTGAAAACTGTGCAGAGGACACAGTGCACTAACTGAAAATACTTGCAGCTCTCTGCCTGTGGTTTTATTATGAGAAGACCACTATTAGTCACTAACTGTATTCAGGTAAGCTTTAGGTGAACGCTATGCAAAGCACACAGTACACTAAGTGAAACACTGACTGCAGCTAGCACAATCACCTGCCTGCCTGTCACAGTATAGAGAATAACAGGAACGGATCTAGCTAAACTGAATACAGTGTATAAATATATATACAACACCTAGGATGCATATATAACCTCTATACACTGTAACTGCAGCTAACTGACTCGCCTGCCTGCTCTATCTAACTCAATATAAATGACACTGTCTCTCTCTCTCTGTAAGCTCTCTCTTTAATCAACACCAACACACTACACAAGGCCGCCACGGAGGCGCCCTTATATAGGGTGGGGCGTGTACTAAACCCCCTGAGACATAATTGGCCAAAGCCACTCTGGCTTTGGCCAATTATGGCTCTCCGTTTTTTGCGCGCTTTGATTGGACAAAGCATGCGGGTCATAGTGCATGCTTGGCCAATCATCAGCCAGCAATGCACTGTGATGCCGCAGTGAATTATGGGCCATGACGCGCCACTCGAATTTGGCGCGAACGGCCCATAATGTTCGCAATTCGACGAACAACCGAACAGGCGATGTTTGAGTCGAACATGGGTTTGACTCGAACTCGAAGCTCATCCCTAGTACTGATCATGATAGGATTGACCCCCATGATATTGATATTGCTGGGTTTGCCCTCCTTGGTGCTGATATTGCTGAATTTGATAGGGGCATAGGTGTGCGCACAGGGTGTGCCAGGTGTGCCTGGGCACACCCTAATCACCCTGTGCTGCGCAGATTCCCCCTGCTGCTTTGCTGCAGAGAAACGGGCAGGGGAGAGCTCTGCCCTCAGTCCCTTTCTCTGTATCTAAAGTGAGTCATCAGGGGTCTGTTTAGACCCCTAATATTTCACCAAAGCCCCCAATGGGGCTCCAAATTTTTTTTTTTTATGTAAAAATATTATTGTAAAAAAATAATAATACAAATAATACAAATAAACTACTGACACCAATCCCTGCCCTACATATATTTACATACACACGTGTGTTTGAGCTTTGTGGTGCACACCCTAATGCAATAGGCTGCGCACACCTATGGATAGGGGTAAGGGTCTCTTGTGTCCCTCCTATCCTGATTGTGCTGATTATAATTGCCATAGTTCCCTTGCTCGTATCCCCCTTGGTTTTCATACTGATTGTATGGGGGATTCAGGGGTTTTTGATTATTTATATTATTCTTCCAAAATGTTTTTTTTGGAGATTTTGACCAGGGCTTCTGGTTCTTATTTCTCCACCATGGTTTAGGAGTTCTGGGTCCATTATTCTCGTCCCTATATGGCCTATCATGGCTGTTCCTATTATCTCTATGTAGCGGGGTCCTCAATTTAGTGGGATACACCTGGGGGTAGTGTGACCCAAGTGTGTGATTATGTTAGGGTTCAGACCCCTTTTTGTTGTTCGTGGAGGATTGGGTGGTGCAATATTCTCCTTGACCAGTGGGTGTCAGTGTACCTACTGGCCCAGGGTAGAATCACTACCACAGTGCTACCCTTCTTTTGTCCCTTTGCGGAGATGGTATGGCTGGGGCGGGGAACCCGCCGTGGTGTCAATGTGAGGAGATAAAAGGGGGAGACGCCCTCGCCACGAGGTTCTTTTTCTTCGGGGATGATCCCTTCACGCACCCAGGCACCTTAGGCCTGGGTGCGGGCGGTTCAAGGTTCCGGCCTAGGCGCCCTAGGCCTGGCCGGAATGAAGATGGAGTCCATCCCAGGCACCTTCAGCCTGGGATGAGGTACTATTGAGGAGGCCTGGGACCCGGTGGCTCCGACTGGGTCCAGCGAGGGTGAAGTTGCTCCAGGGCGCCCCTTGCGAGGGGACCCGCATCTGAGGTGAGGAGGCTGGGGATGTCACCCGTCCGAAGACCCGGTGTAGTGTCAACCCGGTGACGGATGGGCCTTCGGTAACTCCCTTGGAGGACATCTTCCCCTGATAGGGGCTATAGCGCAGCGTAGGAGCTTTAATCAAGACTCCTGCAACCCCTGGTCATAGCACAGGGAGTGTAGGGACTAGGAATCTGTACAGTGCCTCGACCTGCTTCCCCATCGTATCATGCCGTTGCATTTGACTGTATGTGAAGATACGCAATAAACCTGAGTTTGGACTTTGATGGGTGTATGGACTCTGTTAATGGGAGCAAAGGGAGATTCTGGCACGGAGGGACTGACCCTCGGAACCGGCACACATTTGGCCCGAGGAAAAGATTGGTATTGGCCTTCACCTCACCCGCAGCCGTGGGGAGGACATGGGCCGTAGCGCACCTCACTCTGTCCGTGATATACCCCTAGCTAAAGAGGACGGGGTGACTACACGTGGGGGCTCGTGAGTCCGGGATGAAATGTGTTTAGACCCTGAGGTTTAGAACGGCTGTGTTTGAACTTTGCTGCCCGGAGGAGGTCCGAGCAGGTCGGCCATGTGATTGGCCAAAGTGCATCCCTGCTCGGAGTTGTGGACATGACCCTAAGTCGGGAAAGGCCCACGCGGAGGAGCGTAAAAAAGGGAGTGGTCCAGCCGTGTGAAGTACTACATGTGGGGACTGTTAATGCACTGCGCCACGAGGCACCCCGTGACTGTACAATACGTGGGCGGAGGCTGGCGGAAGCCCGCGAAAGTGTGCAAGTCGTGGGAGGAGTCTGGCCACGTGTGGAGATACATGTGGAGACTCCGGCGCGTGGTCAGCGCGTGATGGAGCAGCAAGTGGTCGGAGTGAACTCAGGCTCCCAGTGGATGTCGGTACTTTATCCTTTCAAGATGACTGCATTTGCTGCTCCCCTGACAGACACGGGAATAAGACTTAGGCCCCGAGGACAGTTGGCTCTGTATTCATGCAGAGACACGGAGGCCCTCGGTGTGATCTGTCCCGGATGCTCGGGACTGGTGGTCCAACTAAAGCCATTTGGGCGATGTGAAGCGTGCAAAGAGTTTCTTTTTGAGGTCGAATCATCCACAGTAAGGCCCCGGGCCCTTCGCCTCAACTGCATCACAGGAACCGCCACTCCGGAGGGAGAGATCCAGGCCTCTGCGGAGGTTCTCGTACGCGCTGACCAGGGCGAAGTGACTGCCCAACCAGAGACTGAGAGAGAGAAATCCGAGGACACTGCTTCGGTCACCACAGACTCCCTGTTACCACCCCCGAAGAGGAAGATAGGCCTGGTGCAGGCCTCCTGTGGTCGTGGTCGAGCTTCGCCCCGCTGCTTGCTGGACCTGGATGGATCCGGTCGGAAGAATCCTGGACATCCCAGTGCTGAAAAAGGTCCAGGTGAGCCAGGGGCTGGGACTGTGTGTGTGGTTGGAGGTGTCGGGAGTCCACAGCCGGTGGAGCCCACAAGGGAGGGTAGCCTTCCGTCTACTAGAGACTACCTTCCCGCCGAGATGTATGACACCTCCGATCTAGAGTCGCTGTCGGACTGTGGGGTTGACGGAGAAATAGATGAACTGTTTCACCGGAAGGGCTGGGACAAACGCCCGTTACCCGTGCAAAGTAAGCCACAGGATTCCCCCATGTCCATAGATGACAGTATGCTTCGGGTGCAAGCCCCGGAGTTATTGTGGAAGCCTAGTCCTCCAAATAGCCTTCCACATTCAACCACATCACCCGCTCTGATAGTGGGGATGCAGCGTGCTTCATTGCGGGCGCCAAGAGCAAAGCCGCCTGAGATGGTGAAGGTACCTCGGCACCCGGAGGCCATCGTACAGCCAGGAGGAGGTGAGCGAGATGTGATGCCGCCTCTAGCTCGATTGCAGAGACTTTTCTCCCAGAGAGTCGCCCGTGAATATGGGTGGGAGTACCCCTACTTGCCTCGGGACCTATTGTATGAAGTCGAGGTCTTGCGACCACGGTGGTATGACGAGTTTGAGTGGGAAAAACTCAAAGTGCCCCATGCCCGGCGATACCTGTCATGTTCGCCGCCGGTGTCTAAAAAGTTTAAAGACTGTAAAGCTGATTGGAGATTGGGACGCCATATCCATGCTGATAAGGTGCTCATCTGCAGGAAAGAAGGAGAAGACGTTGAATATTCGGTGGAAGTATTTGACAAACACCTGAAGCCCTTGTTTTTGCCGGATCCAAGATTTTACTTGTAGGAGAAGTGAAATCCTATTTTGTTGCTGTTGAAACTTTCTGGAAGAGACATTCCCAGACGCCTAGAACTGTGCCCTACTTTTGTTTTGATTTGGGCTTTTCTTTCACTCACTGGAGACTTGGGAGCTGGTTTTTTTTTGGTTCTCCCTTTTCTTCATGTGCCAAAAGGGCAGAGACATTTGGGGATAGAGTTAGAGTAGGAAAGCAGGAAGAATGAAGACTTCGGCAAGTGTTGTGACCGCGGCGCTGTCACCAGGTGGCAGTGTTGTGCAACGATTGTTTGAAAATGTTACACATACGTCACTTTACTTATTGGAGTGAATGGGTTTCTCGGCTGACAGACCCATTCATGCCAAATGGCACAGATTGTTAGGATGTTGTTTCTTTTGTTTCCCTTCTGCAGGAGATTCATCGATCAAGACTGCTGAGAGTGGGGTGGTTTTTGATTAGGAATGGGAGGGATTGTAAATGTGTACAAATCAGAAGTTTTATATGAGAGTTTATCGTTTTATATATTTTTTTCTTCTCCCGATGAACAGGTCTTGGCATGTACAGTATCCAAAAATTTGAGGGATAGCCTCTGGGGCCCACTTCATGTCGTCACTCCTTGGGAGACATGGGTGTGCACCTGACGCTGGGGACCAGCGTCAAATCACAGGGGGGAGTGTGTAGCGGGGTCCTCAATTTAGTGGGATACACCTGGGGGTAGTGTGACCCAAGTGTGTGATTATGTTAGGGTTCAGACCCCTTTTTGTTGTTCGTGGAGGATTGGGTGGTGCAATATTCTCCTTGACCAGTGGGTGTCAGTGTACCTACTGGCCCAGGGTAGAATCACTACCACAGTGCTACCCTTCTTTTGTCCCTTTGCGGAGATGGTAAGGCTGGGGCGGGGAACCCGCCGTGGTGTCGATGTGAGGAGATAAAAGGGGGAGACGCCCTCGCCACAAGGTTCTTTTTCTTCGGGGATGATCCCTTCACGCACCCAGGCACCTTAGGCCTGGGTGCGGGCGGTTCAAGGTTCCGGCCTAGGCGCCCTAGGCCTGGCCGGAATGAAGATGGAGTCCATCCCAGGCACCTTCAGCCTGGGATGAGGTACTATTGAGGAGGCCTGGGACCCGGTGGCTCCGACTGGGTCCCACGAGGGTGAAGTTGCTCCAGGGCGCCCCTTGCGAGGGGACCCGCATCTGAGGTGAGGAGGCTGGGGATGTCACCCGTCCGAAGACCCGGTGTAGTGTCAACCCGGTGACGGATGGGCCTTCGGTAACTCCCTTGGAGGACATCTTCCCCTGATAGGGGCTATAGCGCAGCGGAGGAGCTTTAATCAAGACTCCTGCAACCCCTGGTCATAGCACAGGGAGTGTAGGGACTAGGAATCTGTACAGTGCCTCGACCTGCTTCCCCATCGTATCATGCCGTTGCATTTGACTGTATGTGAAGATACACAATAAACCTGAGTTTGGACTTTGATGGGTGTATGGACTCTGTTAATGGGAGCAAAGGGAGATTCTGGCACGGAAGGACTGACCCTCGGAACCGGCACACATTTGGCCCGAGGAAAAGATTGGTATTGGCCTTCACCTCACCCGCAGCCATGGGGAGGACATGGGCCGTAGCGCACCTCACTCTGTCCGTGATATACCCCTAGCTAAAGAGGACGGGGTGAGGGAGTGGCTACATCTATAAGGTCTGTCATTTCCATCATAGTGTCTAGATGGTTCAGGTGACCTGTATCTGTATTCCCTGTCAGGGGATACAATCCGTACCTCTCTTGCCGGAGAAGATGTTGTAGGGATTTGCACATTAGATCACTGTTTTTACTTTATTGTAGGATTTGCACATTGCTGCACGGAGCATCATGTATATATATTTTTAAGGAGTTGTTTTCACCTTTTTATCATACTGGGCACAGCAAAAGGGTTGGTTTTAGCACATCATTACTTATTTCTTAAGCCTCGTACACATGGCCGAGATTCTCGTCGAAAAAAACATGTCGTTTTTTTCGACGAGATTCTTGGACAAGAAACTTGTCCCGGCCGAGTGCACACACGCTCGATTCAAAGAACCCGCGGTTCTTTGAATGGAGCGTACGCAGTGACGTCATCGACTACGACGAGCATGCGCTCGTCACATTCGATGCCGTCGCCGCCATCTTATGCCTAGGAAGCTACCGCGCATGCGTCAAATTCATTTCGAACATGCGCGGGCTTCCCGGAGGACAGGTAAGTGTACACACACTCACTTTTCTCGTCGAGAAACAGGCTGACGAGAATCTTGACAAGAAAATAGAGAGCAGGTTCTCTATTTTCTCGTCGAGATTACTTGTCGGTTTTCTTGACGAGAAACCATACACACGAACGAATTTCTCGGCAAGACATCTCTGCCAGCAAGTTTCTTGCTGGTTCTTGCCGAGAAACTTGGTCGTGTGTACGAGGCCTAACTTGCACTTTTGGTCTCCAGTTTACCACTGAATGGTTGCAGCTGATAACATTTATTTATCCTTTGTTTGTTTTCACTTAAATTTGCACTTTAATAGTGCTTCAGTATTCTATATTATTTTATTACTGCTATCATCTGACACCACACTGAAGCAGCAATTATGGATATTTTCAAATTTGTGGAAAATCGCACAGTAGATTTAAAAGATGTTTTTACCACGAATCCCATCACTGAAACTGGTGATCTTAATACTAATTTTAGGAGATTTGGCCACCTAATGGAGAAAAAGGTGAATTTGCACTTTTATGTTCTATATACTGTGAACATCTGTCTGCAGTAGATGATTTGTCAGCTGTTCAACAGTTCATAGTCAAAGAAACAACCTTTTCCACAAGATCAGTAGCTGCCATTAAAAAATTGATGCCCATTGGAAACAGAATCATTCAGCTTTTGGCTTTACTAAAACCTTCAGACAGGTCTTCTGTTAATTCCGGGGACATTACTGAACTAGCAAAGCATTTTCCACAAATTATTCCTGCGTCTGATTTTGACACACTGCATACTGAATTTATTGAATACCAAGTGACATATTTCACTCATGTTGCTGAGACTGACACATATGATTCTTAAGCCTCGTACACACGGTCGGACTTTTGCCCAACAAACTTTGTTTTAAACAAGTTGGACCAACAATCCGACCGTGTGTACGCTCCATCGGACAAACTTTTTTTCGTTTGGTTTTGTTTTCATCGGACAAAAGTTGGGTCTGCAAATGGACAAACTTTTGCCCAACAAAAGTCCGATGGAGCAAAGTCCTACCGTGTGTACAGAAAACCATAGGACTTTTGTCCGATGGACAAAACAACTAATGTTAAAATCAACCAACAATAGCAGAAGTTGACCAAAGGGTGGCGGTAAAGAGCAGAAAAGAGCAGAAAAACCATGTGATGTTGCAAAAAGTTTTGGGAAAGTTTGCAGAAAAGTCCTGTGGTGTGTATGCTATGGGTGTGCCCGGCCAACTCCGTTCGGACAAAAATCCACGGAAAAGTCCGATGGAAGTCCGACCGTGTGTACGAGGCTTAATTGGCACATGGTAGGACAAAGCTGTATTATCCTTCAGGGCAATCTGAAAGTACCTAAATTGCCCCATCTGGAAAAATTAGCAAAAACGATGTGTTTTCACCTGTGAAGTTAAGGAACACTGATCTTAGGAATAAACGCTCCACTCCAATATTGTGAGAGTTGAGTGGTCCAGTAAGAATTATTCAGCAAGGGCTTGAACATGTTGATGCATCCAAACCTAAAGGTAAACCACTGGGTGTATCTTGTGATACTGCTGATAATGTGTAATGTACACAACATGAGGTTCTTCATACAATTTTTAGAAAAGGAATGATATGTTTGTACTTTAACAGCATTAGAAATACTTGTTAACAGACAAAATTACAGTTTGAGTTATGAAAATATTGGTTAAAGCCACTCCAGGCCTAAATGTTTTTCTATGTATCTTTTGCAGCAGTTCTCAGTACAGGATACCTGTTCCACTGAACACTGCTGCAAGGTCCTTTATCAAATTGTTATTTTAACCACTTAAGGACCGCCTCACATTCGATATACGGCGGCAGAATGGCACGGCTGGGCACAAGCACGTACAGGTACATCCTCTTTAAGAAGCCCAGCCGTGGGTCGCGCGCGCCGCTGCTGGCGTGCTCGCGACCCGGTCCTGAGCTCCGTGATCGCGCCCGCGGGACCAGCGGTCCCGATCGCCGCTGGTGTCCCACGATCGGGTCACAGAGCTGAAGAATGGGGAGAGGTAAGTGTAAATAAACCTCTCCCCGTGCTTCCTACTGTGAGTGTCACTGATTGTCTGTTCCCTGTCATAGGGAACGACGATCAGTGATGTCACACGCCAAGCCACGCCCCACACAGTAGTTATCACTCCCTAGGAAACACTTAACCTCTTCAGCGACCCCTACAGGTTAACCCCTTCACTGCCAGTGTCATTTTCACAGTAATCAGTGCATTCTTATAGCACCGATCGCTGTAAAATTTGCAATGGTCACAAAATGGTGTCAAAAGTGTCCGATGTGTACCCCATAATGTTGCAGTCACGATAAAAATTGCTGATCGCCGCCATTACTAGTAAAAAAAAAAGTATTAATAAAAATAACATAAAACTATCCCCTATTTTGTAGACGCTATAACTTTTGCGCAAACCAATCAATAAACGCTTATTGTGAGTTTTTTTACCAAATATATGTAGAAGAATATAAACTGAGGAAAAAAAAAGTTTTTTTATATATTGTTGGGGGATATTTATTATAGCAAAAAGTAAAAAATATTGATTTTTTTTTCAAAATTGTCGCTCTATTTTTGTTTATAGCGCAAAAAATAAAAACCGCAAAGGTGATCAAATACCACCAAAAGAAAGCTCTATTTGTGGGAAAAAAAGGACATCAATTTTGTTTGGGAGCCACGTCGCACGACCGCACAATTTTCAGTTAAAGCGACGCAGTGCCGAATCGCAAAAAGGGGCCTGGTCCTTTAGCTACAAAATGGTCCGGGGCTTAAGTGGTTAACAGTGCATTACTGTCTCATTGGTAACTGCAATGTCAGTTGTTTATTGAAGTTTATGTGCTCCAGCTATGGAGATTTACCATCTATTTGGCCTGTTTACCATTATCACGAAAAGTATTATTGAATCCAGAACAGAAATACAGTGAAACCTTGGATTACGAGCATAATCTGTTCCAGGAGAATGCTCGTAATCCAAAGCACTCGCACATCAAAGCAAGTTTCCCCATAGAAGTCAATGGAAACGAAAATAATTTGTTCCACATTGAGTTGTATGGCATGCAATATCGCATGTGGCCAGAGATGGGGGGTCCCGGAGAGCCTCGGAAATACTCGGGACAGCTCGGCTGAACTCGGAAAACCTCGGAAAGGCTCGGGTATTTCCGAGTTATTCGGGGTATTTTCGAGTATTTCCGAATGGCTCAGAGCGGCTCCGTTCGGGTCCGATTGGCTCCGGCGCCCCCGCACCTCTAGCCAGATGCGGTACTGCACACCGCTGTGGCTTGAATCCTGGTCATTTTGCGAGACAGCAAATTGAGTCAGAATTTTAAAAAAAATGCTTGTATTGTGAAATGCTCGTTAACTGCGTTACTCGCAATCCGAGGTTTCACTGTAAAGGGGACCTCTATTCTATTGATCCTGGGGGCTACCAGAGATTTATCCTCACTTTCTGTGGTGGTTATGGAACTGAAATTCAGGGGAAATCTTTTCAGTTGTACGCAGGTTACAAAACTGCTGGGTTATAATAACCTGACCTTCATGTATTTGGAGAAATATGTTTTTTGGCCGTTTGTTATACCTTAACCACTTCAGCCCCGGAAGGATTTACCCACTTCCTGACCAGGCCATTTTTTGCAAAACAGCACTGCGTGGCTCTAAATGACAATTGCAATGTTGTCGTCCAACATTGTACCCAAACAAAATGTATGTCCTTTTATTCCCACAAATAGAGCTTTCTTTCAGGCCTGGTTCACACTGGGGCGACAAACGCTCCGACATTAGGAGCTCATGTCGCATGACGTGTGAAAATCAATGAATCCCTATGAGAGCCGTCTTAACTGGTCCGACACATGTCGGTCCGACATTAAAAATGCTCCCTGTACTACTTCTGTCCGACTTTTATCCCACTTCAGCCCATTGACTATCATTGAAGTAGGATCAAAGTAGTATCCTGTTCATGAAAGTCGGATGGATGTCGGACCAATGTCGGACCAATGTAGGACAGATGTCGGACCAATGTCGGACCAATGTCGGACCGATGTCGGACGGATGTCGGACAGATGTCGCAGAGCAAAGTAGGATGAAAGTCGTGTCGTATAGTGTGAACCCAGCCTTAGTGGTATTTGATCACCTCTGCAGTTTTTACTTTTTGCGCTATAAACAAAAAAAGATTGTCAATTTTGAAAAAAAAAACATAACATTTCTTACTTTTTGCTATAATAAATATCCAAAAAAACAAACAAACAAACAATTTTTTTCCTCAGTTTAGGCCGATATGTATTCTTCTACATATTTTTGGTAAAAAAAATCGCAATAAGCGAATAATGATTGGTTTGCCCAAAAGTTATAGCGTTTACAAAATATGGAATAGATTTATGGCATTTCTTTTTTTTTTTTCTACTAGTAATGGCGGCGATCTACGTTGGTGTAGGGTTAAAGGGGGCAGTGTGTGCAGGAAGGGGGGGGCAATGTGTACAGGAAGGGGGTGTAGGGTTAAAGGGGGCAGTGTGTATAAGAAAAGGAGGCGTAGGGTTAATGGGGGTGTAGCATTAAAGGGGGGCAGTGTGTGCAGGAAGGGTGTGTAGCGTTAACGTAGGGTGGTGTGTGCAGGAAGGAGGTGTAGGGTTAAAGGGGGGCAGCGTGTACAGGAAGGGGGTGAAGGGTTAAAGGGGGCAGTGTATACAGGAAGGGGAGTATAGGGTTACACGTCGTTAAAAATGCAATTTTTTAAATTGGGCATTAAAAACGATCGTGTGTAGGCTCCAGAGCATTTAACGACGTGAAAGTATGAGACGGGAATGCTCGTTCTGGTAAAACTAGCGTTCGTAATGGAGATAGCACATTCGTCACACTGTAACGGACTGAAAAGCACGAGGCTGAAAAGCGCGAATCGTCGCTCAACAAACTTTACTAACATGAAGGGTGGCGCCATTCGAACTGAACTTTCCCTTTATAGTGCCGTCGTACGTGTTGTACGTCACAGCGCTTTGCTCGAGCGTTTTTTTTAATGAACGTGTGTATGCAAGACAGGCTTGTGAGGAAACAAAAAAAAAAACGTGTCGAGAAAAACGTTATTTTTGAAAATGACATTAAAAACGTTGTTTTTGAAAATGACATTAAAAACGATCGTGTGTACGCGGCATCAGGCTCTGTGCAAGAGCAACATGGCACATTCATGGTGGTAGGTTTGTTCTCTTTTCATCATATTAAAATAAAAGGTAGATGGCAAAGTTCTCTGCTTGTCTGACTTAGTAAAATTGGCTATGCATAAGCATCCTTTGCCACAAATTAAAAACAAATTGCTGATATGGATATTTAGTTTAAATGTATTGATGAATTAGTTCTGTTGCTTAAGCTATGCGTTTGATTCTGAATGAAACAAAAATGTATTTATTTGTGTGTTTCACATTGGAATGGGCCAATACAAATTCAGCCATAAACCAAACACGATGATTACAAAGATGCCAGGCCAATTTTTTTTTACCTTTTTATCTCCGGAGACCAATGATGCAAAAATATGTTGGTTATCCAAAATAAAAAAAAGTAAAGGTTAGTTTTGCCAACGCAGGCTCAGAACAAGCTGTCACCAACGTATGTTCCCCCCCTCCCCCCAGCAAACCCAGAAGAGCAAAGGGAGTAAAACAAATTTAACTCCTTAGTCTATTGGGAACTCGTTTTGACACTCTGGAGCTGATTTACTAATAACAGTGCGCTGCGCCGGTTGATCCCTTAATTGGTGCGCTGGATAACTCCTTCATTGGGCTCAAGAACCAGCGGTGCACTGTTATAGTAAATACAAATGTCAGCGGCGCTCTATTGAAAATGAATGGTTCCCTTTGGGAGCCCATTGATTTGAATAGAGGTCGCCCAGGAAGTCGGATGAAGCCGATCCAACTCGTGTGCCGGCTGACACAGGGACAGCGCAACTTTGCGAGGCAACTTGGACATGACCTGAGCGTGAAGCTGTCGCTCAAGTCGTGTCCTAGAGGCGACTAGCTGGCCGAGAATGTCTCCAGCGCGATAGCATTGCGCTGGTTCTCGGCAGCCTCGCTGTCCCGTGTTTGGTATGAATCATGAAGGGGAACTCCACACCAAATTTTAATGAAAAAACCGGCATGGGTTCCCCTCCAGGAGCATACCAGGCCCTTAGGTCTGGTATGGTTTTAAGGGAAACCCCCTAAGCCGAAAAAACGGCGTGGGGGTTCCCCCAAAATCCATACCAGACCCTTATACGAGCACGCAACCTGGCAGGCCGCAGGGGAAGAGGGGGGACGAGAGCGGCCCCCCTCCCTCCTGAACCGTACCAGGCCGCATGCCCTCAACATGGGGGGTGGGTGCTTTGGGGCAGGGGGTGACTTGCGGCCCCCCCACCCCACAGCACCCTGCCCCCATGTTGATGGGGACAAGGGCCTCTTCCCGACAACCCTGGCCGTTGGTTGTCGGGGTCTGCGGGCGGCGGACTTTTCGGAATCCGTGAGCCCCCTTTAATAAGGGGGCCCCCAGATACCGGCCCCCACCCTATGTGAATAAGTATGGGGTACATCGTACCCCTACCCATTCACCTGGTGGTAAAAAAAGTTAATAAAAAACACAACACAGGTTTTTAAAGTAATTTATTAGGCAGCTCCGGGGGTCTTCCTGCCTCGCGCCCCGCTATCTTCTTCCAGCTCTTTTGCTAGCGGGGTCCCAGGCTTCCTCGTCGTCTTCTTCCGACTTCGGGGGTCTCTTGTTCTGTTCTCCGGTGTCGTCTCCGCGCTCTCCGGTTCTTCTCCCGCTCTCCAGTGCCTTCTCCGCAATCTCCGGTTCTTTCTGCCTTCTGCCGGGCACCCCCGCTATCTTCTTCCAGCTCTTTTGCTAGCGGGGACCAGGGCTTCAGCATCGTCTTCTTCCCTCTTCTCTCCGCCCGATGTTGCCTCGTCACTGTCCGCCGTTACAATGCTCTGGCCGCGGAGCGCACCCACTTATATTGGCATGGGGCGTGGTCACCGGGTGATGCCACCGCTGACCCCGCCCCCGTATGATGTCACAGTCCCGGGGAATGATGGGACTGTGACGTGCTACGGGGGCGGGGTCAGCGGGTGGCATCACCCCGTGACTACACCCCATGCCAATATAAGTGGGTGCGCTTCGCGGCAAGAGCATTGTAACGGCGGACAGCGACGAGGCAACATCGGGCGGAGAGAAGAGGGAAGAAGACGACGCTGAAGCCCAGGACCCCGCTAGCAAAAGAGCTGGAAGAAGATAGCGGGGCGCCCGGCAGAAGGCAGAAAGAACCGGAGATCGTGGAGAAGGCACCGGAGAGCGGGAGAAGAACCGGAGAGCGCGGAGACGACACCGGAGAACATAACAAGAGACCCCCAAAGTCAGAAGAAGACGACGAGGAAGCCCGGGACCCCGCTAGCAAAATCGCTGGAAGAAGATAGCGGGGCGCCCGGCAGGAAGACCCCCGGAGCTGCCTAATAAATTACTTTAAAAACCTGTGTTGTGTTTTTTATTAACTTTTTTTGCCACCAGGTGAATGGGTAGGGGTACGATGTACCCCATACTCATTCACATAGGGTGGGGGGCCGGTATCTGGGGGCCCCTTTATTGAAGGAGGCTCCCGGATTCCGATAAGCCCCCCACCCGCAGACCCCGACAACCAACGACCAGGGTTGTCGGGAAGAGGCCCTTGTCCCCATCAACATGGGGACATCCTCCCCATGTTGAGGGCATGTGGCCTGGTACGGTTCAGGAGGGAGGTGGGGCCGCTCTCTCGTCCCCCCCTCTTCCCCTGCGGCCTACCAGGTTGCGTGCTCGGATAAAGGGTTTGGTGTGGATTTTTAGGGAACCCTACGCTTTTTTTTTCCGTTTGGCGCGGGGTTCCCCTTAAAATCCATACCAGACCTGAAGGGCCTGGTATGGATTTTTAGGGGGACCCCCACGCTATTTTTTTTTTAATTTTGGCGCGGGGTTCCCCTTAAAATCCATACCAGACCTGAAGGGCCTGGTATGGATTTTGGGGGGACCCCCACGCCATTTTTTTTTAAGTTTGGTGGGGGGGTCCCCTTTGAATCCATACTAGACTCAAGGGCCTGGTATGGACTTGGGGGGTGACCCCACGCTGTTTTTTTTCTCGTTTTTTTTTTTAGAGCCGGCAATGTTTATTTTTATTACATTTCCTTTAACAACCAGCTATAAACAGGTTAAAAAAAAAAAAAAATTGCCACAAATTCGCGGTACTTGCGTTTTGGATGCGGGTCCATTGAATTCTCTTACATCCAAAACACTGTTTCCTGGTGCCTCCATGGCAGCATACCTGTACCTCAGGACTAGTGAATATTATAAAAGAGTTGATTAGCACAGCCCCAGCTTTCTCCTTTTTTTCCTCATACCTCATGGCAGTGAATTCTGGTCGAACGTCCTTACCTTCTGCATTCGGCAGCTTCCGTCCGGGTTTAAGCCTCTCCCGGACGCGGTCCCTTCTCTTGGGCAGCTAAACGCGCTTATAAGGTTGGGAGTCCCTTCTGTAGGATCTTTTGGGACAAGCAGTTTGTCTCTTAACTAAGAGCTCTACCTGCAGCACATCTTCCAGGCATTAGCTCACACATGGCAACAGAAGCAGCAGCTATTTCTGCATTTCTTTTTTTTCTTCCCTTTTTTCCTTCCTTTTTAGCTTTTTCTTTCTGGCTGTTTTCTCAGTGTTTCCCATTTCCTCTGTGTCCCCCTGTCTCCCCCTCGCCCTCTATCACCTCCTCGTCCCCCTTAGGGATCGCGCACGCTCACCCCCAGCCTTTTTATTTACTTACGGCGTCTTTTGCCGCGTTCTGCGCATGCGCAGACGCCCGGGTCCTAGAGCCGCCGGTTCGCGCATGCGCGGTAAGCGCGGAAGCCTCGACGGCCATCTTAGGTTAGGGAAAAATGTTGTTTTCTTGCCCTTAACCCTAAATTACAGGGCATAGGCATTTTCCTCTATCCACCTGGTCCCATTTATCTCCCTGGCTGCCTGAGATCTACTTAACAGAAAGCTCCAGGGAAGAATACCTGTCGTTTCAGGTAAGTAAAAATATATATGTATAATAATTTTTAAAAAAAGGGGGGAAAATTGTTTTTAAAATTAATTATAGTATATGCAGGTGTGCAAGTAAATATAAACTGTGTAAATTATACTGCGCTGTCCATTAGGTGAGACATAAAACACTGAATTAGTGAATCTATCTCTCCATAAATTGTTGCTGCAACTTCTATGTGAGACACACACAAAAAAGAAATAATAATAAAGATAATAAAGCTGCGCAAATAGTGAAAATTGGTATATGAGCACCACCTTAAAACATAAGTGAAAAATATATAATAAATAATAAAATAATAATAATTGAATAAAATTAATATACTCGGACTAAATCATAATTGCCAATGTGACAAATAGAACTGATGAAAGTCCCGACTGTCAATCAGACACCTACATCACATTCAGCAAGAGTCTTGTATAGTGAAAGAATTGATATTGAATAGTAACTGTGTGAATTTAAACAGTCCTGATAGCCAAAACTGCAACGAAGTGTGGATAAGGATCTTCTCGTTCAGAAAAATCTTGTTTTCTTGCCCTTAACCCTAAATTACAGGGCATAGGCATTTTCCTCTATCCACCTGGTCCCATTTATCTCCCTGGCTGCCTGAGATCTACTTAACAGAAAGCTCCAGGGAAGAATACCTGTCGTTTCAGGTAAGTAAAAATATATATGTATAATAATTTTTTAAAAAAAGGGGGAAAATTGTTTTTAAAATTAATTATAGTATATGCAGGTGTGCAAGTAAGACTAAAAAAAAAAAAAAATGTAAATTATTAAAAAAAAAAAGGGGAAAAATTGTTTTAAAATAAAAAAATATATATATATTTTTTATATGCATGTTTGCGAGAAGCCCCCCACCCCCCCAAAATAAATAAATAAATAAATGTTATTTTATATAATTTATGTAAAAAAAAAAAAAAAACACAGAGATTTTGTTTCTCTTAGCCAGATTAGGACATGGTCGTTAACCCTTCCCTGTTCCTTTCTTAGCTGCTACCTTTGCTAAGCCACTCAGCATGAGCCATTCGCCGCCTGTACAAAGATCCTACTCTACTTCTGAGGTAAGGACCTACGTCCAGGTAAGCTTACACATCTTAAAAAAATAAAAAAGAGTGCACCGAAGCTGGTACTTTTATGTATTTCAGCCCTATACGCCAGAAGACGTCTAAAAAGACCTCAAGGCGAAATGAGGACTTTGATGATTCTATTCCCAGTAGAGAAAGGTTGTCCAGGCATTGGGATCATAGAAGTGGCAGGAAGTTATCGCTGAGGCGCTTTTCAGGCGCTTTCACGCAAAAAAAAAAGCGCCTGAAAACGGATTTCCATTAAAATCAATGAATGCTTTCACACTGGAGCAGTACACTGAAAAAAACGCCCATCTCCATTGAAATGAATTGAAAGCGCTTCAAAAGCGCCTGAAAAGCGCTTCAAAAGCGCTCAGTGTTTTACTGGCAGTTTTTCAAGCGCCTCAGTGTGAAAGTGGCCTAACGCTCCTGAAGCCGAGATCTCCAGGATGTCAGTCCTGTGGAGACACCTCACTTCCAGACAAAGTGATCGGTCGAAATTGCCCAGCGGACAGAAAGTCCGAAAGCCTGCAAGTGGCAGACCTACTTAAGAAAGCAGTAAAGAATTCCCTAACGGAATTGATAGCCACAATGCCGCCGCAACATCTGGCATCTCCTACTCAGGAGCAAACGGCTGAGGCATCCATTCCCAGGCCGTCCTCAAGTGAAATCTCACGCCGGACGCTTGCTTCTTCCTCTAAACATCAGGAAGAGAATGCCACCTCAGGGGGTCTCTCTGATGACCTAGATACCTTTGGTTTTGCTTTCGCCATGGTCCAGCATTTTGTGCAGGTGGTAAAACAAGCGATCAGCTGGGAAGAGACCGACACAGAAGTCTAAGTCTTACTTCCCCTTTTTTCAAACGCCAGATTACCCTCTTTCCCTCTCATAAAGGAGATCAGGGATGTGATTGAGGAAGAGTGGAAAAAGACGGAGAAAAGATTCTCCATTAATTGACTGGGAAAATTGTACCCTCTCTCAGAGGCTGATTCCGCAATGCTGGAGGGCCCTCCAGTGGTTGATGCAGCTGTGGTAAGGTTGGCAAAGAATGTCACATTGCCCATGGAAGACTCGACTTTGTTTAAAGATCCACCAGACAGAAGGATGGATCTTGATCTCCCAAAAGATGGCGGGCAACACTTGTAAACCTGTGATAGCCCTGACGTCAGTGTCCAACGCCCTACACGTCTGGACAGATGATATAGAGTTTGCAATCTAACAGGATATCCCAGGGCCTTAGTGGAGCTAACATAAAAATAAATAGTGCAGCGCTTTAAAAGTCCATATATCAAAGATAGAAAAACAGCACAGTAAATCAGTATATATTCCCCGTGATCTTCATAGATGACACATGGACTCTTGATTGCATGCAGGTGGTAACAAACACACACACAGTGAGAGACCTCCACCAACAGATAAATTGGCCGCTCACCTTCCAACATGGACCCTTTAATTATAGAGGGTCACTGAAAAACTATCCCTTACGGGTTAATCCAAAGCAGATGAAGATGTAAACTTCCCCAAAAGGATTAGGGTCATCAATTCCATATAACATCAGGATCATTCAAAAACTTCCAGGTATTAAGTTCATAAGGCAGTGTTTACATGTGGAAAATATAGAAGCAGACCATAGTGTTTCTCCGTAATAGAAAACAATTTAATGAAAAACAAAAGTAGTGCACTTACATTTAAAAGGCACTAAACCAGTGCCGAGGTACAACAGCGCGTCTGGTGAGACTGTGAATGAACTGCGGGTGACGTCACGAACTTCCCATCCGTACGCACGTTACGTCCCAGTAGGCGGGACTTCATCAGCGGATATGGGAAGAACGCCAGACACCCGCTCTTATAGCAACAAGGCGCCTGTAACTATGGAGACACAATGCGGCGTCACATGACGCCGATAGGGACGTCTGAATCACATGACATCAACCAGGAAGTGTCCCCATGAGCCAGATATCCACACAAAGGCTCCAAAGGCAACCAAAATACATGATAAAAATTTTTTAAAATAGAAAATATAAATATATATATCTAAAATTCAACCAGTAAACCAGCCCAGTTGATTAATATAAAATATATGTATATTAATGCAGCGATCAACTCCTACAGTTACTACCGATATGGAGAAAGAAGCTGCTTATACATTGGATAAAAAATAAATAAACAAATCTGGACTGCAGACCTGAATATAAACGTGACATCAACCACAGCCCACAACAATCTCACCAAACCAAAATAAACATACTAAAACAATAATACATTAATAAATAAATCACATATAATAAAAATGAAAAAAACATCTAAGATCTAATTAGCGGTCAGTTATGAAACAATTTATGTCAAATTCGACATTTAACCCGTCAGGGCAAAGAACTCGTGTTTCATGAATCCAATGGGATTCTCTTTTGCTCAGCTGACGGATAAAATTGCCACCTCGCCAATGTCTAGTGACTTTCTCTATGCCCCAGAATCTCAAACCCTTGGGATTTTGTTGGTGGAACTGTTTAAAATGCCTAGAGACATTATGGGTTTTGACCCCCTTTTTAATATTATTAACATGTTCTGCCACACGAACATGTAGAGGTCTCGAGGTTCGGCCTATATATTGGAGTCCGCAATCGCACTCCAGCATATAGACGACCCCCACCGTGGCGCACGTAATCAATTGTTTAATATTGTATTCTTTATTGGTGGCAGATGCCAAAAAATACTTCCTTTTCTTAAGATTAACTTTAGAGGTCCACAACGGCCACATGCGTAAAATCCACCAAGGAATCTAAACATGCTGTTATCTGACGGTACAGGGGGGTTTAGGACACTAGGTGCCAATCGATCTCGCAAGGACGGGGCTTTCTTATAAATGAATTGGGGTTTCTCCGGTAGAACGGGACCAAGAATCTTATCTTGTTTTAAGATGGACCAGTTTTTAGCAATAATTTTCTCGAACTTTTTATACTGGACATTGTAGTCCAATATCATTCGAAAATTGTGAGAATCCCCATCAGAAGTTTTACTTCGATCAGTCAATAATGTCTGTCTATCAATCATCTTAACTTGTTCTACCTCTCGGAGCAGAACCTGTTCATCATAACCCTTTTGCACAAATCTAGTGGTCAACACTCGTGATTGGTTTACAAAATCAGATACTTGTGTGCAATTCCGACGCAACCTAATATACTGTCCCCTGGGGATGTTGCACAACCAAGAACGGTGGTGACAACTCCCCAGGGGAATGTACGCATTGCGATCGGTGGGTTTAAAGTGATTGATCAACTTAAAATGATCGCTTCCCTTGGTGATGGTAAGATCCAAATAATCAACCTTCTCATTGTCTATGGTCCATGTAAGGATAATATTTTTGTTGTTGTCATTAAGATGACTAATGAAAAAATTTGGTTTGGGGTTTCTAGCTACAAGTGGCCCCGAGATATGTGGCCCCAAATTCGGGTCGCAAAATGTCATTCTCTGCTGCAGAAAAGTGTTTGACATTTTGCGACCCGATTTTGGGTCCACGTATCTCGGGGTCACTTAGTGATAGAAACCCCAAATTTTGTGTGCAAACACAGGAGAACTAGCACTAAAACATCCCCAAATTTGGGGTTTCTATCGCCAACTAACCCCGAGATATGTGGACCCAAAGTCGGGTCGCAAAATATTTTTGAATCCGGTTGAAATAGTTTCAAATGCGGTTGAAATAGTTTTAAATGCGGTTGAAATAATTTCGAATCATGTTGATACTATTTAAAGCGGATTCGAAAATATTTTGCGACCCGACTTTGAAAAAAAAAATTAAATTGATTCTAACAGTCTGCAGGAGATCTGCAAAAAAAAAAAGAAGTGAAATGGCTGTTAATAGTCTACAGGAGATCTGCTAAAAAAGAAATAGATGCTAATAGTCTGCAGGAGACCTGGTGAGAAAACTAAATAGATACTAATAGTCTGCAGGAGATCTGCAAAAAAAAATAAAATAAATGCTAATAGTCTGCAGGAGATCTTATGTAAAAAATAGTAATCTGCAAAAAAAAATTAAACATGAAATAGATAGTATCTATATTCTATTCTATTCTATTGTTTTTCTAGTGTATTCTCTATTTCTATTCTAATCTATTCTATCCAAAGTTAAAATTAATTAATTACATTTTTTTTAATTCCTACTATTCGAAATTCAAATGTATTCTATTCGAAATTCGAATTTCATAAGATGGTTGCATATTCTTTCTATTTTATTCTATTAAATTATTTTTTTTTCTATTCTGTTCTAATCTTTTCTATTTGAATTATACATTTTGAAAGATGGTTAGTTACTTACTTATATACATCTGTCACATAAAAAAAAAGATGTGAAATGGCTGTCATGGATGTCGATCGCAAGGCAAGTACATATGCTGTATGTCATTGTCCGAGTGCCACGTGACCGGCCACGTGACCAAGTTGTGGATTGTCCACTTGCCACAAGTTATGGGGTTCCTAGCACCAAGTGACCCCCAGATATGGGCGATATGTCAAGTGCTTTTCTGCAGCAGAGAATTAAATTTTGCGACCCGACTTTGAGGCCACGTATCTCGGGGCCACTTATAGCTAGAAATCCCAAAATATTTGGTATGCAAACACAACTGGCACTACAATAACCACAAATTTGGGGTTTCTATCACCAAGTAACCCCGTTGTAATGCTAGTTCTACTGTGTTTGCATACCAAATTTGGGGTTTCTAGCTATAAGTGGCCCCAAGATACGTGGCCCCAAAGTTGGGTCACAAAATGTCATTCTCTGCTGCAGAAAAGTACTTGACATATCGCCCATATCTGGGGGTCACTTGGTGCTAGGAACCCCATAACTTGTGGCAGGTGACGTGGCAAGTGGACAATCCACAACTTGGTCTCGTGGCAGGTCACGTGGCACTCGTGGCCGTTCACGTGGCACTCATGGCAGGTCACGTGGCACTCGTGGCCGGTGTCGTGGCACTCGTGGCCGGTGTCGTGGCACTCGTGGCAGGTGTTGTGGTAAGTGGACAATGACATACAGCATATGTACTTGCCTTGCGATCGACATCCGTGACAGCCATTTCACATCTTTTTTTTTTATGTGACAGATGTATATAAGTAAGTAAATAACCTTCTTCCAAAATTTATAATTCAAATAGAAAAGATTAGAACAGAATAGAAAAAAAATATAATTTAGAAGAATAAAATAGAAAGAATATACAACCATCTTCTGAAATTCGAATTTCGAATAGAATAAATTTGAATTTCGAATAGTATGAATTCAAATTTTTTAATTAATTAATTAATTTTAACTTTGGATAGAAAAGATTATAATAAAATAGAAAATAGACTAGAAAAACAATAACCCCAAATTTGGGGTTTCTATCACCAAGTAACCCCGAGATACATGGACCCAAATTCGGGTCACAAAATATTTTCGAATCCGGTTGAAATAGTTTCAAATGCAGTTGAAATAATTTCGAATCATGTTGATACTATTTCAACCGGATTCGAAAATATTTTGCGACCCGACTTTGGGTCCATGTATTTTGGGGTTACTTGGTGATAGAAACCCAAAATTTGGAGATGTTGTAGTGCTAGTTCTACTGTGTTTGCATACCAAATTTGGGGTTTCTAGCTACAAGTGGCCCCGAGATATGTGGCCCCAAAATCGGGTCGCAAAATGTCATTCTCTGCTCCAGTAAAGTGCTTGACATTTTGCGACCCGAATTTGGGTCCACGTATCTCGGGGTCACTTAGTGATAGAAACACCAAATTTGGTATGCAAACACAGAAGAACTAGCCCTACAACATCTCCAAATTTGGGGTTTCTATCACCAAGGAACCCCGAGATACATGGACCCAAAGTCGGGTCAAAAATATTTTTAGATTCGAAAAAATTCGGATTCGGTTAAATTCGTTAGTATTGTAATTCGGTAATTCGGATGCATCCGAATGTCCGAATAATGAAAAATTCGTCCGAATTTCGATTCGGAACGAAACGAAATGCACATGTCTAATTAATATACATATATTTTATATTAATCAACTGGGCTGGTTTACTGGTTGAATTTTAGATATATATATTTATATTTTCTATTTTAAAAAATTTTTATCATGTATTTTGGTTGCCTTTGGAGCCTTTGTGTGGATATCTGGCTCACGGGGACACTTCCTGGTTGATGTCATGTGATTCAGACGTCCCTATCGGCGTCATGTGACGCCGCATTGTGTCTCCATAGTTACAGGCGCCTTGTTGCTATAAGAGCGGGTGTCTGGCGTTCTTCCCATATCCGCTGATGAAGTCCCGCCTACTGGGACGTAACGTGCGTACGGATGGGAAGTTCGTGACGTCACCCGCAGTTCATTCACAGTCTCACCAGACGCGCTGTTGTACCTCGGCACTGGTTTAGTGCCTTTTAAATGTAAGTGCACTACTTTTGTTTTTCATTAAATTGTTTTCTATTACGGAGAAACACTATGGTCTGCTTCTATATTTTCCACATGTAAACACTGCCTTATGAACTTAATACCTGGAAGTTTTTGAATGATCCTGATGTTATATGGAATTGATGACCCTAATCCTTTTGGGGAAGTTTACATCTTCATCTGCTTTGGATTAACCCGTAAGGGATAGTTTTTCAGTGACCCTCTATAATTAAAGGGTCCATGTTGGAAGGTGAGCGGCCAATTTATCTGTTGGTGGAGGTCTCTCACTGTGTGTGTGTTTGTTACCACCTGCATGCAATCAAGAGTCCATGTGTCATCTATGAAGATCACGGGGAATATATACTGATTTACTGTGCTGTTTTTCTATCTTTGACATATGGACTTTTAAAGCGCTGCACTATTTATTTTTATGTTATACTCAGGGATTTTGATTATTTGACCCTTAGTGTTCAGCTGCTTAGTAGTACATTATAGTTTATTGCGCGGATTTGTTTCTTTTTACTTAGTGGAGCTAAAGCTCTCAGTAGATCTTATTGGTGAAGCCACGATCGATTCAATTCGATGCTCCGCAAGGTCAATGCTCCACACAGTTATGGCCAAACGGGCCTTGTGGCTGGAACCTTGGTCAGCAGATATTGCCTCAAAGCAGAATTGGTGCAAGATACCCTTTGACGGAAAAGCCTTGTTTGGGGAGAAATTGGACAAGGCCATCTCTCGCGTCATGGGTGGAAAATCGGGCCTGTTACCCCAAGACAGGCGATCCAGGCGCTCCAGGACATTCACAGGCAAAATTGGAGAAGCACGCAGTCTATCTTCCTCAAGACCCGTAGACAGAGACTCGTGCCTATCCCTCAGGATTCTGCTAAATCCTTTTGACGCCAGGCCATCCCAAGCGATCCCTGTGGGGGCCAGACTCAATTCGTGGGTAGTCTCCACAGTTAAATATGGTCACTTCTGGTCATTTCTAGACAAACCCTCCAAAGACTTCTTCTCTCCGACAAGGGTGTCAAGGTTCCCCCCAAAAAACGGAAGCACTACAGCGATTTCTTCTCTCCTTGCAGGAACAGCAAGCAGTGGTTCCAGTGTCTTCATCAGAAAGATTTTTCGGTTTTTACTCCACCCTGTTTCTAGTCCCCAAGAGAAACAGAGGTAGGAGACCCGTGTTAGACCTGAAAAGGCTAAATCGCTATATCTTCCTAAAAAATGTAAAAAGGAGTCGCTATGAGCGATTATACGTGTAATCCAACCAGGGGATCGGATGTTATCAATAGACTTGCAGGACTTGCATATACCGACACTCCCTCCTTTCCAGAAATATCCGAGGTTTGCAGTGGTGCCTGTACATTTTAAATTTTGGAGTCTCCCATTCGGCCTCTGCACGTCACCAAGAGTCTTTACGAAGACCCAATTGCCATTATAGCCCCTCTAATAGAATTAAGGCCTTGAGTATACCATTACTTGGATGACCTTCATCCCCGGGCGAAGGTTCCAGCCCAGTTAGTGGAACAGAACGGTACAGTAACCCTCCCACCTCAAAAGGTGACATCGACTGTTCGACAGATGAAGAAAGTCAGTGTGAGATCCTACCTGTCATACTCGAGCTGTCAGAGTATGATTGGCTGGATGTCGTCATGTATCCCTAGGGTCCCTTGGGCTCATTGGCATTTGAGACATTTCCAGCATAAGTTCTTGAGGCTGTGGAACAGACGGTATCTATCCCAACCCATACACCTGACGACCCTGATGCTCAGGAGTCTACATTGGTGGATGAAGAAACACACGCCTATGAAATCACGTCCATTAGGACATGTCAACTGGATCACAATTATTACCGATGCCAGTGAAGCAGGTGGGGATCACACTGCAACCAGATCTCAGGGCAAGGAAGATGGTCCTTCCATACAACAGGCCTGGTATCAAATATCCGGGAGGTCCGGGCAGCCTACCTTTTGCATTGCTAGCCCTAGAATTCAAGATTACAGGCAAACCAGTTCTTCTCCGAATGGACGACAGGGCTGCGGTGTCTTATATACACCGACAAGGAGGGACGCGCAACAGGTCCCTGCTGAAGGAAGTGAAACCATATTCTTTTGGGCAAAAAAGGAATCTAAAAGACCTAAGGGCAGTCTATCTGCCCGGCCTTCTCAACTCAAGGGCCAACTGCCTATCTCGCAGGTTCGTAGATTTCAACGAACAGTCTCTGCACCTGAAAGTTTTCGACTGGTTAGTGGACCAGTGGGGTTCCCTCGGGCTGGGCCTATTTGCAAAAGCATTAAATACCAAGTTTTCAAGGTTCATCTTGAGACTTCCTCATCCCCAGGCGGAAGCAGTAGATGCTCTCTCAGCCCTTGGGCATGCAATCTGGCCTATGCCTTCTCTCCATGGCCTCTCATTCCAAAAAAAAAAAAAACTCCTGTTGAGGCTTATGGTAGAAACCACAACGGTGATAGCAGTCCTACCGTACTGGCCAAGACATCCCTGGTTCCCCACAGCAATGTACCTGAATGCACAGCTTTCAGTCAAGGTTCCAATAATACCTTTTTCTCCTGTCACAGGGATGTCACACCCATCCAGATTCCCGCAGGTTAAATCTTCACATCTGGCAGCTGAAAGGGCAAGATTCCAATCCCTAGGGTGTCCCAACAAAGTTATCGAAACCCTGCTCAGCGCAAGAAAGCCATCCACAAACAGTATATACGATAAGGTGTGGAACAAATTCAGGCCCTTCATGATTGGCAGAAACTGCGATCCAGATTTCCCATCATCCTCTCAAATTCTAAAAATTCTTGCAGGCAGGCTTAGACCAGTTCTTCTCCGAATGGACAACAGGGCTGCGGTGTCTTATATACACCGACAAGGAGGGACGCGCAACAGGTCCCTGCTGAAGGAAGTGAAACCATATTCTTTTGGGCAAAAAAGGAATCTAAAAGACCTAAGGGCAGTCTATGGCCTCGTACACACGACCGATTTTCTCGTCGTAAACAGTCAAGAAAAGTGCCGCGAGAGTTTTTTTGTCTAGAAAAACGTTTGTGTGTATGGTTTTACGACGAGAAACTTGACGAGAATCTCGACGAGAAAATAGAGAACCTGCTCTCTATTTTCTCGTCAGGAGTCCAGATTTCCTCGTCGTGTTTCTCGTCGGCCTGTTTTGTGACGAGAAAATGGTTCGTGTGTATGCTTTTACGACTCTTCCAAAAGCGCGCATGCTCACAAGCAACTATGAGACGGGAGCGCATCTTCTGGTAAAACAAGCCTTCATAATGGAGAGAGCACATTCGTCACGCTCATAAATATTTAATCGTTTAAATGTTCTGCATTGAATTCTTCGTTAGAATGTTACATTAATCAAAACGAGAGACCTTCTTTTGCTGCTGATATTCACACAGAGTTATGCCTTATTTTTAACCTTTTTCATGCTGCTCTTTATAAGATTTATGTGTATTATATCGTGCAAGTTTTTAGGAATAATTTAAATGGTTAGATTTTTCAAAATGATGTTAATTATAATTTCTCAATGTTTTGATAGCGATCTCCCATTTAATTTTCTAATCTATATTTTTAAAATTTCACACCATGTTTTTGAGCTAATCAGATTTAGTTATTCTTTTGGGGGGGTGATATCTGTGCCTTTTATTGTCAGTCAAATGTATCTGCTTACTCCAAAGCTTGTTTTTTTTTATTTAAAAATACACATAGTCAAGTATGAACTTAAACAAAAAACACATTTATTCATGTTTATAAATTAAATAAAGAGAAGGCAGCGCTGGAGAAGCTGCTGCCATTTGTGCATCCCAGGGACCCCAGAGCACACAGCAACCCTGTGTGGACACTAAAATTGGGAGCTTGAGAAGGCCCACATTTCAGAACACAATCTGATGCTGGCCTCCCAGAGGTCAGGAACAGCAGCAGGTGAGATATATGTCCCAAGTGTGTGGTACTACAACAGGCTGCCTTCTGTCCGACCAGTGCGACCACAATGAAGCAAGGCCATCACTTCCTCTTCTTCCTGGCAACCTTCCCTGCAGCCTTTACTGAAGCCTTCCTTCTTCGTTTAGCTGGAGGCTGGCCCACTGGAGGGGTACTCCTGTCAGGAGGAGGAGGTGGAGGTGTAGCAGAAGGGGGTGGGGCAGAAGAAGAAGGTGGAGGTGTAGCAGAAGGGGGTGGGGCAGAAGGTGGAGGTGTAGCAGAAGGGGGTGGGGCAGAAGGTGGAGGTGTAGCAGAAGGGGGTGGGGCAGAAGAAGAAGGTGGAGGTGTAGCAGAAGGGGGTGGGGCAGAAGGTGGAGGGGTAGCAGAAGGGGGTGGGGCAGAAGAGGAAGGTGGAGGTGGAGGTTGAGGTTGGGTCAGTTGGGCCACCTCACATATGGCGGTATTGGGGGTAATTTGCTCCATCACCCCCTTGTTGAGCAAGGTGATGAGCAGGGGTTCGCATAGGAGGCGTTGCTCCATGCTCATCACCTTGAACTTAGCCTCCACTAGGCCGGCAATGGCCTCTTCAGGGGATGTGGGCTCCTTGAGGGTGGCATGGGCCTCTTTAATAAGGGCCATTGCTGCCTCACTGGTGGTCCTGTCCCTCCTGCCTCTTTTGTGAAGCCTGATGGGAGGCACCTGGGATCTGGTGCTTCTCCTTTGCCCTGCCACCTCCTGTCTGCCACTGGGCCCTGCCACCTCCTGTCTGCCACTGGGCCCTGCCACCTCCTGGCTGCCACTGGGCCCTGCCACCTCCTGGCTGCCACTGGGCCCTGCCACCTCCTGTCTGCCACTGGGCCCTGCCACCTCCTGGCTGCCACTGGGCCCTGCCACCTCCTGGCTGCCACTGGGCCCTGCCACCTCCTGGCTGCCACTGGGCCCTGCCACCTCCTGGCTGCCACTGGGCCCTTCCTCCTCCTGCCTGACAGTTTCCAGACCCTCCTCCTGGCTGATTTCATCCTGTGTATGAAAAAGAAACATAGTTTAATATGTTGGTTTAATCTTTGCATCAAACTTTGTAATCCTGATGGAAGCAATTAGAATGTAAATGCATAAATCCTTGCTTTAAATTTACCACTACATCAGCTTGACTATTTACCACACAATTAAGTGCAGAATAATGTCTACAGATCATGATTTCACTTGTTGAATACAAAATAATGTATGTTTCTCATCCTGACATATTTGGGAAACATTAATTTTATCCCACTACATTTTCAGTTAATACTATACCTGGCTCCAGATGGCCAAATCAGGATCATCCAGGATGGCTGCCTCCTCTTGCTCCAGAGAAGGCTCAGGTTGGCTGCAGGGAAGTCTGGGGGGAAGAGTGGAGAGTGATGGCCTTGGCTCAATGTGGTCATCCAGGAAGGACATCCTGCTGTAGTACCACAAAACCGGGACATAAACATCATCTGCTGCTGCTCCTGACCTCTGAGAAGCCAGCACCTTAGAGCGTTCAGTCCTGTAGGTACCTCTCAAGCTCCCAATTTTAGTGTCCACTTGTTTTGCTGTGGCTGTGGGCACCTTGGTATGCACAAATGGGAGCAGCTTCTCCAGCGCTGCTTTTCTCACCCCTTTTTTTTTATGGATGGGGTTTTTGGTCTCCCACAGAGCCGGCAGCTCCCTTACCCGGTCAATAAATTCCGCCAGGAACTCTTTGTCGCTAATAAATACATTCATATTGTATCTGCAAGTAAAATAAATTATATTTAAATAATGTGAGGCAAACAGTCTAACCTCCTTCACATCCTAGTCACCATATATATCCTCCAACAATCTCAAGACAGTATAGGCCAACAATTTTAACAAGTCTCACAAAATCACATACCTTCGTTCGCACGTCCGTCACTTGAACTCCTCTCTCCGCACACCGAACGTACTATAGTCACATGTGTGTTTGCTATATACACACCACGCATGCGTCCAAATTCGAACACGTCGCTCCGCACACGTCGCCCGCTCATGACGTTCTAACTAACATCTTTTCCCCGCCCCTTCTCTTTCGGCGCGCAGACAGATATGGCGGAGTTACAGCAGGTGTCTGATAATTCCGCAACTAGCGAGGAGACAAGCCCGGAGACCGAGGACACGTCACGATCAAGGAGGAGATTCAAGGCATCGAATATGTCTTTGGCGGAGATGGCGGAGATGGTGGACATCTTGGTCAAGGCTGATTATGATGCCAAGCATGGGCCGTATAGCAAACCAAATAGAAGGAAGGCCAAAATCCTCACTAAAGTTGTGAAGAGTCTGAGGGCGAAGTTCGGGGTGAAACGCTCAAATGAGCAGCTCAGAAAGAGGTGGTCAGACCTCAAACTGAGGGAGCCAGACCAGTTGAGGAGCATAAAGAGGATGCTCGCTAAAAGTAAGTAAAATGACGACCTTTCTGCTATTAATCTTTTTAGAAACTGACTTTTTTTTTTTTTAAAGCATATTGGACTCCCTTCCAAAATGTATTATTTTGAACTAGGTTGGGCACAGTAATCGTTCGTTACGTTACCGACACTTCGTTCGGCCACTATCCGTGGTTTTGGCTTATTTAAGACCCCCAAAAGTAATTAGACATCTGCCATTTTTGATCAAGTATTGTGGATAATTTTTAAGTCTAGATGATGTGTTTGTAAGGAGAATGAAATGCAAACTTTAATCAGTGTAAAGGAGAGGACACTCAGCAGCTGCTTCCACATCTGTACTTTGGAGCACTATAGTGTGGGCCACCAGACCCGCCTTTTTTGGGTGTCCCACACAGGTGCATCAGAGTTTATTTGTGGTGCCTCCATGTCCAAAAAATTACATCCAAATGTGAATAATAAACATATTTGGGGTCATAAAGAATGCATTTTTCTTTAAATTCCGCACAAACACACACTTGTACCCCACTTCCAAACAATTTAGCCTGTTTTAAGTTTAAAAATGAGATTTTTACAGTGTGATAAATAGACCTTTGGTTTTATTCTCATAGGGGAGAGAAGACTGGGAGGAGGACACTCCAGGGAGCACATGCACCCCACAACTTCCAAGCAACCCCAAACTCCCAAAGATCCACAACCGAAAGATGTGCAGGAAGTTGAGGTGGAGGAAGGAGAAGTGCAGGAAGGAGAGGTGGATGACGTTGTGGATCTGGTCACCACAACAGGTCAGTATCTGACACCACAGCTTAAGGTAAGCGAGGTAGGCCTGCAGAGTTTTATTAATTTTTTTTTATGGTTTTTAGGGGATGGAAATGTTGTGAAGGATAGCACACCGTTCTCTGCTGACAGTGCCCTCCGCCTCATCCAGCAAGTGATGGAATGTAGCACGGAACTGGACCTAATTAAACAAAGAATCCATGTGATGGAACAAACATTTAAAGACATTCTCGATGTTTTGGCGAGAATTCAATAAGCCATCCAAACACATTTGTTTTTACATGTTTGTTTTTATATTTTTACAAATTTTTTGAGTAACAAAGCAGCCAAAAATTGAATATGCACACAGTGTGTGAACATGTGCTATCTGCCATCAGGGGATATCCATGTACGTCTTTTGTGGGTGCAACCCCTTCCTCGTATCAAAAGTCGGTGAACTGAGGAAGGGGATGCACCCCCAAAACACATCCATTGATCACCCCTGATGGCAGATAGCACATGTTGACAATAGGGATCAGGATTGTAAACTTCCTATTTGCAAAAAAGTAAAAATGTGTGCATATTGAATTTTTGGCTGGGCAAGGGGTGGCAGGACCCCATATTAGGACGGGCACATAGAGACATAGTTTGTGTAACTGAATGTCTCAGATTGCTCAGAGGTATCCAATGTTGTCATTTTAGAAATGCAAGTGGTATTTTTGTATTTTCATAAGCCAAAATTTGACGGGTTGTGGTCAGGCCAACCCCAAAGTAAAACAAAAAAAAATGTGCAGAGAGTAAAATATTTGACCACAAACAACGTGTAGCTTCTTTTTATAATACACTCTAAGCTTATTTGGTTCTTTTGTAAGGTAACATAGTGAAATTGGTTGTTATTTACTAAAGTAAAATACACTTGCCACTACAAATGCACAAAGACAAACTAGGAGACAGGAAAGAACAAATAATTAAAGGTTTAAACAAGATTTTTATTGGGATACTTAGACATAGGCTGGCATAGGAATTGCCCCCCTACCCGTGAAATACTCCATGTATTTGTCCCGAACCACACGGGCATTTTGGGGTTGCAAGCCAAGACGGGCAGATTCCAGGCCCGGAAGGGGATTTGCAGGGGAAAGTCCAGCCTCTGGCAAAACTGAGGCCATATATGAATTCGCTTTGCGGCAAAGAAAATTGTGTAGCACACAGCAGCATAACACTACATAGTTTATTTTGTAGTCCGCCAAGTGGATGGAAGTCATAAAAAGGCGGAACCGGCTGGCCATTATGCCGAAGGCATTTTCAACGACTCTTCGGGCCCTGGCCAGCCGGTAATTGAACACACTCTTCTCTGGGGTCAGGGTCCTCTGTGGAAATGGCCTCATAAGATGCCGTCCGAGTCCGAAGGCTTCATCAGCCAAGAAAACAAAGGGGAGTCCTTCAATATTCCCTGCATCCGGTGGCAATGCAAGGTCGTCACTCTGGAGACGGAGGGCAAACTCCGTCTGGATGAAGGATCCCCCATCGGACATCCGGCCATTCTTCCCTACATCAACATAGAGGAATTCATACCGTGCTGACACCACCGCCATCAGCACAATGCTATGAAACCCCTTGTAGTTGTAGTAGTAGGATCCAGAACGGGGTGGCGGCACGATGCGGACGTGCTTCCCGTCTATGGCACCACCGCAGTTGGGGAAGTCCCACCGCGTGGCAAACTCCGATGCCACAGTCTGCCATTCCTGTGGCGTTGAAGGAAGCTGTGGAGTGAAACAAGATGAAATAATATTAGAAAAACAAAGGCATACATTACAAGCAAATTCAAGACCAAAAAATTAGAGACCAACATCAATCTAATTATACGTTTATTAAGGTGTGTAAAAAAAGTATAATGGAAGGCTCATTTATCATATTCATCACCCCCTCTGATGGGCCATTACTAAATTATTTTGGGGGGGGGAGATGTGTTTGGCCACAGGATAGCATTGCAGTGGCGGTGCGTCCAGAGTGGGCGCTGGAGCACTGTCCCCTCTCTCCTGTGCCCATCACTCAGAACAATACATAGGTTCATGCGTTGCATGAACCTATGTATTGTCTATGCCGCACACTATTCAGGTGGATGGCCTCTTGTAAAGCGACCGACATATGATTAATTGCGTCATTTAGGGGGTTAAAATTGCAGAGCAGAAACAGGTATTAAAAAAGTCTTGCAAATTACAACCTGAGGGATGTAATTGGCTTCCTCAAAGAAAAATCGGGGACGCAAGGAGGGGGCATTCCTTGTGTAAACACTGACAGGCAGCTCTGGCAATCATGTTCACCAAGTCTGTTTAATGGTAACATGATTGGCTGATGCAACATGAAGGGAAGGAGAAGACATCAAGGACAGAAGAAGGATGGCGCTGACCACAAGAAGGTAAGTGCAGGGCTGGGGGGAAACTGGCTGCAATAGAGGGGACTAAATGGCTGCATTGGAGGGGACAACTGGGGGCGTTTATTAGGCAACAGAGCAAAAAAGGAGGAAGTTTATTTCCGAAATTGGGGTTGTAACCCCCCAACATTTGGAGCAACAGGCGCCCCTGCTGGAAAAGTTAGTGAGGGGAAATATTTAGGGAGGATAAAAAAGGGGCATTTAAAAACTTCCAGCATGCATGGGGACAAAGGGGACATTCTCAGCATATTACAATCATGGTAATTAGGAAAGGATGAAAGAAATACAATACATTAGCATACATGTAATACATAAAATGTGATGTGAATGGAGAAAACTTACCCTAATATAGTCCTCCTGCAGGACTTGTATAATAGCAGAACAGGTGTCTGGGATTATGAGGCCCAGAGCCTGGGGGGAGATGCCTGTGGTGAACTTCAAGTCCTGAAGACTTCTCCCTGTCGCCAGGTAACGCAACGTGGCGATGAGCCTCTGCTCAGCACTGATGGCTTCCCGCATAACGGTGTCCTTCCTGGTAATATAGGGGGACACCAAAGCCAACAGTTCCTGAAAAACGGGGTCAGACATCCTCAGAAAATTCCTGTAGTCCTCAGGATTATTCTCGACGATCTCCCGCAGCAGAGGCATGTGGCAGAATTGGTCCCGCTGGAGCAACCAATTCTTGGTCCATGAACTCCTCCTCACACCATTCATGGACTGGTCTTGGTCCAAAACAAGCAGACCAACACCAAGCGCACGCACAGCACGAACTCGACGACGAGAACGTCCAGGCGACATGGCTAGGAAACGGTCGTCTAATCAGAACGTACAGAACAGAACGCACTTTAGAACAGCAAGGCCTATGAATAACGAACTGAAATTCAGAAACGAACAGGCAAGAACGCACTGTAAAACAGATACGACCTGCCTAGACGCCCTGAAAGTCAAGATACGAACCCACAAGCACAAACTGAACGGCAGAAAACGATCTGAAAAGTACGAAGACTGAAAAGCGCGAATCGTCTCTTCCCAAACTTTTACTTCACACGCGGTAACACGAGATCAGCAAAAGCAGCCCAAGGGGTGGCGCCAAGAAAAAAGATCTTCCCCTTTATTGTGCCGTCGTACGTGCTGGACGTGAGCGCAGAGAACCACGAGGAAATTGGGAAATGACAGTGTGTACGCATAGAAAGCTTGACGAGAAAATCGACAAGCTTAACAAGAATCTCGTCGAAAAAAACGACGTGTTTTTTACGACGAGAAAATCGGTCGTGTGTACGAGGCCTATCTGCCCGGCCTTCTCAACTCAAGGGCCAACTGCCTATCTCGCAGGTTCGTAGATTTCAACGAACAGTCTCTGCACCTGAAAGTTTTCGACTGGTTAGTGGACCAGTGGGGTTCCCTCGGGCTGGGCCTATTTGCAAAAGCATTAAATACCAAGTTTTCAAGGTTCATCTTGAGACTTCCTCATCCCCAGGCGGAAGCAGTAGATGCTCTCTCAGCCCTTGGGCATGCAATCTGGCCTATGCCTTCTCTCCATGGCCTCTCATTCCAAAAAAAAAAAAAAAACTCCTGTTGAGGCTTATGGTAGAAACCACAACGGTGATAGCAGTCCTACCGTACTGGCCAAGACATCCCTGGTTCCCCACAGCAATGTACCTGAATGCACAGCCTTCAGTCAAGGTTCCAATAATACCCTTTTCTCCTGTCACAGGGATGTCACACCCATCCAGATTCCCGCAGGTTAAATCTTCACATCTGGCAGCTGAAAGGGAAAGATTCCAATCCCTAGGGTGTCCCAACAAAGTTATCGAAACCCTGCTCAGCGCAAGAAAGCCATCCACAAACAGTATATACGATAAGGTGTGGAACAAATTCAGGCCCTTCATGATTGGCAGAAACTGCGATCCAGATTTCCCATCATCCTCTCAAATTCTAAAAATTCTTGCAGGCAGGCTTAGACCAGTTCTTCTCCGAATGGACAACAGGGCTGCGGTGTCTTATATACACCGACAAGGAGGGACGCGCAACAGGTCCCTGCTGAAGGAAGTGAAACCATATTCTTTTGGGCAAAAAAGGAATCTAAAAGACCTAAGGGCAGTCTATCTGCCCGGCCTTCTCAACTCAAGGGCCAACTGCCTATCTCGCAGGTTCGTAGATTTCAACGAACAGTCTCTGCACCTGAAAGTTTTCGACTGGTTAGTGGACCAGTGGGGTTCCCTCGGGCTGGGCCTATTTGCAAAAGCATTAAATACCAAGTTTTCAAGGTTCATCTTGAGACTTCCTCATCCCCAGGCGGAAGCAGTAGATGCTCTCTCAGCCCTAGGGCATGCAATCTGGCCTATGCCTTCTCTCCATGGCCTCTCATTCCAAAAAAAAAAAAAAACTCCTGTTGAGGCTTATGGTAGAAACCACAACGGTGATAGCAGTCCTACCGTACTGGCCAAGACATCCCTGGTTCCCCACAGCAATGTACCTGAATGCACAGCCTTCAGTCAAGGTTCCAATAATACCCTTTTCTCCTGTCACAGGGATGTCACACCCATCCAGATTCCCGCAGGTTAAATCTTCACATCTGGCAGCTGAAAGGGAAAGATTCCAATCCCTAGGGTGTCCCAACAAAGTTATCGAAACCCTGCTCAGCGCAAGAAAGCCATCCACAAACAGTATATACGATAAGGTGTGGAACAAATTCAGGCCCTTCATGATTGGCAGAAACTGCGATCCAGATTTCCCATCATCCTCTCAAATTCTAAAAATTCTTGCAGGCAGGCTTAGACCAGTTCTTCTCCGAATGGACAACAGGGCTGCGGTGTCTTATATACACCGACAAGGAGGGACGCGCAACAGGTCCCTGCTGAAGGAAGTGAAACCATATTCTTTTGGGCAAAAAAGGAATCTAAAAGACCTAAGGGCAGTCTATCTGCCCGGTCTTCTCAACTCAAGGGCCAACCGCCTATCTCGCAGGTTCATAGATTTCAACGAACAGTCTCTGCACCTGAAAGTTTTCGACTGGTTAGTGGACCAGTGGGGTTCCCTCGGGCTGGACCTATTTGCAAAAGCATTAAATACCAAGTTTTCAAGGTTCATCTTGAGACTTCCTCATCCCCAGGCAGAAGCAGTAGATGCTCTCTCAGCCCTTGGGCATGCAATCTGGCCTATGCCTTCTCTCCATGGCCTCTCATTCAAAAAAAAAAAAAAAAACTCCTGTTGAGGCTTATGGTAGAAACCACAACGGTGATAGCAGTCCTACCGTACTGGCCAAGACGTCCCTGGTTCCCCACAGCAATGTACCTGAATACACAGCCTTCAGTCAAGGTTCCAATAATACCTTTTTCTCCTGTCACAGGGATGTCACACCCATCCAGATTCCCGCAGGTTAAATCTTCACATCTGGCAGCTGAAAGGGAAAGATTCCAATCCCTAGGGTGTCCCAACAAAGTTATCGAAACCCTGCTCAGCGCAAGAAAGCCATCCACAAACAGTATATATGATAAGGTGTGGAACAAATTCAGGCCCTTCATGATTGGCAGAAACTGCGATCCAGATTTCCCATCATCCTCTCAAATTCTAAAAATTCTTGCAGGCAGGCTTAGACCTAGGTCTTGCTTAAGTACACTAAAGGTGCAGGTAGCGGCAATTTCAGCGGCAACCAGTAAAAGATGGGTTGAGGATTCATTAATAATCCAATTTTTCAAAGCTGTCAAAGATCCGACCACCAACTAAACAATCTTTTCCCACTTGAGACCTTGCCATCATCCTAGAGTCTTTAACCAATACACCTCTTGCCTCTTCGGAGTCAGCATCACTTTGGAATCTAACCATGAAGCTATCCTTCTTCATAGCCATAACTTCTGACAGGCGGGTTTCAGAGCTCCAAGCTTTAGGAGCGGATCTTCATCATATCATATTCTTTCCTGACAAAGTAGAACTCGGAACGGTGCAAGGATTTAGCCCCAAGGTCACATCATCCTCGAACATGTCGGAGCCCTGGGCACTTCCAACATTTTCAGAACAAGACTCAGGTTCTCTTCACGAGCTGGACATTGCCTCCACTTTGAGATGCTATCTGCAGGCTACAGCATCCTTCAGGGACACTATCAGATTGTTCATAAACAAAGGCATGGAGGCGTCAGCAAGAATGATTGCCTCATGGTTCGTTAAACTCATCCACAAGGTGTACAGGGCAAAAGGACTGGGATCCCCTTCGATAGTCAGGGCGCACTCCACCAAAACGGTTTCTACCTCTTGGGTGGCAAGAGTGATTGTGTCAATTGAAACTATTTGCAGGGCAGCGACTTTGGTTGTTCCAACATACGTTTCTGAAACCTTACCGAGTAGACCCAGGAGCTCTCTCATCTGTGAAGTTTGGCAGACAGGCGGTCAAATCGGCCTTTGCTTCTTCCTCTAAATGATGATAATAATCTATTTAAAATAAACCTCTGAGCATCATCCCACCCATATCAGCTAGTTATTTACATAGTTACATAGTTACATAGTTAGTCAGGTTGAAAAAAGACACAAGTCCATCCAGTTCAACCGTAAAAAAATAAATAAAAAATAAATAAATAAACATATATCGTACAATCCCATATACCCAATTCTATACCCACAGTTGATCCAGAGGAAGGCAAAAAAAACCCCAGAAGAGCATGATCCAATTTGCTACAGCAGGGGAAAAAATTCCTTCCTGATCCCCCGAGAGGCAATCGGATATTCCCTGGATCAACTTTACCTATAAATGTCAGTACCCAGTTATATTATGTACATTTAAGAAAGAATCCAGGCCCTTCTTAACGCAATCTACTGAGCTGGCCAGAACCACCTCTGCAGGGAGTCTATTTGTCACAGGTATGCTGCCATGGAGGCACCAGGAAAACTGAAAATTGTATCATACTTAATTTTCCTTTCCTGGTGCCTATCCATGGCAGCATACAATCCCACCCTCGTTATTCTATATTACGGAGAATGCTGGGGCTGTGCTAATCAACTATTTTATAATATTCACTAGTCCTGAGGGAGGAGCCAAGGTGGAGCTTGTCACAGGTATGCTGCCATGGATAGGCACCAGGAAAGGAAAATTACTGGTAAGTATGATACAATTTTCAGTTTTTTGGCCTGGCAAAAAAAATCTGCAGTTGCGTTTAAACTCGTTTTTCACAAAGCCTAAAAATGCCTTCAGACGCCAAAGATTTCCAAGTTTCAGATGCGGTACCGGCGTTTAGCCGCATTTTAGTTTAGAAGCGTTTTTAAAGGTGACCTATTTTTTTACATTGATAAACTCAAAAATTATGGCAATTTAGGAAAAACCATTAAAAATATATATATATCTATCAAAAAATAAATGAAATTGCTTCCATTGCATTGTGGACAATCCACAACTTGGGGCAGCTGACGTGGCAAGTGAACAATCCACAACTTGGGGCAGCTGACGTGGCAAGTGGACAATCCACAACTTGGGGCAGCTGACGTGGCAAGTGAACAATCCACAACTTGGGGCAGCTGACGTGGCAAGTGGACAATCCACAACTTGGGGCAGCTGACGTGGCAAGTGAACAATCCACAACTTGGGGCAGCTGACGTGGCAAGTGGACAATCCACAACTTGGGGCAAGTGATGTGGCAAGTGACACGCTAAATACAACTACACTGCTGCTCTCTCAGCTGCTGATACTCACTCTGGTCTCACAAAATAGCTGAAATCGTTAATAATACTGTTTTTGGAGCTTAGGGCGGCTCCTTATCATGTTTCCTAAACGCATATAGACGCAAATGTGGTAAAACGCGGCATGCAAACGCCACAAAACGCGCCTTTCTAAACGCCGCTTTCAACCTTAGTTCTGAACACTTTGCACCAGCGTCCCGTGTACATGGGGCCTAAAAACGCCTATGCCATTTACAGCTCAAAAACGCCATGGTGGCCATGAGGCCATAGGCTAACATGGAGAGGCGTTTTTAAGCTGCAAAAAACGCTCAAACAAGCGGCTGGAAAAACGTCCGTGTGCATGTAGCCTTATATTAACCACTTGCGCACTGGCCACTTAAACCCCCTTCCTGCCCAGACCAATTTTCAAATTTCAGCGCTGATGCACTTTGAATGACAATTGCGCGCTCATACAACACTGTAACCCAATGAAAATGTATTATTTTTTGGCACACAAATAGAGCTTTCTTTTCGTGCTATTTTATCATCTCTGCGGTTTTTTGTTTTCTATAAATACAAAAGACTGAGTTAAAAAAAAAAAAAAATGGATATTTTAACCACTTCAGCACTGGGCCTATTCTGGCACTTCTCTCCTTCATGTAAAAATCATACATTTATGGCTATAAAATTACTTCAAAACCCCAAACATTATATATGTTTTTTTTAGCAGACACCCTAGGGAATAATATGGCGGTCATTGCAAATTTTTAGCTCGCTCAGTATTTGCACAATAAATTTTCAAAAGCCTTTTTTTGAGTAAAAAAATGGTTTCATGAATGTAAAAAAATTACAAAACAGTAAAGTTAGCCCAATTTTTGGGGATAATGTGAAAGATGTTGTTATGATGAGTAAATAGATACCTAACATGTCACGCTTTAAAATTGTGCACACTCATGGAATGACACCAAACTTCAGTACTTAAAAATCTCCCTAGGCGATGCTTTAAATTTTTTTTACACGTTACCATTTTCTCATTACAGAGGAGGTCTAGTGCTAGAATTGTTGCACTCGTTCTAACGCACGCAGCAATACCTCACATGTGTGGTTTGAACGGCGTTTACATATGTGGGCGGGACTTACGTGTGTGTTCGCTTCTGAGCGCGAGCTACCGGGCACATGGGCGTTTTTTCTTTATTTTGATTTTTTTTTTTGTTTTTTACTTTTTTGTATTTCTTACTCTTTTTTTTTACTTTTTTGTTTTTTGGATCACTTTTATTCCTATTACAAGGAATGTAAACATCCCTTGTAATAGGAATCTATTGTGACAGGTCCTCTTTATGGAGAGATGCAGGGTCAATAAGACCCCACATCTCTCCTCTAGGCTGGAAAGCATGAGATCGGTCAAAAAAATTCACCAATCTCATGCTGACAGCCGAGATCACGGCTTGGTTTACATACGGGACCCCGGCGTGATGTCATAACGTCGCGCCCGGGCCTCCGACGGTCATAGAGATGACTGGTGACCATCTGGTCACCAGTCATCTCTATGCTTCCCATCCGGCGCCGGCCAAATAGTTCTCTGAGCCCAAGATGGCACTAGAGAGCCCGGAGAAGCACCGGATGGCGGCGGGAGGGGGGGAACGTCCCCTCCCGCCGCCTATAAGAACAATCAAGTGGCGGAACTGCCGCTATGATCATTTTTAACATGCACAGAATCACCGGCTGAAAAGAATGATATCTGAATGATGCCTGCAACTGCGGAGGACGTCATTTGACGGTGGGCGGTAGGAAAGTGGTTAATATTTCGAACATTTAGACAAAAGGTAATTTTTCTCCTTCATTGATGTACACTGATGAGACTGCACTGATGGGCTGCACTGATGGGCACTGATAAGGTGGAAAGAGTGGGCACTGAGAGGTGGCATTACTAGTTGGCACTGGTGGGCATTGAGAAGTGGCACTGCTAGGTGGCAATGATATTTGGCAGTGATGGGCACTGATAGGCAGCACTGCTAGGTGGCACTGATTGGCACCAGTGGTGGGCATAGATAGGTGGCACTGGCAGGGGCTACTGATTGTCACAGATGACGCAGAATTGCCTCTTCCTCTTCGGGACTGATGTCCCTTGCACATAATTTGAGAGACGGGAGAAAGGGAGCCGCTCAGGTGTGGAAATCCTTGAAATTACCTCCTCCCAGCAACCAAGGGTGCAAGCAAATGCAAATGCAATCAAAGAAAGGAAAGTCTTCTGGATAGCAGCACTCTGGTTTAAAAGCCTTTATTCCAAAAAAGGTTCAGGAAACCAAAACACACACTGTACAACACAGCAAACTTGTCACAGCTATGAGTAAGCACTACAATAGTGTGAAACGCGTTAGCCAGATGTGACCAGTTTGCTGTGTTGTACAGTGTGTGTTTCCTGAACCTTTTTTGGAATAAAGGCTTTTAAACCGGAGTGCTGCTATCCAGAAGACTTTCCTTTCTTTGAGTCCCTTGCACATAAGCCGGTGATTGCCTTTTTTTTGCTCACGCTGTCAGCACAAGGAGAAAACAAAAACCATTACCCAGCTTTTGTTTACATCACGTGATCAGCTGTCATTGGCTGACAGCTGATCACATAGTAAAGGGCAGGTATCGGCCTCTTACTTGGATCTGTCATCACCCAAGTCTCAGTGACTCAGTGACCACAGCGTGCGCGCGAAGGGGAGGACGTTTATTGACGGACTCCCGGCAATTGAGGACCATGCTGTGGTCGTCGATCAGTTATAGCGCTGATCTCAAGTGATTAAAGAGGGTCTAAATGGGCCATTGACATGCATCACAATTCAACTTAGGAATGTGTCTTTGCAAAGTTAAACTAAATGAAATCCTTTCTTATTTTTGCTTGGGGATAGAGTGCAGAGGGATTACAAGTCTGGACAGTTTTTGGGGATGTCTGCACCCGATAGGGTGAAGACAACTCCCAAATTTGGCCACTTTATCCTTCCAAATAATTCACTTCCTGTCACATAGCCACACAGGAAGTGAGGGGAAATCCCTACCAATGTCTTTCCTTGGGGACACACAGGTCAATCTAAATACTTTCCCCATTATGTACATTGCACTCCAGCATTTTGCGGGGTACACCCCAAATTATTAGGTATTTTGGACTTTGGGGTTTATTTACTAAAGGCAAATCTACTTTGCACTACAAGTGCACTTGCTGGATATCCGAGGGGGACATGCAAGCAAACCAAAAAAACACCATCTTTGCTTTTACATGATTGGATGTTACAATCACCAGTGATCCCTCAGATTTTCAGCAGCTGCACTTTTACTGCAGAGTGGATTTGTCTTTACTAAACCCCAAACTACCCAATGAATTGGGATGTACACAACAAAGTGCTAGAGTGCAATTTGCTTAATGGGGACACTAGTTAGATTGATCTGTGTGTCCCCAAGAAAAGACATTGGTAGGGTTTTACCTTCACTTCCTGTTTAGCTGTGTGACAGGAAGTGAAGCCAATTTTACTAAAAGGGGACACAAAGCCCAACCTACAAAAAAAAATAAACACAAGCAGGGGTTCTAAAACACTTACTTGGTTTCCCTCAAAATGCCCAATTAGAATTGTATTGCCTTGAACTATTTTTAAGTGCAGTGCTCTAAATCCGTGCTTCTCAAGTACCCCCAACAGGCCATGTTTGCAGGTTTTCCTTCATCTTGCACATGTGCTTTAAATCACAGTCAATGGTTTGGTATTGGACAGCAATTCTCCATAAGATAAATCCACAAAACATGTCCTGTTGGGGGTACTTGAGGACTGAGGCTGAGAACCACTGTAGTAAAAAAGGAAAATTGAATACTTACCGCTCTGTATTTTTCATTTCCTGGTGATTTTCCATGGCAGCACACAATACATGCATATGCTAGCATGAAGGCACCAGGGTAGACAAATCACACCTGTTGTTTTAACATGCCAATCAGCTGTCACATTTGTTGCAAAGAAAACACAAAACAAACCTCAAAACTTTGCATCAAATTTCATTGGTCAACAAAACAAAGAATAATAAAAATAAATAAATAAAAAAATAAAAAAACAGGGTCAATTTGAAACAGTTACAGACTCACAACATCTTGAAAGATTTGGCAAAGTAATGCAGCACAGACAATTAAATCAAAGTGGACAAACATTAACAACATCAAAATTATTTCAGGGGAACATTTCCCCCACACAAAAAAATACAATCCACAAGAGTAAACCAAACATCCTGTTTTGCAAAGACATAACAAACAAAATACATGTGTTACAAACTCGATAAGGACACCAACATTCCCCCCCCCCCACACACACACCCACACCCACACACACACTTGCCTCTTTTCAGGGCAAGGGAGAGGATGCTATCTGCTAGCTTTATATAACATAGGTTTGTGAGCTAATGAGGCATTTGAAAACACATGCATAGTCCATGAAACACCCAAAATGCAAGTTCACCCAATGTAGAGACTGAACTTCAAAGTGGCTACACCTGTTAAGGATGTCCTTCAATTACTAACCCATAAAAACACTCTCTGAGCATGCTCAGAAATATCCAGGTGCTGTTCACACACAAAAAGCACCACCAAAAAATCTAACAGGCTGGGCATGCTCAGAAGAACTCAAATGCAGCTAGCAGAAAATAACCCCCCCCCCCGTCCAAAATTAAGCACATCATCCAGCATGCTACAAAATTAGAGATGGGACAATCAACCCCCCCCCCCCCACCAACAAATACCATTGCAGTCTATGGGAACTGACATGTTAATTTTGCTAGTCCCCACTTGGCTGGCTTATCTTCTAGTTATTGGCCTTAAAATGGGGGCCCAGGTCCCACCCTAAGGGACATATATCAATGTCACCAATTTGGACAACACCAAAAACAAAACAAGGAGAAGTGCCTTTAAATATGCCAAATTGCTAAAGGGCCATTTCACACCACATGCAGTCCATTGCGTTTTTTATGCATCAAAAATGCATGGAAAGTTGGTTATATGGTTCTAAATGGCAGTGTGTTGTTCCAGTGCGTTCCAGTTCCACAAAAAAAGTAGAACATGCTGCATTTTACTTGCACTGGACTGTACTGGAATGCAGCAAAATGCATCATAAACGCACTGAAACGCACAGGAACACACCTAAATGCACCAAAAATGCACTGGAACACACTTGTCCTTATCTATGGTTAATAAAAAAGAGGGGTGAAAAAAAAGCACTGGACTGCGTCAAAAACGTACCAAAAATGCACTGGAACACATCAAAAACGTGCATGCAGAAAAGCACCTGGAACGCATCCGGATTGCGTTTCTATGGTGTGAACTGGTCCTACTTCACACCATAGAAACGCAGTCTGGATGCGTTCCAGGTGCTTTTCTGCATGCGCGTTTTTGACGCGTTTCAGTGCATTTTTGATGCGTTTTTGATGCAGTCCAGTGTTTTTTTCCCCCTCTTTTCACTTAGGACAAGTGTGTTGCAGTGCGTCTTTGGTGCATGTAGGTGCATTCCGTTGCATTCCAGTGCATTTTTGGTACGTTCCGTTGCGTTTTTGATGTGTTTTACTGCGGTCCAGTACAGTTCTGTACCTAAAAAATGCAGCATGACCAATTTTTTTTTGCCTTTCTGAAACACACTGGAACGGACTGCAGTGGTGTGAACTTTGCCATTGGCATTAATGTGATCAACTTTCTTTGCGTTTTTCATGCATCAAAAAAATGCACTGCACTGCATCTGGTGTAAACTGGCCCTAAATATCATACCTGGGGGGTGTCTATAGTATGCCTGTAAAGTAGCGCATGTTTTCCATGTTTATAACAGTTCGAGAGCAAAATGACATTTCTAAAGTAAAATAATAGTCATTTAAAAGTACTCGCGGCTGTAATGAATTGCTGGTTCCTGTCAATACAGATAAAAGTAATTGAAAGTCTTTGATAACAAAAAAAAAAGCGTGGGGGTCCAACCAAATTCCATTACCAGGCCCTTCAGGTCTGGAATGGATATTAAGGGGAACTCTGCCGCAAATTTAAAAAAAAATGGCATGGAGTCCCCCCAAAAATCCACACCAGACCCTTATCCGAGCACGCAACCTGGCAGGCCGCAGAAAACGAGGGGGGGGGATGAGAGAGCGCCCCCCCCCTCCTGAACCGTACCAGGCCACATGCCCTCAACATGGGGAGGATGTCCCCATGTTGATGGGGACAAGGGCCTCATCCCCACAACCCTTGCCCGGTGGTTGTGGGAGTCTGCGAGCGGGGGGCTTATCGGAATCTGGAAGACCCCTTTAACAAAGGGGACCCCTAGATCCCGGTCCCCCCCTGTATGAAATGGTAATGGGGTACAAATGTACCCCTACCATTTTACAAAGAAAGTGTCAAAAATGTTAAAAATGACAATAGCCGGTTTTTGACAATTCCTTTATTAATGTCTTCTCTTTTCTTCCATCTTCTTCTTACAGCTTCTTCTTTTCTCCATTTGGGTTTCTTCCTCCATCTTGTTCTTCATCTTCATCTTCCTCTTCCTCTTCCTCTTTATCTTCATCTTCCTTCTTCCTTCGGTCTTCTCATCCGCATCTTGCTCCAGGTTCTTCTTTCTTCTTCGGCCGCTCCGTTAGAATTGGAGGTTCCCGCTGTGCGACGCTTCAGTTCTTTAGTTCTCCTCTGGGTCCGCTGCCACCCGGTGACCCCGCCCCCCTCTGACGCACATGGATTTCACAGGGACTTTATCTGTGGTGTCATAGGGGGCGGAGCCACCAGGTGGTAGTGGACCAAGAGGAGAACTGAATCGTCACACAGCGGGAACCTCCAATTCAAACGGAGCGGCCGAAGAAGAAAGAAGAAGCCGGAGCAAGATGCGGACGAGAAGACCGAAGGAAGAAGGAAGATAAAGATGAAGATAAAGATGAAGATGAAGAGGAAGACGAAGAACAAGATGGAGGAAGAAATCCGAATGGATAACAGAAGAGGATGGAAGAAGAAGGTGGAAGAAAAGAGAAGAAGACATTAATAAAGGAATTGTCAAAAACCGGCTCTTGTCATTTTTTACATTTTTTACACTTTCTTTGTGAAATGGTAGGGGTAAAATGTACCCCTTACCAATTCACATAGGGGGGGGCCAGGATCTGGGGGTCCCCTTTGTTAAAGGGGTCTTCCAGATTCCGATAAGCCCCCCGCCCGCAGACCCCCACAACCACCGGGCAAGGGTTGTGGGGATGAGGCCCTTGTCCCCATCAACATGGGGACATCCTTCCCATGTTGAGGGCATGTGGCCAGGTACGGTTCAGGAGGGAGGGGGGCCGCTCTCTCGTCCCTCCTCTTTTCCTGCGGCCTGCCAGGTTGCGTGTTCAGATAAGGGTCTGGTATGGATTTTTGGGGGGAACTCCACGCCATTTTTTTTTTATTTGGGCTGGAGTTCCCCTTAAAATCCACACCAGATCTGAAGGGCCTGGTATGGATATTTGGGGGAACCGCACGCATTTTTTTTTTAAATTTGTGTCGGAGTTCCCCTTAATATCCATTCCAGACCTGAAGGGCCTGGTAATGGAATTTGGGGGTCCCCCACGCTTTTTTTTTTGTTTTTATCAATGACTTTCAATAACTTTTCTCTATATTGCCGGGAGCCGACAATTCATTATAGCCGCGGGAGCTTTTAAATGGCGCAAACGTTTTGTAAATCAGCCCCTCTGTCTTAATGCTTGGTTTAGTGATTGATTCAAGATTTTTTTTACACATAAAACTAATCTGCCAATTCTCCCTTTCCCTTGATAACTGTATATACCACAGGTTAAGAATTACTCTGATAGTTAATAATTAATATACTAACTGGACTAACTACATGTATTTACATTTATTAGGATTTTTTTACTTAAAATAGAGGTTCCGCAGCCAATCGTTTTTTGTTTTTTTTGTGTGCATACAATGGGCTTTTAGATCACAAGTAAGTACTCACTTGTTCGGTGCAAAAAAGCATCCCCCGTCCGTTTTCTTAGATAAGATAAAGTTATAAAACCCGATGCTGGCATTTCCCATTTTGCTTGTGGCCATTGCGAAGCCCACAAGCACTGACTTCCTGGAAGCGGTGAATGCACGGCTCCCGGCATTCACGCTCTTTCCCGTGCATGAGCAGTATTTACGGCGACCCTCGCCGTAAACTTCCTGGTTGCCATCACAACGGGCGACGTCATTGAAAGTACACGCCCCGCTGTGATGGCATTCGCTGGACGGCGTTCCGCATTGTCTCCTGGGAAGCATGACACCTTCCTCCCAGGAGACATTGCGGTGCTGGGGAAGAGTGGAGATGCCTACTCCCGCGGGAGAAAACCCCGGAAGTCAAACTTTAAACAGCGAATTCACGGTATTGTAAACACATAAAAAAAAATCTTTTGGCTTATGTAGATGTATGTGGTGCGATGATCAGCATGATATAGTGTTGTAATTTAGGGTGAACCTCCACTTTAATAAATTGCATTCAATGTGTTATTAAATTAACAGGGGAGAAAATTAAGATAATTGCTTAAATGATTAATCCTAACCAATACATGTATAGCAATACCCTCAGTTTAAGAGGGCTGCTTGTTTGTTTTGGGCCTTGTAGTGCACCGCTGTCAACCCCTGGCAATCGGCTCTAACCTCTCGTGGCACAGTTAGCAAAGGGGGTGGTATAATAGTACTCTATCTCTACTGTTATATGGCACAACCCCTTTATAACACAGCACAGTAATTGACACTGACAACCAATATACTTAACTATAACTTCTTTACTATTGATAAAAGTAAAAAGGGTAAGCAACATACAGTGTCTCATGCAGATCCCTGCAATATAAGTATACACATCAAAAGGGATAACATTCAGCAATGAAATTACAGTTTAATAACCCCCGCTGTAGCTATCCTCCCTCGTGAGCAAAAAATTGCGCTCAGCAATGTCCTATACTACCCAGTCAGGCCTGACTATAACTTGGGGTATAGTTTGTTGAAGAATCTTCGCTAGCAAACTCGGTGGTGCACATAAAGAACAAACTGTAATCCAAAAGGGTAGCGATGATCGCTAACTTGGTAAAGCTGGAGAGACTAATAAACTCAGTTCAGCAGACAGTCTCCCCAGAATATAACTGTAATCACTGATGGGCTCAACAAAGTTAATAGGCAAACAAAGTTAATCAGATGCAGTTCTGAGCTGGCGCTCTCTCACCCGACCGGACCGACTCCTGCCCGGTACCTCCGCTACTGTGAGTCGCTTCACAGTGCCCATGATGCCCGGGTCTTCGGTCCTCCAGGGGATGGTGGCACCTCAGATGGAGCGGAAGCTCAGCAGGCTCCTCGGTGGAGCGGAAGGCTCTCTGGATCTAAGGCAAGGCCCAGGCTTCAGGCCTTGCTCCGCACATCATTAGGACTAGCGCAGTAATTCACCATGAACATACAGATACAAATTTACAGCAGCTGTCCGTCACTATCATAGGTGTTTCGTTAATTTACTTTGGTTTTTTATTACACTAAAGAATAACATTATTTGTCACGGTTTTTTATCATCATGGACATCTTTGAGTATAGAGCTTCAAAGATAGTTAACACAGAGGGTGTTTTTAAAACATTAAAAGAAAGTGATGGTGATTTGAGTGGACTATTTGTGAGATTAAAAAATCTTACCATCTCAGAAATCCATACACAATGGGACATTGCGTTCCTGGAAACTTACATCAAATTAAGTATGGTGCCCAGGAGTCTGAGGTGGGAGGTTTGTCCACAAAAAGGGGAGACAGAATTAGAAGAATGGTTCCGCTATTTCAACGAGGCTGGAATAAATTTTCTGAGATTCCTGGTATCCAGAAAGAATAGCAAACTGGCTAAACTTGATGGAGAAATAAAACCCATGAGGGATAATCTGCTCCCACATAAGGAGGGGGAGGAGTACAAAGAGAGAACCAATCTCCTATTAAAGGTTTTGGATAAGGAAGAGAAGGAACAAAAAATAAAAAGAGAAAAAAATACAAAAGGGATTATGGAGACTACCAGGCCAATAGAGTCTTTGATTGGCAGAAAAAACTGGCGGCAGAGCAATTGGCTAAAGTAGACTCTAGAATGGAGGCAATAACCCAGGGTGAACAATCACTGCCAGCAACACAGTAGGAGGTACGACACTTACCCATTAGGGATGAAACACAGAAGACCCCCCAAAAAAACCCTAATGTCAATAAAGGTGGGAAGAAAGGGAGACGTGTGTCTTATCAGTCACCCCAGAGAGTGTCAGCACCCATTAAAGGGGGGCAACAAATGAGAAATGCTGGGTGGAATTATCAACTCCCACACAGACAGGGAGCCAACTATGATCGGAACCACATTCAGGTGTCCAATCAGGGACAACATTATGGTTCAGGGAGGGATTCCCCGTAATTGATGAGAGGTCCGGAAAGGTCATCATATTTTAATTATGGACCAAATTCCCAGTCACAACATGGCTATGGTAGTGGAAATCGGGCCTATTCGGATAGGGAACATGACGGTTATGACTATGGGTACAGTGTGGACACACATAACCGTTTTTTTCCCTTGCGCGATAAGGACGGTCCTATACAATACAATGAACAGAATTATTATGACAGAGACTATGACAATCAAAGGCCAGGCCCATCTAGAGAACATCAAAGTAGATCTCTTAATAGAGGTCAGGAACAACAAAATTGGAGTTTTTCCAGGCCCAGTCAAGGGGTCAAAAGACCAGTCAAAAACAGAAAGGAGTCAGAGGGGGGAGGAGAGCACAATCTAAAAAAGAAAAAGATGTGAAAAACTGGTATATTTAATTTAAGCTCGCAAACTCTAACCAAATCTGAAACTGCCTTATTAAACAAAGGCCTCAAATTTTCACCCCCCTAAGAAATTAAACAAATTTCAGACTTATATGGATATCCACAAATACGTACGCAGGATTAACATTAAACGTCATTTTGCTACCATCCCTGTCCAACAGACTAGCTCAGTCCAACAGAAATATCAACATTCTGGACTTAGCAATGCTTCTATATTTAACCCTCCTGGAGTTTTGGCACCCTCATTAAAAGTCTTCAGGGACGTCATGTTGAGAGACCTGGAGTCTATTAAGACTACTAACTTGAAAATGGACAAACAGTTAGAGGAGGGACTAGATTTATTATGTAATAATAAGAACCTTGTGATCCGCCCAGCGGACAAAGGGAGGGGAATTGTTGTTTTGGACTTATCTACAGGAGTTACATAATATAGTGGGCGATGCGGACACTTATGTCCCACTGTTAGGTAAGCCTGTAATTAAATACAAGCTTACCCTGAAGTCTCTTGTGGAAAAAGGAGTGAAATCCAATATCGTTAATGAGAAAGAAAGTTTGTTTTTGATCCCAAAGACCCCTCGGGTCCCTGTGTTGTATTGTCTGCCCAAAATACACAAAAGTCTTACTTGCCCCCCAGGACGTCCCATCATAAGTGGAATTGATTCCATTACGTCCCGGGTGGGCAAGTACATAGACTATTTTCTTCAACCGTTGGTGAAGCAGACACCCTCATATTTCAAGGACACCAGGCATGTGATTAATCTTCTATCTGAACTTAAACCAAGGGAACATACAATGATGGTAACGGCAGACGTTACATCATTGTACACGATAATCCCTCACAATTTGGGAATAGCAGCAGTCAAATATTATCTAGATGTATTTTCTACCATCCCTAAAAACAACAGTCCTTTAACATGGATTTATCATGGATTTGTTGGAATATGCGGCAAACCACAACTACTTCTGGTTTAATCACCAGTATTACCGTCAACAACGTGGTGTTGCTATGGGGGCCAAATATGCCCCCAGCTTGGCCAACTTATTCATGGCCAGATGGGAAGAGGACGTCATCTATAAGGAACGTAGCCCACACCTGACCTTTTGGGCCAGGTATATTGATGACGTCCTCCTCCTATGGGATGGCACTGAGTCCCAGTTGGATGAATTTTTCTCCACTATCAACAATAACAGCTGGGGGATCAGATTTGTGCATGAAGCGAGTCGAGATAGAATCAGTTTTCTGGATCTTGTAATATCAAAAACTGAAGGCAACTTTACGACTACCTCTTTTTTAAAAAAAACAGATCGTAATGCCTTTATACCAATGGGGAGTTGTCATCATGACCCTTGGCTCAGATCAGTGCCAAAGAGTCAGTTTATTAGAATGAGACGCAACTGTACAAATTTAGATTACAGAGTTCAATCTGGCGTTCTACTAACTAGACTGGAAGAAAAAGGCTATGATCCTGATATTTTGGGAAAGACCTTGGAAGAGGTAGCTCTAATAGATAGATCAACACTATTAGAAGATGGTCCTAAAAAACAGAGAGAGAGACCCATTGTTCCATTTATTACCACTTATTCTACCCAGCATTACCAGATTAAAAAAATGCTCCAGAGACATTGGCACCTATTGGGGTATGACAGGATTATTAAAACCTTTCTTCCTGCCAATCCTCAGGTCATTTTCAGAGGGGTTCCCTCCCTAAGGGACAGGATTTCCCCGAATGTTGTAGACCCTCCAAATAAGAAGGTGTCATTTTTCTAGAACATCACTGGATATCACCAATGTCGTAGATGTCAGATCTGTAAACTAAATAAAATTAGAAATAGAAAAACAGAATCGTTCGTGTCAATGAGCACATCTAATGTACATCAAATTGAGCCTTTCATTACTTGTAGCTCAACGGGCATTGTATATCTTTTACAATGTCCATGCGGGCTCCAGTACATTGGTAGAACTAAACAATCTATACAGATCCGTTTGGGGGAACACATTACCAACATTAAAAGTGGTTTTCGTTTTCATTCCATTTCCAAACATTACGCTACCCACCACAATCGTAATCCAGCCAACACACTCTTTCTAGGAATAGATACGTTTAGTGCTCACTGGAGGGGGAGCTCTCTAGTGAGAGAAATCTCAAGGCTAGAGATGGTGTGTATACATAGGGTTCATTGTTATACACCGTACGGCCTCAACATTGACACAGATGTCAATGCATTTATTGACAATGGTTGACACTGTTTGAATGTGAACCGGTTCTGATTTCCTGGTTGTCGGGATAAGTAAGGTACTCTAATTGAAAACAGAGCACTTGGGGGTCAGTACATATCAAACCCCCCTTTTTTGTATCCTTTTGTATTTTTATATTTTTCTCTTCTCTTTTCAAGTTCCTTTTGTCTATAAATGTGACACATAATGGATGCCCACAATATTCTAACATTGTGAGATTGCATAGGGAGGTTTATGAGAATAAGAATATTTTTGGGTGTTATGTAATTAAACATCCAGCCTGTATGACACAATAAGTGATGCAGGGGAGGTAGATTACATTTTTAAGATAAGGTTGTCCTCCAATGGGGACAAGGATTTCATCCAAATTAACCAATACTGATAGCATTTTTTTTTTTTTTGTAATTTTTTCTCTTTTAAAAAAAAAGTGCTTTCAACATAAGGAAAGATGCTAGCATTATCATTGATGCGTTGCACTAAAGGGAAGTATGCAACTCTCTTGACATTTACGTGAACGGGGGGGATGAACATTTTCTCCTTCTTCCTTTTTTAATTTATTAAAATAAATTCTCTCTTTTTGAATAATTTAAAACTTTAGGGAAGAAATTTCTATTTGGATTTGACATCAGGTGAGGCTGCCATATAGGGTTCCTCTGTAGTACCAGATATGACCGCTGAGGCTTTGTGCTGTCCGATATAGATGGATATAAAGGAGATGATAGTTCAAATAACCCTTCATTCTAATATATCCTTTTTATTTAATTTTGTATTTCAATCCATGGATTTTATATCCAATGGAGTATTTTAATTGTAAGTACGATGTGGGCGTTTGCTCATACCTCGTACATTGAGGTCAAATGCCAGCTTTCAAAATGGCGATTTGAGAGGGTGGACGCCAGGAGATCAGAACTGGGCGTTACTTACCATAACAATGTGTATTTAAGGCGGTGTGTCAGCACGCTGCCCATGCCCCTGGAAGACGTCAATTTTGACGAAACGGCGTAGGGTAAAGTGGCGTGCTGACGTCACCGCGTGCTGCCAGTCCCGGAAGTCACGGGCTGTGATCGAGGGTCGGCTCGAATTTTATTGAAACTGCCTACTACCATCTGCATAATTGTAAGTGTAAATCTTTTTACTTTGAATAAATGTTTTTATGGAATTACGCTATGGTGGGATCCCCTTTCTGTTTAAATGGGAATGAATACAGATGCTGTTACGGATCCTGCGGTTGGAAAATACTGACTATATATTCAGTACCAGACTGCCAATACCCAGGGCTGAGGAAATAGCCCCAAGCGAGTACGATCTCCCTAAAAAGAGATCTCACCTTCTGTTAAGCAGCAGCATATCACTGGTGGAGGATCCTTCTGTCACACTATCATCACTCCCTTTTTTTGGGTGTTTGTTAATCATCACTGAAGATACTTGGGTGAAAAGACTCTATTACTCATCTTATACTTTCACTTGGACTAATATGGTGATAATATCAGATGGGAAAAAGTTCATCTAATCCTTCCTATCAATCATTCTGATATTTGAGAAGAGACTTTAGAATACAAGCACCTATTAGGTTACTTTAACAATATTGTTTGGAGTTGGAACATTTACGTTTTTTCACGTTCTGTTTTTGTTTTTATTTAACACTGTATGGTGAGAGGTCACATCCTCATCTGTATGCACACACATCTTAGAGGTATTAATTTTGGTATGTTTCTCAGCTTATTGTTTTAGAATTTTGTTATATTGTGTGTGTCTCACATATTAAGTTGCAGCAATACATTGCACATCATTAGGACTAGCGCAGTAATTCACCATTAACACAAGTGCAGGGATCCTCTTGCTGGGAGGGCAGCGTCCAAAGAGAAAGAGAGAGGCTCCTCCTCTCCCTTTTAAAGTCCACCCCAGCAGTCCTTGCTATGGAAAATGCACCCTGGGTGCCGCAAAGCGTGCTGGGAACTGTAGTTTGTGGGTAGAAAACTATACCCCGCTACACACTCCCCCCACTTGAACTCTTTGGTCCCCAAAGACAGTATCAACAGTAAGAAATTACAAACTCATTGAGGGCTGCTAGAGAAGCTGGCAGAGGAAACTCCCACCAAAACGGGGAAGGGAGCTTGTCCTTCCCACAGGTCACATCAATGGGGTTGACTTGCCTAACTGTGCCAGAAAGTGAGCTGGGGTTGCCTTCCACCAAAAGTGAGCTGGGGTTGCCTTCCACCAAATGCACAGTGGAGGGACCAGGTGTTGGTATTGTCCTTCGAGCAGTGGTTACTGTATCCTCAGAACTTTCTCCCATCTGGGTATAGGTTAACTTCCGAGGAGGACGAATGGTTCTCTTGGCTCTCTGTTCTCTTGGAGTGACTGTCTCATCTGCCACAGTCTCTTCTTCTGAAGTAGGTACACTGGGTTCCAATACTTCCGGCAAATCCAGATCAGGTGCAGGAAGGTGCTGAGAGTAATCTTGATGATCAGCAAAAGGTGACCATGTGGCATCTTCCCACTCCTCAGACAGAGGGCTGGATGGAACAAACTCAGTGGCTTCCACATTCAATGTACTATCCACAGTACCTTCAGAGGGTGTAAAATCTATAGGGGCCTGAGAGGGCCACAACCATCCAAGCTCTTCTTCTTTGCTTTGATCAGAGACATCCATTCCTCCAGACTGAGATACCTGAGACCGAGTGTTGGGTCTACGTGTATCCAAGCTTGCGGATGGTCCAGGGGAATCTTCTACAGGAGGTATCCTAACCGCTTCTGAAAGTGGAAGTAAGTGGTTTCTGTGCCATGTCTTCAGCGGCCCTATCTTCCCTTCTGGCTTTAGCTGATACACCGGCTCAGACACCTTCTCCAGCTGGCCAAATTCCTCCTGCAACACAAACAGATAATCCATTGCAGTACACACAGTATTGCTGCACCTAAGATTTTTCACAGCCTCAGCAGCACTACCCTTCAAGCTTTCATTGATGCGCTGCTTCTTCTGCGCCTCTGGAACTTCCCAACCTTCCACTGCCTGCATGGCCTGCTCAATCCAGGTGTCAAAGTCTTCCTCTCCGGGTGGCACAGGTTGTGTTCCTGAAAACACCAGGAGTTTCCGGTACCCGGCTTCCACATGCACCGTGCTGTTTTTCTGGCACTTAGCAACAAAGTCTCCGAGGGCAGTCAGCAGTTCCGGCCCTATGGCGGTCAGGGGTGATTCCGGAGCTCTCGTGCCGCTACTGCCTCCCATTTTGGAGAAGAGTGACGGAGATAACGGTGGGGAGGTTTGTGGAGACTCTCTCTTCACAGCCCCAGTATGCACTAAGGGATACGTTCTGTCATCTATGTCCTTTACACTCTGCCCTTTAAACTCTTCTGGGATTCCTCTTGTCCATTCTACTAGTGCATATGCCCCCGAGGTATCTGACTTTACATCCACCGCCTATGCTTTCCATCTTGGGGATATTGACATTATTAGCTGCTTTACCTCTTCTTTTTGTTGGATCCCTCCCGGGAGTTCAATAGCTACCGCCCGGACTGGATCCACAGCCTCCTCTGCGCACCATTTCGTCACTGCCTGCGGGTCCATGCTGGTACTTCTGACCGGATTGATTGCAGCGTGCAATATACAAGGATCCCGGAACCGAGCCCCCAGGTATAGCGATACCCTCAGTTTAAGAGGGCTGCTTGTTTGTTTTGGGCCTTGTAGTGCACCGCTGTCAACCCCTGGCAATCGGCTCTAACCTCTCGTGGCACAGTTAGCAAAGGGGGTGGTATAATAGTACTCTATCTCTACTGTTATATGGCACAACCCCTTTATAACACAGCACAGTAATTGACACTGACAACCAATATAATTAACTATAACTTCTTTACTATTGGTAAAAGTAAAAAGGGTAAGCAACATACAGTGTCTCATGCAGATCCCTGCAATATAAGTATACACATCAAAAGGGATAACATTCAGCAATGAAATGACAGTTTAATAACCCCCGCTGTAGCTATCCTCCCTCGTGAGCAAAAAATTGCGCCCAGCAATGTCCTATACTACCCAGTCAGGCCTGACTATAACTTGGGGTATAGTTTGTTGAAGAATCTTCGCTAGCAAACTCGGTGGTGCACATAAAGAACAAACTGTGATCCAAAAGGGTAGCGATGATCGCTAACTTGGTAAAGCTGGAGAGACTAATAAACTCAGTTCAGCAGACAGTCTCCCCAGAATATAACTGTAATCACTGATGGGCCTAAACAAAGTTAATAGGCAAACAAAGTTAATCAGATGCAGTTCTGAGCTGGCGCTCTCTCACCTGACCGGACCGACTCCTGTCCGGTACCTCCGCTACTGTGATTCGCTTCACAATCCCCACGATGCCCGGGTCTTCGGTCCTCCAGGGGATGGTGGCACCTCAGGTGGAGCGGAAGCTCCGCAGGCTCCTCGGTGGAGCGGAAGGCTCTCTGGATCTAAGGCAAGGCCCAGGCTTCAGGCCTTGCTCCGCAGCAGGTAAGTGCAGGGATTCTCTTGCTGGGAGGGCGGCGTCCAAAGAGAAAGAGAGAGGCTCCTCCTCTCCCTTTTAAAGTCCACCCCAGCAGTCCTTGCTCTGGGAAATGCACCCTGGGTGCCGCAAAGCGTGCTGGGAACTGTAGTCTGTGGGTAGGAAACGATACCCCGCTACACATGCATCTAGAGACAATGTTTTTTTTTTCTAGGCCTATCATGTTATTTGCCAAACATTAGCAGGACATTTACCATACATATTTTCTGGATCATTTACTCCAAAAATATGTTTGCCAATGACATGTTGTGTCTACCTTTCATATGTTAAATATCTACAGTGGTGGCAAAAATTGTGGACACGTTTGGAAATTTTAATGTTTAGCAAATTTGCAGACGTAATGGAAATGTTATTTTGCACTAAAGGTAGATGTTTATGTGTCATTTAACCACTTTGCGCCCGTCATACGACTAATGACGGCCGCAAAGTGGTTCTTAAATGCCGGGAGGCCGTCATTATACGGCCTCCGCTCCTTAGGCCACTGGGGGCGCGCGTGCGCGTGCCCGGCGCATCACTGAGATGCCGATGCGCGTGCCTGGTGGCCGCGATGTCCGCCAGGCACCCGCGATCGGCCTGTACACAGACAAGGACATGGATCTGTGTGTGTAAACACACAGATCCATGTCCTGTCAGGGGAGGAGACCGATGCTGTGTCCCTTGTACATAGGGACACAGATCGGTCACCTCCCCCAGTCAGTCCCCTCCCCCACACAGTAGCAATCACTCATAGGGCATACATTTAACCCCTTCCTCGCCCCCTAGTGTTAACCCCTTCCCTGACAGTCACATTTATACAGTAATCAGTGCATTTTTATAGCACTAATCACTGTATAAATGTGAATGGTCCCAAAAATGTGTCAAAAGTGTCCGATGTGTCCGCCGCAATATCGCAGTCATGATAAAAATCGCTGATCGCCGCCATTACTATTAAAAAAATAAAAATAAAAAAAATGTCAGAATTCTATCCCTTATTTTGTAGGCGCTATAACTTTTGCGCAAACCAATCACTATACGCTTATTGCGATTTTTTTTAACCAAAAATATGTAGAAGAATACGTATTGGCCTAAACTGATAAAAAAATATTTAATTTTTTTTTAAAATTGGGATATTTATTATAGCAAAACTCAAAAAATATTGTGTTTTTTTCAAAATTGTCGCTCTTTTTTGGTTTATAGCGCAAAAAATAAAAACCGCAGAGATGATCAAATACCACCAAAAGAAAGCTCTATTTGTGGGAAAAAAAGGACGTCAATTTTGTTTGGGAGCCACGTCGCACGACCGCGCAATTGTCAGATAAAGCGACGCAGTGCCGAAAGCTGAAATTTCGCCTGGGCAGGAAGGGGGTATATGTGCCCAGTAAGGAAGGTGTTAAAAGACAATGTAATGCTAAATTCAATACAAACAAACTGAATTCAAATATTTGTAGTACAAAAAAGGTTATGTTTACTTTAGTTTAAAAAAGAAACAGAAGTGTGAAGACCAGGCCTTTTCTGACACTTTTTGTTTACATCATTTTTTTTTATAGAAAACTACTTAAAACCCCCAAACATGATAGATTTTTTTTTAGCAGAGGCCCTAATGAATAAAATGGTAGATTTTGCTATTTTTTTTATGTTACAGGATATTTACCCAGCTGTTTTTCGAAGAAAATAAAAATACACTTTATTACATTTTAATACAAACGCAATATTAGACTAAATTTAGGAATAAATAGATACCTAACATGCCATGCTTTAAAATTGTGCATGCTCGCTGAATGGCGCCAAACGACAGTATTTCAAAATCTCCATATGCAACGCTTTAAAAGCTTTTACAGGTTATCAGTTTGGAGTTACACAGGAGGTCTGGTACAAGAATTATTTCTCTCGCTCTGATGAACGTAGCAATACCTCACATGTGTGGTCGATTGCTGTTTACGTATGCGTGTGGGACCACTGTATGCGTTCGCCATTTGGCAAAAGCATGAGGGGATGGAGTGCTTTAAAAAAAAAAAAAAAATATGATTAATTTTATTTATTTTTTACACTGTTTCTTTACATTTTTTTCTATCACTTTTATTGCTGTCCCAAGGAATGTAAACAAGGAATGTGACAGCAATAGGCAGTGACGGGTACTCTTAGACCCCAGATGTCTCCTCTGCCCTTAAAAGCATTTGATCACATCATGATCAGTGTGTTCAAATGCTTTCAATATTTAAAAATGGTTGTGTTTACATTTGGGAAAACCAGAAGTGACTCGTTGCTTTCCGATGGCTCTATAGTAAGTCGTGACCACTCTCGCCACCTTTAAAAGCAATCCATCATCCCGGTATACCACTTGGAAGCTGCAACATAAATATACGAATTGTGGTCTTCAGGTGATTAAGTGCAAACCCTACAGGCCAATCACAGTCCTTGTTCTGGGGACCAATTAAATGGCAGTGACTGCAACACATCTTTTGAGAAGCCGAGAAAAGTCAGTTTTTTTGTTTGTTCTGTAGAAGAAAGACTGGTTCACAACAAAGTCTATTCCATTGTTGACCGGGCCAGGAAACAGCCCTGACCTGAACCCGATAGAAAATTTGTGGCACAGTTTGAAAAGCCTTGTATGAATGAGGCGGCCATCAAATAAAAGGCAATTATTGAGGCTATGATTGCTTCCTGGCACCACAAAATAACGCAGGTAGAGTTTCAAACACTTGTTGGCTCAATGAGATATCACTGTGATGCGGTTTTAAAGGATAAACGCTACTAAATACTGATAGTACATTGAAACTATAAGTGCATTACATTATGTTTAGCATGCTTGCAGTATTCCCTGCATAACTTTGGACTGCATTGTGTTGTTTATATTGCATTTGCTACAAAATAACATTTCCTATAAGCCTGAAAAGTTGCAAAACATAAAAATTTCAAAAAGTGTCCACAACTTTGCCACCACTGTAATATGCCACATGTCCGGGACCCACTAATACTTCAGTGCCACATTGTGAACTTTACAATCCTTCCTGTGGCTTTAACCACCACCAAAAGACGGCTACAGTGCGGCTCTCTCGTTCTGGGAGGGTGTCCATGGATGTCCTCCCAGAACCGCACCCCCTGGGGAGCGTATCTAGCATTCTTTATGATTGCGGTAAAAGGCCAATCACAGCGACCCTTTACCATGTTATCAGCTGTGTCCAATCAGCTGATCGCATGTAAACAAACTTGCTGGTTATTGGCATTCCTTTCTTTATGTGATGTCACAGCACAGAGGAGAGCCGGTAACCGGCAAGTGTGACAGGGGACATTTACTTAGATAATCAGGGCACTGATCATCAATACCTTGATGATCAGTGCCCCATCAGTGCCTGTCAGTGCCCATCATTGCTGCCCATCAGTGCAACCTATCAGTGACTCCTCATCAGTGCCACCTATCAGTGCCCATGAGTGCCACCTATCAGTGCCATATTTTAGTGCAGCCTCATTAGTGCACAGGATCTCCTTTCATGCGGTGAGTGCTACCTGTCAGCTGGCTATCTCTATCAACAACTTCCTGGATTCCCTGCATGCTTTGCAGCTTCTCCTTTTCTGTTTACTTTCAATTTCTAAGGACTACAAATCCCATGGTACTTTGCTGCCTGCAAGCAAAGATTTCTGTACTGAATTGACTTCACCTCCTAAAACTCTTTCTCTCAGCACCTTTGTAGCTCAGAAGGCAGGCTCTGTGAATTATGTGACACCACAGTGTCTATCAACAGTTAATAGTGAATACGTGTCACAGAATTCAAGGAAGTAAATGTGTGGGGATCTTCACAAATTAAAGTGGTTCTGAAGGTAGAAGTTTTTTTACCTTAATGCATCCAAAACCTAAACCTTCTTTGTGAAGTTCCCCCCAGCCCCTCATGTACTTACCTGAGCCAGTGATGTGCATGAGAGCAGCAGCGTTTCGGGTTTCTCTCTCCTCATTGGCTCCTGCTGCTGTCAAACGAAATAGTGAGCCAATGAGGAGAGAACAGAGCAGAGCTGGGCTTTGTGTGTGAATAAACAAGGTCCAATCACAGGAGTGTGCCTCAGAAGCGAGATTGCTCAAGTGCCCCATTGCAAGAGGCTTGCTACTGGGGGCACTCAGTGGGGACCCAAAAAGAAGAGGATCGGGGCTGCTCTATGAAGAACCATTGCACAGAGCAGGTATGTATAACATGTTTGTTTTTTGTTTTTTTGTAAGTTACAATCACTTTAAGTTTACAAACTTCAAGATCATTCATATCAATAGGAGTTAGCTAGAAATAATCAAAATGCAATGTGGAAATTATTACATGATTTTTCATTTCAACCATAGATATGATTTAACTTTTCTTTGTTGGTTTTCCTTTAGTTGTGGTTTGTCCAATCTCTGCTTAACCTCTGCATCCCAAAAAACTGCTGCCATCACCTTTCCAAAAAACTTGGCAGACTCCACCTCCTTTGGAGGGAGCCATCTGGCTTCCATTATAACGATTGTAGTTTTTTCTTTGATTCATTGCAGTTGAAACAGTACAGGTGACTTGCTTTGCTGATCATATTTTGTTACTGGTCAGGAGTTTTAGGACTGGTCTGGGACTGTTTTTATTGGGACTGTTTTTCATATATCCACTAATCTTCTGCCTAATAAATGTCTATCTTGCAGTCCCTTGGTCATGTTTTCTTGAGTGATGGTTTGCAGTATCTTCAAAACATGGCCCAGCATAGTTATAATGGTAATAAACCCAAAGCCAAAATATAATATATTGCAGCTTACCACATAGTAGATGTAGTGGCTGTATTAGTCTTTTTTTTTTTTTCGTTTTTTTTCCCTCTATTTTCACCTGGTGATCTGGCCAGCAGGGCTGGACTGGCCCACCGGGATACCGGGAAAATTCCCAGCGGGCTGGCTGCCAGGTTTCTCCAAGGGCCGCTGTGAGGGCAGCGGCGCCTGAAAAAAATATGGCTGTGGGGCCGGGCCGACATGCAACTGCGCATGCGCCAGCACAGTTCCGAAACTAGCGGTGCTCGGGAAAGCCCGTACACGCTCGGCAATTTCCGTAAAGGCGGGCGCATGCGCAGTGACACGATGGCGCCGAGCGGCGCCATTTTTAAAAGTTAAGCAGTAGAGCGCCGGTGCCGCTCAGTGAGGTGAGGTCTTGTCTGGCGTGTCGTGTGCCTCTTCCTACGTACCCCCGCAGCCTCTGAACGCCTGCCCCCCCTCCGCAGCCTCTGACCTCCTGTTCCCCCCTGCAGTCTCTGACCTCCTGTCCCCCCCTGCAGCTTTTGACCTCCTGTTCCCCCTGCAGCCTCTGACCTCCTTTCCCCCCCCCGCAGCCTCTGACTTCCTGTCCACCCCTCCGCAGCCTCTGATCTCCTGCCTCCTGTCCCCCCTCCGCAGCCTCTGACCTCCTGTCCCCCCCCTCCGCAGCCTCTGACCTCCTGTCCCCCCCCTCCGCAGCCTCTGACCTCCTGTCCCCCCTCCGCAGCCTCTGACTTCCTGTCCCCCCCTCCGCAGCCTCTGACCTCCTGTCCCCCCTCCGCAGCCTCTGACCTCCTGCCTCCTGTCCCCCCTCCGCAGCCTCTGACCTCCTGTCCCCCTCTCCGCAGCCTCTGACCTCCTGTCCCCCCCTCTGCAGCCTCTGACCTCCTGTCCCCCCTCCGCAGCCTCTTACCTCCTGCCTCCTGTCCCCCCCTCCGCAGCCTCTGACCTCCTGTCCCCCCTCTGCAGCCTCTGACCTCCTGTCCCCCCCTCCGCAGCCTCTGATCCCCCCTGTACCATCCGCAGCCTCTGACCTCCCCTGTACCATCCGCAGCCTCTGACCTCCCCTGTACCATCTGCAGCCTCTGACCTCCCCTGTACCATCCGCAGCCTCTGACCTCACCTGTACCATCCGCAGCCTCTGACCTCCCCTGTACCATCCGCAGCCTCTGGCCTCCTGTCCCCCCTCCGCAGCCTCTGACCTCCTGCCTCCTGTCCCCCCTCCGCAGCCTTTGACCTCCTGTCCCCCTCTCCGCAGCCTCTGACCTCCTGTTCCCCCCTCCACAGCCTCTGACCTCCTGTCCCCCCTCCGCAGCCTCTGACCTGCTGTTCCTGTCCACCCCTCTGCAGCCTCTGACCTCCTGTCCCCCCCTCTGCAGCCTCTGACCTCCTGTCCCCCCCTCTGCAGCCTCTGACCTCCTGTCTCCCCCTCCGCAGCCTCTGACCTCCCCTGTACCATCCACAGGCTCTGGCCTCCCCTGTACCATCCGCAGCCTCTGGCCTCCCCTGTGCCATCCGCAGCCTCTGACCTCCCCTGTACCATCCGCAGCCTCTGACCTGCCCTGTACCACCCGCAGCCTCTGACCTGCCCTGTACCATCTGCAGCCTCTGACCTGCCCTGTACCATCTGCAGCCTCTGACCTCCCCTGTACCATCCGCAGCCTCTGACCTCCCCTGTACCATCCGCAGCCTCTGACCTCTTCTGTACCATCTGCAGCCTCTGACCTCCCCTGTACCATCTGCAGCCTCTGACCTCCCCTGTACCATCCGCAGCCTCTGACCTCCCCTGTACCATCCGCAGCCTCTGACCTCCTCTGTACCATCCGCAGCCTCTGACCTCTTCTGTACCATCCGCAGCCTCTGACCTCCCCTGTACCATCTGCAGCCTTTGACCTCCCCAGTACCATCCGCAGCCTCTGACCTCCCCTGTACCTTCCGCAGCCTCACGTCTGGAGAGGAGTCAAGAGTGGGAGTGCCGCCAGGATGGAGGCCATGGGAGAAGTCAGACATGTTTGGACTGTGGAGAGGAAACTATGGGATAAAACCAGAGCCACCAAGCTGGAGCCGACTGACTGAGCCCTGCACCGTGCACCTGAGAGGAGGTCAGTGACAGCGCTGCCAGGCCAGTCTGAGGGGGGAGTCAATACAATATTGTAAGGGGGCACTGATCTAAAGGTTTCCCCCTTATATCAGTAAACCCCCTTACCGTTTTCTTTTTGCGGAAGGTGGTCTCTGGTCAGAGTCCTCCCCACATTGCCAGAGTTCCCCTTTACATCATAGTCTGCAGGATTCCACCCTTCAGTGCAAGGGGGCACTCTGATGTAAAGGGGAATGAAGTAAAGGGGAATGCAGTGGACTCTGATATAAGTCGGTTCTTTGGTCACCAGTGCCCCCTTTATATCAGAGTTCGACCCCTTTCACACTGAGGCGCTTTACAGGCGCTATAACGCTAAATAGTGCCTGCAAAGCGCCCTGAAAGAGCCGCTTCGCACACTTCAGTGTGAAAGCCCGAGGGCTTTCACACTGGATCGGTGCGCTGGCAGGATGCTAAAAAATGTCCTGCTAGCAGCATCTTTGGAGCGGTGGAGGAGTGGTGTGTATACCGCTCCTCCACCGCTCCTGCCTTTTGAAATGAATGGGCACCGCGGCTATACCGCCGGAAAAGCGCATTTTGCCGGCGCTTTGCGGCTGGTTTTAACCCTTTTTCGACGGTTAGCGGGGATTAAAAGCGTCCCGCTAGCGGCGGAAAAGGGCCGCAAAATTGACAATAAAGCGCCGGTAAAAATAGCTCTGCTTTATTACCGACGCACCCACCATCCCAGTGTGAAAGGGGCCTTCCCACATAGATCATGATCTGCAATGTTCCCCAGAGTTCCCCTGCACTGTAAAGGGGAATCCTGCAGACTCTGGTATATGTGGGAACTCTGTGCTGGCTAGGTTATATTAATCTGACCTTCATGTAAATGGAGAAATATGTTTTTTGACTTTTGTTTAACTTAAACACATTGCTAATAGCTTTAGCTACATGTTTATAGCTTAAATATTGATATTTGCACTGAAAACTTCCATTTTAGGCAGTTTTTTTTGCAAATGTGTCTGTGCCAGTAAATGATAAAATTTGTGCTGTTTGTAAATTCCATGTCTCTCTTATCTATATATAATACACTCTTCAAATGTGCTTTAAAATACATGGTTTTCACCACTGGGCTTTGCCTGGCTGGGGCGGCTCTCTGCCCATCACCCTCACCGCTTCTATTCCCCCCCCCCCCCCATTTACCAGTCCTAGCTGATTTTTGTTTTTTTATCTCTACCTCTCTAGAGAGGGGGGGTGGGGTGGGGCCTGTCCGGTGGCTATGTCTTTTTTGAAGGGAGGATGGCCCTGCTGGTTCCCAGGCCCGCTTCCATTCCCCTCCATATGGTCTATGCCTGCTTCCGTTTGGGCACTCTGTATTGGTGTCCCGGGGTGGGCCTGAAGCGGACGCTGCACTCACACTTGTTCTCACTGGCTATTGCCCGCCTGCCTACTGTGCCACCATTGTTGCTTCCCCCGGGGCACCATTGCTGATTGGTCTCGGTCGTTGGTCCTCTATTACTGTTACTATGGTTCCTAAACTGCCTTATTTTATTGTTGTTGGCTCGCCCAGTTGCTCAGTTAAAATATGTTCCTGGTCTTCATCCTGTGCATCTCCAAATGTGTTCGTTTTTTCTCTTAATCTCAGCTGCCCGCTTTGGGCACCCTGTGCTTCCTTTACTACCCCCCAATTAGGGCGGACTCCCACTCGGCCACTTTGTGTGTTGAGTCGGAGATCTCAATTTTCTAATGTTCTAGACAGATCCTTCCTTACCACCTTTTCCTCCTTCTCCTTCACTTGCCCACTTCTTTATCTCCCCTCATATCTCACATATCTACTTTTCTGTTCTACTTTTCCCCTTCTCCCCCCCCCTTTTTTTTTTTTTTTTTATTTCCACTCTCTGCCTCTCGCCCAGGTGGACTACCCCGGCCGGGGTAATTTCCCACGACCTCCTGTGTCCTTACTTTGCCAGACGACACTATGGGTCTCCTCAAGGTCACCTCCCTTAATGTGCGTGGCCTTAATACGCCTGAAAAACGCTCCCAGCTTTTAGCCGGGCTGCGGAAGGGTAAGACCCAAGTTGCTTTCCTTCAGGAAATGCACTTCCGCGGTGATCGCATCCCCAAATTGACAAACGGGTTCTTCCCCACAGTTTACCACAGCATCTCTCCCATTTCTAAGTCTAAGGGGGTGAGCATTCTTTTGGCCAAGTCGGTCCCCTGGACCTTTGAAGCGCAGCGATCAGATGAATTGGGCCGTTTCCTTCTGCTAAAGGGAAGGGTGTTTGACAGACAGGTTACCTTTGCCAACGTCTACTTCCCCAATGCGGATCACCCGCAATTTTTGCGGAAGCTCCTCCCTAAAATCTTGGAGTTCTCAGAGGGGCTCCTAATTTTTGGGGGCGAACTCAACTTTGCTATGGATCCCCTTCTTGATGTCTCTCGTGGCTCTTCCCACCTTCCTTTCTCGCGTCTGAAGCGCCTCAAGGCAGACCTGCATACTTTGCATTTGATTGATCCCTGGAGGTTGCTACACCCTCAGGACCGTGACTACTCTTTCTTCTTCCCGGTGCATAATACCTACTCGCGGCTAGACTATCTTCTGATTCCACATAAGGACCTCTCTAGAGTGGTGTCTGCTAGTATTGATGTCATCTCCCTTTCAAATCATGCCCCGATCCATATCTAAATGGGAGTCGGATCTAGGCACCCAGTTTACTGATTCTCAGAGGGAGAAGATCCTCCATTTCTCCCAAAAGTCTTCTATTGCCACGAGGACCCAGGAGACGTGCTATAAGATTTTGACCAGATGGTACCGGGTGCCTACCGTCTTACACCGTCTCTTCCCGCATGTCCCCAGTGTCTGCTGGCGATGCGGAACTGCTGAAGGGACACTGCTGCACATCTTCTTGGATTGCCCCAAACTCGCCTCCTTCTGGCGCGAGGTGGTCTTTGACAGAAACTCGGAGCAATTTACTTCCTTGCAAGGATTTTCTCTTTTATTATTTTATGCATATAGGAGAACTGTACTTTCTCTTGTACATTTTTTTAAATCGAATTAAAACTTCCTTGATGAACTCTGCACTATGGAAAGTTCTTTTTTCTTTTTTGGATTTCGTTTCATCTGCTGAGGATTATTCACTCTGATTCATCAAGAGTGTTTCCCATTTCTGGATTGGATCAGCTGTGCAGACACGTCTCTGGAGACTCACCTACTGTGAATGGAGTGTTCCCACTGCAGTCTTCCTGCCTCCCATGGAGTGGACATCGCTCTGCTAAGCTTGTTTTGACCCCCCTGAGAAGGGCGGTCACAGGCTGTTTGGTAAGCCTTCATTTCTCACTTTGGTGGCGGGATCTTCACTTATTGTTGGAATAATATCTACCAGTTTTATTGGATATTTTCTCTGTGGAACTTTCATCATCCAATTAGAGGGAAGACCCACTACACATTCAATTATTCGCTCTTCACGTGCATTTATGAACTTTATTTGTTTATTTGTGCTGTTTACTTGTGTTTTTGATACTTTTTTCACTTATTTAATTCACTGTATAGACATACACAGTTTTTTTTCCAGCGCTACACTATTTTGTATACCCATGCATCCCCCTTTGCTGGAGGTCAGAAAACCCCCCATCTAAAACTCTGTGGTTCTCTAAGGTGAATGAATTGAGAAATATGGAGGATCTCACCGCTACTTTACACAACCGGGAGGAGACCTTCCGTGAGACCTGGAGGCCTTGGAATCATTTTGTGTACACTGACGCATACCTCCAGGAGGTGGCACAAACTAGCTAACCTTCCTAGCTTCACCTCCACTCCCTGGGCGAGAGGCCCTCTCTGCTATCTGCTTCTTTCCCCCTTCCCCCCCCCCCCCTACTCCCTGCTCTCTCTGTTTTTTGTTTTTTTTCCCCCTTTTTGTTGTTTTTTCTTTCCTCCCTTCCCTTTTATATTTTATTTTGGGACTCAGTGATGGGTTATATTTTTCAGATATATTGCATATCCTTGTCTTTATTTGGGTTTTTAGGTTGCCCCATCTCTGGGTTTACCGGGCCAAAGGGGAGTTTTATCTCCCACTTAGTTGATTAAAAAGTTCCAATCTAAGTTACCTTGTCTTACCATGCATTTGTCTTAGTTTATTTTATTTTACTGTTTTATGCAATAAAGTGTATGCGCCATGGTCTTCTCTACTAACGCACGATGGACATCCTAGCTCGATGCACTGGGCATTATCTTCACAACTGCATTGGTTATGTCCGCAAATTTTGTGCAATGCTGGGCTTGCTGTATTCTGTTTGACCTCCGTGTACCTATCTGTTACCTGATTGAGATATTGTATATCCTGTTATTTTCGACTGTGACTTGTAACTTAGTTTGGTAAATAAAGGAATTACAAAAAAAAAATACATGGTTTTCCCTTTTATGTACAAGAAAATAATGACGTTATGATGTTGGGCTGGTATAATAATGCTATGGGGCTGGTATGAAATTATTTCCAGGGCTGGTTTTTATTCCCAGTCCGGCCCTGCTGGCCAGTAACACACCTCCTGTATTGGAGTCGCCCACTCTGGATGAAGGAGAAAAGGGTGCACAGCAGATAGCAGCATTGTCAGTTTGGGGGGGTAGGAATGGTAAATGTACTAGCAGATTTAGATACATTAACAAACTGAAACTCCAGCTCACACTTTATAATTAGTTATAGTAAATAGCTTTTTCCTTTTAGGCTAAATAGTTTACATGAATAAATAAAATCCGGACATTGTAAGCGCCCTGCCAGTGTTAAATGGTTTGTTACATCCTGTTAAACAGATCAATCTGGAAGAGAGCTTGTTCTTTTGAAAAACAACAGACGTACTAGAGTATCTAAGAATTGACGAGCTGCAATATAATACATGTTTGCTTTTGGGTTTAATACCTCTTTAAATTCTGATGCCTACTTGTATAGAATACATAGGGCATTTTCTCCTAGTGTTCCCACTATATATCCAAGAGCTATACCATGCAGCTATGTAGCTCTGAGGTTTTGCATCTCAATTTTACCTTTTTTGTCTCACCCAGTCACCTTCTAGAACCTCTAAAAATATTAATCAATATATTTAGGATGCTGAAAACTGGTCTGTAGGCATTTAAAGACATGAGATTTATTATTATGTAACAAAAAGTCACAAACCTACAATTATTATTTCTTAGGCCTCGTACACACGACCGATTTTCTCGTCGTAAAAAACACGTCGTTTTTTTCGACGAGATTCTTGTTAAGCTTGTCGATTTTCTCGTCAAGCTTTCTATGCGTACACACTGTCATTTCCCAATTTCCTCGTGGTTCTCTGCGCTCACGTCCAGCACGTACGACGGCACTATAAAGGGGAAGATCTTTTTTCTTGGCGCCACCCCTTGGGCTGCTTTTGCTGATCTCGTGTTACCGCGTGTGAAGTAAAAGTTTGGGAAGAGACGATTCGCGCTTTTCAGTCTTCGTACTTTTCAGATCGTTTTCTGCCGTTCAGTTTGTGCTTGTGGGTTCGTATCTTGACTTTCAGGGCGTCTAGGCAGGTCGTATCTGTTTTACAGTGCGTTCTTGCCTGTTCGTTTCTGAATTTCAGTTCGTTATTCATAGGCCTTGCTGTTCTAAAGTGCGTTCTGTTCTGTACGTTCTGATTAGACGACCGTTTCCTAGCCATGTCGCCTGGACGTTCTCGTCGTCGAGTTCGTGCTGTGCGTGCGCTTGGTGTTGGTCTGCTTGTTTTGGACCAAGACCAGTCCATGAATGGTGTGAGGAGGAGTTCATGGACCAAGAATTGGTTGCTCCAGCGGGACCAATTCTGCCACATGCCTCTGCTGCGGGAGATCGTCGAGAATAATCCTGAGGACTACAGGAATTTTCTGAGGATGTCTGACCCCGTTTTTCAGGAACTGTTGGCTTTGGTGTCCCCCTATATTACCAGGAAGGACACCGTTATGCGGGAAGCCATCAGTGCTGAGCAGAGGCTCATCGCCACGTTGCGTTACCTGGCGACAGGGAGAAGTCTTCAGGACTTGAAGTTCACCACAGGCATCTCCCCCCAGGCTCTGGGCCTCATAATCCCAGACACCTGTTCTGCTATTATACAAGTCCTGCAGGAGGACTATATTAGGGTAAGTTTTCTCCCTTCACATCACATTTTATGTATTACATGTATGCTAATGTATTGTATTTCTTTCATCCTTTCCTAATTACCATGATTGTAATATGCTGAGAATGTCCCCTTTGTCCCCATGCATGCTGGAAGTTTTTAAATGCCCCTTTTTTATCCTCCCTAAATATTTCCCCTCACTAACTTTTCCAGCAGGGGCGCCTGTTGCTCCAAATGTTGGGGGGTTACAACCCCAATTTCGGAAATAAACTTCCTCCTTTTTTGCTCTGTTGCCTAATAAACGCCCCCAGTTGTCCCCTCCAATGCAGCCATTTAGTCCCCTCTATTGCAGCCAGTTTCCCCCCAGCCCTGCACTTACCTTCTTGTGGTCAGCGCCATCCTTCTTCTGTCCTTGATGTCTTCTCCTTCCCTTCATGTTGCATCAGCCAATCATGTTACCATTAAACAGACTTGGTGAACATGATTGCCAGAGCTGCCTGTCAGTGTTTACACAAGGAATGCCCCCTCCTTGCGTCCCCGATTTTTCTTTGAGGAAGCCAATTACATCCCTCAGGTTGTAATTTGCAAGACTTTTTTAATACCTGTTTCTGCTCTGCAATTTTAACCCCCTAAATGACGCAATTAATCATATGTCGGTCGCTTTACAAGAGGCCATCCACCTGAATAGTGTGCGGCATAGACAATACATAGGTTCATGCAACGCATGAACCTATGTATTGTTCTGAGTGATGGGCACAGGAGAGAGGGGACAGTGCTCCAGCGCCCACTCTGGACGCACCGCCACTGCAATGCTATCCTGTGGCCAAACACATCTCCCCCCCCCAAAATAATTTAGTAATGGCCCATCAGAGGGGGTGATGAATATGATAAATGAGCCTTCCATTATACTTTTTTTACACACCTTAATAAACGTATAATTAGATTGATGTTGGTCTCTAATTTTTTGGTCTTGAATTTGCTTGTAATGTATGCCTTTGTTTTTCTAATATTATTTCATCTTGTTTCACTCCACAGCTTCCTTCAACGCCACAGGAATGGCAGACTGTGGCATCGGAGTTTGCCACGCGGTGGGACTTCCCCAACTGCGGTGGTGCCATAGACGGGAAGCACGTCCGCATCGTGCCGCCACCCCGTTCTGGATCCTACTACTACAACTACAAGGGGTTTCATAGCATTGTGCTGATGGCGGTGGTGTCAGCACGGTATGAATTCCTCTATGTTGATGTAGGGAAGAATGGCCGGATGTCCGATGGGGGATCCTTCATCCAGACGGAGTTTGCCCTCCGTCTCCAGAGTGACGACCTTGCATTGCCACCGGATGCAGGGAATATTGAAGGACTCCCCTTTGTTTTCTTGGCTGATGAAGCCTTCGGACTCGGACGGCATCTTATGAGGCCATTTCCACAGAGGACCCTGACCCCAGAGAAGAGTGTGTTCAATTACCGGCTGGCCAGGGCCCGAAGAGTCGTTGAAAATGCCTTCGGCATAATGGCCAGCCGGTTCCGCCTTTTTATGACTTCCATCCACTTGGCGGACTACAAAATAAACTATGTAGTGTTATGCTGCTGTGTGCTACACAATTTTCTTTGCCGCAAAGCGAATTCATATATGGCCTCAGTTTTGCCAGAGGCTGGACTTTCCCCTGCAAATCCCCTTCCGGGCCTGGAATCTGCCCGTCTTGGCTTGCCCCCCCAAAATGCCCGTGTGGTTCGGGACAAATACATGGAGTATTTCACGGGTAGGGGGGCAATTCCTATGCCAGCCTATGTCTAAGTATCCCAATAGAAATCTTGTTTAAACCTTTAATTATTTGTTCTTTCCTGTCTCCTAGTTTGTCTTTGTGCATTTGTAGTGGCAAGTGTATTTTACTTTAGTAAATAACAACCAATTTCACTATGTTACCTTACAAAAGAACCAAATAAGCTTAGAGTGTATTATAAAAAGAAGCTACACGTTGTTTGTGGTCAAATATTTTACTCTCTGCACATTTTTTTTTGTTTTACTTTGGGGTTGGCCTGACCACAACCCGTCAAATTTTGGCTTATGAAAATACAAAAATACCACTTGCATTTCTAAAATGACAACATTGGATACCTCTGAGCAATCTGAGACATTCAGTTACACAAACTATGTCTCTATGTGCCCGTCCTAATATGGGGTCCTGCCACCCCTTGCCCAGCCAAAAATTCAATATGCACACATTTTTACTTTTTTGCAAATAGGAAGTTTACAATCCTGATCCCTATTGTCAACATGTGCTATCTGCCATCAGGGGTGATCAATGGATGTGTTTTGGGGGTGCATCCCCTTCCTCAGTTCACCGACTTTTGATACGAGGAAGGGGTTGCACCCACAAAAGACGTACATGGATATCCCCTGATGGCAGATAGCACATGTTCACACACTGTGTGCATATTCAATTTTTGGCTGCTTTGTTACTCAAAAAATTAGTAAAAATATAAAAACAAACATGTAAAAACAAATGTGTTTGGATGGCTTATTGAATTCTCGCCAAAACATCGAGAATGTCTTTAAATGTTTGTTCCATCACATGGATTCTTTGTTTAATTAGGTCCAGTTCCGTGCTACATTCCATCACTTGCTGGATGAGGCGGAGGGCACTGTCAGCAGAGAACGGTGTGCTATCCTTCACAACATTTCCATCCCCTAAAAACCATAAAAAAAAATTAATAAAACTCTGCAGGCCTACCTCGCTTACCTTAAGCTGTGGTGTCAGATACTGACCTGTTGTGGTGACCAGATCCACAACGTCATCCACCTCTCCTTCCTGCACTTCTCCTTCCTCCACCTCAACTTCCTGCACATCTTTCGGTTGTGGATCTTTGGGAGTTTGGGGTTGCTTGGAAGTTGTGGGGTGCATGTGCTCCCTGGAGTGTCCTCCTCCCAGTCTTCTCTCCCCTATGAGAATAAAACCAAAGGTCTATTTATCACACTGTAAAAATCTCATTTTTAAACTTAAAACAGGCTAAATTGTTTGGAAGTGGGGTACAAGTGTGTGTTTGTGCAGAATTTAAAGAAAAATGCATTCTTTATGACCCCAAATATGTTTATTATTCACATTTGGATGTAATTTTTTGGACATGGAGGCACCACAAATAAACTCTGATGCACCTGTGTGGGACACCCAAAAAAGGCGGGTCTGGTGGCCCACACTATAGTGCTCCAAAGTACAGATGTGGAAGCAGCTGCTGAGTGTCCTCTCCTTTACACTGATTAAAGTTTGCATTTCATTCTCCTTACAAACACATCATCTAGACTTAAAAATTATCCACAATACTTGATCAAAAATGGCAGATGTCTAATTACTTTTGGGGGTCTTAAATAAGCCAAAACCACGGATAGTGGCCGAACGAAGTGTCGGTAACGTAACGAACGATTACTGTGCCCAACCTAGTTCAAAATAATACATTTTGGAAGGGAGTCCAATATGCTTTAAAAAAAAAAAAAGTCAGTTTCTAAAAAGATTAATAGCAGAAAGGTCGTCATTTTACTTACTTTTAGCGAGCATCCTCTTTATGCTCCTCAACTGGTCTGGCTCCCTCAGTTTGAGGTCTGACCACCTCTTTCTGAGCTGCTCATTTGAGCGTTTCACCCCGAACTTCGCCCTCAGACTCTTCACAACTTTAGTGAGGATTTTGGCCTTCCTTCTATTTGGTTTGCTATACGGCCCATGCTTGGCATCATAATCAGCCTTGACCAAGATGTCCACCATCTCCGCCATCTCCGCCAAAGACATATTCGATGCCTTGAATCTCCTCCTTGATCGTGACGTGTCCTCGGTCTCCGGGCTTGTCTCCTCGCTAGTTGCGGAATTATCAGACACCTGCTGTAACTCCGCCATATCTGTCTGCGCGCCGAAAGAGAAGGGGCGGGGAAAAGATGTTAGTTAGAACGTCATGGGCGGGCGACGTGTGCGGAGCGACGTGTTCGAATTTGGACGCATGCGTGGTGTGTATATAGCAAACACACATGTGACTATAGTACGTTCGGTGTGCGGAGAGAGGAGTTCAAGTGACGGACGTGCGAACGAAGGTATGTGATTTTGTGAGACTTGTTAAAATTGTTGGCCTATACTGTCTTGAGATTGTTGGAGGATATATATGGTGACTAGGATGTGAAGGAGGTTAGACTGTTTGCCTCACATTATTTAAATATAATTTATTTTACTTGCAGATACAATATGAATGTATTTATTAGCGACAAAGAGTTCCTGGCGGAATTTATTGACCGGGTAAGGGAGCTGCCGGCTCTGTGGGAGACCAAAAACCCCATCCATAAAAAAAAAGGGGTGAGAAAAGCAGCGCTGGAGAAGCTGCTCCCATTTGTGCATACCAAGGTGCCCACAGCCACAGCAAAACAAGTGGACACTAAAATTGGGAGCTTGAGAGGTACCTACAGGACTGAACGCTCTAAGGTGCTGGCTTCTCAGAGGTCAGGAGCAGCAGCAGATGATGTTTATGTCCCGGTTTTGTGGTACTACAGCAGGATGTCCTTCCTGGATGACCACATTGAGCCAAGGCCATCACTCTCCACTCTTCCCCCCAGACTTCCCTGCAGCCAACCTGAGCCTTCTCTGGAGCAAGAGGAGGCAGCCATCCTGGATGATCCTGATTTGGCCATCTGGAGCCAGGTATAGTATTAACTGAAAATGTAGTGGGATAAAATTAATGTTTCCCAAATATGTCAGGATGAGAAACATACATTATTTTGTATTCAACAAGTGAAATCATGATCTGTAGACATTATTCTGCACTTAATTGTGTGGTAAATAGTCAAGCTGATGTAGTGGTAAATTTAAAGCAAGGATTTATGCATTTACATTCTAATTGCTTCCATCAGGATTACAAAGTTTGATGCAAAGATTAAACCAACATATTAAACTATGTTTCTTTTTCATACACAGGATGAAATCAGCCAGGAGGAGGGTCTGGAAACTGTCAGGCAGGAGGAGGAAGGGCCCAGTGGCAGCCAGGAGGTGGCAGGGCCCAGTGGCAGCCAGGAGGTGGCAGGGCCCAGTGGCAGCCAGGAGGTGGCAGGGCCCAGTGGCAGCCAGGAGGTGGCAGGGCCCAGTGGCAGCCAGGAGGTGGCAGGGCCCAGTGGCAGACAGGAGGTGGCAGGGCCCAGTGGCAGACAGGAGGTGGCAGGGCAAAGGAGAAGCACCAGATCCCAGGTGCCTCCCATCAGGCTTCACAAAAGAGGCAGGAGGGACAGGACCACCAGTGAGGCAGCAATGGCCCTTATTAAAGAGGCCCATGCCACCCTCAAGGAGCCCACATCCCCTGAAGAGGCCATTGCCGGCCTAGTGGAGGCTAAGTTCAAGGTGATGAGCATGGAGCAACGCCTCCTATGCGAACCCCTGCTCATCACCTTGCTCAACAAGGGGGTGATGGAGCAAATTACCCCCAATACCGCCATATGTGAGGTGGCCCAACTGACCCAACCTCAACCTCCACCTCCACCTTCCTCTTCTGCCCCACCCCCTTCTGCTACCCCTCCACCTTCTGCCCCACCCCCTTCTGCTACCCCTCCACCTTCTGCCCCACCCCCTTCTGCTACACCTCCACCTTCTTCTTCTGCCCCACCCCCTTCTGCTACACCTCCACCTTCTGCCCCACCCCCTTCTGCTACACCTCCACCTTCTGCCCCACCCCCTTCTGCTACACCTCCACCTTCTTCTTCTGCCCCACCCCCTTCTGCTACACCTCCACCTCCTCCTCCTGACAGGAGTACCCCTCCAGTGGGCCAGCCTCCAGCTAAACGAAGAAGGAAGGCTTCAGTAAAGGCTGCAGGGAAGGTTGCCAGGAAGAAGAGGAAGTGATGGCCTTGCTTCATTGTGGTCGCACTGGTCGGACAGAAGGCAGCCTGTTGTAGTACCACACACTTGGGACATATATCTCACCTGCTGCTGTTCCTGACCTCTGGGAGGCCAGCATCAGATTGTGTTCTGAAATGTGGGCCTTCTCAAGCTCCCAATTTTAGTGTCCACACAGGGTTGCTGTGTGCTCTGGGGTCCCTGGGATGCACAAATGGCAGCAGCTTCTCCAGCGCTGCCTTCTCTTTATTTAATTTATAAACATGAATAAATGTGTTTTTTGTTTAAGTTCATACTTGACTATGTGTATTTTTAAATAAAAAAAAACAAGCTTTGGAGTAAGCAGATACATTTGACTGACAATAAAAGGCACAGATATCACCCCCCCCCCCCCAAAAGAATAACTAAATCTGATTAGCTCAAAAACATGGTGTGAAATTTTAAAAATATAGATTCGAAAATTAAATGGGAGATCGCTATCAAAACATTGAGAAATTATAATTAACATCATTTTGAAAAATCTAACCATTTAAATTATTCCTAAAAACTTGCACGATATAATACACATAAATCTTATAAAGAGCAGCATGAAAAAGGTTAAAAATAAGGCATAACTCTGTGTGAATATCAGCAGCAAAAGAAGGTCTCTCGTTTTGATTAATGTAACATTCTAACGAAGAATTCAATGCAGAACATTTAAACGATGAAATATTTATGAGCGTGACGAATGTGCTCTCTCCATTATGAAGGCTTGTTTTACCAGAAGATGCGCTCCCGTCTCATAGTTGCTTGTGAGCATGCGCGCTTTTGGAAGAGTCGTAAAAGCATACACACGAACCATTTTCTCGTCACAAAACAGGCCGACGAGAAACACGACGAGGAAATCTGGACTCCTGACGAGAAAATAGAGAGCAGGTTCTCTATTTTCTCGTCGAGATTCTCGTCAAGTTTCTCGTCATAAAACCATACACACGAACGTTTTTCTAGACAAAAAAACTCTCGCGGCACTTTTCTTGACTGTTTACGACGAGAAAATCGGTCGTGTGTACGAGGCCTTAGTTGGGCTGAAATCTTATTGTGGGACAACCCTTGTGTTTTGCTTTCACTTGAACATAATTTTTTACGAATAATTAAACCTAAAATTATTGATCAATATCCAGAAAGATACATAGACATACAGATATATGCATATACAGTGCCTTGCAAAAGTATTCACCCCCCTTGGCATTTTTCGTGTTTTGTTGCCTCACAACCTGGAATTAACATGGATTGTTTGAGGATTTGCATCATTTATTTTACAGAACATGCCCACAACTTTGAAGATTTATTTTTTTATTGTGAAGAAAACAACAAATAGGACAAAATAACAGCAAAAGTCAATGTGCATAACCATTCACCCCCCTAAATTCAATACTTTGTAGAGCCACCTTTTGCGGGTATCACAGCTCCAAGTTGCTTTGGATAAGTCTCTATGAGCTTTCCACATCTTACCACTGGGATTTTTACCCATTCCTCCTTGCAAAACTGCTCCAGCTCCTTCAAGTTGGATGGTTTGCACTTGTGAACAGCAATCTTTAAGTCTGACCACAGATTTTCTATTGGTTTGAGGTCTGGGGTTTGAATAGGCCATTCCAAAACATTTACATGTTTCCCCTTAAACCACTCAAGTTTTGCTTTAGCAGTGTGTTTGAGGTCATTGTCCTGTTGGAAGGTGAACCTCCATCCTAGCCTCAAATCACACACAGAGCGGTACAGGTTTTGCTCAAGAATATCCCTGTATTTAGCACCATCCATCTTTCCCTCAACTCTGACCAGTTTCCCAGTCCCGACTGCTGAAAAACATCCTCACAGCATGATGCTGCCACCACCATGTTTCACTGTGGGGATGGTGTTCTTTGGGTGATGTGATCTGTTGGGTTTGCGCCACATATAGAGTTTTCTTTAATGGCCAAAAAGTTCAATTTTAGTCTCATCAGACCAGAACACCTTCCTCCATACATTTTGGGAGTCTCCCACATGCCTTTTCGCAAACTCAAAACGTGCCATTTTGTTTTTTACTGAAAGTAATGGCTTTCTTCTGGCCACTCTGCCATAAAGCCCAACTCTATGGAATGTATGGCTTATTGTCATCCTATGTACAGATACTCCAGTCTCTGCTGTGGAGCTCTGCAGCTCCTCCAGGGTTACCTTAGGTCTCTGTGCTGCTTCTCTGATTAATGCCCTCCTTGCTCTGTCTGTGAGTTTTGGTGTGCAGCCGTCTCTTGGCAGGTTTGCTGTTATGCCATGCTCTTTCCATTTGGTTATGATAGATTTGATGGTGCTCCTAGGGATCATCAAAGATTTGGATATTTTTTTATAACCTAACCCTGACTTGTACTTCTCAACAACATTGTCCCTTACTTGTTTGGAGAGTTCCTTGGTCTTCATGGCAGTGTTTGGTTAGTGGTGCCTCTTGCTTAGGTGTTGCAGCCTCTGGGGCCTTTCAAAAAGGTGTGTATATGTAATGACAGATCATGTGACACTTAGATTGCACACAGGTGGACATCATTTCACTAATTATGTGACTTTTGAAGGTAATTGGTTGCACTAGAGCTTTTTATGGGCTTCATAACAAAGGGGGTGAATACATACGCACATGCCAATTATCAGTTTTTTATTTCTGAAAAATAGTTTTATGTATATGTAGCGGGGTGTCGTTTTACCCGCAGGACTACATTTCCCGGGATGCTTTGCGGCACCCAGGGTGCCATTCCCCGCACAAGGACTGCTGGGGTGGACTTTAAAAGAGAAGGGGGGGCTCGGGTCTTTCTCTTGGAACGCCGCCCTCCTTGCAAGAGGATCTCCTGCACTCACTTGCTGCGCGCGCTAGGCCTGAAGCCTGGGTCTCGCGTTCCTGTTCCAGAGAGCTTCCATTCCGCTGGGGAGTCGGCAGAGCATCCGATCCACCTGAGGTGCCATCATCTTCTGAAGGACCAAAGACTCGGTGCATCCCGGACCACTGTGACGCCACTCACAGTAGCGGAGGAACCGGACAGGAGTCAGTCCAGTTAGGGTGAGAGAGCGTCTGCTCAGAACCTTAAATCAATAACTTTACCTAGACCTTCTATTGAACATAGTTATACTTTGGAGAGACTGTTGTCCTGAACTGAGTTTGCCAGTCTCTCCGGTTTGCCAAGTCAGCGGTTATTCACAAACCCCCCCCCCTTTATTGGATTACAAATTGTTTCTCTATGTGCACCACCGACAGTTTCTAGCGAAGATTCCTCACCAGACTATACCCACAGTTATAGTCAGGCCTGACTGGGTAGTTAGGACATTGCTGGGCGCCATTTCTTTGCTCACGAGGGAGGATAGCTGCAGCGGGGTTAATATCGTTATTATTGCCTAATTGTCATATGCATATGATGTGTACACCTTTATTGCAGGGATCCGCATAAGATATTGTACTCATATTACTCTTTTATATTGTTTCTTACAGTAAACCTTTATAGTTAAGTAACTTGATTGTGAGTGTCCATTATTGTGCTGGTATACAAAGGGGGTTGTACTGTGTAATATATATGTATAAAGATAGTACAGTTATACCACTACTTACCCCCTTTTCTAACTGTGTCACAAGAGAAGTCAGAGCCGATTGCCAGGGGTTGGTAGCGGTGCATTACAGGGGCCCAAGCAAACAAGCAGCCCTCTTAAGCTGAGGGTATCACTACACGTGGGGACTCGGTCCGGGACCCGTGTATATTGCACGCTGCGATCAAGGCGGCCTGAAATACCAGCATGGACTCGCAGGCAGTAATAGAATGGTGCGCAGAGGAGAGCATGGATCCACTCCGGGCGGTAGCTATTGAGCTCCCGGGAGAGATCCGGGAGAAAGAAGAGATAAAGCAATGGATAATGTTAATATCTCCAAAATGGAAAGCATGGCCGGTAGATGTGAAGTCAAATGCCTCGGGGACATATGCGCTAATAGAGTGGACAAGAGGAGTCCCAGAGGAGTTCAAAGGGCAAAGTATAAAAGACATAAATGACAGAACGTATCGCTTAGTGCATACTGGGGCTGTGAAGAAAGAGTCCCCAGGGACCTCCCCACAGTTATCTCCGTCACTCTTCTCTAAAATGGGAGGCAGTAGCGAAATGAAAGCACCAAAGTCACCCCTGACCGCTATAGGTCCTGAACTGTTGACTGCTTTGGGGGACTTTGTTGTTAAATGCCAAAAAAACAACACAGTGCATGTGGAAGCTGGGTACCGGAAACTCCGGGTGTTTTCAGGAACACAACCTGTGCCACCCGGGGAGGAATATTTTGATACTTAGATCGAGCAGGCAATGCAGGCAGAAGAAGGTTGGGAAGTTCCAGAAGCGCAGAAGAAGCAGCGCATCAGTGAGAGCTTGAAAGGCCCTGCTGCTGAGGCGGTGAAAAATCTTAGGTGCAGCAATACTGTGTGTACAGCAATGGATTATTTATCTATGTTGCAGGAAGAGTTTGGCCAGCTGGAGAAGGTGTCAGACTTGATGTATAAATTTGAACATACCTTCCAACAGCCAAAGGAAAAGTTGTCCGAGTATGTCCGGAGACTGAATAGAATGCTGTGCCAGATTGTACTGAGAAAAGGAATGCAGCCACAGGTCATAGATGCTACCAGGATGAAACAGATCCTTAGGGGAGCCTTACGGTCGGATCCAGTTTGGCTCCACCTGAAGACCTCTGACGGAGTCATGGCCCTGAACTACACAGACCTTGTGCGGATCATAAGGGACAAAGAGGCTTTGATGAAGGATCAAGAGGGGTTTGAGAAAACCACCCCACCTGTTTCGGTAGGAGTCAGAACGACAGTAGTCACAGAACGTGACCCAGAAGTAGAAACTTTGAAGTCTCAAATGGCCCAAGTACTGGACTTATTGACCTCTTTATTGGCCAAGAACTCTGGAGTCAAGGAAAAAGAAGAGATCCGGAGGGAACCGGATCGGAATGTCCCTATTCCAGCATCCCCAAAGATCAGAAAGGAGATTATTTGCTTCAATTGTGGAGGAGTTGGTCACCCTGAGAGAGTGTGTACCAGCCCAAGGAAGAACCGAGGCACTCAATACCAGCCGGCAGAAAACTTCAGAGGGCCCCGGTGAAGGAGTCAGCCGGGCGCCCGCTACCTACAGAAAGCTCCAAGAAGGTTCAGAGACAAGCAGAGAAAAAAAAGAAGGGCAATAATGCCCCTCCTAAAAACTCCCATACTGTCTGTCGGGAGTTGCAATTTGACAACCGGAAAAAGATAAATGCATACCAGGTTCAAAAACGGTTGAGATCCAGGGAGAAATGGAAAAAGAGGAAAAAAACATTGGGAAAGCCAAAAAATCCAAAGGAGAAAATACCTCCAAAGAAGTTCCCGGATAAATTAGTTGGACCCTCCCCTCTAGTCTCCGTTCAAGTGGAGGGAGTCTACGCAAAGGCACTCTTAGACACAGGAGCCCAAGTGACTCTCTTATACCGAGACTTTTATCAGAAGCATTTAAGTCACGTACCTTTGCAGAAGCTGGAAGATCTGAAGATAGGGGGGATTGGCACTCACAGCTTCCCCTACGATGGCTATGTTTCGATCAGGCAGGCCTTTGACCCCTCAGTGACCGAGAAGGCCGAAGCTTTTGACACTTTGGCAGTGGTTTGCCCTCGCCCACCAGGAGCCAACACGATGTCCATGTTGATAGGCACCAACACTGACTTGGTCTGGAGACTGCTGACCTCGTTGGTGCAAGAACGGGGTTCTCCCAGACAGAAGATTCACCCCATGCTACAACAGGTCTACCAGAAGATGATCCTGGAGCAGAAGGCCCCCCGGAAGAGGGGGTGGGAAGAGTCTGGAGACTGTCTAGGAGAGAGAAGATACTACAGCCTGGTGAGGTGACCTGTCTTCAGGCTACAGTAAAACTCTCCTGGGAGCAGCCAGGTCCCTTTGTGGTCGTGGAACAAGACCCCGCCAATGCTCACCAAGGATTGGAAGTACTCCCTGAAGTGGTCTCGTTGAGGGCACTGGAGAAAGCAAAGGGACAGATTCCAGTAAGGGTCAGAAATGTCACAAATTCTCCTGTGAAGATCCCAGCCCGGGTGCTATTGGGCAAGGTAAACCCGGCTACCCCAGTGACCCTGTCTGAATTGAAGTCCAAAGATGGAGAAGCCACCTTGGAAGAGCTCTGCCTTGAAGATACAGCCTTGCCATAGAAATGGAAGGAGAGGGCCAAGGCTCAGCTGACTCGGTGGAGGAGAATATTCTCTGAAGATGAGTTTGATGTGGGGTGTGCGAGAAGTGCCACCCATAAATTCCGTCTTCAAGAAGACAAGCCGGGAGAGGGTCCGAAGAGTTCCACTGGCTGATCTGGAAGATTTGCGGGAGCAGTTGGCAGAGCTGAAGAGGACAGGGGTCATTAAAGAGTCCAGAAGTCCATATGCCTCCCCTATTGTGGTGGTAAGGAAGAAAAACGGGTCGATCAGACTCTGCATAGACTATAGGACTCTTAACCGGAGGACCATTCCTGACCAGTACACTACCCCCAGGATGGAAGATGCTTTGCAGAGTCTGTCTGGGGCCAAGTGGTTCAGCGTCATGGACCTGAAGAGTGGGTATTATCAAATCCCCATGCACCCTGAAGATAAGGAGAAGACGGCCTTCATCACCCCAGTGGGATTCTATGAATTTAATAGGATGCCCCAAGGCCTGTCAGGAGCCCCTGCTACCTTCCAGAGGTTGATGGAGAAGACTAATGGGGACATTAATCTGATCGAAGTCCTGGTGTACCTTGACGACATCATTGTCTTTGGGAAGACTCTGGAAGAGCATGAAGAAAGATTGGAGAAGGTCCTGAAACGACTCAGTGAGGAGGGACTGAAACTTTCCAGAGAAAAATGCCAGTTCTATCAATCCTCGGTCTACTATCTGGGGCACATAGTATCTGCTGAAGGAGTGTCTACAGACCCTGATAAACTGGAGGCAGTCACCTCCTGGCCCCGACCAACTACAGTGACTGAGCTCAGGTCCTTCTTAGGCTTCTGTTCCTACTACCGTAGATTTGTGGAGGGATTTGCAAAAATTGCCAGACCCCTAAATGAGTTACTGAAGATGGAAGAAGAGGAAGATGATACTGGTCCCAGGAAGCCCGGAGAGTCTGTGGAAGACCAGTGGACAGGGGAGTGCGAGGAAGCCTTCCAGATGTTAAAGAAGAGTCTTACCACCGCACCAGTCCTGGCCTATGCTGATCCCAAGAAGCCTTATGAACTGCATGTAGATGCCAGCCATGATGGCCTAGGAGGGGTGCTATATCAAGAATATGAGGGGCAGTTGCGCCCAGTTGCCTATTGTGACAGGAGGGTCACTTTGGACACAGGGTGAGCCAGGAAATAATGGACATTAAAGCGGAAGTTCCGCGGTCTGGACATTTTTTTTTTTCAGTCCATTCTATGCTACGCATTATGTATTTTTAGTACTCACTTGTCCAGCGCTCATAAACTTCCCCCGTCCGTTTTCGTTATAAATTATTCTTTATAAAAATCCTTCCTGTATTTGCCATTTTGCTTGTGGGCATCTTGAAGCCCACAAGCACATTCTTCCGGGTAGCGATGAATGCGCTTCTCCCGGCATTCATCGCTGTATCTCGCACACACGCAGTGTTGACGGCGAGCAGCGCCGTCAACACTTCCTGGTTGCCATCACAACAGGCGTCAACAGTAAAAGAACACGCCCCGTTGTGATGCCAATACACCTACGTGCCATTATTTAAAATGGTGGAATTAGATCCGCCCTCATCACGTGACCGGGTAGACGAGTCACGTGACGATTGAATTATCGTGATGTTTGTTTGCAAGGAAGGCGTTACTCTATTACTCCTGGGAAGCAGGACACTTTGCTCCCAGGAGACAGTGCAGCACAATTCCCGGCATACACAGCAAAGGACACGCCTACTCCCGCGGGAGGAAATCCCGGAAGTACGAATGAATAAAGAAGATTAATGAAAACGACACAACAACAAAAATAAAAGGTTAGGCATTTGTTTTTATTCATGTTAAGAGGGACTGGTGACAGCAATGTTTAAAATGTGGGTGAACCTCCGCTTTAAGAAATATATCTTGGGCTACCTAAAATGGGTCTGTAATATTTATCCACCATATCCCCAAGGATATCTGTAAAGGACTATTTGCTGTTTCTGAACTCTACAGGTTAATTGAGAGATACTGAGGTGTTCAGCCTCAATCACCTGTCTGCCTAGTGTAATGCTAATCCCAGCTTCTAAAAGACCTGTTCATTGTTTGTGGTGATTTACATTCTATTGTCCATTGTGGATTGGGGAAATTAAGTGTGTCCTTGTGCGTATTGTAAAGGAACAGACAGTCTGGTGAATATAAAGGTCATGCATAGTCATGCATAGTTATTTAAACATAAAGGGGATTAGAACCTGTTGTCTCCTAGCAGACGTCAAAATAATGTGTATTGAGTCTTGTTATGTGGTGGGTGGAGCTGGACCATTGTTCATTCAGGTTAGTGCAGTATTGGATGTGTATAAGAGTTTCAATGTTTTTGGCAATAAAGTCAGTCTATTTTTGGAAAGATACAGAGCGTTATGTCTCGTTCTTTGGAAGGATTAATTCCTATGGGAAGTGATCTTCTGGCTGTGGAGGATCGACAGGGAAGTTGTGTCCAGGAGAGGGAAGGGATTTAAACGGCGTTACCCCCTTTCGTATTTGGGGTGCCGTTACACCTATGTTAGCAGAAGTTTGGCACCTACTGAAAAGAACTACCCCACCCACAAGTTGGAGTTCCTGGCCCTAAAGTGGGCAGTCGTGGATAAACTCAGAGATTACCTGTATGGAGCTGACTTCACAGTAAAGACTGACAATAATCCACTCACCTATCTCTTCACCACGGCCAAGCTGGATGCCACTGGTCACCGTTGGTTGGCCGCACTGGCCGGGTTCAACTTCAGCCTGAAGTATAGGCCGGGAGCAGGAAACCGCGATGCGGACGCACTGTCCAGAAGAGGCCATACACCCACCCACCGTCCAGAAGATTGGACCCAGGTCACCCCAGATGGGGTACGGGCCCTGTGTCAAGGAGTACAACTACAAGCTAGTGGTGGGTCAAGGGCTGAAGAGATCGGTGTTTCTGCCGTGGGGGTGCCTAAGTGTTACTGCAATGTGACCCAAGTGGGAGAGGATGACCTTCCCAAATTGTCCAAGAAGGACTTGAGGAAAGACCAGCTGGAAGACCCTTGGGGAAGATTAGCACTGGAGACCTTGGAAGACCGGGATCCAGAAAGACTTCTGAAGAACCCTTCAAAGGTGGCCCGGTTGGTCCACAAGGAATGGGACAAGTTGCAGGTTCATCAAGGGGTGGTCTACCGAAGGGGCCCCTCTGATGATCTGGAAGATAAGTGGCAGCTATTTCTGCCGGAAAAGTACAGAGGAACCGTCTTATCTGCCTTACATGATGATCATGGCCACTTGGGGGCTGAATGAACATTCCAACTTGTAAGGGATAGGTTCTATTGGCCTTGTATGCGGGCTGAAGTGAAAGAATACTGCCACTCCTGTGCACGCTGTATCCAAAGGAAGACATTGCCACGTCAAGCTGCCCCAATGGGCCATCTGCAGAGTCAAGGACCCTTGGACTTGGTGTGCATTGACTTTCTCTGTCTTGAACCTGACTTAAGTGGACAAGGAAATGTTCTGGTGATAACCGACCATTTCACCCGTTATGCCCAAGCTTTTCCAGCCAAAGACCAGAAGGCCTCCACTGTAGCTAAAATCTTAGTGGAGAAATACTTTGTGCACTACAGACTGCCACAACGCTTGCACTCTGACCAAGGGAGAGACTTTAAGAGTCGATTGATCAAGAAACTGTTAGACTCTTTGGGTATTAAGAAAACCCGCACCACCCCTTATCACCCTCAGGGTGACGCTCAGCCGGAGCATTTCAACAGGACTCTATTAAATATGTTGGGGACTCTGAGTAGTGAGCAGAAGCAGCACTGGAGCAAGCATATAGCGGCCATCGTACACGCCTACAATAGTACCACTAGCGATGCCACAGGGTACTCTCCATATCGCCTTATGTTTGGCAGGGAAGCAAGACTGCCTGTGGATCTGGCATTCGGCATATCCGCGGAAAGCACTTCAGCCACCTCACACAAGGGCTACGTTGACAGACTGAGGAGGAGTTTGAAATTGGCTTTTGAACAGGCCCAAGTGGCTTCAGAACAAAGAGGAGCCCGGAACAAGAGGAACTTTGACCTCAGGGTTCGAATCCAGGACCTCCAGCCAGGGGACCGAGTGCTGCTGCGCAACCTAGGAGTTCCAGGGAAGCATAAGTTAGCAGACAGATGGAGACCTGAACCCTATGTGATCTGTAGGAAGTTACCAGATTTGCCGGTGTATCAGCTAAAACCAGAAGGGAAGGTAGGGCCACTGAAGACATGGCACAGAAACCATTTACTCCCACTTTCGGAAGCGGTCCGGATACCTTCTGTAGAAGATTCCCCTGAACCATCCTCAAGTTTGGAGACACCTAGGCCAAACACTCTGTCTCAGGTTTCTCAGTCTAGAGAAGCGGATGCCTCGGATCAGAGTTTGGAAGAAGAGCTTGGATGGTTGTGGCCTTCTCAGACCCCAGAACCTATGTCTATAGATCTTCCACCATCTGAAGGCACTGTGGATAGTACATTGAACGTGGAAGCCACTGAGTTTGTTCCGTCTAGTCCTCTGGTTGAGGAGTGGGAAGATGCTACATGGTCACCTTCTGCTGATCATCAAGATTACTCCTCACATCTGCCTACACCTGCCCTGGATGTACCAGGGGTATTGGAGCCCAGTGTACCCACTTCAGAGGAAGACGCAGTGAGGGATGTAACAGTCACCCTAAGAGAACAAAGGGCCAAAAGAGTTATTCGTCCTCCTCGGAAGTTAACCTACACCCAGATGGGGGAAAATTCTGAGGATACAGTAACCACTGTTAGAAGGACTTTGCCAACACCTGATCCTTCTGCTGTGCATTTGGTGGAAGGCAACCCCAGCTCTCTCTCTGGCACAGTTAGACAGGTCAACCCCTTTGATGTATCCAGTGGGCAGGACAAACTCCCTTCCCCATTCTGGTGGGAGTTTCCTCTGCCAACTTCTCTAGCTGCCCTTAATGAGTTTGTGTTTTCCTACTGTTGATACTGTCTTTGAGGGACCAAAGATTTCAAGTGGGGGGAGTGTGTAGCGGGGTGTCGTTTTATCCGCAGGACTAAATTTCCCGGGATACTTTGCGGCACCCAGGGTGCCATTCCCCGCGCAAGGACTGCTGGGGTGGACTTTAAAAGAGAAGGGGGGGCTCGGGTCTTTCTCTTGGAACGCCGCCATCCTTGCAAGAGGATCTCCTGCACTTACTTGCTGCGCGCGCTAGGCCTGAAGCCTGGGTCTCGCGTTCCTGTTCCAGAGAGCTTCCGTTCCGCTGGGGAGTCGGCAGAGCATCCGATCCACCTGAGGTGCCATCATCTTCTGAAGGACCAAAGACTCGTTGCATCGCGGACCACTGTGACGCCACTCACAGTAGCGGAGGAACCGGACAGGAGTCGGTCCGGTTAGGGTGAGAAAGCGTCTGCTCGGAACCTTAAATCAATAACTTTACCTAGACATTCTATTGAACATAGTTATACTTTGGAGAGACTGTTGTCCTGAACTGAGTTTGCCAGTCTCTCCGGTTTGCCAAGTCAGCGGTTATTCACAACCCCCCCCCTTATTGAATTACAAATTGTTTCTCTATGTGCACCACCGACAGTTGCTAGCGAAGATTCCTCACCAAACTATACCCACAGTTATAGTCAGGCCTGACTGGGTAGTTAGGACATTGCTGGGCGCCATTTCTTTGCTCACGAGGGAGGATAGCTGCAGCGGGGTTAATATTGTTATTATTGCCTAATTGAGTGTCATATGCATATGATGTGTACACCTTTATTACAGGGATCTGCATAAGATATTGTACTCATATTACTCTTTTATATTGTTGCTTACAGTAAACCTTTATAGTTAAGTAACTTGATTGTGAGTGTCCATTATTGTGCTGGTATACAAAGGGGGTTGTACTGTGTAATATATATGTATAGAGATAGTACAGTTATACCACTACTTTCCCCCTTTTCTAACTGTCACGAGAGAAGTCAGAGCCGATTGCCAGGGGTTGATAGCGGTGCATTACAGGGGCCCAAGCAAACAAGCAGCCCTCTTAAGCTGAGGGTATCGCTACATATATATTTTTCTAATTTTACTTCACCAATTTAGACTATTGTGTTCTAATCCACCACATATAATTCAGATCAATGTTTTTTTAAACTAAAGGCTGTAATGTAACAAAATAGGTAAAAAGCCAAGGGGGGGTGGATACTTTTGCAAGGCACTGTATTCATTGTATATATTGTGATTTGAACCAGGAACATAACTTGAATTCCTAATTAGTTTCCCACATAGTGTATATAGTTAAAGCAAAACTCATACTCCCTGCTGATTGCAGAGCTGTAGTTTTGACTAAGCAGGGGCATTGTGGATCACTGCAAAGAGACCACTGTGCTCATTCAGAAAGCAGCAGTCTTTATTTACAGCCAACTGGCAGGGACAGGCTGTTTTACTGCCACTGCAGCTGATTTACAATCACAAAAACAAGTAAGATATTTTAAAAGTATGTTTGCAGAAAACCTCAGTTAATCTATACAGTATATACTGTTTGGAAATTTCAGCAGGGAAAAACATTAGGTTAACTTTAAAGGAGAACCATCATTAGAAATGTTTAATTACCTCCCCAGGGGACCAATAGCAGGGATGAGCCGAACACCCCCCTGTTCGGTTCGCAAAAGAACCTGCGAACAGACAAAATGTTTGTGTAAACTTTAGAACCCTATTAAATACAATGGACTCGAACGTTCGAAATCTAAAGTGTTAATTATAAAGGCTAATATGCAAGTTATTGTCCTAAAAAGTGTTTGGGGACCCGGGTCCTGCCCCAGGGGACATGTATCAATGCAAAAAGAAGTTTTAAAAACGGCCTTTTTTTGGGAGCAGTGATTTTAATAATGCTTAAAATGAAAAAATAAAAGTGAAATATTCCTTTAAATTTCGTACCTGGGGGGTGTGTATGATATGCATGTGAAGTGGCGCATGTTTCCCGTGCTTAGAACTGTCCCTGCAAAAAATGTCATTTTTGAAAGAAAAAAATGCATTTAAAACTGACTTGCGGCTATTAATGAATTGTCGGCTCCCGGGAATACATAGAAAAGTCATTGATAAAAAAAAAAAAAAAAGTGTGGGTGTTCCCCAGAATTCAATTACCAGGCCCTTCAGGTCTGGAATGGATATTAAGGGGAACCCTGCCGCAAATTTAAAAAAAAATTGACGTGGGGTTCCCCCAAATATCCATTCCAGGCCCTTCAGATCTGGCATGGATTTTAAGGGGAACTCCACCCCAAATTTTTTAAAAAAATGGCGTGGAGTCCCCCTAAAAATCCATACCAGACCCCTTATCCGAGCACGCAACCTGGCCGGCCGCAGGGGAAAAGGGGGGGACGAGAGAGCGGCCCCCCCTCCCTCCTGAACCGTACCAGGCCACATGCCCTCAACATGGGGAGGATGTCCCCATGTTGATGGGGACAAGGGCCTCATCCCCACAACCCTTGCCCGGTGGTTGTGGGGGTCTGCGGGCGGGGGGCTTATCGGAATCTGGAAGACCCCTTTAACAAAGGGGACCCCCAGATCCCGGCCCCCCCCTATGTGAATTGGTAAGGGGTACATTGTACCCCTACCATTTCACGAAGAAAGCGTAATTTTTTTTTTAAAAAAACACACAAACACCTTGAAAAAGTCCTTTATTTAAAAAAAAAAAAAAACATTCCAGCGGTGAAATCCAGTGTCCCGCGGCGATCCCGATGTCCAGCGCTGTCCTTCATTGGTTGTGCCTGAGCGGACCTGATGGGGAACTCCCTCTCAGTATTTTAAATGTATAGACCCGCCCCTTCTAAAGTTCCCCATCAGGTCCGCTCAGCGGACCAGATGCGGAACATGAGAAGGGGCGGGTCTATACATGTATTACCAAAGTGAGAGCAGTCCCCCATCAGGTCCGCCCCCTCGGTATGTCAGACCCGCCTACGTCATTGGCTTGAGCGGGGAACTTCCTTCACTATGTAAATTTAAATTACACAGTGAAGGAAGTTCCCCGGTCAAGCCAATGACGTAGGCGGGTCCGACATACCGAGGGAGCGGACCTGATGGGGAACTTTAGAAGGGGCGGGTCTATACATTTAAAATACTGAGAGGGAGTTCCCCATCAGGTCCGCTCAGGCACAACCAATGAAGGACAGCGCTGGACATCGGGATCGCCGCGGGACACTGGATTTCACCGCTGGAATGTTTTTTTTTTGGGTTTTTTTTAATAAAGGACTTTTTCAAGGTGTTTGTGTGTTTTTTTTAAAAAAAATTACACTTTCTTCGTGAAATGGTAGGGGTACAACGTACCCCTTACCAATTCACATAGGGGGGGGGCCGGGATCTGGGGGTCCCCTTTGTTAAAGGGGTCTTCCAGATTCCGATAAGCCCCCCGCCCGCAGACCCCCACAACCACCGGGCAAGGGTTGTGGGGATGAGGCCCTTGTCCCCATCAACATGGGGACATCCTCCCCATGTTGAGGGCATGTGGCTTGGTACGGTTCAGGAGGGAGGGGGGGCCGCTCTCTCGTCCCCCCCTTTTCCCCTGCGGCCGGCCAGGTTGCGTGCTCGGATAAGGGGTCTGGTATGGATTTTTAGGGGGACTCCACGCCATTTTTTAAAAAAAATTGGGGTGGAGTTCCCCTTAAAATCCATGCCAGATCTGAAGGGCCTGGAATGGATATTTGGGGGAACCCCACGTCAATTTTTTTTTTAATTTGCGGCGGGGTTCCCCTTAATATCCATTCCAGACCTGAAGGGCCTGGTAATTGAATTCTGGGGAACCCCCACGCTTTTTTTTTTTTTTTTTATCAATGACTTTTGTATGTATTGCCGGGAGCCGACAATTCATTAATAGCCGCGAGTCAGTTTTAAAAGACTTTTTTGCTTTCAAAAATGACATTTTTTGCAGGGACAGTTCTAAGCACGGGAAACTTGCGCCACTTCACATGCATATCATACACACCCCCCAGGTACGAAATTTAAAGGAATATTTCACTTTTATTTTTTCATCTTAAGCATTATTAAAATCACTGCTCCCGAAAAAACGGCCGTTTTTAAAACTTCTTTTTGCATTGATACATGTCCCCTGGGGCAGGACCCCGGTCCCCAAACACTTTTTAGGACAATAACTTGCATATTAGCCTTTATAATTAACACTTTAGATTTCTCCCATAGATTTTTCGAATTTGCCGCGAACACCCCAATTTGTTCGCTGTTCGGCGAACGGGCGAACAGGCAATGTTCGAGTCGAACATGAGTTCGACTCGAACTCGAAGCTCATCCCTAACCAAGAGCATGCAATACATTTTATTATGTGTAGACATTAAAAACACATAAAAGATGGTTACTGCATCATAGACAGCATATGTAATATTAAACACCTTAATGTGTTGTAGCATTTGGGCTGTGCCCCCTTCCCACAACACATTGCCCTTCCAGGTGGGCCCATAGTGCTGCGTGGGCCCCTGGGCATTTGTCCTCTGCTGTGGGTTCCTTTATTATTGGCATGCTGATGTCTAGGGATGAGCCGAACACCCCCCGGTTCGGTTCGCACCAGAACCTTCGAACGGACCCAAAGTTCGCACGAACGTTAGAACCCTATTAAATACAATTAAATATCATACCTGGGGGGTGTCTAAAGTATGCCTGTGAAGTGGCATGTGTTTCCTGTGTTTAGAACTGTCCCTGCACAAAATGACATTTGTAAAAGGAAAAAAAGCCATTTAAAACTGCTTGCGGCTTTAATGCAATCTCTGGTCCCGGGAATATGGATGAAAATCTTTGAGAAAAATGGCATGGCTATCCCATCACCCCCCCCCCCCTACCCCAGCCCATTACCAGCCCCTTTGGGTCTTGTATGGATATTGAGGGGAACCCGCACCCAAAATAAAAAAAGGCCCTATATACTCTGAACAGCAGTATACAGGCGGTGCAAACAAGACAGGGACTGTAGGTTTGTTCTTAAGTAGAATCTGTTTGTAATTTTGAACAGGTACATTGTTTAAGTGTAGCTCCAGCCAAAAAATCTATTTTTAAGCTTTTTGGAAAACATAGGGAAGGGTTATCACCCCTGTAACATTTGTTTTGCTGTCTGTGCACCTGTTCAGAACATTTCACCTCACTTTCCATCCCAATGACAAATGTTTTTGAAAAGTGGGGTTTTTATTAAAGCAAGGATTGGTGATAAAGCATCAGTAGAGAGGAGAAACCTTTTTCCCATATTAACTCTTAGGCCCCATGCACACGAGACGCAGGTGCAAACTCTGCTGAACACACGTTTTTAAACGCTGAAACCGGCGTTTATAAACGCGCGTTTTGCCGCGTTTGCGGCCGCGTTTAGCGGCGTTTTACCACGTTTGCGTTTATAAGCGTTTCATCATAGACCCTCCCTAAGCTCAAAAAACAGTAAATTTTAACCATTTCAGCCAGTTTGTGAGACCAGAGTGAGTAGCAGCAGCTGAGAGAGCAGCAGTGTACTTGTATTTAGCGTATCACTTGCCACATCATCTGCCACAAGTTGTGGATTGTCCACTTGCCACGTCACCTGCCACGTCACCTGGCCACATCATCACCTGGCCACATCACCTGCCACAAGTTGTGGATTGTCCACTTGCTACGTCACCTGGCCACATCACGTGCCACGTCACCTGCCACAAGTTGTGGATTGTCCACTTGCCACGTTACCTGGCCACGTCACCTAGCCATGTTACCTGCCCACATTACCTGCCACGTCATCTAGCCACGTCACCTGCCACAAGTTGTGGATTGTCCACTTTCCACGTCACCTGGCCACATCACGTGCCACGTCACCTGCCACAAGTTGTGAATTGTCCACTTGCCACGTCACCTGTCACGTCACCTGCCACAAGTTGTGGATTGTCCACTTGCCACGTCACCTGGCCACGTCACCTGGCCACGTCACCTGGCCACGTTACCTGCCACGTCACCTGGCCACGTCACCTGCCACAAGCTGTGGATTGTCCACTTGCCACGTCACCTGGCCACATCACCTGACACAAGCTGTGGATTGTCCACTTGCCACGTTACCTGCCACAAGTTGTGGATTGTCCACAATGCAATGCAAGCAATTACAGTTTTCTTTTATATTTTTTAATAGTTTTTCATCATTTGCCATCATTTTTGAGATTTCTAATGTTAAAAAATAGGTCACCTTTAAAAACGCTTATAAACGCAAACGCGGCAAAACGCCGGTACCGCGTTTAGCCGCGTTTAGCAGCGTTTAGCGTCTGAAACGTGGAAAACTTTTGCGTCTGAACCCATTTTTTTGCTTCTGGAAAAACGAGGTTAAACGCAACTGCTTGTAAACGCCAAAAAACGAGAGTGTGTGCATGGACACATAGGATAACATTGAATGGGTTCAGGAGCAGTTGAAAAAAGCGTCCAACTGCCTCTGAACGCGCGTTCAACAGCAAATAACAGCGTCTCGTGTGCATGGGGCCTTACAGGAGAGAATTTCCCTTCCTAGGGGTAGATTTCCTCTCACTTCCTGTTGTTTCCTTCCGTTTGCAAGTTGGATGTTTGAAAGTAGGGGCCTGCCGTATATACTCTGCTGAAATTTGCCCCTTAGATGTTGGTGTTGCCACAACACTGTGAGCCCTCACAGTTACTCTTGGTGGGCGCTGGAACGCCCTGCTGTGAACTTATATATCAGGAATTGTAATTACATGCCATTGTTGAACAGTGGTAGGAAAAATTGGGCCTTTGGTGGTGCTACAACACTGTCAGCCCTCACAGTTACTCTTGGTGGGTGCATGAATGGGCCCTACTGTAAATTATTAGATCAAGAATTTTAATTGCATGCCCCTGTTGAAGAGGGGCAGAAAAATTGGGCCTTTGGTGGTGGTGGTGGTGGTGGTGTTGCCACAACACTGTAAGCCACCACAGTTACTCTTGGTGGGCGCAGGAATGGGCCATGCTGTGAATTATTAGATCAAGAATTGTAATTACATGCCCCTGTGGAACAGGGGCAGAAAAATTGGGCCTTAGGCACTGGTGTCACAACACTGCAACCCCTCACAGATATTGTACTTGGAGCACATCAATGAGCCCTGTTGCAAAGTATTGCATCAAAAATTTTAATTACACGCCCCTGTTAAATGTATACTGTGCCACTAAATCCTGCAGATGCCTGTATTAGAGAACAGCAATGACGGGTATATACAGGTGTATAGAAAGCGAGGTAAATCAATAAAACAGATAAAAACTGCAACATTAATTTACACCAAACAGCGCTAAAAAATTAAACCTAAAATAATAAATAGACTCGTGGACAAGCCACTGATAAAAGTCTCAAACGTAGTGTTATGACAGAGTCAGTCCAGAGAATAATGAGGTGAGTATCAATAATTGTCCATATGTGTGCACCTTCCACCAACACAGAAATCAATTGTAATCCACCGCGTGATGTAATAATCCCCTCTGGGGTTCAAACTCACCGGAACCACAATAAAAATGTGCCTTCAGTAATAAGGAAACATCTGCTACTCTGTTGTGGCTCGTCACTCCTTACAAAGATCCACCAATGCACTGGGCTCCACAGCAGCTCATATAATAATGGAAAATAACAGCAAACATAGCGTAATCCTGTTTATTAAACAAACTGCTTCCCATACATCAGGAGACCCCTTTAATAAACTACGTACAAAAATTAAGCATAAAAATGAGCATATCGAGGCCTCAGAGGGCGCTATCACCGTAATCAGCCGTCACTCAGAGCGTTCGCAAGTCCTGCAGACACTTCCTGGGTAGAGGTGAAGGGCGGTGGAGCGCAACCTTGGAGCGCACTCGTCACTTCCGGGTCGTGTGTTGTCGTAGTTACACCCTGACGCGTTTCGTCATCTGACTTCGACAGAGGGCGTCAGATGACGAAACGCGTCAGGGCGTAACTACGACAACACACGACCCGGAAGTGACGAGTGCGCTTATGCTTAATTTTTGTACGTAGTTTATTAAAGGGGTCTCCTGATGTATGGGAAGCAGTTTGTTTAATAAACAGGATTACGCTATGTTTGCTGTTATTTTCCATTATTATATGAGCTGCTGTGGAGCCCAGTGCATTGGTGGATCTTTGTAAGAAGTGACGAGCCACAACAGAGTAGCAGATGTTTCCTTATTACTGAAGGCACATTTTTATTGTGGTTCCGGTGAGTTTGAACCCCAGAGGGGATTATTACATCACGCGGTGGATTACAATTGATTTCTGTGTTGGTGGAAGGTGCACACATATGGACAATTATTGATACTCACCTCATTATTCTCTGGACTGACTCTGTCATAACACTACGTTTGAGACTTTTATCAGTGGCTTGTCCACGAGTCTATTTATTATTTTAGGTTTAATTTTTTAGCGCTGTTTGGTGTAAATTAATGTTGCAGTTTTTATCTGTTTTATTGATTTACCTCGCTTTCTACATTTTGTCTCTTTTTCAACGGCTGCTTAGTTATTTAAAATATTTTGAGTTGATCATTATATTTTATGTATATTTAGATATACTGCTGCTAATATTGTGGGATTGAATTGGCGCTAAGTGTGTGCTCCACTAGGCCTTTTATTGAACATACATCCTCCATTTCATATACAGGTGTATACTGTGCCACTAACTCCTGCAGATGCCTGTATTAGAGAACAGCAATGACGGGTATATACAGGTGTATACTGTGCCACTAACTCCTGCAGATGCCTGTATTAGAGAACAGCAATCACGGGTATATACAGGTGTATACTGTGCCACTAACTCCTGCAGATGCCTGTATTAGAGAACAGCAATGACGGGTATATACAGGTGTACACTGTGCCACTAACTCCTGCAGATGCCTGTATTAGAGAACAGCAATGACGGGTATATACAGGTGTATACTGTGCCACTAACTCCTGCAGATGCCTGTATTAGAGAACAGCAATGACGGGTATATACAGGTGTATACTGTACTAGGGCACACAACACCCACTAACTCCAGCAGATGCCTTTATTAGAGAACAGCAATGACGGGTATATACAGGTGTATACTGTGCCACTAACTCCTGCAGATGCCTGTATTAGAGAACAGCAATGATGGGTATTTACAGGTGTATACTGTGCCACTAACTTCTGCAGATGCCTGTATTAGAGAACAGCAATGACGGGTATATACAGGTGTATACTGTGCCACTAACTCCTGCAGATGCCTGTATTAGAGAACAGCAATGACGGGTATATTCAGGTGTACACTGTGCCACTAACTCCTGCAGATGCCTGTATTATAGAACAGCAATGACGGGTATATACAGGTGTATACTGTGCCACTAACTCCTGCAGATGCCTGTATTAGAGAACAGCAATGAGGGGTATATACAGGTGTATACTGTGCCACTAACTCCCACAGATGCCTGTATTAGAGAACAGCAATGACGGGTATATACAGGTGTATACTGTGCAGGGGCACACAACACCCACTAACTGCTGCAGATGCCTGAGAAAAGAACACACTGTCCCTGCCTGCCTATCTAGCTTAGAGAACAGCAATAAAGTGTAGATCCAGGTGTATACTATGCTGGAGGCACACAACACCCACTAACTCCTGCAGATGCCTGAGAAAAGAATAGAAATAGAACACACTGTCCCTGCCTATGTATCTCTTTCCCTGCACGCCGGAACACACTGCCGCCGTGCTGGCGGCCTTTTATAGTGTGGGGCGTGTACTAAACCCCCCTGAGCTATGATTGGCCATAGGCATCCTGCCTGTGGCCAATTATGGCTCTCTTCGCTGCCGGCGCTGTGATTAGCCAAGCATGCGGGGTCACAGTGCATGCTTGGCCAATCACAGCGCCGGGATTGCACTGCGATGGCGCAGTGTATTGTGGGCCGTTCGTGTCACTCGAATTTGGCGCGAATGGCCCATAACGTTCGATTTTCGGCGAACGATCGAACAGCCGATGTTCGACTCGAACGTATGTTCGACTCGAACACGAAGCTCATCCCTACTGGTGTCCTTTGTATATGTATCAACAGTAAGTAGCAATGAATACAGTGGAACCTTGGATTACGAGCATAATCCATTCCAGGAGAATGCTTGTAATCCAAAACACTTGCATATCAAAGCGAGTTTCCCCATAGAAGTCAATGGAAACGAAGATAATTAGTTTCGCATTGACTTCTATTGCCTGCAATACCGCATGTGGCCAGAGGTGAGGGGGCTCCGGAGAGACTCAGAAATACTCAGAGACAGCTCGGCTGAACTTGGAAACCCTCGGGAAACACTCGGGAACGGATTATTTCCGAATGTTTCCGAGTATTTCCGAATGGCTCCGAACCGTTTCGAGTGTCCCCAGCGCCCCCGCACCTCTGGCCAAATGCGGTACTGCACACCGCAGAGGCTTGAATCCTGCTCGTTTTGCAAGACAACACTCGCAAACCGAGTCAGGATTTAGAAAAAAAAGTTGCCCGTCTTTTAAAACGCTAGTAAACCGCGTTACTCATAAACCAAGGTTCAATTGTATTTATGTTTGGATCAAAATATGTTTTTTTTGATAAATATTCAATCCTTTGTTTTTTCTACATTATTAGCACCAGGATTACTCCTGATGAAGCATTATTTGTGAAGCACGTTGAGAGTTCACATCCGGAAAAAGAACTGTGCTAAGGTTTAATTTTTACCTCTCCAGTTTTGGAAGGCTTTAATTTGTTATGCATTTACACTGGATGTGTTCTGGTGTTTGGTATTACATATGCTGTCTATGAGGCAGTAGCCATCTTTTATGTGTTTTTAACATCTATACATAAAAAAAGTGGTGATTTTTTTGATTGTCCATTCCTGAATATAATTTTTGCAGCTAAAAAGTCCCATAATTTTATTATAACTTACCGTCATTAGAAAAATGAGCTGCCATTTCCTAATTCTTTCTAAAAATTGATAGAAATGGTTGATAGAAATGGTAGAGGAGGGGTCGCTAGTGTGAAACACTAGCTTTAGTATTGGAGTTATGCAAATCAGGAATTTCAGAGAAATATCAAAAGTCCTTTATCTGTATATTGTTCTGGATCAAATAATCAATGCAGTAAAGCCACTGAATTAGTATGCTATCCAGGTAATTAGCTTTATTTTTAGAAGGAACGGAAACAATGGCAGGCTGCACATTTTTCTCATGAAACTTAAAAAAAAAAAACGAAGAAACTTGGGCTTCTGCTTCAATTGAAGGTCAGGGCAAATAAAAAAAAAAAATGTATTATTGTATATCTCTTACAGTATATGCACATTTCCCCAAAATTACACCTCTTTCAAATTCTTTACCGCGTATTGTCATCCGAAAAGTATTCACAGAGTTTCACTTTTTCCACATTTTGTTATGTTACAGCCTTATTCCAAAATGGATTAAATTCATTATTTTCCTCAAAATTCTAAAAACAATACCCCATAATGACAACGTGAAAGAAGTTTATTTGAAATCTTTGCAAATTTATTAAAAATAAAAACCGAAAAAATCCCATGTACATAAATATTCACAGCCTTTGCCATGACACTCAAAATTGAGCTCAGGTGCATCCTGTTTCATCTGATCATCCTTGAGATGTTTCTACAACTTTATTGGAGTCCACCTTTGGTAAATTCAGTTGATTGGACATGATTTTGAAAGGCACACACGTGTCTAAATAAGATCCCACAGTTAAAGTGATACTATAGGTTCACATTTAAAAAATAAATAAAATAACAAACATGTCATACTTACCTCCACTGTGCAGTTAATTTTGCACAGAGTGGACCCGATCGTCCTCTTCTGGGTCCCACAGCGGCTCTCGCGGCTCCTCCCCGCAATAGCTAGCCCCCTCTGGGAAGCTCTCTCCCGAGGGGGTTACCTTGCGGGCCCACTCTCGTGTCATACACTCGGCGTACATAGCCGCCGAGTGTATGACTTGGCCCCACCCCCGGCGGCCGCGTCATTGGATTTGATTGACAGCAGTGGGAGCCAATGGCTGCGCTGCTATCAATCTATCCAATGAAGAGCTGAGAAGCCCTGGGGAGAACAACGCGGGATCGTGCCCGCGGAAGTTCGGGGCTCAGGTAAGTAAAACGGGGGCTTGGGGGGGCGGACAGTGCAAGGTGTTTTTTCACCTTAATGCATAGGATGCATTAAGGTGAAAAAACAAAAGGGTTTACAACCCCTTTAAGGCTGATTTCACACTGGCGGGCGAGCGTTGACGGTAAAACTTCGCTAGTTTTAGTGGCGCTTTACTGTCGATTTAGCGGCGATATTCGGCCACTAGCGCCACTGTCGATTTAGTGTCGATTTAGCGGCGCTATTCGGCCACTAGCGGCCACTTATACACTGCGGGGGAGGAGCAGTGTATAAACCGCTCCTCCACCGCCCCAAAGATGCTGCTTACAGGACTTTTTTTAACGTCCTGCCAGCACAGCACCCCAGTGTGAAAGCACTCTGGCTTTTACACTGGGACTGCAGGGGAGGCGTTTTTCAGGTGCTTTACAGGCGCTATTTTTAGCCCAAAAGCACATGAAAAATGCCTCAGTGTAAAAGGGGTCTAACAGTGCATGTCAGAACACAAACCAAGCCATGAGGTATAAGGAATGTCTGTAGACCTCTGAGACAGAATCTTATCCAGGCACAATCTGCATTTCTGCAGCATTGAAGATCCCAATGAGAACAGTGGCCTCCATCATCTGTAAATGGAAGAAGTTTGGAACCAGGAGGACTCTTCCTAGAGCGAGCTGCCTGGCCAAACCGAGCAATTGGGAGAAAAGTGCCTGTAAGAGAAGTCCGGTAAACAAACCAGCGTGTGCACAAAGAGAAACGTGTATTGGCGCATACGTGAGCACAAGCAGGCGCACGCAGGCACACATGTGCACATACTGGCACCAGACAGCCTATTTAAACTGAGAAATGACACATACACATTGTTGAGTGGTCTTTCAGCTCGTTCCTGTTAACCTCTGCCTTGATCTGTTCCAGTTTGACCTGGCTTCACCTGTACCTTCCTCTGGACTTCTGCCTGCCTACCTGTGACTTTGGCTTGTGTTTGACTCTGCTCCTGTCTCATGCTCCTGTACCTTGCTGACCGAACCCGGCTTGTATTCTGTCTTGGCTCCAGTCTCACATTCCTGTACCTGCTCTGCCTGGCTGTTGACGACCCCCTGGCTTATGTTCCAGGTACACCTCTGCTTGCTGATCCAGTGACACAGAGTTCCAGTTTTCAGTGCCTGTCCGGTGATCTACGGCCATCGGGTTCCTGTCAAGCCTCAGCTGGTGCCACCTGCTATACCGGCCCTCATGCCACTCTATGTCCTACACTCTCTGTCATCTCTATCAGGGGCTTTGGACAGGAGGTGCAAGAGAAGCCCTCTCTGCAGCTCGATCTCCACCAGGTACGTGACAGTGTCTTAGTCAGGGAGGTGACCAAGAACCCGACGGTCACTCTGACAGAGCTCCAGCATTTCTCTGTGAAGAGAGGAGAACCTTCCAGAAGAACAACAATCTCTGCAGCACGCCACCAATCAGGCCTGTATGGTAGAGTGTTCAGACGAAAGCCACTCTTCAGTAAAAGACACATGACAGCCCGTCTGGAGTTTTCCAAAAGTCACCTGAAGGACTCTTAGACCATGAGAAACAAAATTCTCTGGTCTGATGAAACAAAGATTGCACTCTTTGGCCTGAATGGTAAGCATCATGTCTGAAACCAGGCCAATACCATCCCTACAGTGAAGCATGGAGGTGGACAACTCTGTGAATGGCCCTTGAGTGGCCCAGTCAGAGCTCAGACTTAAACCCGATTGAACATCTTCTGGAGAGATCTGAAAATGGCTGTGCACCATCGCTTCCCATCCAACCTGATAGAGCTTGAGAGGTCCTGCAAAGAAGAATGGGAAAAACTGCCCCAAAATAGGTGTGCCAAACTTGTAGCATTATACTCAAAAAGACTTGAGGCTGTAATTGGTGCGAAAGGTGCTTCAATAAAGTATTGAGCAAAGGCTGTAAATACTTTTGTACATGGGATTTTTTCCTTTTTTATTTTTATTAAATCCGCATAGATTTTAAACAAGCTTCTTTCATGTTGCCATTATCAGGTATTGTTTGTAGAATTTTGAGGGAAATAATGAATTTAATCCATTTTGGAATAAAATGTGGAAAAAGTGAAGCGCTGTGAATACTTTCCGGATGCACTGTATTATCACAATTACCTGTTCATTGCCTACATATTGTCACGATTGCCTGCCTGTTGCCTGAATATTGCTACAATTGCCTGTTTGTTGTCTTTATATTATCACAATTGCTCATTTGTTGTCCACTTACTCTTAAGCCCCATACACACTATTACCGGTAGATTTTCTGCAGATTTTTGTCTTCAGATTTATCAAAACCATATAATATGAGGTCAAACCTTAAGAGTGTCAATTTGTATGCAATCAGGCAGGCCCTTGCACTACATGGCTTTGGAAAATCTGAAGTCAAACATCTGCAGAAAATCTAATAGTGTGTATGGGACTTAACATTTTCTCATTTGTAGTAGGGGTATTGTCAGGATCTAGTAGTGGAGGTCAACAGGTGAGCGAGTGCTGCAGGTGTCATAGGAGTTTGACATACCTGAGGGTGTCAGTTTCTCAGTGGACTTAAGGGGTTGATTTCTACTGAAACATAGCAGTGTTTACCGGCAGTAGGATAAGTACGTATTCTGTTTCTTCATTATGGGTCTGTGCATTGCTCAGACTTTTTACGTATGTGATAAGGTCTCTTAAAGCAGAACTTTTTTCATTTTGGATAGAGTAAAGGAGGGTTTTCTACACCTTGTCATTTTTCCATCTGTGTCCAATTGGAGAGATTGGACCTACTGTCCCCTAGCAGGAAGCTAGCGGAAATCCCAGGTTGTCACCTGCATCACCAGAACCATTATCCCTAATAAAAAACGTCCCCCCTATTCCTGTTGTGGTGACAATCTAAAAACACTCCTTGTAATTACGATAAACAGGACAGATAGAGAACGCAAATCTTCCTAACGGGGGGCACAGCCAGCAATAAAAACCTGACAGGTGTTCTAATCCCTCTCCACTCTATTCAAAACTAAAAAAAAGTTTTTGCCTTTAGTTGTAATTTAAAGTACAATACACTCAGAAGCAGAAAGGGAACAGGGCCAGCCTGCTGTCAAACTTTATGTTGTAAATCACCTTTGTCTCAAAAGCCGTTGATCGTACTGCCATGCAAAAAGAAAAGTTGTATTGGACAAGAATCAATCCAGTAAAACTGATTTTCATCCATGACCATTGTTCAGCCTCTTGGGTTCATGATAACACCAAGTCACTGGCCCACACCTTACAGCTTTCTGATACTGGAAAAATACACAATTTTAGTGTCAATGTTTTCAGGCATATACCTTTCCCTGGCTACACATAAATGAACAAGCCTTTATAAATATTTAAGAAAAATACACATCATGTACAGTATATAACATGATGGAATGTATTGCTGCACTTTGAATATTGTTGATTGCTTTGTGAATTGCCTTATAAAAAAAGACCAGTAGGATGAATTGTAAATTCTAACTAGCGCACTTCTGCTGTACTCCCCTAGTTGTTCCGTCTTTGTAATAGAAAGATGGAACAATTACAGAACATGTGAAATCATGTCATAAATAAGTAAAAATAGCAATTATAACTATAAATATAAGGTTCCTTCACAACAGTAACTATGCTGTGTTGGGAGAGCTGAATATTTCATGAGTCCTGTATGCTGTTCTACAGAACAGAAATCCGAAAACTAATAACTAAACGGGCAAACAGTCTATAGCCTGATAAAAGATAACAGGAAATCTGAAAGTTTCTTGAGTGTCATTATGCACAAACCAAGTCTGTGGCCCCTGGAAGCTTGTAACTGATCAGTGTGGCTCCAAAATTACTCTGCAGGTCACAAGAAAAAAAAAGGTGTAGATGTAATTCTAACCTTTTAGTACAACAGTTACTTTAACCTTAGTAAACTGCACCTGGATATCATAAAGGTGACTGTCTCAAAATTTCTTCCTGAGTGCACAGGGAGTCCCAAACCCCAAGACAGGAAATCTTACAGATACTGAGCAGAGCTTGGAAAATTGAGCTCTGGTCCTCCTCACCGATCTCCTCAAGACTGGTCACTGAGGATGCGTACCACGTTCAGAAACCAATGGTGGAATCTTTATTTAATTTTGCATTTTCTGAATTCCAACCACCTTTGAGTGTCATGCCCTCTTTCTTTGGGGGAACAAAACTGTTCACAAGCTACCTCCAAAACAGCATTTTGAAAGTAATAATCACTTTGGTAGCATATGGTGGAACCTGAACAAAAAGTTTAGTGGCACCTAAAAAATGTAAAGAGATACAGTGCTGGAGACACATGCGCGTGGCTGACTAGGCAGGACATGGCTGCTTAGAGCTCCACACACACAGGGACAAGACAGCCTCATAAAGCGGTGTCACAGCTGGTTATTCGTCTCCACACGGTAACTACTTTATCAGTAAACATCCTGGACACAATTTAATATAATGTGTAGCGGGTGGTTACATTTAGGGGGAAGCACCTGAGTGGTAACTAGGCTCAGATGCACTAATTGTTAGGCCTATGGGTGGCGCTGTTGCCATGGGCCCGGGTTGAACCGCAGTACAAGGTTGTGTCCTTTTTGTCCACTCTCGGCAGCAGTACGGCGGGGCAGGGAACCTGCTGTGCCTGTTGGGAGAGGATATAAAAGGGGGCGGCCATCTTCCAGAGGGATCGTCGGTTCCGCGCTCAGGCACATTAGGCCTGGGTGCATGTGTGTCGCCTCCGGGAGTCCTAGGCCCGGAGGCCTCGTCGGGTTGTCTCTGGGTGCCCTAGGCCCGGAGACGGAGCTGCTGTTCCATCTCAGACACCTTCAGTCTGGGGTGAGGTACTTTGGAGAAAGGCCCCGAGCCCAACAGCCTTTGGCTGGGATCCGCCGGGGACCGAAACTCCCAGGGATCTGCCTTGCGAGGGGACCCGTATCCAGGACGAGGAGGCCAGGAAGGTGACCCTTTCTGAAGACCCAGCGCAGAGATGTGGTGACAGATGGGGCCTCTGGTAACTCTCCCAAGGGATGTTCTTGTCCTATAAGGGCTAGTTCACTAACAGAAGGAAGTGCGTGTTCTTTAAATCACAGTGGCAGTGATACTACGCACCCAAGGTCAGTAGCAGTGACTTTCACCTTTTTCACCCAGTCAGTGGCAGTGACCAACCTCATGGTCTGTGGCAGAGACCAACCTCATGGTCTGTGGCAGAGACCATGCACCAAGCCTGTTCGTGCTGATCAGAGCAGGAGAAACCCAAATTCAAGTTTGTGCCTGGACCTCCTCCCACCTTATCTGACCTGTGTGTTGTCCCAACCCGTCTGCTCTCAAAGAGACTGTTTATTGTGCAAGAAGGAAAAAATAAGTGTTGGACCTTTCAGTTGGTGTGGACAGTTGCTTACTGGGGAGAATTAAAGACTTGTTTCTGACTACTGCAGAAACAAGGTCAGCGCTGGAGGCTTTTTGACACCGGCTGCAAGCAGGCCCGAGAAACTAACACCGCTCAACCTCCCTATTCAAGAGGGTACGGGCTTGTGGTGCGATGTGCCTAATTCTTTTCCCGCGGAGGAGCCAAGCAGAAGAAAAGCAGGTAAAGTCTGGGGTTGGTGCGCTACAAATGTATAGTGGGAAAAAGTCAAAATTAAAACAAGGAAAGAGCCAAGAAACTCTGACTAGAGCGGCAGCTAAAATGGCGGCAGCACCCTCCTCCCGCACAGCTGCAGTCACAGACAAGAATGTCTCCCTCCTCACAGAGAGGTGAACTGGATTTTGACTTTGGGATTACTCCCACCACATTACAAAATTCTCCCCCTGGCTCTGACCTTCTTTGTCAGTTTAAGAGGGTGTTACAAAAGGCTCTACAAAACACCTCAGATACAATTACTGAAAAGCTTACAGGGGAGATTCGTGAGGTGGGCCGCCACACATCTGTTTTAGAACAGAAAATGGATAAGCTTGATGTTATCACCAATAACCACAATGATGAACTGGAAGCTCTTAGGGAAGAAAATTCTTCCCTTTATGCTCGCCTTGAAGATTTTGAAAACAGAGCTAGAAGATCTAATCTCCGGGTCTGTGGAATACCAGAGGCTATAGAGGACATGCAATCTACCATTACGGCGCTATTCCAGGAACTGGCTCCATCAATACCCATAGAACGCCTAGAGATGGACAGGATCCATAGAACCCTGGCCCCCCAAAAAGAGGATGGCCCCCCAAGGATATTGAAATAAAACTGCATTATTTCCGCACTAAATAGCAGTTAATGGAAGCAGCCTGCAATAAGGATTCATTCATCTTCCAGGGTTATCGCTACCAAATCTTCCATGACCTCTCACAGCAAACCCTCTTGAAAAGAAAAGCGAAGAAACCTCTCTTACAGATTCTTCAACATCACCACATTTCTTACCGCTGGAGCTTTCCTTTTGCCATTCACTTTTCCCATAAAGGAACCTCCTATACCTGCAAATTTGTTGATGATCTTCTTGAAGTAATACATGACCTTCACCTCTCAAAGTCTGATAATTCTATGGAGGTAATCCAAACGCAGAGCGAATTCCAGCTCCCACAAAAGTTTACAAGACACTCCGGACTCACAAGGACATTTCAGTACTAATAAAAGGAGTCGTCTTGCTTCACCACCTCCAGCCCTGGAAGAACAGATGGACTGATGTTTTCTCATAGGTGATGTCTGCCTTCAAAGTCTTGGCTATTTTATTTCACACACATTGTGATAAACTTTACACTGAGACAGTCTTGATTTTACTGCTCAAATACAGGTTATTACCCTTAGGGTACTAGAACTTTTTCCCCCTTTTTTTTTCTCCTTCCATCACCCTCCCCTGTGTATGGGGAGTGGGGTATCTTAGCCTTGCTCGGTAGACACGGCAAGATGGGTACACATGGATATGTTCATTTACTGTTTTCACCCAATAACCCAATCTATTACTTTCTGCAGGGAAACTGATAACAACTCTTCTCCTATTATAACCTAAGAATTCCTTGCCTCTTGGCATTGACATTGATCGATTGATTTTAAAATTAATTAATGTTATCAACTTGCCTGCAGAACACTCAATCCACCACCCTAGGATTGTAACACCCTGTCCTTTACCGGTGTGTTATTTTTGTTATCTTTCATTATATTATTAGTTACAGTAATGTTATTGACTCGCTTGTTATATTGTGTATATTGCTATAGATATGGCTGTCATAAGTCCCGGTGACAGTTCACTGCGTCTCTCATTTGATCCTCGAGTACCCGACATCTTTATTCGGATACTCTTTGGACTTAGGTATCCCTTGGTTGGTGTCTTTTTCACCACCCTCTGGATACACGCTCCATATAGGAGCTACCACCTTTTTTTACAACCAAGAGCTTCTTTTAACACCCCTAATTATCAGATATTACTTGTAGCGGGGGTGTTCAATTTAGGGGAAGTGTCTGAGTGGTAACAAGGCTCAGACACCTTAAATTGTTAGGAGTTATGGACCATTTTTGTTCTCAGGTGGCGCTGCCATATTGGGCCGGGGTTGAACTATCAATACAGTGCTGTGCCTTTTGTGACCCCTCTCAGCAGCCGTACAGTGGGACGGGGAACCTGCTGTGCATGCCGGGAGAGAATATAAAAGGGGCAGACATCTTCTGATCGGGGTTCGTCCACCCCCAGGCACCTTCAGCCGTGGAGTGCGTGTGGCTCATCTCCGGGTGCCCTCAGCCCCGAAGGCCGTGTTCCGGTTCCACCTCAGGCGCCTTTAGCCTGGGGAGAGGTACTACCTCACCGTTTCTGACTGCCTGGGTATGGAGGCCCAGGAGCTGCAGCAACGCCCCGGGGCCCAGCAATCTTCGGCTGGGGTCCACTAGGGATCGAGGAGTCCAGGGTGCCGCCTTGCGAGGGGACCCGCGCCCTAAGAGAAGGGAGGATCTGTTCCAAGGGACCGATGCTGTGGTCACGGTGAAGGAAGGGTCTGTTGACTCTCTGAGGGGACGTCTTCTCCCTGAAAGGGGCCATGTCCTAGGAAGAAACCAAGGTTCATCAGGTCAGTGGCAGTGACCTTGTTCACCAGGTAAGTGGCAGTGACCTTATCCACAGGGTCTGTGGCAGAGACCAACCTCATGGTCTGTGGCAGAGACCGTGCGTCAAAACTGTTTGAGAAACCTGAACAGTCAGAAGAGTTTGAGCTACGTTTGTGCCTGGACCTCCTCCACACCTTGAGCTGTCCTGTGTCTTTGCTCCAACCTTTCTTCTATCCAAGAGACTATTTGCTATTCAAGTGAGAATAAATATTGAGTTGGACTTTCAGCTGGTGTGGACATTTACATTACTGGGAATTCAAGGACTTGCATCTACACACAGTAGAGGTGAGAATCATTCTCAGGAGGACTTTGGACTCTGGCTGCAGACAAGGCCCAAAAACAACACCGCTTAACCTCTTTATACAGGAGGGTACGGGCTTATGGTGCGGTGTGCCTGTCTCCCCCTGTGAGGAGCCGAGTTTAATGCATGAGGGGGATAGGTGGGTGCGCTATACACTTATACCATTTTAGTTCCTACTAGACTTTCTCTTTTTTTTTTTTAAAGACTTCCCTCCCTACCCCCTTGCTTTTACAGATCATAATCTGTATAATATGTAAACACATAACCACTAGCCTCCCTAGTCCTATACAAACTAGATAAACGGTGTCGATGGCTTTAACTATTTTAACACCTAATGTGCAGAGACTAAGCTCCCCCCCCCCAAAAAAGAACTAAGGCATTCCAATCCTTTTCCGCACTCTCAGCACACGTAGTCTGCCTTCAAGAAACACAGCTTTACATAAGGAGATCAAAGACCCTGAGGGGCGATACCTACTACTCACCGGTCTCTTACAAGATAACGAAATAACTATCATATCATATTATGCCCCCAATAAAAACCCTTTGTCATTCCTCTCCCACCTATTCTCCATAGCAGAATCTCATAAACAAGGTACCCTTATACTGTGTAGTGATTCAAACCAAACAATAAATCCACTCTTGGAAAAATCACCAACACCCACAAATGCCCAACGTCTCTCTTACCAACATCTTCTCAATCAACACTCCTTACTTGATACATGGCGTGAACAATACCCTAAAAAGAAACAATACACACACTTTTCTCATCCCCACAAACAATTATTTCGTATAGACCACCTCCTTGTCAACATTGGCACCTTACCCCTCATACAAAATTCTATAATCATACCGTGTTCCTGGTCAGACCAAAATGCGGTCGTGACATCTTTCTCCTCATTGGTTCCACGACCTGATTACAGATCTTGGTACATGAATGACAGTCTACTAACTAATTCTAGTTATAAACAGTAGACTTGTGCACAACGGAAAAATTCGTTCCGTTTCGGTTCGTTTCTTTCCGGTCCTGTTGATTCGTAATCATTCGTAATTTTGCTAGACGGGATTTTTCGTGTTCGGACTCATTCGTATTTTTGCAAGCGACATTTTTCGTTGAATTTTTTGTTGCTTTATAATTCGTACTTTCGGTAGAGTACGTTGTTTTTCGTTGATTCTGGACACAACTCCTACTTTCGTAACTTTTTTTGGGTTCGTACTTTCGGTAGAGTACGTTGTTTTTCGTTGATTCTGGACACAACTCCTACTTTCGTAACTTTTTTTGGGTTCGTTGATTCGTAATTTTCCGTGTCTCTCTCACAACGACGCTGCCTATTATGCCTAATGTGCTTCGAATGGATTTGTACTTTTCTAAATACATTGCGGTTATTTGTAACGATTCGAAATCTCGTATTTTACTTTCGTTTTTAACATGCGGCTATAGGCTCCGCCCCTGTACACCATTTTGAGAGGGTTCAGCACGGTGAGGGAGAAGCAGAGAGCAGAGCAGAGTGTTATTGTGCTTCGAATGGATTCAAAATCTCGTATTTTACTTTCGTTTTTTACATGCGGCTATAACCTCCGCCCCTGTACACCATTTTGAGAGGGAGTTCAGCACGGTGTGGGAGAAGCAGAGAGCAGAGCAGAGTGAGTGTTATTGTGCTTCGTATGGATTCGTACATTCGTAACTTTTTCATAACGAATTATGCCGAAGACATTCGGGCATTCGCTATTTGCGGTATAATTTATTTCGGATTCGGTCTTATTCGTAATTGCTTTGTTCGGAAATTCGAATGCTTCCGAATGTCCGAAAGTTGCTAAATTCGGACGAATTTCAATTCGTTACGAAACGAATTGCACAAGCCTAATAAACAGGACATAGAAAATGCTACCCAAGACTACCTATTAAACAATACATCTACTGATATTGATCCCTTGACTTTATGGGAGGCTCTTACACCAACTATAAGAGGGGTTTTCATTAGTAAAACATCATATCAACATAAACAACAAAGACGACTTCAAAAAACAGCTAGAATTTTCAAAATTTGCCCTCTCCGTCTCATAAACATAGCTACGAAAAAGCTTGATTAGAACTTGATCTGTTTCTGACTGATTCGGCTGAGAAAATTCTCAGAAAAACTACACACACCTTCTATATGAAAGCTAATAAGCCAAACATTTTTTTGGCTTTAGTCTTACGTAAGGCTGAGTATACTCCTAAACCAATTCGACTTCAGATAACCAGAAACAGCTACACTAGCAACCCTAAGAAAATTCTTCATGAGTTTCGTAGAAGACTCTCTAACCTGTATCGGGATACTCTTAAATTTGATCTAACATATTTTGATACCCTTCTATCCTCCATTCAACTCCCTCTTTATCTTTTACTCAAAAAGAAAATCTTGATAAACCAATCACTGATTTAGAAGTCCGTGCAGCAATTAAAACATTGAAACCACACAAACGCCCAGGCCCAGATGGCTTCTCAGCAACCTATTATAAGCATTTTGCTACCATACTGTCCCCCCTCCTGACTGAAGCCTTCAACTCCCTTCTTTTAGGCCATTCCTTTCGTTCTGAATCCCGCCTGGCATCCATAGCTATGATACCTAAGCCGAATGCTGATCATACATCTTGGTCCAATTATAGGTCAATATCCATACTTAATTTAGACATTAAGTTACTGGCTAAAATTCTTTCTAACTGACTTAACCCAATTATAGGAACCCTGATACATAAAGATCAGACTGGGTTTATTCCATCTAGACAAGCGGGCGACAACATAAGACACGCTACTCTCTTAGCACATATGGCACGTTCCCAACACATTCCTGCCTGCTTCCTCTCCATAGACATACAGAAGGCATTCCATTCGCTTTCATGGCCCTATCTTACATCCGTTTTATGTCGGTGGGGTTTTGGAACACATTTTCTAAGTTGGATATCCACCTTATATCGAAACCCAAAATAATTTGTTTCCTACTCTGGATACCGTTCAGACCCCTTTGTCATTGAAAGAGGAACTAGGCAGGGGTGTCCCCTTCCCCTCTGCTTTTTGCACTGGCAATTGAACCCCTAGCCCAATTAATACGCTCTAATTCAAATATTAAAGGCCTAGAACTAGGAGGTCACCAACATAAATTGTGTATGTTTGCTGATGATGTCCTAATATTTTTCACCTCACCCCTCATATCAGCTCCGAACTTCATTGACATTCTTACCAAATTTGGATCAATTTCAGGGCTCAAAATAAATCCCCAAAAATCGAAAGCTTTAAATATTTCAATTCCACCGGACTTACAAACTCAATTGCAGGAATCCCTTCCATTTACCTGATCTTCAACACAAATAACATACTTAGGTATCACATTTACAGCTAATCCAGCTAACCTATATACTGCAAATTACCCACCAATTCTGACTCGACTTACCTCTTTTATGAAGAACTGGTCTTTTTTACCATTAGCATGGTTGGGTAGAACCTCAGTAATCAAGATGTCTATACTCCCTAAGATTTTATATCTCTTTAGAGTACTCCCGATAAAGGTTTTGACATATTACTTACAAATCCTACAAAGAAAAGCTTTCCAATTTATTTGGGGTAAACTTAAACCCCGTATTCCACAACCAACACTATACACACCCCATATCAATGGTGGGTTGGGGGTTCCTAATTTCTCCAAATACTATTATGTAGTCCAACTAGTTCAACTCCCTAAATACCACGCCACTAAAGAAATTCCCCTTTGGGTTACGATAGAAACAGTCGATTGTGAACCTCTCTCCATAGCAAATCTCTTATGGCTTTCGCCAACACAACGCCGAACAATAACGAACCCTATCACAAAATATAATCTCTCAATCTGGGATAGATTAAGATCTCGTTTTGGTCTTCAATCAAAACACAATCCCCTTCTCTCCTTTCTCAATAACCCTTTTTTTTTATCCTGCCTGGACATTTCCATCATCTTTCAAAATCTAGTCAACATTAGAATTCATACAAGCCCATCATTTTTACAAATCCACAACAATAACTTATTTTGCTACACTTCAGGAAACTCATGCATTGCCACATAATGAAACTTTTAGATACCTTCAAATAAAAAAAAAAATTCTATCCCAGAATGCCCCCTCAGATCCTCCTACCCCAAGCTTTATGACCTTTGAACAAGCTTGCCACACTGATCCACATAGGCGTGGACTCATTTCCAATTTGTATGCACTGCTGCATTAGCACACAAATTCTTCCCCCTTATCTTACATTACAAAATGGGAAACTGATCTAAACCTCCAACCAGACACGCTAAATTGGCCTCAAATCTGGCAGGCTACTAAAGCAGCCACTCCAAACATAACTGCATTAGAGACCAATTACAAGGTACTCACCAGATGGTACCTAGTACCGGCTAGGACATCAAAACTCCTCCCCAATACCCCTCACATTGCTTTCGAGCCTGTACTGACCTGGGTACACATCTACATATCTGGTGGAACTGTCCAGTAGTCAGAACTTTTTGGTCTAAAATCTTCAACATCCTTTCCACTATGTTCAAAACCATCTTACTTCCTGACCCAGTGGTTGCAATCCTGAACAATAAACCACAAACATTAACGCACCGCCAATTCAAACTTCTACTCCTAGTTACTACAGCTGCAAAACAAACTATTGCAAAAACCTGGAAAACAAATATGTTATGCACAGTATCAGTTAAACACTGAGTAACTCAGGCAATGATTCATGCCAAAACGGAGGCACTTCAGCTTGATAATTTACCCAAGTTTGAGTCACTATGGCTCCCATGGATTGAACATTACCTACCACCTGGTCTTGATTTATCCCTAATATTAACCTGAGAATATATACCCATCTCATATACCATCTTTCATACGATACCCTGGACTTACTGACCGCTGACCCATTCTGGCTACATCTGCTATCCACAACTTTTTTTTTTCACAAGCCCTCCCTATCCCTCCGCTCCCACCCCCCTTAACAACTTATTGGTCCTTCACATACTAAAACTTAAACAAATAGTTAAATAATTACTACCTAAGATACATTTCAACTTAGGAGACTTTTGGGATGGCTCGTTTATTAGTTGCTTTCACCAGGATATTACCAAGCCACATGGTTGGATCTTGGTCCTGGATTTGAAATATGTTTATCCCCACTATTCTATATTTAACTAAGGGTAGGTTTTTTTTTTTTTCACTAACCTTATGGAAAACCTAGTCTCCTCCAGACATAAACTTGTTATTATTTTATATCACCTAGATATTAAAAATTTTCCTAGTTTACCTTACATGTTTTCTTTATTCTAACGATATATTTCTTGAATTAAACATGGAATTGTATAAGTTTATGGAAATACCAATTTTCTGTATAAGGTATTGAGAAACCTTTTTTCTCATATTTGTACTTTTTTTTGTTTATACTACAAATATTTGTCTGAGGACTTGTACTGTATTTCTTTCAATAAAATGTTTGAAACGAAAAAGATACAGTGCCAATTTGCTTTCTTACATTATCTAACCCTTTATTGAACGTACTACATCTGAAGATAGCAGGTTGAGGACAAGAACACAGGATCACCTAGATTATTCTTAATTTCTTGGGAATGGCACTAGTGTATGGTTTTAGATTTCAATATTTTTTTCTTAAAGTTCCGTAGTTCTGTAGTCAACAAAGTAGAAACAAATTTATAAAGATCAATACAAAGACTTTCCAAACATGTAGTTGAAAACATATTTCAAAAACAATTATAGGCAAGCTAAATCAACAGTGTTATAATGCTAAAGAACCAATGTTCAACCAGCTATGCCTTTCTCTATCGTAGAGATTGTAGGTAAAGTGAAAGATACAAGAGGCAATAACCATCATACTGATGAAAATAATGGAGTCTTGGCCTCCTATCATGGTTCCAAATAGGTTAAATAAGTATTAATTTCAGAAATAAAAGTAAACAACAAAGAAAAAGAGAGGGGAACCTTCTGCTTCCAATGTTTCGCTATCGTTAGCCGGGCTGCTAAAGTCATATAGTGTATGGTTTTAAAGAAAACCCGTGCAAACCATTTGGGTTCAAGCAACAGCTTTGCTTTAATTCTCCGTCCTCAGCAGAATATTCAGTACATACCTTTTCTGTCACAGAGTCACATAGTTCATGTCAACTACTAATTGCAACATAAACAGTGCTTTTTTTTTGGGTTACCATATCAATTGTTGATTGTCATGTGTAGTATCTGATTTAAACTGTGAACATCTTGTACTACATGCTGATTTGTCATACAGAGAACCTGCCAGCATCAACTGTCCTTTTAGTTTTCTAAAGACCTGGAAACTACCATAGATATGGTTGTAAATATTCTGGAAGAAAATTTAAGAAACATTGGTGTACAGTTAAGCCCTGCACACATGGGCGGGAATCCCATCTATTTGAAAACCGTTGGTTTTCCTGACGGGATTCCTGGTAAGCTTGTCTTGCCAAGCCCTGTGTACAGACGGCCATTCAAAACAACCGCCGTTCTTTTGAATGTCAAGATCGTGGTGACATCATCGACTACGACGAGACAGCGCTCGTCACATTCGATGCCGTCGCCGCAATCTTGCTACACCCTACACTACCCTTGTATGCTACCACGCATGCGTCGAATTCTCATCGAGCATGCGCGGGCATACCTGGGAAAGGTAAGTATACTCACAAACGGTTTTCTCGTCAGGAAACACTCTACCGAGAATCCCGACGAGAAAAATAGAGAGCAGGTTCTCTATTTTTCTCGTCGAGATTCCCAGCAGTTTTCCTGTCAAGAAACCATACACATGAACGGTTTTCAAAGCAAAAAGCTCTCCCAGCAGTGTGTACGAGGCTTAACTCTTGCCAACCAAGACAGATGAGCTTTCAGAAAACTAGAAGTATGGAACTAGTGTGTTGAAGTATGATGGTTTCTTTCTTTTTACCATGGGATATTGCACAACACACTACTAGAGCTTATGTATTAAACTCTCAGCAATAAAAACTGTTGTTAATTTTCAATAGCTGACAGTCAGATAAAAACATTTACAGGTGCATCTTAAATTTTTTTAAATATCATAAAAAAGTTCATTTATTTTAGTAATTCAATTCAAAAAGTTAAACTTATATATTATATAGATGTATTACACACAGAGTGATATATTTCAAGCATTTATTTATTTTAATGTTGATGATTGTGGCTTACAGCTAGTGAAAACCCCAAATTCAGTATCTCAGAGAATTAGAATATTTTGAAAAAGTTCAATATTGTAGACCAGTGTTTCTCAACTCCAGTCCTCAAGGCGCCCCAACAGGTCATGTTTTTAGGCTTTCCATTATTTTGCACAGGTGATTTGATCAGTTTCACTGCCTTAGTAATTACCACAGCCATTTCATCTGAGAGAAATCCTGAAAACATGACCCATTGGGGTGCCTTGAGGACTGGAGTTGAGAAACACTGTTGTAAACTCATGGTGTCACACTCTAATCAGCGAATTAACTCAAAACACCTGTAAAGGTTTCCTGAGCGTTTAAATGGTCTCTCAGTCTGGTTCAGTAGGTTACACAATCATGACTTGATAGTTGTCCAGAAGACAGTCATTGACACTCTTCGCATGGAGGGTAAGTCACAAAAGGTCATTGCTAAAGAAGCTGGCTGTTCACAGAGTCCTGTATCTAAGCATATTAATGGAAAGTCGAGTGGATGGAAAAAGTGTGGTAGAAAAAGGTGCACAAAGATAACTGCAAACTTGAGAGGATTATGAAGCAAAGGCCATTAAATAATTTGGGGGAGATTCACTACGACTGGTGTCAGTGCTTCAAGAGTCACCACACACAAATGTATCCAGGACATGGGCTACAACTGTCACATTCCTTGTGTCAAGCCACTCCCTAACCAGAGACAACATCAGAAGCGTCTTACCTGGGCTAAGAGAAAAAGGACTGGACTGTTGCTTAATGGTCCAAATTCCTTTTTTTGAATGAAAATAAATTCAGCATTTCCTTTGGAAATCAAGGTCCCAGAGTCTGGAGGAAGAGTGGAGAGGCACAGAATCCAGGCATGAAGTCTAGTGTAAAGTTGATTTGGGGAGCCATGTCATCTGCTGGTGTTGGTCCACTGTGTTTTATAGTCCAAAGTCAGCGCAGCCCTCTACCAGGAAATTCTAGAGCACTTCATGCTTCCCTCTGCTGTCCAGCTTTATGGAGATGCTGATTTAGTTTTACACCTTGCCGAAAGTACCAATACCTGGTTTAATGATCATGGCATCACTGTTCTTTTTTTTGACCAGAAACCTCGCATGACCTAAACCCCATAGAGAATCTGTGGGGTATTGTTAGGAGGAAGATGAGAGACACCAGACACAACAATGCAGATGAGCTCAAGGCCGTTATCAAAGCAACCTGGGTTTCCATAACAGCTCAGCAGTTGCACAGGCCTCCATGCCACACCACATTGATGCAGTAGTTCATGCAAAAGGAGCCTAGACCAAGTATTGAGAGCATATTATACTGTACATGGACATACTTTTCAGTAAGCCGCTATTAAAAGTCCTTTTTTTATTTGTCTTATGAAATATTCAAATTTTCTGAGATACAGAATTTTTGGTTTTCACTAGTTGTAAGCCATAATCATCAACATCAAAAGAAAAAAATGCTTTAAATATATCCCTCTGTGTGTAATTAATCTATATAATATATGAGTTTCACTTTTTGAATTGAATTACTGAAATAAATTACCTTTTTGATGATATTCACATTTTTTTAGATGCATCTGTATTCTTCTATTTTTGGTACAAGTCGAAATCTGCTTAATATGGTTGTGAGAAAATAACATTTGGTACTAATAGTCTACCTAGTTTCTAAATATTCTGGATTGTGCATGAAAATCTATTGTCCTGAGGTGTCCATGTCATTCAGGCTGTCGCACAGGATCCAGGATAACTTGCTTGTTGCAAAGTGGCAAAAGGGTGGCAAGTGCTGAAACACACTATGTAAGAGTGATCTCCTGCCCACAACAATCACAGTATAGTCCCAGCATTAGAAGAGGCGATGCAGCAGTACAGGAGAATATGTTCAGGCAAGTAAGCAGTAAAATATTCTTGCTCTAACTTTCACCAATTTTAGACAAATTTTCCTCCCACTGACACAAATGATTTAGGGCTTATTTTACCCCCATCGACACCAAAAATTTAGCTTATCTGACAACAATAATGAGGCTTTTTCTACTTATACTGCCATTAATTATGAGACTTATTTTGCAAAAACATAGTGAAGCATAATAAGAGGAAAAATAAGACACTACAAACCATACACTGGGAAGCTAAACTCACTTAAGGCCACAATCCATGTGTCAAGCCTGTAGCATACTTTGCATGCCTTTTTCTTTTTTTTTTTATGTTGGCAACTATTAATCTTTTACATGAGACCTCCATACACAGGCACAAATGGGGCAGTTTTAAAGGAAGACTGAATGACACAACCATCATTTTTTCCAAAATAAATTTTTTTGGGTTGGAATCTGGGTATGTGGTTGCACTGGTGGCTAATACAATGGACACTGCTGTTCATGATTAAAAAAATTCTATCTACTATTTAAAGTATATATACTTTTTGTTGGTTGGTCAGCACATACACAAAAGTGTTCTAGTACTGTTAAAGTGTCAAATATATTATTACATTAAGGTATACAAGTCAAATATTCCTCTCAGAAAAGAAAAAAAACTTCTCAGGCAGGCAGGCATTCCTAACTTTGCCGTGCTAAAGATTTATGAAGAATGCACATACACTTGGCTTTTTGGTTGCCTAGTCCCCTGCTGACTTGACCTGCTCTGTCCCTTGGTGATGTCACTCCTATATTCTTTGGTGGATGAAATTGCAGAAAACGGTGGAGGACCATGCATATATAAAGGTGTATCAGATGCTGAAGGTGGTTTATCTGTCATAGATATTCCACACAGTGAAGTCAGGAATAGCTGCTGGCCAGAGAGGTAAGTATTGCACCTCCTATTTGCAGAGGATATTGCAGTGTTATTCTAAAAGCAGCTAAAATGAAAAAATCCCCCCACAGGTTGGTAAAAGATGTGTTATCTTGTTGAAAAAGCAATGCGTATTCATCAGGGGAAACTAAGTCCCGACACCACAGTCAAAACTTGGGTCTATCGATATGTAATACTACTGCGGTAAATGATAATATGGCATAAGTGATGTTATGTAATTACAGTATCTCACAAAAGTGAGTACACCCCTCACATTTTTGTAAAGTAGTAAAGTGGTTTATTATATATTTTCATGTGAGAACACTGAAGAAGTTACACTTTGCTACAATGTAAAGTAGTGAGTGTACAGCTTGTATAACAGTGTAAATGTGCTGCCCCCTCAAAATAACTCACACAGCCATTAATGTCTAAACTGGCAATATGCGAGGCCTGTTCTGAGTGGAACCTGCCCTGTTAAACCGCTGTATGGTCTTGGCCACCGTGCTGAAGCTCAGTTTCAGGGTATTGGCATATCTTTTAGCCTAGGACATCTTTATGTAGAGCAACAATTCTTTTTTCCAGATCCTCAGAGAGTTCTTGCCATGAGGTGCCATGTTGAACTTCCAGTGACCAGTATGAGAGAGTGAGAGCAATAACACCAAATTTAATACACCTGCTCCCCATTCACACCTGAGACCCTGTAACACTAATGAGTCACATGACAGCGGGGAAGGAAAATGGCTAATTGGGCCCAATTTGAAAATTTTCACTTAGGGGTGTATTTACTTTTGTTGCCAGCAGTTTAGACTTTAATGACTGTGTGTTGAGTTATTTTGAGGGGACAGCAAATTGACACTGTTATACAAGCTGTACACTCACTACTTTACATTGTAGCAAAGTGTAATTGTAATTGTACATTGTTTCTTCAGTGTTGTCACATGAAAAGATATAATAAAATATTTACAAAAATGTGAGGGGTGTACTCACTTTTGTGAGATACAGTATATGTGAGAAATATAAATTTGGAATGCTATCCCTGATCACATTTTATAATATAGGATATGCTAAATATTTTAAGACACAACACTGATTATATATCTTGTATCACTGACTTACAGTGTTAATTGTACACTTTTTAGCCACAGAAATGTAACACCCTTTTTTGCCATAGTAAGTACCAGATTTTTCGTTTGGAGTGTTACGTCATCATGTCAGATCATGGGGAGACACATACTTTAAAATTGGCAGGCTGAAACAGCATTACAGTGAGACATGTTTGGCAGTAAATTGGAGTTTGGCAGTGCTGGCAAAAAGAGGGTTAATCTTCTGTTTAAAGCGCAGCCTGACTCAGAGATATTCATAGCTCCTACAACCAGCTGTGTCGTCAACTCAGGGGTTCAGGCATATTATTATATCAATTAGCATCTTAATGAAGTGTGCAGCATCATTTTAGATCTGTGCTGGAGAGAAAGACTGAGGGTGCAGGCTTCGACAACATGATACCACTTAATGCTAATCAGTTTTGGGTAGCCTTTTGAGGCAAGATACTGCGCTTATCTTTGCATGTCTTGCTTAAGTTTCCAACGCTTAAATGCATTACATTACTAAGAAATATTTGAAGTGATGACTGAAAGCTTAAGAATCGCTTGTAATATATCTGTACTGCAACATTAAGATGATCAAACATTTATCTGATCTGATATATGAAATGCAGATCTTCTCTCAAATTACAGTTTTCACTTATTTATTGAACATGTATGCCCATATCTATATTAAGGTTTCATTTTCTGAAAAAGGAACATTTTTCATAAGTTACCAAGGAAGCTCCACGCTTGGAAACTGCAGCAGTTACCAAGAACTACATTTTATGGTCCAACTTCAGCATCAACAACCACCAATTCTCTAATTTGCCACTATGCAACTTACCCCTGCTCAAATTGCCCAGTTGAGCATCAGGAATTTTTTGTCATAATTAGGGATGAGCTTAGGTTTGAGTCGAACATGAGTTTGACTGGAACATTGGCTGTTTACCCGTTCGGCAAACAGCGAACAATTTGGGGTGTTCGCGGCAAATTCGAAAAGCCGCGGAACACCCTTTAAAAGTCAATGGGAGAAATCAAAAGTGCTAATTTTAAAGGTTAATATGGAAGTTATTGTCATAAAAAGTGTTTGGAGACCTGGGTCCTGCCCCAGGGGATATGTATCAATGCAAAAAAACGTTTTAAAAACTGCTGTTTTATCGGGAGCAGTGATTTTAATAATGCTTAAAGTGTAACAATAAAAGTGAAATATTCCTTTAAATTTCGTACCTGGGGGTGTCTAAAGTATGCCTGTAAAGTAGCGCATGTTTCCCGTGCTTAGAAAAGTCCCTGCACAAAATGACATTTCTAAAGGAAAAAAAGTCATTTAAAACTGATCGCGGCTATAATGAATTGTCGGGTCCCGGCAATACAGATAAAAGTAATTGAAAAAAAACAGCATAGGTTCCCCCCTTAGTCCATTACCAGGCCCTTTGGGACTGGTATGAATATTATGGGGAACCCCGAACCAAAATAAAAAAAAAGCGTGGGGGTCCCCCCAAATTCCATATTAGGCCATTCAGGTCTGGTATGGATATTAAGGGGAACCCCGCGCCATTTTTTTTGTTAAATGGCGTGGGGTTCCCCCCAAAAATCCATACCAGACCCTTCAGGTCTGAAAGAACTGACACTGCTCTGGAGCTAGGTGAGTGGCTGCTTGTGCCTTTCTGATTCATCCTTTATTGGAGAATCTGATCTACGCAGACTGGAAACATCCAGATAAGCGTTTTTGTCCTCCTAGGAAGTTTGAAGTTCTTTATCCTATGGAGGACAAGTCTACCAAGAAGTGGAGTCTGCTTTCTGTGGATGCAGCTATCTCTTGTGTAAATAAAAGCTTAACTTGTCCGGTGGACAATGCCCAGGTATTTAAAGATCCTTCTGAGAAGAAGTTGGAATCTTTACTAAGGTTTTCCTTTCCAGGCGCAGTAACCCAACCTGCTGTGGCGGCAGTGGGTATGTATCAGGTCTTAAAGGATCAGGTGAAACAGGGGCTGAAAGATCTGCCTCCAGAGCAGATCAAATTTTGGGAGAATATGCCCAGGGCCTTATGTTTCACAGTGGATGCCATTAGAGATTCTATTCAACAGGCATCTCACCTTACGCTCCAGCTGGTGCATATGTGCAGAATTCTTTGGCTAAAGCATTGGTCAGCGGAAGCTCCATGCAAAAAAACTTTTGACCAGTTTTCCCTTCCATGGAAAACGCCTCTTTGGGGATGATTTGGAAAAGTATATCCAAAAGATATCGAGCGTTTTAAACGTTCTCTCTCCCCGTCTCCTGGTAGATCTGCCTCCAGCCAGTGGCAAAGGCATTTTCAGCCAGCCACAAAGGCTAAAAAAAACAGGCCCAGAAGAACAAGAAGCCCTGGGGTTCAAAAGCTAACAAGCAAAACCTCAAAGGCTCTTTATGAAGAGCCCCCCCCGCTCGGCCGAGTGGGGGGACGGCTTTGTCAGTTTTCAGCGGCATGGCAGATAGAGATCCAGGACAAATGGGTAGTTTCCGCAGTATCCCTAGGGTACAAACTGGAATTTCGAGAGATCCCACCTTACCGGTTCCGAAGTTCAAGGCTCTCCAAAGATCCATTAAAAAGAAAGTCCTTCTTCAAAGAATTGGATCACTTGATGTCCCAAGGGGTAATCACTGAAGTACCCCTAGAGGAGCAAGGTTTAGGTTTTTATTCAAACCTCTTTGTGGTTCCAAAGCCAAATGGAGACATCAGACCTATCCTGAATCTAAGATCTCTGAATCAGTTTCTGAACATTCGCCATTTCTGAATGGAAACTATTCGATCTGTGGTCGCCACCCTACAAGGTGGGGTATTCTTGGTGTCCATAGACATCAAGGATGCATATTTACATGTGCCTATCCACCCCGCTCACAAGAAATTCCTAAGGTTCGCGGTAGAACATCGCCACTTCCAGTTTGTGGCTCTGCCCTTTGGTTTGGCAACCGCGCTCCGGGTATTTACAAAGGTTCTGGCCCCTCTGTTGGCAAAGTTGAGGGCACGGGGCATAGCGGTGATGGCCTATCTAGACGATCTACTTGTAATAGATCAGTCAGTGGCAGGATTAAATCACGCGGTGCTCAATACAGTAAAATATCTGGAGCATTTAGGATGGATCATAAAACTTCAAAAATCCTCTCTACAAGCCCTAAGAAAGGTAGAGTATTTGGGCATGATCATAGACACAGCCCAAAGCAGGGTATTCTGGCCAGAGCTGAAGAACAAGTTTCTAAAAGAATAGATCCACAAGGTCAGGGTGAAGAAGGGACAATCGATTCACCTTTGCATGAGGCTATTAGGGAAGATGGTGGCCTCCTTCAAGGCTGTTCCTTACACCCAGTTTTATTCAAGACCACTTCAAGGCAGTATTCTAGTGGCCTGGAACAGTAGAAGTCAAGCTCTGGATTTACCCATGTGCCTGTCTCCACAGGTGCGCCAAAGATTCAGTTGGTGGTTAAGAACCAAAAACTTGCGGAAAGGAAAGTCCTTTCTCCCAGTCACCTGGAAGGTGGTGTCTATAGATGCCAGCCTGTTGGGCTGGGGAGCAGTGTTATAAGAAGCTTCAGCCCAGGGTACCTGGGTCAAGACCGAAGAGAGCCTGCCCATCAATATACTGTAGATTTGGGAAGAATATTTAGCCCTCAGAACCTGGACACACAGGTTACAGGGCCACACTGTTCGGATTCAATCCGACAATGCTACTGCTGTAGCTTATATCAATCACCAAGGAGGCACCCGGAGTCAGGATGCTCAGAAGGAGGTGAATCGGAATCTGACATGGGCAGAAAAGCATGTTCCTTGTCTTTCTGCAATCTTCATTCCAGGGGTAGAAAACTAGCAAGCGGACTATCTAAGTCCCCAGCAGCTGTCACCAGGAGAGTGGCAATATGCCAGAGATGGGGGACCCCGAATATAGACCTGCTAGCTTCCAGGCTCAACAGGAAGTTAGATAACTTTGTGTCCAGGACAAGAGATCCGCTGGCCTATGGAACGGATGCTCTCATAATTCCTTCTCACTGATCTATGCATTCCCCCTGATCCCTCTCTTACAGAGATTGCTGTGCAGGATCAAGAAGGAGGGAATACCAGTACTCCTAGTGGCTCCAAATTGGCCCAGGAGGCCCTGGTATGCCGAGATCATAACGATGGCAATAGGAAGACCTTGGGTGCTTCCACTACATCATGACCTGCTGTCACAGGGTCCAATGTTCCACCCTTCCTTACAAAAGCTAAATTTGACGGTCTGGCTACTGAGACCTACATTCTGAAGAAACGAGGGCTCTCGGGTCCAGTTCTTTCTACACTCATTAATGCTAGAAAGCCAGCCTCCAGAATAATCTACTACAGAGTCTGGAAGGCGTATGTTTCCTGGTGTGAATCCAGAGGGTGGAATCCTCAGAAGTATGCCATAAGTAGGATTCTTGCCTTTTGCCAATTAGGAGTGGATATGAAATTAGCCCTGAGTACCATCAAGGGTCAAATATCGGCTCTATCAGTCCTTTTTCAGAGACCACTGGCATCTCATTCCCTAGTCCAGACATTCATTCAGGGAGTACTGCGGATAAATCAGCCAGTAAAGTCTCCCTTATGTCCTTGGGATTTGAATTTAGTATTATCAGCCTTGCAAAAGCAACCTTTTGAACCTATCCGCCATATTCCTTTGATTCTTTTGAGCAGGAAATTGGCCTTTTTGATTGCTATATCTTCCACTAGAAGGGTATAGGAGTTAGCAGCTCTTTCTTATAAAGAGCCTTATTTAGTTTGTCACAAAGACAAAATTGTACTACGCCCCCATCCTACCCTTCTTCCAAAGGTGGTGTCGGCGTTTAATTTAAATCAAGACATTGTTTTGCCTTCCTTTTTTCCGGAACCGCAGACTGCGGGGGAAAAGTTACTGCACTCTCTAGATTTAGTGAGAGCAGTAAAAGTTTATCTGCAGGCAACTGCTCAGATACGTAAAACAGATGTTTTGTTTATTGTGCCAGATGGTCCCAGGAAGGGCCAAGCAGCATCAAAATCCACCATTGTTAGGTGGATTCGACAAGTAATTATTCAAGCTTATGGTTTAAGGAACAAGATTCCTCCTTTTTCTGTTAAGGCGCACTATACCAGGACAATAAGTGCTTCATGGGCAGTGCATCACCAGGCTTCGATGGCTCAAATCTGTAAAGCCGCAACTTGGTCTTCAGTCCATACATTTAACAAATTCTATGAAATAGAAATAAAAGGACATGAGGATTACGCTTTTGGGCGTAGCGTGCTGCAGGCAGCAGTATAGGGCTTCTTGTCCATTAGCGGCCTGCTTCATCTGTGTCTCCCACCCCTCATTGAGCATTGCTCTGGGACGCCCCACTATGTAATGAATAGAGGCTCTGTGTCCCGTGGTGTACGATAAAGAAAATAGGATTTTTAATAACAGCTTACCTGTAAAATCCTTTTCTTGGAGTACACCATGGGACACAGAGGTCCCCCCCTTCTTATGGGAACCTCACTGCTTTGCTACAAAAACTGAGGTACTTCCATTAGGGGAGGCGTTATATAGAGGGTAACACCTGTTCATGACAAATACAGTGCAGCCGATGTACAGTACATAATACAGTGCAGAATGAATGGAATTATTATAAGCGAACTCCGCCAGCGGAAGAAGGGAAGACCAGTCACCCTGAGAGAAGGAGGAGAAACACTGTAAATACTGCTCCAAGGTCTGATTAGTCCTCTCCGTCTGTCCATTTGTCTGTGGATGGTAAGCAGTGGACAGACGGAGTTCGATGTTTAATGCTTCACACAGGGACCTCCAAAATCTGGAGGTGAACGGCACCCCTCGGTCAGAAACAATGTTGTTGGGGATTCCATGCAGTTTAAGAATTTCCTTGATAAATGTGGAAGCCATCTCAGCGCCAGAAGGGGTGCCTTGAAGGGGTACAAAATGTGCCATTTTAGTCAGGCGATCTACCACAACAAATATAGAAGTGAAGTTCTCAGACGGGGGAAGTTCCAGAATGAAATCCATAGATATACTCCAGGTTTTCTTTGGCACAGGAAGGCTTTATAATAGACCCCAAGTCTTGGCTCGATCAGTTTTACAACGTAATAATGTCACACAGGATTTTATATATTTGATACAGTCCTTTGTCAGGTCGGGCCACCAAAAAGAATGGAGCGTGCTGACAGTTCTCTTACAAGCATCCTCCAGGTGCTCCAGTGTCGTGGTACCCAACTTCTGATCAAATCCTCTTCAGTATGTGCTTGTATGACAATAGACCATAAGCCACTACAGGGGGTCCCCGGGTTACGAACCCGTTAGGAAATTTTCTCCTGTTTGTTATGCGCAGAACGACAATTACGGACATTTCCGATATTTTACGATGTTCCGTCGAATGCCGTTCTGCGCATGCGCGGCCAATTACGGACATTTCCGACATTTTCTGAGGCTCCGCCTGGCCGCGCATGTGCAGAACGGCAGTTGGTCCGTGCAGAACAGAAGAAGGTCCCCACAGTGTCCCGTTCATTCGTAAGTAGGAGTGGTTCATAAGTCAGGCGTTCGTAAGTCAGGGACCCCCTGTATATGTGTTTACTCGCATTGTAAAAGGCTTCATAATGTATTGATGATACACAAACACAAGAAAATTATATTAGACAATGCTAATTAAAGGTCAGTTGTCATATAGAAAATACAGTATGTAGACTGTCATTACTGACTTATACTTCTAGACATACCAGGTGCCTGGCTGCCATGGTGATGCTTTGGTTCCAGTACTTTCTGAGTCACTGACCTGGCTTTAATCTGCTGAATGCATGTCCCAAGTATGTGATATAAGAGACATATACTGTACAAGCATAAATTTGTATATTTAGAAGCAGGTGGGCAATGGGAGCCCACATACTTATTTGATGCGTATTAAAAAATAAATAAACCCACCCTCCAGCTACAAGTAGTTTATTTTTTTACACATGAGGCTGTTTACTGAAATTATGTTTTTTTGTCAACGTTTAATTTAATTTTTTTAGGTTTACGGGTTTATACAGTGATATGTTATTGTTTGGAATCTCTCTAACAGGATGTTTCACTGCAACATGTCATACACAAATTAAACTGAACATAAACATTTCATCGAACCAAATAAGAGTTTCACAAATTAACAATTTCTAATTGGGGCAAGCAGACTGACTTTGTGGAACTGTCTTATGCGGAATTTCTGACCGTGTGTATGCTCCATCAGACTTTTGCTGTTGGAAATTCTGACGGATTTAGATAGAGTTCCGACGGAAGTTTTCCGACCGTGTGTACGCGACATTACACATGATATAGTGAAAATAAAAAAGGTTAAACACGTTAGTATCTTATATATATATATATATATATATATATATATATATATATATATGAACATCCAAACTTTAAACAAATATTTATAAAGTGCTTAACAATTCATTAATATCACATTATAAAGTGCAAAAGCCATAAATTGTTATCCACACTCAATAATTGTTATCTAATCAACAAAGTCCCATATGGTTTAAAAACCCACTTCACACGTGTAGGTGCTCTGTGACATGTATGCTTTAATTTGCTTGATCCATTCTGTTAATATGGTGCCCCACATGAAAGTGCACTTACCAGAATCTGTAAACCAACTATCCCTAGTTTGGTCAAACTCGCTTGTGGGGCACCAGAAAAAGTGTTACATTTATTTTCTTTTTAAATACATTTCTCATGATTGTTTTACACTATGGGCTTCCTTTTATCATTTCCCTATGAATGGTACCATTGGATCTCTATCATCAGATAAACTCAGCACAATAAACAACGTATTTAAAGGGGACATGCCCCACAAGTGAGTTTGAACAAATTAGAGATAGTTGGCCAACAGATTCTAGTGAGTGCAATATCATGTGGGGCACCATATTCACAGAGTGTATCAAGCATATTAAAGCATATATGTCACAGAGCACCTGCACCTGCAAAATGGGTTTTTAACCCATATAGGACTTTGTTGAATGGATAACAATTATTGAGTGTGGATAACAATTTATGGCTTTTGCACTTTATAATGTGGTGTTATTGAATTGTTAAGCACTTTGGTTGACCTTTTTTATTTTCACTACTGAGTTGTATTTGCACTAATACAGTTTACAACTGCAGCAGTCAAATTATCTTCATCCGTTTAGACCCATCACTCAGCACAAAAGTGGTATCCTTGGCCAGGGCTGGACTGGGACAAAAATTTGGCCCTGGACTTCATCCAGACCGGCCCACTTTAATTAAAAAAATGCTGCCCCCACCCCCCCAAAAAATCACGCCCACCAAAAGGCCCCTACATCCATGATTGTATATCATGAGAGGGTGAGAGAGAGGGGAATGAGAGAGAGAGAGGGAAGGGGGGTGAGAGAGGGTGGGTGAGAGAGGGGGTGAGTGTAAGAGAGAGGGAGTGAGTGTAAAAGAGAGGGGGTGAGTGTAGGATCCTTTCACACTGAGGCGTTTTTCAGGTGCTTTTAGGCTAAAAATAGCGCCTGTAAAGCGCCTGAAAAACGCCTCCACTGCAGTCCCAGTGTGAAAACCCAAGTGCTTTCACACTGGGGCGCTGCCAGGGCATTAAAAAAACTCCTCCAAGCAGCATCTTTGGGGAGGTGGAGGAGCGGTGTACACACCGTTCCTGCCCATTGAAATGAATGGCCACCGCTGCTGAAGCGCCTGTAAAGCACTTCGGCAGCAGCGCTACACGGGCGCATTTAACCTTTAATTCGGCTGCTAGTGGGGGTTAAAAGTGCCTGCTAGAAGCCGAATAGCGCAGCTAAAACGACAGTAAAGTGCTGCTAAAACTAGCAGCGTTTTACTGTCAATGCCCGCAGTGTGAAAGCAGCCTAAGAGTCAGGGAGTGAATGAGACAGAGGAGGGGGCAGAGAGACAAAGGGGGGAGCTGAGAGACACAAGGGGGTTGCTGAGAGACAGAGGGGGGGTGCTGAGAGACAGAGGGGGGTGCTGAGAGACAGAGGGGAAGCTGAGAGACAGAGGGGGAAGCTGATAGACAGAGGGGGAGCGAAGAAACAGAGGGAGGGAGCTGAGAGACAGAGGGGGAGCTGAGAGACAGAGGGGGAGCTGAGAGACAGAGGGGGGCTGAGAGACAGAGGGAGCTGAGAGACAGGGGGAACTGAGAGACAGAGGGGCAAGCTGAGAGACAGAGGGGGGGCTAAGAGACAGAGGCGGGAGCTGAGAGATAGAGGAGGAGAGCTGGGAGATAGAGGAGGGGTCTGAGAGACAGAGGAGGGGGCTGAGAGATAGAGGAGGGGATGGGGAGACAGTGGGGAGCTGAGAGACAGAGGAGGGGGCTGAGAGACAGAGGAGGGGTCTGAGAGACAGAGGGGGGAGCTGAGAGACAGAGGGGGGAGCTGAGAGACAGAGGGGGAGATGAGAGACAGAGGGGAGAGCTGAGAGATAGGGGGCTGAGAGACAGGGGAGCTCAGAGACAGAAGGAGGGAGCGGAGAGACAGAGGAGGGAGCTGAGAGACAGAGGGGGGAGCTGAGAGATAGAGGAGGAGAGCTGAGAGACAGTGGGGGAGCTGAGAGACAGAGGGGGGCTGAGAGACAGAGGGGGGCTGAGAGAAAGGGGGAGCTGAGAGACAGAGGGGGGAGCTGAGAGACAGAGGGGGGAGCTGAGAGACAGTGGGGGCTGAGAGACAGAGGAGGGGTCTGACAGATAGAGGAGGGGTCTGGGAGACAGATGGTTGGGGGAGCTGAGAGACAGAGGGGGGAGCTGAGAGACAGAGGAGGGGGCTGAGAGACAGTGGGGGCTGAGAGACAGAGGAGGGGTCTGACAGATAGAGGAGGGGTCTGGGAGACAGATGGTTGGGGGAGCTGAGAGACAGAGGGGGGAACCTGAGAGACAGAGGGGGAGCTGAGAGACAGAGGGGGGAGCTGAGAGACAGAAGGAGGGAGCTGAAAGACAGAGGGGGGAGCTGAGAGATAGAGGAGGAGAGCTGAGAGATAGAGGAGGGGACTGAGAGACAGTGGGGGCTGAGAGACCGAGGAGGGGTCTCAGACAGAGGAGGGGTCTGAGAGACAGAGGAGGGGCTGAGAGGCAGGAGGCTGAGAGACAGAGGGGGGCTGAGAGACAGAGGGGGAACCGAGAGACAGAGGGAGAACCGAGAGACAGAGGGGGCAGCTGAGAGAAAGGGGAGGAGAGCTGAGAGACAGAGGAGGGGTCTGAGAGACAGAGGAGGGGTCTGAGAGACAGAGGGGGGTCTGAGAGACAGAGGGGGGTCTGAGAGATAGAGGGGAGCTGAGAGACAGAGGAGGGGCTAAAAAGAGGGGGGACTGAGAGACACGGGAACTGAGAGACAGAGGGGGGGACTGAGAGATAGAGGGGGGGTCTGAGAGATAGAGGGGGGGTCTGAGAGATAGAGGGGGGTCTGAGAGACAGAGGGGGGTCTGAGAGACAGACGGGGGAGCTGAGAGACAGAGGGGGGCTGAGAGACAGAGGGGGGCTGAGAGACAGAGGGGGGCTGAGAGACAGAGGGGGGCTGAGAGACAGGGGGCTGAGAGACAGGGGGCTGAGAGATAGGGGCTGAGAGACAGGGGGAGCTGAGAGACAGAGGGGGGCTGAAAGACAGAGGGAGGGAGCTGAGAGACAGAGGGGGAGCTGAGAGATAGAGGGGGAGAGCTGAGAGATAGAGGGGGAGAGCTGAGAGACAGTGGGGGGCTGAGAGACAGAGGAGGGGTCAGAGAGACAGAGGGGGGCTGAGAGACAGGGGGAGCTGAGAGACAGAGGGGGGTGAGAGACAGAGGAGGAGAGCTGAGAGATAGAGGAGGGGGCTGAGAGACAGAGGAGGGGTCTGAGAGAAAGAGGAGGGGTCTGAGAGACAGAGGGGGGGTCTGAGAGACAGAGGGGGGGTCTGAGAGACAGAGGGGGGCTGAGAGACAGAGGGGGGGCTAAAAGAGGGGGGGACTGAGAGACACGGGGACTGAGAGACAGAGGGGGGGACTGAGAGACAGAGGGGGGATTTGAGAGACATGGGGGAGTCTGAGAGATAGAGGGGGTCTGAGATACAGAGGGGGTCTGAGAGACAGAGGAGGGGTCTGAGAGACAGAGGGGGTCTGAGAGACAGAGGGGGGTCTGAGAGATAGTGGGGGCTGAGAGACAGAGGAGGGGGCTGAAAGAGGGGGGACTGAGAGACAGAGGGGCAGAGAGACAGAGGGGAGGGCTGAGACAGACCACATAGCACTGTCCCTGTCTGCAGTCCCTCCTCTGCTCACCCCCCCGCTGTCTCAGTGTTCTGGCATGTTTGTATAGGATGCCGGGTACCTGATGGCCAGCAGCGGCAGCGCCGAGTCTCCCTCTTGATCCGGGGGGTGCTCTCGCTGCTCTGCTCCTTACAGCGGCGCATGTTCTCTTCCTTCAGGCTCCCAGTCAGCCTGCCCTGGGAGCGCCGGGGTGGCCGCGCTCGCTCCTGTTCGCCTCTTCGGTGGTCAGGGAGGGAGTGGAGCTCTTCTCCCTCCTCGGCTTTTACATCCAACTGCCCTCCTCGCTGGCCACCTTCCCCGAATCTCTGCCGCTGTTTGCTGCCACGCTCCCGCTGCCGCCGAAAAAAAAATAAAAATATATATATATCTTTTTTTTAAACGGCCCACTGAGACATCGGCCCGCTGTAAAACTCCTGGTAGTCCCGATGGCCAGTCCATCCCTGTCCTTGGTGCTGAACCAATTACTCTTTTCACCTTACACATGATATAGGAAGGGGAGATCACACCCATGGTGTATTGGCTATAGTACAGGGGCTGCCACTCACTAGTAAAGCAACATGAGGCCCTTCAGTGATGCTAATTTCTTCATAATTGTCCCTGTTGAATTAACTGTTGATTCTACAGTAGGCTGGACAGTAAGCCCTCTGCCCTCTCTCTGACAGGATGTTTTACTGCAACTTCTGGAAGAAATGAAGAGGACGTTTCTCCCTGACCCTTATGCCTTGTACACATGATCGGATTTCCGATGGAATAAAATCCGATGGAATTTTCAGTCGGAATTCCGATGAAGCTGACTTCCATCAGTCTTGCATACACACTGTCAGACTAAATTCCGACCGTCCAAAACGCGGTGACGTAAAACACTACGACGAGCCGAGAAAAATTAAGTTTAATGCTTCCGAGCATGCGTCGACTTGTTTCTGAGCATGCATGGATTTTTCTCTGATGGAATTCAACACAGATGATCGGAATTTCCCATCGGATTTTTTTCCATCGGAAAAATTTAAAACATGTTCTATTTTTTTACTCCGATGGAAAAAAGTCCGATGGGGCCCACACACGTTCGGAATTTCCGATGAAATACGGTCCATCGGATTTTATTCCATCGGAAATCCGATTGTGTGTACAAGGCATTCGTCTCCATATTACCCTTAGGTCTGCAAGGAACCAGTTCTGGCTGTAACACTTCCTCTTTTGCAGCCTCCTTCTCCTGAACCAGACTCACTGGCTATGAGCATGGGATGCACATTCTCAAGCGCAGAATCACATCTAATGGAGCTAGCAGTCATCTAATCAGATCTGGTTGTTGGTCCCATAATCAAGGAACTTCTTGAGAACCCTGATAGCTAAGAACATACAGCGACCAGTGCGCCAAAGGTCCAGATTGTCCGGTGATTAAAGGATCAATTTAACCCTTGACATTTAGGTAACCACCACAGGGGTACCTCTCCACTCTGATGCCCTGCATATAAAAGTTTTCCATCCTACATAAAGTCCTCCTCTGTGCTCTCCTCTTCTTGAGCTGTCAATCAAGGTCTGGGAGGAGAGCAACAAGCTGTGGATGGAGGAGTAATGTTCTTCTTAATGGAGCTGTCAGCAGGCAGTGCTACAACGAAAATACAGTGTTGGCTATTGAAAAGCCAAGGTTTAGTTGCAGAAAAGGTTTCAGAAATTCTGTAGGGACAGCATGTACACATGTATAAATCTGAATGTGTAATGCATTCTAAATAAAGGTGTGTTTGTAAGTTCATGTGGGTGTCTGTGTTTGTACATATATATTTTTGACTGTATGTGTGTATATATATATATATATTTATTTATTTATTTATTTTTACTATAATTTACTGCTACTTTACAACAGTGTCTTTAATTGTTTAATGACTGCACATGACACTGTCATTTAATTGTTATGGACTATGTGGCAATTAAAAGTGGAAAACATGATGAAAAAGTGGAGCTAATTGTTAGTATGTAAAAAGTACTGAAACAACTATACAAGTTATAGTAGGTAATGTATTAATTCCTTGTGTCCTGCAACACAACACATACACTTCTGGCACCGAAGAGGATATAAAATAAGTCTATCAACATTTGATTTTCAAGAGGATTATGACGCCATAGAGCATCTGTTGAAGAAACTAGTCTTTCTCCCACATGTGCAAGAATAATTGAACTTCATCCTACAAGCTATAAATAGCCTGTACATGAGTTGCTGCTGTGTGTTTTTTTTACCCAGTAGATAAACCACACTGTTTCTGCATTATCTTATACAGATTTAACAATACACTGCTATGAATAATACATGGGGATAGCAAATTGTGTACAACCTTGTTGCTGTACAGTAGCAAACACTGCTGCCCCATTTTTCCCAGAAATGTTATTACAAAAAAAAGTCTACAAAAAAGCATGCATGAAAATCTCTGTAGCTGATTATAAGAAACGTTCCCTTAGAGAAATATGTAGGCTGCAAAAGTTGACTTCTCATTCGGAAAATGCTTGTTCTCTGACTGTCATGCTAGTCCATTGGCTTCAATACCTAGTCACTCGTCTGAAATAAGGATGCAAATCTAGCATTTTGGCTTTGCTAGCTTAAAACATGTTCCAATTCTGGTGCTCAGGAATTACTGAAACCAGAGACAGATAGTCAAGTAAATTTTTAAGACGATGGTCGGCAATGGCAGCTTGCATATTCTATACAGTATAGATATCCTTTAAAGCATGATTTCAAAGTCACTAAAGTCTGGATCAATGAGACTTCTGAAAATGGAGGGTATAGTGGATTTTAAAGTAGACGGTATAATGATTGAGAATATTTGTGTGCCCTTTTGTGAATAGCTGAGGCAAAGTAGCAACTCCAGATATGTGTTAAGGCAAACAGGCTTTTATAATAAAGCAGTGAGGGAAACATTGTAGCTCATATTGCAGGGTAATCTGGGGCAACCTGTAAGCTGCACACATCTCAAGAGGAGGAAAAATCGATAACAACTTTACAGTGGAAATAGTAACAACTGTAAGTCTGCTATGGTAGGTTCATTAGGACCTAATCAATGTATGTGATTTTAATCTCCATGATGTCCATGAGCTCCATGATGTCATCATGGAGGAGTGGAAGAGGACTCCAGTGACAATTTGTGAAGCTCTAGCGAACTCCATGCCCAAGATGATTAAGGCAGTGCTGGAAAATAATGGTGGCCACACAAAACATTGACACTTTGGGCCCAATTTGGACATTTTCACTTAGGAATATACTCGCTTTTGTAGCCAGCGGTTTAGACATTAATGGCTGTGTGTTGAGTTATTTTGAGGGGACAGCAAATTTACACTGTTATACAAGCTGTACACGCACTACTTTACATTGTAGTAAAGTGTAATTTCTTCAGTGTTGTCACATGAAAAGATATAATAAAATATTTACAAAAATGTGAGGCGAGTAATCACTTTTGTGAGATACTGTATGTATATTTGGAAATATACTAACTGCCTATCTCATTTTTTGAGGCCCTATATATATATATATATATATATATATATATATATATATATATTTATGGTCGGAGCCCTCAGTCAGAAGAGATATGGATCACATAAACACATCACAAGACTAACAACACAGATAAGACCTGAAGTGTGGCCTGGCCTGTTGGACGGTATGCCAAGAGAAGGGGCCATACCTAAGATAGAAGTAATAAATAATTCTGTTGAGAATTGTTTGAAGGGAAGTGCCCTAAAAAGGGGTATGGGTGGGTGGGTACCGCACACTAGAGCCGACACTGACGATGGTGGACGGTCTGCTTAAGTACCCCTCGAACTCCTCCCATAATTTCAGGCCAGCATACTGGCCTTCCTATTTATGGTCGGAGCCCTCAGTCAGAAGAGATATGGATCACATAAACACATCACAAGACTAACAACACAGATAAGACCTGAAGTGTGGCCTGGCCTGTTGGACGGTATGCCAAGAGAAGGGGCCAAAATACACTTGGTTAGGGAAGGAATTGTTTTATTGTACAAGGCAATAACAACAGAGCGAGTCTGTTGGAGACTCGTGACGATCTGTTTGAGGATTGGGGACGTATCGGGCGAAACGCGTGGACTTCCACCTGCCCATCATCCTGATTGCGTGGTCTGGAACTCAGTTACGCGATGCGGCTAAGGCTGCTCCCATGCGAAAGAATGTCCTGAGTAACGACCTGGGTTTAAGGCCTAAGATGCATGGGAGCGTTCTGACTTAACTGATGAACTGGTACTTGCTTAGGGGTTCAGTTGGGAAACGTAGTAGAGGCTGTCCTCTGATAGGTCGGGCAGTAGAGTATACCAATTGCTTTAGAACGGCCATAGGTCACCAGGCGTTGTGCGTCTGGAAAGTTTGACATCTACTCTGGGACCGGATTGTAGCGTTTCCCGACACCGTCGGGTGTAGGATGAAACGACTCTGGTGATGAGTCAGGTGGTGCCTGCGTAGTACTTGGTATTCGGGTTCGTGACAGTAAATTCGCTGGGCCGCAGAAAACCGGGAAAGGCTAGGTAATGGCTGCTCGAATTACCAGGCTGGGTCATAACCGAAGGGGGAACGTGGAAGCATAGCAGACATGTCCTGGAATACGGCGTTGGTCACTGGTAAGCGTTAGGTACCAGTGTGTGGTTGCTGCCTGTGGATGCCACGTGGTATGGTTTTGACCGCATGAGCGGCGAACAGGGAAGGTTTGGTAGGGTCTAGTAGAGAGATAAATGCTGGATGCCGGCTGAATAGAGTCTGATGGTATTGTGTGACAGTAGGAAACGAAGGCCAGATATGTCTGAGTTTCCTGGAACCGCCCCGGGGTTAGCGGCTAGGAACCTGCCAGTCTTCCAGGCAGTAAGGTAGGCCTTTAGTGTATTTGAAGAATAGAACACATTGATGAGGGAGGTAGCACCAAGGAGGTGCTATCTCGTTGCAGAGTTGGTTGCGACTAACGTGGGATGCCGGACATGGTCGGCTCTGGTCTCCGGTGAAAGGATGAGGCATAGTTAGGCGGGAACGTGCGTCGGCCGAGGTATTGCATTTACCAGGGATGTGGACCCTGGGGATACTGAACTGATGTTGTAGGGACAGTAGCAACAGCCTGCGTAGGAAGGCCATGGTGGCCACCGATTTTGACCACCTCTTTTAACGACTGTGGCGAACGTGGCGGCCTGTCCTGCCCAGGTGCGGCCCCATACTTGAGCCGCTGCAACTATGGGGTAGATCTCGAATAGAGAAGAGGACTGACTAAACGCGGATTTGTGAATATCTCTGACGGCCACGGACCAGCGAACCAATGATGGCCAAAAATTGCAATGAAGCTTGTGGAAGCTGCTATGTCCTTGATTAACTGTGGTGATGAAGGGATGCTGATGGAATGAACGTGGGTCTACTATGCTAGTTCTCGAGGAAAAGGTCAGGGTCTTGTGCCTGGGAGAGGAACACTAAGAAGCGTGAGATAAAGGATCGCCCTTGAGGAATGAAGCTCATCGTGAAGTTGAGCATGCCCAGTAGGGATTGTAGCTGTGTGTTTGGTGCACCCTGGCGTGACGGTAACATATGGGTGACAGTCCTGTTGCGGGTCAATCTACCGAGAGGTGGGCTGGCCTGCATGGCGCGTTTGTCTAGGATGATGTCCGGAAGGAGACGAGCTAACCTGGGCTTCCTACGTTTTTCTCAGTTACGGGCATATTGATTTAAAAGACCTCTTATAGAATTCCTAGGACTCCTGGGGGTTTAGCATTTAGTGAGAACTCCTGTGAGGGTATGAGGGAGTTTAACTGGGTACGTTAGAAGAATGAGGCGCGGATAAGTAGTAGACTAATCAAAGTTTATTAGAAACTTGCCCTCGACAAGATCGAAGACTGACTCTCCGTACTGTGAACAGTGACTGCGAAAAGAGGGGAGGGGCTGATCGCATGCCCCCGGTCCATTTTGATCTGAAGCGGAGTGCTGATAACTTCTATGTCGGGGCTACTGAGAGCGTGTTTTCCCTTTTTTTTTTTTTTTATGGGTAGAGTCGGGTAATGTGATGAGTCCGGCGTGGAACCCTGTAGTGAACTCCTGCCCTAGAAAGGCTGCTAGAGGGGGAGTTGGATGTGAGAAGAGAAGCCAAGCCGCCCGACGTGCATGCGGCCTAGACAAGCTGGGCTCTGCTGCTCGGTGCCGCAGGTACTTCGAGGGGAGCCGTCTGGAGTAGGAGACAGATGTGCAGAGGTTTGCAGTGTGGGTAAAATCAACCCTAGAAAGTTGTTGGAGATGGCTGCGCCCCCCGGTGCACGAATTAGACGTCCTAGTGTGCCCGACTGGGAGGACTGAGTGGCTTGCTGATAATCTATGAGGCGTATTGTCTGCGACTCAGCTCGGAGCACCAATTAATCGTGAGGGTGGCAGATTGACAGATTGTACAGAGTGGGGAGCGAAGGTCGGTGAAGTGGCGGTAGAATGGTTCTGTGTCAATAGTGCTCCAGTTGGTGTTTAGCTGGCACTGTGCCAGCCGGTGGAGACTGGGGCTAAGGGGGGCGTGGCTGGTCGTGTTTCCAGGGCCCCTTACTCTAGCCTGGACATCGGTGACTGCAGTTGCCAGTGTGGTCGCCAAGGCGTGCAGCTGGATATTTGCCGAGGATATCGACTGCGATGGAGCTTGTGTGTCTGGTAAGGCTGCCGCTGGTGGTGGAAACAGCAGCCTAAGCTTGGCTTTCCTGGCTGAGGCCAGGTAGGGGATGCCCATACGTCGTAGTTCGGCCGTGGCCTGGGGGTGGTCCAAGGTCTGGGGGACTGTGTACTGCCGTCCGCCGGACCCGCGAAGGGTGATGGTGAGGCAAAAGTTTGCTGTCGGCTCGCGGCATGGCGTCGGCTAAAAGGAGGGGAATGCATATGTTTAGAGTAAGTTTGCGAGGTTTGAAGGGGATAGAAGGGTTTAAGAAAACGGGGAGGAAGAAGGAGAGCAGTAAGGACAGGGCAAGGAGCGATAGGCGTAGATGACAGATTCGTTTGCGTACGAGCGCGGTTGAGTGAAATTTGGAAAACTCAAAAGAATGCGAGGCAACTGAGGTGAGCCAGGAGGTGACTGGCTAGATAACCGATAGCTCAGGTGCCGTCTGTGCTCGGCACAGACTAATGAACCAGAGCCCCCAGGGTGTGCTGGGGCGAGTGGCTGAAGTCTGGTATGCTAAGTAAGAATGTTTCGATCTGTAGTGGTTGACGTGTGGTCGGTCTGCTAACCCTCGCACTGCCAGCAAGGTGGATGTTAGGCAACCTTGTCTGTGTGGTGAAGGATCTCGGATCGCTCTTCGAAAACAGAGTGTAGTGCACAGAAGTATGTGACAGTTACTAACGCCTCACGAGCGGTCAAATTGTGTATGTGAAGAAACATATGTCGTGAAAGAGTGCGAGGAGAAAGCAAGGGGGGCCTTGCATTGACGCACCTGACTTGTGCGCTAGTAGTTTAAGTCTGGTCGAGGTCGAGACATGGGTCGACCCGAAACCTGTGACACTGACCTGCGTGGGGAAAGTGACAGAGAAAGGGTGAGTAGCCGTGTTGCTACTGGAGATGATGAGTGGCTGATTTGAACCACTTGTCGTATGCTCGCAGCGATTGCGAGGAAAAGTAGCCTTGCTGAGAGGCGAAGAAAGGAAAGTTTGTGAATTGTGAGTATGTAGGGATGACCGTCCGTGATGAACCTGGAGTAATTAAAGTAAGGTGTGTATGTAATGCATGAAGAAAAGTCGCATTTAATTACTATTAATTTATTTATATTCGACTATTTTTATTTATTTATTCATTTATTTATGTTTTTTTTTTTTTTTTTTGGGGAACGATTCAAGCGTGAGGCGCCGCTGATGCGACCGGTAATGTACTAGCACTTCGAATGGCCAATGAACTGAACGTCTGAGCTGCTGCCACGACTGAGTTCGGATCGTTAGGATGGGTCTGTAGTGCTGGGAAGCTGAGTTGCTGGGCTGGAGGTGCGACTGTACTTGAATTGATAGTGTTTGAAAAGGATCCGAATCTTAGAGCCGACGTTATGACTGGATTCGGATGGATTCGAAAGTTTGATGCTGCGGATCCCACCATTTGAGCCGGTGGTGCGACTATGCTCGGGTCGGTCGTGTTAGCAGAGGATCCGCACCTTTGAGCCGATGCTACGACTGGGTTCGGATCGGTTTGATGGGACTGATCAGTTCTAAGTTTGATGTTTGTAGATCCGAGCCGATGAGCCGGTGGTGCGACTGTGCTCGGATCGGTCATGTTAGCGGAGGATCTGAACTTATGAGCCGATGCTACGACTGGGTTCGGATCGGATAGGAGGGTTTGTTGCTAGAGATCCGAGTCGATTGAGCCGGTGATGCGACTGGACTCAGAACGACTGTAAATGCCATAGATCCGAAAGTTTGAGCCGATGCTACAACTGAATTCGGATCAGTTCGAAGTTTGATGTTTGTAGATCCGAGCCGATGAGCCGGTGGTGCGACTGTGCTCGGATCGTTCGTAGATGCCAGAGGACCGAACGTAAAGGCGATGCTACGACTGCATTTGGATCGGTTAGAACGGTTTGTTGCTAAAGATCCGAGTCGGACGAGCCGGTGCTACGACTGGACTCGGATCGATTGGGAATGCCATAGGTCCGAAAGTTAGAGCCGATGCTACGACTGAATTTGGATGGTTAGAAGTTTGATGTTTGTAGATCCGAGCCGATGAGCTGGTGGTACGACTGTGCTCGGAACAAACGTGGATGCCAGAGATCCGAATCTCTGAGCCGATGCTGTGCCTGTATTCGGGCTGATAGCGGGTGCAAGAGGAGGGGGTTTGAATTGCCGGGTCCGAATCGTAGCACCGGAGATACGGCTGGACTTGGACGGCTGTTCGGTGTTTCGAAGTTGAAGGGGCTTGTGATTGCCGAGGGTCCGACCTGTAGTGTCGATTTTGGCGACTAGGGCCAGACCGGACTGTTCGGTGTATGGTGTGTGTAGTAGGAGGTGTGGGGCATCAGTAAGGTGAAGGGAGAGTATTGTAGGAGGTGTAGGGCATTAGTGACTAGGGATGAGGAAATGAAGTGTGGGATACCAGTCCGACGACTGGGTATCGGATGTGCGACTTGAGGTAAGAGGCTTGCGAGCTGCGAGTAATTCGTACAACAGCTCTGTGAGACGTAGTGTCTGGCGGGCCGTTACAGTGGTAACGTACGTGCGACAGGGTTCGAAAGACAACTGGACTAGTCGGTATACATAGGATGCAGACGGAAAAACACGGGGTTATGAACCGTGTGATTTGTAAAAGAAGAAACGTGTACCGGCGCTACGATTCGTACGAATGGTAACGGCCGGTCCTACCTGCGACAGCGAGCGGCGATACGACCAACTGCGAGCGAAGCTGGAAGGTACGAAAGCAACTACACGGACGTTGCGAGTCGTATGGCGTCGGCTGATGACGACGAATACCGCGCACTAGAGCCGACACTGACGATGGTCTACGGTCTGCTTAAGTACCCCTCGAACTCCTCCCATAATTTCAGGCCAGCTTACTGGCCTTCCTATATATATATATATATATATATATATATATATATATATATATATACTGTATATATATATATGACCTCCGGCATGTTGACACAACAGCTGGCATGTGGTGGGAATTTTTCATTTGTGTTTGCATGTCAATACCCAGTATTCTTCAAATGTAAGTGTCTCTCTGCCATCTGACCATTACCATGCTTCTCTGTCTCTGGATGTGAAGTGTCAGGCTGGGACTGTCAGTACTGATGGAAAATTAACAGCGTCAGCATATCGATCCCATCCATGTTGTGTTGTTATAGCCTCAAGACAAATACAGACATCAACAGAAGCAAAGGCTAAAGGAGAGGGGAGAGGAAAGTGGGAAGCTGAAATTTCAGAAATAAATGGAGAAAACTGGACTGATTTCTCAACACTGAAGTAAAAAGAAGTAGACGTCATGCCTAAAATACACAACCATGGATAAGCTTTAATTTCTAACCTGCCCAAAAACAAAGCCATGTGGGTTCTAATTGGTCAGTATGAGTAATACAGTTTTTATTCATCAGCTTTGATAAACTGAGAGTATGAATGTATAATAAAAGTTGCCAAAACTAATGAGAACATCTCAAGAGAGGAGGTATAAACTCAGACATTGTTACATAATGAGATCGATGAGCCAATACTTATATGAAACACTGTATTCATCACTTGAAAGCACATTAAAGGTATTCCTCAATATCTAAATTTAAAATGTAAAAAATATTTACTATATGTTTACCCCAAATTTTTTTTTTTATTGTGCATATTTAACAGTTTTGAAAAAAAAATCTCTGTTCATTCATCCCTTTTACTTAATAATAAATGTATCTCCCTCAGTTTTTAGTTTTTTTCCCCATGTTACATAATTGCAAAAACCATAATCTTCTTTGAATTGTCAGTCAGCAAGATCCATTTTCTGCTCCTACAATTTTCAGTGGGATTTCTGGTGTAGCAGATTATAAAGCATCGCCCTGGTAATTATTATAACTGATAATAGACCAAAAATAATAGGAAACCTGCCTATAAACATTATAATTGAAAATAAAACCAACGTATACACTGCACAACCTGTGAAAATCAAATTACATTCTGAAAACCAAATAGAAGATTGAAACAGAAAAAATAAAAATGTATTTACTGTTTATGTTGACAGAGCCATTTTGCACTCTTTTGTATTACATTATAACGTTTTACTGTATTTCTGAAATCTGAATAAAAAGACTGAAACAAAAAATCAAATTACATACAAGCAATTGTTTGTCTTAAAAAAAAAATAACATATAAAGACATATATAGTCTTTAAATGTTTTAATTGACAAGTTCATATAAATCTATCCTATTGGTCGGTCTGGCATTGCACCATATGACAAAATTCTAGAAGCAAGAGTTAATCTACAGATTACAGAGACTCTTGTAGATCTACATAATGTCATACGATGAAGGATTTTAAAAATTAAAGTTAGTTTGACCTATGAAGAATACATGTCTGTAGCCGTAGATGATGATATTTGCACGTAAAGCTGTTTCCCCTAAGCACTTTGTACCAGCAGCCACTTATAGGAAATCAATGTAACAATGCATATAGGATAGTGAAGCACTGTGACCATCAGGAACCTTCAGCCTGACCTCTAAAAGTATCCACTCCATTTGAGTATTTGCTGTTTGCACAGTATATTGGAATTCTCTCTTTTGAACTTCATACTGTATATATTACAGTATATTAGAGTGAACTGTGGATTGAAAGCTAAACTCCAGGCAGATACATAAAACATCAATTATTGCTTGTAAACATTATAAAACACTAAATGTATTTTGAATGCAATTCATACACTGAGACTGGGGTAGGGTGGTGCCAACGCTGTATCCTGGCCTAGGCCAACAAGGCCCAGGCCTAGGGCAGCACTTTGCAGGGGGGCAGCACGGAAAGAGTCCAGACCAGCTTGCACTACACTGCAGGGGCGGATGCAGGGGTAGGGCAACAGGGCAATTGCCCCCCCCCCGAGACCATCTGTCACACTCGCTTGCTCTGTTTGTTTTTTTTTTTGTGCCTGATCTCCCGAAATTTGGGGACCCGGTACCGTCCGACCATAGGTCCCCTGGACCCCAAACGTGGCACACATATAGCCCCATGTCTCCTCTACAAGTGTGCAAAGTTTGGTGTCTGGGAGACCTACGGCCGGGGAGAACCGATTTTTCAAATCCGGGCACTCCTTCCATAGACTCCCATGTTAAACATCAGTCTAGTCATGGGCACAGTGAGACATGGGCACAGTGAGGCATGCAGATGGACACCCTAGGCTTATACTCGAGTCAATATGTTTTCCCTATTTTTGGGGGTAAAATTAGGTGCCTCGGCTTATATTCGGGTCGGCTTATACTCGAGTATATACAGTACTTGTTCTGCGGCTGCCGCTGCCTCTCTGAGTCTCTCTCTCCGTTTCTCACATCAGCCGATCAGCGGCGCCGAGAGAGAGACTCGTCTAATGTAGATACGCGGCGCACTGACACGATACCAGGAGCAGAGGAGGAGGTGGGTGGAGCCTCTTCACTGCACTCGTTGCTAACGCCTGTGCCGCTTGGCGTCTAGCAACGAGTGGCGTCTGTGAGTCACGTCGGGCCGCTCTGCGGGCAGGTGCGATAGCGTGCGGCTCCACAGATGCGTAAGAAAGTGGGCGGCTCCACTTGCGGCGCGGTTTGTGGGCGGGCGGCGCGGTTCGTGGGCAGACCGTGCTGCTCAGTGTGTTGGCAGTGCAGGTGAGATTGAGAGAGCAGGCTCAGTGTGGCAGCTGACCAATCAGCTAGCTGGGAGCAGGGGAGCAGAGAGATGAGATCATCTCTCACCGCCCGTGCCTGCCCTGCATTCCTGCAATGACTTCCGCCCTCACTGTGCAGGCAGCAGAGAGATTACATTATCTCTCTGCTGCCTGACTCTGGGAGTCTGGGACACAGCAAGAGACAACCAAAACTACACCTTAGCAGGCAAGTTAGTGACAATCCGCAAGGTGTGGCAGGTGACGTGGCAAGTGACAAAACCGCAAATTGTGTCAGGTGATGTGGCAAATGACAATCTGCATCTGGTGGCAGGCAAGTGACAATCAGCAAGGTGTGACAGGTGACATGGCAAGTGACAATCCGCAAGGTGTGGCAGGTGATGTGGCAAGTGACAATCCACAAGGTGTGGCAGGTGATGTGGCAAGTGACAATCCACAAGGTGTGGCAAGTGACAATCCACAAGATGTGGCAGGTGACGTGGCAAGTGACAATCCGCAACGTGTGGCAAGTGACACGCTCAGGGCTCCCACTAATTGCAGGCGACGGTGGCAAGTGACACACTCGGGGCTCCCACTGATTCTGCATTGAACTATTTAATTTTATATTACAATGTAATAATAGAAATAATGCGCTTCAATCATCCTGACACCATAACAACAATGGTGCCGGGATGATTGAAGCGCCGACACCAGCCATTTCCCCGATAAATTTCCCACAAAAAAAACATATTTTTTGGCAGTGCCCCTCCCGAGAAAAGACTCTGGATCCGCCCCTGCTACACTGTTAGTCTTATGGGGTGGACTGGGCTGAGAGGCAAATTAGTCTAGCGCCCCCATAAAGCATCTGTGGGCGGTCGGCATTCCGCAAATGTGTTTGTGTGTGTGTGTGTGTGTGGGGGGGGGGGGGGCTGCTTCTAATTTTGACTGTCCTATTATCCTGGACCACAAATCTTCCTCACTGTGCTATATGTTTCCTGCTGCACCATTGGCATGGTTATATCTTCTTAGTCCTTTCCATAAAATTATCAGAAATTTGTGCTTAAAGTAGAATAGGCAACACTTTTTTTTTTCATTTTGGATAGAGTAAGGGAGGGTTATAGCCCCTGTCAGTTTATTTTTTACCATCCCCTTCACATTGTAGAGTTTTCCCTTCACTTCCTGCCCCATAGCCAAACAGGAAGTGGGACGAAATCTATGCAAATTAACGGAATCCATTCCCCCAGGCCCTCAAAACTAGTGTCCCCATTCAAAAATTTCAGGGCGGGTCTTAAACAGAAATGGGTGTGGCTTGACAGGAAGGGGTGGGTCATATTTAAATTAGGGGTGCACGAGTTTAGTCAGGCCTAGGGCAGCACAAAACCTAAATACACTACTGGCGTGGTGCACTGTAAGGACAAGCAGGCTCTACTTCAGTACAAATGTGATTTGAAGTGGGGAGAGCAGAGTGAATAGAGGGATAATTAGTATGCTGCAGCGACTTCATTGTCCAATCAGCAGGCAGGGGTGTGTCTTGACTAGTGTTTTTGATAAAACTTCTGTTGCAGTAAGGCCTCATACACACGGGCGTTTTAAAAAACGGGCTGTAAAGCTAGTAACGATGCCTGGAAAAAAAGCGGCGTTAAAAACGTTATCGCTAAGTCGCGTTTTTAAAAAAAAAATATCCCTCTGCTATTTTCCACTCCCAAATTACTGCGATATCACATAATAAACATTTTACAACTTAAAAACACCAACACTAAAAACCGTCGGTATAGCGTTAATTCACGTTTCTGAGCTTTTTTCGGTGTCAGGGTCAAAACAGCTCTAGCGCTGGAGCCTCAGAACGCGCTGGTTTCATTATTTCTTTAATTATTTCAGTTCATCCATGTAAAAGCCTGCTCCTTTCTCATTGACTGCATTGTTTTTTAATGCAGGAAGGGTACATCAGAGATCGACAATGTTTAGACTTTTTTTCACTAACGTTAATTTATCCCATAGGCAAAACAGTAATTGACATATTTCAGGTGCTTTAAAGGAAACACAGGCAATTAGTCTGGGTTTGTCTGTCAGTTTTTCACATGAATCCAGACTGAACCATGTTTATGTCTATGGGCGGATTTAAACACAAGTATGTCTGTTTGCATCCGCTTGCTTCTGAGTCCGTTTATGTTCGCAGAAAAATATAAAAAAAGCCTGTGTCCTTTTCCATTTTGTGGGCATAAACGGGTGCTGTTAATGTCCATGCATGAAATATATATTTTTTTGTTTATACTTTTGTCACCTATGGTTAGTTTCTTCAACAACTAAAAATAAAGGAAATATAAAAAAAAATGCAAAAACAGATGTAAACTGAACTGAACTCAATTTGTAAACTTATGTAACCTGAATCTATATTCATAATTTTTTTCTTAGCAAGAAGTGTGACTGAACTGGTCGGGGGACCCTTAATTTTTTTAATTAATTACAGATGTGCCCATCATATGCACCTGAACCAGTGACCTGACGCACATATGTGAACCTGGACTTAAGGATAACTTCACTTAAGCCCAGGTTCACACTGGGGCTGTGGGAGTGAAGCCGTGCGAGTTCAGCTGAACTCGCACGATTTCACTCCTGCCTGTCAGTCCCGATTTCAGCCGCGATTACAGAGACATCTGACACAGATGTCAATGTAAATCGCGGCTGAAATCGCAAAAAGTAGTACAGAAACTACTTTTTGAAATCGGTGCAGCGCCGCAGATGCGGCGTCGCACCGATTAGGACGGTGCCATTGCCCGCAATTTGCGGCAAATTTCGCCGATTTGACATGTTAAATCGCATGTCAAATCGCACCAGTGTGAACCAGGGCTTAGGTAAAGTTGTTATTGGATCACCATGGGAGATTGAAGGTAAATAAACAATTAAAAAATATATATATATTCTGAAATGTATTATATACTTTAAAATAGAAAATTGTCATTGGGCAGTCAGTTTTTTTTTATTTGTTTTTTTTAATTCATTGGTGTTTTTTCTATTTTTCTATTGCATGTCTGTGGCTTAAAAAAAACATTATCAGTTTACCTAGGTCAGAGGGTGACAAGTGTGCCTTCCCTTCAGTGTGGGCTTATATATTTCACACAAAACCTTACCTACAGTTATTTACACCTTTTTTGGGCCCCTGTGAGGTGTTCAAGATTCCAGGGCCTTTTAGTGCCAGGTAAGTATTTTATGGAAGTGGGCCATATTATTTTATATATTATTTTATGCTCTTCTTAAACAGTTTTGACAAAATTATGTATGAGCTGATAACAGCATATCAAGTGAGACTCAGATCAGGTAGATCCTTAATTTTCTTTAAAAAAAGTACAGTCCAAAGGAAAAGCTGCACACTGGTCCCATGGTCCAGTGATGCAGCCGTACAGAGACTCGCTCCTCTCCCCCTACTCTCCACGGCGCCTCCAAACTGTGGGCACTCGGCCGTGACAGCTTGCGGCTTCTTGGCCGGGTGGACACTACGCATGAGCGAGTCGCGCTGCACTCTCCGAGTGGACAGGCAATCTTCTGGGACCTGTGATGTGTCCCAGAAGATTTTCGAGAGGGAGGGGCCACCTAGGGGGAGAGGAGGAGTAGCCTAGGCAGCCCTTTGTCGGAAGCAGGAAGTGGGACAGGAAGTCCCACTCAAAACTAGGTACCCACTCCACCCCTAAAAAAATTACATGCCAAATGTGGCATGTAAGGGGGAGAGGAGTGCTTAACGCGGAGGTTGGTTCCACTTTTGGGTGGAACTCCGCTTTAAAGCAGAGAACGCATGAAGGTAAAAAACATTCTGCCATTAAAACCACTTTAAGTAAAAAATATGTTGAAATTAATTAGTAGTGCAAAAAAAAAAAAAAGTAACTTATATATGATCCGTTAAATATAAAAGCTGAAACTGTGTAGTGTAAAAAACATATATTTCATTATTTTATAACACTTGTTTTTATTTTCTTCCATATGTAGCACCCTGCTCCTGATGACCAGGCGCTATGTTCAAATTTAGTGGGAGTCTGAGCTGGTAGTGAGCTCAGACTTGTAAATTTAAGGCTAAATCAGCCTCTGTTCCGGCTATGGCTGTGTTTGGGAGGATTTCCCACTGTTTGCCTGTAGGTGGCGTTACCACCCCAGGCCAATGTTGGAACACAAACAGGCCAGAGTGCATTGGGTGTTTTTCCCCGGAAACAGCTCAGTGGGGAGTGGTCTCCTCGCTGAGCATGCTGGGGAAGGATACTTAAGGGGCAGACGCCATTTCTTGGGGCTCTTCTTTGCCTCGTGGGCCTCCTGGCTCGAGGCATGTGTTACTGGAATTTCAGCCGCGGAGTCACGTTGGCCCGAGGCTGCATCTATGCCAGGTAGGCCCAGTTGTCCTGACTGGGGCCTGCACTTGAAGGTGATCCTGTGCTGTCCGTCCTGCGGGAGGAAGCCACTCAATGGAGGAAACAGGGGGGGGACCTGTCCGGGAGAGTACCAAGCGGAAGGCTGGTTTTTCGGGAGAGGCCTGGTAACTTTATTGGAGGATGCACCACAGCCTATGTTACCTTACAGTCTGCCGGGATTGGCTTAAAGGCTCTAAGACTGTAAGGCTGGATATTCGAGTACTGGATCCTGTGGCAGAGGATCATTGAACAAGTTCATCTTTAATATCAGGGAGTCTGTGGCAGAGACTGTTAACCTGTTTTTGACCGTGCATCATTCCGGCTGCTAGGCCAGATGAGAGGGGTCTATCGGGGTGAGCAAAGCCACTAGAAGTAAAGTGGCGAGTGTGACTTTGAAACTTAGAAACTCCCCAGTTATCTGCATTGTGTGCCTGAACCTTCCCCTAATCCTCCGTCCCTCCGCTTATGCAAGCCTAAAAAGAAAGGATTATAACTTGTGTGGACATTGAAGTTTCTGTAGACTCTCATCTCATCCCCTAGACAACGAAAGGTGAGGTAACGTGCAAGGCCCAAACTTAAACCAGCAGCTCCTATGGGGGTACCGCTACACATGTTTTATTACAATTGCAAGGGGGGCTAATAAGCAATAGTTTTCTTTAATAACTGCACAACAAAATAGAAATAGAATAGAAAAGAAATGCAAAAAAGGAATGAAACACAAAAAGGAATAATTAACTTGAATATGATCATTGCGTGTACTAACTGTATAAAGTTATCAAAATACAATATATTTTGTGATATTTGCCTTTTTAAAATGAATGTTGTATGCAGTACAAACATAGATTGTAATTAATGCTTATTGTTACATGCAGTGGTCGGCTGGTGCTCAAAATTTTTCGGGGGGCGCAAACAAACTGAAAAAAAAAAAAACAATTGCCGCCACTGTGCCCATTAAACGCAGCCACTGTGCCCAAACGCCACCAGTTTGCCCCCTCAAATACAGCCAGTTTGTTTCCATATACAGCCAGTTTGTCCCCATATACAGCCAGTGTGCCCCCATATATATATATAACCAGTGTGCCCCCATATATACAGCCAGTGTGCCCCCCATATACAGCCAGTGTGCCCCATATACAGCCAGTGTGCCCCCATATACAACCAGTTTGTCCCCATATATAGCCAGTTTGTCCCCATATATAGCCAGTGTGCCCCCATATACAGCCAGTGTGCCCCCATATATATAGCCAGTGTGTCCCCATATATATAGCCAGTGTGCCCCCATATACAGCCAGTGTGCCCCCATATATATAGCCAGTGTGTCCCCATATATATAGCCAGTGTGCCCCCATATACAGCCAGTGTGCCCCCATATACAGCCAGTGTGCCCCCATATATAGCCAGTGTGTCCCCATATATATAGCCAGTGTGCCCCCATATACAGCCAGTGTGCCCCCATATATATAGCCAGTGTGCCCCCATTTACAGCCAGTTTGTCCCCATATATATAGCCAGTGTGTCCCCATATATATAGCCAGTGTGCCCCCATATACAGCCAATGTGCCCCCATATACAGCCAGTGTGCCCCCATATACAGCCAGTTTGTCCCCATATATATAGCCAGTGTGTCCCCATATATATAGCCAGTGTGCCCCCATATACAGCCAGTGTGTCCCCATATACAGTCAGTGTGCCCCCATATACAGCCAGTGTGTCCCCATATACAGCCAGTGTACCCCCATATACAGCCAGTTTGTCCCCATATATATAGCCAGTGTGCCCCCATATACAGCCAGTTCCCCCCAAATGCAGCCAGTTTGTCCCCCATATACAGCCAGTTCCCCCCAAATGCAGCCAGTTTGTCCCCCATATACAGCCAGTTACCCCCATATTCAGCCAGCGTGTCCCCCATATACAGCCAGTTCCCCCCAAATGCAGCCAGTTTGTCCCCCATATACAGCCAGTTCCACCCAAATGCAGCCAGTTTGTCCCCCATATAAAGCCAGTTTCCCCCATATTCAGCCAGCGTGTCCCCCATATACAGCCAGTTCCCCCCAAATGCAGCCAGTTTGTCCCCAATATACAGCCAGTTTGTCCCCCAAATGCAGCCTGTTCCCCCCCCCCAGCCCTGCACTTACCTTCCTCGGTCCGCGCCGTCCTCGATGTGTTCTCCCGCCCTCGATGTCGCTTCAGCCAATCAGGTTACCGGTAACCAGATCCGGTGAACCTGATTGGCTGAAACCTCCACAGTCTTCTCCAAGGAACGCACCCCCGTGCGTACCTGGGAGGAGTTTTTGGAAGCCGAATACAGCGTGAGAGCTGTATTCGGAAAGCCTATCAGAGCCGCTGGCATTTCTGTGAAAGATAGTGATGAGTATAGAGATAAGTCACAGGGTTTGTTAAAGGTTATCGAGAAAGAGGATAAAGATCAAAAGATCAAAAAAAAGAAAAAATACAACCGAGATTTAACTGACTACCAAAATAACATTGTGTTTGAGTGGCAGAAAAAGCTGCTGTTGAATGAACAAAATAATTCAGAAATGGAAGTTTCTACTCAGGGTATTGATACCAGTGGGACTGTACCAATGGTACATCAGATAAAACCCCACATCCCCAACCCTCCGAAAAAGAGTGGGGGGACTGCAAAATCTATTAAGACAGGAGGTCAAAATGTATATCAATCACCTCGTAGACCTCCGGGTAATTCCAATAGAGGGGGGCCTGTTCATCAGGGCACTTTTCAACATTGGGGTCCCAATACCAGATCCAGCTACACACATGAATATGGACCACAATATTCTAATCCACCACCTTGGCAAAAGATGCCATTGCCCCAGAGGGGGCGTAACTTTCCGGGTAGAGGACTGGGCTATAAGACAGATAACCCGGATTGGTGGAGGAATGATGGGTCTAATCAATATTCACCATATGGAGCCCATAATGAGCACCCTTGGGGAATTCCCACTCATGGTAACAGCTTCTTCCCTCTCAGAGATAGGGAGGCTTATGATGAGGATTTTGGCTATCATGAGTCTCAGTTTCAATCAAGAGAGGGACCTATAAGTTCATCCTATCCCCCACCCCCAAGATTTGAAACACCTAATCAAAGACACCCAACTAACAATAGCCAGGGTAATTGGGGTTTTTCCCGGCCAACCCAAGGCCTAAAAAGGCCGGTAGAAAAAAACGAGGAGTTAGAGGGGGGAGGCGCCTGCGAGCAACAGAAAAGGCCAAGGATGTGATAGGCCAGGGTATTTTCAATCTTAGCTCTCAGACGCTGACAGATTCAGAAAAAATAGTTCTGGATAAGGGACTTAAATATGCTCCTCCCAGAAGTTTAGATAAATTTGAAACCTATATGGATATCCATAGATTCATTAGGAAACTAAATATTAAAAGATACATGACTATCAATCCTATTGTGAGTATCAGCAATCAAGTGTCCAATGAATATCTTCATTCTGGCTTAGCTAACGCCCGCCTTTTTAACCCCCCGGGGGTGTTGGCACCATCACTTAAAATATTCAGAGACGTAATGATTAGGGATCTTGAGTCTCTTGAAATAAGAAAAGCTAGACACAACAAATTAATGCAGGAAGGCCTTGACACTTTATGTCAAAATAAGGACTTGGTGATTAGACCTGCCGATAAGGGGGGGGGATCGTAGTACTAGACAAAAAGGACTATATGACCGAAATGCATAAAATTTTGAGTGATGCTGACACGTATACCCCCTTACCAGCTGACCCCAAGTCCATATATTTACGGGATTTGAATAGAATCATATCTAGGGGATTATCAGTGGGAATCTTAAATAAAAAAGAGGGTTTATTTTTGGTTCCTCGGGCACCTAGGACACTGACAATGTACTATCTACCCAAGATCCACAAGAATCCTGTCTGCCCCCCGGGACGTCCAATTGTGAGCGGTATAGACTCATTGACGTCCCGGGTGGGCAGATATATTGATTTTTTTCTCCAGCCTCTGGTTCGACGGATGCCATCATATGTTAAAGACTCACGACATGTGATTAACATTCTGTCGCAATTAGACATTAAGCCTGGCACAATTTTGGTGACTGCTGATGTCACATCACTTTACACAATAATTCCTCATAACTTAGGATTTGAGGCAGTCTTATGTTTTCTTAATAGAGATTCGGGACTCCATTCTGACCAGATTTTGTTTTTGATGGAACTGTTGGAATTTGCAGCCACCCATAATTATTTTTGGTTCTGTAACCAATTTTACAGACAGGATAGAGGGGTGGCCATGGGGGCTAAATATGCCCCTAGCCTGGCCAATTTATTTATGGCCAGGTGGGAGGAGGATGTCATCTATGCTGGCCGCATGCCACAGCTTGGTTTGTGGGCCAGATACATAGATGACATCCTCCTCCTGTGGGAGGGGGATCCATCATCCCTTCATGCCTTTATGACCTCTCTCAATGTCAACGAGAGAGGTATTGAATTAAAATATGAGATGAGCTATTCTGAAATTAATTTTTTAGATTTGAAAATCAAAATCGAAGGGAATAAATTGACTACTTCGACATATTTTAAATCTACTGATAGGAACTCGTTTATACCCACTACCAGTTGTCATCATAGGCCTTGGCTTGGGTCAATCCCAAAGAGTCAATATATTAGACTCAAAAGGAATTGCTCCAGTCATGATGAGTTCCTACAACAAGCACAAATACTCACTCAAAGGTTTGTTGAAAAGGGTTACATAGAATCAAGTCTGATGACTACTTTGGATACAGTTAAATCTTTAAATCGAGATGATCTCCTAGTGGAGAGACCTCGTCAACAGGGGGATAACGCCTTACAGAGTGTTCCATTTATCACTACCTACTCCCTGCAACATAAAAAACTCAAACAGATGCTGTCCAAACACTGGCACATAGTGAATAATGATCGCACATTAAGGGACATTCTGCCTGAGAGGCCACAGGTTGTATTTAGGGGGGCCCCTTCGCTAAGAAATAGGGTGTCACCCAATATCCTTGACCCTCCATCTAGAATTAGTTTTTTTGGACATTTTACAGGATACTATCAATGCCATAAATGTAGAGTTTGTTCCCTTAACAGTTGCACTCAAAGAAGGACAACCAGTTTTTTGTCCACTAGCACACAGATTAGATATGATATTAAACCGTTTATAACTTGTTCCACAGAGGGCGTAGTTTATTTACTTCAATGCCCCTGTGGATTACAATATATAGGGAGGACCAAGCGCCCCCTACAGGTCAGATTAAATGAACACATCACAAACATCAAATCCGGTTTTAAGAATCATTCTGTATCTAAACATTACAGACTAGTACACAAGAGGGATCCCTCAAACACCATGTTTTTGGGTATTGACAAATTCAGCCCCAAGTGGAGGGGTAGCTCTCTTGTTAGGGACATCTCTAGATTAGAAATGTCATGGATTTTTAAGGCAAAAACGTATATACCCCATGGACTAAATATTGACGTTGATGTCAACGCCTTCATCGACAATTCATAGATGGTCAGTCTCTGTGAACTTGATCTGGGTCATGCGTATGAGTTTATATTGAAATAGGGGGTCTTTCTTCATTTCTTCTTCATTTTCTCCTTTTTTAATTTAATTTTATTATTTTTTCATTTATTTTTTACGCTTTTTTATTACAAATAAATAAAAGTGTAAGTGATTTTTTGTGCACCCTATGGCCAGCACTATAGGTACACCAATGGGTATTCATCCATCCAATATAATATATTTGATTGGATTTAATTGTGTCCTGTTATTTATTATTTATCGATTTGCAATGGTCAGTGTCTTGATGACAGCTGACCTTGTAATCTTTAATAAACCTAACACAGTATTGATTAATTCACATTATTCACGATATGGATTATATTTCACATATTCATTATAAATTTTAGGCCTTTTCACTTGCACTGTAATATTAGATATCTGCAGGAAGCATGTAGGGCCTTTTTGCAATAAAAGGTCTTGTATATGTTTTTCTGAAATAGGGAATATATATACAGTGTATAATATTTTTTATAGAGATTTTATAAAGAATTTATATAAAAAAGAGTATTTTTGGGGGGAAAAGGAAAAAAGGGAAAGAAAAAGAGAAGAAAAGGGAAAGAGAAGAAAATTATTTTTTTTATTTTTTTTGTTATATAGAATTAATTGTGTTGGAATGATTCCAACTATAATTCATTATTCACATTTATAGTATTTACTTTATTATACACATTATATACACTATGGGTGTCGATATGGCCCATTTGTCTGGTCCTTATGACATAATATGCATAAATTTTGTGGGATTCGCTAATTAATTAACAATTTTTGGAGACATATAATATTGCTTTTTAGCCAATTAGTGCCTCTTTTTATCCTCTCTCTATTTAACCTTATTTATATATACATATATACATTTTTTTCATCTGCATGGATTAAATTCTAATTCATGCGCTCGTTTGAGGGACGGATATGTTGTTTGCCAGTAGTCTAGATGGTGGGTGTTGACTCGTGTTCAGGATCCAGATCGAGGCTAGTAATATATGTTCTCGTGTTTTCATCCTTTTCTGCTACTTTTTGTACTAAGGGCAACACTACAATAGTCCATTGACACGGATGCGGCTTTCCATCATCCAAGATGGCGGCCGCATACTCATGTCCGGACCTCATAACAAGGCAAGGTACTATATAACGTGGTGATTCAGCTCGCTACCCGTCCCTTATTGACAATGTCTATGATGACGAAACGCGTCTAAGGGGGTACGTGCTGACGTCACCACACTCGTTAGGACGGGAGTTTGCTTCTAGCCGGCCGGCTTTTATATGATCGTTTTACCGCTTACTGCGTAAGTGTAATTTTAATTATTTTAAATAAATGTTGTGGCGATATCACACTATTGGTCCCCATTTGTTTTTCTTGGGTACATAACCCCTGTATGGGCCCCACGGAGCTACTATAACAGTGAGGAATATTGATTGATCCACTGCAAGAACCAGATCCGTATGAGTGACACTCACACCCCTCCAGCCATCCACTAGCTTACGGTTGAATGTATTGCATACAGTCTAGATCATTCTGGTAAGCAGACTCTATGTAAGGTGGCGGTTTCACACATTGGTGGATGTGTCTCCCATGATGGTTGTTTGTTGACAAGGTCTTTTTTCCCACATTGATATCTGGTGAGGAGACCCTATATGCGGTGGTGGTTCACTATAGATAGAAATCATACACTGGGTGCTGTTTTGCTTTCTATCTCATTTTTATAACATAGAGATATTTCATGTAGCAGGATTACGCTATGTGTTTTTTTTCTTTGTTTCTTCATTTTTAAATCTGTTCCTTGGATACACGCACCAACGCATTCTGTGGAGTCATCACCCTATTGCTGCTATTCTCTTATCGGAGGAATTGGCACTGTTGTGCCAAACAAAGGCCTGGGCTGGGTTATAGCCATTTGTCTATTTTGGCTTATCATTTGGTAAGCATACACCTTGATAAGATCTGCCCAGATATTCATGACAAGCATTGTGCCCTTTGTTGTTTGTGTTGACTCCATCATCATTATTATTATTTTTTCAAAAGGACTTCACATCTTTGGACTCTAATTATTCACCCATAGCGCAATTTTTTCTTTTTCATGTTTACTTTGTGTTTATCCCACTATTATTGCTGCTGTTAAAAGGGTTTATTCATAGTTTTTCATCACTTATATGAGCTAGTGCAGTTTTTTTCCCTTTCCACTTCCAGAACACACCCACCGCCGGCCGCCGCTCTAATTCATATGGCCGGCGCTCACCAGGAGGCTGGCCATATGAATATTGGGCAGCGCGGCAGCAGTGACAATACACAGATTCATGCAATGCATGAATCTGTGTATTGTCTTTCAGTGGCGGTGCAGGAGCGAGAGGGGGCGGCGCTCCGGCGCCCTCTATGGACGCACCGCCACTGGTTACATGCATATTTTTTACCACCTGTTACAGAATCAAGCCTTTAATTAGGATGCAGTTTTGAGAGATAAAATACCAGCCTTGGATATAGACTCTAGACTACTAGAAGATGCACTTTGCAGCTTTTCCTTATAACCAGTCACACATCCATGGTAAAGGGATCATGCCCCTTTCTTATAAAACTGGGAATGACCAAGATATAACTGCTCTCTGAAATATATTCAGTTTTATTTTACATCCCCTACACTATTCTTTTGTCACCAGCAGTACTTATGTTATAAATTAGATGTATTCAGACGTAGTAAATCACCAGTTGTCATTACATGTATAAATATTCTAAATATGACACCAAACTTTAATTAGTGATGAAAAAATGTAATCTACAAATCAGAATTGTGAATTATTTAATCTGACTGAATATATGTGTAGTGCCCCCCCCAATATTTGGGGGCGCTATGTGGATATTTATGGGTAGTCTGAACTGATAGTTGGGCTCAGACCAATCGAGGATTCGATTTTGCTTCTGCTCTGGGTGTGATACTGCCTGGCAGTAGTGTTCTCCGTTGCCTGTAGGTGACACTGTCACCGCCGGCATAGGTTAAACTACGGGGGTATCACAGCACCTTGGGTGTCCTCTCTCGTCAGTCATGCAGTGGGCGTGGTCTACCCGCTGTGCATGCTGGGAGAGGGTGCAAAAGGGGCAGACGCTATTTGGCATGAGGCGATTCCAGGGGGACCCCAAGGCACAAGGGGGGTCCTCTGGTCCAGTGAGTGTGCCTTGTGGCCCGCATGGCATGAGGTGCGCGAGTGTGTTTAGGCCTCGGGCATCTTCAGCCCGAGGCCCTGTTGCTGCATTGTAGGCCCAGCTCCGCTGACATGGGCCTACGCTTCAGAGAAGGATCTCAGGCTGCCCGTTTGTCCGTTTGTAGGGGGCCCATCTTGAGGAAAGGAGTCCAGGGTAGGATCAGTCCCAGGAGATTAGCGACGGTACTGCTGTCTCTGGGAAGAGGCCTGAAAACTCGCCTAAAGAGGGATTCATCGTTTCTGATATCCGTGCTCCATCCCAGCTGCTAGGACCGCTCTCATAGGGACTATCCGGGTGAGCAATACCCACTCAGGCTTGAGTGACAACGAGTATAGATACTGAACTTTACGTGTTGCGTGCCTGAACCTTCCCCTACTTCCTTCAACTTTCTGCTCTCTCTCTCTCTTCAAGTTGACTCAAAGAGAAAAATAATAAAGCCTTGCTGATTAGGTTTTACTCATATTCCTGGAGATTTTTGTTTGCCTAGACAACGGAGCTAAAGGATCCAATTGAGAGAGGAAATTGCCGCAGACCCAAAACAAAACCAGACGGTCCTTTAAATGGGGATAAGTGCTACATATGCATATAGATCTGTCCCACCAGACAATTCATCACAATCACATCCGCCAAGATTCCTGAACTATGTGATCCTTTCCCGGTCAGACAGATCAGTATGCAAATATTTAGGCAAGAATGTACAAATTCCATACTCTTCTGATTTAAACATCACTAGCTATGACCATAATCCGCCTACTCAAAACCATGCTTTTCTATAATAAACACAATACAGTCTAAGTTTACATAAGGTACGTATCACAGGCATCCACTCATTTTCTAAATTTAGTTATTAAAGAAAACTCTGCAGTTATGCTGCACTTTCATAGCAGATACCTGCAGTTGCATACCAGTGCACCACTGAAGTTCATAAAGATCCTAAGCATATACTAGTATTGTGAGATATGAAAGATAAGGTAATATTTATTCTCTACACTTCTATGTTAAGGTTTTTCAAAAGGCTTCAGTGACATATAAGAGGGGAGCAACCTGCCACTGGGAAGATAAGATGTGGAAAAGAGAGTTCCTGCTATAAACATGCAAGGTTACTTTACGTTCTTTCAACACTTTACAGGTATACCTTACCATAAAATTTTTAGATGTAGCACACAGATCCCTGTCCTGCTTACCTCCACTTGCAGGATAGGACACACCATGCCACATGCCCAGTATCCTCCATTGTGTAGAGGGTTAACAGTTTTGGGTCCTGCAGCGAGTTACCTCGTTCCGTTGGTTCTCGTCCCTAGAGTGTAGGGAAAAGTCTATTTTCTCTAATAAGAAGGCCAATGTCCAGACAGTGTTAAACTCCAACAGATGAGTTTATTTTCTCTTTGCTAGTAACTTAATAGGAAAAGTTGAAGATAGAGATAGACTTGGATAGGGAGGCAGGTTCAGGCACACGGCACCTATTTACCCTCGTTGCCACTCAAGCCTGAGTGGGTTTTGCTCTGTCAGAATTCCTGCCAAGAAAAGATTGAGAGCAGGTTCTCTATTTTAGTGACAGGAAAAATTCCTATCGGGAATCGCGATCGTCTGTATGCAATTACGACGCAAAAAAACCCACGCATGCTCAGAATCAAGCAGAAGAGCCGAACTGCCTATTGAACTTTATTGATCTCGGCTCGTCATACGTGTTGTAGGTCACCGCGTTCTTGACGTACGGAATTTCAGACAAGATTTGTGTGACCGTGTGTATGCAACACAAGTTTGAGCAGTTTTCCTGCTGAAAAAAAAAAAACGGTTTTCCTGTCGGAAAAACTGATCGTGTGTACGAGGCAAAAAGGTTCTGTCTAAAGTCCAAAATTGTTTGGTTGATTGGTAGCACAGAAATTGAAAAACAACACAGAAAAAAAACAACACTTTACAGACTAGTTCAAAGTATTGGATCTTAGAGATGAATTTGGGGTTCAGGCCACCTAACGGCTTAATCTCCAAAAACTGACAGAGTTCCAAAGATATGGGCACCTAGCAATGGAGGGCCAAAATGCCTCGTCTTCTGCCTTGTCCTCAAAAGAATTAGTTTAAACTTCAGGGTCTAAACCCATCACCTGCTACTTGCCAAGTAGACTGAAGACCTGGGACAATCAACCACAGGAGCCTTTGAAGGATGCAGGCTTGCAAATGATGCTGTTCTCAGAACATTTCTAGTATATAGTATAAACGAACAAGCTAGAGATGGTCTGAGAGGCTGTCTGGTAGTCTTTCTGTAAGACAGTGCCTATGTGTGAGGATAGTTTAATAAAAAAAGTTTAAGACAAGGAACTAAGATCAGACTGTATGCATTTAATCTAAAACATGACATATTGCTAGTTCCATCTTAAGTATGCATCCAGTTTTGATCACCAATACTCAGGAAGGATGTCCTTGAACTGGAGAAAGTTCAGAAAATAACAAAAAAGCGAAGACAGGGGCTGGGGGACCTCAGTTATGAGGAACGACTACAAATGTTTATAATATTCTTCCTGGAGAAAAAGCGCTCAAGAGGAGATACGATGACAATATACAATTTTTTAATGGGGACTGTATTATTGGGAAGTCTCTAAAGAAGATACATGGCCACACAAGGAAGTTGTGTTTCTTATCAAACACAATGTACAGGGATATTGGAAATGGTAGTTATATAAACACACAAGAGACAAGAAAGTACCCAGCCCAAAGGGAGCCTCTGGCTAATGAAAGGGAGGACTGTGAGGACTGTGGAGTGAGCTTTCCTATGCTGTGCTGCTGCAGAATGTATGTGTAGTGCTACCCCCAGTTAAGAGAGCCACTGAGTTTTGTTTCGGGCCCCGTATACAGCACCGCCAACCCCCGGCAATCTACTCAACCCACACTGGCACAGTTAGTCTAGGGATTGTTACCTCGTAATGGTCTATACCTGATTATACACAATCTGGCAGTATTGATAGATAACCACTATCTGCAAAGATGACACTAATACCAATGTGATAAAATATAACTGGATTTACTTTGGTATAAGGATTCAAAGTTAAACACATCACATAGCATACATGCAGAGCCCTGCAGCAATAAACATATTCATCAGTGATAGTGCAGAGTGATCACCCGCCACATGAAACTATCTTCTTTCCCTATGCGCAATATGGCGCAGCAACAAAGTTTTAACCCCCACCCTGGTCAGGCCTGACCCAGATTAAAACTCAATCCCTTATGAGAACAATTCTTTGCATGCAACTTGAACGGTGGTGCACTTTTAGGAAACAATATTTGTAATCCAAGGGGTAGTAAATAACAGGGTGGGCCAAGGCAGTCACTAGGCCCAACAAAGTAAAAGGGTAATGAAGTGAGCAAGTGCTCGCTCACCACTCTGGACGCGATCCCAGTCCGGGCTTCCACCACTGTGTATCTGCACACAGTGTCTCCAACGGCCGGGTCTCCGGTCCAGCTGACGTCAGCAAACTCGAGCAGGAACAGATGCCACCCAGGCTCCGCAGTGGGGTGGAAGGCTCTTTGGTCGGTATGCGAGGCCCAGGCTTCAGGCCTTACACAGCAGCGGATCCGCACAGGTGTCCAAAGATCCGCACAGGTGTCTTATATAGCCCCACCCATGAGTCTCTGCGGCGGCCCAATGCACCCTGGATGCCAAACGGGGTTCTGGGTAACGTAGTCCAGGGGCCTTAAAGGAGACCCTGCTACATATGGATGACATAATTGAATCATTTTATGTTCATTCAACCTCCTGGTTGAAGGAAAACAACAACAAAAATATATATAAAATGTGTATCCAAAATTGCTACCAAATTAAAGCCCTATCTGCCCTAGTAAGGGTAGACATTAAACTCTGATAGATTTCATGAGCAGAACGGATACTTTGTAGAAAGGATAAAAAAACTCTGGGACTTAAGGGGATATGGGTGAGTAAAGGCCTGAGGACTCAAGTTGTTATTCATCATCCCTATAAGACCCCTTTCACACTGGGGCATTTTTCAGGCGCTTTTGGGATAAAAATAGTGCCTGTAAAGTAGGGTGACCAGACATCCCCGGTTTCAGGGGACAGTCCCCGGATTGAGGACACTGTCCCCGGACCAAGTCTGTCCCCGGTTTTGTCCCCGGATTGGATTTGAACAGGGGCTGGGGAAATTTCAAAGACATTCAGTGCAGAAAAAAAAAAAAAATTCTGAATTTTACAGGGGGGTGTATTTTTTCCAATATCCGTGCCCCTTTCTGATGATCATGTGCTGGTCGGAGCGGAGGGAATATTTCTCCAGTTTTGGGTGAATGCCCATTCAGCTACGTTTGCATGTTCTTCCGCCTTGGCTCAAGTCCCGGCCAGCAGCCTGCTTATCGCCTTGCCTTCCCTGGCGGAGTGATCTTCCTCCGCTCCCCACCCAGTAGTAGCCGGGGGTCCGGAGCGTAAGACTTGACAGGTTGGGAGGCGGGCGGCGACGGGCAGAGAGTCGCTGATTGCTGCCATTATTAGTAAAAAAATATATATGTCCCCGGATTTCATTTAAAAAATCTGGTCACCTTACTGTAAAGTGCCTGGAAAATGCCTCCCCTGCAGCCCCAGTGTGAGAGCCTGAGTGCTTTCACACTGGAGCGGTGCGCTTGCAGGACATTAGAAAAAGTTCTGCAAGCAGCATCTTTCGGCCGAGTAAATAGATACCAAACATGCCACGCTTTAAAATTGTGCATGTCTGTGCCATGGCGACAAAAGACATAAAGTTTACTATCCATAGGCGACACTTTAACTGCTTGCCGACAAGCGCATGACGATATACGTTCGGGCCGGCAAGAGCCCATTCAGAAAACTGGCAATGAAGCCAGCCCGATAATGCGCATGCGAGTGACGTTTTCGGCGCATCGCTTTATAGTAAATATCTCCTTAACCATGTAGGTTAAGGAGATATTTCTTGCACCTACAGGTAAGCCTTAACCACTTAAGCCCCGGACCAATACGGGCCATTATGACCAGGCCCCTTTTTGCGACACTGCGTCACTTTAACTGACAATTGCGCAGTCGTGCGACGTGGCTCCCAAACAAAATTGGCGTCCTTTTTTCCCCACAAATAGAGATTTCTTTTGGTGGTATTTGATCACTTCTGCGGTTTTTATTTTTTGCGCTATAAACAAAAATAGAGCGAAAATTTTGAAAAAAATTACATATTTTTTACTTTTTGCTATAATAAATATCCCCAAAAAATATATAAAAAACATTTTTTTCCTCAGTTTAGGCCGATACGTATTCTTCTACATATTTTTGGTTAAAAAAATCGCAATCGGCGTTTATTGATTGATTTGCGCAAAAATTATAGCGTTTACAAAATAGGGTATAGTTTTAAGGCATTTTTATGAATTTTTTTTTTTTTACTAGTAATGGCGGCGATCAGTGATTTTTTTCGTGACTGCGACATTATGGCAGACACATCGGACACTTTTGACACATTTTTGGGACCATTGTCATTTTCACAGCGATCAGTGCAATAAAAATGCACTGTTTACTGTGAAAATGACACTGGCAGTGAAGGGGTTAACCACTAGGGGCGCTGGAGGGGTTAAGTGTGCCTAGGGGAGTGTTTACTACTGTGTGGGGGCGTGACTACGACTGACACGTCACCCATCTCCGCTCTGATTACACAGAGCAGAGATTGCTGACATTGTCAGTAGAGGAGCGTGGAGATGTTGTGTTTACACACACATCTCCCCGCTCCGAGCCTCCGTGAAACGATCGCGGGGACGCCCGCGGCGATCGAGTCCGCGGGACCCGCGGTCCCAATCGCGGGGAAGGCAGGGGGGTCACGAGCGTGCCGGCGCGCGCGTGACCCCGACGTCAGCAGTTAAAGGGCCACGTACAGGTATGTGATTGTGCCTGTACGAGCCATTCTGCCAGCGTATATATACCGTGAGCGGTCGGCAAGTGGTTAATCTAGGCTTACCGGTAGATACAAGTTGTCTAAGTGGGTTTACAACTTTAAGACCCGGCATTGTGCACGGGTCTGGTGCTAGAATTACTGCCTATGATCTGATGTTAGCAGTGATACCTTACATGTGTGGGATGGTCACTGTTTGCATGTGTGCAGGGTAGGGTTGCCAGTGCCACCTTTTCTTCAAGTCAAACCCGAACACTTTAGCGGCGCATAGCAATTGTTTTTTAATAGTATAAGCTATACATATATTTTGCTATTAAATAAAATTTCTACACTGTAAGGGGGGACTCTGATGTAAAGGAGAGCTCTGGGGACTCTAACATTAGGGATGCTCTGGGAACCCTTATTTAAGGGAGAGCACTGAGAACTCTGATGTACGGAGAGGACTTTGATGTAAGGGGAAACACTGGGGCCTCTGGTGTAAAGGGGAACTATGATGTAAGGGGTGCTCTGAGAACCCTGATTTACCTTAGTGTACTTACTCCAAGGCAGGAGAGAGCAGGGGGGAGACTTCAGTCACAGACAGGGTTGGATGGTGAGCTCACTCACACCTTGGCAGTCAGCATCTCTCATCCAGATGTATCTGAGGCTGCTGGACTTCAAAATTCCAGCCCCCGCTATCCTTATCTGAGGCACAGCGCTGGGGATTGGAGTGTGGGCAGACACAGAGGGGTATGTGGGGGGGGGGGCAGGAAGAGGTGCAGATCACGCTCTCTCCTGTCCCCCTGTGTGTGTTTGGGGGGGGGGGATTAGTGTTGGCTTTGGGCAGTGTGAAGGAGTGTAACAGACACTCTCATCTTAGACAACTGCAGCCAGCAATTCTGCTGGGAAGCCATAGTCCAGTCTGAATAATGTGTCCGGGTTTCAGGCAGTCTGAAACCCGGATGCATGATTCCAAACCCGAACTGTCCGGGTGAATCCTGGACAGGTGGCAACCATAGTGCAGGGCCGACACGCTTGTTAGTCTTTGCACATGAGCAGGAGGGGACGGAGGCACTTACTTTTTCTTTTAATTATTAATTTTTTATTATTATTTTTCTTTTTAACCACTTCAGTCCTGGAAGGATTTACCCTCTTTTTGACCGGGCCATTTTTTGCAATACGGCACTGGGTTACTTTAACTGACAATTACTTTAATGCAACGCTGTACCCAAACAAAACTGCTGTAATTTTTCCCATAAATAGAGCTTTCGTTTGGTGGTATTTGATCACCTGGTTTTTATATTTTGTGCTATTAAAAAAAAAAAAAAAAAAGAGCAAACATTTTGCAATAAAAACAATATTTTTTAATTTCTGCTATAGAACATGCCCAGTAAAAAATTTTTAAAAAATCGAATTTCTTCATCAATTTAAGCCAATTCTTCATCAATTTTGGTAAAAAAAATCCCAAATGGCATATATTGATTGGTTTGCACAAAAGTTATAGCGTCTACATACTATGGGATAGATTTAGGGACTTCTTTATATATTTTTTATTTTTATTTATTTAGTAATGGCAGCGATCAGCGATTTGTAGTTGGACTGTAACATTGTGGCGGACAAATTGGACATTAAACAACACTTTTTGGGGACCAGTAACACCAACACAGTGATCAGTGCTTAACCACTTAAGCCCCGGACCATTTTGTTGCTAAAGGACCAGGCCCCTTTTTGCGATTCACCACTGCGTCATTTTAACTGACGATTGCGCGGTCGTGCGATGTGGCTCCCAAACAAAATTGACGTCCTTTTTTTCCCATAAATAGAGCTTTCTTTTGGTGGTATTTGATCACCTCTGCGGTTTTTATTTTTTGTGTTATAAATAAAAATAGAGCGACAATTTTGAGAAAAATTCAATATTTTTTACTTTTTGCTATAATAAATATCACCAAAAAAAATATAACATTTTTTTTTCCTCAGTTTAGGCCGATGCATATTTTTCTACATATTTTTGGTAAAAAAAATCGCAATAAGCATTTATTGATTGGTTTGCGCAAAAGTTATAGCATCTACAAAATAGGGGATAGTTTTATGGCATTTTTATTAATAATTATTTTTTTACTAGTAATGGCGGCGATCAGCGATTTTTATCGTCACTGCGACATTATGGCAGACACATCGGACACTTTTGACACTATTTTGGGACCATTGTCATTTTTACAGTAATCAGTGCTATAAAAATGCACTGATTACTGTGAAAATGACACTGGCAGTTTAGGGGTAACCTGTAGGGGGCGCTAAAGGAGTTAAGTGTGACCTAATGTCTGATTCTAACTGTAGGGGGGCGTGGCTTGGCGTTTGACCTCACTGATCGTCATTCCCTATGACAGGGAACAGATCAGTGATCGAAAAGACGATCAGTGACAGGCTAACTAGGAAGAACGGGGAAAGGTTTGTTTACACTTATCTCTCCCCGTTCTTCAGCTCTATGACCCAATCGCGGGACACCGGCAGCGAACAGGTCCACGGGTCCCGCGGGCGTGGTCACGGAGTACCCGACCGGGTCGCGAGTGCGCGACCCACGGCTGTGCATATTAAAGGGGACGTACCTGTACGCCAATATGCCCAGCCGTGCCATTCTGCCGACGTACATCAGCGTGCGGCGGTTGGCTAGTGGTTAAAATAATTCACTGACACTGTATAAATGACACTGGCACGGAAGGGGTTAACATCAGGGCCAATCAAGGGGTTGACTGTGTTCCCTCAGTGTGTTTACTAACTGTGTGGGGATGAACTCACTGCAAAAACAGAGAGATCTGTTTTCCCGATTAGCAGGAAGCACAGATCTCTCTGTTCCTGTCTGACAGAAGGACGGTCTGCTTTGTTTACATCAGCAGACCGCCATTCTGTCATTCCAGTGATCGATCGCAGGAGGCATACGCACGTCCCATAGGGTGACCACATTTCCAAACTGCCATTCAGGGACACCCCCCTTCCCAAAAATCAGCTTGTGCTGTAAAGAATCACAGCACAGTGATTGGACACAAGAGCAGGGCTGTCTTTAATGTTGATTGGACCCTGGGCAAAAACATTCTTGCCCCCCCCCCCCCCATGCAATTTCGCTCTCCATCTGCTCTGAGACATAAAATAAATATTAGCTAGACTTAAAATCAGTTTACTGTATCAGATCAGGCAGTGATTGTGATTGGTTGCCAGAGGTTACAGCATATCATTACCACTTACTGACTGGTTGCTAGAGGTTACAGCACACATTACGGCTCACTGATTAGTTGCTAGAGGTTACAGCATATGATTTCTTCTTGTTGATTGGTTGCTAGAGATTACTGTACAGTAATACTGCTCACTGATTGGTTGCTAGAGGTTACAGCACATCATCTCTTCACTGAAGAGGGACATGATATACATATGAATGACGCCTTTATTTACATATGAATGCTGCCGGCCTCAGCTATTTACATATGAATGCAGCCGCTATTTACATATGAATGCTCCCGTTATTTACATATGAATGACGGTTATTTACATGTAAACACAGGGTCTGCAGGTAAGTCATCTGTACACAACAATAGGGCAGAGCTGGACAGCATTAGTAGCAGCACTTCACACTGAGATATCAGGACACAGCACAGGACTAAAACTTCAAGGAACAAGGGAATTTAAACTGGGATAGTTGGCAAGTATGAGGCAGCTGCTTTGGGCCCCACAACAATGACAGGGCCCAGGGCAGCTGCCCCTTTTGCCCTGCCTTGAAGACGGCCCTACACAAGAGGTGGGATTTATGATTTCTCCAATCACAAGCAGGGGGCAGAGATTGTGCTCCTCCAGGCATTCCCGGCCAGGACAAGTACTGTCAGTGAATAAAGCGGTGATGTGGCAGCCTTTTTTGGGGGCATTAGATTGGCCCGGGGGTGGCTGTGTCAGTTTCATTCCGGGACACTGTATTGTCCTGGAATGAAGGTGCCCGGGACAGACCTGCAAAATGCGGGACTGTCTCGGGCAATCCGGGACACGTGGTCACCCAGACCAGGTCGCGTGGAGAATGTACAGGTACATTGTATCCCACAGCCGGGCTGCCCTGGCGCAGTATATGTGAGGTGGGCAGTCCGGAACTGGTTAAACTGTTGCTCTTTCTTTTTTTTTCTTTTGATCACTTTTATGTAAATGTAAACATCCTTGTGACAGCAATAGGCATGTGACAGAGGTACTCTTTATGGAGATATCTGGAGTCTATAAGACCCCAAATCCCTCCACTGCCCTTAAAAGCATTCAAAACACCACGATCTGTGTTTTTGAATGCTTTAAAAAAAAATTGTAGCGCCATTGACACCTGGGTAAACTGGAAGTGATGTCATCACTTCTGGGTTACTATAGGGAACAGCTGATCAAAGCCATTCACGGCTTTGTTTGGCTGTCCGTGTCCGGTCAGCCGGTGGGATGGAAGTGGCTATTTAGCCACTAGAATTAATTTTACTAGAGAGGCGACTGCTGGCTCTAAAATACGGCAGCTGCAGCCATCATCCCGGTATAACCACGTCGCTGGTCAAGAAGTGGTTATCATTATCATTGAAAGTGAAAGTAATAAATATATCCCAATATTTGGGTTGTCCCCAGAACAGTAATGCAGTGTACACACAATCGGAATTTCCGACAACAAATGTTCGAGCTTTTGGTCGGATATTCTGACCGCATGTAGGCTCCATCGGACTTTTGCTGTCGGAATTTACGACAACAAATGATTGAGAGCGGGGTTCTCAATTTTTCCGACAACAAAAGTTCTTGTCGGAAATTCCGACCGTGTGTATCCAATTCCGACGCACAAAAATCCTATGTATGCTCGGAATCAATTCAACGCATGCTCAGAATAATTGAACTTCATTTTTCTCGGCTCGTTGTAGTGTTGTACGTCACTGTGTTCTTGGCGATCGGAATTTCCGACAACATTTGTTTGACCGTGTGTATGCAAGACAAGTTTGAGCGAAAATCCGTCTGAAAAAAAAACACGGTTTTGTTGTCGGAATGTCCGATCGTGTGTACGCGACATAAAAGATGGGAAATCTTCCAATGATGACTCCAGATCTGCTGACCCTGGGGACAACCAGGAATTCCCTCACTTTAAAGGGATTTCCTCTCACTTACTGTTTTGGCTATGGGACAGAAAGTGAAAGGAAATCTCCCCAGTGGGTTGCAGATGGCAAAAAAAACTAAAAACTTACAGGGGTATAACCCTCCATTACTCTATTCAAAATGAAAAAAAAAGTGTTGCCTTTAGTTCTACTTTAAATATGACTAATTACTACTAGCTATACCATGACCTGGATAAATACGATTCTTAACAGACGTACAACTTTTTGCCTGCCCAAGTCACTTGCATTGTGCAAACCCCAGTTCTGGTGACCCTGACTAAGTGCTGGCAGTGCACATCTCACAAATTACATGCTATGCCCCCTTGGGAGCACAAGTTCCATGATACTTTGGGCAGTACTGTGAGAGTTTCTGAGAGGATAGCACTGCAGGCTATCTGTGTTAGCAGGGTGTACATAAGCAAGCATGCTTGTTGTTTTGAAGAGTAACGCACAGATGAGGATGAAAACTTTTTGCCTGTAAGCAGACCCTGCAAGGCAGTATTGTCATCCCAATGACTTGGGGAAAAGATTCCACTTCTGTTTTATGCTTCATTTAAACGGGGCATACATAACCATACACCCACTGAGGGCCATGTTTACCACATACCTCCCAACTGGCACGGATTGTGCGGGTTTTACCCGCAGAGGCTCCTCCTTCCCGCACTCCCGCGAGACTATCATGTTTCCCGCACAGCAGGAAACATGAAGAGAAGAAGAGGAGCAGCAGCAGCAGCAGCAGGTAAGAGCCCCCCCCCGCGATCGGCGCACTAGTATGCCCCCCCGATCGGCGCCCCCCCCCCCGCGGCCCCCCCCCCCCGCTTAAATATATATTTTTTTATGTTCCGGCGGCAACCATCACCCCCCCCGCTCAACAACTTCTGTGGCAATTCCCGTTTTTTTTTGCCAATGTCCCGTGGTTGGCAGGGGAGAGGGGAACATAAGAATGTCCCGCGAAGGGACTTTACAAAGTTGGGAGGTATGTTACCATACTTGCCAGCAGTCCTGATTTTCCTGGGACAATCCTGATTTTGGGACCCTCGTCCCGATCGGAGCTCGTCCCAATGAAATTCCCGGGATTTTGCCTTTGTCCCGGGAAAATCGGGAATGTTTTGGGCAAAAACGGCCGGCGGGCTACAAAAACATGGCCGCCTCCACCACCGCGAGGTGTCTTTCCCGGTGTGTTCAGTGGAGAGGGGCAGCCAATCGCTTCTCTCTTCAGTGTATACTGAAACCGGTTGGCTGCACGAATCGGAGGCCCATCCCCTCTCCACTGAACACACGGCGTCGCTTGTGGAGTTTGCTCTGCTCTGCCGTTGTGTTATGCGGGGATGTCGGTGTTACAGCCCGGGCCAGCGATGTATGTACAGGGGGGGTAGTAACTATGTACAGGGGGGTATATACAGGGGGGTAACTATGTACAGGGGGGGTAACTATGTATAGGAGGGTTACTATGTACAGGGGGTTACTATGTACAGTGGGGGGTTACTATGTACAGTGGGGGGTTACTATATACAGGGGGGTTACTATGTGTAGTTGGGCCTTTAAATCTAGGGGAATGTTTGAGTGGTAGTTGTACTCAAGCACACTATTTGATAGGGTTCTGTTAAACCCTTTTATACTACAGGTGGGATACTGGTGCATAGTTCCCTGTGGCCTGTTGATGGCGCTGTCATCGGAGGCTAGGGTTGAACAACTGGTATAGTGCTGTGCCTTGGGTGTCCCCTCTCGGCGGTGGTGTGGTGGGCGTGTCAGCCTGCTGTGCATTCCGGGAGAGGATATAAAAGGGGCGGACACTGCCTGTAGGGGGAGTTCGGTCGGAGGAGTGTGCCCCCGGGGGTCCGACCCCGGGAGTGTTTGGTCCTGTTCGTGGCCACCCCAGGCACCTTTAGCCCTGGGGTGGAGTTCCTGACCCGGTACACTGGCGGATCAGTCCCAGGCACCTTTAGCCCTGGGGCTGCAACTGAAGGCCTTGGGTCCAGCACCTTCGGCTGGAGCCCATGGAGGGAGGAGGAATATCAGGGTGCTGTCTTGCGAGGAGACCCGTATCTGGAAGAGGAGGCCGGGGAGGACCATTCCGAGGGACTGGTGAGAGATCACAGTGAAGGTAGGGGCCCGGTAACTCTCTGGAGGGATGTCATCTTCCCGTTAGAGGCCTAATACCAGAACCATCGTTCACCAGGTCTGTGGCAGAGACCTAATGTCCATCAGGTCTGTGGCAGGGATCTAACGTTCATCAGATCTGTTTCAGAGTTTGTGCAGAGACTGTGTGTAATCTAATTCATGCATCACTCTGGCTGCTAGGATCCACTCTAATGGGAGACTATCCGGATGAGCTGAGTCTACCTGAAGATACAGGTAGTGAATATCTTCGTCTGTGCCTAGACCTACTCCAACACCTCTTGCTGTCCTGATCTTCCTCCAAACTTTCCTATTTCAATGAATATGCATAAGAGAAAATAAACTCTACGTTGGAGTTGCAATTGGTGTGGACCTTGGAGTTATTGGGGAATAGAGTCTTGTCTTTATTGTAGTGAAGATGGGAACCATTCTCTGGAAAACCTGACCATTGAGACCCAGGAACATTACACCGCTCAACCTCTATACACAGGAGGGTACGGGCTTGTGGCATGGTGTGCCCCTTTTCCTACAAGTGAGCCAAAGGTAAGGAATAGGGGTCTGTGTGCTATACGTGGGGGCTCGAGTCTGGGATTTCTGTGGTCGGAAACCCCCAAAGTTTGGACTTTATTCCCCTTGTGAGGCTCCATGGAGGTTGGCCATCTTAGGAAGAATTTTGACTGCGCCACGAGGAGAGCCCAAGCTGCGTAGTTCGTGGGCGTGTCAAGGGAAGAAAAAGCCTGCGAACATTGCTGGAAAATGGGAGGAGCCTCGCCATGCGGTGAGACGTGTGTGGTGGCTTTGGCGCCAAAAGGACAGTGCATAATGGATCGGCGAGTGAGCAACATGGCGACTAATGCCCCATGGATTTCGGGTTCTTCAACCATGAACGTTGCCTCTTTCGCTGCTCACTTGATGGATACAGGGATTCGGCTGAAGCCTCGGGGTCGCTTCGCTCTCTACATCTGCAGAGGCGCGGAGGCCCTTGGAGTGGTTTGTCCCGGATGCCAGGGACTGGCGGTGCACCTTCGGCCCTTTGAAAGATGTGAAAAGTGCAAGGAGTTGATCTTCGAGGTAGAGCAACCTACAGAAAAACCTCAGGCCTACCGTTTGAATTGCCTTACGGGCGCCACTACTCTTGAGGAGAAAACTTGCGCTTCTGCAGCCACCCCCACGCACACTGTCGTGACTTCGGAGGAAGTAGTTACGGATGTCCCGGTAGTTGAGGAACCGGAGATGGAGGAGTCGGCGGATGCTGCCTCTGTCGTTAAAGAGTCTTTGCTTCCGCCGCCCAAGCGAAAGGTGGGCTATGTGAAAGCCTCCTGCGGCCGTAGTCGAGCTACACCTCAGCGCTTGCCTGAATCGGATTGTCCAGTCGGAGGGACCTCCAGAAAATCCGCGACAGCTACAGGTCGAGGTAAGCCGGGGAAAGGGACAAAAGTTAGTGTCCGAAGTATCGGGGAAGTTTGGGTTCCCGACCAGTGTTGTTCATCTTGCTCTAAAAAAGTAATTATTTACAGTTACAAATTACTTCTCCCAAAAAGTAAGTGAGTTAGTAACTCAGTTACTACACAGGAAAAGTAACTAGTTACTCAGCAAAGTAACTATATTGGTTATATTATATATACACGGGGGCGGGGCGGTAGAAGGATGATATATATGTAATTTTTTCAGTGTATAAAAATAATAGGAGGGATAACAAATAATATTGGTACTGTGCCCATGCCTCACTGTGCCCAATGCCTCACTGTGCCCATGCCTCACTGTCCCCGAGCCTCACTGTGCCCCATGCCTCACTGTGCCCGTGCCGCAGCCTCACTGTGCCCAATGCCTCACTGTGCCCATGTCGGAGCCTCACTGTGCCCAATGCCTCACTGTGCCCGTGCCTCACTGTGCCCATGCCCCATGCCTCACTGTGCCCAATGCCTCACTGTGCCCATGCCGCAGCCTCACTGTGCCCAATGCCTCACTGTGCTCGTGCCTCACTATGCCCGTGCCTCACTGTGCCCGTGCCCCATGCCTCACTGTGCCCCATGCCTCACTGTGCCCCATGCCTCACTGTGCCCGTGCCTCACTATGCCCATGCCTCACTGTGCCCGTGCCCCATGCCTCACTGTGCCCCATGCCTCACTGTGCCCCATGCCTCACGCTCACTGTGCCTGTATGTTACGGTTGCGGTACCTCAGATCGGCGGCGTCCCGACTCCCGGCGGCCATTCTATTATTCAAAAGCCGCGCCTCCTCCAGTCCTCCTCGTTTGTGATAGGCGGAACACTCAATTTCCCAGAAGGCAGTGTTCCGCCTATCACGGACATCCTCTCATCCTCATAACACAGACGGGGATGAGAGGATGTCCGTGATAGGCGGAACACTGCCTGCTGGGAAATTGAGTGTTCCGCCTATCACAGGCAACGAGGACTCGGGAGGCGCGGCTTTTGAAGACTGCAATTGCCGCCGTCTGTCTGCATGACACGCTGTTCAGGTAGGCAGACGGTGGCTTGCAGTTAGTTAGACTTACAATACATCTACTCGCGGCGGCTGCGGCGAGTAGATGTAATTGGGGTAACGCCGCCCAAGTAATGGGAACGGCGGTGCCACGAGGGTAAGAGTAATCAGTTAGATTACTCGTTACCCCAAAAAGTGGCTACGTTACCTAACGCCGTTTATTTAAACGGCGTTAGTTACAACACTGTTCCCGACCCTAAAGAACTTGTTAAGGACAGTGATTCCTCCACTACCAAAAATTGTTTGCCGGCAGAGGAGTACGATACCTCTGACCTGGAATCGTTATCTGAGATGGGAGAAAATGCAGAGATAGACGAACTGTTCGTTAAAAAAGGCTGGCATAGAATACCCCTATATCGCACCCCGGGTGGAGGCCCATGTGCTTGAGGAGGTACCTGACCCCAGGCCTGCATCACCCAGACCTATGTTGCCTGTGCCTGCCGCTGTGGCTGAGTATGCCCCATTACGGGCTGCCATGTTGGGTCTCAGGGCAGTGAAAGTGCCTAGGCATCCGGATGCCTTCGTCCTACCGGGTGAGGGAGACCGTGCTACTCTCCCCCCGCTTTCCAGGATGCAACGGCTGTTCAATCAGATGGTGATTACGGATAGGAGTACCTGTATGTATCCAGAGACTTGCTTTTTGAGGTGGAGGCCTACAGAGAGAGATGGTACGCTGACTTTCTGTGGGACTATTTGAAGGTGCCTAATGCCCGCAGGTATCTCTCCTGTTCTGCAGCTGTTGCTGAGCAGGGATGAGCCGAACACCCCCCTGTTCGGTTCGCACCAGAACCTGCGAACAGACAAAATGTTCGTGTGAACTTTAGAACCCTATTAAATACAATGGACTCGAACGTTCGAAATCTAAAGTGTTAATTATAAAGGCTAATATGCATGTAATTGTCCTAAAAAGTGTTTGGGGACCTGGGTCCTGCCCCAGGGGACATGTATCAATGCAAAAAAAGTTTTAAAAACTGACGTTTTTTCGGGAGCAGTGATTTTAATAATGCTTAAAATGAAAAAATAAAAGTGAAATATTCCTTTAAATTTCGTACCTGGGGGGTGTGTATGATATGCATGTAAAATGGCGCATGTTTCCCGTGCTTAGAACTGTCCCTGCAAAAAATGTCATTTTTGAAAGAAAAAAAGTCATTTAAAACTGACTCGCGGCTATTAATGAATTGTCGGCTCCCGGCAATACATTCAAAAGTCATTGATAAAAAAAAAAAAAAAAGCGTGTGGGTTCCCCAGAATTCAATTACCAGGCCCTTCAGGTCTGGAATGGATATTAAGGGGAACCCCGCCGCAAATTTTAAAAAAAATTGACGTGGGGTTCCCCCAAATATCCATTCCAGGCCCTTCAGATCTGGCATGGATTTTAAGGGGAACTCCACCCCAAATGTAAAAAAAAATGGCGTGGAGTCCCCCTAAAAATCCATACCAGACCCCTTATCCGAGCACGCAACCTGGCCGGCCGCAGGGGAAAAGGGGGGGACGAGAGAGCGGCCCCCCCTCCCTCCTGAACCGTACCAGGCCACATGCCCTCAACATGGGGAGGATGTCCCCATGTTGATGGGGACAAGGGCCTCATCCCCACAACCCTTGCCCGGTGGTTGTGGGGGTCTGCGGGCGGGGGGCTTATCGGAATCTGGAAGACCCCTTTAACAAAGGGGACCCCCAGATCCCGCCCCCCCTATGTGAATTGGTAAGGGGTACATTGTACCCCTACCATTTCACAAAGAAAGCGTAAAAAAATGTTTAAAAAAAACACACAAACACCTTGAAAAAGTCCTTTATTTAAAAAAAAAAAAAACATTCCAGCTGTGAAATCCAGTGTCCCGCGGCGATCCCGATGTCCAGCGCTGTCCTTCATTGGTTGTGCCTGAGCGGACCTGATGGGGAACTCCCTCTCAGTATTTTAAATGTATAGACCCGCCCCTTCTAAAGTTCCCCATCAGGTCCGCTCAGCGGACCAGATGCGGAACATGAGAAGGGGCGGGTCTATACATGTATTACCAAAGTGAGAGCAGTTCCCCATCAGGTCCGCCCCCTCGGTATGTCGGACCCGCCTACGTCATTGGCTTGAGCGGGGAACTTCCTTCACTATGTAAATTTAAATTACACAGTGAAGGAAGTTCCCCGCTCAAGCCAATGACGTAGGCGGGTCCGACATACCGAGGGGGCGGACCTGATGGGGAACTGCTCTCACTTTGGTAATACATGTATAGACCCGCCCCTTCTCATGTTCCGCATCTGGTCCGCTGAGCGGACCTGATGGGGAACTTTAGAAGGGGCGGGTCTATACATTTAAAATACTGAGAGGGAGTTCCCCATCAGGTCCGCTCAGGCACAACCAATGAAGGACAGCGCTGCACATCGGGATCGCCGCGGGACACTGGATTTCACCGCTGGAATGTTTTTTTTTTTTTTTTTTTTTAAATAAAGGACTTTTTCAAGGTGTTTGTGTGTTTTTTTTAAAAAAAAATTACGCTTTCTTTGTGAAATGGTAGGGGTACAATGTACCCCTTACCAATTCACATAGGGGGGGCCGGGATCTGGGGGTCCCCTTTGTTAAAGGGGTCTTCCAGATTCCGATACGCCCCCCGCCCGCAGACCCCCACAACCACCGGGCAAGGGTTGTGGGGATGAGGCCCTTGTCCCCATCAACATGAGGACATCCTCCCCATGTTGAGGGCATGTGGCCTGGTACGGTTCAGGAGGGAGGGGGGCCGCTCTCTTGTCCCCCCCTTTTCCCCTGCGGCTGGCCAGGTTGCGTGCTCGGATAAGGGGTCTGGTATGGATTTTTAGGGGGACTCCACGCCATTTTTTTTTAAATTTGGGGTGGAGTTCCCCTTTAAATCCATGCCAGATCTGAAGGGCCTGGAATGGATATTTGGGGGAACCCCACGTCAATTTTTTTTAAAATTTGCGGCGGGGTTCCCCTTAATATCCATTCCGGACCTGAAGGGCCTGGTAATTGAATTCTGGGGAACCCCCACGCTTTTTTTTTTTTTTATCAATGACTTTTGTATGTATTGCCGGGAGCCGACAATTCATTAATAGCCGCGAGTCAGTTTTAAATGACTTTTTTTCTTTCAAAAATGACATTTTTTGCAGGGACAGTTCTAAGCACGGGAAACATGCGCCACTTCACATGCATATCATACACACCCCCCAGGTACGAATTTTAAAGGAATATTTCACTTTTATTTTTTCATTTTAAGCATTATTAAAATCACTGCTCCCGAAAAAACGGCCGTTTTTAAAACTTCTTTTTGCATTGATACATGTCCCCTGGGGCAGGACCCGGGTCCCCAAACACTTTTTAGGACAATAACTTGCATATAAGCCTTTATAATTAGCACTTTAGATTTCTCCCATAGATTTTTTGAATTTGCCGCGAACACCCCAATTTGTTCGCTGTTCGGCGAACGGGCGAACAGGCAATGTTCGAGTCGAACATGAGTTCGACTCGAACTCGAAGCTCATCCCTATTGCTGAGCGATACAAGGGATGCAAGTTGGACTGGGTACTAGGTCGGCACATACACGCAGATCGGGTGGTTGTGTGTCAGAAGGAGCGGGAGGATGCCATCTATTCCAGCGAGACTTTTGACAAGAATAAGAAGCTCCTTGTTTTGCCCGATCCAACGTTTTACCTCTAAAGAGACTGGACTCTAATGTGTTCTATTGTTTTCCGGAGTGTACTCTCTTGGAGTCCCGGGACTTTGCCCTTGTGAATTGGGGTAATCTACTCCGCTGGAGAGCTTGGAGAGCTGTTGCTGTTTCTCTCCGCTCACAGCACCACAGAGACAGAGACTTTTGGGGATAGGTACAGTTAGGGCCACAGAAGAAGAAAAGGAGAAGATTTATTTTCAAGTGTTGGGACAATGTTATGACGGTAGCACTTCCACTAGGTGGCGGTGTTGCAAAGGGTTTCTGTGCGCTAAAAAAATCAAAATATATATAATAATATATATTAATGTTTTCTTTATCTACACTAGGACTAGTGTTATAGGTACTTATTTAGAAGGAAAATATCCTCCCCTCGGGGAGGGTAGTTCCCTTCCTTTGTAAATAATAGTATTGGATGTGATTATGTTGGTTTTATATGTGTTTTCTCCCTTTGCAGGTGAAGGACTGGCAACCACTGAGCATGGGTGGGTTAGCTAGCGAAGGAGGGGAGGGAAGTGTGAATGTAAATATAATGATGTGACTTATATTGATATGTGACATTGAGAATGGGATGTACACATTTTGTTTTTTTCCTCTTGTTGATCTTCCTTCATCTCTTTATTCAACCCCTTTCCCCATATCTAGGTTTTGGCACAAACAAACCATTTTTCTATTGTTTGTTTTTGTATATAGTTCTGAGATAAACCTGCGTAGACTCAGGCTTGAGGTACATGGGTTTACCCCAGACAATGGGGACAGTGACTATCTGTCTTGGGGGAGTGTGTAGCGGGGGCTTTAAATCTAGGGGAATGTTTGAGTGGTAGTTGTACTCAAAACACTATTTGATAGGGTTCTGTTAAACCCTTTTATACTACAGGTGGGATACTGGTGCATAGTTCCTTGTGGCCTGTTGATGGCGCTGTCATCGGAGGCTAGGGTTGAACAACTGGTATAGTGCTGTGCCTTGGGTGTCCCCTCTCGGCGGTGGTGTGGTGGGCGTGTCGGCCTGCTGTGCATGCCGGGAGAGGATATAAAAGGGGCGGACACTGCCTGTAGGGGAAGTTCGGTCGGAGGAGTGTGCCCCGGGGGTCAGACCCCGGGAGTGTGTGGTCCTGTTCGTGGCCACCCCAGGCACCTTTGGCCCTGGGGTGGAGTTTCTGACCCGGTACACTGGCGGATCAGTCCCAGGCACCTTTAGCCCTGGGGCTGCAACTGAAGGCTTTGGGTCCAGCACCTTCGGCTGGAGCCCATGCAGGAAAGAGGAATCTCAGGGTGCTGCCTTGCAAGGAGACCCGTTTCTGGAAGAGGAGGCCGGGGGAGGACCGTTCCGAGGGACTGGTGAGAGATCACAGTGAAGGTAGGGACACGGTAACTATCTGGAGGGATGTCATCTTCCCGTTAGAGGCCTAATACCAGAACCATCGTTCACCAGGTCTGTGGCAGAGACCTAATGTCCATCAGGTCTGTGGCAGGGATCTAACGTTCACCAGATCTGTGGCAGAGTTTGTGTAGAGACTGTGTGTATTCTAATTCGAGCATCACTCCGGCTGCTAGGATCCACTCTAATGGGAGACTATCCGGATGAGCTGAGTCTACTGAGTCTACCTGAAGATATAGGTAGTGAATATCTTCGTCTGTGCCTGGACCTACTCCAACACCTCTTGCTGTCCTGATCTTCCTCCAACCTTTCCTATTTCAATGACTATGCATAAGAGAAAATAAACTCTACGTTGGAGTTGCAATTGGTGTGGACCTTGGAGTTATTGGGGAATAGAGACTTGTCTTTATTGTAGTGAAGATGGGAACCATTCTCTGGAAAACCTGACCATAGAGACCCAGGAACATTACACCGCTCAACCTCTTCACACAGGAGGGTACGGGCTTGTGGCATGGTGTGCCCCTTTTCCTACAAGTGAGCCAAAGGTAAGGAATAGGGGTCTGTGTGCTACATATGTAAAGGGGGTAACTATGTACAGGGGGGGTAACTAGGGGAGAGGGGTAACTATGTACAGGAGGGGTAACTATGGCTCTGCTTGGGACACTGATGTAAGGACTGAGGCTGGGGACACTGGTGTAAGGACTGAGGCTCCGCTGAGGACACCAGATATAAGGAGGGACTCTGCTGGGGGCACCTGATGCAAGGACGGACTCTGCTGGGGCACCTGATGCAAGAACGGACTCTCCTGGGGGCACCTGATGGCATCTGGTGGCAGGCGACATGGCAGGTGACACGCTCAGGGGTCCCACTGATTCAGCATTATGGTGAGTTGAATGATTTCATTCTATATTACAATGTAATAATAGAAATAATGTGCTTCAATCATCCCGACACCATAACAACCATGGTTCCGGGATCATTGAAGCGCTAACACCAGGTGTTTGGAGTATCTTTATCTGCTGATTTGTTAAACTCTGGAATACACATTTCTATTGGGGTGTAGGATCTGTGCCTGCTGTCCCTTTATCCCTCTTTCCTTCCTTCTCTCTCCTTCCCTCCCTCCTTTCTCTCTCTCTCTCTTTCTCCCTTTCCCCTGTTCTTTCTCCATCCCTCATTCATCTCAGACTCTAACCACACCCCTTTGAGCCACGCCCATTTAAGCCATGCCCACTATTTTGCGTAAACCCCGCCTGGTTTTCTTTTTGTTGTTATGCCACGCCTACAAGTGCATTCCCCACCCCCTAATTAATAAGACTCCGCCTACTGCCAAAAAAAGTGTCCCTATACATTTTTTACAATGTTGGCAACTATGGTTTACCTGTACAGGTGTTCTGTGCATCCCCATGCAGGCAGTCCCATAGCTGTCAATTGGGATGCAGCAGCACAGACACAGCAATTGCTCCCAACATGACATTCGTGTGGGTGCAGGTTCACAACCCTAAATGCATCCTGGATGCATTGTGGGTCGTGCACCTGCATGGATGTCACAATGGGAGCAGTGGCTGTCCACGCAGACCCTCCACGGGCGCAGAGATATGTACATTCTGTGTGAATGAGGCCTAAGACAGCAAAGGAAGTGTTAAAATGAAAATTTTTCAGCATTCTAGAAACAATCAGAAGAATAGCATCATCTCACATGGCTGTTCCAATTAGTTTTTCAGGCAGATTTGAACATAAGCTCAATGTAAGTCTAGGGAGAGTGGGATGTAAACAGACCTGCATCAGTTTACCTGTGATTACCTCCATATTGGTCCCCCACAAAAAAAGACAGAAATTGTTTGCCTCTTTTTCCATTCTTTCAAACCTCAGGCCTGACACTTGTGCAGGTTGCAGTTTGCATATTCCAGGTGCATTTTGCATTTTTCAATACACCTCTTTGAGGCTCTATTCACACAAATTTTTTGATGCATTTTGCATTTTGCATAAATGCAGGGAATTTTTTTAACATGAGTTCCTATGGAACATGTTCACATCAATGCATTTTTGTGCCTCTGCGTTTTTGGAAAGGGTCAGGGACTTATTTTCCCACAAAATGCAGCCTTTTGCATGTAATAGAATTCAATGGACCCGCATCCAAAACGCAAGTACCGGGTTTTTACCACGATTTTGCCGCAATTTGCATTTTGCGTCTTCAGCTGGCAGCTGGCTTCCCACTCAATGTAAAAAAAAAAATGCCGGCTGAAAAAAAAAAATTGAGAAAAAAAAACAGCGTTGGGTCTCCCCCCAGGTCCATACCAGGCCCTTGGGTCTAGTATGGATTCGGAGGGGACCCCCCACACCAACTTTTTAAAAAAAATGGCGTGGGGGTCCCCCCAAAATCCATACTAGACCCTTATCCGAGCATGCAGGTCAGGAAAGGGAGGGGACGAGCGAGCGCCCCCCCACCCCCTGAACCATACCAGGACATCGGCACCGACAGATCAGCGGGATGCAGCATCAGAAGAGGAACGGCGGCTGGAGCGGTGGCAGAGGAATAAGAACACTGGACAAAGAAGACAGAAGAACAGCGGAAGAAGAAGCAGGGGGAGGAGAAGACCAGAGGATGAAGATGCGGGAGAAGATGGAGGAAGGAGCAGAGAAGAAGAAGATTTTTAATAAAAGACTTGTCAAAAACAGTTTACTGTATTTATTAACACTACACTACCCATTTTAGTGAATGGGTAGGGGTACAATGTACCCCATACTCATTCACATGGGGGGCCTTGTTAAAGGGGGCTCCCAGATTCCGATAAGCCCCCCGCCCGCAGACCCCGACAACCACCAGGCAAGATTTGTCGGGAAGAGGCCCTTGTCCCCATCAACATTGGGGCAAGTTGCTTTGGGGTGGGGGGGAGCACCCATCCCCCCCATGTTGAGGGCATGAGGCCTGGTATGGTTCAGGAGGGGGGGGGATCGCTCATCCCCTCCCTTTCCTGACCTGCTGGGCTGCATGCTCAGATAAGGGTCTGGTATGGATTTTGGGGGGACCCCCATTCCATTTTTTTAAAAGGGCCTGGTATGGACCTGGGGGGGACCCCACGCTGTTTTTTTTCAATTGTTTTTTTTAGCCAGCAATTCTTTATTTTTTACATTCAGCGGGAAGCCCGCTGACAACTGATGACTCATCGGCTGTTAAGGACGAGGCGGCCGGCTTCTTGGTCCCCTCCTTAGCAAGCAGCTATATACAGTGTAAAAAAAAAACGTGAAACGCAAATCGCTGCAAAATCGCTGTAAAAACACGTGTCGAAAAACGCGGCAAGCACTGCAAAAAGCACTGCAGAAACTCTCAAAAGCAACATGCATAGGTGTGAATCGAGCCTAGACCATTGAAGTCTACTGAACCAAAAAACAGAATATAAACCCTGGCCCTTTCCATAAAATGCACAGATGTGAACTACATCCATAGGAAACCATGTTAAATGGACTGCAGTGTGTTTCTGCAAAACTGAAAATGCACTAATAAATGCATATGTGTGAACCAGGCCTTAATGTGATGTTTAGGTCCAAGGTAAAATAATGAAAACAGATATCTGTTTAGCTCTGCCTGCCAATAGACTGGTTCATTCGCTCGTTTTTTTCCTCTGTTTTTAGGAGTTTTTAGATGGAGGGAGAAACTGAACAAAATAACATCCCTTCCAATTCTGCTCCGATTCAGAAGGGGATCTCTCCATGGATTCCCTGCTGATTTGAATAAATGTTGTTTGTGTAAAATTATCCATACTAGATAATATGTTTTTTAAGTACTTGGGATTAGATACACTTTAGAAGAAATGATGACAACACAACACTTTTCATTAAACCCGGCTTGAAAGCATAGGTTCACAATGTCAATTTGAGGCAAAACATCAGGTTTGACTATTCAAGGTAAAGCAAAAATTTTGCTTTCCTGACAGACTCCATGGCAGACTACGTGTGGGTTAACCCCGCCTCCTCTCCACAGCTATAGGACCCCATACCCATAAATTTGAGCTCACCTCCACAGACAGGTGTTCCTTTTCTATCCTCCTCACATGGACCCTTCATCATGCAATTCAGGTGCAGTCCAGGATGTCCGTCGGATTAGGTACAAGTTGTGCGGTGCACCCAGGGCCCAGCTATCAGCGGGCGAGTGGTTTCGGGCAGTTAATACCCCTATGGTGGAAGGGATGTGGCCCAGTGTACCAGGATGGACGAAGGATTGGCTGGCAAGGTCTGAAGATTTCTTCATTATTTACATGGCAGACCGTTTTTGTATGTATTTTGTCTGTTCCCCCTTGTGTATCAGTGTCTTTGTGCCGTGTGTGGAACGCTTCTGCGTTCCAGGACGCCACTCTACTTCCTGCCTCCCGATCCGCCGTACGTCTGCGCATGTGCAGAGCCGCGGTGAAACCGAGGCTTGGTTTTCGCGCATGCGCGGTACGGCGGCGGGGTCAGAGGCCGCACAGGCGCAGTGAGCCGGTCCCCTCGGCGCATGCACGCAGCGGGACTGGCCGTGACGTCACGAGCCCTGTACAGGTGGGATAACCTGTGGGCTTTGACGGCAGCATCCCGGAGCTCGGTTCTGCTGGGACAAGGTAAGCAACATCCTTTAGGTAGTCATGCAAGTGTCTCTTAAAGAGACAGTTAAAAAAAAAAAATGAAAATGTTTTTTTTTTTTGTGTTGCTTACTCTTGTCCTAGGTGGTCTCTGAGTTTTTGCGTTTGTCTTGCCTCATCATGGACTCTCCTTCACCGCCATGTGGCCAGCCCTCCCGCACAAGGTATGTGCGGAGTGGGTAAGGGGGTTGGTGTCTTTTGTGCCTATCTGGTGGTTGCTAACGGTTACATCCTGCCCACCTTCCCCCCTCCCTCTGTCTGTATTATCTTTTGCAGCCCGGCTACTTCAGTTCATCAGTCTGAAGATAGGGACCTTGCCAGGCCGCATCATCACTCATCATCCAGGTCTAGACGCGACACTACGTCTAGGACCCATCATCATAGGGGACGTTCACATACCCCCTCTAGACATAGGAGATGTTCCCATTCCTCCTCTAGTCACCGCCACCACCACCGTGATGATCGCTCTGACCACAGAGCCTGTTGGGGATGCAAGACCAGAATCCCGGAGGGCAAATCGCTATGCGACCCATGTTATGCCCGAGCGGTTGGTGAGAAAGAGACGGAAAATCAAAACCTTGAGTCTCTTGTGAAACGTGTGGTACAGCAATCTATGAAAGAAATAGTTGCCCCCCACACAAGGAGCCAGTCCACCACCTTGTCTGGCTCCTTGGCTGACGAGGCCCAGGAGGATCCCGGCCAATTCCAGCCCCATGATTCCTCCCATTATTCCTCGCAAGACGAGATGGAGGGAGATGATTCTACGGTGGGATTCGACTACGCTTTAGTCTCTCCGCTGATCAAGGCAGTGAAGGAAACTTTGAAGTTGGAGGATACCACTGCCCCCCCAGAAAAACAAAGAAAACTGTTTAAACAACTGGGGAAAGAACGCTCCAATTTCCCACTTCCCTCTGAGCTGAAAGGAGTGTTTGAGGAAGAATGGAGCAAGGGAGATAAGAAGGTTTCCATGCTAAGCAAAACCTCTAGACTGTATCCCTTTAAATCGGAGGATGTCAAGCATCTGGAGAATGCTCCCCTCGTAGATGCAGCAGTAATGCGCCTAGCGAAGCATGTCACCCTCCCGCTAGATGACACCGTATCATTTAAAGATGGTCTGGATCGGAAGATCGACCAGGACCTCAAAAAAATATATAGCCTGGCTGGAACGGCATGCAAACCAGCTTTAGCCCTTGCAGTGACCTCCAAAGCAATGGAGGCATGGGTGGAAAATGTAGACTCCGTTCTGAAAGGTGTCTCGGAAGAACTGGCTCAAAGTTCAGCAGTGCAAGAACTTAAGATGGCAGTCGCCTTATTGGGGGAAGCTTCAATTGACCTCATCCGTTTACTGGCCAGATCGATGTTGTCCTCGGTCACGGCCAAACGAGCACTGTGGTTACGCCCCTGGCTTGCTGATCCAGCCTCCAAGCAGGCGTGGTGCAAAATTCCCTTTGAAGGGACTTCATTGTTTGGGAACAAACTTGACAACGCCATTTCAAAAGCTACAGGCGGAAGGTCGGGTTTTCTTCCCCAGGACAGGCGCCAGTTTAATCAGAAAAAACCTCAACAGAGACGCAGTACAGAGCACTCGAGAGAGGCACGCTCCTATAAACCCGGACGGGATTTCAGGAGAAGCTGGAATTGGAACAGAGGCCAATCTTCTTTTCAAAAGTCCGGCAAGAAACAGACGCCCGGTGGGCGTGAACCAACCAAGTCTTTTTGAGATTGGGCCCGTCCAGGCGGGTCGGGTAGGGGCTCGCCTACGTCTCTTCCGGCACGTCTGAGTGGCCTCGATCTCGGACTATTGGACCATCAAGACGGTCTCAACAGGTCACACATGGTCCTTCACCAAGATCCCTCCATGCAGACCAATGCAAACTTCACTTCCTCGGTCTTCTCTCATATGTAAATGTCCTGAAAGATCAAGGAGCAGTGGTGCCCGTCCCAAAGGATGAGGAATTCCAGGGGGTATACTCCCCCCTCTTCCTAGTACAAAAGAAGAACGGCTCTTGGCGTCCAGTCATAGATCTCACTTTCCTGAACAAGTACATAAAGCACGAGAAGTTCAAAATGGAGTCACTCTCAACCATCCAAAAAATAGTTCAACCAGGCGACTGGTTGATCTCAATAGATCTAAAAGACGCGTACTTTCATGTTCCGGTGGCAGAAAACTTTCACAAATATCTGCGGTTCCAGGTCGAACAAGAGCACCTACAATTTATTTGTCTTCCATTTGGGCTAACGACTTCTCCAAGAGTCTTTTCCAAGGTACTGTTAGCAGTTGTGTCCCTTCTCAGAGTACAGGGTGTGCGCCTGTATCATTATCTGGACGATCTACTAGTACTGTCCCAAGACAAGCAGCAGCTGCTAGTCCACAAAGATCAGGTGATCTCCACACTGTTGGAGTTCGGATGGCTCCTAAACCGGGAGAAGAGTCAGCTGGAACCGACCCAGCGCTTGGTCTATCTAGGAGCCCAGTTCGACACCATAGAGAACACCATCTCTCTTCCAGAAGAAAAAATACCGATCATTCGGGAAAGAATCTCCTTGGCTCTAGACTTCTCTCACCTAAGGGCATCACAGTGCCTGAAGATAATCGGCACGATGGTGGCCACATCCCCCATGGTCAAGTGGGCGATGTGGAGGCTTCGTCCTTTTAAATCCGGATTCCTCCAGCAATGGAAGACAGACGATCTCAATCAGCAGATCCGGATAACACAGTCAATGAGCAACAGTCTCCTCTGGTGGCTTCAAACCAAGAACTTGTCAACTTGCCACTCCCTTGCCCCCATCCATTGAGTGACTGTTACATCCGATGCCAGCAATGCGGGCTGGGGGGCACATTGTGGGGCAGAACTGGCTCAGGGCAAATGGGATGCCCGTCTCCACTCTCCAGGTTCGAACATTCTGGAACTGCGCGCGGCATGGTGCGCCCTTCAAGCCTTCTCCCACCTTCTGAAAGGGAAGTCGGTCCTACTCAAAATGGACAATACCACCGCTGTGGCATATGTGAAGAGACAAGGGGGCACTCGGAGCTCTGCCCTTCTCCAAGAGGTCGAGCCCATTATGACCTGGGCTCAGAGGAATCTGCTCAACTTAACAGCAGTCTTCATTCCAGGGGAGCAGAACATTCAAGCGGACTTCCTGTCATGCAGCATGCTAGACAACAACGAATGGTCTCTGCATCCACAAACCTTCAAGTGGATCCTATCGTTGGATTTCGATCCAGGAGTGGATCTGTTTGCATCCCCCTGCAATTACAAGATCGACAGATACTACACCCGAGCTCGGTACAATCAAGCCTTCAGAATAGATGCATTAACGAGTCAATGGCACTTCAACAGGGCATATGCCTTCCCTCCTCTTCCGATCATGCTAAAATTCCTACAGCGGCTTCAGTTGGAGAAAGTCGAGGTGGTAACAATAGCACCATACTGGCCAAGCAGACCTTGGTTTCCTCTCCTGAATCTAATGAGCTTCAGGGACCCGCTGCCTCTTCCTCTCAGGCCGGACCTTCTTTCTCAGGGGATGACCCTGCACCCCTGTCCAGCAATGCTGAGACTGATGGTCTGGTTTTTGAGAGGGAGAGGCTAGAGTCTCTTGGGTGTGCTTCAGGGGTAATCTCTACCCTTATGAGCTCCAGAAAGTCCAACACAAATAAAACTTACAATAGAATCTGGGCCAGATTTGTCAGCTTCACGACTACTGCAGGAAAGTCATCTAGAAACCCTAGTGTTCAAGACATCTTGAGTTTTCTCCAATCAGGCTTAGACCTGCCTTTATCGATTAGTTCCCTCAGGGTACAAGTATCAGCCTTATCAGCTTTTTCGGGAATGTCATGGGCAACTCATCCCCTGGTTCAACAGTTCTTTCGGGGGCATCGAGATTCAGGCCTCAGAGGAAACCTAGATTCCCCAAATGGGATCTTCCACTCGTCCTTGATGCTCTTTCAGCACTCAACAACAATGATCTTTCTGTTAAGGACTTATCAATCAAACTGGCCTTTCTAGTGGCCATTACTTCAGCCAAAAGGGTTTCAGAAATAAGCTTCCTGGGTTGTCAAGAACCCTTTTTGACTTTCTTCCCGGACCGAGTGGTCCTTATTCCCATGCTTGGGTCAAAACCAAAGGTCACATCAGTTTTTCACGAAAACCAAGAAATAGTCCTTCCTACTTTTGATTCTCCAGATTCAGCAGATGCTCATCCCTTGGATGTAGGTGAGACTCTGAAAGAATACTTGCGAGTTACTTCATCTTTTAGAAGCTCGAACTACCTGTTCTTGTTACACACCGGTAGCAACAAAGGGAAGAGGGCTTCTTCCAGAACAATAGCAGCCTGGATCGTCCAATCTATTCAACGGGCTTACAGGGCAAAGGGCTTGGCTCCTCCAGAGGCGGTGACGGCTCATTCCACGAGAGGCATGGCAGCCTCATGGGCAGCAGCTCGACACGTGGCTCCTGAAGTGATATGCAAGGCAGCTTCGTGGTCTTCTCTTCATACATTTATGTCTCATTATTGTATTGAGCCTGCTTCCCTTTCCTCTGTTAATTTTGGTCGAAAAATCCTGTCAGTTGACGGGAAAGATTAAAATATTTTTTGTTCAGCATACCCTCCCGTGTGGATTGGCTAGTTATTTCCCACACGTAGTCTGCCATGGAGTCTGTCAGGAAGACGGAAAATTTATTACCAAATACTTACCGTAATTTTCCTTTCCTGATAGACTCCATGGCAGACGGAGTTCCCACCCATGAATTAAAAATATGAAAGTTGAAATTTGAGTCGGCTAGTTACGGAACACCTGTCTGTGGAGGTGAGCTCAAATTTATGGGTATGGGGTCCTATAGCTGTGGAGAGGAGGCGGGGTTAACCCACACGTAGTCTGCCATGGAGTCTATCAGGAAAGGAAAATTACGGTAAGTATTTGGTAATAAATTTTCCATTTTAAAGTGGTTGTAAACGTTTACATATACCCAGTGAAGAAAATGGCCCCAGTTTATGGGCCTTTACCTGCCAGGGTGCCCTTGTCCCACATAAGGCTGGTATTCCATGTTGTTGGTGGTCCTCCTTTTACATTTCTCCCCAGCGCTTACCAGTGGCGCCTGGGGTGTCATTATACCGGTTGTAAGTAATTTGACATCTGATATTTGAAATATACAGTCTATGTTCATGTTTATGTTTTCTTCATTTTATGGTAACTTCCATTAATTTTGCCATCACCAGCACAACTACTCCTGAGGAAGCTATCATTGTGAAACACGTTGAGTACTTACAGCTAAAATAGTCCCATTGATACTGATGTTTGTTATATATGCATCAATGTTATTTTGCTGTATGATTGTATGTGTAGCGGGTATTTGAATTATGTGAGGACTCTGGTGGTGGGAGGTTCCTTGGGGTCCCTGGGTGGCACTGTTGCTCTGGGCCGAAGTTGAACTCACACTGCGAACCGTGCCTTTTTGTCCTCCCCTGGAGCTGGTACGGCGGGGCGGGGAACCTGCTGTGGCGCAAAGGGAGAGGTCATAAAAGGGGCGGACGCCCTGACCTTGGGGAGAGAGTCGGAGGACGTGGCCGCACCCAGGCACCTTCAGCTTGGGTGCTGGCGTTCCGGTGTTCCAGGCCTAGGCGCCCTTGGCCTAGCTGGAGCGGAGATGGAGTCCATCTCAGGCACCTTTAGCCTGGGGTGAGGTACTATGGCGGATGCCTGGGGCTCAGTACCTTCGACTGAGTTCCGCGAGGGTGGAGGAATCCGAGGGGGGCCCTAATTCCTTGGGTGCCCGTGTCTGAGTTCGTGAGGACTGGTGCGCAGTAACTTCTCCGAAGAGTCTGGCGCAGCATCGCTGGTGACGGAGAGGCCTCCACTTCTCCCTTGGATGGATTTCTTCCTCTGACAGGGGCAAAGTGAGCGAAGGTAAATTCACGTTCTATATTACCTAGTCAGTGGCAGTGACTATTCACCACTGGTGACAGCACAATGGGCAGCAGCGAGAAGGGAAAGGATTGTGCCTCGATCTGTCCCCTCATTATTCAAAAGGAGAAAGACTGTTTTATTGCTTGGCAAGAAGAATAAAACTGAGTTGTACCTACTCACTGTGTGGAACTTGGGTTACTAAGCAAAGGAGTCAGGTACGAAGGACTGGACTTGGCTCTAGGACACCTACACAAAAGCCCAATCTCTGGCCTTCACCCCTAGTTACGGGAGGACATGGGCCGTGGTGTGTATCAACTCTCTCTCCCAGGTACCCCTAGACAACAGCCATATAACCGATAAAGCAAGGGAGAGGGGTGAGGCTGCTACATATGTAATGGACTAATAGCTGTATGTGTCTGGGATACCCCCAGCTGTTAGATGTTTATTTCTACTTTTATTGGAGAGATTAAAAAAACTAAAAACTTTTTGTATGCAATAAAATGTTAAAGTGGTTGGTGCATTCTATGCATTAAGATAAAAAACGTGCAGCGGCCCCCCTCAGCCCCTCTAATACTTACCTGAGCCCCATCTCCATCCAGCGATGTGCACGAGTGCCTCGGCCATTTGGGACTCTCCTTCCTGATTGGTTGAGACACAGCAGCCACACCATTGGCTCCCTCTGCTGTCAATCAAAGTCAGTTAGCCAATCAGGAGAGAGAGGGGGTCGAACCTCTGTCTGAATGGACACACAGAGCTGCGGCTCAGCTCGGGTGCCCCATAGCAAGCTGCTTGCTGTTAGGGAACTGAGCAGGAGGGATGGGCCAGTAGTGCTGACGAGGGACCGAAGAAGAGGAGGATATGGACTGCTCTATACAAAACCACTGCACAGAGCAGGTAAGTATAACATGTTGGTTATTTTTAAAGAAAAAAAAACAAGACTTTAGTATCACTTTAATCTTTTAACCTATGTGTGTCGACTCCTGAGAAGGTTAAACACTGTTTAAAGTCCCACATTTTGCCATTTGTTGTTTTACATTTAAGAAATAAAAATATATTATATTGCAGCATACTAATCCTTAAATATGGTGGCTGCATTCGTTTTCTCTCCTTTATTTTTACTTGGTGATCTGACCAGTAACAAACTTTGTATCCTAGGGTGTCCCCACTCTAAATGGAGGAGTAACAGAGACACCTTTGGACAGCAGCATTGTCAATCTAGGGGGTGGATAGTGTTAAATGCACTAGCAAATTTAGATGGACATGACTGACAAATTAAAGTAGAACTCCAGCTAGTATAATTTAAAACATACCTTAACTCCTCAGTATACTCACCACCTTCCAGTGATGTGGCAGTTTACATGCCTCATCAGCCACTGTCATCTTCTCCTGGTTGCCATTTTTTCCGCCTCTTGATGGCTGAGTGGGGTGTTACATTATACTGTACTAGGGATGAGCTGAACACCCCCTTGTTCGGTTCGCACCAGAACCTGCGAACAGCCAGAATGTTCGCGTGAACTTTAGAACCCTATTAAATACAATGGATTCGAACGTTTGAAATCAAAAGTGCCAATTATAAAGGCTAATATGCAAGTTATTGTCCTAAAAAGTGTTTGGGGACCCAGGTCCTGCCCCAGGGGACATGTATCAATGCAAAAAAAAGTTTTAAAAACGGCAGTTTTTTCGGGAGCAGTGATTTTAATAACGCTTAAAGTGAAACAATAAAAGTGAAATATTCCTTTAAATTTCGTACCTGGGGTGTGTGTATAGTATGCATGTAAAGTCACCCTTGTTTCCCGTGCTTAGAACTGTCCCTGCACAAAGTGTCATTTCTGAAGGAAAAAAAGTCATTTAAAACTCACTCGCGGCTATAATGAATTGTCGGCTCCCGGCAATACAGAGAAATGTCATTGCTAAAAAAAAAAAAAATGCGTGGGGGTCCCCCCAAATTCTATTACCAGGCCCTTCAGGTCTAGTATGGATATTAAGGGGAACCAGGCCCTTCAGGTCTGGTATGGATTTTAAGGGGAACTCCACCCCAAATTTAAAAAAAAAATGGCGTGGAGTTCCCCCAAAAATCCATACCAGACCCTTTATCTGAGCACGCAACCTGGCAGGAAAAGATGGGGGGGCAAGAGAGTGCCCGCCCTCCTGAACCGTACCAGGCCACATGCCCTCAACATGGGGAGGATGTCCCCATGTTGATGGGGACAAGGGCCTCATCCCCACAACCCTTGCCCGGTGGTTGTGGGGATCTGCGGGCGGGGGGCTTATCGCAATCTGGAAAACAAAGGGGACCCCCAGATCCCGCCCCCCTATGTGAATTGGTAAGGAGAAGAAAGTGTAAAACAAATGTAAAAAAAAACACACAGACACCTTGGAAAAGTCCTTTATTAAAAAGAAAAAAGAAAAAAAAACATTCCAGGGATGAAATCCAGTGTCCCGCGGCGATCCGATGTCCAGCGCTGTCCACACAAAACGTCATTGGTTGAGCCTGAGCAGACCTGATGGGGAACTTCCACGGCAGTGTATTAAATGAATAGACCGCCCCTTCTAAAGTTCCCCATCAGGTCCGCTCAGCCAATGACGTAGGTGTAAGGCTTAGCGGACCAGATGCGTAACGTGAGAAGGGACGGGTCTATTAATTTATTACACTGTTGAGGAAGTTCCCCATCAGGTCCGCCCCCTCGTATGTCAGACCCCGCCTACGTCATTGGCTGAGCGGACCTGATGGGGAATTGCCTCTGCAGTGTATTAAATGAATAGACCTGCCCCTTCTCATGTTCTGCATCTAGTCCGCTTAGCCTTACACCTACGTCATTGGCTGAGCGGACCTGATGGGGAACTTTAGAAGGGGCGGGTCTATTCATTTAATACACTGCCGAGGAAGTTCCCCATCAGGTCCGCTCAGGCTCAGCCAATGACGTTTCGTGTGGACAGCGCTGGACATCGAATCGCCGCGGGACACTGGATTTCATTGCTGGGATGTTTTTTCTTTTTTTTTCTTTTTAATAAAGGACTTTTCCAAGGTGTCTGTGTGTTTTTTTTACACTTTCTTCGTGAAATGGTAGGGGTGGGGCCAGGATCTGGGGGTCTCCTTTGTTAAAAGGGGTCTTCCAGATTCCGATAAGCCCCCCGCCCGCAGACCCCCACAACCACCGGGCAAGGGTTGTGGGGATGAGGCCCTTGTCCCCATCAACATGGGACATCCTCCCCATGTTGAGGGCATGTGGCCTGGTACGGTTCAGGAGGGGGGGGCGCTCTCTCATCCCTCCCTCTTTTCTTGTGGCCTGCCAGGTTGCGTGCTCGGATAAAGGGTCTGGTATGGATTTTTGGGGAAACTCCACGCCATTTTTTTTTATTATTTGGGGTGGAGTTCCCCTTAAAATCCATACCAGACATGAAGGGCCTGGTATGGATATTTGGGGGAACTCCACACATTTTTTTTTCAATTTTGTCGCAGGGTTCCACTTAATACCATACCAGACCTGAAGGGCCTGGTAATTGAATTTGGGGGGACCTCCACGCTTTTTTTATTTTTTATCAATGACTTTTCTATGTATTGCCGGGATCCGACAATTCATTATAGCCGCGAGTGAGTTTTAAATGACTTTTTTTCCTTCAGAAATGACACTTTGTGCAGGGACAGTTCTAAGCAGGGGAAACAAGTGCGACTTTACATGCATACTATACACACCCCCCAGGTACGAAATTTAAAGGAATATTTCACTTTTATTGTTTCACTTTAAGCATTATTAAAATCACTGCTCCCGAAAAAACTGCAGTTTTTAAAACTTTTTTTGCATTGATACAAGTCCCCTGGGGCAGGACCCGGGTCCCCAAACACTTTTTATGACAATAACTTGCATATAAGCCTTTAAAATTAGCACTTTAGATTTCTCCCATAGACTTTTCAAATTTGCCGCGAACACCCCAAGTTGTTCGCTGTTCGGCGAACGGGCGAACAGGCAATGTTCGAGTCGAACATGAGTTCGACTCGAACTCGAAGCTCATCCCTATTCTGTACATGTGCACAGGAGTCAATCATTCCAGGACAGCCAAAGTGTGCTGGGAATGTGCAGCTCAGTGTACATTGTATAACTGTAGATGAGACATAGACTGCCTCATCTGAAATAAAAAGCTGCCTGCTTGCAGTTTTACAAGAGTTATGTTTATTTCCACTTTAGGCAGTTACAGCACCAGTTTTCTTTTTCCTTTTGGGTAAAGGTTTTACATAAATGAGTAAAAGCTGACTATTGTAAGCACCTCTGTCAGTGTTAAATATTTTGTCTCAACCCTCTAACTGCCACTTTTCCTGGACAACATGATCTGTTAAAGGAAGTTAAAAAATAATAGACTTATGCCTTGTACACACGATCGGATTTCCGATGGAATAAAATCCGATGGAATTTTCCGTCGGAATTCCGATGAAGCTAACTTCCAACAGTCTTGCATACACACTGTCAGACTAAATTCCGACCGTCCAAAACTCGGTGACGTAAAACACTACGACGAGCCAAGGAAAAATGGAGTTCAATGCTTCCGAGCATGCGTCGACTTGATTCTGAGCATGCATGGATTTTTTTCCAATGGAATTCCACACAGACGATCGGAATTTCCGATGGGGCCCACACACAATCGGAATTTCCGATGAAACAAGTCCATTGGATTTTATTCCATTGGAAATCCTATTGTGTGTACAAGGCATTACTGGCTTGATAACCAGGTGAAAATTAAGGAAACAAAACCTAAATAAAAACAAATTCAGCCACCACATTCAAGGATTGATAAACTGCAATACCTTTTTACTTTTTGGTTTGATTCAATGCTTCCGAGCATGCGTCGACTTGATTCTGAGCATGCATGGATTTTTTTCCAATGGAATTCCACACAGACGATCGGAATTTCCGATGGGGCCCACACACAATCGGAATTTCCGATGAAACAAGTCCATTGGATTTTATTCCATTGGAAATCCTATTGTGTGTACAAGGCATTACTGGCTTGATAACCAGGTGAAAATTAAGGAAACAAAACCTAAATAAAAACAAATTCAGCCACCACATTCAAGGATTGATAAACTGCAATACCTTTTTACTTTTTGGTTTGATTCTTCTTTAAGGTCTTATTCAGCTGAGTAACTGGCAAGTGCTCTGTTAAGTGCCCCCCATGCATGAATCTATCCATTAATCATATAGGGCGTGGCGTGGAGAGAGGGGGCGGCCCAGGCCGGGCCGCCACTGGCGGACTAAATGCCGTTTACAATATGTGGCCTGCCCCTGTATTTATATGTGACTGCCCCCTCTAGACTGCATGTGAAATGCCTTGGGCGACGTATGAAAACATTAGATATTTCACAAAAACGTAAGCGTGATCATCGCACTATTAAGAGATTTGTGGCTGATTCAAAGCACAGACGGGTTTTGTGCAGATAAAGGCACATTGAGGAAGATTTCTGCCAGATCCATGCATCGGATCAAGAGAGCAGCTGCTAAAACACTATTACATAGCAGCAAACAGATATTTGAAGCTGTTGGTGCCTCTGGAGTCCCACTGACATCAAGGTGTAGAGTCCTCCAGAGTCTTGCAACTGTGCATAAACCTTCCATTCGACCACCACTAACCAATGCTCACAAGCAGAAACGGCTGCATTGGGCAGAAAAATACATAAAGACTAATTTTCAAACAATCCTGTTCACTGATGAGTGCCGTGCAACCCTGGCTGGTCCAGATTGATGGAGTAGTGGATGGTTGGTGGACAGCCACCCTGTTCCAATAAGGCTGCGATGTCTGCAAGGCGGTGGTGGAGTCATGTTTTGGGCCGGAATCATGGGAAGAGAGCTGGTTGGCCCTTTTAGGGTCCCCGAAGGTGTAAAGATGACCTCTGCAAAGTATGTGGAGTTCATGACTGACCACTTCCTATCCTGGTACAAAAGGAAGAACTATGCTTTCCGTAATAAAATCATCTTCATGCATGACAATGCACCATCTCATGCTGCAAAGAATACCTCAGCATCAATGGCTGCTATGGGGACAAAAGGAGAGAAAGTCATGGTGTAGCCTCCATCCTCCCCTGACCTCAATCTTATTGAGAACCTTTGGAGCATCCTCAAGCAAAAGATCTATGAGGGTGGGAGGTAGTTTACATCCAAACAGCAGCTCTGGGAGGCTATTCTTACATCTTGCAAACAAATTCAAGCAGAAACTGTCTAAAAACTCACAAGTTCAATGGATGCAAGACTTGTGAAGCTGCTATCAAATAAGGGGTACTATGTTAATGTAGCGGGCATGCACTTTCCCTGTGTATTTAAAACTGGCAGAGACACCAGTGATGAGCAGTTCCCTGCAGCTCAGCGGGTGGCGCTGTCGCCTTGGGCTGGGGTTGAACCATTGCTGTGTGCCGTACCCCTTTTTGTCCTCCCTCGGCAGTGGTATGGTGGGGCGGGGAACCCGCCGTGCTTGCTGGGAGAGGGTATAAAGGGGGCAGCCATCTTTGTCACGGGGGGAGTCCCAGGCACCTTCAGCCTGAGGGCGGTGGTTCGTGTCGGTCCTCTAGGCGGCCTAGGCCTGGAGGACGTTCGGAGATCGTGTTCCATCCCAAGCACCTTAGGCCTGGGGTGAGGTACTCGGATGGAGGTCTGGAGCTCAGTGCCCACCACAGAGTTCCACGAGGGAAGGAGATCCTAGGGGACCCCGGGAGTGGGTACCCGAATCCAGAGGCGTAATGGACCGGGAGGAGGTACTTGCTTGAAGACCTGGTGCAGCATTTCGCCAGTGACGGGTGAGCCTCCACCGGAGACCGCCTGGAAGGATATTTCCCCTCGATTGGAGACCGCAACCCACTTTCAGGAAGGAAAGTGGAGAGTTCATTGTGTCTGGGCCTACTCGTATCCACACCCCCTCTGTTTGTTCTACTCGTTGAGGGAGTCCGACTGTCTGTGCATTACTCTGTTATCGGAAGAATAAAGGAGTGTTGGACTTTATTGGTGTGGGGCTCATTTTCTGGCAGACATTGTTCAAGAAACCACCAGGAGGAGGCTCCAGATGCAGAACATTGACCCGAAGGTAAAAGAGGATTGTCTCTCACTGCACATACATCTGTAGGGGGACTTGGCGTGGTGACCCCGCACTCTCTCCTTCAGAGTACCCCTAGACAAAAGCCAGAGCCAGAAGAACTGATATAGAAGAGGGAGAGAGTGGAGGTCGCTACATTAAAATGTAACGTGACCTGTTAAAATGTTTAAAAAGTTTAAATGTTGTTCAAAGTTTGATTGAATTAGCTTTTGATTTCAGTAAATATGCTGCAAACACAACAAATGACAATTTTCACTTCTTTAAAACCTATAAAGTGCTTTGAAACTTACTGTGTGTAATAATTTGGAAAAGTGCATTGTAAGTTTTTTATATATTTTTTATTTTTTTATCATTAGGAGGTTTGTTCAATAAAATTTGAATTGTACTCTTAATAGTTGATAACATGAGAATTATACTGACTGTTGTTTACATCAATTATTTAGGTAATTGAGAAAAATTTCATTAGCATAATAATTTGGAACAGGGTGTAGTTGTAACAATTCCAGACATTTCATGTGTTGGGAGAATGGAAGAAATCTTTTTATTTATATTTCTGAGTCTCAATTCTATAGGCAAGATGCACTTTCTGCTAAGAAGTGCTGCAACGTAGTATAGTGAAGGAATTCTGAGCTGTATTGATAGAGCTAAATATATCATAATTATAATATAAGGTCAGAGATCAAACAGGGTGTGTGGGGGGTTTATAGCAGACAAGAAAGGCTGAGTTAAGTGGCTCTTAAGAGCCATCAGATTCTGTGTTTCTATGGAAATATGCTAGAAACGGTTTTCAAGTATGGATACTAGAGACAGTGCTTGATTTCTCTAAACAGATCCTAGATCTGCCAGATTTAATAGGCAAGGTCTCAGTCTAAATTACATTATTTTAATCTGCCAAAGAACATGACTACTTTACAGCTGACATACAGTAAGGCAGATAAGTAAAATTCTTTGAATGCATAGAATACATTATCACTTGTAACTTTAACAGAAATGAAAAATCTTTCTACTTTGTGCAAAGTTCAAATACAGTGTGCTAAGTCACTCTAGGAGCCATCTAAATTTCACTGTATACTACTAGCTGCACCTCGTTGTCTATACTGTAAGTAGATTAGAAAATGATCATTTCTGATTTGGTCTATAAGGGTTATGGCACTTTGTACCTAGACACATCACTTTAGCGAATAAGCTAATAATTAGAAAAAAAAATCCTGCTAGTTACTAAGCAAGTTTTTGAAAGTCTTTCACCCTAGCTAGCCCTTCAGAAAGCAAGCCATTTGTTCCACTGCAGATTAGTTCTTGCAGGATAGATAGATAGATAGATGGATAGATAGATACCAATCAGCAACAGGGTTTAATTTACATAAGCAAACTAAAATCTGATTGGTCAATGCTTCGAAAATCACCTTTGCTCTTTTTATCGGTTTATAAAGATTGACAATCAGTACGTGTTGCACAATGACTTAGACCAGTGTTTCTATACACCAGTCCTCAAGGCGCCCCAACAGGTCATGTTTTCAGGCTTTCCATTATTTTGCACAGGTGATTTGATCAGTTTCACAGCCGTTTCATCTGAGGGAAATCTTGAAAACATGACCTGTCCGGGTGCCTTGCGGACTGGAGTTGAGAAACACTGACATAGACAACCCATTATTTGATTATGATCTGATAAATTTAAACACTGTAGAAACAACATTAGAAGGGTTTGGAGGTCAGTTAAAACTAAAATATTCCTGAAAGCTAGAAAATAGTTCCATTGACCAGCTATAGAAAAAGTTATATTGTCACTGCATCCATGTAATAAATACATGGCATAACAAAATAAAATCATATCACATCTCATATGTTCTCATTAAGAACACCAACAGACATCATATGTTTTATAACAAGTTATTATTAATAGTATTTTTATTATATCTATCCTTGAATATTCATTGTTATATTATGTAACACAATGTCCCAAACAAATAGTACTAGTATTGTCAGAATATAACTATCACTTCACTACTGAATATATTAAGATAACAATGGCACAAGAATATATAGATTTTTTGCTATTATCAAATTTGTTATTTTTATATACCAACCTATTGTATGCAGGGTAAAAATAACTATGGTATGGTGATATAATTATTACCATGTTCATGCTCAGAGCATCTGCCTCACTATATCTTTGTATTATCTTTGTCCTACACATATTTATTTGGGTTACCTGTAATGACACACCTGTGCTTCACATTATATCACAAAGAAAGAAAGAAAGAAAGGAAAGAAAGAAAGAAAGAAAGAAAGAAAGAAAGAAAGAAAGAAAGAAAGAAAGAAAGAAAGAAAGAAAGAAAGAAAGAAAGAAAAAGAAAGAAAGAAAGAAAAAAGGACATCTGCACAAATGTCTGTGTGCTTATGTATGCTGCATATATATTTACACGTCTTCAAGTAGTTATCCAGAAATATTTGCTTAAAGCAAATTTCTAAACAGCATCCTCACATTAATATAATGATCATTCGGTGTCACATTTTTTTATCTAATCACTTGCTAGCATTTTTACATCAAACTCATAATTACTTTCTAAGTCCTTTTTTATAAAGCAAATGTAAACATACCAATTTCCCATGTAATCTACAAAAGCATCCATTCCATGCTATTATATGATAAGAACAGAAGAAAACAAATTTAGAACATGCAGTGATGGGTAGAATATTACCTTGGCTGGGAGTTTGCTGGAGCTGCACTCGGGTACCAGGCACAGTGACAGTTCAGACAGACAGTCCCTTCTTTTGACGCTCTGGCTGTGACTTTATGTCCCTGTAAAGTAACTTTACCTCTTCTATAGACTAGCAGTGATCGATTTCTCCTTCCATGTGCTACACTTCTCATTTTCAGAGCTCAGATAAGTTTCCAGTTTGGTTTATTCTATATCACTTTGTAAAGACACCTGTGCAATCACTTTTTGTATTCTGATCCATATACTCTACCAACCTCCTGTATACATATTACTAATTCTTGCTGTTATTCTCCCTCTCTTATTATCTCTTCATCCTCTAGGTATCTTTTTATTCTCACTGCCTATTTGTCCCTGTTTTTTTTACAGCTTAGTACTAAGTATAAGATCTTGAAGTTCTCCAGATAATTTTGAAACCTTTTTTTGAACCCTCTCTGCCACTTTCCTATAGCTCAGTGTGGTATCAGCCTGGATCTCTCTCTCATCTGCTGCATCTCTGCATCTCTCCCCCCTTCTCTTTCTCTCCTCCTAGCTGTTCGTTTGAGCAGTTGGTGGTTTTGCAGAGGAATCTGACAGCACAGGGCTGGATGATCTCTACATGTGATCACAGTTTGTATTCACAGTCTGTATTCACACTGCATCCTGGTGGGAGAATGGAGATCTGGACTGCAAAGGTCGTGAGTTGTCACTGCCATATCTGCTGCTGGCTGGTGGAGCATCACTTACCTATAGAGGAGTGCTGAGTGTACTTACCTGCATTTCAAAGAGACATCTGTTTTACCTGATGTAACTTGAAAAGTGTTAGCAATATCAGATTATCAGAACGTGTTAAAGCCCAACTCAAGGAAAAGGAAAAAAATCCATCCCCCTACCCCCCCTCCCCAACCCTACAAGTGTTAAATGCTTGTTTAATCTAGGGGCAGAGGATTAAGCATAGGTTTACATGCGTGCGGGTCGGAAAAGCGTGCTTAATGAAGCACGTTCCTGATCTGCAGGAAAAACGCGCTGATTCATTCTTTTCTGTTTACAAACTATTTAATAAAGTATGTATAATACATAATATCGTGACAATATACGAAAGAGGATATATGTCACAAGTACAAATTTATAACATAAAACAAACAACAATTTAGAAGCATACAGAGAATCTCCAGAGCATATTAATCGGTCAATTTACAGCTATAGGTAAATAGAAAGTCAAACGTGTTCCCAATGGCACTGAGCATTTAACCTATAGTAACAAAAACATGTACAGACGGTCCCCTAGTTACAAACATTCGACTTACAAACGACTCCTACTTACAAACGGAAGGAGACAACAGGAAGTGAGAGGAAACCTACCTCTAGGAAGGGAAATTCACTCCTGTAAGTGTTATTATGGGAAAAAGGTGTCTCCACTGATGGTTTATCACCAATCCTTGTTTCCACAACAACCCAACATTTTCAAAATCCATTTGTCATTGGGACGGAAAGTGAGGTGAAATCTTCTGAACAGGGGCACAGACAGCAAACAAATGTTACAGGGGTGTTAAGCCTTCCCTATGTTTTCCAAAAAGCTTAAAAATTGTTTTTTGGGCTGGAGCTACACTTAAAAAATGTACCTGTTACGACTTACAAACAGATTCAACTTAAGAACAAACCTACAGTTCCTATCTTGTTTGTAACCTGGGGACCGCCTGAATCGGTTCTAGGTACAAGTATATGCTGATGGGTCTTACATGTACCCCATTTTAGAGAGAACAGGTGCATCTCATCCTGTAAGGTTTATAGGTTCCTTTCCATTAACAATGTCACCATCAACTCTATCCAAAATTGTACCTTAAGGAACTGTTGGGGACTTCCAGTGTAGAGTAATGGCCCATACAGTTGACATACAAATAGTGTGAATTGCGCTGATTAATTCTTAATGGCATGCCCACACATCGGAAAACGCAGCACGTTTTTACTTGCGTGAAACTGCATGGTTCAGTGTGGTACATTTTTTAACCGCTTCCGGACCAGCCGCCGCAGTTATACTGCGGCAGGCTGGCCCCCCTGCGCGAGCTGTCGTAGCTGTACGTCGGCTCTTTAAGACACCTCCGGCGGCGCATGCCTGAAGCGTGTCCTCGGAGGCGATTTGAGTCCCCGGCGGTCGTGATGACCGCCGGGCACCCACGATTGCTCGGTACAGAACGAGAACGGGGATGTGTGTGTGTATAAAGTCGCAGATCACCGCCATTACTAGTAAAAAAATAATAATAATAAAAATGCCATAAAAATACCCCCTATCTTGTAGACGCTATAACTTTTGTGCAAACCAATCAATATATGCTTATTGCGATTTTTTTTACCAAAAATATGTAGAAGAATATATATCAGCCTAAACTGAGGAAAAAATTAGTTTTTAAAAAAAAAATGGGGATATTTATTACAGAAAAAAGTAAAAGATAGTGTTTTTTTTTTCAAAATTGTCGCTCTTCTTTTGTTTATATCGCAAAAAAAAAACCCACAGAGGTGATCAAATACCACCAAAAGAAAGCTCTATTTGTGAGAAAAAGAGGATGTAAATTTTGTTTGGGTACAACATTGCACGACCGCATAATTGTCAGTTAAAGTGACGCAGTGCCGTATTGCAAAAAATGACCTGGTCATTGGGCAGCCAAATCTTCAGGGGCTGAAGTGGTTAAGAAAGGGTCAGGGACTTCTTTCCCCACATTTCTCACGGGTACCAAACGTGAACGCATGTCCCGTACATATGTGAACCTAGCCTAATTGGTATATATTGACCTGAAGGCAATTAGCTGCAGCCGTAATCAGCGTTATCTGATAGTGTTGGGTGCCACTGTCAGAATACAATGTCCCATTATGGGGACCGAGAGTCCTCCGTCCACTTCCTTTGTGTGGATGGAGAAATCTGTATGTTTTTTTTTTTCCATTAAACCTGCTAGCTGAACAAAAAAAAACAAAAGCTAATTGTTAGAGGGGGCAAGTCATGGTTCAAATTTGTACCTGCAGTGGTGAGAAAATTCAAAGGAGCAGAATGGATTTTTTTTTTCTTGAATTAATTACTAACAGTGTATGTGGTTTTCATTCGGGAAAACCCATTCATTCCCAAATCAAAGGCTAAAAGCGAACACAATGACTTTTGTACAATATTCAGCAAGTCATTGAATGTACTTCTGTGAATTTTTATGCAAACATTCAAACAAATATTCGTATGAGTGTTTGTTTGAAAATCTTCGTATGGCCAGCTTAACAGTGTACGAACAGCTTTACTCGCTTCAGCGGGCTCCCTCTAGCCCTGTGACCCATCCCCCACAGCTACTCTGTAAGCTGCGACCAGCTCTAATCATACAGCCTCCTCAGCATACCATACAGGGTTATTGTCCCTGTATGGTACATTATAATGCTTCGTCTCTGTCCACAGACTGGAGCTTGGGACAAAGGAGGAGAGTACCCGAGCTGGCCAGACTGAGGAATTAGATAAGTGAAAGTTGAGCTTTAAAGCTAAACTAAACCCTTGCATCCTTTTCAGCCAAGGAAGCAGCGATCTTAAAGGTGAGGGGAGGGGCATGAAATGTCCCCGCCCATCACACATGGAAAGCTGTCAGACAAAATTGTAAGTTAAGGCAGTTTTTTAACCGTTTTATGCACTTACCTGTAATTGGTTGAAATGGTAACGGTCTTCTTGGCACGAGTATTTTCCTATAAAAAGAAAAAAATGTGTCACATTAATACACTCCGGCGGTGATCTACAGAGAAGAAGCTTGTATTCACTATCATGGAGTCATTGCTGCGTCGAGTTCTTGAAAGGGCCGGTACCGAAGAGGGTGAGCGCTGGCTTCAATTGTGCTTGTCGTTACCTCCTCCTCCGTCTGTGTGCGGCTTCCCGGTGGTTCCGTCCACTTCAACTGCTCCGGCTGTTCATGATGCTGGTCTCCGCCATGATGTTGTTCCCCTTTCGTCGCCTGCCCCGGATCTTCCTCTGACTGCTGCTTCCGCTTCCTCCATCTGGTGTCCTCCTATTGACCCCGTGGATCGTCTTGCGTCATTCGGTAATCTCCGTAATGACGGCGGATATTCTCCGATTTCTGAGGACGCATGCGCAGTTCGCCCGGAGGTCCCTTCAAAGCGAAAACGTAAGAAGCCCGGCAAATTTGAATCTCCTCCACAGCGCAGAGATACGGAAAACAGAAGGTTGAAGAAGAAGACATTGGGTAATGGACGGGCAGCATCGGATATTCAGAATGCTGACATATTTCAAGGATCGGCTATGGATAGCGGTAAGGTTAACCCTTCGCTTGCTGGTGACAGTTTCAAAAATGTACCGGCTGGTGATGTGGTTGCTATGGCACCCGGGTTTACGCGTGCTGAAGCTGCAGCGGTTGCTGCTATGGTTACTGACGCTGCTCCTCGGTCGGCTAATGTCACTCCTGTTATTCTGCCTGCAATCCAGGTAAATGCTGATTGTGAGGATGGATTGAATAATGCTGCTGCTGCTGAATTTGACTTAATTCCTGAAAACAGTACTGCATTTTCTTCCGCTTCTAACTCGGCTTTGCAGCAAGGAGGTGAGCATGTGGATGCCTCTGTATTGAAAAATTTTGTTATGTCTATGACGAATTTGTTGTCACAATTGTTACCTGTTAAGCGAAATGTTGTACCTACTTTGAACCCTCTTGCTTCTGTATGGAGAGATAATTTGTCTGTTGATAATTTTACGCCGATTGTTCAAGAGGTTGCTACCCACACTCCTGTCCTGCAAACTACGCCAAAAATGGCTTTGTCTAATGCTAGTGTGCCTGAAGCTTATATGAAAGAAGTTCTTTCTTGCGAACTTTCTCCTTTAGGTTTCCATTTAACCACTTAAGCCCCGGACCATTTCGGGCCATTAGGACCAAGCCTGTTTTTGGGATTCGGCACTGCGCTGCTTTAACTGTAAATTGTGCGGACATGCAATGTTGTACCCAAATGAAATTTGCGTCCTTTTCTTCCCACAAATAGAGCTTTCTTTTAATGGTATTTGATTGCCTCTGCGATTTTTATTTTTTGCGATATAAACAGAAAAAGACCGAAAATTTTGAAAAAAAATGATATTTTCTACTTTTTGTTATAAGAAAAATCGAATAAACTCAATTTTAGTCATACATTTAGGCCAAAATGTATTCAGCCACATGTCTTTAGTAAAAAAAATGTCAATAAGCGTATATTTATTGGTTTGCGCAAAAGTTATAGCGTTTACAAACTAGGGTACATTTTCTGAAATTTACACAGCTTTAAATTTATGACTGCCTATCTCATTTCTTGAGGTGCTAAAATGGCAGGGCAGTACAAAACCCCCCCAAATGACCCCATTTTGGAAAGTAGACACCCCAAGGAAATTGCTGAGAGGCATGTTGAGCCCATTGAATATTTATTTTTTTCGTCCCAAGTGATTGAATAATGACAAAAAAAAAAATAAAAAAAAAAAATTACAAAAAGTTGTCACTAAATGATATATTGCTCACACATGCCATGGTTATATGTGGAATTGCACCCCAAAATACATTCTGCTGCTTCTCCTGAGTACGGGGATACCACATGTGTGGGACTTTTTAGGAGCCTAGCCACGTACGGGACCCCGGAATCCAAGCACCGCCTTCAGGATTTCTAAGGGCGCAAATTTTTGATTTCACTCCTCACTACCTATCACAGTTTCGAAGGCCATAAAATGCCAAAATAGCACAAAACCCCCCCAAATGACCCCATTTTGGAAAGTAGACACCCCAAGCTATTTACTGAGAGGCATGTTCAGTCCATGGAATATTTTATATTTTGCCACAAGTTGCGGGAATATGACAAACTTTTTTTTTTTTGCACAAAGTTGTCACTAAATGATATATTGCTCACACATGCCATGGGCATATGTGAAATTACACCCCAAAATACATTCTGCTGCTTCTCCTGAGTACGGGGATACCACATGTGTGGGACTTTTTGGGAGCCTAGCCGCGTACGGGACCCCAAAAACCAAGCACCGCCTTCAAGGTTTCTAAGGGCATAAATTTTTGATTTCACTCCTCACTACCTATCACAGTTTTGAAGGCCATAAAATGCCAAGATGGCACAAAACCCCCCCAAATGACCCCATTTTGGAAAGTAGACACCCCAAGCTATTTGCTGAGAGGCATGTTGACCCCATTGAATATTTTTTTTTTTTGTCCCAAATGATTGAATAATGACAAAAAGAAAAAAAAAAAAATGTACAAAAAGTTGTCACTAAATGATATATTGCTCACACATGCCATGGTTATATGTGGAATTGCACCCCAAAATACATTCTGCTGCTTTTCCTGAGTACGGGGATACCACATGTGTGGGACTTTTTTGGAGCCTAGCCGCGTACAGGGCCCCAAAAACCAAGCACCGCCTTCAGGATTTCTAAGGGCGTAAATTTTTGATTTCACTCCTCACTACCTATCACAGTTTTGAAGGCCATAAAATGCCAAAATAGCACAAAACCCCCCCAAATTACCCCATTTTGGAAAGTAGACACCCCAAGCTATTTGCTGAGAGGCATGTTGAGTCCATGGAATATTTTATATTTTGCCACAGGTTGCGGGAATATGACAAACTGTTTTTTTTTTGCACAAAGTTGTCACTAAATGATATATTGCTCACACATGCCATGGGCATATGTGAAATTACACCCCAAAATACATTCTGCTGCTTCTCCTGAGTACGGGGATACCACATGTGTGGGACTTTTTGGGAGCCTAGCCGCGTACGGGACCCCAAAAACCAAGCACCGCCTTCAAGGTTTCTAAGGGCATAAATTTTTGATTTCGCTCCTCACTACCTATCACAGTTTTGAAGGCCATAAAATGCCAAGATGGCACAAAACCCCCCCAAATGACCCCATTTTGGAAAGTAGACACCCCAAGCTATTTGCTGAGAGGCATGTTGAGCCCATTGAATATTTTTTTTTTTTGTCCCAAATGATTGAATAATGACAAAAAGAAAAAAAAAAAAAATGTACAAAAAGTTGTCACTAAATGATATATTGCTCACACATGCCATGGTTATATGTGAAATTACACCCCAAAATACATTCTGCTGCTTCTCCTGAGTACGGGGATACCACATGTGTGGGACTTTTTGGGAGCCTAGCCGCGTACGGGACCCCAAAATCCAAGCACCGCCTTCAAGGTTTCTAAGGGCATAAATTTTTGATTTCACTCCTCACTACCTATCACAGTTTTGAAGGCCATAAAATGTCAAAATAGCCCAAAACCCCCACAAATGACCCCATTTTGGAAAGTAGACACCCCAAGCTATTTGCTGAGAGGCATGGTGAGTATTTTACAGCTCTCATTTGTTTTTGAAAATTAAGAAAGACATTTTTTTTTCTTTTTTTTTTTCTTTTTTTACATTTTCAAAACTTTGTGACAAAAAGCGAGATCTGCAAAATACTCAACATACCTCTCAGCAAATAGCTTGGGGTGTCTACTTTCCAAAATGGGGTCATTTGGGGGGGTTTTGTGCCATGTGGGCATTCCATGGCCTCCGAAACTGTGATAGGCAGTGAGGAGTGAAATCAAAAATTTACACCCATAGAAATCCTGAAGGCGGTGCTTGGTTTTTGGGGTCCCGTACGCGACTAGGCTCCCAAAAAGTCCCACACATGTGGTATCCCCGTACTCAGGAGAAGCAACAGAATGTATTTTGGGGTGTAATTCCACATATGCCCATGGCATGTTTGAGCAATATATAATTTAGTGACAACTTTTTGTACATTTTTTTTTTTTTTTTTTTTTGGTCATTATTCAATCACTTGGGACAAAAAAAAAAAATATTCAATGGGCTCAACATGCCTCTCAGCAAATAGCTTGAGGTGTCTACTTTACAAAATGGGGTCATTTGGGGGGGTTTTGAACTGTCCTGGCATTTTATGCACAACATTAGGAAGCTTATGTCACACATCATCCACTCTTCTAACCACTTGAAGACAAAGCCCTTTCTGACACTTTTTGTTTACATGAAAGAAAATTTTTTTTTGCAAGAAAATTATGTTGAACCCCCAAACATTATATATTTTTTTAAAGCAAAGGCCCTACAGATTAAAATAGTGGGTGTTGCATTTTTTTTTTCCAAACAGTATTTGCGCAGCGATTTTTCAAACGCATTTTTTGGGGGAAAAACACACTTTTTTTATTTTTAATGCACTAAAAAACACTATATTGCCCAAATGTTTGATGAAATAAAAAAGATGATCATAGGCCGAGTACATGGATACCAAACACGACATGCTTTAAAATTGCGCACAAACGCGCAGCGGCGACAAAACTACATTCATTTTTAAAAGCATTTAAAAGCCTTTACAGGTTACCACGTTAGATTTACAGAGGAGGTCTACTGCTAAAATGACTGCCCTCGATCTGACCTTCGCGGTGATACCTCACATGCATGATGCAATTGCTGTTTACATATGACGCTAGACCGACGCTTGCGTTCGCCTTTGCGCAATAGCAGGGGGGGACAGCGGTGCTTTTTTTTTTTTTTTTTTTTTTTTTATTATTTATTTGGCTTTTTTATTTTATTTTTAAACTGTGCCTTCCATATTTTATTTTTTTACCATTTTTATCGTTATCTCAGGGAATGTAAATATCCCCTATGATAGCAATAGGTAGTGACAGGTACTCTTTTTTTGAAAAAAATTGGGGGGTTAGACCCTAGATCTTTCCTCTGCCCTCAAAGCATCTGACCACACCAAGATCGGTGTGATAAAATTCTTTCCCAATTTCCCAATGGCGCTTTTTATATCCGGGGGGGGACATTCCCTCCCACTGCTTGTAAAAGCAGTCTAGAGGCTAATTATCTGCTAGAATTGCTTTTACATGAAAGCCGGCTGCTGGCTGAAAAGAATGATACCAAGATGATACCTAAACCCGCAGGCATCATTCTGGTATAAACATTCAAAGTCCAGCAACATACCAGTACGTTGCTGGTCCTTGTTGGACATGTATTGTAATCTTTTTTTTCATACAGCCTATTGGCTGAACGAAAAAAAGAGATTGATTGGTGGGTATGCCCACCATTAGAATACCTCCCTTCATCCACCCACTTCTAATGATGGGCATATATGCCGAAGCATGGGGGCATCCTCCCGCAAAAAAGTTATGCCGCGTACACACGGTCAAGCCTTCGTCGGAATTTCGACCGTATGTACGCGGCATAAAAGGTTATGCCGCGTACACACGGTCGGACTTTTCCACGGATAAGCCTCCGTTGGAATTTCGACCGTATATACGCGGCATTAGGAGCAAAATCGCTCCTCCGCCCCTGCTGCCCCCATGCTTCGGCATATATGCTCTTTTTTTTAACTGTGGTGGTGAAATCACCTCCTACAGCGTTGGAGTCACGGCTTTATGTATCGTGGGAGCAAACGCTGTTGCTGTCAAGATAAATAGATCCGTGCTGCAACTGAATGGCGTACCTGCTAAGCAAATGGTGGTTAACATTAAAACAAAGTAACATTACAGTACAACAGTAAGACCTTACCATGCCATACCTGCAAAGCAAATACCAAAACAAAACCTAGTAAAAAATAAAAAAATGTTTTAACGCAACCTGTGCCTAAAATATATATATACTGAAGCATGGGGGCATCCTCCCGCAAAAAAGTTATGCCGCGTACACACGGTCGGAATTTCGACCGTATGTACGCGGCATTAGGAGCAAAATCGCTCCTCCGCCCCTGCTGCCCCCATGCTTCGGCATATATGCTCTTTTTTTTAACTGTGGTGGTGAAATCACCTCCTACAGCGTTGGAGTCACGGCTTTATGTATCGTGGGAGCAAACGCTGTTGCTGTCAAGATAAATAGATCCGCGCTGCAACTGAATGGCGTACCTGCTAAGCAAATGGTGGTTAACATTAAAACAAAGTAACATTACAGTACAACAGTAAGACCTTACCATGCCATACCTGCAAAGCAAATACCAAAACAAAACCTAGTAAAAAATAAAAAAATGTTTTAACGCAACCTGTGCCTAAAATATATATATGCCGAAGCATGGGGGCATCCTCCCGCAAAAAAGTTATGCCGCGTACACACGGTCGGAATTTCGACCGTATGTACGCGGCATTAGGAGCAAAATCGCTCCTCCGCCCCTGCTGCCCCCATGCTTCGGCATATATGCTCTTTTTTTTAACTGTGGTGGTGAAATCACCTCCTACAGCACTGGAGTCACGGCTTTATGTATCGTGGGAGCAAACGCTGTTGCTGTCAAGATAAATAATTCCGCGCTGCAGTTGAATGGCGCACCTGAAAACAAAAAATTACATACCTGAAAAGCAAGCATGATAAAACATTGCAGAATACAATACAGTAAAAAAGAGCAGAACAATAGAGAGAAAATAGAGAGAGAGAGAACAATAAAACGACAACTATTTTTGGTTTTTTTATTTTATATTTTTTTTGTGTTTTGTTTTTTACGTTTTTTTTTTCTTTTTTACACTTTTTTTTGTAACTTTACAACTGTAATGGTTCGGGTCTCTCAAAATGTAATGGCATCTTGGGAGACCCTGTGTAAGTGTGTCCTAGTCTGTGAAATGCTGTACCCTACGCTAAAACTTCACTTTTGAGTGGTAGCGTTCAAAACATTCACCTTGGCAAAGACCAGGCTTGTCAGGACAGCGTGGACAAAAACTACGGGTGTCACGCCTAAATCCGCGCTTGCTACAGACACGACATCTTTTTTGGGGGTGGCTTTGGGTAGGGGTACTCGGGAGGACATACGAATAATGCCTCTCATGCAGCCGGCTTACTGCATTTGGTTGGGGATGGTGAGGTGCAGAACCGCCTGGATACAGGAGTTCTGTGACTATCTCATTCTGGAATTTTAGAAGAGATAACGTCCCGCCTGAAGCTCTGTATAGCACATGAGCGTTCAGCAAAGCCAATTGGAATAATGATAGAGACACTTTTTTGTACCAGCGTCTCGCCTTACGGTCAATTAGATACGGCGCCATCAACTGGTCGTTGAGGTCCACCCCTCCCATATTTTGGTTATATTCGTGGACACAGAGGGGTTTCTCCACAACACCAGTCGCCGTACGAATTTGGACTGTCGTGTCTGCATGAAGGGAGGTAAGAAGGAAAACATTCTTATTGTCCCTCCACTTCATAGCGAGCAAGTTATTACACTTCAAGCAGGCTCTCTCCCCCAGCCTAAGACGGGCATCTACAAGCCGCTGGGGAAAGCCCCGGCGATTAGGTCGCACGGTGCCACATGCTCCAATCTTATGATCAAACAAGTGACTAAACAGTGGCACGCTCGTGTAATAATTGTCCACATACAAGTGGTACCCCTTTCCGAATAAGGGTGACACCAAGTTCCACACTATCTTGCCAGCGCTCCCTATGTAATCCGGGCAGTTGACCGACTCAATCTGACTGTCTTTTCCCTCATAAACCGTAAAGTTCACTACATAGCCTGTTGCCCTGTCACAGAACTTGTAGAGCTTGACCCCGTATCTGGCACGCTTGCTGGGAAGGTACTGCTTGAAAGACAAGCGGCCAGAAAATTTAATCAGGGACTCATCAACGCAGACAACTTGATCGGGAGTAAACAAGGCTGCAAAACGTTCGTTGAAGTGGTTTATGAGGGGCCGAATTTTATAGAGCCGGTCGTATTCAGGGTCCCCACGTGGACGACAAAGTTCATTGTCGTTGAAGTGCATGAACCGCAAAATCTGCTCGTATCGTGCCCTGGACATGGAGGCAGAGAACACGGGCATGTGGTCAATTGGGTGCGTGGACCAATAAGCACGCAATGACGGAAATTTATGTGTGCCCATGTTGAGGGAAAGGCCCAGAAAGGTCTTAAATTCGGAAACCGTAATTGGTTTCCAATTTCTGGCAATTTTAGGCAACTGGGGGTTAGCGGCGATAAATTGACCAGCATATAAATTACTCTGGTCCACAATAGATCTATAGAGATCTTCCGTGAAAAACAGCGAATAAAAATCGATTGGCATAAAATCAGCTGTTTCCACCTGAATACCGGGTTGGGCAGTGAATGGGGGAAGTACGGGTTCTGCAGAAGTGGTGGGGACCCAATCAGGATAGGCGAATTCTGCAGGAAGGGCAGTATGGGCACGACGGGCCTGCCTTTGTCTTCTTGGTGGCAGCGGGACACTACTTGTGCTTGCCACCTCGCCAGCTTGAACTGCACTTATGGGACTCGCCACGTCACCAAGTGTTACTGCAGTGCTGGATGTACGTCCAGGCTGTACTAGGCCGCTGGTGCTTGCCAGTTCACCAGAAGGAATAGCGGCGCTAGTACTACTCTGCTCCATGATACGAGAGACCTGCGGTTCTTGCTCCTCAACAACCTCAGAAGATCGGGATCGGGTACGCCTGACCTTAGCAGGGACCTCAACTTCGTCGTCAGAGCTATCTGACGTGGGGCCGCTGACGTCACTGTCTTCTACGGGAAGATATTCTGAGCCTGAATCTGACAGATACGTGACCTCCTCTTCACTATCTGTCATGCTCAGAATCTCGTAGGCCTCTTTACTAGTGTACCTTCGACTTGCCATTTTGGGCTCTAAATTTAGGGGTACACTAGTAAGATTCACAGGAAAAAAAGCACCTGACTGTCGTCAGCAAATATATCAAACGCTACAAAAAAACTGTTAGCGATCGCAGGGATCAGGCCTGTCTCTGCGAACGCTGCAGTTATGTGTGTTGTGTTTGGTAAGTGACAGTGATCGATCGATACTGCACTTGGGTGGGCTGGGCTGGGCTGGGCGGAGGGGCTAAACGCAGGTACTAGCAGGTATCTGGGCTGATCCCGCTAACACTGCGTTTTTGGGAACCCTAAACCGCTGGGGATGCTAGTATAGATCTGATCAGATACTATACCACTAAGGGGGGTGTATGCTTTGCGCGTGGGTGTTAGCGTTACTGGCACTAACCTAACACTGCCTGGGGCGACGCAGACCCTCTCTGGCGCTAAAACCTATTTGATCTCACCCGCCGGGCGATCAGGGGGGTTAAACCTTTATTGGGTTATATACGGCGGGTGCCCTGATGCTATAAAAAGCAAACTAATCAACCAGCGTCACCCGTAACCTTTATATGGTGATCACTGGTGAAAGGGTTAACTAGGGGCAATCAGGGGGTTAAAACCTTTATTAGGTTAAATATGGGGGTACCTGACACCAATAAAAACCTGCGGCGAACCTAAAAAAAAAATAACTGCCTATCTAAAACACCAGCGACACGAATACAGCGATCGGAAAAACAATCGCTTAGTGACGCTGAAGTTAGGGGGTGAAAGGGTTACCTGGGGGGTGATCAAGTGGTTAAACCTTTATTAGGGGGGGTTAGGGGGCTACCCTGGACCTAAAGGGGCCTAATCCTAACTGCCTTGCAACTTTTTACAATCACAGATGACACTAAATGCAGTGATCAGTAAAATAAATGATCACTGCAATCAGTGACACTGTGATTGGGGGCTTTGGGGTGACCTGGGGGGTGATCTGGGGGTGACTGGGGGGTGATTTGTGTGCCTATGTGTACCTACGTGTCAGTGGACTGTTGGAGCACTAACCTCTGTCTTCACTCCTCGGCGCCGGGAACGAAAAGACCGCGGCGAGGGAGATGACATCACTTCCTCCAGCCTGTGTTTACATCACATGGCGGAGGAAGCAATTTCATTGGCCGGGAGCGATCGCGAGGGGGGGGGGCGGAATCGAGCGGCCGCCCCCTCATGCCTGATCGCTCCCGAACACTTAACGGCCGCTCACTGCAGTGAAGGGGGGTCCGGATGGACCCCCCAACTGCACAAAGGCGATCACGTAGATCTACGTGATTCTGCCTGTCCGTGCCATTCTGCCGACGTAAATCGGCGGTGGGCGGTCGTTAAGTGGTTAAGTAATACCGTAAAAGAAAGAATATGGAAAGGAGAATATATTGATTTGCTTTCATTATTGCCTTCTACTAAAGATCATAGGTTGAAGAAGGAGGACGAAAAATTTGATGACAAAAACGTAAATTTGTTTCTCGAAGCTTTAATAATTGGTTACAAGCATTCAGTATTTTTGCAGGTGTTATGGGTGAAAAACGCCCTGACTTATGCAGTGGCCTTTTTCAACATGTTGAGATAATATTGGAGGCTTATAAGAATTTTCCAGGTCTATCATGGTTCTACTATGATGAGTCATTTCGACAAAAGCTTGCGGTACATAGAAATTTAAAATGGGGTATGAAGGATGTAGGCCTCTGGTTAAATCTGCTATTGCCTCAGAAACAGGTTGTTAAAACTGTTGCTCCTGCTGTTAGTCCTTATCGTAAAGGGCTTTGTTTTAATTTTAATGAAGGTCATTGTAAATGGCTTTCTAGCTGTAGGTATAAGCATGAATGTGCTCATTGTGCTGGTACTCATCCTGCTGCTCGGTGTTTTAAAAAATCGGGTCATCTCACCCCTGCTGTTTCCAAGGATAATACATTTCTTAAAAGCAATTACGCCAGTGATACTGGAAAACATGTTGCCCTGGCTCCTTCTGTATCCGGACAGCATGAATGCAGACATCTTAATTAGTGGATTTTGTTATGGTTTTCTACTGCCATCTTTTTCGGGTTCTGGTTGCGAAGTGTTTGATAATTTGGCCTCCGTTGTTTTTCATAAGGATGTTGTACGACAAAAAATTTTGAAAGAAAAAGAAGATGGTAGAATTGCTGGTCCTTTTGATCACCCTCCATTCTCTAATTTTCGGATATCCCCTCTTGGCGTTATCCCCAAAAAGGAGGCTGGTTCTTTTAGGCTTATACATCATTTGTCCTTCCCTGACGGTTTTTCTTTGAATGATGACATCGATTCGCAATTGTGTTCGGTGTCTTATTCTTCTTTTGATGATGCGTTATCAAAAATTCGTTCTGTAGGTAATTCGGCTTTGTTAGCAAAAGCTGACGTGAAATCTGCGTTTAGATTATTGCCTATTCACCCTTCGGCGTTTAATTCCTTAGGTTTTGTTTTCGACGGTAAATATTATTTTGATAAATGTTTGCCTATGGGCTGTTCTTTGTCGTGTCGTTATTTTGAATTTTTTTCTTCTTTTCTTGAATGGGTTGTTTGTCGCCGTTCAGGTTTTAAACTTTGCGTTCATTATTTGGATGATTTTTTATTTATGGGTAGAGCGAATACTTTGGATTGCTTATACATTTTTACTGAGTTTAAATTGATGTGTAGTTTGTTTGGTGTCCCTTTGGCCCCTGAAAAATCAGTTTCTCCTACCACTTGTTTAGAATTTTTGGGTATTCAGATTGATACGGTATCCATGGTTTTTAGGCTTCCTATGAATAAAATTGTTAAGATACGGTTGTTGTTAGATTTCATTTTGTCGAGACGAAAGGTACAATTGCGTACAATTCAGTCTTTGTTGGGTTTGTTGGCCTTTGCTTCAAGAGTTGTGCCCATGGGCAGAATTTTTTCAAAACGTCTTTATAGAGCGATTTCTGGTATAAAATCACCTAGACATTTTGTTCGTATTACCACGGATATACGCAACGATTTATTGGTCTGGCGTAAGTTCTTGAGTTCGTTTAACGGTTGTTCACTTTGGCAAGATCCTTTTTGTCTGGCTTCTGCTCTAGAGTTGTTTACTGATGCTGCTGGTTCATTAGGTTACGGCGCTTTTTGGCAGGGACATTGGTCGGCCGATCTTTGGCATTCTTCATGGATTGAGAGAGGTCTTGTTTCTAATATTGTTCTGTTGGAGTTGTTTCCTGTTGTTGTTGCTTTTGAATTGTGGGGCAAGCATTTTCGGAATAGGAGGATACTTCTTCATTCGGATAATAAGGGTGTTGTTTTTGCAATTAATTGTTTAGTTTCTAAATCACTTCCCGTTATTTCTGTTCTTCGTTTTTTAGTTTTTCAATGTCTGGAATTAAATATCTGGTTAAAAGCGAAATATGTCCCTGGTAGTTTTAATGATATTGCTGACTCATTATCTCGTCAACAGTCACAAAGGTTTCGGGAGCTGGTTCCGGATGCGGACGAAATTGGGCTGTCCTGTCCTCCTCATCTTTGGTTAATAGTATGAGCCCGGTGATGACTGCTTTAAAGAATTCTTTAGCACCGTCCACGCGAGCATGTTATGAAGCTGCGTGGGACTTATGGCATTCCTGTCTAGGCTGTTTTGAAGTTTCGGACGCTTTGAGTTCTGAGGATTTAGTTTTATTTTTCTTAAATACTTTGATGAAAAAGGGTTTTTCTTATTCTCATATTATTAAATTATTGGCGGGAGTTTCATTTTTTAAAAAATTGAATGGTGAGGCTCCGTGTCTTAGTTTTTTCACTGTCAAACAGGCATTAAAAGGTTATCGCAAACGACATGTGTTCCCTGATAAGAGATTACCGATTACTATTGATTTATTACAAAAAATTTGTGCAGCTACTGATGTTGTTTGTTTCTCGACTTTTGAGGCTTTGTTGTTCAAGCTTACTTTTTGTCTGTGCTTTTATGGTGCTTTTAGAATATCGGAATTGCTTCCTCCTAAACGATTAACTTGTTTGGGTCTTCCTTGGGCAGCGGTGTCTGTTCATTCTGACGTTATTCGTCTGTTTTTACGCAAGAATAAAACTGATCAGTTTGGTCGTGGCAGGTGGATCACCATTCACAAACATACTGATACGTCTATGTGTGTGGTTGTACTTGTTCACCGTTACCTGCTTGTTCGTCCGTCTGGTGATAAGCAATTCCTCATTCATTCTGATAATACGCCATTGACCGTTTATCAATTTAATTCTGTGTTGAAGAAATGTTTATTTCATTTGGGTTTGGGACATCTACCAATCTCTTCTCATTCATTTCGAATTGGGGCAGCAACAGCTGCTAATAATATAGGTTTGGATGTTGCTGCTATTAAAAAAATTGGTAGATGGTCTTCTAAATGCTATAGTACATATGTTCGCCCTAATTGTTCTATTTAATTTCAGGTTCTGCACTTATTACTTGGATCGTTGGTCACTCATTCGTTTACTGGGCACATAGAAGAGCAGAGAGGAGATGTTATGGTAGTAATCTGGGCCAGGATTCTGCTAATGTTAAATTGTTCTGGTATGGGCATAGGGGATTGACTTGGGCCAGTTTGAGTAGAGTTTTGACATTGTTGTGTTCAAAATGGCCTCTGCCTCAAATTATCATTTTCCATTTGGCTGGGAACGACCTTGGTCGCCGAAGGACTTTAGATGTTATTTCTAGTATAAAGAATGATTTAGTGCATATTCATGCCGTATTGCCTGAATGTGTGTTGGTGTTTTCGGAGATTGTCCCTCGTCTACTTTGGTGTTCCCCCGAATGGAAACATTTTGACAGAATGAGAAAAAATGTTAATAGAGCAATTGCAAAATTCATGCCTCTGTTAAACGATTTATCTTATAGACATATTGATCTGGAGGGTGGTATGCCTGGCTTTTACCGCCCTGACAGTATCCATTTGTCTGATGTTGCTCTAGATATTTTTAATTTAGGTTTGCAAAATAGTGTGGAATGGGCCGTGGGCCGGTGGGGGTGCCGTGCTTATTGTCCATAAGCTCGGCGTATGGGACTTAATGTTGTGTAGTGTAGCTTGAGCTTTAAATAGCTAAGCTTTATATATACATGGTATTAATTTTTGTTGAATTATATATCTAATGTGATATAAGTATTGATATATTTATAATTGATAAAATATTTATCTATACCAATAATAAAGGCCGCGGCCATTACATCCACATGCAATAGTATTTGGGTTTTTTATTTTAAATTATTTATATTTAAAGTAAATAAGTTATGACTAGCTTTCCATAAAGGTGAGGGGAGGGGCATGAAATGTCCCCGCCCATCACACATGGAAAGCTGTCAGACAAAATTGTAAGTTAAGGCAGTTTTTTAACCGTTTTATGCACTTACCTGTAATTGGTTGAAATGGTAACGGTCTTCTTGGCACGAGTATTTTCCTATAAAAAGAAAAAAATGCATCACATTAATACACTCCGGCGGTGATCTACAGAGAAGAAGCTTGTCCCTCCCACCCTCCCTTGTCGCGGCTTTATTATGTGGTTGTTGTCCTTTTCTGTTTGAAAAGGGACTTAATGTTGTGTAGTGTAGCTTGAGCTTTAAATAGCTAAGCTTTATATATACATGGTATTAATTTTTGTTGAATTATATATCTAATGTGATATAAGTATTGATATATTTATAATTGATAAAATATTTATCTATACCAATAATAAAGGCCGCGGCCATTACATCCACATGCAATAGTATTTGGGTTTTTTATTTAAAATTATTTATATTTAAAGTAAATAAGTTATGACTAGCTTTCCATAGCTTCTGTTTGATCTGTAACTGCCAATGTGACCAGTTATGACACCAGAAATTTTTAATGGTTTAACTTTGTGGTTGAGAGCACAGGCAAATGTGACATGCCAGGAATGGTATGGCCAGCATAACTGTTTTTTGAAACCGTTAAATTGATGGGTTTAGTTCAAATTTAAGCTGTCTTAACCACTTAACGACCGCCCACTGTATATATACGTCGGCAGAATGGCACCGACAGGCAAAGTCACGTACCTGTACGTGACTGCCTTTGTATAGTTGGGGGGTCCCATCGGACCCCCCTTCTATACAGTGAACGGTCGTTAGTTGTTCGGGAGCGTTCCGGGATGAGGGGACGGCCGTTCGATTCCGGCCACCCCCTCGCGATCGCTCCCGGCGAATGAAAAAGCTTCCTCTGCTGTGTAATGTTTACACAGGCAGAGGAAGTGATGTCATCTCTCATGCGGCGCTCACATATACCGAGCGTTGTACGAGAGAAGACACACAGGTTAGTGCACAAACAGCACACTGACACCAGGACACATAGGAACATAAATCGCCCCCCCCAGGCCCCCCCAGATCACCCCCCAGATCACCCCCCAGCCCCCAGTCACAGTGTCACTGATTGCACTGACCATTTATTTACTGATCACTGCAATCAGTGACATTTGTGACTGTAAAAGTGTCACTACAGTTTAGTTTTAGGTCCAGTGTAGCCCCCTAACCCCCCCTAATAAAGGTTTAACCCCCTGATCGCCCCCAGGTAACCCTTTCACCCCCTATCACCACTGTAGCTAAGCAATCGTTTTTCTGATCGCTGTCTTATTGTCGGTGATGCCGATAGGTAGTCAGTTATTTTTTTTAGGTTCGCTGCAGGTTTTTATAGTGTCAGGTACCCCCATATATTACCTAATAAAGGTTTAACCCCCTTGATCGCCCCCCAGGTAACCCTTTCACCCCCTATCACCACTGTCGCTAAGCAATCGTTTTTCTGAACGCTGTCTTATTGTCGGTGATGCCGATAGGTAGCCAGTTATTTTTTTTAGGTTCGCCGCAGGTTTTTATAGCATCAGGTACCCCCATATATTACCTAATAAAGGTTTAACCCCCTTGATCGCCCCCCCAGGTAACCCTTTCACCACCTATCACCACTGTCGCTAAGCAATCGTTTTTCTGATTGCTGTCTTATTGTCGGTGATGCCGATAGGTAGCCAGTTATTTTTTTTAGGTTCGCCGCAGGTTTTTATAGCGTCAGGTACCCCCATATATTACCTAATAAAGGTTTAACCCCCTTGATCGCCCCCCAGGTAACCCTTTCACCCCCTATCACCACTGTCGCTAAGCAATCGTTTTTCTGATCGCTGTCTTATTGTCGGTGATGCCGATAGGTAGCCAGTTATTTTTTTTAGGTTCGCCGCAGGTTTTTATAGCGTCAGGTACCCCCATATATTACCTAAAAAAGGTTTAAGCTCCTTGATCGCCCCCCAGGTAACCCTTTAACCCCCTATCACCACTGTCGCTAAGCGATCGTTTTTCTGATCGCTGTCTTATTGTCGGTGATGCCGATAGGTAGCCAGTTAGTTTTTTTAGGTTCGCCGCAGGTTTTATAGCGTCAGGTACCCCCATATATTACCTAATAAAGGTTTAACCCCTTGATCGCCGGCCCCAGGTAACCCTTTCACCCCCTTTTGCCAGTGTCACTAAGCGATCGTTTTTCTGATCGCTGTATTAGTTATGCTGGTGCCGATAGATAGCCAGTTATTTTTTTTAGGTTCGCCGCAGGTTTTTATAGCGTCAGGTACCCCCATATATTATCTCATGAAGGTTTTAACCCCCTAATTGCCCCTAGTTAACCCTGCGTCACACCCCAGGCAGCGTCAGGTTAGTGCCAGTAACGCCAACACCCAAGCGTGAAGCATACACCTCCCTTAGTGGTATAGTATCTGAACAGATCAATATCTGATCTGATCAGATCTATACTAGCATCCCCAGCAGTTTAGGGTTCCCAAAAACGCAGTGTTAGCGGGATCAGCCCAGACACCTGCTAGCACCTGCGTTTTGCCCCTCCGTCCAGCCCAGGCCACCCAAGTGCAGTATCGATCGATCACTGTCACTTACAAAACACAACACACATAACTGCAGCGTTCACAGAGACAGGCCTGATCCCTGCGACTCCAGTGCTGTAGGAGGTGATTTCACCACCACAGTTAAAAAAAAAAAGCATATATGCAGAAGCAAGGGGGCAGCAGGGGCGGAGGAGTGGAGGAGCGATTTTGCTCCTAATGCCGCGTACATACGGTCGAAATTCCGACGGAGGCTTGCCCGTGGAAAAGTCTGACCATGTGTACGCGGCATAACTTTTGCGGGAAGATGCCCCCATGCTTCGGCATATATAAATGGTGCATGTATGCCCATCATTAGAAGTGGGTGGATGAAGGGCGGTATTCTAATGGTGGGCATACCCACCGGGCATACCCACCGATCAATCTTTTTTTCGTTCAGCCAACAGGCTGCATGAAAAAAAAGATTACAATACATGTCCAACAAGGACCAGCAACGTACTGGTATGTTGCTGGACTTTGAATGGTTATACCAGATTGATGACTGTGGGTTTAGGTATCATCTTGGTATCATTCTTTTCAGCCAGCGGCCGGCTTTCATGTAAAAGCAATCCTAGTGGCTAATTAGCCTCTGGACTGCTTTTACAAGCAGTGGGAGGAATGTCCCCCCCCAGGTAAAAAAAGTGCCATTGGGAAAGCATTTTATCACACCGATCTTGGTGTGGTCAGATGCTTTGAGGGCAGAGGAAAGATCTAGGGTCTAATAGACCCCAGTTTTTTCAAAAAAAGAGTACCTGTCACTACCTATTGCTATCATAGGGGATATTTACATTCCCTGAGATAACAATAAAAATTATAAAAAAAAATAAAAAATGGAAGGAACAGTTTAAAAATAAAATAAAAAAGCAAAATTAATAATAAAAAAAAAAAAAAAAAAAAGCACCCCTGTCCTGCCCTTCTCTTGCGCAATGGCGAACGCAAGCGTGGGTCTGGCATCATATGTAAACAGCAATTGCACCATGCATGTGAGGTATCACCGCGAAGGTCAGATCGAGGGCAGTCATTTTAGCAGTAGACCTCCTCTGTAAATCTAACGTGGTAACCTGTAAAGGGTTTTAGGAGGGAATCCATCAGACATAGGGTAGTGGTTGCTAGGGTCATCTTCCCCTAATAGTCACTCAGGATTAAAGGTTTGATGGACTTTCTCAGGCACTGATATGACAACATCCAAATATTACATAAAAAATATTTATTAATGTGTATAAACAAAAGAAAACAATACTATTTAAAAAACAAAGACCAAACCCCACAGTATAGAACAGCATGAGTCGGTGACAAAACAGCCGTATACAATCTATCAAAGTGGAGCAGGCCAAGCCTCAACCGGTTTCGCGGCAGAAAAAACGCTTCTTCAGGAGGGTCTGTACAAAACATAATATACATAATAAATACTCTAGCAGTGTGTTAATACAAATATAGAACGTATTTAATATCAACAATATAATCAAAAAGTCAAGGTCTGTGGACTGCTCACCATAGAGACGTTCAGAGGTGCAGCGACTGCCCAGGTAAACCCCCCGCGGCGGATGAGGGGGAATAAACGTATATGGTGCAGATTGATACAATCTAATAGTAATGATTAAAATAATATGGGTTAGATAATTTGTATTTGAGCCAATTTAACATGGGACACCCAGTGCTGGTAGTGGGGGAGAGGGGGGGGGAAGAGGAAAAAAAGAAAAGAAAAAGAAAAAAAAAAGGGGGAGGGGGGGGGGGAAGGAAAGGAGGGGGAGGGAGAGGGAAGGGGAGAAGGAGGAGACAGAGGTGGGGAAGGAAGGGGATGACGAGGGAAGGGAAGGGGCGAAAAGGAAGGGAAAGGGGAGGAGGAGGGGGGGAAGGGGGGAGGTGGTGGAACGTGGGGAGAGGGGGGGGGGAGGGGGGAGGAGGGGAAAGAGGGGGGGGGAAGAGAGAAAGGGGGGGGGAAAGAAGAAGGGGGAGAGGGAGGGAAAGGTTGTTGCAGAAGGGGGAAACGATTGAGAGGGAGAGGGAGAGGGGAGGTGAAGAAAAGGGGAAAAAGAAGGGGGGAAAGGGGAAGGGGGGGAGGGGGGAAGGGAAAAGAGATGGGGAGGAGAGGAAGGGGGGAGGGAAAAGTTCTAATACGGAAGGAGCCGACCTCGACCCCCAATGTACTGGAAACACCAACAGACACCAAACCAACCACTGTGCCCAACAGATACAAACCAGGAAGGAAGGGGAGACAGACCAAGGAACCCAGAGGGGAAGGGGAAGGAAGGGGGGGAAGGGGAGGGGAAATTAGGGCACTTGGGGTAAAGACTGGACTATATAGCCAGCACATGTAATAGGCTCTTACCAATATTCAAACATATTGCAGTAATGAGGAAAACCTGAGGAGGATCTAGACAGCCAGAGGGTTATGATAGACCAGATTTGGAGCCCAAAGTCCGGCGAGGTAGAGGGACAAGGTTATAGGCTGTATATGAAACCAAAAAGTTGCATATAAAAAAAAAAAAAAAAAAAAAACAGCAATTTTAAAACAAATTGAAAGGCCACTAAGCGCCTTGTTGCTATATAGAGCACTCACCTCGGCATGTCTGTTCCTCACATATGGTTTTCCAGGGGGAGTGTGCATGCACCACTCACACCAAGGGCTTGCGAACAAGCCGCTTATGTGTGTTCCCCGACCCCGCCGTCAAACGTGCCGCAAGTGACGTGCGGCGCGTGACGTCACGGGGTCATCCCTTCCGCACTATGCACACCTGACGTGCAAGTGCGCGTCAATTAACCCAAGGCCGTGGGGCCAGGTCAAACGACGCAAGTACGGGATGACATGGTCATCCCGACCAGGAAGAGAACTGATCCGCCAATAGGGTGAAAATAGGAAGCCGCCGCATCGCATGTAACGTCAGCAGCCAAAGACCAAAAACAATAGAAATGTAATGCAGTAACAATGTACATGTAATAGCAGTATAGGGCTTTTAATAAATGATTAATAGTACCTATCAATAACAATATGTTTGACAGAAATCACCAATATACAATTTAAAGGATTGGAAATAAAAGCACATTTACAGGAATCTGTCACATTGATGGCAAGTTAGGTTGGATATAGACTTATAAATAGGCCATATTTCGGAAGGAAAAGGGGGGGGGAATGGGGGGGGGAAGGGAGGGGGGAAGGGAGAGGAAAAAAGGGAGGGGGGAAGGGAGGGGAAAAATAAATGAATAATAAAATTAACTTATAAAAAGGATTTATAGGAGTTCATCTCATTAATTCCAGGGGGAATTGTGGCATTGAGGTGTTCTATCCACAGGGTTTCCCTCTGTAGGATAGTTCTATCCCAATCGCCACCCCTGGGGCTCGGTTTAACAACTTCCAAGACGAAAAACCGCACGGCAGATAGGTCATAACGGTGGTATAGACCTATGTGTCGTCCAATGGTGGTCAATTTCCCATTGCCAGAATAGTATATGTGATCTCCTATACGTTGTCTGAGCTCTCTGATGGTTTTACCCACGTAAAAGGCCCTGCAAGAGCACACCATAAGGTAAATAACCCCCTTGGTGCCACAGTTGGCATATGCAGAGGAGCGGAAATGCTCCCCATTAGGGAGAGTAAAGTTCCGGCCCTCCAGGACCCAAGGGCAACGGGGACATTCTCCACATTGGTAGGTGCCGTTGGGTCCCTGTGGCGGGACACTGTAGGGAATGTAGTGACTCTGAGTTAGGCGGTCCCGTAAAGAGTGAGCTCTGCGGAACACCAATTCTGCATAAGGTCTAAGGTGTTTTTGCAAGGTATTATGTTCGGTGAGCAAATGCCAGTGTTCATTGTGGATATTTCGAAGTGTGCGATGATGACCCGAAAAGGTAGTAACAAATCTGACTGATTCTTGAATAGGTTTCAGTCTAGGGGGGGGGGTAAAGCAGAGATTGCCTGGAGCGAAGGCGGGCCTTATTGTAGGCCTTTCTCAGGTTGGAGCGAGAATAACCTCTTAGTAATAAACGTTCACGTAAAGCGTTAGCTTGAATTTTAAAGTCACTTTCTGAAGCACAATTTCTACGTATGCGTAGATATTGCGCAAATGGGATACTGCGTATCAATGGCTTTGGATGGGCACTGGTGGCGTAAAGTAAAGTGTTACCAGCAGTCGGTTTACGATAAAGGTTGGTACTTAACGTACCGTCTGGTTGTTTCATAATAGTCAGGTCCAAGAATGGGACCTGAGTATCATCAAAATGTACTGTAAAGGTCAAGTTGAAATCATTACAATTTAGTAAATCCATAAATTGTTCTAATTGTGTACTGGTCCCCGTCCAGACCAGAAAAAGATCGTCAATATAACGATACCAAACCAACGCATGCTCAAGCATTTCCGTGTATTGTTCATCTGCATTGATAGAGCGCTCCCACCCACCCAAATAAAGATTGGCGCAAGAGGTCCCCATTGCGACCCCCTGTGTTTGTAAAAAAAGTTGATCATTAAAGAGAAAAAATTTTTTAGTCAAAATGAAATACAACAGATCAAGAATGAACTCATTGAGTGGCCAAGAGGTCCGCTCCTGTTCGTGTAAAAAAGAACCGGCCACCCGGACACCCCGCTCGTGGGGGATGCTCGAGTATAATGCCTCGACATCTATGGCCACGAGCAGGGCGTCCGGGGGGACCCGGATACCCTCAATGTGACGCAGCAAGTCAGAAGTATCCTTGATGTAAGAAGGCAAGCTGCTGACGTGCGGCATCAAAAAGGCGTCAACGAACTTACTGGCATTGTCAGTAAGGGATCCAATTCCAGAGACAATAGGGCGGCCTGGGGGGTTGCTTATATTTTTGTGGGTTTTAGGCAAGGCATAGAAGGTGGGTATACGGGGAAATTTGGGGAGAAGAAATTCTAAAGTATCCTTCTCAATGAGGCCCAAGTGGAAGGCCTCAGTGCAAAGGGTATGCAGTTGTGTGGAAAAGGAAGAAATGGCAGCATGAGAAATGGGACAGTACCAATTGACATTTTGAAGAATTGAGAGACACATGTTCTGGTAGAACTCGTGTGTCATTAGAACAATGTTCCCTGCTTTGTCTGAGTTTTTTATTACCAGATCTGGAGATTTCTGTAACATTTTCAAGGCTTTGGTCTGCCCCTGCGTAAGGTTAGAAGGTATAGTCTGCCATTTCTGTCTTTTAAGATCACGAATAGTGGCCTGTACAAATGCCCAGATAGCGGGACATGTCATTAAGTCTGGAAATTTCCGCGAACGGAGTCTAAAAGGTTTGGGTGGATGTAAGATAGTGGAGGTTGGGAGTGGGGGGGTGATGGTGGGTGTCGGTGACTGGAGATCTTCCATGCCACCTTCATCATAAAGGAGCATAAGGTCGCGGAGCGCACGGAACTCCTCCATCGAGAAATGCTTTGTGCGCTCAGCCAACTCCCGCTCTAGATTAATCTTGGCACGATCATTATCATAAATGAATTTAAAAGTGAGGTTGCGAGCGAAAAGGTATAAGTCCTTGATTGTGTCTGTGACTTTTAGAGAGTCCAGAGGACAGAAACCTAAGCCCAATTGTAGAACTGAAAACTCATCCTCAGATAATCTATGAGGAGTGAGGTTAATGATATTCAAATGGGTATTGTGTTGGGAATTGTTTGTGGTGGTAAAGGGAAGGGAAGTGGTTGTGTGTTCTTGTGAACAAATGTGTCTAAATTTCCCTGCTGTTTTTTCAGGGCTAAAAAAATGGCATCCTCGTTAACTTTAGTATATTTGTTGGACATGGAACTAAGAACTTTAGGAATCGCCCCATGTAATGAAGTGGACGTGGCAGCTCCACCGGTAACCAGACCAGTGGGATTAGTCACGTCCTGTAATGGCGGCCCACGTATTTTGGGTCCAGTATGTCCCTTTTTGCCTTTCTTGGGGCCAGTGGGAGGTGTACCACCTCCGTATCTTAGTCTCTTACGGGATGAATAGACTGCTGTTGTGGTGTGGTGTATAGGATTTTGTGAAAAGTTAGATGAGGCTGATGAATCAGATTCAGCCTCTGTAGTGGGATTTTGGGCAAAGTTTGCATGTTGAAATCCCCTCTTGGTAGGTACACCACCTGACCATTTATATGCATGTCCCTCTGCAAAGACAGCCTTATCTTTATTAAATTTGGTTTGTTTTTTGATGATGATTTCTTTATTGATGATCTCTAGACGTTCTTTTAATTCCTTCCACTTGGCGGCAAACGTAATGTTGCCAACCAAATGGAGGTATTGTACATTAAGATTATCAATTTCTTGGTCTAGATTGATCATATCCTTAGAATATTGTACAACCAAAGACTTCATCAGTTCAGAACTGCAGTTTAAGAGGGAACTTTCCCATATTTTTTTGAAATCTACTGAGGGGTCTTTGATGGTAGGGAAAATTTGGACTCTGAATCCAATTGGACAAATGTTCTCTGCCAAATAATACCTAAAATATTCGATGTGCCAGTGAAGGTGTGATTTACGCTTTAAGAGTGAAAACATTTTCGAAAAAAAAACAATTTAAGATCATCTTCAATTTTATGGTCATTCATACAAGAAGTGTGAATTTTAGACATGAACCCAGTCCAATCAGTGCCTAGAACATCCATGGTTATGGCTAGTCGATCTTTTCCCAAAAATTGTTGGTGAAATGGTATAAATAAGAAAAAGAAAGCAATATAACTTTAATAATAGGGTAGAGGCACTCAAAATGATTTTCGTATGGATCACTTAGTGATATCCATCGAAAGAGAGAAACGGGTGTGTTATCCACCCTATAGAATGAAGAAAAGGGTTGAGTATAGCCTCAATTATAAAAAATAAACGAACAATATATTGTGCCCTCATCCGTAGTAATGTTTGAGGGTTTTAACGCCTTTTAAAAATGTATGTAGTTTGTCGCCAATGCGCGTTTGTGCCTAATTTTAAAGCATGTCGTGTTTGGTATCTATGTACTCGGCCTAAGATCATCTTTTTTATTTCATCAAACATTTAGGCAATATAGTGTGTTTTAGTGCATTAAAATTAAAAAAAAGTGTATTTTTTCCCCAAAAAAATGCATTTGAAAAATCACTGCACAAATACTGTGTGGGAAAAAAATGCAACACCCACCATTTTAATCTGTAGGGCCTTTGCTTTAAAAAAATATATAATATTGGGGGGTTCAACATAATTTTCTTGCAAAAAAAAATATGTTTTCATGTAAACAAAAAGTGTCAGAAAGGGCTTTGTTTTCAAGTGCTTAGAAGAGTGGATGTAAGCTTCCTAATGTTGTGTATAAAATGCCAGAACAGTTCAAAACCCCCCCAAGTGACCCCATTTTGGAAAGTAGACACCCCTAGCTAAATACTGAGAGGCATGTCGAGTCCATGGAATATTTTATATGTTGACACAAGTTGCGGAAAAAAGACAATTTATGTTTTATTTTTTATTTTTTTGCACAAAGTTGTTACTAAATGATATATTGTTCAAACATGCCATGGGCATATGTGGAATTTCACCCCAAAATACATTCTGTTGCTTCTCCTGAGTACGGGGATACCACATGTGTGAGACTTTTTGGGAGCCTAGCCGCGTACGGGACCCCAAAAACCAAGCACCGCCTTCAGGCTTTCTAAGGGTGTAAATTTCTGATTTCACTTCTCACCTATCACAGTTTCGGAGGCCATGGAATGCCCAGATGGCACAAACCCCCCCCAAATGACCCCATTTTGGAAAGTAGACACCCCAAGCTATTTGCTGAGAGGTATGGTGAGTATGTTGCAGATCTCGCTTTTTGTCACAAAGTTTTGAAAATTGGAAAAAAAATAAAAACATTTTTTTCTTTCTTCATTTTCAAAAACAAATGAGAGCTGTAAAATACTCAACATGCCTCTCAGCAAATAGCTTGGGGTGTCTACTTTGCAAAATGGGGTAATTTGGGGGGGTTTTGTGCTATGTTGGCATTTTATGGCCTTCAAAACTGTGATAGGTAGTGAGGAGTGAAATCAAAAATTTGCGCCCTTAGAAATCCTGAAGGCGTTGCTTGGTTTTCTGGGGCCCGTACGCGGCTAGGCTCCCAAAAGGTCCCACACATGTGGTATCCCCATACTCAGGAGAAGCAGAAAAATTTATTTTGGGGTGCAATTCCACATATAACCATGGCATGTGTGAGCAATATATCATTTAGTGACAACTTTTTGTATTTTTTTTTTTTTTGTCATTATTCAATCACTTGAGACAAAAAAAAATATTCAATGGGCTCAACAAGCCTCTCAGCAATTTCCTTGGGATGTCTACTTTCCAAAATGGGGTCATTTGGGGGGGTTTTGTACTGCTCTGCCATTTTAGCACCTCAAGAAATGAGATAGGCAGTCATAAATTAAAAGCTGTGTAAATTCCAGAAAATGTACCCTAGTTTGTAGACGCTATAACTTTTGCGCAAACCAATAAATATACGCTTATTGACATTTTTTTTACTAAAGACATGTGGCTGAATACATTTTGGCCTAAATGTATGACTAAAACTGAGTTTATTCGATTTTTCTTATAACAAAAAGTAGAAAATATAATTTTTTTTCAAAATTTTCAGTCTTTTTTCGTTTATATCGCAAAAAATAAAAATCGCAGAGGCAATCAAATACCATTAAAAGAAAGCTCTATTTGTGGGAAGAAAAGGACGCAAATTTCGTTTGGGTACAACATTGCATGTCCGCACAATTTCTAGTTAAAGCAGCGCAGTGCCAAATTCTGAAAACACCTCTGGTCCTTTAGCTACAAAATGGTCCGGGGCTTAAGTGGTTAAATAAAATGTTATTAGAAAATTTTCATTTTTGGAGCGTTCAATTAAAAGGGGTCAAACTGACGTTCACTTTTGACCACAGTGATGAGAAAATTATCAACTAATTCAATTTAACGGTTTTCTTTTGGGAAAATGCACACATTTTGCAATGAAACCTGTTTATTATGTCTGGGATTCCATTCAAATAGCAGGTCTTGATAAAGCGGTATTAACCACTTCAATACAGGGCTTTTTGTACCTATTCAATACCGGGCCTATTTTGGCACTTCTCTCCTACATGTACAAATCATCATTCTTTTGCTAGAAAATTACTCAGAACCCCCAAACATTATATATGTTTTTTTAGCAGACACCCTAGGGAATAAAATGACGGTCATTGCAACATTTTTTCTTGCACAATATTTGCGCAATAATTTTTCAAACGCCTTTTTTAAAAAAAAAATGGTTTCATGAATTAAAAAATAACAAAACAGTAAAGTTAGCCCAATTTTTTGGGAAAATATGAAAGATAATGTTACGCCGAGCAAATACATACCTAACATGTCACGCTTTAAAATTGCGCACACTCATGGAATGGCGCCAAACTTCGGTACTTAAAAATCTCCATAGGCAACGCTTAATTTTTTTTTACAGGTTACCAGGTTAGAATTACAGAGGAGGTCTAGTGCTAGAATTGTTGCACGCGCTCTAACGCACGCGGCGATACCTCTCATGCATGGTTTGAACGGCGTTTACATATGTGAGTGACTTATGTGTGCATTCGCTTCTGATCGCGAGCTACCGGGAACAGGGGCGTTTTAATTTTTTTTTTTTATAATTTTTTTTTTTTTTTACTTATTTATAAAAAATTTTACAATGATTTTACTTTTTTTTTTTTTTGATCACTTTTATTCCTATTACAAGGAATGTAAACATCCCTTGTAATAGGAATGTGTGTAACAGGTCCTCTTTATTGAGAGATGAGGGGTCAATAAGACCCCACATCTCTCCTCCAGGCTGGAAAGCATGAGATCAGTGAAATTTTTTTCACTGATCTCATACTTACAGCCGCAATGGCGGCTTTGTTTACATTTGAGACCCGGGCGTGACGTCATCACATCGCGCCCGGGCCTCCGACGATCATAGAGATGACTGGTGACCATCTGGTCACCAGTCATCTCTATGCTCATCACGTGACCCCACCAACGACACCGGAAGATTCGCTCCGGGTCCCCGATCGCACGGGGGAGCCCGGAGACGCACCGGATGGCGGCGAGAGGGGGGGTGTCCTCTCCCACCGCCTATAAGAATGATCAAGCAGCGGAACCGCCGCTATGATCATTTTTATTGTGCACAGAATCGCCGGCACTTCAAAAGGATATCTGAATGATGCCTCTAGCTGCAGGCATCATTCAGATATCCCCCTACAAAGCCGAGGACGTCATATGACGTCCACCCAGGATGGGAGATCCCATCTGTGGATGTCATTTGACTATGGCTGGGTAGGGAAGTGGTTAAACCCAAAACCAAAAATGCAGCTTACTAAATTAGATGTGGTGGTTGCACCCGTTTTCTTCTTTTAAGGTTATTTTCTAGACATGTGCAATATGTTTAGTTCCCAATTTAGTTTTTGACAAATTAGTTAATTCTGAAATTTCCGAAATTTCAGAATTTCCAGAATTTTCTAATTTTTCAACTTCCGAAATTTGGAATTTCTGAAAATGCGAATTTCCGAAATTTCGAATTTCTGTATTTACGAAATTTCTAAATTTCGGGAGTTTGGAAATTCAAAATTTCAAAAATTTGAAAATTCAAAGTAAGGAAATTTGAAAATTCAAAGTTAGGAAATTCGAAAATTCTAATTTCGGAATATCAAAAATTCAAATTTCGGAATATCGAAATTTCGGAAATTTGGAAGGGCTAAAGTGAATTGCAAAAATATATATATATATATATATATATATATATATATATATATATATATATAACGTCCAATAAGCAATGGAACAGAAATAAAGATGTTGAACTCCAAAAGTTCATATGTGAAGAAATGGCAAGTGGTGCCAGTGGAAAAATTAATAGATGATTTCTTCAAAGTGACGGTCCTGGAACTTTGCGTCTACAAGTGATTCTATGGTGAAGAGATGTGTGGATTTTGACTTCCGGTGTCACACACTAGGGTAATAGATGGCCTCTTACCTTGCGGTAATGAGGTAACCGCATGTGTTTAATTAGGGTCAGTAGTTCCTCTGTTATGGTCCTATCATCAATAGAGAGACCTTATGCCAAACGCTGTGGTTCCTCGGATATAAGGTGGACCTATATTGTATCCAGGGGATTGCTTTCACCTCCCAGTGATGGTGGGGTTAAAGGAAAAAAATAGGGTCTCGATCGTGAAGTAAGTTTTTAAAAACCAAATGGTATGTTTATTAGTCTAGCAGTGGATTGCTTGCATAAAAACTCACATAAACTCACATAAAATAACGTAAAGGTGAACTTATCTCCTATACGAGCGGCGAGCTTGTTTGCTTCCATCTGTCTGATTGCCTCTCCGTCCCTACGCGTGGCGTCACGATCACGTGACTTCATCAGGGGATGATGGGAAGGCAATGAGATGGTCTTTAAATAGTTTTTCCATTAGAATGAATGCGGCGGCCATTTTCTCGGAGTTCAATGTTAATCTCCATTGGCGGCCATTTTCCCTAGGATCCTGTCTTGGTAATAGGGGCGGCCATCTTTATAGTGGTTAAAAAACAATATAATGATAACGACAACAAGTGCGCCGCCATTTTCTTTAAGGTTTTTGATAGTTTGGTTGGCAGCCATGTTTTTGAAGTCCATGCATCGGTATATAGTGATCTTTAATATCTACATAATACCTTGCAGGACATATGAAACAGATCTGTAAGAACGAGGGGGCATGCAATTGTGATTCATAATAATAAATGATAAAGCTAAAAAGTATATATAAATACAATTGCACATGAGTTTATAAAATTTAATTAAAAAAATAAAAAAATATTGCAAATAAATTTGTCTTTATGTGTAACAACGATTAAAAAGTTAATTAAATAGATATATTCCCGGAATGGATAAGGGGTGGGTTCTCATAATTATGGGGGATTCATATATATACCAAACCCCCTAAATGATAGAACCTAGGTGTCATGGATATGCATTAATGTCTGTCTGCCATCTTACCTTCCTCCTCATGTGTTCATCTAGAGACCAGACCTCCTTCACCTGGCTTCCTTTATAATCTCCTCCCAGCCTGACTCCACCCCAGGCCCTATCACTGAACACTATATTAACCTGTGCACTGCAAGCCTGCTTTGCTGATCAACGTGTTTGTTAGGCATTGTGTGTTTGGGTTCCTGCCTGCCGTGTGCTACGTCTGTCTCTCTGTTACGTTATTGGCTTGTCCCCGACCATCCCTGTCTGCTCGTGACCCTTGACCTTCGGCTTGTTATTCGGTTCTCTCTATCGTGTGCTGCTGCTTCCCCTTATCCTACGGGGCGTGAGCTAGGAAACTCCAGGGGCCGTGACCTGGTCCCAGCCTGCAGCGTAACATCCTCACCACTAGAGGCCCTGGAGAAGACCAGCTGGGTCTTAGACTCCGCGCCCTGGGGAATCTTGGCTCTCGCTTCCGTTGGGATCCCGGTTGTGCTCCTCTGGTCCCGCTTTCCACAACCACCCAGTTTCCTATCCACAGAAGCCAGCCATAGGGTTCACTACCTCGCGGTGCACTCCTGTCCCCCTACGGTGTGCATCTGTCACCTGGCCACAGGTGACCCTGACAGTTTGATCAGCCATGAACCCGGCTGACATCCCGCTTCCCGCGGATGATCCATTGCAGGGCATAGTTCGCAGACTTGAGACCCAGGAATCAAATCAGACCCAGGTGATGCGATTCCTCCAGGATCTGGCTTCTCGATTCGAGCAGCTTCAGGTCTCCTTGGGAACCCCGAATCCGCAACCCCAAGTACAACCAGCGGCTGTACCTATCGCACCAGTCGCAGCCTCACACTCACTAAGATTGCCAGCTCCGTTCCGTTTCTCTGGGGACTCCAAGGCCTGCAGGGGGTTTCTCAGCCAATGCACTATTCATTTTGAGCTTCAGCCTCAAAGCTTCCTATCTGACCGGGCTAAGGTAGCCTATATCATTTCCCTCCTCTCCGGTGAAGCTTTGGCCTGGGCTGCCCCCCTGTGGGAGAGGAACGATCCGGTGGTTTCCAGTCTGTCCGAATTCTTGAAGCTCTTTCGTAATATCTTCGAAGAGCCGGCTCGGGCTTCTTCAGCGGCTAGTGCTGTCTTACGTCTTCGCCAAGAATCTAGTTCAGTGGGGCAATATGCTCTTCAGTTCCGTATCCACACAGCTGAATTGAGCTGGAATAATGAGGCCCTGGTCGCTACCTTTTTACATGGCCTCTCTGACCGAGTGAAAGACGAATTAGCGGGAAGAGCCATTCCCGTTGGTCTGGACGATGTAATTTCATTATGCAACCAGATCGACATTCGTTTTCAAGAGAGGTCCTTAGAAAAAAGACGCCAGCACTCTCTGGGTCCTAGCCAGTCTGAGCTCCCCTCCCTTCATTCCGTGGAGCATCCTCTACCTGCTGAAGAACCTATGCAGCTGGGCCGGACCAGACTAACCCCCGAAGAACGTGCTAGGCGCAGAACTCTGGGCTTGTGCCTCTATTGTGGGGGCAAGGGTCATTTTCGTGACTCCTGCTCGCTTCGTCCGGGAAACGCTCGGGTCTAATACATTTGGAAGGTGGAGTATTGGACCCAGAAACATCACCTTCTCGCCTGCTCTTGCCGGTGTCCCTTCATGTAGGCACTTCTCCTCAGTCAACCCTTGCATACCTGGATTCCGGGGCTGCCGGCAATTTCATGGATTGGAGAACTGCTTCTTCTATGAAGCTTACCCTTTCACCTCTCCCTACCCCATTGGTAGTCTCGGCAATTGATGGCACTGTTCTCCCAGGGGGCCCTATTCGCTTCCAGACGCTACCCATTAGGATGTCGGTAGGGATTCTCCACCAGGAGTGGATATCCTTTCTTATTCTACCCAAGGCCTCTACCCCAGTTGTATTGGGCCTCCCTTGGCTACAGCTCCACTCTCCACATGTGGACTGGGTCTCTGGGCAGATCCTGGCCTGGGGTTCCTCATGTTTCTCGTCGTGTCTTCTCAAGGTGACCCCCAAGGAGAGTCTTCCGGTTGCTGCCACTTCTGTTTCTTCTGATCTTCCCGCCGCATACAGCGATTACCGGGATGTGTTCTGTAAAAAATCAGCTGAGGTGCTTCCTCCCCACAGGTCTTTTGACTGTGCTATTGATCTTGTCCCCGGAGCAACTCTACCCAGGGGTCGTACCTACCCTCTGTCCATCCCAGAGACCCAGGCCATGTCGGAGTATGTAGCAGAGAATCTGGAGAGAGGGTTCATCCGGAAATCCTCATCGCCTGCAGGGGCAGGGTTCTTTTTTGTTGCCAAAAAGGATGGTACCTTAAGACCCTGCATCGATTATCGGGGTTTAAATGCGGTTACTATTAAAAATCGATACCCCTTACCCTTAATATCTGAGCTATTCGATAGGTTGAAGGGTGCCTCCATTTTCACCAAGTTGGATCTCAGAGGCGCGTACAATCTCATTCGAATACGGGAGGGTGACGAATGGAAGACTGCATTTAACACTAGAGACGGGCATTACGAATATCTGGTGATGCCTTTTGGTCTGTGTAATGCTCCAGCCGTGTTTCAAAACTTTGTCAATGAAATCTTCAGAGATCTGCTGTACCAGTTTGTTGTCATCTATCTGGATGACATTCTGATCTTTTCTGAAAATCTGCTCGTCCACAGAAACCATGTCCGCACTGTACTTCAACGTCTTAGAGAGAACAATCTCTATGCCAAGCTGGAGAAATGTTCCTTTGAATGTTCTGAGGTCCTGTTTTTGGGGTGCTTTGTCTCATGTTCGGGGCTTCGTATGGACCCTGGGAAGGTCTTGGCTATCACCAACTGGCCTCTTCCTGCTAGCCTCAAGGCCACACAGCGCTTTCTTGGCTTCACTAATTATTATAGGCAGTTCATAAGGAATTACTCTTCCATTGCCGCGCCTATTATCGCTTTGACCAAGAAGGGTGTGAATGCCAGAGACTGGCCTCCCGAAGCTGTCTCTGCATTTCACAACCTGAAACAGGCCTTTGTTTCTGGCCCCCTCTTGAGGAGACCAAATCCTGGGAATGCATTTTTTATTGAAGTGGACGCTTCCTCAATGGGGGTGGGAGCTGTGCTTCTTCAAATCTTTGAGAAGAGACGCCAACCATGTGCGTTCTTCTCCAAAAAATTTTCTCAGGCAGAGAGGAATTATGCCATCGGTGATCGGGAACTTCTCGCAATTAAATTGGCGTTAGAGGAGTGGCGTCATCTCTTGGAGGGTTCCCCTCACTCCATAACGATCTTTACCGATCACAAGAATTTACAGTATCTACAGAATGCTAAACGTCTGAATCCTAGACAGGCCAGGTGGAGTCTCTTCTTTGCCCGTTTTAATTTCACGATTACCTACAAACCTGGTTCCTGCAACGGTCGGGCTGATGCGCTCTCTAGGTCATTTGACACTTTGGACGAGGAGTCCGCCCCTGAACCTGAGCCGATCATTCCCACCTCATGCATTGTTGCCCACTCTACCACCCTGAAGTCTAAAATTCCGCCTGGTAAGACCTTTGTCCCCACTGAGCTAAGAGCTAAGATCCTTCGTTGGGGACATGATTCCAAGGTGGCAGGGCATTCTGGATTCCTCCGATCCTTCCTACTCATCAGTCGTCACTACTGGTGGCCTAATCTCCGCTCAGACGTCAAAGACTACGTTAAAGCTTGTCATGTCTGTGCTCAGTCCAAATCCTCCACACAAGCTCCTGCTGGTCTCCTCATGCCCTTGCCTATTCCTAAGGAACCCTGGGCCCATATTGCCATGGATTTTATCACCGATCTCCCACTGTCTGAGAATAATACAGTCATTTGGGTGGTAATCGATCGATTCTCCAAGATGGCTCATTTTGTTCCTCTTCCTGGTCTTCCTTCTGCCCCTGCCTTGGTTCCCATTTTCATTCGAGAAATTCTCCGCCTACATGGGGTCCCTTCTCATATTGTTTCCGACAGGGGAGTCCAATTCACGTCTCGTTTTTGGAGAGCCTTTTGCAAATCCCTCAATATTGTCTTGGATTTTTCTTCTTCTTACCATCCCCAATCCAATGGACAGACTGAGAGGGTTAATCAGGAGTTAGAGGTCTTTCTTCGCACCTTTGTGTCTTCTCACCATGACGATTGGTCCTCTCTACTCCCGTGGGCAGAATTCTCCCATAACAATCATGTGAATACCAGTTCGCAGAAGACACCCTTTTTCACAGTTTATGGAAAACACCCTCAACTTCCTCTTCCTATGATCTGTTCTCCAGACATTCCAGCTTTGGCTTCGGTTCAGGAGTCTCTCAATTCCGTTTGGGGTCACGTTCATGATTCCCTCCGGGCAGCTGCTGAAAAATTCAAAGGCTTTGCCGACCGCCGCAGGCGTAAACCGCCTTCTCTTCAGCCAGGGGACAAAGTCTGGCTCTCTACCAGGAACATCAAGCTCCGAGTTCCTTCTCTGAAGTTTGCTCCACGATTCATCGGTCCATACACGGTAACTGCTAAACTGAATCCGGTTTGTTTCAAACTCCAGATTCCTAAGAGCCTTAAAATCACTAACTCCTTTCATGTTGCTCTTCTAAAGCCTTTAGTCCTCAATAAATTCTCTCGTCCTCTTCCTACCGTGGCGCCTGTCTCTGAGGATAATCAGGAGTACGAGATCAGTCAAATTCTGGACTCCCGACTCTGTAAAGGCGTTCTTCAGTACCTCGTTCATTGGAAAGGGTTTGGTCCTGAGGAGAGGTCTTGGATCACTGCATCTGAGGTCTTTGCACCTCGTCTGTTAAAGGAGTTTCATCTGAAGTTTCCCTCTAAACCTGGGCCCAGGCGGGGAAGGGGGAGGCCTCGTAAGAGGGAGGGTACTGTCGTGGATATGCATTAATGTCTGTCTGCCATCTTACCTTCCTCCTCATGTGTTCATCTAGAGACCAGACCTCCTTCACCTGGCTTCCTTTATAATCTCCTCCCAGCCTGACTCCACCCCAGGCCCTATCACTGAACACTATATTAACCTGTGCACTGCAAGCCTGCTTTGCTGATCAACGTGTTTGTTAGGCATTGTGTGTTTGGGTTCCTGCCTGCCGTGTGCTACGTCTGTCTCTCTGTTACGTTATTGGCTTGTCCCCGACCATCCCTGTCTGCTCGTGACCCTTGACCTTCGGCTTGTTATTCGGTTCTCTCTATCGTGTGCTGCTGCTTCCCCTTATCCTACGGGGCGTGAGCTAGGAAACTCCAGGGGCCGCGACCTGGTCCCAGCCTGCAGCGTAACATCCTCACCACTAGAGGCCCTGGAGAAGACCAGCTGGGTCTTAGACTCCGCGCCCTGGGGAATCTTGGCTCTCGCTTCCGTTGGGATCCCGGTTGTGCTCCTCTGGTCCCGCTTTCCACAACCACCCAGTTTCCTATCCACAGAAGCCAGCCATAGGGTTCACTACCTCGCGGTGCACTCCTGTCCCCCTACGGTGTGCATCTGTCACCTGGCCACAGGTGACCCTGACACTAGGTCTGGTGAACATCAGATAGACGTCTGCAATATGAGCTTGTCAGATATTTGCTTCACAGATATATATGAGACATAAATATTAAAATACTAAAAGATAGAGATTTGCAGAGTAAAATATAAAATTGACGATATAAAAATAGGAGATGTAGTCATTAATTTAACAAAACTGTATAAATATAAATTTGAGTAGGAAAGGACATAGACACTACAAGGTGAGTGGGTGTTTGGTGAATTAATAGGTGTACTAAAAGTCACTGAGGAAACAGTTGAGATCGAACTCAACGTTGAGTCCTCTTGGTACAAAAGTATCAAGGGTTAATATCCATTTGGACTCTAGTTGACTTAGCGTCCTCACCTTATGTCCCCCCCGCCAGTGTCTAGTATATGGCTCAATGCCCCAAAATTTGAGCTCTGAGGGGTCTTTATTATGGTGTAGCAAAAAATGTTTAGATACATTGTGTTTGTCAAATCCTTTCAATATATTTTGAACGTGCTCTTTAATGCGAATCCTAAGGAGTCTTTTTGTGCGCCCTATGTACTGAAGGCCGCAGCTGCACTCCAGGGCGTATACTGCCCCTTCCGTATTGCAACACACAAAATCTTTAACCTCATAGGTATCGCCTGTACTGGTAGATGTGAAGTTGGCTTTCTTCTCATTGGGTCTCTTTGTTCTCTTGCATGCAAAGCATCGTTTGCAGGGGTAGAAGCCTTTCATTGTGAAGAAGGAGAATGGTTTATTCGGTGGATCTGGTACGTTCTTCACTATTTTATCCCGTATAGTTGGTGCCCTTTTGTAGATGAATCTAGGGTTTGTCGGTAATGAATCTTGTAATTGTCTGTCTGCCAGTAGTATATGCCAATGTCGCTTTATGATTCTTTCGATTTTTTTGTGTTGTACATTATAATCCAGAATAATTGATGTTAATGGTTTTGTGGATGTTTGTTTAATTTTATCACTAATCAATTCGTCCCGGTTCATCTCTGTCACTTCGGCTATTTTCTCTTCGATGAATGTATTGCTATATCCTTTCTTAACAAATCTTTGTCCCATTGCTTCTGCTTGTTCTTTAAAGGTGTCTAGGTTGGTGCAATTTCTTCTTAAGCGCACAAGCTGACCCTTGGGGACGTTGAAGAGCCAATTTTTATGGTGGCAGCTTTCTATCGGCAGGTAACTATTCCTGTCCACATTCTTGAAGTGGGTCTGCGATTTAAAACCTGAATTATCCTGTATGATATCAAGGTCTAAAAATGTGACACTTTTCTCACTGATTTCCTACGTTAACTTGATATTCCTGTCGTTTACATTCAGGTTTTCTAGATATTATTTAAGTTGATTAGGCTTTCCTTTCCAAAGGATAAAAACATCATCAATGTAGCGTTTATATATTTTAAGTTCAACGGGTTTGTCATTAAAAACAGTTTCCTCCTCCCATTGGGCCATAAAAATACCGGCCACACTTGGGGCAAACTTGGCCCCCATAGCTACACCAGTTCTCTGATGGTAATAATTCTTATTGTACCAGAAATAGTTATTTTTAAGGCAGAAGTCGAGACATTTGATTATGAACTTTCTTTGCATACAGGGTAATTTGGTGTATTTTCTCAAACCCCATTTAGCAGCTTCGCAAGCTTGATGGTGGAGAATTATTGTGTATAAAGAGGATACATCTGCAGTGGCCATGATCCATGGTCCTTCTTCTCTGGAAATATTCGTTATGGTTTGTATCATCTGTTTTGTATCTCTTAGATATGCTTTTGTATCCTGTACTACCGGTTGGAGATAATGATCTATGTATTGGCCCATCCTGGCCGTAAGTGAATCTATCCCATTGACTATTGAAACCATTAACATCAATTATTCTGGATTATAATGTACAACACAAAAAAATCGAAAGAATCATAAAGCGACATTGGCATATACTACTGGCAGACAGACAATTACAAGATTCATTACCGACAAACCCTAGATTCATCTACAAAAGGGCACCAACTATACGGGATAAAATAGTGAAGAACGTACCAGATCCACCGAATAAACCATTCTCCTTCTTCACAATGAAAGGCTTCTACCCCTGCAAACGATGCTTTGCATGCAAGAGAACAAAGAGACCCAATGAGAAGAAAGCCAACTTCACATCTACCAGTACAGGCGATACCTATGAGGTTAAAGATTTTGTGTGTTGCAATACGGAAGGGGCAGTATACGCCCTGGAGTGCAGCTGCGGCCTTCAGTACATAGGGCGCACAAAAAGACTCCTTAGGATTCGCATTAAAGAGCACGTTCAAAATATATTGAAAGGATTTGACAAACACAATGTATCTAAACATTTTTTGCCACACCATAATAAAGACCCCTCAGAGCTCAAATTTTGGGGCATTGAGCCATATACTAGACACTGGCGGGGGGGACATAAGGTGAGGACGCTAAGTTAACTAGAGTCCAAATGGATATTCACCCTTGATACTTTTGTACCAAGAGGACTCAACGTTGAGTTCGATCTCAACTGTTTCCTCAGTGACTTTTAGTACACCTATTAATTCACCAAACACCCACTCACCTTGTAGTGTCTATGTCCTTTCCTACTCAAATTTATATTTATACAGTTTTGTTAAATTAATGACTACATCTCCTATTTTTATATCGTCAACTTTATATTTTACTCTGCAAATCTCTATCTTTTAGTATTTTAATATTTATGTCTCATATGTATCTGTGAAGTAAATATCTGACAAGCTCATATTGCAGACGTCTATCTGATGTTCACCAGACCTAGGTTCTATCATTTAGGGGGTTTGGTATATATATGAATCCCCCATAATTATGAGAACCCACCCCTTATCCATTCCGGGAATATATCTATTTAATTAACTTTTTAATCGTTGTTACACATAAAGACAAATTTATTTGCAATATTTTTTTATTTTTTTAATTAAATTTTATAAACTCATGTGCAATTGTATTTATATATACTTTTTAGCTTTATCATTTATTATTATGAATCACAATTGCATGCCCCCTCGTTCTTACAGATCTGTTTCATATGTCCTGCAAGGTATTATGTAGATATTAAAGATCACTATATACCGATGCATGGACTTCAAAAACATGGCCGCCAACCAAACTATCAAAAACCTTAAAGAAAATGGCGGCGCACTTGTTGTCGTTGTTATCATTATATTGTTTTTTAACCACCATAAAGATGGCCGCCCCTATTACCAAGACAGGATCCTAGGGAAAATGGCCGCCAATGGAGATTAACATTGAACTCCGAGAAAATGGCCGCCGCATTCATTCTAATGGAAAAACTATTTAAAGACCATCTCATTGCCTTCCCATCATCCCCTGATGAAGTCACGTGATCGTGACGCCACGCGTAGGGACGGAGAGGCAATCAGACAGACGGAAGCAAACGAGCTCGCCGCTCGTATAGGAGATAAGTCCACCTTTACGTTATTTTATGTGAGTTTATGTGAGTTTTTATGCAAGCAATCCACTGCTAGACTAATAAACATACCATTTGGTTTTTAAAAACGTACTTCACGATCGAGACCCTATTTTTTTCCTTTAACCCCGCCATCACTGGGAGGTGAAAGCAATCCCCTGGATACAATATAGGTCCACCTTATATCCGAGGAACCACAGCGTTTGGCATAAGGTCTCTCTATTGATGATAGGACCATAACAGAGGAACTACTGACCCTAATTAAACACATGCGGTTACCTCATTACCTCAAGGTAAGAGGCCATCTATTACCCTAGTGTGTGACACCGGAAGTCAAAATCCACACATCTCTTCACCATAGAATCACTTGTAGACGCAAAGTTCCAGGACCGTCACTTTGAAAAAATCATCTATTAATTTTTCCACTGGCACCACTTGCCATTTCTTCACATATGAACTTTTGGAGTTCAACATCTTTATTTCTGTTCCATTGCTTATTGGACGTTATATATATATATATATATATATATATATATATATATTGCAATTCACTTTAGCACTTTATTGCACTTTGCAATTAGCCGTCTCACTTGTGCACAGTTCATTGCACTGCAATTTGCAGTTTTCTTAGTTTTTGCACTTTTTAGCATATTTGCACAGCAGTGTCCACTGTCATATTTTGTAGTTTTTATGTATTCTTCATGCACTTTGCACTTTTAATTTATTTATTTGATTGTTTTTATGGTTCTAGTACATATTCATTACCTTAATCCATCATTATTATTTTAGATTGTGTATTGATTTTATTTTTTATTTGTATTGTATTGTATTCTATTTATTGGTTCGAGTTAGCCACTGTGCACCTTATATATCTTCACCAATACATGTTCATACCAGAAACAGCGCAACACCACCCCCCTCTTCATTTCTATACCTAATTCGGTTAGGATTAACCCTTTAGGTGTCTGCGACAGTTTCCATTAGCCCTTCCACTTTCCCTTTTTTGGTAGCGCAGGAATAATCATCTTTAACAGTACACTTGCTTATATCCCACCCATTCCTGCAGCAACCATGGATGTCTTCTCCTTTTTGGAGACAAGACAGGTAAATTTAGAAGAAATATTCAGTACCACCAACGTTACTCATAAAAAGACCTTAGACCTTGAAAGTCTAATGAGACGTTTAGAACATAACATTGAGAAAAAAATAAGTCTATGGTGGGACGTTAACACCTTTGAAACGTATCTCAAGGAAAGCATTGTCCCAAGGAGGATGAGATGGGATATCCCTCCAAATGATGGACTGATGGATCAAGAATCCAACGATGAGTGGTTTAAGTTCTTTAATGAACGAGGCCTAGAGTTATTAAGATTCCTATTACAAAGGAAACAAAGGAAGACAAAAAAGATTGAACAAACCATTGCAGAAATAAAGGAAGAATTGGAAGTACATAAGGACACAGCTAAATACAAAACACTTACTATACAGCTAAATAAAGATCTTACAAAAAAGGATAGAGAGGTAAAGCAAAGGAAAAGTAAGAAATATGTCAGAGACATAAATGATTTTAAATCAGATGAAGTATTTAAGTGGCAAAATCAAATAGGTCGGATGGACCCCATCTCAACATACTCCACACCAGAAAAAACAGTAAGGGTTCACCCACAACACACTAATGAACAACAAAGACCGGATATCCAAAGTGGCAGACCAAATGACCATAATGGAACACGGACTCCTAGACAACAGAATTATAATGAGAGACAGGGCAATCAACATTATCACACACCAAGGCAAACAGATAGAAGACCACCATATAATGATAAAACACCACATAATGGATGGAAGAAACCCCATTATTGGAAGAATAAGAAACCATATAATGGGAACAATTGGCATAGACCCCCATATGACCAAAGGGAAGACTAATAAACATACCATTTGGTTTTTAAAAACGTACTTCACGATCGAGACCCTATTTTTTTCCTTTAACCCCGCCATCACTGGGAGGTGAAAGCAATCCCCTGGATACAATATAGGTCCACCTTATATCCGAGGAACCACAGCGTTTGGCATAAGGTCTCTCTATTGATGTTATTAGTGAGTTATTATTTCGAATTTTAATGATTTTCTTTCTTTTTATCTGATTTTTGAATTCTCTGATTTCCAAATTTTCGAATTCCGAATTTTCGGAAATTCCAAAATTCGAAAATCGGAAATTCCAAAATTCTAAAATCTAAAATTCCAAAATTCTAAAATCGGAAATTAGAAAATTGGAAAATTCGAAAATCGGAAGTTCCAAAATTCGAAATTCCAAAATCGGAAATTCGAAAATTAGCAAATTCGCAAATTGGAAATGAGAAAATCCTAAAATTCTAAAAAAAATTATAATCCCGGAAATTAAAAAATTCGAAAATCGGAAATTAAAAAATTCCAAAACCGGAAATTCCAAAATTCCAAAATCGGAAATTAGAAAATTTGAACATTCGAGAATCGGAAATTAGAAATTTCGAAGTTAGAAAATTTGAAATTCCGAAATTAGAAAATTAGAAAATCAAAAATCGAAAAACCGTTAATTCAAAAATTCCAAATTCCAAAATCGGAAATTCGAAAATTAGCAAATACAGAAATCGGAAATTATAAAATCCTAAAATTCCAAAAAACTTGAAAATTCTACAATTTCTAAAATCCTAAAATTCAAAAAATTTGAAATTCGAAAATTCGAATTTCAGAATATCGAAATTTCAGAAATTTCCTGACCTGCCTTTCCTGACCTGCCAGGCTGCATGCTTGGATAAGGGTCTGGTATGGATTTTGGCATTAAGCCATTATTTAAAAACAATAATGGCAATGGGGGTGTCCGCTCCAAATCCATACCAGACCTGAAGGGGCCACACCATTTTTTGCACGTTTTTTTTTGCTGGCAACTCTTTTTTTCACATTCAGCTGTCAGCATGTAACCCTGCTGATATCTGGTGTCTCATCAGTTGTTAAAAACACGGCGGCCTTATTCCTGACCCACTCCTTAGCAACCAGCTATTTGTAGTGTGTGAAAAAAAATAAAAAACTTATATTCAAAATGCATGAAAATTGAATGCAAAATGTCTAAAAAAAAACGTGCCTGAAAAACGCATCAAGCGCAGCCCGCATAGATGTGAACCTAGACTTACATAAATAAAACTGATCATGTAAGTGCCCCTGTCATTTTTAAATGGTTTGTTTCATTTGTATAACTGATAAATTCTGCTAGCGAGTGCGTTATTTTAAAAAACAACAGACTTGCTGGCTGGATCACCAAATGAAAATAGAAGAAAGAAAGCCTAAAATAGAATATGAATAGAGCCATCACATCTAAGATATGGTAAGCTGCAACATAATAGATGTTTGCTTTTAGGTTTAATACTACTTTTAAGAGCTTTAGAGCACAATTAGTTGACAGTTTTTTTTATGACTGTTTGAACAAAAATCTGTATAAAACTGTATGGCACCACTGATCACCTCCACAATTAGCTCCAAGATGTGAAATGGACATACACATAACGATTTTCAGGCTATTGCAACCATTCACATTTAGTTTTTGTGTGTAAAGAAAATAACTGTGCTGTATCCTATAAATCCCTAAAAAAGGGCTCTATTATGAGATATACACAAAAAAAGCAATGAAATATGGTAGCTGCGCTCTTAACAAAACGAATAAAGTGACAATATGTTGCATAATTGACAAATAATATACAGTGTGTGAAACAACAATATGTATTCATCAGTCCCAAAAGATTGATCTGAAACTTGGACAGATGCATCCTACAAGAATAGTGCTGATGAACTGAACAGTACATCACATAAACAGACACCAAATGTTTAATGTCCCCTTCGTGTAGATAACATGTTCACACTGACATGCAAAGTGTAAATCCTTATTGGTTTGATCTTTTCAAAAGAGAAAGTAATGCTTGACATCTTGGCCTATAGAGACATAAACAACCCCTCTGTATCTTCGCAGATAGATTGGGAAAAAGCCTATATGAGAGGTTTAAAAGCCTATATGAGAGGTTTGTTTATCTCTCAAATTCTAAGGATAAAAAAAAGATCTAGGGCCTGGGAACGTTTAGTGACTGAAGATGTTTTAAAGGCAGAACATCTTTATATTAGAAAATCCTACTATAGAAACACAACAGAAGTGGATAGAATAACAACAGATATATGTTGATATTTCTCGTAAAAAAGCAGAGCAGAAACGTTTTTTTTTTCTTCAGCAACCTTATTTTGAGGATGGAGAAAATATGGGTTATCTTTTGGCAACAATAACGAAAGCTGAGGAACCAGTGACACAGGTAGTAGAATTACAAATTTCTTCAACTAAAACTGTACAAACTACCTTGGAGATTTCATCAGTATTTGTTGATTTCTTTAAGAAATTGTATAGCAGTAAAGTATCCTATAAGGGGGGCGTGGCCTGCATCGGCATGTGAGTTGCTGCTTTCTCACAGAGCTCCCACATATCACCCTGAATCAATCCTGTTCCCGGCCGACTTACCCTGTTTGAAAGGTGTCTCCAGACTCCGGAACACAGTGGGACCAAGTTGTGGTACCTGACTAAGCTGCCGCCATGATGGGTTTGCGGGGAAAGGCGAAAGATGAGGGACACCGCTCTGTAATCCAATATGGTGCCGCCGCAGGGTCCCTGCAGTGTGAACAGCGCGGTACAGACAAATCCAAGGACTCTGTGAGTAAACCTCCTAAAACACCCAAGACTGCCAGCGGAGACCCCCTGACCAAAGACATTCGGTTTTATGCCCAGAAGTTAGCAGGCACACTGACTATAGAGGAGCCGGATGAAGTGGGGGGGGTGGCAGAGGGGGAACTCACAGCACAGGGATCAGTGGAGGAAGGTGTTATGGAGTGCAAAGAAGCCAGCCCCATATCAGCACAGGCAGAGGGGTTGGAGGAGAACAGTGAGGATGAGGAGCCTGTACAGCCAACTCTTTCTGAGATCCTGAGGGCAGTTAACGGATGCACTGCCTCAGTTACTACCCTACAAGAACGCTTTGGTGACCTGGAGGGGGCAGTATCACTGATCAGGCACGACATTCAAAAAATTTGAGAGCGGACCACAGCGGCTGAAAGTAGGATCAGTGATGTGGAGGACAAACTTCCCCCCTTGATAAGAGAATCACAGCATACTGCCAGGATGGTTACCGCGGTGGACCAATGGGCGGATGACCTTGAGAACCGTATGAGAAGGGACAACATCAGAATTATCGGTCTCCCAGAAAAAGGGTAGAGACCCCACGAGTTTACTGAAAAATGGCTGCTGGAGGTGTTTGGGAAGGAGGCGTTTACACCCCTGTATGCTGTGGAGAGGGCCCACATGGTGCCTCTGAGACCCCTTCCCCCAGGTCATCCTCTTCGCCCTATGCTTGCTCGTCTCCTCCATTATAGAGAAAGAGAGATAATTTTGCGGCTGGCCAGGGAGAAGCAGAACATACGGTTTAATAGCGCTCGTGTTTCTTTCTATCCTGACTTCTCCACGGATGTACAGAAGAAGAGATTGCGGTTTACGGAGTCCAAGAAATTACAACAACAGTTACAGGCCCCATATGCCATGTTATATCCGGCCCGACTCCGAATTATAGCGAGAGGTCAGGCCCACTTTTTTTAACAGGCGGAGGATGCGACGGCCTGGCTGGATATGAATGAAAATGCCTTTCGCCCAGCTGGGAGGAGGGCAGTAGACGGGGATTGACATGCCCTGCGGACCGAAGAAACCTGGGCAGCTCACTTGATTGACGGCTGCACTGTTTGCCTTCTTTTTCTTACCTGAGTGCAGTGCCTTTCAGTTAAGCCGGGAACATGAGCTGATTTTTCGCTCTCCGTCCCCCCACGGAGTGAGTGTGAGAGTCCACGACAGAATGTATTCTAAGAATTTGCTTCCTCAGACTTTGACTGACAAGCCTCTCCGACTGGTGGTTGTGATGCCAGAGGAGACTGGGACCTGTTGTCCTTTAGTTATGCCTGTTATACATTCCCTTATATATGTCTGGCCTCGGAGGGCCCACGGGATCATGGAGGCGACCGGGGGCACATGTCAGCATGCAGTTATACTTCATGCCCTGGACCATGGGCTTGTACAGGGAAATGTTAGAGTGCTGCTGCGGTCGGTAGTTCGGACAAATTTGTACAATTCATGCAGTGCGGTACAGTATTTACAACTTCTACGGACTCAGACTTTTAACTTGGTTCACCAGTTGCACTTTCTTCAATGCTGGGATGGGGAGGAGGGGCACGATTGGGATTGGAGTGGATTGTGATGTGGTGGCCTTTACATTGATGAGTTTATACCATGGCGGGAGGGATGAATATGCTTAAGGTCCTGTCCTGGAATGTTAGGGGCCTTGGTGACCCTCTTAAACGCACAATGGTTTCCACCACTCTGAGAAAATATTTACCGGCCATTTGTACGTTACAGGAGACTCATCTTACCCCTGATACTGTGTCATGTCTTTAGGTGGGTGGGAAAAGCCTATCACTCCACTCACACCTCTTTTTCCAGAGGGGTGGGTGTGCTGATACATAGCTCACTGGACTATCAGGAGTTGGATAGTGTGGTGGACTGTGAGGGGAGATACGTTATTTTGTATTGCCGTTTGTTTTCACTGACTTGCATACTTGCCTTTGTGTATATCCCGCCTCCGTACAGTCATAAGGTTTTGCGGGCAGTCCTGGAGGTACCGATGTACATTATGGGTGACTTTAATTGTTAATTAGACCCGCTAGTAGACAAGCAGCCCCCAATTGCTTCAGGGAGGGGTGCTTGTCACACAGCCCTAAAGAAACTAGTTGAGGAGATGGGCTGGATAGATCTGTGGAGGAGCAAGAACCCAGGGACTTGCCAGTTTTCCTGCTTTTCAAAGTCACATATGTCTGTCTCGCATTGACCTGTGCCTCTATTCGGACTCTGCAACCCGTTCAGTGTCAGACATAACTTATGCCGTGAGAGGGATTTCTGATCATTCACCCCTGATTATGGGCCTGAAGGTTTGCCCCCCCATAAACAATGCTCCGAGCTCCCTGGAAGCTCAATGCATACTGGCTAAATTTATTGTCGTCACAGTCCCAACTACTGTCAGATATAGCTAATTTCTGGGGGGAGCAGGCAGATTTCCCGGACGTAGGAGTGAGATGGGACACGTTCAAGGCCTTTCTTAGGTGGTTGTTCATAAGAGAAATCAACGCTTTTAAAAAGGGGTCTAAGGCGCTGACTGAGGGAGTGGAGAGGTTAGTAGATGAATTGGAGGCCAAATTTGTAGCTGACCCCAGTGAGGAATGTACAGATTCCTGGTTGTCTGCGCAGGATGCGCTAACTCGACTTACCTCTTCTGCTGCTGAGCGTAAACGCTTCTTCAGCAAACTCACCTTCTTTGGAGAGGTGGAGCATACTGGTCGCCTCTTGGCAAAAATATCCCAAGCTCAGCAGGCGTCGCCGTCTATCGGTGCCTTGTGGGAAGCGGATGGCAAGATTACTAATTCCCCCGATGACATTATGAGGATTCTTAGCACCTTTTACTCAAATTGATATTGTTCCCGGAAAAATTACATGGATGCTTCCCTACAGGAGTATCTTGAGAAGATAGAGTTGCCTACTCTGTCAGATGCTGATCGACAACAACTTGATGCCCCTCTGACTCTGGAGGAGCTTCAGGTGGCGACCGGTCTGTTCCCCAACTCCAAGGCGCAGAGGAAGGACGGAATACCTTTAGAGGTGTATAAGACATATGGGGGGCAGCTATTGCCTAAATTATTGGAAGTATTTAATGAAGCTAAGCAGGCTGGGTGTCTTCCCCTGTCAATGTCCAAGGCCATTATAGTGCTGCTACTAAAACTGGGCAAGGATCCCCTGGACCCAGGCTCGTATAGGCCAATTTCCCTTTTACAGACGGATGTGAAAATACTGGCCAAGGTCCTGGCGCTCCGATTGAACAAAGCCATCTCATCCATAATTCATTCAGATCAGGCAGGGTTCATGCCTCATAAATCGCTGGCCATTAACCTACGCCGTCTGTTTGTTAATCTACAGTCTATCTCTGATAACATGGGGGACAGGGCACTGCTATCACTTGACGCCCATAAGGCATTTGATAGCATTGAATGGTCTTACCTTTAGGCCATTATGCGCAAGTTCGGGTTCGGGACAAATTTTATAGTCTGGGCTCAATTATTTTATAGCTCCCCGAAAGCTGCCGTTAGGAAGTCAGGGAGGGTGTCTCCATACTTTTCACTTTTCAGGAGCACCAGACAGGGCTGTTCCTTGTCGCCCTTACTATTTGCCCTGGCCATCGAGCCGTTGGCTGCCTGTATCCGCGCTAACGCTAAGATCCAGGGCTTCAGATACAGAGAGATACAAGAAAAATGCATGTTGTATGCGGCTGACACCATGCTCCTCCTGGGCGACACAACAACATCTCTGGAGGAAGCTATGGAGGTGATACGGACGTTTGGCCATTACTCAGGTCTAGTAATAAACTGGATTAAGTCCTCTCTTATGCCATTGGACAACACACCCAGTCTACAGGACTCAACTCTGTTAGACATTCCTGTGTCCAGGGAATTCAGGTACCTGGGAGTTCAGGTTACACCCAATCCATTAGACTATATCAGGTTGAATCTGTCCCCTCTATTGAATCGTTTCAGGGATCGGGTATGGTCAAAATTAAAACTGTCCCCTGTGGGTAGGATAAATCTGATCAAGATGATCTTGATGCCCTAACTTCTTTACATACCACACAACTCCCCCATGGTGGTTCCCTTAAAACAGTTTAGAATTATCAACTCCATTTTTCGATCACTTATCTGGTTAAATTCTACAGCGAGGATAAAACTTGAGCAGTTGCAGCGTCCAAAGGAGGCAGGTGGGCTTGCCCTCCCGAATCCGTGGCTGTACTATTTGGCCTCCCAACTGCAACACATAGCAAGAGTATTGAGCCATGCAGACAACCCAGTACTTAACTTGATGGATCCGTTAGCGCAACTGCTTCAGGTAGCAACAGGAGGGGAGGTGGAGGAGGGCCTGGAGGCACTGAGATTTGACAAATCCAACAAGTTGTTCCCGACATACAACCTGATGCAGAAAGTGTGGAATAAGGTTAGGGCATTACAACAGGTCGAGGGCTTTACTAGATATAGCCCAATTTGGGGAAACAGGCGCTATTTGGAGCTGGAAAAATTACAATGTGGCACGAGATGGCAGAAGTACGGTATTATACATATGTCACAAATATTTAGTGATGGTAAATTGCGCACCTTTTCGGCGTTACAAGAGGAATTTCGTTTGCCTGCTTTTATGCACTTTTACTATTTCCAGCTCCAACATGCGGTGAGAGCCCAATCGGATGGAGACGCATGGATTCAGAACCCCACACCCATTTTCAACTACATGCGGGAAGTTGCCACATACAAGGGATTCATATCATGTAGTTATTCCATGCTCCTCAATAGGTTCCTTCCTGATAACACTGCGGGGATCATAGCTAGGTGGGAGGAAGACATAGGTGAATTTGAGGAAGATCAGTGGGAGGAGGCGCTCTCAGCAGTACCCATAAGCTCCCTGAACGTGGCCCAAAAATTGTCCCAGCTGTATATTCTTCTACGCGTACACTACACAACGGCTAGGCTGGTGAAAATGGGGGGGCGAGATGATCCTTCCTGTACCAGATGCAAGAGGGACCATGGAGACCTGATCCACATGTTGTGGCGGTGTCCCAAACTGCATCTGTACTGGAGGGAGGTGCTGGATACTATTAACAGAGTGTTCCAGGTTCAACTGAAGGCACACCCTAAACTTTGCTTACTGGGTATTATAGACACAGTCTCGGAGGAGGAGCCTGCTAGGATAGCAATATCCAGGGCTCTCTTCCAGGCTCGGAAACGTATCTTGAGGAACTGGAAAGCGGAAGAACCCCCTATGAGTAAGGAATGGATACGCCAAATGGGGGATACTATCAGATTGGAAAAACATATCTATCAACATAGGGGGAGTGTGAAGAAATTTGAGACAATCTGGGTGGGCTGGTTGAGTGTCCCGGGGTTGGCCCCGGTTGATTTAATTATGGACCGACTGCTATTCTAGGGAGCGAGAGGAGGAAAAGGGGTGGAGGGGGGCAAGGATGGTATCAATTCCCTGTAATGGTCTGGCGGTGGAGAAGACGACCTAATTTTTAATGTGGTGTGATAGATTTCACAGATGTGGCTTGGCCACGAGAGCCTCTCTCATGGAGTACAATGTTATGTGGTACTGAGTGAAGTTTCTGCTCTGTATCAATGGTATGATGATGTGTTTGACGAACACAATGTTTGGGTGTACTGTACTGCAGTTATTCGATGTTTTGTTCTCGTAACGTTGGTTGTTCAATAAAAACCCTTTTTGATAAAAAAAAAAAAGTATCCTATAAGGAAGATGAACTGCATCTCTTTCTTAAATCTATTAAATTAACAGAATTATCAGTAGATGAAAGGGAGATGTTGGATCAGTCTTTGAGAAACTTCAAACTGCTTCAGATAGCTTGACTAATAGTTACATAGTTAGTCAGGTTGAAAAAAGACAAAGTCCATCCAGTTCAACCATAAAAAAATAAAAAAATAAAATAAAAAATATCGTACAATCCCATATACACAATTCTATACCCACAGTTGATCCAGAGGAAGGCAAAAAAAAACAGCAGAGTATGATCCAATTTGCTACAGTAGGGGAAAAAATTCATTCCTCATCCCCCGAGAGGCAATCGGATTTACCCTGGATCAACTTTACCTATAAATGTTAGTACTCTGTTATATTATGTACAATTAGGAAAGTATCCAGGCCTTTCTTAGAGCAATCTACTGAGCTGGCCAGAACCACCTCTGGAGGGAGTCTGTTTCACATTTTCACAGCTCTTATAGTGAAGAATAGGGATGAGCTTCGTGTTCGAGTCGAACATACGTTCGACTCGAACATCGGCTGTTCGATCGTTCGACGAAGATCGAACGATTTGGGCCGTTCGCGCCAAATTCGAGTGACGCGAACGGCCCACAATGCACTACGCCATCGCAGTGTCATCCAGGCGCTGTGATTGGCCAAGCATGCACTGTGACCCCGCATGCTTGGCCAATCACAGCGCCGGCAGCGAGGAGAGCAATGATTGGCCACAGGCAGGATGCCTGTGGCCAATTATTGCTGAGGGTGTTTAGTACACGCCCCACACTATAAAAGGCCGCCAGCACGGCGGCCTAGTGTAGTGTGTTCCGGAGCAGGGATAGAGCAGCATAGGCAGGGACAGTGACTTTTATTTCTTTCTTGCTTAACCTGGATTCCTTTAGTTTAGGGAAAGAGAAGGATAGGTAGGGAGAGTGTCAGTGTGTTTTGTGCTTGTGCTATATTGTGCTTAAAAAAAACATTTTTTCTAGGGACAGAAAACTGTAGGTAGGGAGAGTGTGTCAGTTTCTTTCACTGTCAAAGTCCTTGTTTCCAGGGACCTGGAAGGACAGTGAGTGAATTCTCCTTGTGCTAAATTGTGCTTAAAAAAAACATTTTTTCTAGGGACAGAAAACTGTAGGTAGGGAGAGTGTGTCAGTTTCTTTCACTGTCAAAGTCCTTGTTTCCAGGGACCTGGAAGGACAGTGAGTGAATTCTCCTTGTGCTAAATTGTGCTTAAAAAAAACATTTTTTCTAGGGACAGAAAACTGTAGGTAGGGAGAGTGTGTCAGTTTCTTTCACTGTCAAAGTCCTTGTTTCCAGGGACCTGGAAGGACAGTGAGTGAATTCTCCTTGTGCTAAATTGTGCTTAAAAAAAACATTTTTTCTAGGGACAGAAAACTGTAGGTAGGGAGAGTGTGTCAGTTTCTTTCACTGTCAAAGTCCTTGTTTCCAGGGACCTGGAAGGACAGTGAGTGAATTCTCCTTGTGCTAAATTGTGCTTAAAAAAAAACATTTTTTCTAGGGACAGAAAACTGTAGGTAGGGAGAGTGTGTCAGTTTCTTTCACTGTCAAAGTCCTTGTTTCCAGGGACCTGGAAGGACAGTGAGTGAATTCTCCTTGTGCTAAATTGTGCTTAAAAAAAACATTTTTTCTAGGGACAGAAAACTGTAGGTAGGGAGAGTGTGTCAGTTTCTTTCACTGTCAAAGTCCTTGTTTCCAGGGACCTGGAAGGACAGTGAGTGAATTCTCCTTGTGCTAAATTGTGCTTAAAAAAAACATTTTTTCTAGGGACAGAAAACTGTAGGTAGGGAGAGTGTGTCAGTTTCTTTCACTGTCAAAGTCCTTGTTTCCAGGGACCTGGAAGGACAGTGAGTGAATTCTCCTTGTGCTAAATTGTGCTTAAAAAAAACATTTTTTCTAGGGACAGAAAACTGTAGGTAGGGAGAGTGTGTCAGTTTCTTTCACTGTCAAAGTCCTTGTTTCCAGGGACCTGGAAGGACAGTGAGTGAATTCTCCTTGTGCTAAATTGTGCTTAAAAAAAAACATTTTTTCTAGGGACAGAAAACTGTAGGTAGGGAGAGTGTGTCAGTTTCTTTCACTGTCAAAGTCCTTGTTTCCAGGGACCTGGAAGGACAGTGAGTGAATTCTCCTTGTGCTAAATTGTGCTTAAAAAAAACATTTTTTCTAGGGACAGAAAACTGTAGGTAGGGAGAGTGTGTCAGTTTCTTTCACTGTCAAAGTCCTTGTTTCCAGGGACCTGGAAGGACAGTGAGTGAATTCTCCTTGTGCTAAATTGTGCTTAAAAAAAACATTTTTTCTAGGGACAGAAAACTGTAGGTAGGGAGAGTGTGTCAGTTTCTTTCACTGTCAAAGTCCTTGTTTCCAGGGACCTGGAAGGACAGTGAGTGAATTCTCCTTGTGCTAAATTGTGCTTAAAAAAAACATTTTTTCTAGGGACAGAAAACTGTAGGTAGGGAGAGTGTGTCAGTTTCTTTCACTGTCAAAGTCCTTGTTTCCAGGGACCTGGAAGGACAGTGAGTGAATTCTCCTTGTGCTAAATTGTGCTTAAAAAAAACATTTTTTCTAGGGACAGAAAACTGTAGGTAGGGAGAGTGTGTCAGTTTCTTTCACTGTCAAAGTCCTTGTTTCCAGGGACCTGGAAGGACAGTGAGTGAATTCTCCTTGTGCTAAATTGTGCTTAAAAAAAACATTTTTTCTAGGGACAGAAAACTGTAGGTAGGGAGAGTGTGTCAGTTTCTTTCACTGTCAAAGTCCTTGTTTCAAGGGACAGAGAAGGACACCTGAAGGTAGCCCTTATTGCTTTTTTCCCATCTCCCTGCAGGCCATCTATTAGAATGTCTGGAAGGCAAACAAGGAGAGGCAGACAGTCAGGAGGCAATAAAAGAGGGCAAGCAGGCTCTGTGTCTGGGGGCAACAGTGCTGGTCGTGGACGCGGTGCATTGTCATCAGCACATGGCCATGGGACACGCTTGTCCTTCTTTTCGGCAGCTGGACATGTTGAGCCACATCATGCCGAAGACTTGGTAGAGTGGATGACCAAGCCCTCCTCCTCCTCCTCATCCTCTCTCACCCAGGCTCAGGGTACTGGAAAAGCAGCTGCCAAAGCGTCCTCTTCCCTGGTATCAATGTCAGACTCATCATCAGTCACTCCTTCCCTAGACCCACCATGTCCTCCTCCTGAGGAGTCCCCCGAACTGTTTCAGCACAGTGTTGGGTACATGCTCCAGGAGGATGCCCAGCGTTTCGAAGGGTCTGATGATGAAACCCAGCTAGAGGAAGGCAGTAGCGTGAGAGCAGACAGAGGGGATGCTCAAGAAGGACACCAATCTGGCAGTCATGTTCCAGCAGCTGCAGCATACTGCCAGATTGGCTCCAGTGATGAGGAGGGAGGTGATGATGAGGTCACTGACTCCACGTGGGTGCCTAATAGGAGAGAGGAGGAGGAGGAGGATGAGGAGGAGGCACATCTCCAACGAGGCAGGATGCCCTTTGGTGGCCAGCGTAAGGGCAGTACACCGACGGAATCACACCGCAGAGCTCCGCCTGTGCAGGGCGCTGCCTCTGCCCGTCATTCAAAAAGTTCTTTGGTGTGGGCCTTTTTTGAGGCTAGTGCATCAGATCGCACAGCTGCTGTTTGCAACATATGTCTCAAGCGTATATCGCGTGGCCAAAACATCAGCCGCTTGGGTACCACATGCCTGACCAGACATATGTTGACCTGCCATGCAGCTCGTTGGCAAGCCTACCTGAAAGACCCACACCAAAGAACAAAGCGGACCTCTCCTTGCACCGCATCAGCTGGGATCTCCAACCCCACTATAACTTCAGTCCTCTCTGAAACATGCACTGAGAGGAATGAAGGTGTAGAATTAGGTGTGTCACAGCCAAGTACTTGCGGCCACTCTGCTAGCAGTACACCGACATCCGATTCTAGCAGGCAAATTTCCCTGCCCCAGCTGCTGGACCGTCGAAAGAAGTTCACTCCCAGCCATCCACATGCCCAGCAGTTGAATGCTAGCTTGGCTAAATTGCTAGCGCTTCAACTGCTGCCTTTTCAGTTGGTAGACTCGGCCCCCTTCCGTGAGTTTGTGCAATGTGCGGTTCCTCAGTGGCAGGTTCCCAAACGCCACTTTTTCTCACGGAAGGCTATTCCGGCTCTCTACCGGCATGTGGAAGGCAATGTCTTGGCCTCGCTGGACAGGGCGGTCAGCGGTAAGGTGCATATTACCGCTGACTCATGGTCCAGCAGGCATGGACAGGGACGTTACCTTTCTTTCACGGCCCATTGGGTCACTCTTTTGGCAGCTGGGAAGGATGCAGGACAAGGTGCAGTAGTGTTGGAGGTTGTCCCACCGCCACGCCTCCAAAATGCTACTACTGGTTGTGACACACCTCTCTCCTCCACCCCCTCCTCTTCTTCTTCCTGCATGGCCTCTTCCTGTGGTTTGTCCTATGAACCAGCGGTGCTCCGTAGCCGTTCACGGGGCTACGCAAGTACGCAGGCAAAAAGATGCCATGCCGTGCTTGCGCTGGTGTGTTTGGGGGACAGAAGCCACACTGGGGCAGAGGTCCTGTCTGCTCTGCAGGGCCAGGCCGAGAGGTGGTTGACGCCACGCCAGCTTAAGCCAGGAATGGTGGTTTGCGACAATGGCACCAACCTCCTCTCCGCCCTCCGACAGGGACAACTGACCCATGTGCCCTGTGTGGCTCACGTCCTTAACCTGGTGGTGCAGCGGTTCTTGGGCAGGTACCCGGGCTTACAGGATGTCCTGAGGCAGGCCAGGAAAGTCTGTGTGCATTTCCGCAGATCTTATAATGCCAGTGCTCGCCTGGCTGAGCTGCAAAAGGAGTTGAACCTGCCCAAGAACCGCCTTATATGTGACATGCCCACCAGGTGGAACTCAACGTTGGCCATGCTGCAGCGGCTGCACACGCAGCAGAGGGCCATCAATGAGTACCTGTGCGACTACGGCACCAGGACAGGGTCAGGGGAGCTTGGTTTTTTTTCTCCACGCCAGTGGGGCATGATCAGGGATGCATGCACTGTTCTGGCACCATTTGAGGAGGCCACGAGGATGGTGAGCAGTGACAGTGCATGCATCAGTGACACTGTACCTCTTGTCCACCTGTTGGAGCACACGCTGCGTGGAATAATGGACAGAGCACTTGAGGCAGAACAGAGGCAGGAAGAGGAGGACTTCCTTGCCTCTCAAGGCCCCCTTTACCCAGACAGTGTTCCTTCTGTCCCACCCATCGCACAGGAAGAGGAGGAGGAGGAGGAGGAGGAGGAGGATTGTGTCAGCATGGAGGTGGAGGCTGGCACTCAGCATCATCAGCAGCAGTCTTTTAGGGATGATTTACAGTCCCAAGAAACCAGTGGACTTGTACGTGGCTGGGAGGAGGTGGCTGCGGATCATGTCGTCCTTAGTGACCCAGAGGACTCCGGAGCGAATGCCTCAGCAAACCTACGCTGCATGGCCTCCCTGATCCTGCAAAGTCTGCGGAAGGATCCTCGTATTCTTCGGATCAAGGAGAGGGACCATTACTGGCTGGCCACTCTCCTTGATCCACGGTACAAGGGTAAGGTTGCGGACCTTATGTTACCGTCGCAGAGGGAGCAGAGGATGAGACAACTCCGGGAGGCCTTGCAGAAAGGTCTGTGCAACGCGTTCCCAGAGACTGGGAGGTTACAAACTCCTGGTCCTGGACAACGAGTTGCTGAGGCTTCGGCCAGTCAAAGAAGGAGCGGTGGGGAAGGTGGCCGTCTGACCGATGCGTTCAGACAATTCTTTAGTCCGCAGCCCCAAAGTATGATCGGTTCCAGCAACCATCGCCAGCGTCTGATAAACATGGTGCAGGAATATCTAGGGGCAAGGTCAGACTTGGACACCTTCCCCACCGAAAATCCTCTGGCTTACTGGGTCTTGAGGATGGATCACTGGCCAGAGCTTGCACAGTATGCAATTGAGCTACTGGCCTGTCCTGCATCCAGCGTTCTTTCGGAACGCACATTCAGTGCTGCTGGAGGATTTGTCACGGATCACAGGGTGCGCCTGTCCACCGACTCGGTTGATCGACTGACTTTCATCAAGATGAACCAGTCTTGGATCACCACCAGCTACCACACACCTGATGCTGATATAACATACTAATTGATTTTAACATGTCACATCCCTTCAAGACTGATGCTGATGCTGAGTGCCTGTGCTGTTATGTTGACTGGCTATCCTCCTCCTCCGAGTCCTCAATGATACGATTGATGATGATAGCTTGGAAGATCATTTTTGTTTATGGGTGCCGCCACCAGTGGCTAAGGCCCAATTTTTCAGCCCCTGTTTTACAGGGGCGTGTAATTACAATTTTTTTAGCAATAATTTGCCATAGGGCTCATTGCTGTGCTCCAAGTACAGTATCTGTGAGGGGTTGGAGTGTTGTGGCACCAGTGCCTAAGGCCCAATTTTTCAGCCCCTGTTTAACAGGGGCGTGTCATTACAATTTTTGAAGCAATACTTTGCAACAGGGCTCATTGCTGTGCTCCAAGTACAGTATCTGTGAGGGGTTGTAGTGTTGTGCCACCAGTGCCTAAGGCCCAATTTTTCAGCCCCTGTTCAACAGGGGCATGCAATTACAATTCTTGATCTAATAATTCACAGCAGGGTCCATTGCTGCACCCACCAAGAGTAACTCTGAGGGCTTACAGTCTTGTGGCAACGCCACCACCACCACCACCACGAAAGGCCCAATTTTTCAGCCCCTGTTCAAAAGGGGCATGTAATTACAATTCTTGATCTAATAATTCACAGCAGGGCCCATTGCTGCACCCACCAAGAGTAACTGTCAGGGCTTACAGTGTTGTGGCACCAGCACCACCATCAAAGCCCCAATTTTTACTACCACTGTTCAACAATTATATGTAATTAAAATTCCTGATATAATAGTTGACAGCAGGGCGTTCCAGCACCAACCAAGAGTAACTGAGTGCTTACAGTGTTGTGCCAACACCAACAACTAAGGGGCCTATTTCTGCAGAGTATATACGGCAGGTCCCTACTTTCAAACATCCAACTTACCAACGACTCCTACTTGCAAACGAAAGAAGACAACAGGAAGTGAGAGGAAATCTACCCCTAGAAAGGAAAATTCTCTCCTGTAAGAATAAATATGGGAGAAAGGGGTCTCATCTGTACTGATGCTTTATCAGCAATCCTTGTTTCAAGAAAAACACCACATTTCAAAAACAGTTGTCATTGGGACGGAAAGTGAGGTGAAATGTTCTGAACAGGGGCACAGACAGCAAAACAAATGTTACAGGGGTGATAACCCTTACCTATGTTTCCCAAAAAGTTTAAAAATAGATTTTTGGGCTGGAGCTACACTTCAACAATGTACCTGTTCAAAATTACAAACAGATTCTACATAAGAACAAACCTACAGTCCCTGTCTTGTATGCACCGCCTGTATACGGCTGTTCAGAGTATATAGGGCCTTTTTTATTTTATGTGCGGGGTTCCCCTTAATATCCATACAAGACCCAAAGGGGCTGGTAATGGGCTGGGGTAGGGGGGGGGGGGGTCATGGGGTAGCTATGCCATTTTTCTTAAAGAATTTCATCCATATTACCGGGACCAGACATTACATTAAAGCCGCAAGCAGTTTTAAATGGCTTTTTTTTCCTTTAGAAGTGTCATTTTGTGCAGGGACAGTTCTAAACACGGGAAACACGTGGCACTTCACAGGCATACTTTAGACACCCCCCAGGTACGATATTTAAAGGAATATTTGACTTTTTTTTTTTCACTTTATGCATCATTAAAATGACTGCTCCCGAAAAACCACTGTTTTTAAAACTTCTTTTTGCATTGATACATGTCCCCTGGTGCAGAACCCGGGTTCCCAAACCTTATTTATGACAATAACATGCATAATAGTTGTTATAATTAGCACTTTAGAATTCGAACGTTCGCATCCATTGTATTTAATAGGGTTCTAATGTTCGTTCGAACTTTCGGTCCGTTCGCGGGTTCTGGTGCGAACCGAACCCGGGGGTGTTCGGCTCATCACTAGTGAAGAAACCTTTCTGTATTTGGAGATTAAATCTTTGTTCCTCTAGACATAAAGAGTGCCCCCTTGTCTTTTGTGTTGACCGTAAAGTGAATAACTCAACACCAAGTTCACTATATGGACCCCTTATATATTTGTACATGTTAATCATATCCCCCCTTATTCTCCTCTTCTCAAGAGTGAATAAATTCAGTTCCTCTAATCTTTCCTCATAGCTGAGCTCCCCCATGCCTCTTATCAGTTTGGTTGCCATTCTCTGCACTTTCTCCTGTTCCCCGGTATCCTTTTTGAGAACTGGTACCCAAAACTGAACTGCATATTCCAGATGAGGTCTTACTAATGATTTGTACAGGGGCAAAATGATATCTCTCTCTCTCTGGAGTCCATACCTCTCTTAATACAAGAAAATACTTTGCTCACTTTGGAAATCGCAGCTTGGCATTGCATGCCATTATTGAGCTTATGATCTACCAAAACCCCCAGATCCTTCTGCACTACGGATCCCCCCAGTTGTACTCCCCCTAGTATGTATGATGCATTCATATTCTTAGCCCCCAAGTGCATAACTTTACATTTATCAACATTAAACCTCATCTGCCACATAGTCTCCCAATTAGACAGAGCATTGATGTCGGTTTGTAAATTGGCGACATCATGTAAGGACGTTATTCCACTGCATACCTTGGTGTCATCTGCAAAGACAGAAATGTTACTTTTGATCCCAGACCCAATATCATTTATAAAGATATTAAAAAGTAAGGGTCCCAGCACTGAACCTTGGGGTACACCACTGAGAACCTTAGACCATTCAGAGTAAGAATCATTAACCACTACTCTCTGAATTCTGTCTTTTAGCCAGTTTTCTATCCATTTACAAACTGATATTTCCAATCCTGTAGACTTTACCTTACATATGAGCCATGTGTGGGGAACTGTATTGGACGCTTTTGCAAAATCCAAGTATACCACGTCCACCGCCACCCCTCTGTCCAAGGTTTTACTTACCTCTTCATAAAAAGAAATCAGGTTTGTCTGACAACTTCTGTCTTTCATGAATCCATGCTGTCTGTTGCTTAAATATTTTTTTTCCAGCAAGAACTCATCTATGTGGTCTTTTATTAATCTCTCCAGTATCTTCCCAACTATAGAAGTTAAACTAACAGGTAGGCTTGTGCAATTCGTTTCGTAACGAATCGAAATTCGTCCGAATTTAGCAACTTTCGGACATTCGGAAGCATTCGAATTTCCGAACAGAGCAATTACGAATAAAACCGAATCCGAAATAAATTATACCGCAAAATAGCGAATGCCCGAAGGTCTTCGGCATAATTCGTTATGAAAAAAGTTACGAATGTACGAATCCATTCGAAGCACAATAACACTCACTCTGCTCTCTGCTTCTCCCTCACCATGCTGAACTCCCTCTCAAAATGGTGTACAGGGGGCGGAGGCTATAGCCGCATGAAAAAACGAAAGTAAAATACGAGATTTCGAATCCATTCGAAGCACAATAACACTCACTCTGCTCTGCTCTCTGCTTCTCCCTCACCGTGCTGAACCCTCTCAAAATGGTGTACAGGGGCGGAGCCTATAGCCGCATGTAAAAAACGAAAGTAAAATACGAGATTTCGAATCGTTACAAATAACCGCTATGTATTTAGAAAAGTACAAATCCATTCGAAGCACATTAGGCATAATAGGCAGCGTCGTTGTGAGAGAGACACGGAGAATTACGAATCAACGAACCCAAAAAAAGTTACGAAAGTAGGAGTTGTGTCCAGAATCAACGAAAAACAACGTACTCTACCGAAAGTACGAATTATAAAGCAACAAAAAATTCAACGAAAAATGTCGCTTGCAAAAATACGAATGAGTCCGAACACGAAAAATCCCGTCTAGCAAAATTACGAATGATTACGAATCAACAGGACCGGAAAGAAACGAACCGAAACGGAACAAATTTTTCCGTTGTGCACAAGCCTACTAACAGGTCTATAGTTACTTGTTAAAGACTTTGTTCCCTTTTTAAATATAGGCACCACATTGGCCCTGCGCCAATCCAGTGGCACTATTCCTGTCATTAATGAGTCCCTAAAAATTAGATACAATGGCTTTGAAATTGCAGAGCTCAATTCTTTTAGGATCCGTGGGTGGATGCCATCTGGTCCAGGTGCTTTATCCACCTTTATTCTGTCTAAATATTTCTGGACCATATCACTTTTGAGCCATTGTGGATTTGGGGCTGTGTCACTACCACCCCCATTATGGACATGATCTCCCCCATGCTCCATTGTATACACAGAGCTGAAGAAAGTATTTAATAAATTAGCCTTCTCAACCACTCTAGATTATTTTGTAAAGGGCCTACATGCTTAGACCTGACCTTTTTACTATTAATATATTTGAAGATTTTTTTGGGGTTTGTCCTACTATCTTTTGCAATCTGTCGTTCGGTTTGAATTTTTGCATCCTTGATTTCCTTTTTACATATCCTGTTATATTCTTTGTAACATTTAAACGACACTAGTGTTCCTTCACTTTTATATTTTTTAAAAACTCTTTTCTTATTGTTTATAGCTTTTTTAACTTTAACCATGAGCCACATAGGTTTTATTTTTAGCCTTTTGAACTTATTGCCCATGGGAATATACTTTGCAGTGAGGTCCCAAACAGTCTTTTTGAAGAATTCCCATTTCTGTTCTGTGTTAATCGATGCCAATATTCCTTCCCAGTCTAAGTCCTGGAGAGCAGCCCTCATCCTTGGAAAATTTGCTTTATTGAAATTAAGTGTTTTTATCTTTCCTGTATGTATTTCTTGCTTACAGCTAACATCAAATGAAATCATGTTATGGTCACTGCTACCCAGGTGTTCCTTTATCTGAACATTAGTAATGCGCTCTGCATGGTTTGAGATTACCAGGTCCAACAGAGCATCATTCCTAGTTGGGGCCTCAATAAACTGGACCATAAAATTGTCCCGCAATAGGCTTATAAATTTTTGCCCTTTAACTGTCCCAGCAGTGCCGTTACTCCAGTCATTTCCTTGGTAGTTAAAATCCCCCATTATTATCACCGTCCCAGCCCTTGCAGCCTTTTCCATCTGTGCAAGGAGCCGAGTCTCCACCTCCTCATTAACATTGGGTGGTCTATAACAAACTCCAATGATTAACTTTGAACTACACACATCTATATGCAGTTCCACCCATAATGCTTCAGCCTCATCAACTCTCCATCAATAATAAAGCCCCAGGGGCAGATGGGTTACCGGGGGAAGTCTACAAAGTTTATGGAACGTATTTATTGCCAGAATTATTAGAGGTATTTAACATAGCATTGGAAATTGGTCATCTCCCACCCTTTATGAATGAAGCAATTATCATAGTTTTGTTAAAACCTGATAAAGATCCAAGTAATCCTGAATCATATCACCTTATATCATTACTTACATCAGATGTGAAGCTATTGGCAAAAGCGTTAGCCATCAGATTGACAAAAGTAATACCTAAGATAGTGCATATAGATCAATCTGGTTTTATCCCAAATAGATCAACTGCAGTGAATATGAGATGCTTATTCCTTAATATGCAGGTCCCCTCTGAAAATCTGAGTAATAGTTATATTGTCGCTAGACGCGGCAAAAGCTTTTGACAGTATAGAATATAATTTTTTATGGCATTGCTTAGAAAAATGTGGTTTTGGTCCATACTTTATAAGTTGGATACAACTCCTTTAATCACATAAGGACCGCCGCAAGATGATATACGTCGACAGAATGGCACGGCTGGGCACAAGGGCGTACAGGTACGTCCCCTTTAAGATCCCAGCCATGGGTCACGCGGCCTGGTCTGAAGCTCCATGACCGCGTCCGCGGAACCCACGGACCTGATCGCCGCGATCGGGTCACAGAGCTCAAGAACGGGGAGAGGTAAGTGTAAACAAACCTTTCCCCGTTCTTCCTAGTGGCATGTCAGTGATCGTCTGTTCCCTGTCATAGGGAATGACGATCAGTGACGTCATACGCCAAGCCATGCCCCCTACAGTAAGAATCACTCACTAGGGCACACTTAACCCCTACAGCGCCACCTAAAGGTTAACCCCTTCACAGCCAGTGTCATTTTCACAGTAATCAGTGCATATTTATAGCACTGATCGCTGTAAAAATTACAGTGGTCCCAAAAATGTGTCAAAAGTGTCCGATGTGTCCGCCATAATGTCGAAGTCATAATAAAAATCGCTGATCGCCGACATTACTAGTAAAAAAAAAAAATTATTAATAAAAATGCCATAAAACGACTCCCTATTTGGTAGACGCTATAACTTTTGCGCAAACCAATCAATAAACGTTTATTGCGATTTTTTTTTACCAAAAATATGTAGAAGCAAAAAGTAAAAAATGTAATTTTTTTCAAAATTGTCGCTCTATTTTTGTTTATACCGCAAAAAATAAAAACCGCAGAGGTGATCAAACACCACCAAAAGAAAGCTCTATTTGTGGGAAAAAAAGGACGTCAATTTTGTTTGGGAGCCACGTCACACGACCGCGCAATTGTCAGTTAAAGCGACGCAGTGCCAAATCGCAAAAAGAGGCCTGGTCCTTTAGCAACAAAATGGTCCAGGGCTTAAGTGGTTGAGCTGCCCCGGTGGCACGGGTGCAGGTAAATAGACATGTATCGGAGCCTTTTTCACTGCAACATGGAAAAAGACAGGGATGTCCACTATCATCTTTACTTTTTGCTTTAGCCCTTGAGCCCTTGGCTACTTCTGTCCATCAATCATTAAATATTACCGGATTTCGTAGATCTCTGGGAGAGGACAAGATTGCTTTACATGCTGACGCTACACTTTTATTTTGGGAGACACTTCGTCATCTTTAAAAGCAGTAATCTTTTTTTTTGGTCGGACGGAGGATGTAAGCACGTAAGCAGAGGGAGGAGTCGGAAACAACATGGCGCCGTAGGGCTGAGCGGGGTAACAGGCTCCATGATATCCCCCAGGTGATTCGTAAGGATGGAGGGTTAAGCAACTAAGCCATAAGATCTGGAGACCAGCAGATATTCTCTAAGTGTACTCTCTAACCTGATCTGATGTTGATCCGCCGTGCACCGCTTGGATCCTGGAGACGCCGTCCGGAGTGATTCCCGTGTCTGGCTGCGGGTGTGTGCGGAGCGACAAGCGGTAAGCAGCGTGGAGCGGAGGGGCCCGGACCTGAGAGGGGGCACAGGAGAATCCGTCCAGTGCCGAGCTCGGTGGAGAAGGAGAAGGAGGACTCCACGTGACTCCGCGGCAGATACCGCAGACACCGCAACAGACGCGCAGGACGCCCTGGGAACCGGTGAGTGTGGAGGAGAGTGGAGGAGGGGGCCATCTCAGCCCACATCATCTGCGGGCTGAAGCCGAAATTAACACTCTCCCAAGACAGCACAGGAGAGAGAGATGAGGAGGGTACGAGACTGAAACAGCAGAAGGGTAAGAAGCACTGGAACTCTGTATACCCATCCCTTATTAACCTGTTTAATCTGCTAAATACAGTGGCAAACAAAGAAAGGAGTTTAAATGAATAAACATAACTAGCAGATAAAGGAAGGTGTGTATGCAAAAGGGAGTGGATTTGGAGAGGCATTGAAGGACATAATACTGCTCTCCTGTTCTGTGTTGTTTTGTTATGTGCCCTCTCTTTTCCCTTCTCTTCCTGGAGGGTGACGGCATTCACGGGGTGCATAGACCGATTTAATCACTAGCTCTCCCATCTAAGACTATACTGCTGAAGGAATGCAAAGATAAATATTTGGAGCAATACTGTGAATTATCTTGAGGTATTTATTATATGTGCCGAGAAGGGGGTAACACCTGCTACTAATGAGACATAACTGTGTGGTATTAATGGCTACCAGGTTGCCATCAGATGATAAAAGTAGGTAGCCTACAATCAGTATGACTAAGGCCTGAATACAGATAAAAAGGCTGAAGGCGGATGGAACTGGCATAGACTATCCTTTGAATATCCTTTGAATATCTATTATAAAAGAAGTGATCTCTGTTCTGGATTTTCTTTTCCTTTTTCTGTTCCTGGCTGTTTTTTTTTTTTGGCTTCTATACGCCCAACGGTCTCCAAAGGGTTTGGGTCGGCCAGCACAGAGCCTGCTGGAACTAAGGTCTTTTGGCAAGGAGAAAATGGGGAAAAAGGGACCCAAGGTGAACCAAGGGGAGGGTACAAGTCGTAACACAATTAAGTCCTACCTTATGGCGGAAGGGTCCGATCAAACGGCCGGGAGCCCCAGTAAAAAAGTAGAGTCTACAATAAAGACACCGGTAAAAAAGGGGGTCCCAGAGATGGATCAGATAGAAGAGGGTTCCCCCGGTAATAATAATATCAATAGGGGCAGACCACCAGAAACACAAGATAATAAAACACCTGAGAGACAACAACAACTGGAATCACCCTGGGAAGGCCTACAAGCCCCTCCAACCAAGCAGGATATGATGGACATGATAGGTATGATATCACGTCTAGAACGAACAATCAAAGGTGAACTAGGGGCAACAAGAAAAGACATACAGTGTGTACTTCAAAGGGTTGAAGAAATAGAAGAACAGCTAGAAGAACACAAAAGCGCAATAAAAGAATTGAGACAAAGAGCCGATATGGATTGGATAGAGATAAGAAACGCCCAGTATAGGTTTGAAGATCAAGAAAACCGGAGTAGAAGGAAAAACTTACGTGTTAGAGGACTCTCTGAAGAAGTGAAAGATATAGAACTAGGAGAGGTGCTGCGTGAAATACTCAATATGGCTTTAAAGCGTGAAATAACTGCGCCAATGGGTTTTGAAAGGGTACACAGAATTCAAAGAACATACAATGCCCATAGGGATTTACCAAGGGATGTTATTGTAAGATTCCAGGAGTATGAACAAAAAGAACTTGTATCTCAAAGTACAAGGAACTCTGTCACCATGGAACACAAAGGAACAAAGATACTTATCTTTACAGATCTGGCGCCAGAGACATTAGTGCATAAAAGGGCACTGAAGCCATTAATAAGTAATTTGCAGGCAAATAATATTCCAAATAGATGGGGGTTTCCAGCTTGTTTAATGGTGAAAAATCGGGGGGTCTCAGCCTATGTGCGGTTTCCAGAAGATATAAAGGAATTTTGTAATAGATTGAATGTACAACCTATACAAGTAGATAACTGGGAAAAGAGACCTCCAGCCTGGAGAAGGTGGAAAGAGTATGAATGGAATAGAGTTTAAGATTAATAGGTTAAACATTTTTTTTTCTTTTTCTATATAGATTAAGAAGAGAACTTGTTAGAAGGGAGTATATGAATATATCTACCTGGGGGAGGGGATATGGAGCAATGATGCCCGCCTGTGCCCTGGGGACCAGCCCCTAAGTTGAGGACTGGGCCCCAGAGTAGGGGTAGACATATAAGGTACCCTGAGATAGGGTCTGCTCGAGGAAGCGCCATGATGGGCGCTTATCGGGGGAGCCCTAGCATTGGTTGGCAATGCGACTGGGGTGGAGGGGGGAGGGGTTTGGGGGGTACTTGTGGTCTCAATTTGTCCTACATTTTTATGGGATTTTCTCTCTTTTTCGTTGCTATTAGGCCCCTTTCACACGGACGGCAAAATTGCCGCAGTAAAAAGCATGTTTTTGTTCTGTGAAATTCAAGGCTTCAGGCACTGCGATTAGCTGCATTTGTACATTGCGATTAGCTGCATTTACATGCGGCTGCGTTTAGCTGCGGTTGACCATTATTGTCATCTCCATAGCAACCGTTTTTATTTTGATGTGCTTCCTGTTGTTTTTTTCTTTTGTTCACGCTGCTATCCGCAGTTGACACAAAAGACTGCGATTACCTGCGGTTATGTGCATATAGCTGCGCTACATCGCACCTGGACGCATTCAATTCTATTTTTTCTATTCGCACCGAACCGCATGTAACGAAATCGCAGCTAAACGTTGTGTGTGAAAGGGGCCATAGGAAAGCATTGTGTGCTTTTAGCTGCGGTAGAAAACTAGAAAATCCGCAGCTAAAAGCACCATTCTATCCGTCCGTGTGAAAGGGGCCTAAAAGTCCGGCCTAGAGAGGATGAGTTCCACCAGAGGGAAGATAAATGCCAAAGGTCCCTTATCTGCTTCCTGTATCTGATAAATAGCTGTCTACACAATATAAAGGACTTAATTTGTGGAACATGGCGGCCCTGAAAATAATCACGTATAACGGGCGAGGATTAAATAGTCCAAATAAGCGATATCAGATACTGCAGGAGATGAAGGGATTGTCGGCTAATATAGTCTTCCTGCAAGAAACCCACCTAAAACTAGGCTTTTCTCAAAAGACTTTCCCACTTGGATACATGGTTACTCACCCAATAAAAGATCAAAAGGTACAGCAATAGGGTTTAACAAGAATACACAATTTTCATTGGAAGCTATGGAATTAGACCCCGAGGGAAGATATCTTTTTATTAAGGGTGTTTTGTTCAATAAGAAATTTACTTTGGGGAATGTATATTGTCCTAACAAATGTCCAGCAAGGTACCTAGGAAAAATCCTGACTAGGTTGGAAGCCTTCAGAGAGGGGATGGTGCTACTAGCAGGGGACTTAAATTTTGTTTTTGATCCAGCATTAGATACCCAACCTATATCATTAAGGTCTGAGGGGAAACATCTTAGAAAAATTAAACACAAACTATATCAAATGCATTTGGTCGAGGCTTGGAGAATTCTCCACCCAAAAGATAAGGATTACACATATTATTCATCTGTACATAGGTCGTATTCTAGAATAGACCACATCCTGCTGGATCATCGGTTACTTGAAGGACTGAGAGGGGTAGAAATAAAAACAATAATGCTCTCTGACCATGCCTTGGTTGCAATGACCCTGGCGTTAGGAGAAACCCCGGCTGGTACGAGAACCTGGAGAATAAATGAATCTCTCCTAAATGATCCCAAGATAGCGGATGACCTGGAAAAGGATCTGGATCTTTTCTTTAAAGAAAATGATATAGAAAATGTGTCCCCATCGATTTTATGGGAAACACATAAAGTGTTTATGAGAGGGAGGTTGATAGCAGAAAAGGCCAAGAGGAAAAAAATTAGGCAGGCCCAGAAATCAATATTACTAGAAGAAATCAAAGACCTAGAACCGAAACATAAAGAAAGACAGGGAGAACATATCTTAAAGAAATTAACCGGGAAAAGAGAAAAACTAAGGGACTTAGTGGAACAGGAAACCAAATGGGTATTTAATAATGTAAATAAGAATTTTTATGCGTTAGGGAATAAACCAGGGAAACTATTAGCAAGAACAATTAAACCTAGAAATACACAAAACTTTATATCAAAAATTAAAGATAAGAAAGGAGATATGAAACACTCGATGAAAGAAATAACAAAAAATTTCCAGGAATATTACCAAGATCTGTATAATGTAAACAAAGAACAAGGCCCACTAGCAATACAAAGTAAAAGAAGGAAAATTAAACAATACCTGGAGAGGGTTAAGTTCCCGGAAATAGCAGAGGAAGAAATTAATAAATTAGATAAGGAAATATCAAGGGAAGAAATATATCAAACAATAAAAAACATTAAAATGGGAAAGAGTCCCGGCCCAGATGGGTATACATCAGTATACTATAAAAGATATGTAGAAACTATGATACCGTACTTCCAGAAGTATATAAATTCTATAGGTAGAGGTATGGTAATGCGCGAAGAAGCACTAGGAGCCCACATCACTCTGATAGTAAAAGGAAGACAAAGATCCTTCTCTATGTGCCAGCTATAGGCCCATATCTCTGATTAACATAGATATAAAAATTTACGCAAAAATATTAGCTGACAGACTAAAACCTCTTATGACAGGATTGATCGAAAACGATCAAGCAGGGTTTATTCCTGGAAGAGAAACGAGAGATAATATATTAAGAGCTCTATTCCTGATACAAAAAGCCAAAAAAAAACAAGATTCCAGCGCTAATTCTGTCATTAGATGCCGAAAAGGCTTTTGACAGACTAGACTGGGAATTTATGTTTGCAACATTGAGACATATGGGTCTAGGGCCCAATATACTTGGATGGATAGAAGCTCTGTATTCCAAACCCTCGGCTCAGGTGCGAGTCAATGGAACTCTACCAGTTAGGTTCTCTCTGTCTAATGGGACACGTCAGGGATGCCCGCTCTCACCCCTTCTTTTTGTTCTTGCATTGGAGCCGCTACTGACAACTATACGAATAAATCAGGAGATAGAGGGTGTCAGGGTGGATGGGCGGGAACACAAGATCTCTGCGTTCGCGGATGATATGATGCTATATGTTACAAATCCAAAGCAGACACTACCAAAGATCTTAGAAGAATATGAAAAGTATGGAGAAATATCCAATCTGAAAATTAATAAAGAGAAAACAGAGATACTGAGTATATTACTGAGTCCGAGGGAACGCAGGGATCTTGTGGACCTATACCCATTTGCCTGGAAACAGAGGGGGATGAATTATCTAGGAATACTGCTATCCAATAAAGAAAGGGATCTATATGAAGACAACTATATCCCCTTTTTAAATTAACTAAATATTGGAATTGAAGGGGTATCCGATGGAAAGAGTATCCTGGATGGGAAGAATAAATACAATCAAGATGATGATTCTCCCCAAAGCACTGTATATCTTCCAAACGCTTCCGATAAAAATCCCAGAAACTTATTTTAAAATATTGGGGAAGATACTGAGGAGATTTATATGGAAGGAGAGAAAGTCTCGAATTTCAGTAGAGACCTTGATTAAACCCAGACAGGAGGGGGGACTATACTTTCCAGACTTTAAAAGATATTATGAGGAAGCAGTCTTAACCACTTAACGACCGCCCACTGTAAAAATACGTCGGCAGAATGGCACCGACATGCAGAATCACGTATATCTACGTGACTGCCTTTGTATAGTTGGGGGGTCCGATCGGACCCCCTTCTTTACAGTGAGTGGCCGTTATTCGTTTGGGAGCGATCAGGGATGAGGGGACAGCCGTTCGATTCCGGCCACCCCCTCTCGATCACTCCCAGCGAATTGAATCCTTCCCCTGCCTGTGTAATGTTTACACAGGCAGAGGAAGTGATGTCATCTCTCCTGCGGCGCTCACATATACCGAGCGCCGCACAGGAGAAGATGCAGGTTAGTGCACAAAACACTACACTGACACCAGGACACATAGGCACATAAATTGCCCCCCCAGATCACCCCCCAGATCACCCCCCAGCCCCCAGTCACAGTGTCACTGATTGCAGTGACCATTTATTTACTGTTCACTGCAATCAGTGACATTTGTGACTGTAAAAGTGTCACTAAAGTTAGTTTTAGGTCCAGTGTAGCCCCCTAACCCCCCCTAATAAAGGTTTAACCCCCTGATCGCCCCCCAGATAACCCTTTCACCCCCTATCACCACTGTCGCTAAGCGATAATTTTTCTGATCGCTGTCTTAGCGTCGGTGATGCAGATCGGTAGCCAGTTATTTTTTTTAGGTTCGCCGCAGGTTTTTATAGCGTCAGGTACCCCCATATATTACCTAATAAATGTTTAACCCCCTTGATCACCCCCCAGGTAACCCTTTCACCCCCTATCACCACTGTCGCTAAGCGATCGCTTTTCTGATCGCTGTCTTAGCATTGGTGATGCCGATCGGTAGCCAGTAATTTTTTTTAGGTTCGCCGCAGGTTTTTATAGCGTCGGGTACCCCCATATATTACCTAATAAAGGTTTAACCCCCTTGATCGTCCCCCAGGTAACCCTTTCACCCCCTATCACCACTGTCGCTAAGCGATAGTTTTTCTGATCACTGTCTTAGTGTCGGTGATGCCGATCGGTAGCCAGTAATTTTTTTTAGGTTCGCCGCAGGTTTTTATAGCGTCAGGTACCCCCATATATTATCTAATAAAGGTTTAACCCCCTTGATCGCCCCCCAGGTAACCCTTTCACCCCCTATCACCACTGTCGCTAAGCGATCGTTTTTCTGATCGCTGTCTTAGTGTCGGTGATGCCGATAGGTAGCCAGTAATTTTTTTTAGGTTCGCCGTCAGATTTTTATATAGCGTCAGGTACCCCCATATATTACCTAATAAAGGTTTTAACCCCCTAATTGCCCCTAGTTAACCCTTTCACCAGTAATCACCATATAAGTGTTACGGGTGACGCTGGTTAGTTAGTTTGCTTTTTATAGTGTCAGGGCACCCGCCGTATATAACCCAATAAAGGTTTAACCCCCTGATCGCCCGGCGGGTGATATCAATTAGGTTTTAGCGTCAGAGAGGGTCTGCGTCACACCCCAGGCAGCATCAGGTTAGTGCCAGTAGCGCTAACACCCACGCGTGAAGCATACACCTCCCTTAGTGGTATAGTATCTGAACAGATCAATATCTGATCTGATCAGATCTATACTAGCGTCCCCTGCAGTTTAGGGTTCCCAAAAACGCAGTGTTAGCGGGATCAGCCCAGATACCTGCTAGCACCTGCGTTTTGCCCCTCCGTCCAGCCCAGGCCACCCAAGTGCAGTATCGATCGATCACTGTCACTTGCAAAATACAACACACATAACTGCAGCGTTCGCAGAGACAGGCCTGATCCCTGCGACTCCAGTGCTGTAGGAGGTGAATTCACCACCACAGTTAAAAAATAAGAAGCATATATGCCGAAGCATTGGGGCAGCAGGGGCGGAGGAGCAACTTTGCTCCTAATGCCGCGTACATACGGTCGAAATTCCGACGGAGGCTTGCCCGTGGAAAAGTCTGACCATGTGTACGCGGCATAACTTTTGCGGGAAGATGCCCCCATGCTTCGGCATATATAAATGGTGCATGTATGCCCATCATTAGAAGTGGGTGGATGAAGGGCGGTATTCTAATGGTGGGCATACCCACCGATCAATCTTTTTTTTTCGTTCAGCCAACAGGCTGCATGAAAAAAAAAGATTACAATACATGTCCAACAAGGACCAGCAACGTACTGGTATGTTGCTGGACTTTGAATGTTTATACCAGAATGATGCCTGCGGGTTTAGGTATCATCTTGGTATCATTCTTTTCAGCCAGCGGCCGGCTTTCATGTAAAAGCAATCCTAGTGGCTAATTAGCCTCTGGACTGCTTTTACAAGCAGTGGGAGGGAATGTCCCCCCCCGGATATAAAAAGCGCCATTGGGAAATTGGGAAAGCATTTTATCACACCGATCTTGGTGTGGTCAGATGCTTTGAGGGCAGATGAAAGATCTAGGGTCCAATAGACCCCAGTTTTTTCAAAAAAAGAGTGCCTGTCACTACCTATTGCTATCATAGGGGATATTTACCGGTACATTCCCTGAGATAACGATAAAAATTATTAAAAAAAATATATGGAAGCAACAGTTTAAAAATAAAATAAAAAAGCAAAATTAATAATAAAAAAATAAAAAAAAGCACCCCTGTCCTGCCCTGCTCTTGCCCAATGGCGAACGCAAGCGTCGGTTTGGCGTCATATGTAAACAGCAATTGCACCATGCATGTGAGGTATCACCACGAAGGTCAGATCGAGGGCAGTAATTTTAGCAGTAGACCTCCTCTGTAAATCTAACGGCGTAACCTGTAAAGGCTTTTAAAGGCTTTTAAAAATGTATGTAGTTTGTCGCCAATGCGCGTTTTTGCGAAATTTTAAAGCTTGTCGTGTTTGGTATCTATGTACTCGGCCTAAGATCATCTTTTTTATTTCATCAAACATTTGGGCAATATAGTGTGTTTTAGTGCATTAAAATTAAAAAAAAGTGTATTTTTTCCAAATACTGTGTAGAAAAAAAAAATGCAACACCCACCATTTTAATCTGTAGGGCCTTTGCTTTAAAAATATATATAATGTTTGGGGGTTCAACATAATTTTCTTGCAAAAAAAAATATGTTTTCATGTAAACAAAAAGTGTCAAAAAGGGCTTTGTCTTCAAGTGGTTAGAAGAGTGGATGTAAGCTTCCTAATGTTGTGTATAAAATGTCAGAACAGTTCAAAACCCCCCCAAATGACCCCATTTTGGAAAGTAGACACCCCAAGCTATATACTGAGAGGCATGTCGAGTCCATGGAATATTTTATATGTTGACACAAGTTGCGGAAAAAAGACAATTTTTTTTTTTTGCACAAAGTTGTCACTAAATGATATATTGCTCAAACATGTCATGGGCATATGTGGAATTACACCCCAAAATACATTCTGTTGCTTCTCCTGAGTACGGGGATACCACATGTGGGAGACTTTTTGGGAGCCTAGCCGCGTACGGGACCCCAAAACCAAGCACCGCCTTCAGGCTTTCTAAGGGTGTAAATTTTTGATTTCACTTCTCACTGCCTATCACAGTTTCGGAGGCCATGGAATGCCCAGATGGCACAAACCCCCCAAATGACCCCATTTTGGAAAGTAGACACCCCAAGCTATTTGCTGAGAGGTATGGTGAGTATTTTGCAGATCTCGCTTTTTGTCACAAAGTTTTGAAAATTGAAAAAAAATATATATATATTTTCATTCTTCATTTTCAAAAACAAATGAGAGCTGTAAAATACTCACCATGCCTCTCAGCAAATAGCTTGGGGTGTCTACTTTCCAAAATGGGGTCATTTGGGGGGTTTTGTGCTATTTTGGCATTTTATGGCCTTTGAAACTGTGATAGGTAGTGAGGAGTGAAATCAAACATTTGTGCCTAGAAATCCTGAAGGCGGTGCTTGGTTTTCGGCGTCCCGTACGCGGCTAGGCTCCCAAAAAGTCCCACACATGTGGTATCCCCATACTCAGGAGAAGCAGCAAAATGTATTTTGGGGTGTAATTCCATATATAACCATGGCATGTGTGAGCAATATATCATTTAGTGACAACTTTTTGTAATTTTTTATTTTTTTTGTCATTATTCAATCACTTGGGACAAAAAAAAAATATTCAATGGGCTCAACATGCCTCTCAGCAATTTCCTTGGGGTGTCTACTTTCTACAATGGGGTCATTTGGGGGGGTTTTGTGCTATTTTGGCATTTTATGGCCTTCAAAACTGTGATAGGTAGTGAGGAGTGAAATCAAAAATTTGCGCCCTTAGAAATCCTGAAGGCGGTGCTTGGTTTTCGGGGGCCCGTACGCGGCTAGGCTCCCAAAAAGTCTCACACATGTGGTATCCCCATACTCAGGAGAAGCAGCAAAATGTATTTTGGGGTGCAATTCCACATATAACCATGGCATGTGTGAGCAATATATCATTTAGTGACAACTTTTTGTAATTTTTTATTTTTTTTTGTTATTATTCAATCACTTGAGACAAAAAAAAATATTCAATGGGCTCAACATGCCTCTCAGCAATTTCCTTGGGGTGTCTTCTTTCCAAAATGGGGTCATTTGGGGTGGTTTTGTACAGCCCTGCCATTTTAGCACCTCAAGAAATGAGATAGGCAGTCATAAATTAAAAGCTGTGTAAATTCCAGAAAATGTACCCTAGTTTGTAGACGCTATAACTTTTGCGCAAACCAATAAATATACGCTTATTGACATTTTTTTTACTAAAGACATGTGGCTGAATACATTTTGGCCTAAATGTATGACTAAAATTGAGTTTATTCGATTTTTCCTTTAACAAAAAGTAGAAAATATAATTTTTTTTCAAAATTTTCGGTCTTTTTCCGTTTATATCGCAAAAAATAAAAATCGCAGAGGCAATCAAATACCATTAAAAGAAAGCTCTATTTGTGGGAAGAAAAGGACGCAAATTTCGTTTCGGTACAACATTGCATGTCTGCACAATTTACAGTTAAAGCAGCGCAGTGCAAAATTCTGAAAACAGCTCTGGTCCTTTAGCTACAAAATGGTCCGGGGCTTAAGTGGTTAAAGAGGATAGTGGACTGGATGCAGGTGGGCAGACAGGAGGAAAAGAAGTGGGTGGGAGTAGAGGAGAGCCTGAGTAAAGTGGGTCTGGGAAAGATAACTTTGATTCCAAAACAATATAGGAGGTCTCCCTCAGGAGATACCATTAATGACAAAAGAAACCCTTAGAATATGGGACAGAGTATCTAAAGAAAAGGAGTGGAAATACAATGGCCCTTTGTTGCCCCTCACAGGTACGGACTTCTTCCCGCCGGGCAAAGGGGGAGGTGCGTTCTTGGGATGGGCAACCTCGGACACATTAAAACTTAATGATATATTGAAAGGTAATGCTTTATGTCCACTCGCAGAATTGAGAGAAAAATATGGACCTTCTCAAGGGGACACATGGCGGTATAGACAGGTCCAGCACTTTATAGGTACCTTATCAAAGCCCCTGCGAGCTAGGAACAAGCTGAATGCCTGGGAAAAACTGGTAGAACATCAGGCATAAGAAGACAGGGGATATCAAATATATATAGGATACTAAGACCTATAAGGGGGCATTGGACATGTAAAGCGCTAGAAAGCTGGGAGTTAGAACTAAAGCAATCTATAACAGAGGAAAAGAAGAGACAAGTCTTAGAATATGTCCATTCAACATCAGTAGAAGCAAAAGTGAAAGAGATGAATTATAAGCTCCTTACTAAATGGTACTTTGTTCCAGTGAAACTTCATAGAATTAATGAGGAGATATCACCCCTGTGTTGGAGAGAATGTGGGATGGAGGGAACACATGCCCACATATGGTGGCAATGTCCCCTGATACAGGAATATTGGAAGGAAATACTATGTATGATAAAAAAGATCAGTGGGGTGGTGGTGGTGAAACAAGATCCCTGGTACTGTCTGTTCCACAATACGGGAATAACAAGGAAAAAATATAGAGGATCTATGGTCCCATATCTTCTGAATGGAGCGAAAGCATTAATTCCAAGGAACTGGATGGAAAAAAAAGCTCCATCAATAGGAGAATGGGTGGAGGAGATAGACAGAATTAGACTGATGGAAGAATTGATGTCAATCCATAATGAGAGTAGGCCAAAGTTTGACAGGATCTGGAGAGGATGGAGAGAGTTTAGGGAACTAGAGGCAACTGGGGAGGAGATGGGGGAACAGGGTTAGAGTCTCTGTCTCCGTGGCCCCCCTCCCCTCCCTTGGCCTTTCTTTGCATATTCAATTTTCTTCTTTTTTCCTTTTTTTTTTTTTCTTTAAGTCCCCTCTTTTTCACTTGGAAAAAGGGGAAGAGAGGGGAGGAGAAAGGGGAAAGGAAAAAAACTCCTCCTATTTATATGTTTCACTAGCACAGAAGAAATTATCACTAGAGATTAGGGAAATTTTTCTTCCCCTGGTTTAGATTTTTCTTTTTAAATATTTCCCTTCTGCTCTCATTCTATCCCCACTTTATATCTTCTCGAGTAACAATGGGATGTTATAATTAGTAGTATTTTTATACTTTTTTTTTTTTTAACTTTCCCCCAGGTATAGATTTCACTAGTATAGAAGAAATTGTCACTAAAGATCAGATATTATTTTTTTTTGGCACGCGCAATGGGGCTTTATTGTGTGAATTTTGTTTTTTTTCTTAGTCCCCTCTTTTTCATTAAAAAATCTCCTCCTATTTACATATTTCACTAGCACAGAAGAAATTAACACTAGAGATTAGGGAAATTTTCTTCCCCTGCTTTAGATTTTTTTTTTTTAAACAGTTTTCCTCTGTTCTCATCTTACCCCCACTTTATATCTTCTCGAGTCACAATGGGATGTTATAATTATTATTATTTATTTTTTTGTTAGGTATTTTCTTTACTCACATACCTCACTAGCATGGAAGAAATAGTCACTTGAGATTAGGGAAATTCCCCCTCCTCTCAGCACCTGTATGGGGGTGTCCTTTTTTTTTTTTCTCCTATATATTTACTGTTTTTTTTTTCTTTTCTTTTCCCTTTCTTTCCCCTTGCTCTCCCCCTTCCTCCTCCTCTCCCTTCCTCGATGAATGTTTTGGATAAGTGGTTAGAATATGGAAGAACTTTTTTATAGTATAACGAATTTGAGGGAATTCATTTATGGGTAGGGGATGAATTGAGACTGAATAAATATCTGAATATGTATATATGTTTTAATATCTATGCATAAATTTATGTAATATATGTTGTAAAAAATCAATAAAGAAGAATTGAAAAGTAAGCACGTAAAAAAATAAATAAAAAAAATAAGCAGTAATGTCTTTAATCAATACATATGATTCTTTCTCAGGTTTTACAATAAACTGGGATAAGTCGGTTCTTTTACCAGTGGACCCCCCGATGACCAACCTGCCAATTTCTGCCTCTCAAATCGCAGTTGTTTCTACATTAAAATATTTGGGTCTACAAGTTACATCACAAGTAAGTGCACATGTGGAGAGAAATTTAGACCCATTGCTTAAGCGGTTTAAACAAAAGGGGAAATTTGGAGTAAGTTGCCATTAACGATAATAGGTAGAGCCAATTTGATCAAGATGATATGGATGCCACAATTATTATATTTGTTACATAATTGTCCTGTGTGGCTTCCTCTGAAATTCTTTAGACAAATAGATACTTTGTTTAGAGATCTTATTTGGAAGTATAAACATCTTCGGATTAGATTGGAAATTCTGCAGTTGTCTAAGGATGAGGGAGGTCTGGCTGTTCCTAATGCCAGATTGTATTATCTGGCATCTCAACTTCAGCAATTGTATGGTTAGAATATTATACTGTGAGGACCCCATACAACAAATTACTGTATATTTTCTCAATTGCTGATAAATCAACCGGTACAGTTATTAGTAGCCCACCACTTTTATAGTAAACGTAACTATCCCACATTTTATTTAATTCATAAAATCTGGACTACTATTCAACGAGATACTCATTATGAGGGATATACTCAATATATGCCCATATGGAATAATCCGCGACTGTATGAGGTAGCAAAACTTGAAAATTTCGATTTAGGGAAAAGAGTTGGTATTCTGCTTCTTTGTCAACTTTTTGATAATGAGGTTTTGCAACCATTTGACAAACTGGCAGAGAAATATAATTTGCCTTATAAGACATGTTTTCAATATTTACAGCTGCAACATGCTCTGCAGAGTCAAGCAAATAATTTTTTATTAAAATTTAAGCCTTCATCAATTCTAGCTATGGCAGTAACTATAAGACAATCTAAACAGGGACTCATCTGGAACATATATTTTTCTCTACAAGAGAAAACTAGAACAAATTTACTAGAGGGTGGCATAGAAATCTGGAGACACTCAGTGATGCAGTATGGGAGCAAGCTCTGAATAACTTATTTGGGGTATCCCTATCCTTACAGTGTGACATAGCTGTTTAATTCATAGAGCTCATTATACTCCTTTGAAGTTGTACTCTTGGGGCGAAGCAACTACAATAAATTTTCCAAGATGTACTACTGATGTTGGTGGCTAGTCTCAAAACGTTGGTGTTGTCCCAAATTGCATCGTTACTGGGAAGGTGTATTTAACACTTTGAATTCCTTATGCTCCACGCAGGTTCATTTTGATCCAAAGATAGCATTGTTGGGGATTGTAACTAAAGATACTCTCCCAGCTGAAATGCATGTGATGTGGCTAAGAACTATGTATATGGCTCGTAAACTCATAGTACAAAAATGGATATCAAACCACCCGCCATTGCCACCAATAATAGATCAATGGATTAAAGCAATTAATCTTAATTTAAGATGTGAGGCGTTGACATATAAACATAAGATATGCCCCAAAAAGTTTGTGAAAATCTGGTATTGGTGGCTAGTCTCGAAACATCAAAATATCAAACATATTATACATAAACATTGGCACATTTTGGGCAACAATAGGGTTTTAAATACCATTTTACCTCCCAAACCCCAGGTGGTATTTAGAGGTGCTCCCTCCCTTAGAGACAGATTGGCCCCTAATGTTTTGAACCCTCCACTAAAGAGGTCTAGTTTCTTTTATGACCATACAGGGTACTATCAGTGCAGAAAATGTCAAGTGTGTTCTTTAAATTGGTGTAAAATTAGGAGGACAAATAGCTTTGTTTCCAGTAGCACTTCTACGGAGTTTAAAATATTAAACCCTTTATTACATGCTCTACATTGGGGGTAGTCTACTTATTGTAGTGCCCTTCTGGACTGCAGTGTGTGAGTAGGACTAAATACCCCCTACAGTTTCGGCACAATGAGCATATTAATAATATTAGAAAGGGTTATATAGGAATATGAAGGTATTGGGACTTTTAAGGTGCAACAACTACACAATATTCAATATAAAAAATATAATTTTATTACAAAAAAATATATGAAAATTCATATGTACAAATATACATGAACCATCAAAATAAACATAATAGAGTTTCCAAAGTGCATACAGACAAAATTCTCTAAATGTTTCGCCATTTTGTAGGCTTCCTCAGGAGTTTGTCATGCAAATACTGGAAACAAAGAAAGAAAAATAATAAATACATAATAATATTTACTCAAATTTCAAACTCAAAATTACAAAACAGAATATTATTAAGAAAAAAAGGATAACTGAAAACCATAACCAGCCCAATGGTTGCTCAAAAGTTCATCTCAAAATTAGATCTATTTATTCAAGGTATATGACCTTATTAGTATCAGTTGTAAGTACATTACCTGTAAATTTTGATGGTACAATCTAAAATGAAGAATGACCAGATAGCCAATGAGCTATCCCACACGGGGGCGCCCGTAAGGAGGGGATCATATGGTGTATCATAGAGGGGGAGAAATACTGGCACAAATAACCACCCGGATATTACTAGCACAGGAACAGAGGGCCATCTGGGGGAAATTACAAAGAGAAATCGAATGAAGTCAAAATAACAATCTATGTATAAGAGTAAAGGCGTCTCCATCTAGTTATACGGCACATACCCCATCAGTATTTACCTGTTTATGGCTGTTGATAGTAAAAAGTATTAGAATAGGCAAAAAAGGGGCAGTATCTCCAAAGTACCCCAATCAGTGTCCACTCTAAAGAAAAAAGAATTAGTGGAAATTACTATAAATATATAATAATCCCCTCTAGTTGGTAATCAAAATTTTAATTTTTTAGCCAAATACTTGCTAGCTGATATATACCTGGTTAATCCAATTGGATAAAGTGTGTCCACATTAGGGCATCTCTGCCGAAAAACTTGTTTTACAAAACCGATCAATCAGTTTACTGAAAAAATATATAAAATATAAAAACCATTTTAGATTAAAGACCAAGTAAACCAGACAACAGGATAAAAACCAATGTTGCCCGTAAAGAGATCTAGTGCCTAAGTAATTTACCTTTGACTGATATCTAAGAACGTCTTCTCCCCAGAATGTTGGTCATGCTACTGATTTGCAAGGCTGCGATCCGGACTATATACCCCCCCTCCCCCTTCCCATTGGACGCACAATGGCGCCAAATCAATGGGCGGAGCGGGCACGTCAGTTCCGACATCCGCCCATCGTCAGATCCGACCCGGAAGTGACAATTCCACCACTGAAAAACCGGAGACGTCCGCCGGAAGCGCCACCCCGCTCATCAGGAGAAAACATCCTGACGAGCTGGACGCACCATAAGACGGATCCGGAAGGGGAAAACATGCCTAAAGTATAGAAAAGGGCAGACTTCCCTTTAAAATCACGGCAGAGATGGCACATTGGATGTTAGAAACATGGGGCCAGGATATCCGGTGGGCTTGGTCAGATGGCGCTCAGGTTGTCTCCCAAAGGAGAACAAAGAGAAACGCCCTGGGCGCCCATATGATCACCAAATCCCCCCCAAAAAAGAAAGAAAAGGGAAACGCCACACTAAAAAATGTGGTAAACTTCATTGAAATCAATTACATATAATGTAGATTTATCAATAATTAAAGAGAGCCCCTATGGAATATAGAAATGGTACATTCAGTCACCTGTACATAAAGACAAATTTAATAAACAAAAATAAAATAACAAAACAAAATTTTATTTGTTTTGAACAGAGTCTACATATACAGCATAACTATTTTTATCCTACAAAAAAGGTTTGAAACTGATGGACTCATTTAACCCGGGATACATAGTAGCTCTCAAGGTATGTATCCATCTGGTTTCTCGTTGTAGGAGATTTTTATCCACATCCCCACCTCTTTCATTAAGAGGTATGTATTCTAAAGCAAAGAATTTAATCTTTGACAGATCGAAGGAGTGGAAAAGACCACTATGTCTACTAATAGGAGTCTCCATTTTTTTCTTTTGAATGAGAGATACATGGTCTCTCATTCTGTGAAAGAAAGGCCTCTTCGTTTTACCAACATAAAAGGCCTTACAATCACAGATCATCAAATAAATAACGCCAATTGACTGGCAATTGCTAAAGAAATTTGGTCTATACGTAACTCCATTAGGGAGAACTATTTCAGTAGAATCATATATAAACCTGCAAAATTCACAATGACCACATGGGGCCGAACCCTTTCTACTCTCAACCCTCTTGATTTGGAGATGGCTATGAACTAGTTGATCTTTTAAAGACCTAGATTTTCTATAGGTAATTTGGGGAAATGGCTTAATATATTTGGAGATAATCTCATCTGTTGCTAGCAAAGGCCAGAATTTTTCAATAATTTTTCTTACTTTCTGATGTTCACCAGAGAACCTGGTAATTAATCGTACCGATTGGTCAGTAGTTTGAGATTTCTTAGGATGTATTAGATCTTTCCTGTTTTTATTTTTTGCTCGTTTGTAAGCTTTTTTGAGGGTTGAACGACTATACCCTCTAGCAATTAGTCGAGATTGGAGGGCAGAGGCCTCCGTCTCGAAATCTACTTCCTTACTACAATTTCTTCGAATTCGTAAGTACTGACTATATGGGATACTTTGTACCAGAGTCCTGGGATGAGAACTTGTGGCATGCAGGATGGTATTGCCTGAAGAGGGCTTTCTATATAATGAAGAGCCCAAGGTGCCATCAGAATTTAAGTAAATAGAAATATCCAGAAAATTTATCACATTCTGGTCACAAATCATCGTAAATTTGAGATTAAAGGAATTTACAGCTAATGAAGACATAAAAGATGTCAATTCCTCTAAGGAGCCAGTCCACACAACAAAAATGTCATCGATAAAGCGTCGCCATATCAAGACTTTATCAAAAAACATTTCAAATGATTCTAAAGAAAAAATCTCCCGTTCCCACCCCCCCAGGTACAGGTTGGCGTACGATGGGGCACACTTGGTCCCCATCGCAACACCCTGCACCTGGAGGTAGTGGGAACGGTCGAAAACAAAAATATTGTTGGTAAGTATGAACAGCAACAATTCCAAAATGAAATTGTTGTAGGGCCTGGCTCCAGGTCCTCTCTCAGAAAGGAAGCCGTCTATAACTTCAATACCCCTAGTGTGGGGGATAGAGTTATAGAGGGCTTCAACGTCTATAGCTACTAGCCATGACCCCGATGGTACACATAGACCATCCAAAGATCTCAGTAGATCGGCGGTATCTTGAATGTAGGAACTTAAAGAACCTACATGGGGCCTCAAATAGTCGTCTACCAGCTTACTAGCTGGTTCTGTAAGGCAACCAATCCCTGACACAATCGGACGGCCAGGGGGATTTTCCAAATTTTTGTGCACCTTTGGCAGAGCATAAAACGTGGGAAGTCTCGGCTTATCAATAACCAAGAATTCACACGTCTTCTTGTCTATAAGGTTATCACAAAATGCCCGATTAATGAGGATACGGTATTTTGTCTCCGCATATTTTACCTGTGCAAAAGGAATAGAGTGATACCAACTTTTATTTGAAAGGAGGTTCATGACCATCTGCTTATATTTGTTTAAATCCATTACCACTATGTTACCTCCTTTATCCGAGGGTTTTATCACTAAATGTTCATTCTGTTTTAAGGATAACACGGCTTTTTGTTGGGATGGCTTAAGGTTGGTATTTCTTCTAAACCTTTTCCAATTGGTACTCTGTAGTTCCTTTGTAACTTGTTGGGTGAATGCCCAAATGTTGGGGTTTCCTTGGAGAGTAGGAAAGGTCCTGGAATTCGGTTTATATAGATTAGGTGGAGGAAAAATTCTCTCTGTGGGAATCTCATCTACGAGGCCAGACTGGGGTTCCTCAAGGGGGTCATCTAGTGGATTACCTTCTTCCCATAATTCCATTAATTTGTTTATTGCCTGAATCTCCTTAATTGTTTTATTTTGCCAGAGATCTTCCCCCATGGAATCCATGGGAGAACGTTTATAATCCCTGTCAAACATGATCTTAAAAGTAAGTTTTCTCGCAAAGAGATTGACGTCCTTTATAATTTCAAAGGCATCAACCTCCTGATCAGGACAAAAAGTCAGGCCAAGGCCCAAAACCTCCGTCTGATCTGGTGTAAGTAAATGTGAAGACAGATTAATTACTTGGAAATTACTTTGGAAGTTACTTTGAGTGCCTGTGAGAGAATGGGTGTCTTTTTGGTGTCCACACTTGGGGATGGTGAAAAGTTTGGCGCAGTGCGAAGATCCCCTATATTGGGGATTTGAAAGTCCCCCGAAGGGGTAACTATTGATTGATTTAACTTCGGTGCATTAAGAATATTAGAAAAACTGGGTGTGGATAAATTAAGGTGACCATCACCTGTGGGATGAGTGGGAGGGGGTACATTTTTGGACTGTGAACGTAAACCCTGACGATTCATGTCCTGTTGAGTACGTTTAGAAAGCGCTGACATCGAAGGTGCTCGATCAGTCTTTCTTTTATTAGAACTAACTGACGTGTTTGAGGCATTACCTGGTAGGGACGAGGAAGATAAAGACGATTCATCAGAATCAGTGGCTTCCTGATTTTTATTTGTTTGCTTACGAGCTGAGGATTTGGATTTCCTCCATTGGTTTTCAGTAGTCCACCGATAGGCTGTGTTTGATTCATATGCCAGACGATCCCTATAGTATTTTTTATCCTTAGTTTTAAGGATATTGGAGACAAAAGACTCCAAATGTTTTTCTAAGAGAGCCTCTTACAGTCATGTTCATTTAAGATGATGGAGGCTCTTTGCCAAAACTATGCTAAAGATTTAGAGATAGTCAATAACGACATAGAAAAATTGTATGTTGAAAATTCCAACTTGACTACGGAGGAAACCTTCTCTAATAGAGAGGCTCTCTTAGAAAAACATTTGGAGTCTTTTGTCTCCAATATCCTTAAAACTAAGGATAAAAAATACTATAGGGATCGTCTGGCATATGAATCAAACACAGCCTATCGGTGGACTACTGAAAACCAATGGAGGAAATCCAAATCCTCAGCTCGTAAGCAAACAAATAAAAATCAGGAAGCCACTGATTCCGATGAATCGTCTTTATCTTCCTCGTCCCTACCAGGTAATGCCTCAAACACGTCAGTTAGTTCTAATAAAAGAAAGACTGATCGAGCACCTTCGATGTCAGCGCTTTCTAAACGTACTCAACAGGACATGAATCGTCAGGGTTTACGTTCACAGTCCAAAAATGTACCCCCTCCCACTCATCCCACAGGTGATGGTCACCTTAATTTATCCACACCCAGTTTTTCTAATATTCTTAATGCACCGAAGTTAAATCAATCAATAGTTACCCCTTCGGGGGACTTTCAAATCCCCAATATAGGGGATCTTCGCACTGCGCCAATCTTTTCACCATCCCCAAGTGTGGACACCAAAAAGACACCCATTCTCTCACAGGCACTCAAAGTAACTTCCAAAGTAATTTCCAAGTAATTAATCTGTCTTCACATTTACTTACACCAGATCAGATGGAGGTTTTGGGCCTTGGCCTGACTTTTTGTCCTGATCAGGAGGTTGATGCCTTTGAAATTATAAAGGACGTCAATCTCTTTGCGAGAAAACTTACTTTTAAGATCATGTTTGACAGGGATTATAAACGTTCTCCCATGGATTCCATGGGGGAAGATCTCTGGCAAAATAAAACAATTAAGGAGATTCAGGCAATAAACGAATTAATGGAATTATGGGAAGAAGGTAATCCACTAGATGACCCCCTTGAGGAACCCCAGTCTGGCCTCGTAGATGAGATTCCCACGGAGAGAATTTTTCCTCCACCTAATCTATATAAACCGAAATCCAGGACCTTTCCTACTCTCCAAGGAAACCCCAACATTTGGGCATTCACCCAACAAGTTACAAAGGAACTACAGAGTACCAATTGGAAAAGGTTTAGAAGAAATACCAACCTTAAGCCATCCCAACAAAAAGCCGTGTTATCCTTAAAACAGAACGAACATTTAGTGATAAAACCCTCGGATAAAGGAGGTAACATAGTGGTAATGGATTTAAACAAATATAAGCAGATGGTCATGAACCTCCTTTCAAATAAAAGTTGGTATCGCTCTATTCCTTTTGCACAGGTAAAATATGCGGAGACAAAATACCGTATCCTCATTAATCGGGCATTTTGTGATAACCTTATAGACAAGAAGACGTGTGAATTCTTGGTTATTGATAAGCCGAGACTTCCCACGTTTTATGCTCTGCCAAAGGTGCACAAAAATTTGGAAAATCCCCCTGGCCGTCCGATTGTGTCAGGGATTGGTTGCCTTACAGAACCAGCTAGTAAGCTGGTAGACGACTATTTGAGGCCCCATGTAGGTTCTTTAAGTTCCTACATTCAAGACACCGCCGATCTACTGAGATCTTTGGATGGTCTATGTGTACCATCGGGGTCATGGCTAGTAGCTATAGACGTTGAAGCCCTCTATAACTCTATCCCCCACACTAGGGGTATTGAAGTTATAGACGGCTTCCTTTCTGAGAGAGGACCTGGAGCCAGGCCCTACAACAATTTCATTTTGGAATTGTTGCTGTTCATACTTACCAACAATATTTTTGTTTTTGACCGTTCCCACTACCTCCAGGTGCAGGGTGTTGCGATGGGGACCAAGTGTGCCCCATCGTACGCCAACCTGTACCTGGGGGGGTGGGAACGGGAGATTTTTTCTTTAGAATCATTTGAAATGTTTTTTGATAAAGTCTTGATATGGCGACGCTTTATCGATGACATTTTTGTTGTGTGGACTGGCTCCTTAGAGGAATTGACATCTTTTATGTCTTCATTAGCTGTAAATTCCTTTAATCTCAAATTTACGATGATTTGTGACCAGCATGTGATAAATGTTCTGGATATTTCTATTTACTTAAATTCTGATGGCACCTTGGGCTCTTCATTATATAGAAAGCCCTCTTCAGGCAATACCATCCTGCATGCCACAAGTTCTCATCCCAGGACTCTGGTACAAAGTATCCCATATAGTCAGTACTTACGAATTCGAAGAAATTGTAGTAAGGAAGTAGATTTCGAGACGGAGGCCTCTGCCCTCCAATCTCGACTAATTGCTAGAGGGTATAGTCGTTCAACCCTCAAAAAAGCTTACAAACGAGCAAAAAATAAAAACAGGAAAGATCTAATACATCCTAAGAAATCTCAAACTACTGACCAATCGGTACGATTAATTACCAGGTTCTCTGGTAAACATCAGAAAGTAAGAAAAATTATTGAAAAATTCTGGCCTTTGCTAGCAACAGATGAGATTATCTCCAAATATATTAAGCCATTTCCCCAAATTACCTATAGAAAATCTAGGTCTTTAAAAGATCAACTAGTTCATAGCCATCTCCAAATCAAGAGGGTTGAGAGTAGAAAGGGTTCGGCCCCATGTGGTCATTGTGAATTTTGCAGGTTTATATATGATTCTACTGAAATAGTTCTCCCTAATGGAGTTACGTATAGACCAAATTTCTTTAGCAATTGCCAGTCAATTGGCGTTATTTATTTGATGATCTGTGATTGTAAGGCCTTTTATGTTGGTAAAACGAAGAGGCCTTTCTTTCACAGAATGAGAGACCATGTATCTCTCATTCAAAAGAAAAAAATGGAGACTCCTATTAGTAGACATAGTGGTCTTTTCCACTCCTTCGATCTGTCAAAGATTAAATTCTTTGCTTTAGAATACATACCTCTTAATGAAAGAGGTGGGGATGTGGATAAAAATCTCCTACAACGAGAAACCAGATGGATACATACCTTGAGAGCTACTATGTATCCCGGGTTAAATGAGTCCATCAGTTTCAAACCTTTTTTGTAGGATAAAAATAGTTATGCTGTATATGTAGACTCTGTTCAAAACAAATAAAATTTTGTTTTGTTATTTTATTTTTGTTTATTAAATTTGTCTTTATGTACAGGTGACTGAATGTACCATTTCTATATTCCATAGGGGCTCTCTTTAATTATTGATAAATCTACATTATATGTAATTGATTTCAATGAAGTTTACCACATTTTTTAGGGTGGCGTTTCCCTTTTCTTTCTTTTTTGGGGGGGATTTGGTGATCATATGGGCGCCCAGGGCGTTTCTCTTTGTTCTCCTTTGGGAGACAATCTGAGCGCCATCTGACCAAGCCCACCGGATATCCTGGCCCCATGTTTCTAACATCCAATGTGCCATCTCTGCCGTGATTTTAAAGGGAAGTCTGCCCTTTTCTATACTTTAGGCATGTTTTCCCCTTCCGGATCCGTCTTATGGTGCGTCCAGCTCGTCAGGATGTTTTCTCCTGATGAGCGGGGTGGCGCTTCCGGCGGACGTCTCTGGTTTTTCAGTGGTGGAATTGTCACTTCCGGGTCGGATCTGACGATGGGCGGATGTCGGAACTGACGTGCCCGCTCCGCCCATTGATTTGGCGCCATTGTGCGTCCAATGGGAAGGGGGAGGGTGGGTACATAGTCCGGATCGCAGCCTTGCAAATCAGTAGCATGACCAACATTCTGGGGAGAAGACGTTCTTAGATATCAGTCAAAGGTAAATTACTTAGGCACTAGATCTCTTTACGGGCAACATTGGTTTTTATCCTGTTGTCTGGTTTACTTGGTCTTTAATCTAAAATGGTTTTTATATTTTATATATTTTTTCAGTAAACTGATTGATCGGTTTTGTAAAACAAGTTTTTCGGCAGAGATGCCCTAATGTGGACACACTTTATCCAATTGGATTAACCAGGTATATATCAGCTAGCAAGTATTTGGCTAAAAAATTTAAATTTTGATTACCAACTAGAGGGGATTATTATATATTTATAGTAATTTCCACTAATTCTTTTTTCTTTAGAGTGGACACTGATTGGGGTACTTTGGAGATACTGCCCCTTTTTTGCCTATTCTAATACTTTTTACTATCAACAGCCATAAACAGGTAAATACTGATGGGGTATGTGCCATATAACTAGATGGAGACGCCTTTACTCTTATACATAGATTGTTATTTTGACTTCATTCGATTTTTCTTTGTAATTTCCCCCAGATGGCCCTCTGTTCCTGTGCTAGTAATATCCGGGTGGTTATTTGTGCCAGTATTTCTCCCCCTCTATGATACACCATATGATCCCCTCCTTACGGGCGCCCCCGTGTGGGATAGCTCATTGGCTATCTGGTCATTCTTCATTTTAGATTGTACCATCAAAATTTACAGGTAATGTACTTACAACTGATACTAATAAGGTCATATACCTTGAATAAATAGATCTAATTTTGAGATGAACTTTTGAGCAACCATTGGGCTGGTTATGGTTTTCAGTTATCCTTTTTTTCTTAATAATATTCTGTTTTGTAATTTTGAGTTTGAAATTTGAGTAAATATTATTATGTATTTATTATTTTTCTTTCTTTGTTTCCAGTATTTGCATGACAAACTCCTGAGGAAGCCTACAAAATGGCGAAACATGTAGAGAATTTTGTCTGTATGCACTTTGGAAACTCTATTATGTTTATTTTGATGGTTCATGTATATTTGTACACATGAATTTTCATATATTTTTTTGTAATAAAATTATATTTTTTATATTGAATATTGTGTAGTTGTTGCACCTTAAAAGTCCCAATACCTTCATATTCCTATATAGCTTCTTAATGAAGGGATGTGGTGCCTATGAGATACAGGTGACAGGTATTATTTTCAATATTAGAAAGGGCTTCACCAAACATTCTGTCTCCAAACATTATTTAACAGCACACAATAGAGACCCTACCAACACTATATTTTTGGGGATAGACAAATATAGTCCCTATTGGAGAGGTAGTTACTTATCAAGAAGCATTTCTAAGCTTGAGATGTCTTGGGTTTATAGAATTAAATCCCATGTTCCACATGGGTTGAACGTTGACGTAGATGTCAAAGCATTTATTGACAATTCCTAATTGATATTGGATGTGTTCAAAGTGATTTGTGAACTCGATCTGAGTCTTTGGTATAATTTGACATAATATATTTTTATTATCTAGTTAAGTAGATCCCATGGTGGGTCTTTATTTATCATGTGGAGTTGAGGCAATTCCTAGTGTCAACATAAGGGGTTGCTGCGTAGTGGTACTCCTTTATGTATTTTTTGTTAATTCCATTTTTGGCTTGCTTATTTGCTTTTTATATAGTAGTTTTTTTAATCCATTACTGTTAAATTTGAGCATAGATGCTTAAGTCTATATATTGTATTGTACACTGGTTCGATTTTGTCAAGCCAGGTAGTTTCATTTTTATTTACATCTCTCAAAAGAGGCTGTTATTGACAGAGTTGTCTGTTATTGGCAATGTTCCCCTTTCAAAGATGGTGCATGTTGTGCCGACCGCCAGAGGCTCAGACCGAGGCCGGGCTTTGGTGTTATTTATTGCGGTGAGTCAGTACGTCGGCCATGCCCCAGGACGACGTCAGACTTGTGATGAAACACGTCGGAAGAAGCGACATTTGGTTTTTGATTGTAACAATCGCCAGATAAATCAAGGGAACGTTCCCACCTGACAAAATGTTGTTGGACAATCAACATCTAGCTTGACACATTCCATGGTGATGGGGTTAAAGTGACAATAAACCATATCTATATTTCCCTAAGACAATTTATATACATTCATTATGTAATGGCCCTGTAATCTATTTTTCATGAAATAGTTTCTTACTGTGTTTTTCTGCCTTCTTGTAACATCCTTTGTGAGATTCCAAGTCTCTCCATTCACCGCTCACTTCCATTTGTTTAGATTGTTTAGATTGAGCTTTGCACATCAGTTGCAGTCATGTGCACTGCTCCATGCACACTACAAATCCCATAGTCCAATGTTTCTCAACCAGGGTTCTTTGGAATCCCAGGATTCCTCCCGAGATTGCTAGAGGTTTCTTGAGTAATGAGAAATTTTTACCTCTCAGATAAGTTCCCAGTGGCACCCTTGATCTTTTAGCTATCTGTAAGGGTGTAATTCTTCCCAATGACCACAAGGGTAAGGAATATTCTTCTCACTGACCATCACACTAATGTATAAATATAACAATTTTTAACAGGGGTTCCCTGACACCGGAAAGATGTTTCAAGGGTTCCTCTGTGTTGAAAAAGTTAAGAAAGGCTGCCATAGTCCAATGTCCATAGACCATGTTAGGAGCAAGCAAGGGAGTATGGCTTTGTTCCTACATCGAGTGGGACCATGAAGAAGGAATGTAGCCACCCTCCAACAGGAAATCAGATCACAGCACCAAAAATAAAGAAATTTGGAGATTCAGAGGAGGCTGAGATTTAAAAGGTACTTTTAAAGTAAAGATACTTAAATAGATGTTTCTCTTTCTAAATCAGAGATTAGTGTCACTTTAGGGTGAAAAAAAGACCTGTGTAGTTCTAAATGCTTGGGTATGCTCCTGAACACCCCCCAGTTCGGTTTGCGCCAGAACTCTTAAACATCGCAAAAGTTCAGACCCGAACCATAAAATGGATACTGACCTGGGGGACATGTATCATCTGTACTGGGTATAGAGCCTGCTGCAGCAAAACTGACATATATTTAAAAAAAAAGATATTTAAATTGATTTTCCCTGTAAGCTTTCTTTATTTTGTAAACAACGGCTTGGGGAGCCAGTCTGTATGATGAGGCCACAATTTAGTGCGCACGGAACAAGATTAGAGATTTTTTGCTAGAAAATTAATAGCGCAAAGATGGCAGGCAGAAGACCCCCCCTCAGTGAGAGAATGGGCTAACACAGTTACCGCAACAATATGGAAGGAGAGGGTAGTATATATTAAGAGAGGGAACACAAGAGAGTTTGAAAAGGTGTGGAACCCATGGTTGGAAAAAATAGGGATACCCCTGTAAAGCGGAGAGTGAGAGGGAAAGAGAGTAAGAAAAAAAAAATGGTATAAGGAAAATAAATGAAAACAAAAAATAAACTTTGAATAATGTGTAAAAATGGAAGAAAGGAAAATAGGAAAAAAAAAACTAATATGAAGAAAGGTAAAGGGGGAGGGGGGAGGGAGGAGGGGTTAATGGAATGAAACTTACATTGATAATATTTTGCTAATTGTTGTGAAAAGTAAATTATGTACAATGTAAATTTGAATATGCAAGAAAATTAATAAAGAGAATATAATTTAAAAAAAAGAGATTTTTTGGATACATTCTGGTGTCTCTTTGGCAGACTTCGGATGGAAATAACAATGTTTTGCACCACAGTAAGCAAGCCTTATGTGAAGAAGCCAAATTATAGTACACTCAGGCCAAGATTAATGATTTTTTTTCATAAAGTCTGGTGTCTCTTTCTCAGACTTTGGATAGAAGTAACAGGTGCGGAAAAATTGGGCCTTGGGTGTTGGTGGTGCCTTCACACCATAACCTTTCAGTTATCCTTTGCAAATGCAGGATTGGCTTCTGCTCCTAAAAATGTCACACAGATGGGGAAAAATTGGGCCTTGGGTGTTGGTGGTGCCTGCACCCTCTAACTCCTCGCAGTTACTCTTGGAGGGTGCCGGCCTGACACTGTGTTTAAATAATTCAGCTGATTCCTCCATGCATGATGATGGAGTGTCACATTTCAGGTGTAAGGCCGAATTTCTGAGAGGGTGCCCCTTCCGGCTAAGTGCAACGCACCCTGGGAGTGATACAGGGAGTGCAGTGCCCAAAAAAGCACAGTTTGCCGGTACTGCTGTTGGATGAGCTGGTTAACAGAGAGCAGCTGGGGTGCACGGGTTTGGCAGCCGTGCAAGGTGGTACCACAGTTATAGAACAGCAGCGTGAACCAGGAACAGGTCAGTAGCCAGGCCAGGGGTCATACACAGTAGAATCAGTCCAAGATAGGTACAGGAGCAAGCCAGGTCATACACTGAGGGCAGAAGATAACAGAGTAGTCAGCCGGTCCGGGATCAATCACAATGGAGCAGACAGGAGCAGAGGTCAAGACGTGAGCCATGGGTCAAGCCAGAGGTTCAGATTAAACGGGTACAGCAAGCCGGGTCGGTAGCAGGAAGTCCAAAGGATCAGGATACACAAGGCACAGGAGATACAGGGAGCTGAAGACTAACCAGCAATCTGTGTGTGTCAGTGGCAGGTTTAAATAGGCCAGGGGGCGCCAACATCTGTTACGTTGTGCGCACGCGTATGTGCGCACCCGTCGTTGCGCATCGGCATGCACGCATACGCACAGGGATTCGTCTAGCACATCCATGATGAGTACTGGCAGGATTACCCATTCTTCGGCCATTTCCCTGACATGGAGCTATGGCAGGAGTAGCTGTGGATAAGTAGGCAGAATAGGCCATTCGAGCAGCTGTGGTGGACTGCAAATTAGTGTCAGCTTGGGTGATAGAGGATGAGGATGGTTTAGTAAGCCCGTTCACCACCTTCTCTGCATGCTGTGGTGGATAGCAGGCAACATCACTAAACAGAGAAAAACGTGCCCTGCCTGAGGAGTGAGGACAGACCACGTCCACCTTTGCCTGTGGACACAGAGGCTGCTGGCCCACTCATAGTGGCATGGGAATGTATGCCTCTTCTTTTGGCCTCCCAGACATGATGGGGGGAATTTAATAGATACTGGGAACTGTGTAACTGGATGCACTTTATTCAATGTGTAACGCTATCGGTAACCAGTCCTGGCACATTTGGCTCTACTGCTGCCCAATAGATACATGCAAATGTCCCAGACCCACTTACTTGGCAATAAATGTCCCAGGCACATTCCTTCTCAGGGTGAAAGTCCTTTTTCCGGCTGGTGGTGGATTAATTGAGGGCGCCATTTACTTTGAATATGTTTTAGATGTTTTAATAATGAACATGCATGAAGAGTGGGAAGGAGGGTGGAGGGAACACAGGATACCTGAGGGTTCCATTAACAATGAGGGTTCCATCTCTGATCTCATACATGGTCTTCTCACTAATATCAATCCTTCTGAAACAGAACTCTGCTGGATGGAATACATCTCATAAATGTGGCACCTTGCCAACTTAGGTTCCTGTGTATTCTCAGTCTTATGATACAAGGCAGGACAGCAGTAGGAAGGTTCATGTGATGCTTCCCAGCTAAGTCGTTAACTCACCATCCCTGTGGTAGGACAACTGCAGCTTTGCTTCCCCAAACGACCAGTAGCACTTCATCTCAGCCAGCAGCTTAGGGACACCTCCCATGACAGGAGATCCCTCAACACTCTTAGGCCTAAGGCCTAGATAAGTGGATCACACAGACATCCTCTCAAGGGAAATCTCTGGAGGGAAAGAGGAATAGCAGGAAGTGACTCAGATACTTAATAGCTCTCCCAGCATGCACAGCAAGCTCCACAGGCCTGCTGATTGGCCAGGTATTAAATATCTACAATGTGCAGTCATATCTCTAGCACACAATGCTGGAGAACACTCACACAGCATGTGACTGAGAATAATCCCTGGACCCTTAGAGTGCACTGCCAGCACACAACTAAGCTGACTAACACTACACTAACAGATCACAATACACAGCACAAAGAATTTAGGAAAGCACCACATCCCTACATTCTCCCTTTGCTCAAAAAGAACTTGACCTCGCAGTTCTAACTAGAAAAATGACTAGGCTCTCAGCCGAGAGCCAGGTATCCTGTGTATACACAAAGTGGATAAGAAAAGGGAAAGAGAACTTTACATCACAAAACTGTAAAATCACGATAAATTTTGAGTTTTACAGAGCTTCAGAAGTACAATAGCAAACACTGTCACCGGGTGTACTTAAAGCGGGGCTCCGGTCATAAAATATATATTTTTTTTTTTGGCCAGTTAAATTGAAATACACTGAACATGACATTAAATATAGTAATTGTTGCGACCTCACCTCTGCCTCCCTCTTCTCTTCTCGGTCAATTGCTCTTGTCTAGGGGACCAGGGAGGAGAGTGTGGCACACCACCAGCTCGTATCCTCTTGTGTGCAGAGGTGTGAGCTATAACCTTTTACCTTCGGGCCTGTGCCCCTGTCCAGAGCCAAAACTTCCCTTGAGACTGACCCTTTAACTCCAAGAAAGTCAAGTTCGACAGCACTGAAAGTCCAACACTTATTTATTCTTTAGAGCAATAAATAGTCCTTTAAGAGCGACTGGTTAGACTTAGAACAGTTCAGAACACAGTGGGGAGGAGGTCCAGGCACAAACTTGAACTTGGGTTTTTTCCTGTTCCGTTATAGCGCAAACAGGCTTGGCGCACAGTCGCTGCCACCGACCGTGAGGGGGTCTCTGCCACAGACCAGATGAATAAGGCCTCTGCCACAGACCTGGTTGTTGGGTCTCTGCCACCGACCTGACTCACAATGGGTCCCTGCCACAGACCATGAGAACGTGGACTACCTTCTATAGGAAATGGCCCTTGTCAGAGAGAGGACATCCACCCGGACAGTTACCAGAGGCCCCGCCGTCACCAGCAAATGCTGCACTGGATCTTCGGAAGGGTCACCTCCCTGGCCTCCTCGTCCTAGATTCGGGCGTCCCACACCGGAGGACACCCTAGGAGCCCTCAATCCCTTGCGGGACCCAGTCGAAGGTACTGGGCCCCAGGCCTCGAGAGAGTACCTCACCCCAGACCAAAGGTGTCTGGGGTGGAACCGCAACTCCGTCCCCGGGCCTAGGGCACCCGGAGACGACACGCACATGCACCCAGGCTGAAGGTGCCTGGGCGCGGACCTCGTGCGGAAGATGTCTGCCCCCTTATACCATCTCCCAGCATGCACAGCGGGTTCCCCGCCCCGCTGTACTACTGCCGCGAGAGGACACAAAGGGCACACCCCCCAATGGTGGTTCAACCCCAGCCTATGACAACAGTGCCACCTATAGGCCGCAGGGAACTAGACACCATTGATATCCTCCACTGACATAAATTGGTCCAGGAACCCTAACAATTGTTGCATCTGAGCCTGATACCACTCAGATGCCTCCCCTAAATATGACCACCCGCTACACATCCCCCCCAGTGATTTGACACTGGTCCCCAGTGTCTGAAACCAATTTATGCCCCCCTTTAAAGCAGAGTCAGCATAAATCCGATCCAGAGACAAACTAACCAAAAAGAAAAATGACAATTTAAAAAAATGTTGTTTCGTTTGTGCCTGAACCAACAGGGAAGGGAAGAAACAACACATAAAACATGCACAGGTATAAACATTCAAAAGCATAACAGCATAATTTTTTTTTCAAAATCACATTTTCCCCCTCCCACATCACTGACTAAGATCTGCCCCATTCTCAGCAGACTTGATTGACGTTCTCCTGCAGAGGGGAAAAAAGAACACATTATCTGACACAGTATGTGATTTGGAATGAACAGGCTCCCCCTAAGGGAAACCCTTTCCTTCCAAAAGTAATTTGTGGCGTGTGTGACAATCGTTGCGCAACACCGCCACCTGGTGGTGGGGTCATGGTCAGAACACTTGTTTTCTTCCGTCCAGAAATCCTTTTCTCTGTACTGTGGCCCTATCTCAACTACACCCCAAAGTCTCAGTATCCTTGCGGTGGAGAAAGAAAAAGGAGAACAACAAAACAAAACTGCTCCCAATTCTTCCATTAGTAGGCCACCCTTTGCGGGTTAAAGAGTCCCTGAGTTCCGGCAAAGGCACTCCGGAATGTTCAGCAACAAAAACACAGGAGTCTATTCTCCTACAAGTAAAACCTTGGGTGCGGCAGTACCAGGGGTTTCAAATACCTGTCAAAAGTCTCCATGTGATATTCCACATCATCCCCCTCCCTCCAACAAATAAGCACCCGGTCAGCCTGGATGTGCCGACCCAACATCCACTCTACCTTGCAGTCTTTGAACCTTTTGGAGGCTGCAGGGGAACATGAGAGGTACCTGCGAGCATGGGGCACCTTGAGATGTGTCCAGATGAAGTCATCATACCACCGCTGTCTGCAGGCCTCCACTTCATATAAAAGTTCCTTAGACAAATATAGGTACTCCCACCCATATTCATTGGCAACTTTCTGACCAAAAAGTCTCTGCGAACGGGAAAGGGGTGGCATTGTAGCACGGTCTCCTTCACCAGGCAGCGCTATAGCATCCGGGTGCCGGGGCACCTTCACCACTTGTAGATTGGGCATAGGAGCCCGCAGTGACACTCGCTTTGCCCCAGAAACGGGCGCAGGCGACTCCGAGGGTAGAGAGGCATGCAGGGGACCAGATCCCTCCTCAGGCGCCGGGGCCTCCACCCAGGGTGTACTATCCCCAGTGGACATGGGTGGGTCCCTCTTCACACTGGACGAGGATAGGGGTATCTTGTCCCAGCCTTTCTGAGCAAAAAGTTTGTCAATCACAACGTCATCTCCAACATCGGAGATCGACTCCAGGTTGTAGGTGTCATACTCCTCCACGGGACAGTAACTCCGTGTAGACGTGGAGTCACGCCCTTGGACAGGTTCCAGGGCCTCTGGATCCCCGACACCTCCAACCACACACCAGGTCCTGTCCCTCTGCTTACCTCGGCCTTTACTTGAACTGGGATGTCCGGGGCTCTTCCTTCCGGATCCATCCAGGCCAGGCAAGCGCTGGGGTGTGACTCTCCCATGGCCGCAGGAAGCCTTGACAAAACCGACTCTCCTCTTTGGCGGTGGAAGCAGGGATTCCATGGTGACCGAAGCAGCATCTTCGGATTTCTCAATCGCAGTCTCACTCTCAACTGGGGCTTCCTCCAGAGCCCGGTCAGTGCGCGTAGGGATGGCTGTATAAGATCGGACTTCTCCTTCAAGAGTGGTGGCGCCTGTAATACAGTTGAGGTGGGAGGTTCGAGGCCTTTCTGTGGGTTGCTCCACCTTGAAGATGAATTCTTTACAGGCCTCGCATCGCCCAAATGGCTTCAGATGGACCACCAGTCCCGAGCAGCCGGGACAAATCACACTGAGGGCCTCAACGTCCTTACATACGTACAGGGCGAATCGCCCCCGGGGCTTGAGCCTAATCCCCGTGTCTGTCAGCGGAGTAGCAAACAAAGTCATCCTCGTGGCTGTGGAAGTAGGAACCCACGAGGCAGTAGTGAACGTGCTGACCGTTTGCTGCTCCATCGCGTACTGACTATCTTGCGCCAAAGTCCCCACTTGCATCACTTCACATGGCCAGACTCCTCCCTTCTGCTGCACCTGTTCGTGGGCTTCTGTTGCGTCACGCCCATGAACTGCGCAGCCAGGGTGTGCCTCGTGGCGCATTGGCCAATATGGCCGACCTCCTCGGAACTCTTCTGGGCAGCAAAGTTCAAGCTCTGAAGGTCTCGGCTCCATTAACACAGACACAGATCCCGGACCCAGAGCCCCCACGTGTAGTGACCTCACCTCTGCCTCCCTCTTCTCTTCTCGGTCAATGGCTCTCGTCTAGGGGACCAGGGAGGAGGGTGTGGCACATCACCAGCTTGTATCCTCTTGTGTGCAGAGGTGTGAGCTATTACCTTTTACCTTCGGGCCTGTGCCCCTATCCAGAGCCAAAACTTCCCTTGAGACTGACCCTTTAACTCCCAGAAAGTCAAGTTCCACACCACTGAAAGTCCAACACTTATTTATTCTTCAGAGCAATAAATAGTCCTTTAAAATGCAGTCTTTATCATTAGGATATCTATGATCCAATGTTATTATGTACCATGTTATGTTCCTGAACAAGCGTAGAGTTGGATGTATACAAAGGGTTAAGACGGCAAGAGCGGTGATTCACTTCCTTTTTCCTGTTCCCAACTTCTACTAATACCGCCCAGTGGCGGTGTCTTCCCCACCTTTGACAAAGCGCATGCGCGCAAAACATGTTAGTGTGAGGACTTTCCGACACTACAGGAGCCCACCATTCCACCAACCAAGTGTGCACCTCCCTCCTGTCTCTTGTCCCGGTTTCGGGTGTCATTTCCGGCCGCCAGTTGGAGAGCGCACCATCCACACAGCCGCACAGAGCCGTTGATTACTTCATCTCCCTGCCCGCCTGATCAGCTGGTCTGACCGCGACACAGGAACCTGTATGGTATGTGACATCTCTCCTCGATTTCCACGGCATCTGCATTGCTATCCAGCCATAGGCTGTAATAGACTGTATTAGAAGAAACACATTTCTATCTCCACTGATGGCAAGGACAGTGCAAGTTGAACCCAGTAACTTTAAATAACATCAAGTCTATTCAACACATCTGCACATTTTTAACAACAAGTTCATTTCAGCACACTTGCACATCTTAACCCTTTGGTTGGCGGCATTGGTTTATATGCGTTTTTCATGCTTCATTACTGATCAAGATTTTTGTCTGATCCTTGTTTGAAGGTTATTGAATCTTGTATTTTATTGATTTTATCCGATCAAGTACATCAATTAATTTTCAGCATGCATTCCAATAAATGATTTTTATTTGAACATCAAGTTACATTCCATCATTACTGCCCCCATTTGAGCGCTGGATTGTATATAATTGCTTTGTGTGTGCCTTGTTCCGGAGGTTGCCAGCTGCACTGGGTGTCAGATTTTCAAGATTTATACCCATATGACATTACGTTTTATACATATATCTGCCAGTTCCTAGCGCTGCAAGACTCTTTTTGTTTTACTTTAAGAGCGACTGGTTAGACATAGAACAGTTCAGAACACAGTGGGGAGGAGGTCCAGGCACAAACTTGAACTTGGGTTTTTTCCTGTTCCGTTATAGCGCAAACAGGCTTGGCGCACAGTCGCTGCCACCGACCGTGAGGGGGTCTCTGCCACAGACCAGATGAATAAGGCCTCTGCCACAGACCTGGTTGTTGGGTCTCTGCCACCGACCTGACTCACGATGGGTCCCTGCCACAGACCATGAGAACATGGACTACCTTCTATAGGAAATGGCCCTTGTCAGAGAGAGGACATCCATCCGGACAGTTACCAGAGGCCCCACCGTCACCAGCAAATGCTGTACTGGATCTTCGGAAGGGTCACCTCCCTGGCCTCCTCGTCCTAGATTCGGGCATCCAACACAGGAGGACACCCTAGGAGCCCTCAATCCCTTGCGGGACCCAGTCGAAGGTACTGGGCCCCAGGCCTCCAGAGAGTACCTCACCCCAGACCAAAGGTGTCTGGGGTGGAACCGCAACTCCGTCCCCGGGCCTAGGGCACCCGGAGACGACACGCACATAAACCCAGGCGGAAGGTGCCTGGGCGCGGACCTCGTGCAGAAGATGTCTGCCCCCTTATACCCTCTCCCGGCATGCACAGCGGGTTCCCCGCCCCGCTGTACTACTGCCGCGAGAAGACACAAAGGGCACAGCCCTCCAATGGTGGTTCAACCCCAGCCTATGGCAACAGTGCCACCTATAGGCCGCAGGGAACCAGACACCATTGATATCCTCCACTGGCATAAATTGGTCCAGAACCCTAACAATTGTTGCATCTGAGCCTGATACCACTCAGATGCCTCCCCTAAATATGACCACCCGCTACACAATATATCGCCAAATGATCTGAAAATCTATCTAACACTAGCCTTATTTGCTGCTCGTCATTCTGTGGCCGTTGCCATCCTATGTGTGGGCATCTGAAGCCCAGTACATTTTTTTCCTTCCCTTTGTGGCGAGGTGCATGCTGGGTAGTAGAGCGATGCTCGTAGAGCAGGTTGTTTGTGCCGTTGTCATGTCAACGGGCAGCGGCGGAGGAACGTCCCGCCCCGTTGTTGTGACAACGTAGATAACACAATCCCCACAGTAATAAGAAGAGGCACAGAAGAGTGCACAGTCTCCTGGGAAATTATGACACTCCTTTCCCAGGAGTCTGTGCGGCTTAGGTTGAACAGGAGACAGACCGCGGTCCAGGAAGAAGGCAGATTAGGAATTCCCGCCTAGCAACAGGCATGTAAAATTTTTTTTTTTTATATACAGAACTTGTTTAATCATATTTAAATGAAGCTAGTGAAGTACATTTTTATTTTAGGGTGAAGCTCCGCTTTAAGTGACAATACCATTACCTAGCACATTATCCTATTCCTATGACTAGATATAATATGCATCACAGTAGAAAGTATGCAATAAAATTGCAGCAGCACAGTAGTGTTTCTTTTCCTTGTCGTGCATCAGCATCTGTAAAAGAACACAACACCAAAATATACGAGCAGCACCCCCTCGAGGGTACTACTCATAGCAACACATTAGGGCAATGGTAAATCTAATGCCCCATACACACGATCATTTTTAATGTCATTTTTAAAACTGACGTTTTTCTCGTCATTTTTTTTCTTGTTTCCTCTCAAGCCTGTCTTGCGTACACACCATCATTTTAAAAAATGTTCAAGCAAAGCGCGGTGACGTACACCACGTACGACGGCACTATAAAGGGGAAGTTCCGTTCGAATGGCGCCACCCTTCATGTTAGCAAAGTTTGGTGAGAGACGATTCGCTCTTTTCAGTCTAGTGCTTTTCAGTCCGTTACAGCGTGACGAATGTGCTATCTCCATTACGAACGCTAGTTTTACCAGAACGAGCGCTCCCGTCTCATACTTGATTCTGAGCATGCGCATTTTTTTTCACGTCGTTAAAGCATACACACTATCATTTTTCACGTCGTTAAAAAAAACGACATGAAAAACGACGTGAAAAAAGAGAGCATGTTAGAAATTTTTAATGCCCGTTTTTCACGTCGTTAAAAATGCTCTGGAGCATACACACGATCATTTTTAATGGCCATGTTTTTTAATGGCATTTTTAACGGCATGAAAAATGATCGTGTGTATGGGGCATAAAGCTACAGTTTTGAAATCCATCCTTGACTAGTTCCCCACCTCATGGTCAAACTCAAAAGAGCAGCCTACCACTGTAGTGTAGTACAATAATATAGTTAGTTCTTGATTGTAGAGTGTGGAATCTCCTGAAAAGAAGAAAAAGAACGCATCCTAACTATCTACAAAATAATACTAGGGGGCCTACTGCTCCCAGTCCATGAACAGAATCACTTATCACACACTCTCAGGTGTATAAGGGCAAACATATCTTCTTCGGGAACAAAGTAAAAAACGTTCCCCTTTTACCACACATCTTCCAACACACACTCATGGGTGGCTAAAGGCACTTCTTCTGTAACCCAACTAAAAAACGGTTACTTCACACAAAACAAGTCTTCTTTGCACTGTCCCTCCAGTGCAGAGGCACACAGCTTAGTAACAGAACAAACAAGAAACCATAACTTGGTTATAGCAACAGGTATCTTGCCGCTTTACACACTTTGCAGTAATAGACACAGTCTCAATCTTTGGGAACACTTCTAAATCCCCCGGGCAATCAGCCGAGTGTCTCCAGTAACAATGGCAGCCTCCATGGTAGTAGTCACATATGGGGTCCCGGTAGTTGGCACGCTGCGCTCCATCACAACCTCTCAGTTCGGGTTTGCAGTGAATCTCCACGTGGACTGAGGATGCTGCATGTGCACCGCTCCTTCTAAACTGGTTGCTTCTCCACCTACAGACACACTGGCGCTGAAACACTGGGTGGGGTTTGCGGCAAAACTCTTCTCCGCTGATAACCTGGCAAAACTTCTCCATGCGGTTAACACTTGCATTGCTGGCCAAAGTGAAAAGCTCCAGTACTTTCACAAAAATAGGCACAATACTTTAGGAAACACATTCCCATCACATCAAAAGGACAGTCCATCAAGTACAACACAGTTTCAGATGAAAAATCCAAATTCTGCTTGCAGTTGCTATGGGCAACACTCTCAAAGGAAGCCCAACGTTGGGTGTCAAAATGTAACGATATCGATAACCAGTCCTGGCATATTTGGCTCTACTGCTGCCCAATAGATACATGTGAATGTCCCAGACCCACTTACTTGGTGATAAATGTCTCAGGCACATTCCTTCTCAGGGTGAAAGACCTTTTTCCGGGTGGTGGTGGATTAATTGAGGGCGCCAGTCACTTTGAATATGTTTTAGATGTTTTAATAATGAACATGCATGAAGAGTGGGAAGGAGGGTGGAGGGAAGACAGGATACCTGAGGGTTCCATTAACAATACACAGTCTCTGATCTCATACATGGTCTTCTCACTAATATCAATCCTTCTGTAACAGAACTCTGCTGGATGGAATACATCTCATAAATGTGGCACCTTGTCAACTGAGGTTCCTGTGTATTCTCAGTCTTATGATACAAGACAGGACAGCATTGGGAAGTTCATGTGGTGCTTCCCAGCTCAGTCGGTCATTCACCATCCCTGTGGTAGGGCAACTGCAGCTTTGCTTCCCGAAACGACCAGTAGCACTTCATCTAAGCCAGCAGCTTAGGGACACCTCCCACGACACCTCCCTCAACACTCCATGCCTCTAGGCCCTAAGGCCTAAGGCCTAGAAAGGGGATCACACAGATGTCCACTCAAGGGAAATCTCTGGAGGGAAAGAGGAAGAGCAGGAAGTGACTCAGATACTTAATAGCTCTCCCAGCATGCACAGCAAGCTCCACAGGCCTGCTGATTGGCCAGGTATTAAATATCTATAATGTGCAGTTATATCTCTAGCACACCCTGCTGGAGAACACTCACACAGCATGTGACTGAGAATAATCACTGGACCCTTAGAGTGCACAGCCAGCACACAACTAAGCTGACGAACACTACACTAACAGATCACAATACACAACACAAAGAATTTAGGAAATCACTACATCCCTACAAATGAAAAGTGGTGTTTGGTGCATTTTAAATTGAGGACTGCCGCTGACAGAAATGTAAAAACTTTTACAAAAATAAAAAAAGGGGGAACAACAGTGTCCCAATTACTAAAACTGCGGCTGACAATTTAAAAAAAGGGCGCAGGGATGGGACACAAAAGAAAAAAAACGCACCAACCAAAAAAACGGATATACAGTACAATAAAAGAAACATAAGCTTCTAAAATCATTGAAACATTTTCCAATTATGTAAGAGGGAGCTGGAAGAAACTAGAAGAGGAAAAGTTAGTTTAATGCATTAGAGAAGGTCTGCTTTAAAGTGGAATTCAAGCTTACACCTAACTCAACTTAAAAATGTCCCCTCCTCACCCACTCCTTATTAACCCGAATACTTACCTCTTTTCAGGCCGTTCTGGTATGATCATGTGATCCCCTGTGTCAGCCACTGCAGGGACGAGGGGACAGCATTCTGAGAACAGCTAGTAAAGCCTCAAGCGGTGACATCACTTAGAGGCCTCAGTGACAGGGCCGCTGTTAGAAATCATGGGGCCCCGTACAGCCTATCTGACAGGGCCCCCTTTGACCCCGCCCTTGACCCCACCCCTGGCCCCTCCCCCTCCCGAAAGTTATGGGGGGGGGGATATGATGCAACAGTTGTGGAAGTAAAAGGTGACTTCAGAACTGCTCGTATCACTTCCACATGAAACTTGACAGTTGCTTTAACAAATATACACACACTCCTGGCTGCTGACCCCAGCTGGAAATGTGTGTATGTGTTTAAAAAGACAAGCTTGCAGCAGGGCCCCAGCTCTGATATGAAATGCCCTGGTTAAAGGGAATTGGTTGGGGGCTGTAAAAATGCAGCTCAGCTGTGCATTTTTATTGCTCCAAAAACACAAGTCTACGGTAGCATCTTACAGTGCTTTGTGATCTTTAGGCCTCATGCACACATTTTTTTACTGCTTCCAAACACCCCTTCATATTATACTAGGTGTCCATGTACACATCGAATTTTTGAATTTTTAGTGGCAGGGGCGTTTACAAGCAGGGAAAAAAAAACATGGCCAGTGCGTCCAGGAGCAGCAGTTTTTTGACCAGAAAAATACTTGACGCATGCAAATGCTCCTAAACGCATGTTAACGTTAGGCACGTTTACTGCTTGAGCGATAATTCATTTCAGTGACCAGAATAACTTATTATTCTTGCCAATCAAATGAACGTCCAAGTGCTTGATGCCTGTAAATTAGCCTAAACGCTTGTAAAATGTTAGACACTTTTACAAGTGGAAGGCCTCGTACACACGGCCGAGATTCTCGTCGAAAAAAACATGTCGTTTTTTTCGACGAGATTCCTGTACAAGAAAATTGTCCCGGCCGAGTGTACACACGCTCGTTTCAAAGAACCCGCGGTTCTTTGAATGGAGCGTACGCGGTGACGTCATCGACTACGACGAAAATGCGCTCGTCACATTCGATGCCGCCGCCGCCATCTTGGTATACCCTACGTATGCCTAGGAAGCTACCGCGCATGCGTCAAATTCATTTCGAACATGCGCGGGCTTCCCGGCGGACAGGTAAGTGTACACACACTCACTTTTCTCGTCGAGAAACAGGCTGACGAGAATCTCGACGAGAAAATAGAGAGCAGGTTCTCTATTTTCTCGTCGAGGTTACTTGTCGGTTTTCTCGACGAGAAACCCGATAGCCGCGTACACACGACCGATTTACTCGGCAAGACATCTCTGCCAGCAAGTTTCTTGCTGGTTCTTGCCGAGAAAATCGGTCGTGTGTACGAGGCCTCAGGCAATTTTTCTGGCAAAAGGCTGCTGCCAAGAGGAGGATCTTTTTTAAAGCATAAGGTGTGCATGTGGCCTTATAGCATTAGGATAATCATTTACACAGCACAGCAGGTGCTCTATGGCACTGTCAAAGTGTGTTGCATGCTGTTGGATGCTGACTTTGCTATGGCTGTACAGTGGTACAATCTGTAACACACAGTACAGCCATAAAGTAACACAGTCAGCACACAACAGCATGTGACACACTTTGACAGAGCCATAGAGCATCTCCTGTGCCAATGATTATCCTATGCTGAGAATCATAAGGCATGTAAGGATGTGGATAATTCTATTACAATGGGTGTTGTAACACCCTAACTCACTGTGTGCCGCTCAGTGCTGCCCAGTGCCTGCCATGCTACACGACACCTGCCACCGCCGTCAGGATTAGCATTACCGCTCCCTCCCTGTCGGCCGAGTCACATCAGTCTCTGAGACAGCGGCATGGGTAAAGCACTGTACAGATCACTCCGCCGAGCATCAGCGAAGGAGAGCAGTGATCCGAACACTAGAGAATGCGAATTGGCGCAGGTATGTATACCTCCGCCCGAAAATGAAAAAATAGTCCCTACTCAGATTTCACCTCACGAGCCCCTGATAGGGACTGGGAAAATATATTTATGCACCCCTAAGCAAGTAAAAGCGGGGGTGTAATTTAGTGAGCCTTATTTTTTTTTTTAAAGAAGAAATGCACTATAAAGCTGTCCGGGCCCCCCTGATGAGCTGATGTGCCCGGGCCCAGTACAACAGGGCTGGCTGTACTGCCCTATCAGCGGCCCTGCTCAGTGACCTACCCCTTGTCAGCACTCCTTCCTCTTCCCTGAAAAAGCCGTGCTGGCTGATAGTACATCGGTGGGGGAAGTTAGGGCTATGAAATATTCTCCTGAGAATAATGTCAGGTTGGTGGGCTATATTGTAGAAATCAGCAATTAGTGCTTACATAGCTACATAGTTATTAAGCCTGAAAACAGAACACAAGCCTCCATTTTCAACCTTTTACACTAAACATTATGGTCTAGAGCAGGTGTGTCAAACTCAAATGAAACACTGGGCTCATTTAAAAGTATTATATCTTTAAGGGGCTGCATTATGTCTACAAAACCCCAAATTTAGTCTCCACATTGACACCTGAAAGCACTCAGATAAATTCCCCCGAATAAGACAAGCACCATCCTTTGTAATTCTTTGGCCAAATTTTAATCGTGCCAATTTTAATAAAATCCTTCAAACCTTTTTAAATGTGGTCATGGCTTTGCCACTATCACCTTCTCTTCTCTGAGAGTTTTTTCACCAGATATGCAACTGATATCTGATACTGGTTCTTTGTTTACTCCTTGGGGTAAAGGGATCATCTGCCAAATCTTTATATTGACCATGCTCAGTGTTCAAGCTGTGCACACTGTGAGTGAACTCTGAATGACATAAAGAAATAAAATATAAATAAGAAGTTGTTATCCCTTGGTATTATTCACTATATTTCACCACCTGGATGCACTGTAACTTTGAAGATGGCATCTTATGTACACAGGCAACTGCACATATAGCACAAAAGACCTTTCAAGGGTTACAGAACTTTTGTATCTATAGTTAAATACCAGAATCGAAACTAAACAAAACAAAACAATTTTTTCATTCTGCACATGTCTAATTCCAAAAGTATTGATGATTTTGACAATTGCCTATGCCACAATAATGTTTGTTTCATACCTGAAAGGTTGAAAGGTTAGAAGGCAATGATCCTATCCTATACATTTTATTGATTACTGGTTATTAACAACTTTGACAAGGGCTCTCTTTCTCCCCTCTTTGCTGTCTAAGGTGCATATAGAGCACCAAGTGGCATCCACCACCTAGCTATCCTCCCAGAACATTTCTGATTAAACTGATGAATTATAAGGGCAGATAATTGATTCTAAAAAAGGCAAGAAAATGGTCAACCTACAAATCAATGGTTCCAGGATCTCATCATTTCCTGACTTTCTGGATAAAAATGAAAAGTTCCTTTGTTTTCCAAATGGTCATTAGTTTAACATGCTGATTTTCTGACATCTATCCATCCACTGCTAATCTCAGCAGATGGCAGAAGAGCCTCTATGTCCCTATGTTTTCTTTTGAACCATTCCATAGTAAATGACGCATACTGCATGCCTGTTTTTGCAGGAAGCATATTTACACCAGTTATTGTTTTAATTTGGAGACCTGGAAGAGTTTGGTCTCCACTTGAGTCTTTTGTTCTTGGTTTGGAGTGTTCAATATACTTTGAACTTTGTGCGACATGACTATATTAGATGAGCCTATGTCAGCATTGTCGTTTTGGATACCTTTGAGGGCCTCATTGTGCAACCTTTATTGCCATCTTTTCTGGACTGGAGGTATATTATTAACTTCTCTGCATGACCTAGACTGTTGCCAACTTCTCCAGCCTTCTTCTCAAAGCTGACAGTCGCTTCTTTGCTCCTATTTCCCTATTCATTTTAAAGGTTCCATTGAAAGTTCTGAAAATGTTGCCATCATTTCCTGAAATACCCAGGGACTCTAGGAACCACTTATATAGTTACACAATCTGTAAGGTTGAATACCAGGGGAATGCAGTTCAACCTTAGTGTGTGTGTGTGTGTATCTCCTGTTTTCCATATCCCTGTACATTGTGTTCTCTAAGAAACACATCTAAAACTTTGAACTTAAATACACTCTCTGCTTACACCACCAACTGTGGAAGGGAGTTCCACATCCTCACCACTCTTAAAGTGGTTTAAGACTGAACCACTTATTGTCCAACTTCAATGTGTGACTGCATGTCTTCTTTAGAGATCCAAGATTAAAAAGAATCCTCCCAATGCTAGAGTCACCATTCCAGGATTGGACCTGTTGCCTTATCATTCCGTCCAATAGTTTACATACTATTGATGTTAATCTGACTGGTCTGCATTTATCAGGTATATCAGGTAAATATCTTGAACCTTTCTTGAATGTTTTTACCACATTTGCTTTTGGTCTGGCTATAACATGGCTAAGTTCCTTCACAGCTCTCAGTTGTAAGCCATCCAGTTCTGGTGATTTGTTTTTTTTGTCGTGTCTTTTTGTAATCTTGTAATTACTCTATGTTCAGTATTATAAGAGATATGGACACTTTTCGATACTGTGTAAAAATTCATACTTGCTAATTTGCAAACAGGTGACCCATTTGACTATGGAGACTTCCACCTTTTACATAAAATGCAACACAAACATGCTTATTATTCTTTACATATTTCATACTCCGGAGGGGTCAGCATCCTTGTGAATAAAGATATTCTAAGATTGATACCCAGAGCAGACATATATTTCTCTATACTAAAAATAAAATTCAATGTCTTATAACTGATCTATATGTCCCCCACCCTATACTCCAAATGTTCTTAATTATTTGACACAAGTTAAAGATAAGGAGACATGTCGCAGCATTATTGGTTGAGGATTTAATAATAATTAGAACTGAGTGTTGGAAAGTTTTTTGGGTAATAGTACTTCAGAAAACAATCAGTCCCTATTTGGCCAACTAGGCTGGAACTAATAACATTTGGAGATTATGCTACCCTACAGAGTTTCAAAACTCATGTCTCTCCAGAATGTGTATGTCTTTTTGTTCCCATTTTTACTTACAAAGTTTCTCTTTCTTAATAGTCTGCTCCCTTGGGTGGAGTTTGGGCTACTTGCAAGACATACTTATGTGGGTTGCTTATTGAAGAGTTTTCTTCTGTTAAATTGCCTCCAGGATATGTGAGACTGAACTGTTGCACTTTGTCTTGGAGGCTGAATATAAATATACCACCTCCTTAATGAAAGCTGAACAGCGTGGCTTTGTTATAAGGCACAAATATTTTTTATATTTCAATATGTTTATTGAAGTAACAATGACATATAAGGCACAAGTGACAAAAACGGAAGTGAAAATCAAGCACCTTCAAGTAGTACTAATCATTCAAATAGTCACAAATATAGAACCTTTGAATAATAAACAGAGAAAATTCAACATAAAGTGCGTTTGGTGGGAGTGCCCACTAACATGACATGAGAACAAATATTTTTCCGGATGTTAAATCATTCATTGTATAGGCAAAAAAAATAACAAATACATCCCTGATCGACTAGGGACCTGGTGTAGGTTGTCCCATCAAGCTACGTTAACATACAGCATTAGGAATGACTTGCACAGGGAGAAAGATGCATGTTGTAAAGAGCAGAGGAGGGAGAGGGGAAAAAAAAGGGGGGGGGGGGATTGGAAACTGTAGGGAGGGGGAGGGAAAAGGGGAACCCCTGTATACATTTCTACAAATATCGTATCAGCATAGAAATATAAATTCTGTCAGAGCATCATATAGTTTGCAACAATAACCAAATCTACATCATTTTTTTTTTTTTAGAAAGAAAAAAAAAAAAGGAAAGAAGAAAAAGAAAAGAAAAAAAGGAAGAGAGGAAAGAAGAGATAGGAAAGTTAAGAAGAGGGTCAGCCAGAAGCACTTTAAGGTGTAGATAGATAATGTATCCATGGATCCCATGTAACATCGAATTTCTTAGTAGAATTTCGGAGGACACAGGTAAGTCTGTCATTAACCATGATCCAGCCAAGTTTATTCTTCACATAAGCAAGGGGAACCACCGACTGCTTCCAGTATTTAGCAATAGTTATTCTAGCTGCCAAAAGTATATATGTGATTAGTTTTGTCGATTTTTTTGGGGACCTCCTCAGGTAGCTTTTGAAAAAGCGCTACCTCCGGGGATCTACGTATATTAACCCCTGTTACAGAATATATCAAATGAAATATACAAATCCAAAATCTAGTGACCCTGGGGCACTGCCACCAAACATGAAACATTGTACCCATCTGGCCACAACGTCTAAAGCACGTGGGCAATGCAGACGGGTGCATCTTTGCGACTCTGGTCGGGACCAAATACCATCGTAGAAGTGTTTTATAATTTGCCTCAATTAATGTTGTATTGATCGATATTTTGGATAAAGCATAGGCAATATCTTGCCAGTCCGATAATTCCAACGTGGCATTCAAGTCCCGTTCCCATTGATTCATGTAAGGGAGCTTAGCATTCGGGACGGTAAGGATAGTGTAAATTGTAGATATCCTACCCCGTAAAAGGCCCTTTGTTTGGCAAGATAATTCAAAATTTGTAAGAACAAGGGGTTCATCCAACCGGTTAAGTTTAGATCGTATAAAAGAAATGATCTGATTATATCGAAATAGTTCCCCGGAAGGCATCTGAAATGTGTCCTTAAAATGTTGCAACGAGTGCGGTTAACCCCCATTAAGGTAGTCTCCTATCCTAAGAAGCCCTTTGTTTAGCCACCACAAGAATAGCATTGGAGTCATTCCTGGAGAGAATTCAAAATTAAAAAATATGGGAGCTAATGGGGTATGTGGGGAGCACAGAGGCTTACGATGTCGTACCCTGTCCCAGACCGCTAGTGAATGGGACAGGGTAGGGCACAAGATAGGAGGGCGGAGACGGCTAGGGAGCCACATTAGAGAACCTATGGCGAAGGGGTGGCAAGAGAGGACCTCAATAGAGACCCAGAGGGGTGTAGATCCTTTGGCAGTTGTGTAAGAACGCTGGGTTATTTGAGCCGCTAGATAATAAGCTTGTAGATTGGGGAGGCCAAGCCCACCAGACTGTTTTGAGACATACAGTGTCAATTTATTCATTCGCGGTTTCTTATTGTTCCAAATAAAGCGGAGAACATCTGATTGCAGTCGCTGTATATCACCCCTCGGAACCGCAATCGGTAAAGTCCTAAAATAATAAAGTAACTTAGGTAAAAAAGTCATCCTAATACAATTGATTCTACCAAACCAGGACAAGGGATAGTCTGCCCATCGTTGAAGATCCTTCCGGAATCGACGGAAAAGTGGGGGATAATTAGCCCGATATCTGGGATAGCAGATTGCATTAAAGAATAAGTGACAGTGGAGAGATCCTTAACCGTCTCTGGTAAACCACGGATGCGGAAGTTGCATCGCCTGGCGCGATTTTCAAGGTCATCAATTTTAATGTAAGCTTCTTCCAGGCGATCATGAAGTTCAGTAATCATGTTAAAATTTTGTGCCACTCTATGTACAGTGTCATCAACCTTGGATTCAATGCTGTCTAGGCGACATCCCAGCTCCTGGAAATCAAGCTTTATGTCAGCGGCCAGTTTAGTGGTAGCTTTCCCCAATTCTTTTTGCAGCAACGATGAAGACCGGGACCCCGCTAGCAAAAGAGCTGGAAGAAGATAGCGGGGCGCCCGGCAGAAAGACCCCCGAAGTCGGAAGAAGACTATGATGAAGACCGGGACCCCGCTAGCAAAAGAGCTGGAAGAAGATAGTGGGACGCCCGGCAGAAAGACCCCCGAAGTCGGAAGAAGACACCCGGAGCTGCCTAGTAAATTACTTTAAAAACCTGTGTTGTGTTTTTTATTGACTTTTTTTGGCACCAGGTGAATGGGTAGGGGTACGATGTACCCCATACTCATTCACATAGGGTGGGGGGCGGTATCTGGGGTCCCCCCTTATTAAAGGGGGCTCCCGGATTCCGATAAGCACCCTGACAACCAACGGCCAGGGTTGTCAAGGAAGAGGCCCTTGTCCCCATCAACATGGGGACATCCTCCCCATGTTGAGGGCATGTGGCCTGGTACGGTTCAGGAGGGAGGGGGGCCGCTCTCTCGTCCCCCCCTCTTTTCCTGCGGCCTGCCAGGTTGCGTGCTCGGATAAAGGGTCTGGTGTGGATTTTTAGGGAGACCCCTACACTAATTTTTTTTAAGTTTAGCGTGGGGTTTCCCTTAAAATCCATACCAGACCTGAAGCGTCTGGTATGGATTTTGGGGGGACCCCCACGCCATTTTTTTTTCATTTGGGGGGGTCTCCTTTGAATCCATACTAGACCCAAGGGCCTGGTATGGACCTGGGGGGACCCAACGCTGTTTTTTTTCTAGATTTTTTTTTTTTTAGAGCCGGCAATGTTTCTTTTTTTTACATTTCCTTTACCAACCAGCTATAAACAGGTTTAAAAAAAAAAAAAGCAAATCGCCGCAAAATCTCGGTACTTGCGTTTTGGATGCGGGTCCATTGAATTCTATTACATACAAAAAAAGCCTTCAGACGTCAAAGATTTCCACGTTTCAGACGTGGTACCGGCGTTTAGCCGCATTTTAGTTTAGAAGCGTTTTGAAAGGTGACCTATTTTTTTACATTGATAAACTCAAAAATTATAGCAAATGAGGAAAAACCATTAAATATATATATATATATAAAAAAAAAATGAAATTGCTTCCATTGCATTGTGGACAATCCACAACTTGGGGCAGGTGACGTGGCAAGTGGACAATCCACAACTTGGGTCAGGTGACGTGGCAAGTGGACAATCCACATCTTGGGGCAGCTGACGTGGCAAGTGGACAATCCACAACTTGGGGCAGGTGACGTGGCAAGTGGACAATCCACAACTTGGGGCAGCTGATGTGGCAAGTGGACAATACACAACTTGGGGCAGGTGACGTGGCAAGTGGACAATACACAACTTGGGGCAGCTGACGTGGCAAGTGGACAATACACAACTTGGGGCAGCTGACGTGGCAAGTGGACAATCCACAACTTGGGGCAGGTGACGTGGCAAGTGGACAATCCACAACTTGTGGCAAGTGATATGGCAAGTGACACGCTAAATACAAGTACATTGCTGCCCTCTCAGCTACTGATACTCACTCTGGTCTCACAAAATACCTGAAATGGTTAATAATACTGTTTTTGGAGCTTAGGGCGGCTCCTTATGATGTTTCGTAACTAAGCGCATATAGACGCAAATGTGGTAAAACGCAGCATGCAAACGCGACAAAGCGCGCCTTTCTAAACGCCGCTTTCAACCTTAGTTCTGAAGACTTTGCACCAGCGTCCCATGTACATGGGGCCTAAAAACGCCTATGCCATATACAGCTCAAAAACGCCATGGTGGCCATGAGGCCATAGGCTAACATGGAGAGCCGTTTTTAAGCTGCAAAAAATGCTCAAACAAGCGGCTGGAAAAACGTCCGTGTGAATGTAGCCTTATATTAACCACGTGCTTACTGGCCACTTAAACCCCCTTCCTGCCCAGACCGATTTTCAAATTCCAGCGCTAATGCACTTTGAATGACAATTGCGCGCTCATACAACACTGTAACCCAATGAAAATGTATTATTTATTTGCACACAAATAGAGCTTTCTTTTGGTGCTATTTGATCACCTCTGCGTTTTTTTTTTTATATAAATACGAAAGACCGACTAAAAAAATTAGGATGTTTTCTTGTTCAATATTTTTATTAAATTTTCCACAAGAATACAGATCACAAATAAAATACATATAATGTGAGAATGGGTTATACACTGTAACCTTAATGAAAGATATATACCGTATTTTTCGGACTATAAGACGCACTTTTTTCCTCCAGAAATATGGGGGAAAATGTCCCTGCATCTTATAGTCCGAATACATGACAGGCCCCGCCCCCCCCCCGTCGCTGGCACCGCCCCTGCCATCCGCTCTCATTGCTCCCGTAGCCGCTGGAATCCCCTGACCACCGCCACTGGCTCCGCCCCCCGCCGCCGCTGGCACCGCCCCTTACACATTGCTCGCATTGCAATCCAATTAGAGCCGCTCTCTCTTTCTTTTCTCCCTTCGGGTTACAGAAAGGGAAGGGGGGCGGTGGGGGAGATATACAGACAGCCCGCAGCTCTCCTCTCCCTGTCACAGCGCCGCTGCCAAGTTCTCTGGCAAATAGAGCAGCGGTGCTGTGACAGGGAGAGGAGAGCTGCGGGCTGTCTGTATATCTCCCCCGCCGCCCCCCTTCCCTTTCTGTAACCCGAAGGGAGAAAAGAAAGAGAGAGCGGCTCTAATTGGATTTGCTGGCCGCCACCCAGCTTACTGCCCACTGTTTTCCTCCCCATGATTGGCCACAGCAGAGGGCCAATCAGAAGACACTGGGGGCATCATGGGAAATTAAGTCACGGCAGTTCTGGCACCAGTTCCTCCAGCATGCAAACACTCTGCTGGAGGGGGTGTTAGAAGAGGAGCAAAAGAGTATACTCTGCTGGGGGACACGCTGTACCCCGCACCACCAGAGAGCCACGCGGTACCCCGCACCACCAGAGAGCCACGCTGTACCCCGCACCACCAGAGAGCCACGCTGTACCCCGCACCACCAGGGAGCCACGCTGTACCCGCACTGCCAGAGAGCCACGCTGTACCCTGCACCACCAGGGAGCCACGCTGTACCCCGCACCACCAGGGAGCCACACTGTACCCGCACCGCCAGAGAGCCACATCACCTGCACACCGCCAGAGAGCCACGCTGTACCCGCACTGCCAGAGAGCCACACTGTACCCGCACACCGCCAGAGAGCCACGCTGTACCCACACTGCCAGAGAGCCACACTGTACCCGCACACCGCCAGAGAGCCACGCTGTACCCTGCACCACCAGGGAGCCACACTGTACCCGCACCGCCAGAGAGCCACACTGTACCCGCACACCGCCAGAGAGCCACGCTGTACCCGCACTGCCAGAGAGCCACACTGTACCTGCACACCGCCAGAGAGCCGCGCTGTACCCTGCACCACCAGGGAGCCACGCTGTACCCCGCACCACCAGGGAGCCACACTGTACCCGCACCGCCAGAGAGCCACACGGTGCCCGCACACCGCCAGAGAGCCACGCTGTACCCGCACCGCCAGAGAGCCACACTGTACCCGCACACTGCCAGAGAGCCACAATGTACCCGCACCGCCAGAGAGCCATGCTGTACCCGCACCACCAGAGAGGGAGCCACACTGTTCCCGCACCACCAGAGAGGGAGCCACACTGTAACCTCTGTACCCGCACCACCAGAGAGGGAGAAAGACCGAGCCGCTTCCAGGATACAGACATGCTACACTACTGACTAGAGTCACCCCGGGCAACCCAGAGTGAGCGAACGTCCAGCCAGAGGGATCACTGTTGCGATTTCGCTGGGTCTGGTAAGAGGGCCTGTTGGCCATTATCCATTACTATCCATTACTATTCCCAGGGACTGAGCCATTAGGAAGTGCCTAGCCTGCTATCCTCTAGGCCTTATTGACTGGCACAACGTCCCCTCTGTCCTCTTCCCACGGCGTCCCCTCTGTCCTCTTCCCACGGCGTCCCCTCTGTCCTCTTCCCACGGCGTCCCCTCTGTCCTCTTCCCACGGCGTCCCCTCTGTCCTCTTCCCACGGCATCCCCTCTCTCCTCTTCCAACGGCGTCCCCTCTCTCCTCTTCCAACGGCGTCCCACCACTGATGGCATGGTCACTCTACGTTTACTATGGCAATGGTCAGGCTGCATTTCATGGGCACTGGAAAATATTTTAGTACACCATTTGGTTAAGAATATTTTTTTTCTTGTTTTCCTCCTCTAAAACCTAGGTGCGTCTTATGGTCAGGTGTGTCTTATGGTGCGAAAAATACGGTAAGTAAAGTTCGGTACTCAACAGTAGAAGTAACATTCTTATCTCTGAGATATTGAAGAGAGAAAAAAAAGGGGGTTATTACACTTGACATGTAGAGTGGGCTTGTAGGATAGAAGAAAAATCCAAGGGGCTAAACCTTGCATCAGGTATAAAGTGCCTCCGGACCACCCATCCACCCCAAACGGGTTCTAAAATTAGGATGTTTTAATCACTTCAGCACTGGGCCTATTCTGGCACTTCTCTCCTTCATGTAAAAATCATAAATGTATGGCTATAAAATTACTTCAAAACCCCAAAAATTATATATGTTTTTTTAGCAGACACTCTACGGAATAAAATGGCGGTCATTGCAAATTTTTATCTCGCTCCGTATTTGCGCAATAAATGTTCAAACGCCTTTTTTTTGGAAAAAAAATGGTTTCATGAATTAAAAAAAATTACAAAACAGTAAAGTTAGCCCAATTTTTTTGTATAATGTGAAAGATGTTGTTATGCTGAGTAAATAGATACCTAACATGTCACACTTTAAAATTGCGCACACTCATGGAATGACACCAAACTTCAGTACTTAAAAATCTCCCTAGGCGATGCTTTAAAAATTTCTACATGTTACCATTTTCACATTACAGAGGAGGTCTAGAGCTAGAATTGTTGCACTCGTTCTAACGCAAACAGCAATACCTCACATGTGTGGTTTGAACGGCGTTTACATATGTGGGCGGGACTTACATGTGTGTTCGCTTCTGAGCGCTAGCTACCGGGGACAAGGGTGTTTTTTTTATTATTATTATTATTTTTACTTTTTTTTATTTTTTACTCTTTTTTTTACTTTTTTGTTTTTTGATCACTTTTATTCCTATTACAAGGAATGTAAACATCCCTTGTAATAGGAATCCATTGTGACAGGTCCTCTTTATGGAGAGATGCAGGCTCAATAAGACCCCACATCTCTCCTCCAGGCTGGAAAGCATGAGATCGGTCAAAAAAATTCACCGATCTCATGCTGACTGCCGAGATCACGGCTTTGTTTACATACGGGAACCCGGCGTGATGTCATAACGTCGCGCCCGGGCCTCCGACGGCCATAGAGATGACTGGTGACCATCTGGTCACCAGTCATCTCTATGCTTCCCATCCGGCGCGGCCAATTCGTTCTTCGAGCCCCAGATGGCACGGGAGAGCCCAGAGAAGCACCGGATGGCGGCGGGAGGGGGGAACACGTCCCCTTCCGCCGCCTATAAGAACGATCAAGAGGCGGAACTGCCGCTATGATCATTTTTATCGCGCACAGAATTGCCGGCTGAAAAGAATGATATCTGAATAATGTCTGCAACTGCAGGCATCATTCGGATGTTACCGCACAAAGCCAAGGACGTCATTTGACGGTGGGCGGTAGGGAAGTGATTAATATTTTGAAAATTTAGAAAAAAGGTAATTTTTCTCCTTCATTGATGTACACTGAGGAGACTAAGGGTAAATATTGTGCTAATGTGAAAAATAAAAACCAAAAAAGTGTATATCAAAACAAGCAGCTACACAATAATGTGACTAAGATTACAAACAAAATGGGTATAGAAAAAGTAGCGCTGTGCAGTGTAAGTGAAAACAAATCAATGTCTCTTTAGGAAAGTGACACCTTGGTGAAAAAATATTAATGAATATCTAATCCTAAAGTGTATACGTAAGTGTAAAGTCCATGATATCTTTTATAGAAAATCATGAAATAAAGAAAAAATGTCCATTCAAAACATATATCCCTTGTGATGAAAAAAAAGGACGTGCAGGCTTTATGGGTCATCAAGGAAAAGACATCTTCCAACTCTATATAGAATTAGGTGGAGTACTCTTACCAGAACCCGTGGATCTGCCTGTCGATGACAGCAGATCGCGTAAGCATAGAGAATCCAACACCGGGACCAGTCAGCTTGTCTGATGACTCGTAAATTTTGGGATCTCAATCTCAGTCGTGACAACTCAGTAGTCCTCAGCTCCAAATCTTGGTAGAAAATCCAGAGTATTAGGGACCAACCTGGATTCACCGGATGTCAGCCGTATTCACGTAGGTGTCGAGGGGGTTAAACCCAAACGTACCCCCAATGGGGGGTGACTTAAAATGTAAAGTGGTTCCAAAGGAAGCTCTCTCCGACTCACATGCAGAAAGAAAGAGACAATGTTCCAATGGTGCAGGTCAAAAAATATATTATACGGTTTTATTGAAATAAAACCACAAAATTGGCATTATAAAAAAGTGATCACATAGAACAGAATAAAAAGCAGTATGGGAAGTGGCGTACCAACACTACGCGTTTCGTCCAAGTGGGACTTCTACTGGGGCATCAACCTGCTCCCCCATACTGCACATGTATTTATACAACAAACACCAAGCTAAAAGGAAAACCAGCCAATCAGATGGCCTTCCACTGAATAAGTTCACGATAGGAGGAGAGTGGACCGGATCACCAATCAGACTCGCAGCCTCCAACAATAAACCAATTGAATACGGCATTGATGAAAGACTCCTCCCAGGTCAGCTGTCCCAGCCCTTTTGACCCCGGAAGTAGTATTACACCAGCCAATGGTAACCGTTAAAAGACCCGCCAAAAGAAAAAGGGAGTGGTGATGTGCAGTATGAACCACTTACACACTCAACCCCCATTCCCCTATTGGTCAGGTCCTGTGTAATGTATGACATATACCACCCATCAACACTGAGTGGATGGACGGAATATGGGGGTATGTCAAAGAAATATGGCAAAATACCTGCATAATGAAACAGTAAATGGGTACCATACCTTCTATGAACCCATCGAGCATGTATGTGCTCGTGTGAGCGTTAAATGGCATGTCCCGAGATCTTCCCTCGCCGGGACAGCCAAACGCTGTAATAGTCTGATGACGTCACGGCGCATAAGACGCGACAGTCATATGGACCGCAGCGTTGGAACGCAGCGCCGGCCGAAAGAGATTCGGCCGCGTTGCGAACCAATCCCGTGACGTCACGACGTATAAGACGTGACAGTCATGTGGACCGCTGCGGTGGAACGCAATGCGACAGTCACGTGGACCACAGTGTTGGAACGCAGCGCCGGCCGAAAGAAATTTGGCCGCGTCGCGAACCGATCCCATGACGTCACGACGTATGAGACGTGACAGTCGCATGGACCGCAGCGATGGAACGCAACGCAGGCCGAAAGAGAATCGGTCGCGTCGCGAACGTCTCACCATTACAAGCAGAGAGGGACATATCTCTCTCCCCCACAAGACCGCCCTGATGGGAGCGGAACGCCTCCATCGGTCATGTGATGCCCCTCGGCAGGTAAACGAGAGGCACACATAAACCTAAGATGTGACGGCGCGTACCCACAGGTGGAAACAAATATAAGGAATGCCATCTAGAACCTCCTATCACTATACTGCCATCTTGTGGACAAACAAGAAATGAAGCAAAAAATCGAATTCTTCCTTATAATCACTAATGAATAGTACCCTAATCTTTAGAGCCAGAGTCCAACATGCGCCTTCAGGCATACTTGCAGTGCTGGAAACTGGCATAATCCCTATTTATAGCCCAGACACACATGAATCGAAAAGTTTGTGGGGAGTTAGCCCCCAACTGGATATAGATAGCAATAAAGCAGTGATATTAGAATTGGAGATGGAAATTAAATAAGTAGACCCAAAGTAAACAATGATGTCCCGCATGGTCGTATATAAAACGGTCATGCCAAATTAATAAACAAATTTATATCCCATTCGACATTCATACCAAAAGGTTGGTACGTGCGGAGTTCGTAAATCCAAAAAGTTTCCAAACGGGATACTCCACGTATGCGAGACTCGCCCCTCCAATGTGGGACAAATTGATCGATCACCAGAAATTGTGTCCCCATAGGGTCACGATTGTGGTGTTGTAAATAGTGCCGTGGAACACTATGATTTGTTTTCCCTAACTTGATTTTGTTAATATGTTCATTGATCCGGATGGAAAAGGTCCTGATGGTGCGGCCAATGTATTGTTTTTTACAAGGGCAAGTCAGAAGATACACAATGAATTGTGTGGCGCATGTGGTAAAACGTTTCATCTGGTATACACGTAGAGTAACCATAGATTGAAAGGTCTCACTTTTCCGTCTACCATGGGTGTTGTGTAAACACACATTACACTTGGGGCAAGGGAAATATCCCTTGCAATCCTGAAAGAAGGTTACCCTTTTGGGAGGGTCAATAATATTAGGGGCGATCTGACCTTGAATAGATCTAGCCCCCCTAAAGATAACATTGGACCGTTCCGGTAGGGCCGGTCCCAATATTTTATCATTTTGGAGGACACCCCAATGTTTTTTGAGTATACTCTTGATTAATCTAGATTGGACCGAATATGTGGTGAAGAAGGACCACTTAAACCTGTCGTCCTTCACTTTTTTTGGGCGCTCCTGGAGTAATGTACTACGATCAATCCGTAAGATCCGATCAATTTCCATATCCAGAGCGCCTACCTCATAGCCTTTCTCCACAAACCGTTCCTTCAGGATAGCAGATTGAGTGATAAAATCTTTGACCCTGGTGCAGTTCCATCTTAACCGAAGGAACTGTCCACCGGGTATCGATTTAAGCCACTGTGGATGATGGCAACTGTCTATTGGGATATACCCATTGCGATCTGTGGGCTTGAAGTAGGTATTAAACTCAAGATGTTGGTCGACGACTTTGATCTCCAAGTCCAAAAAATGTATAGAGGAAGAGCTAGCCGCATGGCTCAGCTTAATCCCTCTATCATTGGAGTTGAGCATGGACATGAATTGGCCAAGGGACTCATAGTCGCCCTTCCATAGGAGGAGGATGTCGTCTATATATCTAGCCCAGAGAACCAACTCGGGTCTCTGAAGGGCATAGACGACATCCTCCTCCCATTTGGCCATAAATAAATTGGCCAAACTGGGGGCAAATTTTGCCCCCATAGCAACTCCCTTGGTCTGCAAATAAAAATTGTTCTGAAACCAGAAATAATTATGTTTAGCCGCAAGCCTCAGAAGCTGCATGATAAAATTCTGTTGGATAATTGAAAGGGTGCTATTAGTGGATAAATAATGTTCGACGGCATTGAACCCCAACTCGTGGGGAATACTAGTATACAATGCCGTCACATCCGCTGTAACCAAGATGGTGCCTACCTGGAAGTCAACAGATTCCAAAAGTCTAATAGTATCACCGGTATCCTTCAAGAAGGATGGTTTAAGCTTGACGAGCGGTTGAAGGTGAAAATCTATATATTTTCCTATTCTGGCTGTCACAGAGTCGATTCCGCTCACTATGGGGCGGCCAGGCGGATTAACAGGATCTTTGTGTACCTTAGGAAGGTAATATATAGCTGGAATCCTAGGTGAAACTGGTACCAAATAACTCCTTTCTTTTTTATCCAGAACCCCCAGAGAGAAACCCTCGTCAATCAGTTCTACTAGAGCCTTCTTATAGGTAATAGTGGGATTCTTATTTATTAAAGTGTACGTTTCTGAATCACCCAATATTTTATCCATCTCTTTGATATAATCAATTTTGTCCAGTACGACAATTGCACCGCCTTTGTCGGCCGGGCGAATGATTAAATCTTTTTGCTCACAAAGTTGCTTCAAACCAGTCTTAACTTTAGGATTCATGTGTGTCTTTTTATTGGGCAATTTTTCTAAATCTTCTAAAACCAAACTGCGGAAAACACTTATAGCGGGAGCTATGTTTCCCGGAGGGTTAAACAAGGAAGGGTTAGCCAACCCTGTATGTACATGATCATTAGATACCGTTGGAACAGTAGTAACTGTATAGGTGGGAGGAGCCAAAAAATGTCTTTGAATACTCAGTTTACGGACAAATTTTTTGTACATCCACAAACGTGGAGAACTTGTTTAATGTCCTAGGGGGGACATATTTCAAACCTTTATCAAGGACAAGTTTCTCCTCGTCTGTTAGACTAACCGAACTGAGATTAAAGACACCTGAGCCACTTAGACTCTTTGTCTTTTTGGCTTGGGCCCTCCACCCGCCTTGGGTACCTCTTTTTCTTCCGGGCTTCCTGGGTATTCCTGCATTACCCTGTGAAAACCCAATCGATAAGAGGACCTTGGAGGGTTGTGATTATAATTATACGGAGATCTGGAGAGTAAGTCATCATCTCTATTGTAATAACCACGGGGTCCATAGTGTTCCTCTCTCCTATAATCCTCTTGTGGGGGGAGGGACCTATTCTGGACCCGGATAGGTGTTCTATACTGATAGTCACGATCATCGCTGTGATAGTCGCCACGGTGATCAGGCCATCCAAACGACGGCCTTCGAGGGCTCCTATAATGATAGGTATCCCCCGAATGACCCCGTTGTGCACCCCTTCCTCTGTTGTTAGAACCTCTACCCCTGTTAGGAGGAGGGTAATTGGGGTGAGGCTTGGATATTTGGGGTTTGTTACGAACATCAGAAACCTTTGAAGGTCTCGCCTTCGGAGGCTGAGAAAGATTAGGCATCCGTGTGGGACCCTCCTTTACTGTAGGCTCAAAGGTGAGTACTCTTTCAGGGTTCTGGGAATCAGATTGAGTAATCTCCATCCCAGATATCTCATTCTCAGAAGGCAAAGATTGATTGAGTTTCTTCTGCCAATTGAAAACAAGATTGGATTTATAGTCCATAATATCCCTACTATATTTCTTTTGTTTTTCCAATCTCTGATCCTTTTCTTCTTTCTCCAGGTGGTTTTTTAAACCCGTTGAAAGAGAAGTGTATTCAAGAGATGTCTTGTGAGGAGTCAGTTTTTCCTTTAAGTCCTTGATTTCTTTATCAATGAGTGACAGCTTGAAACGTTTTTTTCTCTATTAAAAAGGCAAGAAGTTTCATGCCCACTTCATTGAAATACTGAAACCAGGATGCGGTATCAGGGTCACCCTGCTGTGGAGATACGTCCCAACGGAGACCTCTTGGAACCATATGTTTTTTAATATACTGCTCCAGAAAGGCTGTATCCCATTGCAGATGTATCTCTGTGGTCATCAGATTTTTTAATCTGATGAACATACTGCTAATTTCAGTGTCTGGTCCAGCGGATGTAAATACAACATCGATGTTAAATGACCTAGCTGTTCTATAGTCAAACACATCCATAATGACACAGAAATAAATATACAAACAGCAGCAATATCAAATGTCAATAGTAAACAATGGAAATAAGGGTAAATATTGCGCTAATGTGAAAAATAAAAACCAAAAAAGTGTATATCAAAACAAGCAGCTACACAATAATGTGACTAAGATTACAAACAAAATGGGTATAGAAAAAGTAGCGCTGTGCAGTGTAAGTGAAAACAAATCAATGTCTCTTTAGGAAAGTGACACCTTGGTGAAAAAATATTAATGAATATCTAATCCTAAAGTGTATACGTCAGTGTAAAGTCCATGATATCTTTTATAGAAAATCATGAAATAAAGAAAAAATGTCCATTCAAAACATATATCCCTTGTGATGAAAAAAAAGGACGTGCAGGCTTTATGGGTCATCAAGGAAAAGACATCTTCCATCTCTATATAGAATTAGGTGGAGTACTCTTACCAGAACCCGTGGATCTGCCTGTCGATGACAGCAGATCGCATAAGCATAGAGAATCCAACACCGGGACCAGTCAGCTTGTCTGATGACTCGTAAATTTTGGGATCTCAATCTCAGTCGTGACAACTCAGTAGTCCTCAGCTCCAAATCTTGGTAGAAAATCCAGAGTATTAGGGACCAACCTGGATTCACCGGATGTCAGCCGTATTCACGTAGGTGTCGAGGGGGTTAAACCAAAACGTACCCCCAATGGGGGGTGACTTAAAATGTAAAGTGGTTCCAAAGGAAGCTCTCTCCGACTCACATGCAGAAAGAAAGAGACAATGCTCCAATGGTGCAGGTCAAAAAATATAGTATACGATTTTATTGAAATAAAACCACAAAATTGGCATTATAAAAAAGTGATCACATAGAACAGAATAAAAAGCAGTATGGGAAGTGGCGTACCAAGCCCTACGCGTTTCGTCCAAGTGGGTGGACGGAATATGGGGGTATGTCAAAGAAATATGGCAAAATACCTGCATAATGAAACAGTAAATGGGTACCATACCTTCTATGAACCCATCGAGCATGTATGTGCTCGTGTGAGCGTTAAATGGCATGTCCCGAGATCTTCCCTTGCCGGGACAGCCAAACGCTGTAATAGTCTGATGACGTCACGGCGCATAAGACGCGACAGTCATATGGACCGCAGCGTTGAAACGCAGCACCGGCCGAAAGAGATTCGGCCGCGTCGCGAACCAATCCCGTGACGTCACGACGTATAAGACGTGACAGTCACGTGGACCGCAGCGGTGGAACGCAACGCGACAGTCACGTGGACCGCAGCGTTGGAACGCAGCGCCGGCCGAAAGAAATTCGGCCGCGTCGCGAACTGATCCCGTGACGTCACGACGTATGAGGCGTGACAGTCGCATGGACCGCAGCGATGGAACGCAACGCAGGCCGAAAGAGAATCCGTCGCGTCGCGAACGTCTCACCATTACAAGGAGAGAGGGACATATCTCTCTCCCCCACAAGTCCGCCCTGATGGGAGCGGAACGCCTCCATCGGTCATGTGATGCCCCTCGGCAGGTAAACGAGAGGCACACATAAACCTAAGATGTGACGGCGCGTACCCACAGGTGGAAACAAATATAAGGAATGCCATCTAGAACCTCCTATCACTATACTGCCATCTTGTGGACAAACGAGAAATGAAGCAAAAAATCTAATTCTTCCTTATAATCACTAATGAATAGTACCCTAATCTGAGTATTCAAAGATTTTTTTTGGCTCCTCCCACCTATACAGTTACTACTGTTCCAACGGTATCTAATGATCATGTACATACAGGGTTGGCTAACCCTTCCTTGTTTAACCCTCCGGGAAACATAGCTCCCGCTATAAGTGTTTTCCGCAGTTTGGTTTTAGAAGATTTAGAAAAATTGCCCAATAAAAAGACACACATGAATCCTAAAGGTAAGACTGGTTTGAAGCAACTTTGTGAGCAAAAAGATTTAATCATTCGTCCGGCCGACAAAGGCGGTGCAATTGTCGTACTGGACAAAATTGATTATATCAAAGAGATGGATAAAATATTGGGTGATTCAGAAACGTACACTTTAATAAATAAGAATCCCACTATTACCTATAAGAAGGCTCTAGTAGAACTGATTGACGAGGGTTTCTCTCTGGGGATTCTGGATAAAAAAGAAAGGAGTTATTTGGTACCAGTTTCACCTAGGATTCCAGCTATATATTACCTTCCTAAGGTACACAAAGATCCTGTTAATCCGCCTGGCCGCCCCATAGTGAGCGGAATCGACTCTGTGACAGCCAGAATAGGAAAATATATAGATTTTCACCTTTAACCGCTCGTCAAGCTTACACCATCCTTCTTGAAGGATACCGGTGATACTATTAGACTTTTGGAATCTGTTGACTTCCAGGTAGGCACCATCTTGGTTACAGCGGATGTGACAGCATTGTATACTAGTATTTCTAACGAGTTGTAGTTCAATGCCGTCGAACATTATTTATCCACTAATAGCACCCTTTCAATTATCCAACGGAATTTTGTCATGCAGCTTCTGAGGTTTGCGGCTAAACATAATTATTTCTGGTTTCAGAACAATTTTTATTTGCAGACCAAGGGAGTTGCTATGGGGGCAAAATTTGCCCCCAGTTTGGCCAATTTATTTATGGCCAAATGGGAGGAGGATGTCGTCTATGCCCTTCAGAGACCCGAGTTGGTTCTCTGGGCTAGATATATAGACGACATCCTCCTCCTATGGAAGGGCGACTATGAGTCCCTTGGCCAATTCATGTCCATGCTCAACTCCAATGATAGAGGGATTAAGCTGAGCCATGCGGCTAGCTCTTCCTCTATACATTTTTTGGACTTGGAGATCAAAGTCGTCGACCAACATCTTGAGTTTAATAACTACTTCAAGCCCACAGATCGCAATGGGTATATCCCAATAGACAGTTGCCATCATCCACAGTGGCTTAAATCGATACCCGGTGGACAGTTCCTTCGGTTAAGACGGAACTGCACCAGGGTCGAAGATTTTATCACTCAATCTGCTATCCTGAAGGAACGGTTTGTGGAGAAAGGCTATGAGGTAGGCGCTCTGGATATGGAAATTGATCGGATCTTACGGATTGATCGTAGTACATTACTCCAGGAGCGCCCAAAAAAAGTGAAGGACGACAGGTTTAAGTGGTCCTTCTTCACCACATATTCGGTCCAATCTAGATTAATCAAGAGTATACTCAAAAAACATTGGGGTGTCCTCCAAAATGATAAAATATTGGGACCGGCCCTACCGGAACGGTCCAATGTTATCTTTAGGGGGGCTAGATCTATTCAAGGTCAGATCGCCCCTAATATTATTGACCCTCCCAAAAGGGTAACCTTCTTTCAGGATTGCAAGGGATATTTCCCTTGCCGCAAGTGTAATGTGTGTTTACACAACACCCATGGTAGACGGAAAAGTGAGACCTTTCAATCTATGGTTACTCTACGTGTATACCAGATGAAACGTTTTACCACATGCGCCACACAATTCATTGTGTATCTTCTGACTTGCCCTTGTAAAAAACAATACATTGGCAGCACCATCAGGACCTTTTCCATCCGGGTCAATGAACATATTAACAAAATCAAGTTAGGGAAAACAAATCATAGTGTTCCACGGCACTATTTACAACACCACAATCGTGACCCTATGGGGACACAATTTCTGGTGATCGATCAATTTGTCCCACATTGGAGGGGCGAGTCTCGCATACGTGGAGTATCCCGTTTGGAAACTTTTTGGATTTACGAACTCCGCACGTACCAACCTTTTGGTATGAATGTCGAATGAGATATAAATTCGTTTATTATTTTGGCATGACCGTTTTATATACAACCATGCGGGACATCATTGTTTACTTTGGGTCTACTTATTTAATTTCCATCTCCAATTCTAATATCACTGCTTTATTGCTATCTATATCCAGTTGGGGCTAACTCCCCACAAACTTTTCGATTCATGTGTGTCTGGGCTATAAATAGGGATTATGCCAGTTTCCAGCACTGCAAGTATGCCTGAAGGTGCATGTTGGACTCTGGCTCTAAAGATTAGGGTACTATTCATTAGTGATTATAAGGAAGAATTCGATTTTTTGCTTCATTTCTTGTTTGTCCACAAGATGGCAGTATAGTGATAGGAGGTTCTAGATGGCATTCCTTATATTTGTTTCCACCTGTGGGTACGCGCCGTCACATCTTAGGTTTATGTGTGCCTCTCGTTTACCTGCCGAGGGGCATCACATGACCGATGGAGGCGTTCCGCTCCCATCAGGGCGGACTTGTGGTGGAGAGAGATATGTCCCTCTCTCCTTGTAATGGTGAGACGTTCGCGACGCGACCGATTCTCTTTCGGCCTGCGTTGCGTTCCATCGCTGCGGTCCATGCGACTGTCACGTCTCATACGTCGTGACGTCACGGGATCGGTTCGCGACGCGGCCGAATTTCTTTCGGCCGGCGCTACGTTCCAACGCTGCGGTCCACATGACTGTCGCGTTGTGTTCCACCGCTGCGGTCCACGTGACTGTCACGTCTTATACGTCGTGACGTCACGGGATTGGTTCGCGACACGGCCGAATCTCTTTCGGCCGGCGCTGCGTTCCAACGCTGCGGTCCATATGACTGTCGCGTCTTATGCGCCGTGACGTCATCAGACTATTACAGCGTTTGGCTGTCCCGGCGAGGGTAGATCTTGGGACATGCCATTTAACGCTCACACGAGCACATACATGCTCGATGGGTTCATAGAAGGTATGGTACCCATTTACTGTTTCATTATGCAGGTATTTTGCCATATTTCTTTGACATACCCCCATATTCCGTCCATCCACTCAGTGTTGATGGGTGGTATATGTCATACATTACACGGGACCTAACCAATAGGGGAATGGGGGTTGAGTGTGTAGGTGGTTCATACTGCACATCACCACTCCCTTTTTCTTTTGGCGGGTCTTTTTTTTTTTTTTCAAATAACAATTTTATTGTGTTTTTCTTCAAAGAGAATACAAAGGGATGTAAGACTTCAAAAAAAAAGAAAAAAATGGAGTACATTACGTTTCTAGGTTGTCGAACAGAGATAGTAAAGTTTTATCCATATACTTGTAAGCAATAGCAGGCACCCAACCAAAGATGGGAGTGGTGCAGAGATGCGTCATAGAAAAACAAAATCAAACATCCAGCAAACTATTCGGGACAAAGGGAGCCCTTAGAATACTCTCAAGGGAAAGCAAGAAAGAGGAAAAGAGGAAAGAAAAGAAGAGAGATCATCATGGTAGCTCAGTCACCTGGTCACGGTGGGTCCTCCCGAAGGTGCCACAGCTCCCAGACTTTGTCGTGGGCGTCCAGCTTATCCTGCAGCCTGGCCGTCATTTTCTCCATCAGCTCCACGTCTTTGATTCTAGCGTACAAGGCCTCGAGAGTAGGGGGGGGGATTGTTTTTTCCAGTTTAGAGCTATGAGACAGCGTGCAGCTGTGAGGATATGGCTTGTTAGTTTTTTGTAGGGTGGGATAAGCCGCAGCGGCGAGAGGCCTAGTAAGAAGAACTTGGGGGTCATGGGGATCAGCATTTCCAACAACCGTGACAACAGCTGCTGTACTTCGGTCCAGTAGGGAGTGAGTAGAATGCAACTCCAATAAATGTGAAGGAGGGACCCCCTGTCTTTCTGGCAGCGCCAACAGTGGTCTGAGCTGGAGGGGTATATGGCGTGGAGCACATCAGGGGTCATGTACCAAAAAAGAAGGATTTTATAGGTGTTTTCCTTGTATAGAGTGCAGAGGGAGCCCTGCGCTGCCCGAGACCATATGATCCGCCACTGTTCTAGGGGAATTTCCTCATTGAGGGCCTTCTCCCACCTAGTCATGTAGGAATGTTTACCCCTCGAATCCATGGAATAGGCGTTAAGTATTTTATAAATGGATGAGATTAAGCCCTTCTGGGCGGAGCCTGCCAGGACCAAGGACTCAAAGGGGGTTGGGGGGGAGAAGTGTAAGTCGGGAGCTATGGTCATAGCATAGTGGCGGATTTGTAGGTAGCTATAAAATGCTTGGTGCGGTAGGCCATATTTGGTCTGAAGTCTAGGGAAGGGTAATAATGTGCGCTTTACGGGATCCACTAGGTTCCCGAAATGAAATAGATTCCGAGACGTCCAGGGGTGCGACATTTGGTGGGAGAGGCTATCCGGCACTTTGGGATTACAGACGAACGAAGTCAAGAGCGAACGTTCAGAGTTCAACCCAAAAGGACCCGCCACCCTGCGCCAGAGCCGCCTTAGCTGAGACATGGAGCCCAACAATCGGTCGGGGGGGACCTCCGCACCCGCACTCCAAAGCAGACTATTTGGATGGGTCGGGGCTAGCCATATTTTCTCGATCTCCGTCCACCTGTTATAGGACCACTGAGTGAACCACGAGGCTATAGCACGGAGCTGGGTCGCCTGGTAATACCCGACTAGGTCAGGGACCGCCAAGACCCCATCCGAGCGCGCTGCCAATAGTACCGACCGAGGGACCCTATGTCTCTTGTAGTTCCAAATAAATTTAATAAGCTCAGATTGGAGACTTCTCAGGTGTTTGTAGGGGACTGGGATGGGCAGTGTTTGGAAGAGGTAAAGGAGCTTCGGGAGAATCGCCATCTTAACTGAGGCGATCCGGCCGAATAGAGAAATGCGATGCTGCTTCCATTGCGTGATTAAAGTTCTAATCGAACGGAAGAGAGGGGGGAAGTTCTCCTGATACAGAGTAGAGAATTTTGAGGTGATATGTATGCCTAGGTATTTCAAGGTGGTATTCTTCCAGTGATAGGGAAAGTTGGCCTTGGCGGGTCTTTTAACGGTTACCATTGGCTGGTGTAATACTACTTCCGGGGTCAAAAGGGCTGGGACAGCCGACCTGGGAGGAGTCTTTCATCAATGCCGTATTCAATTGGTTTATTGTTGGAGGATGCGAGTCTGATTGGTGATCTGGTCTACTCTCCTCCTATCATGAACTTATTCAGTGGAAGGCCATCTGATTGGCTGGTTTTCCTTTTAGCTTGGTGTTTGTTGTATAAATACATGTGCAGTATGGGGGAGCAGGTTGATGCCCCAGTAGAAGTCCCACTTGGACGAAACGCGTAGGGCTTGGTACGCCACTTCCCATACTGCTTTTTATTCTGTTCTATGTGATCACTTTTTGATAATGCCAATTTTGTGGTTTTATTTCAATAAAACCGTATACTATATTTTTTGACCTGCACCATTGGAGCATTGTCTCTTTCTTTCTGCATGTGAGTCGGAGAGAGCTTCCTTTGGAACCACTTTACATTTTAAGTCACCCCCCATTGGGGGTACGTTTGGGTTTAACCCCCTCGACACCTACGTGAATACGGCTGACATCCGGTGAATCCAGGTTGGTCCCTAATACTCTGGATTTTCTACCAAGATTTGGAGCTGAGGACTACTGAGTTGTCACGACTGAGATTGAGATCCCAAAATTTACGAGTCATCAGACAAGCTGACTGGTCCCGGTGTTGGATTCTCTATGCTTATGCGATCTGCTGTCATCGACAGGCAGATCCACGGGTTCTGGTAAGAGTACTCCACCTAATTCTATATAGAGTTGGAAGATGTCTTTTCCTTGATGACCCATAAAGCCTGCACGTCCTTTTTTTTCATCACAAGGGATATATGTTTTGAATGGACATTTTTTTTTTATTTCATGATTTTCTATAAAAGATATCATGGACTTTACACTTACGTATACACTTTAGGATTAGATATTCATTAATATTTTTTCACCAAGGTGTCACTTTCCTAAAGAGACATTGATTTGTTTTCACTTACACTGCACAGCACTACTTTTTCTATACCCACTGATGAGACTGCACTGATGGGCTGCACTGATGGGCACCGAGCAGTGGCATTGCTAGTTGGCACTGGTGGGCATTGAGAAGTGGCATTGCTAGGTGACAACGATAGTTGGCAGTAATGGGCACTGATAGGCAGCACTGCTAGGTGGCACTGATTGGCACCAGTGGTGGGCATTGATAGGTGGCACTGGCAGAGGCTACTGATTGTCACAGATGATGCAGAATTGCCTCTTCCTCTTCGGGCCCGATGTCCCTTGCACATAAGCCGGTGATTGCCTTTTTTATGCTCACGCTGTCAGCACAAGGTGAAAACAAAAACCATTACCCAGCTTTTGTTTACATCACGTGATCAGTTGTCATTGGCTGACAGCTCATCACATGGTAAGGGGCAGGGATCGGCCCCTTCCTCGGATCTGTCATCACCCGAGTCTCAGTGACTCGGTGACCACAGCGCGCGCGTGAAGGGAAGGATGTCTATTGACGGACTCCCGGCAATTGAGGACCGTGCTGTGGCTGTCGATCAGTTATATCGCTGATCTCGAGTGATTAAAGAGGGTCTAAATGGGCCATTGACATGCATCACAATTCAACTTAGGAATGTGTCTTTGCAAAGTTAAACTAAATTAAAATCCTTTGTTATTTTTTCTTGGGGATAGAGTGCAGAGGGATTAGAAGTCTAGACAGTTTTTGGGGATATCTGCACCCCTGACAGGAAGTGAGGGGAAATCCCTACATATGTCTTCCCTTGGGGACACACAGGTCAATCTAAATAGTTTCCCCATTATGTACATTGCACTCCAGCATTTTGCGGGGTACACCCCAAATTATTAGGTATTTTGGACTTTGGGGTTTATTTACTAAAGGCAAATCTACTTTGCACTACAAGTGCACTTGCTGGATATCCGAGGGGGACATGCAAGCAAACAAAAAACACCATCTTTGCTTTTACATGATTGGATGTTACAATCGCCAGTGCTTCCCCCAGATTTTCAGCAGCTACACTTTTACTGCAGAGTGGATTTGTCTTTACTAAACCCCAAACTACCCAATGATTTGGGGTGTACACAACAAAGTGCTAGAGTGCAATTTGCTTAATGGGGACACTAGTTAGATTGATCTGTGTGTCCCCAAGAAAAGACATTGGTAGGGTTTTACCTTCACTTCCTGTTTAGCTGTGTGACAGGAAGTGAAGCCAATTTTACTAAAAGGGGACACAAAGCCCAACCTAAAAAAAACAAAAAAAAAACAAGCAGGGGTTCTAACGCTTACTTGGTTTCCCTCAAAATGCCCACAATTAGAATCGTATTACCTTGAGCTAGTTTTAAGTGCAGTGCTCTAAATCAGTGCTTCTCAAGTACCCCCAACAGGCCATGTTTGCAGGTTTTCCTTCATCTTGCACATGTGCTTTAAATCACAGTCAATTCTCGATAAGATAAATTCACAAAACATGTTCTGTTTGGGGTAATTGATTAATGAGGCTGAGAACCACTGCGGTAAAAAGGAAAATTGAATACTTACCGCTCTGTATTTTTAATTTCCTGGTGACTATCCATTGCAGCACACAATACATGCATATGCTAGCATGAAGGCACCAGGGTAGACAAATCACACCTGTTTTGTTTTGACATGCCAATCAGCTGTCACATTTGTTGCATAGAAAACAAAAAAGAAACATCAAAACTTTGCATCAAATTTTATTGGTCAACAAAACAAAGGGAAGCCAAAATTAAAAAAAACATGGTCAATTTAAAAAAGTCACAACATCTTGAGAAAGATTTAGCAAAACAATGCAGCACAGACAATTAAATCAAAGTGAACAAACAACACACATTAACAACATAAAAATTAATTATGGGGAACATTTCCCCCACACAAAAAAATACAATCAACAAAAGTAAAACAAACATCTGTTTTGCAAAGACATAACAAATAAAATACATGTGTTACAAACTCGATAAGGACACCAAAATGTACTTTTTGCCGGACACGGGCGCACACACACACTTGCCTCTTTTCAGGGCAAGGGAGAGGATGCTATCTGCAAGCTTTATATAACATAGGTTTGTGAGCCAATGAGGCAATTGAAAACACATGCACAGTCCACGAAACACCCAAAATGCAAGTTCACCCAATGTAGAGACTGAACTTCAAGGTGGGTACACCTGTTAAGGATGTCCTTCAATTACTAACCCATAAAAACACTCCAAGAGCATGCCCAGAAATATCCAGGTGCTGTTCACACACAAAAAGCACCAAAAAAAAAAAAACTCCCTGGGCATGCTCAGACCAACACAAATGCAGCTAGCAGAAAATAACCCCCCCTGTCCAAAATTAAGCACATCATCCAGCATGCTACAAAATTAGAGATGGGACAAACACCCCCCCCCACCAACAAATACCATTGCAGTCTATGGGAACTGACTTGTTAATTTTGCTAGTCCCCACTTGGCTGGCTTATCTTCTAGTTATTGGCCTTAAAATGGGGGCCCATGTCCCACCCTAGGGGACATTTCACACCACATGCAGTCCATTGCGTTTTTTATGCATCAAAAATGCATGGAAAGTTGGTTATATGGTTCTAAATGGCAGTGTTTGTTCCAGTGCGTTCCAGTTCCACAAAAAAAGTAGAACATGCTGCATTTTACCTGCACTGGACTGTACTGGAACGCATCATAAACGAACTGGAACGCACAGGAACACACCTAAATGCACCAAAAACGCACTGGAATACACTTGTCCTTATCTACTTAATAAAAAAGAGGGGTGAAAAAAAAGCACTGGACTGCATCAAAAACATAACAAAAATGCACTGGAATGCATCAAAAACGTGCATGCAAAAAAGCACCTGGAACACATCCGGATTTTGTTTCTATGGTGTGAACTGGCCCTAGTTCACACCATAGAAACACAGTCTGGATGCGTTCCAGGTGCTTTTCTGCATGCGCGTTTTTGACACGTTCCAGTGCATTTTTGATGTGTTTTTGATGCAGTCCAGTGTTTTTTCCCTCCTCTTTTCACTTAGGACAAGTGTGTTGCACTGCGTCTTTGGTGCATTTAGGTGCGTTCCGGTGCATTCCAGTGCGTTTTTGGTACGTTCTGTAGCGTTTTTTATGTGTTTTACTGTGGTCCAGTACAGTTCTGTACCTAAAAAATGCAGCATGACCATTTTTTTTTTCCTTTCTGAAACCCACACGAACGGACTGCAGTAGTGTGAACTATGCCATTGGCATTAATGTGATCAACTTTCTTTGCATTTTCAGGCATGAAAAAAATGCACTGCACTGCATCCGGTGTGAACTGGCCCTAAATATCATACCGGGGGGGTGTCTATAGTATGCCTGTAAAGTAGCACATGTTTTCCATGTTTATAACAGTTTGAGAGCAAAATTACATTTCTAAAGTAAAATAATAGTCATTTAAAAGTACTCGCGGCTGTAATGAATTGCTGGTTTCCGCCAATACAGATAAAAGTCATTGAAAGTCTTTGGAAAAAAAATGCGTGGGGGTCCCCCAAATTCCATTACCAGGCCCTTCAGGTCTGGTATGGATATTAAGGGGAACTCCGCACCGAATAAAAAAAAAAATGGCGTGAGAGTTCCCCACAAAATCTGTACCAGGCCCTTCAGGTCTGGTATGGATTTTAAGGGGACCCCCGCGCCAAACGTAAAAAAAATAGCGTGGGGGTCCCCCTAAAAATCCACACCAGACCCTTATCCGAGCACGCAACCTGGCAGGCCGCAGGAAAAGAGGGGGGGACGAGAGAGCGGCCCCCTCCCTCCTGAACCTTACCAGGCCACATGCCCTCAACATGGGGAGGATGCTTTGGGGGTCTGTGACCCCAAAGCACCATGTCCCCATGTTGATGGGGACAAGGGCCTCATCCCCACAACCCTTGCCGGTGGTTGTGGGGGTCTGCGGGTGGGGGGCTTATCAGAATGTGGAAGACCCCTTTAACAAAGGGGACCCCCAGATCCCCCCCCTGTGTGAAATGGTAATGGGGTACAAATGTACCCCTACCATTTCACAAAAAAAGTGTCATTTTTTTTAAAAATGACAATAGTCGGTTTTTGACAATTCCTTTATTAATGTCTTCTCCTTTCTTCCATCTTCTTCTTCCATCTTCTTCTTTTCCCCATTGGGGTTTCTTCCTCCATCTTGTTCTTCATCTTCTTCTTCATCTTCCTTCTTCCAGCTTCTTCTTCCAGCTTCTTCTTTTCTCCATTCGGGTTTCTTCCTCCATTTTGTTCTTCATCTTCATCTTCATCTTCCTTCTTCCTTCTTCCTTCGGTGTTCTCGTCCGCATCTTGCTCCGGCTTCTTGTTCCCCTTCTTCTTTCTCCGGCCGCTCCGTTTGAATTAGAGGTTACCGCTGTGTGACGCTTCAGTTCTTCAGTTCTCCTCTGGGTCCGCTGCCACCCGGTGACCCCGCCCCCCTCTGACGCACATGGATTTCACGGGGACTTTCCCCGTGGTGTCAGAGGGGGGCAGCGGACCCAGAGGAGAACTGAAGAACTGAAGCGTCACACAGCGGAAACCTTGAATTCAAACGGAGCGGCCAGAGAAAGAAGAAGGGGAACAAGAAGCGGGAGCAAGATGTGGACGAGAACACCGAAGGAAGAAGGAAGATGAAGATGAAGATGAAGAACAAAATGGAGGAAGAAACCCGAATGGAGAAAAGAAGAAGCTGGAAGAAGAAGCTGGAAGAAGTAGATGGTAGAAGAAGATGGAAGAAAGGAGAAGACATTAATAAAGGAATTGTCAAAAACCGGCTATTGTCATTTTTAACATTTTTGTCATTTTTCTTTGTGAAATGGTAGGGGTACATTTGTACCCCATTACCATTTCACACAGGGGGGGCCGGGATCTGGGGGTCCCCTTTGTTAAAGGGGTCTTCCAGATTCCTGTAAGCCCCGCCCGCAGACCCCCACAACCACCGGGCAAGGGTTGTGGGGATGAGGCCCTTGCCCCCATCAACATGGGGACATCCTCCCCATGTTGAGGGCATATGGCCTGGTACGGTTCAGGAGAGAGGGGGGCCGCTCTCTCATCCCCCCTCTTTTCCTGCAGCCTGCCAGGTTGCGTGCTCGGATAAGGGTCTGATGTGGATTTTTAGGGGGACTCCCACGCTATTTTTTTTTAAGTTTGGCGTGGGGGTTCCCCTAAAATCCATACCAGACCTGAAGGGCCTGCTACGGATTTTAAGGGGGACCCGCACGTCATTTTTTTTTTAAATTGGCGCAGAGTTCCCCTCAATATCCATACCAGACCTGAAGGGCCTGGCAATGGAATTTGGGGGGACCCCACGCATTTTTTTTTTTTTTTATCAATGACTTTTCTCTATATTGCCAGGAGCCGACAATTCATTATAGCTGCAGGTGCTTTTAAATGCCTTTTTTTTCCTTTAGAAATGTCATTTTGCTGGCGCACTGTTATACAACGGCAAGTTCAGAGCTGCGATTGTTCAACTTATGCAAATTGATTTACGTGACTTGATATTTACGAAGATTTTGCCGGCGCAGTGTCCCGGCGCGTTTGAACAAGTGAAATTCCCACGCTGAGCACAAAAAAAACCTTGAAGTTCTAAACGTAATTGCCGGCGCAGCAGGCTGGTTCAGAAAAAGTTACTTTCTCACTCTATTTTGGGCATATTTGTTACTTGGGCAGTTGTCACTACACTTCCTCACATCACCCACATCACCCCCATTATATTGGCACTTCCAGCTTCTTTATATTTAGATTTTAAGATGTCGTGCGCCAGGTCCATAGTGACGCACTGAGCGCCTCCTCCTGTGCGCCGAGAACACTATAGTAAATGGGGAATTGCGCTGCTCTACCGACGCAAATGATTTGTAAATACCAAAACAGCCGTTGCGCACTCAGATGCACTGATACTCATGGCGCAAACGTTTCGTAAATCAGCCCCATTATGTCCACCATGATCTAATTCTAGAACTTGAATAATTTAAGAGGAAAAAGATGGACTTTAAAGGCACGACAAATTAGTATAAAATTACTCAAGTTTTATTAAAAATTGACAAAAGAAAATAACAAATCATACAAATAAAAATGAATAGTATACAAAACTATTCATCAACCTAGTATTGACACATTTGAACACATCACCCAATGACCAAAATTGAATAAAGAAATAGGGTTATACTAAGTAAAATGACAGCAAGGTCAATTCTTCCAGTATATTGGATACCAATAGACGCTAGTGGCATTGATAGGTGATGTGTCGTCAGAAATTCATTCCTAAACCCGACATGTTGCGCGACATAGATCGCTTCTTCAGGAGTTTTTTGAATGTATGGGTTCAAAGGTTTTCCAAGTAAAGACGGAGGTTATAGATGGTCAAGATGGCAGTAGTAGTAGAAAGATGCCTCTGGGTATCTTGAACAAACTGGATAGCATAATATATAGCTACGGTGTAAAGCCCAATATCCGTATTTAATTCCCACTTGTAGAGGAGAAAGTAAATTGGTACATAGATATAGGTGCTGGCAGTGTCAATTATGCTAACAGTATTGTCATGACTTGCAGTTTTGCCCAGTCTGGACTTAAGATTAGATGTTGATAAATATGCCTCCGTTTGTAGGTAGCAGCCCTCGGTAGTCGGGGATCATCTGCAGATTAAAATCACTGCTCCCGAAAAAACTGACGTTGAAAAAATAAAAGTGAAATATTCCTTTAAATATTGTGTCTGGGGGTGTCTACAGCATGCCTGTAAAGTGGCGCGTGTTTCCCGTGTTTAGAACTGTCCCTGGACAAAATTACATTTCTAAAGGAATAAAAGTAATTCAAAACTGCTTGTGGCTTTAATGTAATGTCTGGTCCGGGCAATATGGATGAAAATCATTAAGAAAAACGGCATGGGTACCCCCCCAGCCCATAACCAGCCCCTTTGGTTCTTGTAGGGATATTAAGGGGAACCCTGCACCCAAATAAAAAAAAGGAAAGGCGTGGGGCCCCCAGGCCCTATATACTCTGAACAGCAGTATACAGGCGGTCCCAAGAAAGACAGGGACTGTAGGTTTGTTCTTAAGTAGAATCTGTTTGTAATTTTGAACTGGCACATTTTTAAAGTATAGCTCCAGCCAAAAAATCAATTTTTAAGCTTTTTGGAAAACATAGGGAAGGGTTATCACCCCTGTAACATTTGTTTTGCTGTCTGTGCACCTCTTCAGAAGATTTCACCTCACTTTCTGTCCCAGTGACAATTGGATTTTGAAAATTTGAAGTTTTTTGTGAAACAAGGAACTCTTACAGGAGAGAATTTCCCTTCCTAGGGGTAGATTTCCTCTCACTTCCTGTTGTCTCCTTCCGTTTGCAAGTAGGCGTTTGTAAGTTGGATGTTTGAAAGTAGGGGCCTGCCCTATATACTCTGCAGAAATTTGGGCATTAGGTGTTGGTGTTGCCACAACACTGTAAGCCCTCACAGTTACTCTTGGTGGGCGCAGGAACAGGCCCTGCTGTGAAATATTATATCAAGAATTGTAATTACATGCCCCTGTTGAACAGGGTCAGAAAAATTGGGCCTTTGGTGGTGGTGGTGGTGGTGTTGCCACAACACTGTAAGGCCTCACAGTTACTCTTGGTGGGCGCAGGAACGGGCCCTGCTGTGAAATATTAGATCAAGAATTGTAATTACACGCCCCTGTTAAACAGGGGCAGAAAAATTGGGCCTTAGGCACTGGTGCTGGTGCCACAACACTGCAACCCCTCACAGATACTGTAGTTGGAGCGCAGGAATGAGCCCTGTTGCAAAGTATTGCATTAAAAATTTTAATTACACGTCCCTGTTAAACAGGGGCAGAAAAATTGGGCCTTAGGCACTGGTGCTGGTGCCACAACACTGCAACCCCTCACAGATACTGTAGTTGGAGCACAGGAATGAGCCCTGCTGCAAAGTATTGCATCAAAAATTGTAATTACACGCACCTGTTAAACAGGGGCTGAAAAATTGGGCCTTATCCACTGGTGGCGGTGCCCAGAACCAAAAATTTTCTTACAAGCTATCAGCATGAACATTGAGGAGGAAGAGAATAGTCACTCAGCATAACAGGATAGTCACTCAGCATCAGCTTAGGCAGTCTTGAAGGGATCTCACATTCAAAAAAAATTATCAGCATCAGGTGCTTGGTAGCTGATGATCCAAGACTGATTCATTTTTATGAAGGTAAGCCGATCGCCCGATTCGGTGGACAGGCGCACCCTGTGATCGGTTACAAAGCCTCCAGCAGCACTGAATGTGAAAGAACGCTGGATGCAGGACAGGCCAGTAGCTCAATTGCATAATGTGCAAGCTCTGGCCAGTGATCCATCCTCAAGACCCAGTAACCCAGAGGATTTTCAGTGGGAAAGTTGTCCAAGTCTGATCTTGCCCCCTAGGTATTCCTGCACCATGTGAATCAGACGCTGGCGATGGTTGCTGGAACCGCTCATACCTTGGGGCTGCGGACTAAAAAATTGTCTGAACGCATCGGTCAGATGGCCACCTTCTCCACAGCTCTTTCTGTGACTGACCGAAGCCTCAGCAACATGTTGTCCAGGACCAGGAATTTGTAACCTCCCAGGCTCTGGAAACGCGTTGCAAAAACCTTTCTGCAAGGCCTCCCGAAGATGTTTCATCCTCTGCTCCCTTTGCGACGACAAGATGAGGTCCGCAACCTTACCCTTGTAACATGGATCAAAGAGGGTTGCCAGCCAGGTTTGCTGAGGGATTCGGTCCTGAGTCCTCTGGGTTACTAAGAATGACATGATCCGCAGCCACCTCCTCCCAGCCACGTACAAGTCCATGGGTTTCTTGGGATTGCAAATGATCCCTTGAAGACTGCTGCTGATGCTGAGTGCTAGGCTCCACCTCCATGCTGGCACAATCCTCCTCCTCCTCTTCCTGTGTGATCGGCATGCAAGCAGGAACACTGTCTGGATAAAGGGGATCTTGAGAGGTAAGGAAGTCCTCCTCTTCCTCCCTCTGTTCTGCCTCAAGTGCCCTGTCCATTATTCCATGCAGCATGTGTTCCAACAGGTGGACAAGAGGGACAGTGTCATTGATGCATGCACTGTCACTGCTCACCATCCTCGTGGCCTCCTCAAATGGTGACAGGACAGTGCATGCATCGCTGATCATGACCTACTGGCGTGGAAAAAAAATCCCAAGCTCCCCTGACCCTGTCCTGGTGCCATATTGGCACGGATACTCATTGATGGCCCTCTGCTGCATGTGCAGCCACTGCAGCATGGCCAACGTTGAGTTCCACCTGGTGGGCATGTCACAGATTAGGCAGTTCTTGGGCAGGTTAAATTGCTTTTGCAGGTCAGCCAGCCAAGCACTGGCATTATGTGACTGGCGAAAATGCACACAGACTTTCCTGGCCTGCCTCAGGACATCCTATAAGCCTGGGTACCTGCCCAAGAGCCACTGCACCACCAAGTTAAGGACGTGAGCCAAACACGGCACATGGGTCAGCTGTCCCTGTCGGAGGGCGGAGAGGAGGTTGGTGCCATTGTCGCAAACCACCATTCCTGGCTTAAGCTGGCGTGGCGTCAACCACCTCTGAGCCTGCCCCTGCAGAGCTGACAGAATCTCTGCCCCAGTGTGACTCCTGTCCCCCAAGCAAACCAGCTCAAGCACCGCATGGCATCTTTTTGCCTGCTTACTTGCATAGCCCCTTGAACGCCTACGAAGCACCGCTGGTTCCCGAGGACAAAGCACAGGAAGATACCACGGAGGAAGAAGAAGAGGAGGAGGGGTGGAGGAGAGAGGTGTGTCAGAATCACCAGTAGTAGCATTTTGGAGGCGTGGTGGTGGAACAACCTCCAACACTACTGCACCTTATCCTGCATCCTTCCCAGCTGCCAGCAGAATCACCCAATGCACCGTGAAAGATAGGTAACATCCCTGCCCTTGCCTGCTGGACCATGAGTCAGCGGTAATATGCACCTTACCGCTGACTGCCCTGTCAAGCAAGGCCAAGACATTGCCTTCCACATGCCGGTAGAGAGCTGGAATCGCCTTCCGTGAAAAAAAGTGGCGTTTGGGAAACTGCCACTGAGGAACCACACATTCCACAAACTCACGGAAGGGGGTAGAGTCTACCAACTGAAAAGGCAGCAGTTGAAGTGCTAGCAATTTAGCCAAGCTAGCATTCAACCACTGGGCATGTGGATGGCTGGGAGCTAACTTCTTTGGTGCAGCAGCTGGGGCAGGGAAATTTGCCTGGTACAATCTGACGTTGGTGTACCGATAGCAGATTGCCCGCAAGTACTTGGCTGTGACACACCTAATTCTACATCTTCATTCCTCTAAGTGCAGGTTTCAGAGAGGACTGAAGGTATAGTGGGGTTGGAGATCCCAGCTGATGTGGAGCAAGTAGAGGTCCGCTTTGTTCTTTGGTGTGAGTCTTTTAGGTACGCTTGCCAACAAACTGCATGGCAGGTCGACATATGTCTGGTCAAGCATGTGGTGCCCAAGCGGGTGATGTTTTGGCCACACGAGATACGCTTGAGACATATGTTGCAAATAGCAGCGGTGCGATCTGATGCACTCGTCTCAAAAAAGGCCTACACCAAAGAACTTTTGGAATAACGCTCAGAGACAACAGCGCCCTGCACATGCGGAGCTCTGCGGTGTGATGCAGTCGGTGTGCTGCCCTTAAGCTGGCCCCTGGAGGGCATCCTGCCTCGTTGGAGATGTGCCTCCTCCTCCTCTCTCCTATCAGGCACCCACGTAGAGTCCATGACCTCATCATCCCCTCCCTCCTCATCACTGGAGCAAACCTGGCAGTATGCTGCAGCTTGGGGCACATGACTGCCAGATTGCTGTCCTTCTTGGGCACACCCTCTCTCTGGGCTCACGTTACTGCCTTCCTCTAGCTGGGTACCATCATCAGAGCCTTCAAAACGCTGCGCATCTTCCTGCAGCATGTACCCAACACTGTGGTCAAACAGTTCAGGGGACTCCTCAGGAGGACATGGTGGGGCTAGGGAAGGAGTGACTGATGCCATTGAGCCGAGGGAAGAGACCGCTTTGGCAGCTGCTTTGCCAGACAAAGTACCCTGAGCCTGGGTGAGAGAGGATGAGGAGGATGAGGACGGCTTGGTCATCCACTCTACCAAGTCTTCGGCATGTTGCGGCTCAACACGGTCAGCTGCCGAAAAAAAGGACAAGCGTGTCCCACGGCCACGTGCTGATGAGGATGCACCGTGTCCATGACCAGCACTGTTGCCTCTAGACACAGAGCCTGCTTTCCCTCTTTTATTGGCTTGTGACTGTCTGCCACTCCTTGTTGGCCTTCCAGACATACTAATGGCCTGCAGTGAGATGTAGCTGCACAAAGCTGGGATGTATATATATATACTGATTATACTGCAGCTAGCAGAATCAACTGCCTGCCTGTAGTATTATTAGGAAGAAAACAACAGGAATTTTGTCTGCAGTGAGCTTTAGCTGCACACTGTGCCCAGTATACAGTACACTAATATACTGCAATTAGCTGAATCAACTGCTTGCCTGTGGTATTATTAGTAAGAGAACTCCAGCAATTGTCTTCAGTTAGCTTTTAGTTACACACTGTGCAGAGGACACAGTAAACTGACTGAAAATACTGCAGCTGCCTGCCTGTGGTATTGTTAGTAAGAGAACACCAGCAATTGTCTTCAGTTAGCTTTAGGTGCACACTGTGCAGAGGACACAGTACACTGACTGAAAATACTGCAGCTGCCTGCCTGTGGTATTATTAGTAAGAGAACACCAGCAATTCTCTTCAGTTAGCTTTAGTTACACACTGTGCAGAGGACACAGTAAACTGACTGAAAATACTGCAGCTGGCTGCCTGTGGTATTATTTGTAAGAGAACACCAGCAATTGTCTTCAGTGAGCCTTAGGTGCACACTGTGCAGAGGACACAGTACACTGACTGAAAATACTGCAGCTGCCTGCCTGTGGTATTATTAGTAAGAGAACACCAGCAATTGTCTTCAGTTAGCTTTAGTTGCACACTGTGCAGAGGACACAGTAAACTGACTGAAAATACTGCAGCTGCCTGCCTGTGGTATTATTAGTAAGAGAACACTAGCAATTGTCTTCAGTTAGCTTTAGGTGCACACTGTGCAGAGGACACAGTACACTGACTAAAAATACTGCAGCTACCACAATCACCTGCCTGCCTGTCAGTATATTAGGAAGAAAATAACAGGAACGGATCTAGCTAAACTGAATACAGTGTATATATATATATATATATACACACACAACACCTAGGATGCATATATATCCTCCATACACTGTAGCTACAGCTAACTGACTCGCCTGTCTGCTCTATCTAACTCAAATGAAATGACACTGTCTCTCTCTCTCTCTATCTCTCTCCACCGCCGCAACACACTACACAAGGCCACCACGCAGGCGGCCTTATATAGTGTGGGGCTTGTACTAAACCCCCTGAGACATAATTGGCCAAAGCCACCCTGGCTTTGACCAATTATGGTTTTCCGTTCTTACCGCGCTGTGATTGGCCAAAGCATGCGGGTCATTATATGGGAATGTTCCCCCAATGGGGTTTTTAGGCAAGCAAAAACTCAATAATTATAAATAATATGCATTGTTATGTTTAACCACTTGCCGCCCGCCCTATAGCGGATTGACGTCGGCAAAGTGGTTGCAAAATCCTGACAGGACTTCATATGACGTCCTCAGGATTTTGAGCCGCTGCGCGCCCCCGGGGGCGCGCATCGCGGCTATCGTTGCTGCGGGGTGTCAGTCTGACACCCCGCAACTCCGATCTAGGTAAAGAGTCTCCGACGGAGACTCTTTACCATGTGATCAGCCGTGTCCAATCACGGCTGATCACAGTGTAAACAGGAAAAGCCGGTCATCGGCTTTTCCTCACTCGCGTCTGTCAGACGCGAGTAGAGGAGAGCCGATTGGCTGCTCCTCTGACAGGGGGGGTTTGTGCTGATCGATTATCAGCACAGCCCCCCCCGAGGATGCCCCCACTGGACCACCAGGGATGCCACTGGACCACCAGGGATGCCAGCACCAGGTATGCCACCCTAGACCACCAGGGATGCCAGTTAGTGCCCCCTAATGGATGCCAATCAGTGCCCACAATGGATGCCAATCAGTTCCCACAATGGGCATCACTGATTGGCAGGCATTTTTGTTTGGCACTGATTGGCATCAATTACAGTACATCAGTGCCGCCTATCAGTGCCCACCCGTGCCACCTATCAGTGCCCATCCATTCCACCTATCAGTGCCCATCCATGCCCATCCATGCCGCCTATCAGTGCCCATCCGTGCCGCCTATCTGTACCCATCCGTGCCGCCTATCAGTGCCCATTCGTGCCGCCTATCAGTGCCCATACGTGCCGCCTATCAGCGCCCATACGTGCCGCCTATCCGTGCCCATCTGTGCCGCCTATCCGTGCCCATCTGTGCCGCCTATCCGTGCCCATCCGTGCCGATTATCCGTTCCACCTATCAGTGCCGCATATTAGTGCCCATCATCAGTGCCCATCAATGCCACCTCATCAGTGCCACCTCATTGGTGCCACCTCATCGGTGCTCCTCAGTGCAGCCCCATCAGTGAAGGAGAAAACTTACTTATTTAAAAAGTTTTGTAACTGAAACAAAAAAAATACTTTTTTTTTTCAAAATTTTTGGTCTTTTTTTATTTCTTTTAGCAGAAAATAAAAATCCCAGAGGTGATCAAATACCACCAAAAGAAAGCTCTATTTGTGGGGAAAAAATGATAAAAATTTTGTTTGGGTACAGTGTAGCATGACCGCGCAATTGTCATTCAAAGTGCAACAGCGCAGAAAGCTGAAAATTGGTCTGGGCAAGAAGGTGTTTAAGTGCCCAGTATGGAAGTGGTTAAAAGATTTTATTGGATGTAAACATGTGGCATGAATCATGGCAATTATAATATAAACTCTGGTAAAAAGAAGAATCTAAAAATCCATACACAATGGTGCAAAACCAAAATTGTTATACAATTTGACACGTTACATGCATCTGTGCATATACAATCCTGACGCGTTTCAACCCCTTAGGGGTCTTCTTCAGAGGTTTTTGGTTTGCTGTAAGAAATTACATAATGAGTTTTCAAATCCTGCTCAGGTATATTCCAAAACGGCAAGAAATATATATAAGGTACATAGTTATCAGTTGGCTGTGTATAAAAAAGGTAACCCTCTTGGACCAGAGTTTCCACCAAAAAGCCTTAAAAGAAATCCCGATGGCTCCCCGGCCACCTGGCACCCCAGGATGCAGCGTCAAATAGGCCAAATGCGACTTGCAGGTAGTGACAGTTAGGAGAATGACCCCTTCGGGGCATGCATGGACAAGATGGCGGACACCTGCGGCAGAGCATTAGAAACAATAGTTTTATATATTAGGTATGGGCAGGCAGAAATTCACCAAGAAAGTATCCTATTTTTGTATATATTTATATAATGTTCTATATAATAGGTGTTCTTATATATAAATGTGTACCTATAAAAGGAAAAAGGTGCCCATTCATTGGGTATAGGACAATGAAATTGTGTTACATGAGAGTGGTGATAATACTAAGGTAAAAGGGGAATACAAAAACGCACCTACATAAGTTATGCCCCATACACACGATCATTTTTAATGTCATTTTTTAAACCGACGTTTTTCTCGTCGTTTTTTTTCATGTTTCCTCTCAAGCCTGTCTTGCGTACACACGATCATTTTAAAAAACGTTGAAGCAAAGCGCAGTGACGTACAACACGTACGACGGCACTATAAAGGGGAAGTTCCGTTCGGATGGTGCCACCCTTCATGTTAGTAAAGTTTGTTGAGCGACGATTCGCGCTTTTCAGCCTCCTGCTTTTCAGTCCGTTACAGCGTGACGAATGTGCTATCTCCATTACAAATGCTAGTTTTACCAGAACGTGCGCTCCCGTCTCATACTTGATTCTGAGCATGCGCGTTTTTTTTCACCTCGTCAAAGCATGCACACCATCGTTTTTCACGTCGTTAAAAAAAAACACATGAAAAACGGAGCATGTTCGAAATTTTTAATGCCCGTTTTTCACGTCGTTAAAAATGCTCTGGAGCATACACACGATAATTTTTCAGGGCCATTTTTAAAAATGGCAGTTTTAACGGCATGAAAAACGATCGTGTGTATGGGGTATTAGTGTGCATGAGTGGTGTGATCAGTGGCGGCTGGTGCTCAAAATTTTTGGGGGGGCGCAAACAAACTGAAAAAAAAAAATCAATTGCCGCCACTGTGCCCATTAAACGCAGCCACTGTGCCCAAACGCCACCAGTTTGCCCCCTCAAATACAGCCAGTTTGTTTCCATATACAGCCAGTTTGTCCCCATATACAGCCAGTGTGCCCCCATATATATATAACCAGTGTGCCCCCATATATACAGCCAGTGTGCCCCCCATATACAGCCAGTTTGTCCCCATATATAGCCAGTGTGCCCCCATATATATAGCCAATGTGCCCCCATATATATAGCCAGTGTGCCCCCATATACAGCCAGTTTGTCCCCATATATATAGCCAGTGTGCCCCCATATACAGCCAGTGTGCCCCCATATACAGCCAGTTTGTCCCCATATACAGCCAGTTTGTCCCCATATATATAGCCAGTGTGCCCCCATATACAGCCTTTGTCCCCCATATACAGCCAGTTCCCCCCAAATGCAGCCAGTTTGTCCCCCATATACAGTTTCCCCCAAATACAGCCAGTTCCCCCCATATTCAGCCAGTTTGTCCCCATATACAGCCAGTTCCCCCCAAATGCAGCCAGCGTGTCCCCCATATACAGCCAGTTCCCCCCAAATGCAGCCAGCGTGTCCCCCATATTCAGCCAGTTCCCCCCATATTCAGCCAGTTTGTCCCCCATATACAGCCAGTTCCCCCAAATGCAGCCAGCGTGTCCCCCATATACAGCCAGTTCCCCCCATATTCAGCCAGTTTGTCCCCCATATACAGCCAGTTCCCCCCAAATGCAGCCAGTTTGTCCCCCATATACAGCCAGTTCCGCCCATATTCAGCCAGTTTGTCCCCCATATACAGCCAGTTCCCCCCAAATGCAGCCAGCGTGTCCCCCATATACAGCCAGTTCCCCCATATTCAGCCAGTTTGTCCCCCATATACAGCCAGTTCCCCCCAAATGCAGCCAGCGTGTCCCCCATATACAGCCAGTTCCCCCCAAATGCAGCCAGTTTGTCCCCCATATACAGCCAGTTCCCCCCATATTCAGCCAGTTTGTCCCCCATATTCAGCCAGTTCCCCCCATATTCAGCCAGTTTGTCCCCCATATACAGCCAGTTCCCCCATATTCAGCCAGTTTGTCCCCCATATACAGCCTGTTCCCCCCAAATGCAGCCAGCGTGTCCCCTATATACAGCCAGTTCCCCCCATATTCAGCCAGTTTGTCCCCCATATACAGCCAGTTCCCCCCATATTCAGCCAGTTTGTCCCCCATATACAGCCTGTTCCCCCCAAATGCAGCCAGCGTGTCCCCCATATACAGCCAGTTCCCCCCATATTCAGCCAGTTTGTCCCCCATATACAGCCAGTTCCCCCATATTCAGCCAGCGTGTCCCCCATATACAGACAGTTCCCCCCAAATGCAGCCAGTTTGTCCCCCAAATGCAGCCAGTGCCCCCCCCCCCAGCCCTGCACTTACCTTCCTCGGTCCGCGCCGTCCTCGATGTGTTCTCCCGCCCTCAATGTCGCTTCAGCCAATCAGGTTACCGGTAACCAGATCCGGTGAACCTGATTGGCTGAAACCTCCACACAGTCTTCTCCAAGGAAAGCACCCCCCTGCGTACCTGGGAGGAGTTTTTGGAAGCCGAATACAGCGTGAGAGCTGTATTCGGAAAGCCTATCAGAGCCGCTGACTCTGATAGGCACTTCCAAGTTACACCCACCGCCTGCCACCGCTCTAATTCATATGGCCGGCGCTCACCTAGAGGCCGGCCATATGAATAGTGGGCAGCGCGGCAGCGGTGACAATACACAGATTCATGCAATGCATGAATCTGTGTATTATCTTTCAGTGGCGGTGCGGGAGCGAGAGGGGGCGGCGCTCCGGCGCCCTCTATGAACGCACCGCCACTGGGTGTGATGATGGTGGGTGGGTGATGAGCGAGTATGTGAACATGGTGTGAGAGTGATAGGATAGTGTGGGATTGGTGTGATATAGTGAAAGAAATGTGAAAGGAGTATGGCACTAGGCGTACCGAAAATATGCACCTGCAAAGGTGTAGACAATGAAAACAAAATTATTAATGAAGTGAGATGAAAACAAGTAGTGAAGTGCAGTGATGAAATTATACTAGATCGGCTTATTTAGTGTGGTTGTCATTTTGTTATGTGGAATTGTTTTTATTTTAATTTTAGCTATGTATATTGATTTATGTTCTATTGAATTGTTTAGGAAGATTATTACTACATCTACACAGTTAAACTAGTGTTGATTGCATAAAATTGCAATCAAGCTATGGAGGAAAGGAGGGAGAAATATACTTACATATTGGAGACTATCCTGCCGTCCATAGTTAGATGCTAGGGATCCTGACAAGATCCACCTAGCTCCTTGCATACATTTATACTGCCCTTGATGGGGAAAAAATGTTCCAAGGCAAGCCCCTCCCGCAGGCGCCCCGCCCCATCCACACATTGCTAGGCTGAGGAAACCAAGCCGCAATGGCGGCTCTCCTTAGGTTGCTCCCTCAGCGCCCTGGAAAGACTTAAATCCCCGGCCGCTGCCATCACTTCCGCCGCAAATGCGAAACGTTGTGAAGTCGCACGCATGCGAGGTATAATACCTTGCATGCGTGGACGACATTGCAACGTTCGGAAGTGATCGGGGACGCCGCCGGTAAGGGGAATTGCTCCCTCCGGTGGACGAAATAAACTCCACCGCCTCATGGAGCATGGTGGGAGCACAGGGCCCTGTGCTCTCTCCCCCTGCCGGGAAGTTGCATGGGGAAAAAAACACCAAACCCACTAGCACCAGTGGCCAAAATGGAAGCCAGGGGATCCATAAAAGGGAATTAGAGGAAATACATAAAAAATTATTACTGGTTAATACATGTAAATTACACAAATCATGAAACACAACACAATACATATACTGAAATACATTGTTGCAGTAATTGAATATTAGATTTATATCTGAAAAGGTATTGAGCCATGTGCCTGGTGATGTGACATCAAGATTGCCTGTCCCAGTTATGCAAAATAAACATAGGGTACTAGTCCTTGTGGAAAGAAAGGGGGTATAGATTTGTTTATTTTGTAACTATTTGTTATTTGTAAGCCAGAGAGGAAAGAATTATTTCTCTCTAACTGGACTTGTGTTTTGAAGAGGGGAGGAGATCAAAATCTCACAATTTATCCTCCTGTTCGAAGTTTATTCCGTATCCTAACATCAGGTTAACTCATTCATCACCCTGAAAATTACTCCAGGTGTATGAGGTATTATGCAACACAGAGACAAAAGGCAAAAAGAGCACTTCGGTGGCACATGGCTCATGTCCTTACTCTTGTGTGTCTACGGGGGAAGGGGTGTTTAACCACCCAAAAATTGCGTGAAATGGAAAAGACACATATTGAGAGTGAATGGTGTTGCTCACCCCGGATATGTACGATATGGGAATGTTCCCCCAATGGGGTTTTTAGGCAAGAAAAAATTCAATAATTATAAATAATATGCATTGTTATGTTTAAAAGATTTTATTGGATGTAAACATGTGGCATGAATAATGGCAATTATAATATAAACTCTGGTAAAAAGAAGAATCTAAAAATCCATACACAATGGTGCAAAACCAAAATTGTTATACAACTTGACATGTTACAAGCATCTGTGCATATACCAACTGACGTGTTTCAACCCCTTAGGGGTCTTCTTCAGAGGTTTTTGGTTTGCTGTAAGACTCTCTGTTCAGATGGCGCTGTAATTGGCCAAGCATGCAGGTCATAGTGCATGCTTGGCCAATCATCAGCCAGCAATGCACTGCAATGCCGCAGTGAATTATGGCCTGTGACGCGCCACTCGAATTTGGCGCGAATGGCCCATAACTCGAATCTCATCCCTATCTCCTACCATGCTATCCAATCCAATTCATCCAATTTGTATAGGTGTGAACCCAGCCTAAGGGGCTGTCACAGGCCCTCATTAAGAGAGACCCACTATGCTCCCCCTTTCTACCCAGCTGCTCCATTCATTGAAGCCATAATACAGCTTCTATGAATGAAACAGAATCTTTGATAATTGAAAGTACTGCCCCCTCAATTCTAAGATCACGTTTCATTCATAGAAGCTGTAAAATGGCTTCTATAAATGGAGCAGCTGGGCAGTAAGGGCAGGCATAGTCGGCCTCTCTTGATGAGAGCCTGTAACAGCCCCTTAGTTCTATTAATCCCCACTGTACTGAAAGATCATGATGATGGTGGTGGAAAAGGGAGCATAGATGGAAGGGAGTTTCACATAAAAGAGAGACATAAACACAAGGGAGACAGCCTACTGACTGTAAATTATGTCCCTTGTGCTGATTTTTCTATTTTTATTTTGGTTGCACTTAGGCTTTCATTTTTTAAATTGCCTCCGTGAATGTAGGAAAAAGAGCTGTCGTTGGATACCACTAAGACATGCCACTAACAGTGGTGATTGGCCTTATCTCACCCATCACTCACTTATCTTATTGGCCCAATATGTCTTCCCAAAGTCTGGTTTAAGATCATAGGCACAATATTTTATATACTGGTATGAAAGAGAGACCAAGCTAGAATTAGGCTAGAGATTCTCTCAGCATCTCATTGACAAGGGTGGGTTGACACTCCCGAATGTGTGACTGCAATACAGAGCTACACAATTACAGCATTTAATTGGACATGTTGACTCTACTCATATCGTCATGCTGAATATCCTTGGGACTTCCCAGATACTTCACTGAAAACAAATCTCTTGCTCAAATTCCACCATTCCTTAACCTTACTTCTGTTCTGATAAAATTATATAAACATCAGCCGTTTGGAGGAATTATCCCGGTAATATAAAGCCCAAACGGATATGGTGCGAGTTTACTGGTCGCATAAAGACAAATACAGCGGCCACCTTGAAGAAGGAAATAATGGAGGCTATCACAGATATAGCTCGAGTATCCGAAACATGTCGGTTGTGTCACCACTAGCTATATGACTTATATGTCTCAAGTAGTAAGGTGTCCTCATGCAATTGTTTCTCAATGACTGTATATGTCTGTTCCTCTCTTTGATTTTAAACCATTTTTGATATATAAGTGTATTATGTATAAATAAAATTCTTTATATTTTTCTATATATACTTGGTGGCAATCCATAATTTACTCCAATCCACACAATCCCAGGGGCACCCCTTTTCCAATTTTTTCAAAATTACCGGGATGTGATTGGTAAAAATGGTAACTTGCCCTGTATCTGCTGGCTAATGGCTTCATCTTCCCCTAATCAATATATTACTTCTGTTCTGATACACCACATTTGGGAGACAAGAGCTTGTTAGGCTATACCAGTTAAAACATTCATGTTCCCAATTCGTCCCGCCTCAAGATATATAAACTAGGAATCTTTACAATCAGGACAGTATAGGGGGGTCACACATATTCACCAGATCTTTGCCAATATAATTTTAAACTCCTTCCAACAGTTCAAATTTTGCAGGATGAATTTAAAATCCCTAAATTACATTTTTTTTAAAGTGGTTGTAAAGCTTTTCTTTGTATGAAAATAACAAACATTTATATACTGTTGTGGAGATTTTTATGGAGATGTATTTAATATGTATTGTCATAGTGTCACCCAGTGTTAGTACTTCCGCAACCCGCTCTAAAAGAGCTGATTGGGGTAGTCTGAGGCTGGTTGAATCCCGTCTGATAGGGGAAAACGTCTTGAGGTTGGAGTGTGATGTTTGCAGGGTGCGGATATGTCCACCAACGGGGGCCCTCTGTGCATTAGCATGGACGATCGTTAAGGAGGGGATATGCTCGCTCTGCAATGACATCATTGGTTATAGGCGGATGCACGCTCTTGTCTCTGCTGTGTCTGATCAACATTGGTTGGAATTCGTAGCGTGCGTCTGCAGATAGCCTCCCTCCCCCATTCAATAATAGTATAATCTTAATATGCGTTATTCTATGGAATAGCGCAGAATAAGAATTCCTATCAACGGTAACTTTAGCCATCCTACGTTATTGTATTCATGTATGACATCTCCTGTTGGAAGGAATGTCCAGGTATTGCCATTTTCCTGTGAGAAAGGGACATCCTGTGAGGTCCCCGCCCATGGGGGAGGGGATTGGTTGCTGCAGCCAATCACCTCCTGTGTGAGATCTTTTGAGTTTAATAAAAGCCTATGATTAGGCGTCGGCTAGTCAGTCTATGCTGGGATGGCCTGACGATAAGATCTATGTGTGAGCCTTGCTTCTTGGATGAATGATGGAATGAACGGTGAGTGGATTTTAGCAAACTTAAAGATAGCATTATTGCAAAAAGATGAATCTAAAGTGTGTGCTTATAGAGCAAAGGAAATATAGGCTGTGTGCTCTGCAAACAACCCATATTTCTACGACAGAATGGCGACTCACGGTTGGGACCAATTGCGGCCTCTTTGAGCATCAGATCAGCAGAGGAGGAGAGTGGACCTGCGATGTGATTGATGCGTGAAGAGGCTGTACTTTGAAACAAACAAAATAATTTTGAAATAATGCTGTTTGCAGTACGAGAGATGTGTGTGCGTGTGTATGTCTGCGAATCCGATTGTATGCTTGTGAATTTGATTGTGTGTGCCTGTGTGTGATTAGATTGTTTGTGTGATGTAGGACATGTGTACCCATGAGTGCGATTGAAATTGTGTAAGAGATGGCTGTTTGTGCGATGTACTGAGCAGTTTGTAAAGTGGACGATTGTTTGTGACCCATGAGGTTTAGTGGGGGAGGGGCAGCCAGCATCTCAGTTACAAGGGTGAAAGTTGGTGACTTTCTGTAAATAACATGCAGGAGTTTTGTAGTGGGAGGGCCCTGAGAGATGATCTGATGGAAGCTGTATATTGTGTATGAAATGAAGGTATAGATGTGGGATTATTCAGTCTGCAATGTGTGTGTTTGGTTGAGCTTTTTGTATTTCTCAGAGGTTTGTTTGTGAGCTATGTGCTTGAATGGGGGAAGGGCTTGCCCACTGTTTTGTGTTGCAGGGGCTTTGCCCTGAGGGAAAGAAACTCTAAGCAGACATGTAGGACAACAATATACTGTATGTGTGTAGTGTTTGTGATTTCTATGAAAAATAGAAATGGTTAGATTGTGATTTTTGCCTTTATAGGGGACAAAGACACATGTCCCCATAAGTGTAAAAATATTTTAACAAAAGTGTTTGGTTTTTGAGTTGAAAGTTCCCGCCGCATATCCAAGTGGCCAGGCATTGCTAGAAGGCAGACATAGTATGTCTCTGCAATGGCTTGTTATGGAAGCTGAGGCCACTGTGTGTGAACTTTAGGTAGAGAAAAGTGGTGAATATCTCAGAGTATATGGACTTAGAGAAATGAATATGTTTTTAATATTGTCATGTAACTAACATTTATTGAATGTGCTGTTTAGTTGGCAAAAGGGAGGCTAAGTTTGTAAGTGTACATGTGGTCCTTGTAGAGTGTAGCTGACACCTTTTTCAGTGGATTTTGATGATAATTTGGAAAAGTTTCAATTGTGTAGTCTGTCTTTGTGGAGAAAAGCATTTTTGGTTCTCTAGTGAAGAGATCCTGGTTTTGGCGGGAAAAAGTAATGGCGCCATTCTTGGCTTTTGTTAGCCTTGCAGGTTTGTCTGCCGTTTTGAGGCACAGTTTTTCCTTAGCCAGTGGGTATCCTATAAGGGAAGGTGCAGCCACCTTTCCTTTGGGTATGATATCATGTGACCATGCTGTGGCATTCGTCAGCTATGTTGCTGGTGGAATTTCTCAGCCTTTGGGGCAGATTTTGATGTTTGGTGCAAATATAGTGCGATCTTTTCTGCGTTGGAACCTGGTGGAGGCAATTTGTGTTTTTCTTTGTGTAGGGGAACCAATGTGGTGTTCATTGTGACGTCCCATGCTGGTTTTGGCAGGAAAAATTGCATGCGTTAATGGCGCCATTGTTGTCCATGAGGTGTGCGGTTTTCATCCACCATTTTGCTGTCCTGGCTTGTCGGCCATTTTGAGAGACGTTTACAGTTTGAGATAGGAAGTTCCAGTTTAGCAAACACGGCTCCTGAATATGCTGTATTGGCATTTGTTGATCGGCGCAGTTTTCTTATGTTTTATGCGTTTACAGTTTGACCTGTGCACTGCTGGGAAGAGTAGTGAGACACCAGGGTGACATACTGAGAGACTGGTTTTTGTTTAATGAATTCGCTGGTTTAAATTGTTTTTCTAAGCATCGCCTTTTGAGTTGAGTAGAGTGGCATCTTGAAATAGCGCGGTCTTACCCCGAGGGGCCACAACGTGCTTGCGGACACACGCACATGCTGGGGCCTATTTATGGATGGGATCTGGCTGACCTACCAGCAGTTGGAGTGTGGGAGGAGGCCAACGCAGAGACAGGGACAACATGCAAACTCCATGCAGATGGTGTTAGGAGAAAGGTTTCTCTGTTTTCATTTAAGTGAATGTAAGCTATTGCAGGGTCAGCTGACTTTGCAGTATATGCGCGGCGGTTTTTTTTGCATTGGATTTTGGTTTTAAGAAAAACTTCACTTTACACTGAATTTTGATAGATTGCAAGACTAACAGAGTTTTTGTACAATGATGTGTTTTTATGTTTGGATATTTGGGAGTTTCCCAGAGGGCAATTCATATGTTTTGAAGATTTGAGTCTCAACTTGTGGTTTTGCTTGCAGGGGATGTTTGGGTCAGGACCCTCCCATTTGCAAAGGGTTTTTTTTATTCCATCATTTTCTTGACAAGGTTTTAAATTGTTGAAATATATAATGTGTAGCCATGGATTTTTTGGAGTCTTGATAGACAAGGCGATCAAGGCCTCCCCTCCCTCTTCCTGAACAATTGATATGTAAATAAACCAGTTTAGTTTTTTAAGTAGCTGAGCATAACCGGAAGTTTCTTTTCAGCATTTATATATCAGAGGAAAGTTGGTGGGAGGAGCTTGGGGTTGTCTGAAAGGTTGGCAAATGAGATTTGTGTTTGGAAGGAAAATGGAAAGCATTTTTGCGTTTGAAAGTGTTTTATATTTTGTTCCAGTTTTGTGAAGTTTTGTACTGTAATACAGTTTTGGGTAGAAAGCAAAACAGGGGGGGGGGCATCACCATTGTTTTATCATCTAGATACAGAGAGAAGCCACATTGTTCTGCAGGTGGTAAACTGGCGTAAGTGTTCTGTGTGGTTTAGTCTGACAACGTAGTGTATGGGTGTATAGCGGAAAATGCTTGTGTATGCATGCACTGTGAGGGGTAGAGGCCTAATTCAGGGGTTGATCTGTGGTTGTTGCTGTAGTTCCAAAAGTGTTGGGACAACAAGCCATAGCGTTGACGCTTCGGTTAGGGTTTCTAGTTGGAGGACTTGACCATATAGTGGTTGTAGTTCTTCAATTCACCGTATAAGAAGACACCGGGCGGTGATCTCCGAAAATGGGTGCAACGGTTTAACCTGGACGCAGGTTTAAGACGATAAGCCGATTCGAATCGCCATGGACACAAGGAGGTCTGTGCAAAGGGAAGGAATGGAGGCTTCCCATAGTCAGACGGTCACACAGTGCACAAAGCCTAGTTTTGGGGCAAAGGCCTTTGAACCCCAAAAAGATTAACATAGGTGGTCCAAGGATACTATTTTGGGTATCCCTCTGGAATGGATGTAGTTGAGCTGCGGCTTCAGAAATCTGTAATGATGAGGAACGGTGGCTCATGCCCGTTTGTTTGAACTTTGTATGGCTGGTACATGGAAGGTTCTCAAGCTGCTCTCATGGTTGTCCCATAGTATTTTTTTCTATTGCTGAAAGAGTGAAGGGAGAATTCTGGCTGTTTTTGTTTTTTTCATTTTTGGTTTTGGAAACTTTGAAGTATTTCCCCCACGTTTGTATCAGAATGTTTGTATGTAGTAACGTGAATATGTTCGAACTTACCGCGGCGATCCTTCGATGCGTCGCGGCTGTTGTATTTTTGTAGGAACGGGAAAAGTAAGGGTTACAGAGGGTTTTGTTTGAATCAGTTTTGAAAGAATGTCATTGACAATTTACCAATGTACAGGAATGTCATTATTATTTTCCATTCTTTGCAGGTTAAATATGAAGGATAGAGTAATGATTTTGCTTATAAGTATTTTTCAGGTCCAAGGAGTTTGTACACAGAGAACAGGTGTATGTAGACAGCTGTACATATGGATAAATATGAGTCTAAGGGAGGTAAAAGTATCATAGGCTATTTCATTGTTTCTTTTTTCCTGCACCACGCATTTCTTCCTTCAGTCTGTAATGAGGAAGAAAAGGGGGGAGAAGTGATAAATGTAAGAGTGACAGTTTTTTTTTTTAAAACTAATAATAACCTCTGTAATTCTAACCAAGTTTGTGCCAAGACTGTCTTTCTTTGATAGAATTTGAATCGGCAAGCAGCAGTCTGGTGAAGTAGGTTCCCATCCCAGAGGCTAAGAACCTTTTGTCAGTGGTTCCAGGTGTCTGGGTTATTGTCATATGAGGGTTGTTTGGCGGTTAATCAAAACCATAGTCGTACTCTCCTCATTAGCTGTCACCTATATTCTCGGCTGATGGGGGAGGTGCGATCGCTGTGACATGAACTTCAAAATGTCCACCAAAAGGTTTTCACGAGTCCCTCCTGGACCCTGACTTAATAATCAGTTTACATTCTTTCCAACCAGGTGACTGGGTCGTTGTAGAGAAGCTTGAGGGATGAGACCACACCAGCCACTGCAAGAAGCGGCTCAACCACACCAAAGAATGAGGAGTATCTTTGTTTATTTATATTTTTGTTGTTTAGTAAATTTTAGCGAGGGTAGCGATGAAAAGCATCCCAAGTTATTATGTAAAGTGTATTTCCTGACTAGCTCAGAAAGCAAACAGGACCGATTGCTAGGTCTGTTCTGAGTCTTCACCGAGTTTTAGTCCCCAGCGATGACAGCAGTACATGTCATTTATGATGTTATTATGGGTATGAGGAGTTTTGACAAACTAGTGAAGACTCCAAACAGACACTTGTCAATGGAATCTAACGATGGATTTTTAGAGGGCAAAATTGGTTAGTTTTAATGGCTCTGTCTCTTGTCGGTTTGGGTATCTAGGCAGCCCACAAGTGTGTTTGAACTTTAGTTTGGTGTTTATGCGGATCTGCAGCTTATAAAGGTAATTCCCCCAAAGCAAGAGGTTCATGCGTGATGGTGAAGCTGTCCCAGCATCTTATCTCATGGCCGATCGCGAGGATCTGATGGCGCAGGAAATTAAGAATGGCAGGGACAGCTAGAAGGGATTTGTTCACCAACCCCGACCAGGTCTGGGCATGGGGTCCTGCATGAGGGGGGGGGGCTCGGGCTTGGGATACGATTGAACAATTCTCATCCGTTAAGGATAGGGTTCTTCATGTAATTGTTGAAGCCAGAGCTGTAGCTAAGTGAAGGTTGGGAGTCTGTTTTAAGGGTCTGGGAATCTTTGGGGATCTAATTTTTATTTTACAGCGGATCGTGGTTAAAGGAAGTGGGAATATATATACTCATGTTGTTTTATTTCTATTCTTTCTATGTCGTGACGAGGTGCTCCTGTTACCTGATTTGACGCGTGACCAGAGTTTCCTTGATGAGACGCCCCGAAGCCGGACCCACATACAAGACACAGAGGATCACAGACCGATCGGCGATTACTACAGCTCACCACGTTGTGTCCTCCTTTATAAGTCATGCCCCTGAAGAGTAGAGTCTACATGTCAAGCCGTGTTTTCCTTTTTATGGACTAAGAACTGATTCATTTCCAGGTGTAAGAAGCATATCAACTCTCATCGAGGGACACATGGGGTGCATATGACAAAAAAGGGAGGACTGTTGTGGAGATTTTTATGGAGATGTATTTAATATGTATTGTCATAGTGTCACCCAGTGTTAGTACTTCCGCAACCCGCTCTAAAAGAGCTGATTGGGGTAGTCTGAGGCTGGTTGAATCCCGTCTGATAGGGGAAAACGTCTTGAGGTTGGAGTGTGATGTTTGCAGGGTGCGGATATGTCCACCAACGGGGGCCCTCTGTGCATTAGCATGGACAATCGTTAAGGAGGGGATATGCTCGCTCTGCAATGACATCATTGGTTATAGGCGGATGCGCGCTCTTGTCTCTGCTGTGTCTGATCAACATTGTTTGGAATTCATAGCGTGCTTCTGCAGATAGCCTCCCTCCCCCATTCAATAATAGTATAATCTTAATATGAGTTATTCTATGGAATAGCGCAGAATAAGAATTCCTATCAAAGGTAACTTTAGCCATTCTACGTTATTGTATTCATGTATGACATCTCCTGTTGGAAGGAATGTCCAGGTATTGCCATTTTCCTGTGAGAAAGGGACATCCTGTGAGGTCCCCGCCCATGGGGGAGGGGATTGGTTGCTGCAGTCAATCACCTCCTGTGTGAGATCTTTTGAGTTTAATAAAAGCCTATGATTAGGTGTCGGCTAGTCAGTCTATGCTGGGATGGCCTGACGATAAGATCTATGTGTGAGCCTTGCTTCTTGGATGAATGATGGAATGAACGGTGAGTGGATTTTAGCAAACTTAAAGATAGCATTATTGCAAAAAGATGAATCTAAAGTGTGTGCTTATAGAGCACAGGAAATATAGGCTGTGTGCTCTGCAAACAACCCATATTTCTATGACAATACTTACCGGCTCCATGCAATGCTTTTGCTCTTCTTCTGGGTTCCCACACCGGTGATCTAGGCTCCTCCTCTTCATGGGGTGCTCCCACAGAAAGCTGCTTTCCATGGGGGCACCCGTGCAAGCTCGCTCCAGAGTACCGCTGCTGCGTCTGTTGACACAGACAGTGGGACTCGGCCCCGCTCAAGTGTCACATTTTTCGATTGACAGCAGCAGGAGCCAATAGCTCCTTCTGCTATCAATCTGTCCAATGAGGAGAGAAACAGTGGCTGAAGCCACTGCACTTGTGCACACTGCTGGATCGGATCATGCTCAGGTAAGAAAAAAGGGGGAGGGGAAAGCTGCAGCACAGAAGGTTTTTTACCTTAATGCATAGAATGCATTAGGGTTAAAAACCTTAAGGCTTTACAACCACTTTAATGTCTACAGTTTAGGCATGTCGTTCAAGCATAGCACAAATTATTCCCTTTGCTCTTCTTATAAACAAATTTACAGGGCCTGGAAAAAGTTTTCATACCCATTGAAATTTTCCACATTTTGTCATGTTACAACAAAAAATGTAAATGTATTTTATTGGGATTTTATGTAATTGACCAACACAAAGTGGCACATCATTGTGAAGTCGAAGGAAATTGATAAATGGTCTTCCAAATTTTTTACAGATAATTATGTGAAAAGTGTGGTATGCGTTGTATGCAGCCCCCCTCAGTCAATACTTTGTAGAACCACCTTTCGCTGCAATTACAGCTGCATGTCTTTTTGGGTATGTCTCTACCAGCTTTACACATCTAGAGAGTGACACTTTTGCCGCGTACACACGATCGTTCTTCAGAGGCCTTGCTGTTCTTCAGTGCGTTCTTTTAGTTCGTTCTGATTAGACGACCGTTTTGTAGCCATGTTGCGAGTACGTTCTTGTCGCCGAGATCGTGCTGTCCTTGGTGCTGGGCTTGTTGCTTTATCCCAGCTCCGGTCCATGAACAGGGTGAGGAGGAGTTCATGGATCAAGAATTGGTTGCTCCAGCGGGACCAATTCTGTCACATGCCTCTGCTGCGGGAGATCCAGGAGAATAACCCTGATGACTACAGGAATTTTCTTAGGATGTCTGACCTCGTTTTTCAGCAGCTCTTGGCTTTGGTTTCCCCCTATATCACCAGGCAGGACACCATTATGCGGGAAGCCATCACTGCTGAGCAGAGGCTAGTTGCTACGTTGCGCTTCCTGGCAACAGGGAGAAGCTTGCAGGACCTCAAGTTTTCGACAGGCATCTCCCCCCAGGCTCTGGGCGTCATTATTCCAGAAACCTGTTCTGCCATAATCCAAGTCCTGCAGGAGGACTATATTAAGGTAAGTTTTGTCCTTTAACCTCACATTCTATGTATTTAATGCTTGCTAATGTATAGTATTTTTTTAAACAGTCCCTAATTACCATGATTGTAATATGCTGTGAATGTCCCCTTTGTCCCCATGCATGTTGTAAGCTTTTAATGCTCCTTTTTTTGGCCTACATGCATATTTACAAAAACCAACCTCTCCAGCATTCTATCCTGGGCCCAAACACACCTAGCCTAGTCACTTCCCAATGGTTTTTGTCAGCTCCATTGTAGTGCTGCTTGACCCCCCCCCCCCCTAAAATGTTTTTATTTTATATTTTTTAATAATTCTGACAGAGTGCTAGAGCCTTTATTTCTGATGTCCCCAACTCATCTCAACCCCCCCATAAAATAATTTAAATGGTCCATCAGAGGGGGTGAGGAATCTGATTCTTGCTCATTTTTAGCTCTTATTAAAATACTCCTTCAAAATTAATGTTATACTGATGTTTTGCCAAGAATGTTTTGTGATAATCTGATTGCAATGTTTAGGTAAAGTATTAATTTTTTGTTTTTGTTTGACTCCACAGTTCCCTTCTACACCACAGGAATGGCAGAATGTGGCATCGGAGTTTTCCCAGCGTTGGAACTTTCCAACTGTGGGGGAGACATTGATGGCAAGCACGTCCGCATCGTGCCACCACCCCATTTGGGATCCTATTATTATAATTACAAAGGGTTCCACAGTATCGTGCTGATGGCGGTGGTGTCTGCCAATTATGAGTTTCTTTTTGTTGATGTTGGGAAAAAATGGGCGGATGTCTGATGGTGGAGTTTTTGCCCAGACAGATTTCACCCACCGGCTACTATCAGAAGACCTGGCATTGCCACCTGCGGCAGAGAATGAAGATGGACTACCCTTCGTTTTCCTCGCAGATGAGGCGTTTGCGCTAGGTCCACATCTGATGAGGCCTTTTCCCCAAAGGACCCTCACCCCTGAGAGGAGGGTCTTTAATTATAGGCTGGCCAGAGCCAGAAGGGTGGTTGAAAATGCCTTTGGCATCATGGTCAGCCGTCTCTGCCTCTTTCAGACCTCTCTAAATATGGTGGAGTACAAGTGGAATCACATTGTAATGTGCTGTTGCATCCTACACAATTTAAAAAAAAAACACTCAACAAATTATATTTCTTCAGTTGGCCTTCAGGCCACACACTATTCTGATGTAGCATTGCCATCCCAGGAAGCTGGCCCTACAGGCTTGGCCCCCCAAAGCGGGCGTGATGTGTGCCAACGTTATGTTGATTATTTTATGGGTAGGGGGCCCATTGCAATGCCTGATGACCTTTGAATCTTTGTTTTTAATAAAAATATTCTTTATATTTATACATATTTTTTTTATTTTTTCGGGTTGATTTGATCTTTCTCCTAGATCAGTGATGGTGAACCTTGCCACTCCAGATGTTTTGGAACTACATTTCCCATGATGCTCAACTACACTGCAGAGTGCCTGAACAACATGGGAAATGTAGTTCCAAAACATCTGGGGTGCCAAGGTTCACCATCACTGTCCTAGGTTATCCTAGTGCACTTGTAGTGCCATGTGTATTTTTAATAAGTAAATAACCATCATTGTCAGTGTAAACACCCCCATTTTTTTTTCGGCAACATTGATATAAGAAGCCACACATTGTTGAGTATAAAATATTTTTAATTGTTGGACATTTTAAATATTTTTTTTTTATTAAAATAGAAATGGTATTTTTTTTTTGGGGGGGGGGGGGTATTTATCTTGCTAAATTGCAAGAAAACCATATGTAACTTGTAAAGTTCAACATGTACAATAGTACTAAAAACAATTAAAACTTTACAAAACAAAATATCAAAACAACAAACACAAATAAAAGTAAAATGTTTTGCCATATAAAAGATTTAAACCCTCGCAAGCACATCTCTGATCTTTTTTATTCTTTGCTCCAGCTGCTTGGTCTTTTGCCTGATCTGGAGCAAGTTTTGGTTGATATGATCCAGGTCATGAGAGCAGACCATGAGTTCTTGGATCACCATCTGGGCACTGTGACTGGTGAATCTTTCTTGGGCCACAGGCAGAAAAGCACCTAAAAGTTTTAAAAACACCATGGGGCTGATTTACGAAACGTTTGCGCCATGAGTATCGGTGCATCTGCGTGCGCAACGGCTGTTTTGGTATTTACAAAACATTTGCGCCGGTAGAGCAGCGCTATTCCCCATTTACTATAGTGTTCTCGGCGCACGGGAGGAGGCGCACAGTGCGCTACTATGGACCTGGCGCACGGCATCTTAAAATCTAAATATAAAGAAGCTGGAAGTGCCAATATAATGAGGGTGACATGGGGTGATGTGAGGAAGTGTAGTGACACCTGCCCAAGTAACAAATATGCCCAAAATAGAGTGAGAAAGTAACTTTTTCTGAACCAGCCCGCTGCGTCGGCAATTAGGTTTAGAACTGCGAGAGGTTTTTTTGTGCTCAGCACTTGAATTTCACTCGTTCAAACGCACCGGGACACTGCGCCGGCAAAATCTTCGTAAATTTCAAGTCACGTAAATCAATTTGCATAAGTTGAACAGGCGCAGCTCTGAACTTGCCGTTATATAACAGTGCGCCAGCAAAATTAGATTTCTAAAGGGAAAAAAAAGGCATTTAAAAGCACTCGCGGCTATAATGAATTGTCGGCTCCCGTCAATATAGAGAAAAGTCATTGATAAAAAAAAAATATGCGTGGGGTCCCCCCGAATTCCATTACCAGGCCCTTCAGGTCTGGTATGGATATTAAGGGGAGCTGGAAGAAGAAGATGGAAGAAGAAGATGGAAGAAGATGGAAGAAAGGAGAAGACATTAATAAAGGAATTGTCAAAAACCGGCTATTGTCATTTTTAACATTTTTGACACTTTTTTTGTGAAATGGTAGGGGTACGTTTGTACCCCATTACCATTTCACACGGGGGGGCCGGGATCTGGGGGTCCCCTTTGTTAAAGGGGTCTTCCAGATTCCGATTAGCCCCCCGCCCGCAGACCCCCACAACCACCGGCAAGGGTTGTGGGGATGAGGCCCTTGTCCCCATCAACATGGGGACATCCTCCCCATGTCGAGGGCATGTGGTATGGTACGGTTCAGGAGGGAGGGGGGGTGCTCTCTTGTCCCCCCTCTTTTCCTGCGGCCTGCCAGGTTGCGTGCTCGGATAAGGGTCTGGTGTGGATTTTTAGGGGGACCCCCACGCTATTTTTGGCGCGGGGTCCTCTTAAAATCCATACCAGACCCGAAGGGCCTGGTACGGATTTTGTGCTGAACCCCTACGCCATTTTTTTTTTAATTTGGTGCGGAGTTCCCCTTAATATCCATACCAGACCTGAAGGACCTGGTAATGGAATTTGGGGGACCCCCACGCATTTTTTTTTTTTTTCAAAGACTTTCAATGACTTTTATATGTAACCAGCAATTCATTACAGCCGTGAGTACTTTTAAATGACTATTATTTTACTTTAGAAATGTAATTTTGCTCTCGAACTGTTATAAACATGGAAAACATGCGCTACTTTACAGGCATACTATAGACACCCCCCCAGGTATGATATTTAGGGCCAGTTCACACCGGATGCAGCGCAGTGCATTTTTTTGATGCATGAAAAACGCAAAGAAAGTTGATCACATTAATGCCAATGGCATAGTTCACACCACTGCAGTCCGTTCCAGTGCGTTTCAGAAAGGAAAAAAAAAATGGTCATGCTGCATTTTTTAGGTACAGAACTGTACTGGACCGCAGTAAAACACATAAAAAACGCAACGGAACGTACCATAAACGCACTGGAATGCACTGGAATGCACCGAAACGCACCTAAATGCACCAAAGACGCACTTCAACACACTTGTCCTAAGTGAAAAGAAGGGGAAAAAAACCCTGGACTGCAAAAACGCATCAAAAATGCACTGGAACGTGTCAAAAAATGTGCATGCAGAAAAGCACCTGGAACGCATCTAGACTGCGTTTCTATGGTGTGAACTAGGGCCAGTTCACACCATAGAAACGCAATCCGGATGCGTTCCAGGTGCTTTTTTGCATGCACGTTTTTGATGCGTTCCAGTGCATTTTTGGTACGTTTTTGATGCAGTCCAGTGCTTTTTTTTCACTCCTCTTTTTTATTAACCATAGATAAGAACAAGTGTGTTCCAGTGCGTTTTTGGTGCATTTAGGTGTGTTCCTGTGCGTTCGAGTGCGTTTATGATGCGTTTTGCTGCGTTCCAGTACAGTCCAGTGCAGGTAAAATGCAGCATGTTCTACTTTTTTTGTGGAACTTGAACGCACTGGAACAAACACTGCCATTTAGAACCATATAACCAAATTTCCATGCATTTTTGATGCATAAAAAACGCAATGGACTGCATGTGGTGTGAAATGTCCCTTAGGGTGGGACCTGGGCCCCCATTTTAAGGCCAATAACTAGAAGATAAGCTAGCCAAGTGGGGACTAGCAAAATTAACAAGTCAGTTCCCATAGACTGCAATAGTATTTGTTGGTGGGGGGGGAGGTGTTTGTCCCATCTCTAATTTTGTAGCATGCTGGATGATGTGCTTAATTTTGGACAGGGGGGGTTACTTTCTGCTAGCTGCATTTGTGTTGTTCTGAGCATGCCCAGGCAGTTAGTTTCTTTTTTTGGTGCTTTTTGTGTGTGAACAGCACCTGGATATTTCTGGGCATGCTCAGAGAGTGTTTTTATGGGTTAGTAATTAAAGGACATCCTTAACAGGTGTACCCACTTTGAAGTTCAGTCTCTACATTGGGTGAACTTGCATTTTGGGTGTTTCATGGACTGTGCATGTGTTTTCAATTGCCTCATTAGCACACAAACCTATGTTATATATAGCTCGCAGATAGCATCCTCTCCCTTGCCCTGAAAAGAGGCAAGTGCGTGCGTGCGTGCGTGCGTGTCCGGCAAAAAGTAAATTTTGGTGTCCTTATCGACTTTGTAACACATGTATTTTATTTGTTATATCTTTGCAAAACAGGTGTTTGTTTTAGTTTTGTTGATTGTATTTTTTTGTGTGGGGGAAATGTTCCCCTGAAATAATTTTGATGTTGTTAATGTGTGTCGTTTGTTCACTTTGATTTAATTGTCTGTGCTGCATTATTTTGCCAAATCTTTCTCAAGATGTTGTGAGTCTGTGACTAATGTTGCAAATTGACCATGTTTTTTATTTTGGCTTCCCTTTGTTTTGTTGACCAATACAATTTGATGCAAAGTTTTGATGTTTGTTTTGTGTTTTCTTTGCAACAAATGTGACAGCTGATTGGCATGTCAAAACAAAACAGGTGTGATTTGTCTACCCTGGTGTCTTCATGCTAGCATATGCATGTATTGTGTGCTGCCATGTATAGTCACCAGGAAATGAAAAATACAGAGCGGTAAGTATTAATTTTTCCTTTTTACTGCAGTGGTTCTCAGCCTAAGTCCTCAAGTACCCCCAACAGGACATGTTTTGTGAATCTATCTTATCGAGAATTGCTGTCCAAAATACAAAACCTTTGACTGTGATTTAAAGCACATGTGCAAGATGAAGGAAAACGTGCAAACATGGCTTGTTGGGGGTACTTGAGAAGCACTGATTTAGAGCACTGCACTTAAAAATAGCTCAAGGCAATACGATTCTAATTGTGGGCATTTTGAGGGAAACCAAGTAAGTGTTAGAACCCCTGCTTGTTTTTTTTAGGTTGGGCTTTGTGTCCCCTTTTAGTAAAATTGGCTTCACTTCCTGTCACACAGCTAAACAGGAATTGAAGGTTAGACCCTACCAATGTCTTTTCTTGGGGACACACAGATCAATCTAACTAGTGTCCCCATTAAGCAAATTGCACTCTAGCACTTTGTTGTGTACACCCCAAATCATTGGGTAGTTTGGGGTTTAGTAAAGACAAATCCACTCTGCAGTAAAATTGTAGCTGCTGAAAATCTGAGGGGAAGCACTGGTGATTGTAACATCCAATCATGTAAAAGCAAAGATGGTGTTTTTTTTGTTTGCTTGCATGTCCCCCTCGAATATCCAGCAAGTGCACTTGTAGTGCAAAGTACATTTGCCATAGTAAATAAACCCCAAAGTCCAAAATACCTAATAATTTGGGGTGTACCCTGCAAAATGCTGGAGTGCAATGTACATAATGGGGAAAGTATTTAGATTGACCTGTGTGTCCCCAAGGAAAGACATTGGTAGGGATTTACCCTCACTTCCTGTGTGGCTATGTGACATTAAGTGAATTATTTGGAAGGATAAAGTGGCCAAATTCGGGAGTTGTCTTCACCCTATCAGGGGTGCAGACATCCCCAAAAACTGTCTAGACTTCTAATCCCTCTGCACTCTATCCAAGAAAAAATAAGAAAGGATTTAATTTAGTTTAACTTTGCAAAGACACATTCCTAAGTTGAATTGTGATGCATGTCAATGGCCCATTTAGACCCTCTTTAATCGACGGCCACAGCACGGTCCTTAATTGGCGGGAGCCCGTCAATAGACGTCCTCCCCTTCGTGCGCGTGTGCTGTGGTCACTGAGACTCGGGTGATGACAGATCCGAGTAAGGGGCCGATCCCTGCCCCTTACCATGTGATCAGCTGTCAGCCAATGACAGCTGATCACCTGATGTAAACAAAAGCTGGGTAATGGTTTTTGTTTTCTCCTTGTGCTGACAGCGTGAGCATAAAAAAGGCAATCACCGGCTTATGTGCAAGGGACATCGGGCCCAAAGAGGAAGAGGCAAATTTGCGTCATCTGTGACAATCAGTAGCCCCTGCCAGTGCCACCTATCAATGCCCACCCCTGGTGCCAATCAGTGCCACCTAGCAGTGCTGCCTATCAGTGCCCATCACTGCCAACTATCGTTGCCACCTAGCAGTGCCAGATGGTCACCAGTCATCTCTATGACCGTCGGAGGCCCGGGCGCGACGTTATGACATCACGCCGGGTTCCCGTATGTAAACAAAGCCGTGATCTCGGCTGTCAGTCTTATTGACCCTGCATCTCTCCATAAAGAGGACCTGTCACAATAGATTTCTATTACAAGGGATGTTTACATTCCTTGTAATAGGAATAAAAGTGATCAAAAAAACAAAAAAGTTAAAAAAAGAGTAAGAAATACAAAAAAAGTAAAAAACAAAAAATAATAATAAAAAAAAAAAACGCCCATGTCCCCGGTAGCTCGTGCTCAGAAGCGAACACACACGTAAGTCCCGCCCACATATGTAAACACCGTTCAAACCACACATGTGAGGTATTGCTGCGTGCGTTAGAACGAGTGCAACAATTCTAGCACTAGACCTCCTCTGTAATGCGAAAATTGTAACATGTAGAAATTTTTAAAGCATCGCCTAGGGAGATTTTTAAGTACTGAAGTTTGGTGTCATTCCATGAGTGTGCGCAATTTTAAAGCGTGACATGTTAGGTATCTATTTACTCACAATAACAACATCTTTCACATTATACAAAAAAATTGGGCTAACTTTACTGTTTTGTAATTTTTTTTAATTCATGAAACCATTTTTTTTCCAAAAAAAAGGCGTTTGAACATTTATTGCGCAAATACCGAGCGAGATAAAAATTGAAATGACCGCCATTTTATTCCCTAGAGTGTCTGCTAAAAAAACATATATAATGTTTGGGGTTTTGAAGTAATTTTATTGCCATACATTTATGATTTTTACATGAAGGAGAGAAGTGCCAGAATAGGCCCAGTGCTGAAGTGATTAAAACATCCTAATTTATTTATTTTTTAGTCGGTCTTTTGTATTTATGGAAAAAAAAAACGCAGAGGTGATCAAATAGCACCAAAAGAAAGCTCTATTTATGTGCAAAAAAATAATACATTTTCATTGGGTTACAGTGTTGTATGAGCGCGCATCATTCAAAGCGCATTAGCGCTGAAATTTTAAAATCGGTCTGGGCAGGAAGGGAGTTTAAGTGGCCAGTAAGCAAGTGGTTAATATAAGGCTACATGCACACGGATGTTTTTCCAGCCGCTTGTTTGAGCGTTTTTTGCAGCTTAAAAACGGCTCTCCATGTTAGCCTATGGCCTCATGGCCACCATGGCGTTTTTGAGCTGTAAATGGCATAGGCGTTTTTAGGCCCCATGTACACGGGACGCTGGTGCAAAGTCTTCAGAACTAAGGTTGAAAGTGGCGTTTAGAAAGCCACGCTTTGTCGCGTTTGCATGCTGCATTTTACCACATTTGCGTCTATATGCGCTTAGTTACGAAACATCATAAGGAGCCGCCCTAAGCTCCAAAAACAGTATTATTAACCATTTCAGGTATTTTGTGAGACCAAAGTGAGTATCAGCAGCTGAGAGAGCATCAATGTACTTGTATTTAGCGTGTCACTTGCCACATCACTTGCCACAAGTTGTGGATTGTCCACTTGCCACGTCACCTGCCCCAAGTTGTGGATTGTCCACTTGCCACGTCAGCTGCCCCAAGTTGTGTATTGTCCACTTGCCACGTCACCTGCCCCAAGTTGTGTATTGTCCACTTGCCACGTCAGCTGCCCCAAGTTGTGGATTGTCCACTTGCCACGTCACCTGCCCCAAGTTGTGGATTGTCCACTTGCCACGTCAGCTGCCCCAAGTTGTGGATTGTCCACTTGCCACGTCACCTGCCCCAAGTTGTGGATTGTCCACTTGCCACGTCACCTGCCCCAAGTTGTGGATTGTCCACTTGCCACGTCAGCTGCCCCAAGTTGTGGATTGTCCACTTGCCACGTCACCTGACCCAAGTTGTGGATTGTCCACTTGCCACGTCACCTGCCCCAAGTTGTGGATTGTCCACAATGCAATGGAAGCAATTTCATATTTTTTTATATATATATTTTTTTTATGGTTTTTCCTCATTTGCCATAATTTTTGAGTTTATCAATGTAAAAAAATAGGTCACCTTTAAAAACGCTTCTAAACTAAAATGCGGCTAAACGCCGGTACCACGTCCGAAACGTGGAAATCTTTGACGTCTGAAGGCTTTTTTTGGCTTTGTTAAACGCAACTGCAGATTTTTTTTCCAGGCCAAAAACAGTGTTTTGGATGTAATAGAATTCAATGGACCCGCATCCAAAACACAAGTACCGTGATTTTGCGCCGATTTGCGGTTTTTTTTACCTGTTTATAGCTGGATGTTAAAGGAAATGTAAAAAAAATAAACATTGCCGGCTCTAAAAAAAAAAATCTAGAAAAAAAACAGCGTGGGATCCCCCCAGGTCCATACCAGGCCCTTGGGTCTAGTATGGATTCAAAGGGGACCCCCCCTCCCCCCCCACCAAAATGAAAAAAAATGGCGTGGGGGTTCCCCCAAAATCCATACCAGGCCCTTCAGGTCTGGTATGGATTTTAAGGGGAACCCTGCGCCAAACGTAAAAAAAAATAGCATGGGGTTCCCCCCAAAAATCCACACCAGACCCTTTATCCGAGCACGCAACCTGGCAGGCCGCAGGAAAAGAGGGGGGATGAGAGAGCGGCCCCCCTCCCTCCTGAACCGTACCAGGCCACATGCCCTCAACATGGGGAGGATGTCCCCATGTTGATGGGGACAAGGGCCTCTTCCTGACAACCCTGGCCGTTGGTTGTCGGGGTCTGTGGGCCGGGGGCTTATTGGAATCCGGGAGCCCCCTTTAATAAGGGGGATCCCAGATACCAGCTCCCCACCCTATGTGAATGAGTATGGGGTACATCGTACCCCTATCCATTCACCTGGTGGAAAAAAAAGTAAATGAAAAACAACACAGGTTTTTAAAGTAATTTATTAGGCAGCTCCGGGGGTCTTCTTCCGACTTCGGGGGTCTTTCTGCCGGGCGCCCCGCTATCTTCTTCCAGCTCTTTTTCTAGCGGGGTCCCGGTCTTCATCGTCATCTTCTTCCGACTTCGGGGGTCTTTCTGCCGGGCGCCCGCTATCTTCTTCCAGCTCTTTTGCTAGCGGGGTCCGGTCTTCATTGTCGTCTTCTTCCGACTTCTGGGGGTCTCTTGTTCTGTTCTCCGGTGTCGCCTCCACGCTCTTTGGTTCTTCTCCCGCTCTCCGGTGCCTTCTCCATGATCTCCGGTTCTTTCTGCCTTCTGCCGGGCGCCCCACTATCTTCTTCCAGCTCTTTTGCTAGCGGGGTCCCGGTCTTCATCGTCGTCTTCTTCCCTCTTCTCTCCGCCCGATGTTGCCTCGTCGCTGTCTGCCGCTACAATGCTGTGTGGGCGGAGCGCAACCACTTATATTGGCATGGGGTGTGGTCACCGGGTGATGCCACCTGCTGACCCCGCCCCTGTATCACGTCACAGTCCCATCATTCCCGGGACTGTAACGTCATACGGAGGCGGGGTCAGCGGGTGGCATCACCCGGTCACCACGCCCCATGCCAATATAAGTGGGTGCGCTCTGCCCACATAGCATTGTAGCGTGGAGTTCCCCTTCATGATTCATACCAAATACAGGGGAAAGCGAGCACGAGGCTTGCAGTACCCTGTGCCAAGAACCAGCGCAATGGCATCACGCTGGAGACATTCTCGGGCAGGTAGTCACCTCTAGGACACGACTTGTGGCTGCTTCACGCTCAAGTCGTGTCCAAGTTGCCTCGCAAAGTCTCGCTGTCCCTCTGTCAACCGGTACACGGGTCGCCCCGCGAGTCGGATCGTCTTCAACCGACTTCCCGGGCGACCTCTATTCAAATCAATGGGATCCCATAGGGAACCATTCATTTTGAATAGAGCGCCGCTCAAATTTTTATTTACTATAGCAGTGCCCAGCCGGTTCCTGCGCTCAATTAAGGATTTATCCGGCGCACCAATTAAGGTATGAACGGGCGCAGCGCACTGTTTATAGTAAATCACCCCACATGTCTTATAAATATGCAGGCCTACATCTATTACCTGAAGCTGTGGTGTATGACACTGACCTGTTGTGTTGCCATTTTCCACTTCTTCCTCCACATCCCGCGGTTGTGGGTCTTGGGTTGGAGGTGTGGGGTTCCTAGGCTCCTGTCTCAAAGCTCTTTGAAGCCCTATGAGATTGAACCAAAAGGTATAGTTGAGTAAGTAAAAAAATTTTTAGGCCTGAAAAAGGAATATTAATCATTCTTGGGAAGTGTGGTACAATTGTCTGTTTTGTCAATAGTTCTAAGCTGAACACATGATTGTATCCATTACCAAAGCTGGTAGATTGATCTATTTTGGTCAAGTTTCACACATGAAAAAAAGGGAGGGCAGAATTCCCCCCAGAAAGGGATTCTTCAAGGAGAAACAATGGGTTATAAAGAATTAATTTATTATTTATATATTAAATAATCCACCATATAAATTAAAATTTACAGTATGATACCTTCACCATAAAAATTTAAGAATGATAACGTTATCAGAATCACAAACTAAAGCGGCTAATTCCCTAGAGTTGGATCTTCACGGGATAATTGAATAGCTGGGATATATAATATTCATTACCAACTCACACTATTTAGCATAGTCAGATTAAATATTCTCTGGTCAATATGCCTCTTAAAAGCATAAACCCTCTGGCTCATTATATTCCACGCTTTACTTTACCCTAATAGGGATTAAACCACATAACATACATGTAATTCATTTTAATACCAACGACCTCTTTTTTTTTTTAATTCACGGTGTATTTCTAGGGCAGATTGCAATGTTAAGCTGAAAATGTTGTGTGTATGCACTCAGGTGCTGTTGATTTACGTAATGGGCTCACCGTTAAATAGAACCTGAAACACACTTCACATTAGCTCTGAAGAACTCGTCCTATTGGACGAAGGAAACGCGTCAGCCAGCTAGATGCCTTTACTATAGCTGCATCTTTTTCATCTCCTATCACGGACTTTAAATCACCTCCGGGGATTTACCCCCCCAAAAAAAGCTCCACAACTCCGGTATTTTCTTCTTCCCCTATCTCTATGGACTTAAATCAAACTTCAAAGAGTAATACTAGCTACACTACTTTTGGAGACACCGAACAGACACTGCTTTGTTTATATCTGGAGAGGGAGCTGGGAAGGACTCCCTGGACTGTGTCTACACAGCGGAATAACCCAAATTAATTGGGATCTGAACAACTGAAAAAACCTCCGTTCCCCTTATCTCCTCTGTCAGCTATAAAGAAAATAAGACATCAGTGTCTAAACAGATTTATTGCACCTGAAGGAGTCCCATACGAACCGATTGCGGCAAGGACTTACAATCCCTCTGAGGTGCATGAGTAAACACTCTCTGTTAAAGACAGGTCTCCATGCTATCATACACAGACCGACCACATCAATAAATCAAAGGGACATCACACAAGATTTCTTCGCACAGCGGAATAAACTGAATATCTCCCGGCTCCCTGTATTTCCATATACAGGTCGGGGTAAGCAAAGGAACTTATCTTTTACAGTTTTACTTTCTGATATATGTCCCACTACCTGATTTATTATAAAGCTCGGTCATCTGTGACAATCTCAGTGTAGCGAATACTATCCATCCTTTATAGGGGAGATAATATATTTTGACCTAACTATATTGAACCAGAGACTGACAACTATTCAGATCCTAACAGGATAACCATTTAGGTCAATCCATACCGGACTGAGTTAACATCTTCATTCATATAAGATCCACTACAGCAGCAGGAATCCCATTAACCCCTAATTTTCTTCTTATTTCCTTCGGCAATATATGTGACCAAAGGCCTCTTTGAACTTTCACAGCCCTGAAGAAAATACTCTAATTTCCAAGGATCATATATGTGATATCATGCAAAAACAGTGTAGCAATATCTGAATGAATGCTAATTATGTGGATGAACAGGTGTCTTCTAGTTTGTGATTCTGATAACGTTATCATTCTTAAATTTTTATGGTGAAGGTATCATACTGTAAATTTTTATTTATATGGTGGATTATTTAATATATAAATAATAAATTAATTATTTATAACCCATTGTTTCTCCTTGAAGAATCCCTTTCTGGGGGGAATTCTGCCCTCCCTTTTCTTTTTTGATATGCTTTACCGTGATTCAGAGAAACACACCGCCTATTGAATTAACAAATTTCAGGTGTAGGGTTTTGTTATTTGGGTTACAAAGGGAGTGTTGGTTTATGCTGATTATATATCCTCCCTTCACCCAAATATAAATACAGGAAAATACTTCCATACTTATCCCTAATTACCCCCCCCCCAACCTCCCCCCTTTTCTTCAAAGTTTCACACATGGAAACACACCAAGTATCCACTGGATCACCTGTGTGTGACACCATAAAAAGGTTGTTCTTGTGGCCCACACTTGTGCTAATGGGTCCAGATGTGTAACCAGCTGCTGAGCATAATCTCCTTACCGTACACTGAATCCAGTTAGATTAGTTAAATATAGTTACCAACACATCTACACAACCATGTTTCAAAAATATTCTCACATAAACAGTTCAAGATGTCAAGTTTCATGTTCTTGGGCACAAAAATCAGTCGTAGGAATCATCGTTCAATCGTTCACTAATTAAATTACGATGTTTTTGTCTGATACAGTGTTAACTAAATTTGAGCATTCCTAAATAGGCATGTTCAAATTTAGTTAACACTGTATCCGAAAAAAAAACATTGTATTATTGCTAATGAACGATGATTTCTACGATCGATTCTTGTGCCCAAGAACATGAGAAACTTGACATCTTGAACTGTACTACATTAAAGAAAAAGCACATGCAGCACCATGCTAGTAATAATAGTCAGAGTAACTGTAAATCTACTTACTTTTTCTAATAACTTTTTTTATTTTGCTGTATTGCTCCGGCTCCCTCAACTTGATGTCAGACCATCTTTTGCGGAGCTGTTCTTTTGATCTGCGAACCCCAAATTTTCTTTGCAGAGTTTTCACCACTTTGTCCATTATTTTTGCCTTGACCTGATTAGGCTTTTTGTATGGGCCATGTTTTGCATCATAATCCTCCCTCCTCAATATTGCCACCATTTCAACCATCTCCTCGAACGCCATGTTTGTGCCCTTGTATCTCCGGGATCTGGTCTGTGGTTCTTCCAGACTTTCCTCCTCAATTCGCAGAGTCTCCGCCATGTTGTGTGTAAGCATTAGGACGAGCGAGAAGGGGCGGGGAAAGTAGTATAATGAATGTTAGGGGCGGGGAAAGCATGCGGAGCTTCGCGTATGCGCAGTGTATATAATAGACATGTGCACACTGAAATATTTCGTTTCGGAATTTCATTTTCGTCCGAAAAATAAATTTATTTAGTTACTCCCGAAATTCATTTTTATTTATTTCGTTTTTCGTTAGAAATTGCATTCGTCCGAAAATCTGAATTAATTAAGGTCGGATCTGTCATTGAAGGCTTATGGTGTCTGTCGAATGTTCAAAGAAGATTCGACGGAGCAGTGAAACTGTACGACGCTGCAATCATACATTTCCGGTCGAATGTTCCGCCCACAAGCTATAGAAGAATTCTAATGTTGTATGACACTAGTAATTATTATATTTATTAATTATTATTACTAGTCAACCAACATTAGAATTCTTCTATAGCCTATGGGCCGAGCATTTGACCGGAAATGTACGATTGCAGCGTCGTACAGTTTTGCTGCACCGTCGAATCTTCTAACTTTCGATGCTTTGTCGAATCTTCGTCATTCTAGCTATTTTACTGCTCCTCCTCTTTGGTTACAATCAGCCAATAACATTCATCATCAACTTTATTTTTATTTTACTTCCCCCACCCAATTCCAGCAGTGATCTTTTCTCTCTATGTCGAATCTTTTCTCTCTATAATGTCGAATCTTTTCTCTCCTATGTCGAATCTTTTCTCTCTATAATGTCGAATCTTTTCTCTCTATAATGTCGAATCTTTTCTCTCCTATGTCGAATCTTTTCTCTCTATAATGTCAAATCTTTTCTCTCCTATGTCAAATCTTTTCTCTCTATGTCGAATCTTTCTCTCTATAATGTCGAATCTTTTCTCTCTATGTCGAATCTTTCTCTCTATAATGTCGAATCTTTTCTCTCTATGTCGAATCTTTCTCTCTATAATGTCAAATCTTTTCTCTCCTATGTCAAATCTTTTCTCTCCTATGTCGAATCTTTTCTCTCCTATGTCGAATCTTTTCTCTCCTATGTCGAATCTTTTCTCTCCTATGTCGAATCTTTTCTCTCCTATGTCGAATCTTTTCTCTCTATAATGTCGAATCTTTTCTCTCCTATGTAGAATAATCTTGGACTAATAGAGTTAAGGTTAGGCACATTCGACCACAGGTTCGATAGACACAGATTGTTATTGTCAGCGTCACGTCGAATCTCCTATCTATATCGAACTGTTGTAGCAACGAAAACGAAAATAAAGCATTTGTTTATGTCGGATCTTTCGGTTTTCGGATTCTGTGCTTTCGTTTTCATTTGTTAAAACGATAACGAAAATAGCTGAAATTCGGACGAAAATGCATTCGGACGAAAACGAATGCACATGTCTAGTATATAACGGAAATACGCATGGATGAAAATGACGTTCAGTGTGTGGAAGAAGGTCGGAAGCAACGAACGTGTAGATCGAGGGTATGTAACATTTTTTATACTTGATGACTCATCAATTGATGAGTTTGTGGCCTATATATGGTGAGAAAGATTAGTAGTAGTCTTGACTGACATTAAGATTTTTGTCTGGTTTTTGACTTGCAGCAATCATGCAGGTATTTAAAGATCCTGATTTTATGGCAGAGTTCCTGCAAAGGTGGAAGAATCTTCCTGTTTTATGGCAGACCAAAAATAAAACAAATAAAAATAATGAAGCCAGGAAGATAGCACTGGAGAGCACGCTTGAATTTGTGAAAACACAGATCCCCACAGCAACAATTGAGGATGTCAAGAAGAAAATTTGGACCATTAGGGGCACATATCGGACTGAACGCAACAGAGTCCTAACATCTATGAGGTCAGGAGCAGCTGCAGATAAAATATACAAGCCGAATCTGTGGTACTACAGTCAGCTGAACTTCCTGGATGACCATATTGAATCAAGGGAATCCCTTTCAAGCCTTCCCCCCCAGAAGTAGCTCCAGCCTTCCCTGCAGCCAACCCTCCAGCCTTCCCTGCAGCCAAGTTCAACCTTCTTTGGAGGAACAAGCTGAATTCCTGGAGGAGCCTGATTTGACCATTTGGAGCCAGGTATAGTATTTAGCTAAAGATTTCTTGTACTAAAAGTATAATGATGTCAAAGAGATGTTAAACTTGTGTGAAAATTTTTACCATTTACCAAAAAGTGTTCGACATATCAATAGACAGTAGTGGCCAAAAATGATGGGGACAGAATGATTGTCTTTAATATTTATTAGCATTCAATTTGCAACTGTCATGAGGTGACAAATGTGTGTGTGATAGATGAAGCCAAAATTTTAAATATGTACCTTTTTTTATACACCGACAGAACAAAGCCAGGATGAGGAGGGAGAAAATTTGAGCCAGGAGGAGGCAGGGCCCAGTGGGACCCAGGAGGAGGCAGGCCCCAGTGGGACCCAGGAGGAGGCAAACCAGGTCCCAGATACCTCCTCTCCGGATTCCACAAAAAAGGGCCAGGAGGCTTATCCAGATGGAGGAGGAGACATAGGCCCTAATTAGGGAGGCTACTGCGGCCCTCAAAGAGCCCCCCACTGCTGCAGAGGGATTTGCTGCCCTTATTGGGCACAAACTGCCACAAATGGACATGGGCCAGCGTTTCCAATGTGAGATCATCATATTGAAGGCGGTCAACATGGGCATGATTTGTAAGCTAAACGATTTCACTGACCTTGTGGATATTAGGTATGTTCATGCTCCTGCGCCAGTTCCTGCTCCACTCCCTGCTCCTTCTCCAGTTCCTGCTCCAGTACCTGCTCCTGCTCCAGTTCCTGCTCCAGTCCCTGCTTCTGCTCCAGTTCCTGCTCCAGTTCCTGCTCCAGTCCCTGCTCCTGCCACAAGATCTCCTCCAGGGACACAGCCTCCAAATACACAGTTAGCAAAGTCTACAGGGAAGGCTACAGGGAAGGCTACAGGGAAGGCTACAAAGAAGAGCAAAAAATAATTACATGATATGTCCTTCTGATGGTCCCAATTTTCTTCTTGACATCCTTTGTTGTTTGCTGTGGTGATCTGTGTCTGCACTAATTCAAGCAGGGTCTCCAGTGCTGTCTTCCTGGCTTCTTTGTTTTTCGTTTACCTGTGGTTTTGGTTTGCCTTCACCTTTAATTTGTTTTTATGCCAGAATAAATTGATTTTTTGTTTCCAGCCAAAAATTGAACATGTGTTTTTATTCATAATAGAGAGTTTGCTAGTGAATAGGCAGGGACATTTCAAAAAAACATTTTGAAATTACCAAGGGACACTAACCTCCTTGAGGGTAAATTATAATAAATAATAATGTTGTTGTGGTAACTTGACACACTCAAAAATAAGAAAAAAGAATGGAAAGCAGTATAAAATATTATCCAAATAATAACCAAAAATAACATCTTCAATAAAAGATGGTAAAAAATAAATCTTTGTTTTTTAGGGAGATCTGGCTTACAAAAAATATAGATTAATCATGAGATCACAATAAATAATAAATAAAAAAGTTTGTCATAACTCTGTGAGAATATCAGCAGCAAAAAAAAATGTATTATTGCAGCATTATAACGGAGAAAAGAATGCGCTGCATTAAACGATGCAATAATTTACTGCATGACGAATGTGCTTTCTCCATTACGAACGCTAATTTTACCAGAACGAGCGCTCCCGTCTCATCACTTGCTTCTAAGCATGCATGTTTTTTTCACGTCATTAAAGCCTACACATGTCCGTTTTTCATGACGAGAAAAACGATGACGTGAAAAACAACGGGAAAAATTAGAGCATGTTTCAAATTTTTCATGGCCATTTTTCACGTCGTGATAGCAAAATCCGATCGTCTGTGTGGAACTCCATCGGAGAAAAAACCCACGCATGCTCAGAATCAAGTCAACACATGCTCAGAAGCATTGAACTTAATTTTTCTCGGCTCATCTGAGTGTTTTCCCCACTTCCGGGGACGGGGCCGTGGCGACATCCCTCGGAAGTTCGGCCCCCTCCTCCTTCCCCCGCCGCCGGGTCAATTTAAAAAAGCAAGGCGCGCTTCGCTCATACGCAGTAGGGAACCAACTCTGAAGCTAGAAGTCTTTTTTCTGGCAGTGACCCTCCCGAGACTAGCCTCTTGATCCGCCCCTGGTTCAGGGTGATGGGCAATGTTAGTTTTCCGCCACACTTTTTGATCTCATCTGACCAAATTTTGGCCTCATCTGACAAGAGCACTTCTTCCACATGTTTGCTTTGTCCCCCACATGGCTTTTTACAAACTGAAAATGGTACTTTTTATGGCTTTCTTTCAACAATAGCTTTCTTCATGCCACTCTTCCATAAAGGCCAGATTTGTGGAGTACACGACTAATAGTTGTCTTGTGGATAGATTATCCCACCTGAGCGGTGGATCTTTGTAGCTCCTCCAGAGTTACCATGGGCCTTTTGGCTGCTTTTCTGAATAATGCTCTCCTTGCCTGGCCTGTCAGTTTAGGTTGATGGCCATGTCTTGGTAGGTTTTCAGTTGTGCCATACTTTTTCTATTTTCGAATGATGGATTGTTCAGTGCTCTGTGAGATGTTCACAGCTTGTTTTTTTATTTTTTATAGCCTAACCCTGCTTTAAACTTCTCCACAACTTTATCCCTGACATGTCTGGTGTTTTCCTTGGCCTTCATGGTGCTGTTTGTTCACTAAGGTTCTCTAACAAACCTCTGAGGGCTTCACAGAACAGCTCTATTTATACTGAGATTAAATTACACACAGGTGGACTCTATTTACTAATTAGGTGACTTATGAAGGCAATTGGTTCTACTAGATTTTAGTTAGGGCTGTCAGTGTGAAGGGGGATGAATAGAAATGCATGCCACATTTTTCAGATATTTATTTGTAAAAAAAAATGAAAACCATTTATCATTTTCCTTACACTTCACACTTATGTGCCACTATGTGTTGGTCTATCACATAAAATCCCAATAAAATACATTTACGTTTTTGGTTGTAACATGGCAAAATGTGGAAAATTTCAAGGGGTATGAATACTTTTTCATGGCACTGTAGCACCATAACTAAGAAAGGAGTTATATTACATATCTATACTATCTTGCTTGGCTCACAGATACTTTCTGCCTTTATTCCATGTTTATCTGACTTGAAACAAGATGTTGGCTATATTTCTGATGACCAGCGGGATATTCTTCTACTAAACATGTGATGTTTGTGCTGGATCACTGTGACCCTTCACCCTTTTCTCCTGATGCATGCTGGGGGAGGGGCTGTACCAGGAAGTAAGAGTGTGTGGGTGTGTGTGGGACTGGAAGCAGCAGCAGCAGCATGGATGCATAGATATGGTAATGACAGAAGCCTGTTGTATTAAGACTCCTCCATGTAACAAAGTCATCATGTTTCTGAGTGAGTAATAAACCCTTCCATGGTTAAGAAGTTCATCCATCCTGTGTGTAACTTGCTGAGCAGATACTGGCAGCATTGCTAGCAGCACCCTGAGAGACCCCGTGTCTTAGGGACATAACAAAACACATGGTCTCTCTCTCAGTGGATAGGAGGCTTAACCAGTTACAGTATTCATTCTCCACACAAATTATAGAACCCCACAATGGCTTTACAGATTTGGCTGCAGAAATGTATCCACCTGTCCCAAGTGCTGCACTAAAACGGGTGCCTTGCTTTAAATACTCTGACACTGCCCCAGATACAGGCAGCACATTACTGACCTCATCAACAAAATATACAGCGCTCACCTTGAGAATATTTCCTTGATGGAGAAGTACAGCCAAAGCTCATTTGGCTGTACTTCTCTTGTGGATCACAGGACTGAAGTTTGTTCTGCACTCCAGTGACCTGACTGAAGCCCGCTGTCGGCTGACATCACAGAGTTAGTCCAGGCTGGGGCAAGATCATGACAATGAAGTCAGGATCCGCCCACATGCCTGGACTAACACCTGACTAAGCCTCTCAGCGAGCCACTGAGAGCCTGCGCTGGCCACTCCTGTCCCCTCCACAGCCCAGCGCTCCAGTGAGCATGGGGGGAAGAGCAGAGAGCTGGTGACTGTCAGTCACCAGCTCTTTGCTCAGAGAGCCCTGAGAACTAAGCGATTGACAATGTTTAATCACTTGGTTCTCAGTGTTAGAGCTGAAATAAAAAAGTAGGGCTTTCTTCTTAAACTATACCCCCTTCCTACTTGCGTAGGGGTGTATAATTAAATTTTCCCGGGCCCCATCAGGTCAACAGAGGGGCCCAGGAGGTGAGAAGAGAGACTTTTTTTTCTATTTTGGAGAGCAGGTACATAATTCTGCACCTCATGTCGCAGTTCCCTGGCGGAGGGATCTCATGTACATGCTCTAATCCGCTCCCATGCTGAGGTACCAAGCCTGATGTGAAGTAGCTGACAGCAGAGAGCAGCAAGTCTAATGTCAGCAGCGGTGGCGGGTGGTGTGGCTGCTTAGAGTCCCCAGAATCCTCACTGTGTTTTTTTTGATCTGTCGTAGAAATACAGGTTCTATGCAGAGCACACAGCCCATATTTCCGGTGCTCTATAAGCACACACTTTAGATTCATCTTTTTGCAATAATGCTATCTTTAGCTAAGTTTGCTAAGACCCACTCACCGTTCATTTGTCCCCTCATTCATCCCAAGAAAGGCAGCACCAAACAGTTATGTTCTCATCTCAGCCTCCCAGCATAGTGTGTCTGGGAGCTGTGTGTCTCTCCTTTTATTGAAATCCCCACAGGATTAAAATCCCAACAGGAAGTGATGTCACAGCATGTGATCCTCACTAAAGAAGTTACCAACAGGAAGTGAGGTCACAGCATGTGACCTTCACACAGGGAAAATGACACGGACATCCCTTCCAACAGGGAATGAAAGGATTCAATACAATAATACATACAGTGAATACAATAATGCATGATGGCTAACGTCTTATGGGTGTGTCTGGGCAGGGAAAGCGTATATGCTCCCAGCAAATGAAGCCGTATTGATTTAAAACATGGACGCCTTCCCTGACTCTGAAACGATCATAAGCTCTCATATTACCGCTGATAAGAATCCTTATTCTGCGCTATTCCATATAATAATGCATATTCAGATTATACTATTATTGAATGGGGGAGGGAGGCTATCTGCAGATGCGCACTACGAATCCCAATCAATGTTGATCAGACACAGCAGAGACAAGAGCACGCATTTGCTCATAACCAATGATGTTGTTGCAGAGCGAGGACATCCCCTCCTCAACGATCGTCTGTGCTAATGCACAGAGGGGCCCCCCGTCGGTGGACATATCCGCACCCTGCAAACATCACACTCCAACCTCAAGACGTTTTCCCCTATCAGACGGGATTCAACCAGCCTCAAACTACCCCAATCAGCTCTTTTAGAGCTGGTTGCGGAAGTACTAACACTGGGTGACACTATGACAATACATATTAAATACATCTCCATAAAAATCTCCACAACAGTCCTCCCTTTTTTGTCATATGCACCCCATGTGTCCCTCGATGAAAGTTGATCTGCTTCTTACACCTGGAAATGAATCAGTCCTTAGTCCATAAAAAGGAAAACACGGCTTGACATGTAGACTCTACTCTTCAGGGGCATGACTTATAAAGGAGGACACGACATGGTGAGCTGTAGTAATCGCCGATCGGTCTGTAATCCTCTGTGTCTTGTATGTGGGTCTGGCTTCGGGGCGTCTCATCAAGGAAACTCTGGTCACGCGTCAAATCAGGCAACAGGAGCACCTCGTCACGACATAGAAAGAATAGAGATAAAAACGACATGAGTATATATATTCCCACTTCCTTTAACCACGATCCGCTGTAAAATAAAAATTAGATCCCCAAAGATTCCCAGACCCTTAAAATAGACTCCCAACCTTCACTTAGCTACAGCTCTGGCTTCAACAATTACATGAAGAACCCTATCCTTAACGGATGAGAATTGTTCAATCGTATCCCAAGCCCGAGCCCCCCCCCCACCTTGTACATGCAGGACACCATGCCCAGACCTGGTCGGGGTTGGTGAACAAATCCCTTCTAGCTGTCCCTGCCATTCTTAATTTCCTGCGCCATCAGATCCTCGTGATCGGCCGCGACCTAAGATGTTGGGACAGCTTCACCATCACACATGAACCTCTTGCTTTGGGGGAATTACCTTTATAAGCTGCAGATCCACATAAACACCAAACTAACGTTCAAACACACTTGTGGGCTGCCTAGGTACCCAAACCGACAAGAGGCAGAGCTATTAAAACTAAAACCAATTTTACCCTCTAAAAAAAATGCATCGTTAGATTCCATTGACAAGTGTCTGTTTGGAGTCTTCACTAGTTGGTCAAAACTCCTCATACCCATAATAACATCATAAATGGCATGTACCGCTGTCATCGCTGGGGACTAAAACTTGGTGAAGACTCAGAACAGACCATCGGTCCTGTTCGCTTTCTGAGCTAGTCAGGTAATACACTTTAAATAATAACTTGGGATGCTTTTCACTGTTACCCTTGCTCAAATTTACTAAACAACAAAAATATAAATAAACAAAGATACTCCTCATTCTTTGGTGTGGTTGAGCCGCTTCTTGCAGTGGCTGGCGTGGTCTCATCCCTCAAGCTTCTTTACAAAGACCCAGTCACCTGGAACCATTGACAAAAGGTTCTTAGCCTCTGGGATGGGAACCTACTTCACCAGACTGCTGCTTGCCGATTCAAATTCTATCAAAGAAAGACAGTCTTGGCACAAACTTGGTTAGAATTACAGAGGTTATTATTAGTTTGAAAAAAAACTGTCACTCTTACATTTATCATTCTCCCCCCTTTTCTTCCTCATTACAGACTGAAGGAAGAAATGCGTGGTGCAGGAAAAAAGAAACAATGAAATAACCTATGATACTTTTACCTCCTTAGACTCATGTATATATCCATATGTACCGCTGTCTACATACACCTGTTCTCTGTGTACAAACTCCTTGGACCTGAGAAATACTTATAAGCAAAATCATTACTCTATTCTTCATATTTAACCTGCAAAGAATGGAAAATAATAATGACACTCCTGTTCATTGGTAAATTGTCAATGACATTCTTTCAAAACTGATTCAAACAAAACCCTCTGTAACCCTTACTTTTCCCATTCCTACAAAAATACAACAGCCGCGACGCATCGAAGGATCGCCGCGGTAAGTTCGAACATATTCACTTTACTACATATAAACATTCCGATACAAACGTGGGGGAAATACTTCCCAGTTTCCAAAACCACAAATGAAAAAAACAAAAACAGCCAGAATTCTCCCTTCGCTCTTTCAGCAATAGAAAAAAATACAATGGGAACATGAGAGCAGCTCGAGAACCTTACATGGACCAGCCATACAAAGTTCAAACAAACGGGCATGAGAATTTAACCTCCATCAACACTCATTATTACAGATTTCTGAAGCCGCAGCTGAACTACATCCATTCCAGAGGGATACCCAAAATAGTATCCTTGGACCACCTATGTTAATCTTTTTGGGGTTCAAAGGCCTTTGCCCCAAAACTAGGCTTCGTGCACTGTGTGACCGTCTGACTGTGGGAAGCCTCCATTCCTTCCCTTTTCACAGACCTCCTTGTGTCCATGGCGATTCGAATCGGCTTATCGTCTTAAACCTGCGTCCAGGTTAAACCGTTGCACCCATTTTCGGAGAGCACCGCCCGGTGTCTTCTTATACGGTGGATTGAAGAACTACAACCACTATATGGTCAAGTCCTCCAACTAGAAACCCTAACCGAGGCGTCAACTTTATGGCTTGTTGTCCCAACACTTTTGGAACTACAGCAACAACCACAGATCAACCCCCGAATTAGGCCTCTACCCCTCACAGTGCATGTATACACAAGCATTTTCCGCTATACACCCATACACTGCGTTGTCAGACTAAACCTCACAGAACACTTACGCCAGTTTACCACCTGCAGAACAATGTGGCTTCTCTCTGTATCTAGATGATAAAACAATGGTGATGCCCCCCCTGTTTTGCTTTCTACCCAAAACTGTATTACAGTACAAAGCTTCACAAAACTGGAACAAAATATAAAACACTTTTAAATGCAAAAATGTTTTTCTATTTTCCTTCCAAACACAAATCTCATTGCTCACCTTTAAAAACCCCAAGCTCCTCCCACCAACTTTCTGCTGATATATAAATGCTGAAAAGAAACTTCCGGTTATGCTCAGCTACTTAAAAAAAAAAATGGTTTATTTACATATCAATTGTTCAGGAAGAGGGAGGGGGAGGGGAGGCCTTAGCCCTAATCGCCTTGTCTATCAAGACTTCAAAAAAATCCATGGCTACACATCATATATATTTCAACCATTTAAAACCTTGTCAAGGAAATGATGGAATAAACCCCCCTTTGCAAATGGGAGGGAATCCCCCCTGACCCACATTCCCTGGAAGTCAGACCATAAGTTGGGACTCAAAATACAAAACTCCTGCAAAAAGATGGCTCTAGGAGTTTCGACCAAACCCCCACTCCTCTACAGGCTATACAATACAAGCCTCAAAAAATGAATTGCCCTCTGGGAAACTCCCAAATATTTAAACATAAAAACACATCATTGTACAAAAACTCTGTTAGTCTTACAATCTATCAAAATTCGGTATAAAGTGAAGTTTTTCTTAAAACCAAAATCCAATACAAAAAAACGCCGCTCATATACTGCAGTCAGCTGACCCTGCAATAGCTTACATTCACTTAAATGAAAACAGAGAAATCCCCCTCCTAACACCATCTGCATGGAGTTTGCATGTCCTCCCTGTGTCTGCGTTGGCCTCCTCCCACACTCCAAATGCTGGTAGGTCAGCCAGATCCCATCCATAAATAGGCCCCAGCATGTGCGTGTGTCCACAAGCACATTGTGGCCCCTCGGGGTAAAACTGCGCTATCTCAAGATACCACTCTACTCAACTCAAAAGGCGATGCTTAGAAAAACTATTTAATCTAGCAAACGCATAAAACAGGACAAAACTGCGCCAATCAACAAATGCCAACACAGTATCCAGGGGCTGATGTGCACCAACCACTAGATACCAAAAAAACAATGGCCAATGATTATAAAACATATGACTAAAGTCCAGATGAATGCCCAGATGATGCAATAAAAGCCCCAAAAATTAAACCACAATACTGAATCATAGAGCTAAAAATGATGGATTAATAGTCCCACTGCAAAGGCATAAATCCTGCAAAATCACAAGCTGAGATCAGTAGATGATTATGCAACACACAGTGACATCAGCAAACAAAGGTAAGGCAACAGCCTACCAGAGGCAAGCCCATGAATGGTGGATGAACCATCGCAAGCCTTATGGACAACAACAACAATGGCGCCATGCAATTTTTCCCGCCAAAACCAGCATGGGACGTCACAATGAACACCACATTGGTTCCCCCACACAAAGAAAAACACAAATGGCCTCCACCAGGTTCCAACGCAGAAAAGACCGCACTACATTCACACCAAACATCAAAATCTGCCCCAAAGGCTGAGAAATTCCACCAGCGAAATAGCAGACGAATGCCACATGGTATAGTGCCCAAAAGAAAGGTGGCTGCACCTTCCCTTATATGATGCCCACAGACCAAGGAAAAACTGTGCCTCAAAATGGCAGACAAACCACAAGGCTAATCAAAAGCCAAGAATGGCGCCATTAACGCATGTATTTCTTTTCCCGCCAAAACCAGCATCTCTTTAAAAGAAAATCAAAAAATGTTTTTCTCCACAAAGACTGACTACACCATTGAAACTTTTCTAAATTATCATCAAAATCCACTGAAAAAGGTGTGTCAGCTACACTCTACAAGGACCACATGTACACTTACAAACTTAAACCCTTTGGCCAACTAAACAGCACATTTAAAAAATGTTAGTTACATGACAATATTAAAAACATATTAATTTCTCTAAGTTAATATACTCTGAGATATTCACTACACACATACAGTACAATGTTGCCTGCATGTCTGCTCAGAGTTTCTTTCCCTCAGGGCACAGCCCCTGCAACACAAAACAGTGGGCAAGCCCTTCCCCCATTCAAGCACATGGCTCACAAACAAGCCTCTGAGAAATACAAAAAGCTCAACCAAACACACATTGCAGGCTGAATAATCCCACATCTATACCTTCATTTCATACACAATATACAGTTTCCATCAGCATTCACACAGGCTCAAACACTACACACAACTTTGTTCTGAAAATTGGAACGTCAGATACACAGAGCTATCAAACATGCTGGTCACTGATGGCCATGCTGCCTGCCCCTCCCCCGCTAAACCTCATCTCACACAGGGACCAGAACAATGCAGCAGCCATGGCTGGCTGCAAACTGCTCAATACATCGCACAAACAGTCTATATTTCTCGCTTAGTTACACTCTTACAGCCCACAGCTTCCCCACACAAACATCCAGGAATCATACGATCGGATTCACAGGCATACGATCTCTCTCCCAACAAAAACACACACACGCACGATCGGATTCACAGACATACACGCACACACACACACAATCGGATTCGCAGACATACACGCACACACGCATCTCTCATACTGCAAGCATACAGCATTATTTCAAAAAGACGAAAAATTTGTTCTTTTACAAAGTACAGCCTCTTCACACATCACACCGCAGGTCCACTCTCTCCCCCCTGATGTGATGCTCAAAGAGGCCGCAATTGGTTCAACCGTGAGTCGCCATTTGTCGTAGAAATACAGGTTCTATGCAGAGCACACAGCCCATATTTCCGGTGCTCTATAAGCACACACTTTAGATTCATCTTTTTGCAATAATGCTATCTTTAGCTAAGTTTGCTAAGATCCACTCACCATTCATTCGTCCCATCATTCATCCCAAGAAAGGCAGCACCACACAGTTATGTTCTCATCTCAGCCTCCCAGCATAGTGTGTCTGGGAGTTGTGTGTCTCTCCTTTTATTGAAATCCCCACAGGATTAAAATCCCAACAGGAAGTGATGTCACAGCATGTGATCCTCACTAAAGAAGTTACCAACAGGAAGTGAGGTCACAGCATGTGACCTTCACACAGGGAAAATGAAAAGGACATCCCTTCCAACAGGGAATGAAAGGATTCAATACAATAATACATACAGTGAATACAATAACGCATGATGGCTAACGTCTTATGGGTGTGTCCGGGCAGGGAAAGCATATATGCTCCCAGCAAATGAAGCCGTATTGATTTAACACATGGACGCCTTCCCTGACTCTGAAACGATCATAAGCTCTCATATTACCGCTGATAAGAATCCTTATTCTGTGCTATTCCATAGAATAACGCATATTCAGATTATACTATTATTGAATGGGGGAGGGAGGCTATCTGCAGATGCGCACTACGAATCCCAATCAATGTTGATCAGACACAGCAGAGACAAGAGCACGCATTTGCTCATAACCAATGATGTTGTTGCAGAGCGAGGACATCCCCTCCTCAACGATCGTCCATGCGAATTCACAGAGGGGCCCCCCGTCGGTGGACATATCCGCACCCTGCAAACATCACACTCCAACCTCAAGACGTTTTCCCCTATCAGACGGGATTCAACCAGCCTCAGACTACCCCAATCAGCTCTTTTAGAGCGGGTTGCGGAAGTACTAACACTGGGTGACACTATGACAATACATATTAAATACATCTCCATAAAAATCTCCACAACAGATCATCAGCATTATGGTAATCTCATAGCACAGCATGTATGGCTCTGCCACAATGGCACCTGGCTGTTGGGTGCTGACTTTAATAACTTATGGCTGTACACTGTACTCACAATACAGCTATAATAAAGTCAGCAGCACCCAACAGCCATGGACACTGTAAAAGAGACATACAGCACTTGCTGTGCTGTGAGATTACCATACCTGTAATGCTGATGACAAGCATAGTGAGACACTACTTTACACTTGCCTTGGGGGGGGTTAAAAACATGCAGCTGAGCTGCTTTTTTACTATCCCCCAGCCACTCCCCCTTAAAATGATACTAAAGTCCCATTTATTTTTTCTTTAAAAATAACAAACATGTTATGCCGCGTACACACTATCGTTTTTAATGTTATCGAAAAAAACTGAGTTTTTCTTGACGTGATTCTTCTCAAGCCTGCCTTGCCTACACACTATCGTGGAAAAAAATGCCTGAGTAAAGCGCGGTGACGTACATCACGTACGACGGCACTATAAAAGGGCAAGTTCCATTTGGATGGCGCTACCCTCGTGTTAGTAAAGTTTGTTGAGAGACGATTCGCGCTTTTCAGTCCCTTACAGCGTGACGAATGTGCTATCTCCATTATGAACGCTAGTTTTACTTGCTTCTGAGCATGCGCATTTTTTTCATGTCGTTAAAGCCTACACACGGCCATTTTTCATGACGAGAAAAACGACGACGTGAAAAAACGACGAGAAAAAATAGAGCATGTTCCAAATTTTTAATGGTCATTTTTCACATCATGAAAAATGCTCTGGAGCCCACTCACGATCATTTTTAATGACCAAATAAAAAAATTACATTTTTCTCGTCATGAAAAACGGTCGTGTTATACTTACCTGCTTTGTAAAATGGTTTTGCACAGAGAAGCCCAGATCCTCCTCTTCTTGGGTCCCTCGATGGCACTCCTGGCCCTCCCGTCGAGTGCCCCCACAGCAAGCAGCTTGCTATGGGGGCACCCAAGCCAAACTGCAGCTCCATATGTCCATTCAGACACAGAGCCGCAGTTTGACCCCCCCCCCCCCCCAAATGTTAGGAGCTGTTTTGTATAATAAATGAGACACATAACAGGAAATAGATAAAGGATGTTTATTGGATTCTTATTGATAAGATGTCTTTATGAAACAGATACGCTATATCCCACTATATAAGCTTTCCAAAATTTCAACATCTAGAGCACATTTCCTAAATCTTTATATAGTTTGTCTGGTGAAAGCATTACATTATAATGTCTTTTTTTCCACTCTTTTATTATGTAATCAATTTATGTGGTTACTCCCTTTTTATTTTGTGTTATCTTATTTTTTTCCTTTTCTGTTCCTTGGATTTGAATATGTTTGGAAAATTGCAACATTTCTAAATAGAAATGGATCTGATGAAAAAAAAAAAAGAAGAAACACATCCTCTCAGGTTATAGTGTAAGGGCTGTTCCATGTATTTTCCCAAACAGGAATTCCTAATTTAGTTTTGAAAAAACAAGAATCCCTTTTTATATCAAAAGTTTTTAAGAGCTGTGCCAGTTGTTGAAAATTAATTACCTATGTGCCAGATGGGTGGTTTTACTAAAGGCAAATAGGCTGTGCCCTTTGCAAGTGCAGTTGCACTCATTTTCTCCAGAGGTTAGGCCCCTTTCACAATGGGGCGGGAGGTGCACTGGTGGTATAGCGCTGCTATTTTTAGCGGTGCTATACCGTCGGAATTGCGGCGGTATTCGGCCGCTAGCAGTGCGGTTTTACCCCTGCTGGCGGCCAAAAAAGGGTTAATACCGCTGGCAATGCGCCTCTGCAGAGGCGCATTGCTGGCGGTATAGTCGCGGTTTCCCATTGCTTTAAATGGGAAGGAGCGATGGAGGAGCGGTAACCACACCGCTCTTCTCATCGCTCCAAAAATGCTGCTAGCAGGACCTTTGGAGCGGTCATGCTAGCGCACCGCTCCAGTGTGAAAGCCCCTGGGCTTTCACACTGGAGAAACAGCAGCCGCTGTTTAGGGTCGATATGCAGGCGCTATTTTTAGCACAATAGCGCCTGCAAACCGCCCCAGTGTGAAAGGGGTCTTAGGGAATGTGGTAAAGCTCTGCTGATTTCCATTATCCAACCATGTGTAAGCAAAAATTTTGTTTTTTACATTTTCCTTGCACCTGATTGGGTATTCTTTACAAAGTAAAGATTTACCGCATTCACTAAGCTCTGGGGAAAATGAGTGCAACTACACTTGCAAAGTGCATATTCTATTTGCTTTTAGTAAATCCACCCCTGAAGCCCTGTACACACGATCGGATAACCTATGGATTTTCGTCCGATGGATTTGACCATCGGAAATCCGATGAAACTGTTTTTCATCAGTCTTGGCCACACACCAACAGTTTAAAAACCGACGGCAACAAAACGACGGCACGTACAAAATGTACGACGCGCTATAAACGGGCCGAACAAATCTAATGGCGCCACCCCTTGGGCTGCTTTTGCTGATTTCGTGTTACCGCGTGTTAGTAAAAGTTTGGTGAGAGCCGATTCGCGCTTTTCAGTCTCTGTGCTTTGCAGATCGTTTCCTGTTGTTCAGTTTGTGCTTGTGGGTTTGTATTTGTGATTCAGTGCGTGCAGTCAGGTCGTTACTGCCTTGCAGTGCCGACTTGGCCGTTCGTTTACTGTTTTTCAGATCGTTCTTTTCAGGCCTTGCTGTTCCACGGTGCGTTCTGTTTGAGTGCGTTCTGACCAGCCGACCGGTTTAAAACCATGTTTGAAGTGCGTTCTCGTTCTCTAGCTGGTGCTGGCTTTGGGCTTGGTGTTGCAGTTAACACTGTAACCCGAGTTCAGTCTGTGAACAGGGTGAGGAGTAGGGATGAGCTTCGTGTTCGAGTCGAACATACGTTCGACTCGAACATCGGCTGTTCGATCGTTCGACGAAGATCGAACGATTTGGGCCGTTCACGCCAAATTCGAGTGACGCGAACGGCCCACAATGCACTACGCCATCGCAGTGTCATCCAGGCGCTGTGATTGGCCAAGCATGCACTGTGACCCCGCATGCTTGGCCAATCACAGCGCCGGCAGCGAGGAGAGCAATGATTGGCCACAGGCAGGATGCCTGTGGCCAATTATTGCTGAGGGGGTTTAGTACACGCCCCACACTATAAAAGGCCGCCAGCGTGGCGGCCTTGTGTAGTGTGTTCCGGACCGGAGTAGGGAAAGAGAAGCATAGGCAGGGACAGTGTCATTATTTTTCCTTTACATAATCCTGGATTCCTTGTGTTTAGGGACAGATAAGGATAGGTAGGGAGAGTGTCAGTGACAGTGTGCTATTCTGTGCTAATCCTTGTTTGTAGGGACAGAGAGGTACAGTGAGGGAAAGTGTCAGTGTGCTATTCTGTTCTAAACCAATCTTGCTGAACCATATTTTCAATCCTTGAGTTTAGGGACAGAGAGGTACAGTGAGGGAAAGTGTCAGTGTGCTATTTTGTGCTAAATCTTGTTTGTAGGGACAGAGAGGTACAGTGAGGGAAAGTGTCAGTGTGCTATTTTGTGCTAAATCTTGTTTGTAGGGACAGAGAGGTACAGTGAGGGAAAGTGTCAGTGTGCTATTCTGTTCGAAACCAATTTTGCTGTTCCATATTTTCAATCCTTGAGTTTAGGGACAGGGAAGGACACTCGTAGAAATTATCAGTGTGCTATTCTGTGCTAAATCTTGTTTCTAGGGAGGGACAGAGTAGGACAGTGAGGGAAAGTGTCAGTGTGCTATTCTGTTCTAAAACTATTTTGCTGAACCATATTTTCAATCCTTGTGTTTAGGGACAGGGAAGGACACTCGTAGAAATTATCAGTGTGCTATTCTGTGCTAAATCTTGTTTGTAGGGAGGGACAGAGTAGGACAGTGAGGGAAAGTGTCAGTGTGCTATTCTGTTCTAAAACTATTTTGCTGAACCATATTTTCAATCCTTGAGTTGAGGGACAGAGAGGTACAGTGAGTGAAACTGACAGTGTGCTGTTCTGTTCTAAACCAAATTTGCTGTTCCATATTTTCAATCCTTGAGTTGAGGGACAGAGAGGTACAGTGAGGGAAAGTGTCAGTGTGCTATTCTGTTCTAAAACTATTTTGCTGAACCATATTTTCAATCCTTGAGTTGAGGGACAGAGAGGTACAGTGAGTGAAACTGACAGTGTGCTGTTCTGTTCTAAACCAAATTTGCTGTTCCATATTTTCAATCCTTGAGTTGAGGGACAGAGAGGTACAGTGAGGGAAAGTGTCAGTGTGCTATTCTGTTCTAAAACTATTTTGCTGAACCATATTTTCAATCCTTGAGTTGAGGGACAGAGAGGTACAGTGAGTGAAACTGACAGTGTGCTGTTCTGTTCTAAACCAAATTTGCTGTTCCATATTTTCAATCCTTGAGTTGAGGGACAGAGAGGTACAGTGAGGGAAAGTGTCAGTGTGCTATTCTGTTCTAAAATTATTTTGCTGAACCATATTTTCAATCCTTGAGTTGAGGGACAGAGAGGTACAGTGAGTGAAACTGACAGTGTGCTGTTCTGTTCTAAAGCAAATTTGCTGTTCCATATTTTCAATCCTTGAGTTGAGGGACAGAGAGGTACAGTGAGGGAAAGTGTCAGTGTGCTATTCTGTTCTAAAATTATTTTGCTGAACCATATTTTCAATCCTTGAGTTGAGGGACAGAGAGGTACAGTTAGTGAAACTGACAGTGTGCTGTTCTGTTCTAAACCAAATTTGCTGTTCCATATTTTCAATCCTTGAGTTGAGGGACAGAGAGGTACAGTGAGGGAAAGTGTCAGTGTGCTATTCTGTTCTAAAATTATTTTGCTGAACCATATTTTCAATCCTTGAGTTGAGGGACAGAGAGGTACAGTGAGTGAAACTGACAGTGTGCTGTTCTGTTCTAAACCAAATTTGCTGTTCCATATTTTCAATCCTTGAGTTGAGGGACAGAGAGGTACAGTGAGGGAAAGTGTCAGTGTGCTATTCTGTTCTAAAACTATTTTGCTGAACCATATTTTCAATCCTTGAGTTGAGGGACAGAGAGGTACAGTGAGTAAAACTGACAGTGTGCTGTTCTGTTCTAAACCAAATTTGCTGTTCCATATTTTCAATCCTTGAGTTTAGGGACAGAGAAGGACACTCGTAGAAATTATCAGTGTGCTATTCTGTGCTAAATCTTGTTTGTAGGGAGGGACAGAGTAGGACAGTGAGGGAAAGTGTCAGTGTGCTATTCTGTTCTAAAACTATTTTGCTGAACCATATTTTCAATCCTTGTGTTTAGGGACAGAGAAGGATAGGCAGGGGACAGTGTCAGTGTCATTGTTGCTAAGCCTCCTGCACAGTATACACCTGAAGGTAGCCCTTATTGCTGTTTTTCCCATCTCCCTGCAGGCCATCCATTAAAATGTCTGGAAGGCAACCAAGGAGAGGCAGACAGTCAGGAGGCAAAAAAAGAGGGCAAGCAGGCTCTGTGTCTGGGGGCAACAGTGCTGGTCGTGTACGCGGTGCATTGTCATCAGCACATGGCCATGGGACACGCTTGTCCTTGTTTTCGGCAGCTGGACATGTTGAGCCACATCATGCCGAAGACTTGGTAGAGTGGATGACCAAGCCCACCTCATCCTCCTCATCCTCTCTCACCCAGGCTCAGGGTACTGGCAAAGCAGCTGCCAAAGCGTCCTCTTCTCTGGTATCATTATCTTCATTAGTCAATCCTTCCCTAGACCCACCATGCCCTCCTCCTGAGGAGTCCCCCGAACTGTTTGAGCACAGTGTTGGGTACATGCTCCAGGAGGATGCCCAGCGTTTGGAAGGATCTGATGATGATACCCAGCTAGAGGAAGGCAGCAGCGTGAAAGCAGAGAGAGTGGATGCTCAAGAAGGACACCAATCTGGCAGTCATGCTCCAGCAGCTGCAGCATATTGCCAGATTGGCTCCAGTGATGAGGAGGGAGGGGATGATGAGGTCACTGACTCCACGTGGGTGCCTAATAGGAGAGAGGAGGAGGAGGAGGATGAGGAGGAGGCACATCTCCAACGAGGCAGGATGCCCTTGAGTGGCCAGCGTATGGGCAGCACACCGACGGAATCACACCGCAGAGCTCCGCCTGTGCAGGGCGCTGCCTCTGCCCGTCATGCAAAAAGTTCTTTGGTGTGGGCCTTTTTTGAGGCGAGTGCATCAGATCGCACAGCTGCTGTTTGCAACATATGTCTCAAGCGTATATCGCGTGGCCAAAACATCAGCCGCTTGGGCACCACATGCTTGATCAGACATATGTTGACCTGCCATGCAGCTCGTTGGCAAGCCTACCTTAAAGACCCACACCAAAGAACAAAGCTGACCTCTTCTTGCACCGCATCAGCTGGGATCTCCAACCCCACTATACCTTCACTCCTCTCTGAAACCTGCTCTGAGAGGAATGAAGGTGTAGAATTAGGTGTGTCACAGGCAAGTACTTGCGGGCACTCTGCTAGCAGTACACCAACGTCCGATTCTAGCAGGCAAATTTCCCTGCCCCAGCTGCTGGACCGTCGAAAGAAGTTCACTCCCAGCCATCCACATGCCCAGCGGTTGAATGCTAGCTTGGCTAAATTGCTAGCGCTTCAACTGCTGCCTTTTCAGTTGGTAGACTCGGCCCCCTTCCGTGAGTTTGTGCAATGTGCGGTTCCTTAGTGGCAGGTTCCCAAACGACACTTTTTCGCACGGAAGGCTATTCCGGCTCTCTACAGGCATGTGGAAGGCAATGTCTTGGCCTCGCTGGACAGGGCGGTCAGCGGTAAGGTGCATATTACCGCTGACTCATGGTCCAGCAGGCATGGACAGGGACGTTACTTTTCTTTCACGGCCCATTGGGTCACTCTTTTGGCAGCTGGGAAGGATGCAGGACAAGGTGCAGTAGTGTTGGAGGTTGTTCCACCGCCACGCCTCCAAAATGCTACTACTGGTTGTGACACACCTCTCTCCTCCACCCCCTCCTCTTCTTCTTCCTCCATGGCCTCTTCCTGTGGTTTGTCCTTGGAACCAGTGGTGCTCCGTAGGCGTTCAAGGGGCTACGCAAGTACGCAGGCAAAAAGATGCCATGCCGTGCTTGCGCTGGTGTATTTGGGGGACAGGAGCCACACTGGGGCAGAGGTCCTGTCTGCTCTGCAGGGGCAGGCCGAGAGGTGGTTGACGCCACGCCAGCTTAAGCCAGGAATGGTGGTTTGCGACAATGGCACCAACCTCCTCTCCGCCCTCCGACAGGGACAACTGACCCATGTGCCCTGTATGGCTCACGTCCTTAACCTGGTGGTGCAGCGGTTCTTGGGCAGGTACCCGGGCTTACAGGATGTCCTGAGGCAGGCCAGGAAAGTCTGTGTGCATTTCCGCAGATCTTATAATGCCAGTGCTCACCTGGCTGAGCTTCAAAAGGAGTTGAACCTGCCCAAGAACCGCCTTATATGTGACATGCCCACCAGGTGGAACTCAACGTTGGCCATGCTGCAGCGGCTGCACACGCAGCAGAGGGCCATCAATGAGTACCTGTGCGACTACGGCACCAGGACAGGGTCAGGGGAGCTCGGGTTTTTTTCACCACGCCAGTAGGGCATGATCAGGGATGCATGCACTGTCCTGGCACCATTTGAGGAGGCCACAAGGATGGTGAGCAGTGACAGTGCATGCATCAGTGACACTGTACCTCTTGTCCACCTGTTGGAGCACACGCTGCGTGGAATAATGGACAGGGCACTTGAGGCAGAACAGAGGCAGGAAGAGTAGGACTTCCTTGCCTCTCAAGGCCCCCTTTACCCAGACAGTGTTCCTTCTGTCCCACCCATCGCACAGGAAGAGGAGGAGGAGGAGGAGGATTGTGTCAGCATGGAGGTGGAGGCTGGCACTCAGCATCATCAGCAGCAGTCTTTTAGGGATGATTTACAGTCCCAAGAAACCAGTGGACTTGTACGTGGCTGGGAGGAGGTGGCTGCGGATCATGTCGTCCTTAGTGACCCAGAGGACTCCGGACTGAATGCCTCAGCTAACCTACGCTGCATGGCCTCCCTGATCCTGCAAAGTCTGCGGAAGGATCCTCGTATTCTTCGGATCAAGGAGAGGGACCATTACTGGCTGGCCACTCTCCTTGATCCACGGTACAAGGGTAAGGTTGCGGACCTTATCGTACCGTCGCAGAGGGAGCAGAGGATGAGACAACTCCGGGAGGCCTTGCAGAAAGGTCTGTGCAACGCGTTCCCAGAGACTGGGAGGTTACAAACTCCTGGTCCTGGACAACGAGTTGCTGAGGCTTCGGGCAGTCAAAGAAGGAGCGGTGGGGAAGGTGGCCGTCTGACCGATGCGTTCAGACAATTCTTTAGTCCGCAGCCCCAAAGTATGATCGGTTCCAGCAACCATCGCCAGCGTCTGATATACATGGTGCAGGAATACCTAGGGGCAAGGTCAGACTTGGACACCTTCCCCACCGAAAATCCTCTGGCTTACTGGGTCTTGAGGATGGATCACTGGCCAGAGCTTGCACAGTATGCAATTGAGCTACTGGCCTGTCCTGCATCCAGCGTTCTTTCAGAACGCACATTCAGTGCTGCTGGAGGATTTGTCACGGATCACAGGGTGCGCCTGTCCACCGACTCGGTTGATCGACTGACTTTCATCAAGATGAACCAGTCTTGGATCACCACCAGCTACCACACACCAGATGCTGATATAACAGACTAATTGATTTTAAAATGTCACATCCCTTCAAGACTGATGCTGATGCTGAGTGCCTGTGCTGTTATGTTGACTGGCTATCCTCCTCCTCCTCCTCAATGATACGATTAACGATGATAGCTTGGAAGATCATTTTGGTTTATGGGTGACGCCACCAGTGGCTAAGGCCCAATTTTTCAGCCCCTGTTTAACAGGGGCGTGTAATTAAAAATTTTGATGCAATACTTTGCAACAGGCCTCATTGCTGTGCTCCAAGTACAGTATCTGTGAGGGGTTGCAGTGTTGTGCCACCAGTGCCTAAGGCCCAATTTTTCAGCCCCTGTTCAACAGGGGCATGCAATTATAATTATTGATCTAATAATTCACAGCAGGGTCCATTGCTGCGCCCACCAAGAGTAACTGTCAGGCCTTACAGTGTTGTGGCACCAGCACCACCATCACCACCACCACCACCACCAAAGGCCCAATTTTTAAGCCCCTGTTCAACAGGGGCATGCAATTATAATTATTGATCTAATAATTCACAGCAGGGACCATTGCTGCGCCCACCAAGAGTAACTGTCAGGCCTTACAGTGTTGTGGCACCAGCACCACCATCACCACCACCACCACCACCACCAAAGGCCTAATTTTTCAGCCCCTGTTCAACAGGGGCATGCAATTACAATTCTTGATCTAATAATTCACAGCAGGGCCCATTGCTGCGCCCACCAAGAGTAACTGTCAGGCCTTACAGTGTTGTGGCACCAGCACCACCATCACCACCACCACCACCAAAGGCCTAATTTTTCAGCCCCTGTTCAACAGGGGCATGCAATTACAATTCTTGATCTAATATGTAATTCACAGCAGGGCCCATTGCTGCGCCCACCAAGAGTAACTGTCAGGCCTTACAGTGTTGGGGCACCAGCACCACCATCAAAGGCCCAATTTTTACTACCACTGATCAACAATTATATGTTATTACAATTCCTGATATAATAGTTGACAGCAGGGCGTTCCAGCACCCACCAAGAGTAACTGTGAGTGCTTACAGTGTTGTGCCAACACCAACACCTAAGGGGCAAATTTCTGCAGAGTATATACGGCAGGTCCCTACTTTCAAACATCCAACTTACAAACGACTACTACTTGCAAACGGAAGAAAACAACAGGAAGTGAGAGGAAATCTACCCCTTGGAAGGAAAATTCTCTCCTGTAAGAATTAATATGGGAGAAAGGTGTCTCCTCTCTACTGATGCTTTATCACCAATCCTTGTTTCAATAAAAACACCACATTTCAAAAACAGTTGTCATTGGGACGCAAAGTGAGGTGAAATGTTCTGAACAGGGGCACAGACAGCAAAAAAAATGTGACAGGGGTGATAACCGTTCCCTATGTTTTACAAAAAACTAAAAAAAAGGAATTTGCCATGGAGCTCCACTTAAACAATGCAGCTGTTCAAAATTATAAACAGATTCTACATAAGAACAAACCTACAGTCCCTGTCTTGTATGCACCGCCTGTATACGGCTGTTCAGAGTATATAGGTCCTTTTTTATTTTGTGTGCGGGGTTCCCCTTAATATCCATACAAGACCCAAAGGGGCTGGTAATGGGCTGGGGTAGGGGGGGGGGTTGATGGGGTAGCTATGCCATTTTTCCTAAAGATTTTCATCCATATTACCGGGACCACACATTGCATTAAAGCCGCAAGCAGTTTTAAATGACTTTTTTCCCTTTAGAAATGTTATTTTGTGCAGGGACAGTTCTAAACACGGGAAACACGTGGCACTTCACAGGCATACTTTAGACACCCCCCAGGTACAATATTTAAAGGAATATTTGACTTTTTTTTTTTCACTTTATGCATCATTAAAATGACTGCTCCCGGAAAACGTCCGTTTTTAAAACTTCTTTTTGCATTGATACATGTCCCCTGGTGCAGAAGCCGGGTTCCCAAACTCTGTTTCGGACAATAACATGGATAATAGTCGTTATAATTAGCACTTTAGAATCCGAACGTTCGCATCCATTGTATTTAATAGGGTTCTAATGTTCGTGCGAACTTTCGGTCCGTTCGCAGGTTCTGGTGCGAACCGAACCCGGGGGTGTTCGGCTCATCACTAGTGAGGAGGAGTTCATGGACTAAGGCCTCGTACACACGACCGATTTTCTCGTCGTAAAAAACACGTCGTTTTTTTCGACGAGATTCTTGTTAAGCTTGTCGATTTTCTCGTCAAGCTTTCTATGCGTACACACTGTCATTTCCCAATTTCCTCGTGGTTCTCTGCGCTCACGTCCAGCACGTACGACGGCACTATAAAGGGGAAGTTCTTTTTTCTTGGCGCCACCCCTTGGGCTGCTTTTGCTGATCTCGTGTTACCGCGTGTGAAGTAAAAGTTTGGGAAGAGACGATTCGCGCTTTTCAGTCTTCGTACTTTTCAGATCGTTTTCTGCGGTTCAGTTTGTGCTTGTGGGTTCGTATCTTGACTTTCAGGGCGTCTAGGCAGGTCGTATCTGTTTTACAGTGCGTTCTTGCCTGTTCGTTTCTGATTTTCAGTTCGTTATTCATAGGCCTTGCTGTTCTAAAGTGCGTTCTGTTCTGTACATTCTGATTAGACGACCGTTTCCTAGCCATGTCGCCTGGACGTTCTCGTCGTCGAGTTCGTGCTGTGCGTGCGCTTGGTGTTGGTCTGCTTGTTTTGGACCAAGACCAGTCCATGAATGGTGTGAGGAGGAGTTCATGGACCAAGAATTGGTTGCTCCAGCGGGACCAATTCTGCCACATGCCTCTGCTGTGGGAGATAGTCGAGAATAATCCTGAGGACTACAGGAATTTTCTCAGGATGTCTGACCCCGTTTTTCAGGAACTGTTGGCTTTGGTGTCCCCCTATATTACCAGGAAGGACACCGTTATGCGGGAAGCCATCAGTGCTGAGCAGAGGCTCATCGCCACGTTGCGTTACCTGGCGACAGGGAGAAGTCTTCAGGACTTGAAGTTCACCACAGGCATCTCCCCCCAGGCTCTGGGCCTCATAATCCCAGTCCTGCAGGAGGACTATATTAGGGTAAGTTTTCTCCCTTAACATCACATTTTAGGTATTATATGTATGCTAATGTATTGTATTTCTTTCATCCTTCCCTAATTACCATGATTGTAATATGCTGAGAATGTCCCCTTTGTCCCCATGCATGTTGGAAGCTTTAGATTGCCCCTTTTTTCTCCTCCATAAATATTTCCCCTCACTAACTTTTCCAGCAGGGGCGCCTGTTGCTCCAAATGTTGGGGGTTTCAATCCCCAGTTTAGGAAATAAACTTCCTCCTTTTTTGCTCTGTTGCCTAATAAACGCCCCCAGTTGTCCCCTCCAATGCAGCCATTTTGTTCCCTCAAATGCAGCCATTTAGTCCCCTCTAATGCAGCCAGTTTCCCCCCAGCCCTGCACTTACCTTCTTGTGGTCAGCGCCATCCTTCTTCTGTCCTTGATGTCTTCTCCTTCCCTTCATGTTGCATCAGCCAATCATGTTACCATTAAACAGACTTGGTGAACATGATTGCCAGAGCAGCCTGTCAGTGTTTACACAAGGAATGCCCCCCTCCTTGCGTCCCCGATTTTTCTTTGATGAAGCCAATTACATCCCTCATGTTGTAATTTGCAAGACTATTTTAATATCTGTTTCTGCTCTGCAATTTTAACCCCCTAAATGCCGCAATTAATCATATGTCGGTCGCTTTACAAGAGGCCATCCACCTGAATAGTGTGCGGCATAGAAAATACATAGGTTCATGATGGGCACAGGAGAGAGGGGACAGTGCTCCAGCGCCCACTCTGGACGCACCGCGACTGCAATGCTATCCTGTGGCCAAACACATCTCCCCCCCCCAAAATAATTTAGTAATGGCCCATCAGAGGGGGTGATGAATATGATAAATGAGCCTTCCATTATACTTTTTTTACACACCTTAATAAACGTATAATTAGATTGATGTTGGTCTCTAATTTTTTGGTATAGAATTTCCTTGTAATGTATGCCTTTGGTTTTCTAATATTATTTCATCTTGTTTCACTCCACAGCTTCCTTCCACGCCACAGGAATGGCAGACTGTGGCATCAGAGTTTGCCACGCGGTGGGACTTCCCCAACTGCGGTGGTGCCATAGACGGGAAGCACGTCCGCATCGTGCCGCCACCCCGTTCTGGGTCCTACTACTACAACTACAAGGGGTTTCATAGCATTGTGCTGATGGCGGTGGTGTCAGCACGGTATGAATTCCTCTATGTTGATGTAGGGAAAAATGGCCGGATGGGGGATCCTTCATCCAGACAGAGTTTGCCCTCCGTCTCCAGAGTGACGACCTTGCATTGCCACCGGATGCAGGGAATATTGAAGGACTCCCCTTTGTTTTTTTGGCTGATGAAGCCTTCGGACTCGGACGGCATCTTATGAGGCCATTTCCACAGAGGAACCTGACCCCAGAGAAGAGTGTGTTCAATTACCGGCTGGCCAGGGCCCGAAGAGTCGTTGAAAATGCCTTCGGCATAATGGCCAGCCGGTTCCGCCTTTTTATGACTTCCATCCACTTGGCGGACTACAAAATAAACTATGTAGTGTTATGCTGCTGTGTGCTACACAACTTTCTGAGCCAAAAATCTAATTCCTATATGGCCTCAGTTTTGCCAGAGGCTGGACTTTCCCCTGCAAATCCCCTTCCGGGCCTGGAATCTGCCCGTCTTGGCTTGCCCCCCCAAAATGCCTGTGTGGTTCGGGACAAATACATGGAGTATTTCACGGGTAGGGGGGCAATTCCTATGCCAGCCTATGTCTAAGTATCCCAATAAAAATCTTGTTTAAACCTTTAATTATTTTTCCTGTCTCCTAGTTTGTCTTTGTACATTTGTAGTGGCAAGTGTATTTTACTTTAGTAAATAACAACCAATTTCACTATGTTACCTTACAAAAGAACCAAATAAGCTTAGAGAGTATTATAAAAAGAAGCTACACGTTGTTTGTGGTCAAATATTTTACTCTGTGCACATTCTCTTTTTTTTTTTTTTTTGGTTTTACTTTGGGGTTGGCCTGGCCACAACCCGGCAAATTTTGGCTTATGAAAATACAAAAATATCACTTGCATTTCTAAAATTACAACATTGGATACCTCTGAGCAATCGGAGACATTCACTTACACAAACTATGTCTCTATGTGCCCGTCCTAATATGGGGTCCTGCCACCCCTTGCCCAGCCAAAAATTCAATATGCACACATTTTTAAGTTTTTGCATATAGGAAGTTTACAATCCTGATCCCTATTGTCAACATGTGCTATCTGCCATCAGGGGTGTTCAATGGACGTGTTTTGGGGGTGCATCCCCTTCCTCAGTTCACCGACTTTTGATACGAGGAAGGGGTTGCACCCACAAAAGACGTACATGGATATCCCCTGATGGCAGATAGCACATGTTCACACACTGTGTGCATATTCAATTTTTGGCTGGTTTGTTACTCAAAAAATTAGAAAAAAATATAAAAACAAACATGTAAAAACAAATGTGTTTGGAGGGCTTATTGAATTCTCCCCAAAACATCGAGAATGTCTTTAAATGTTTGTTCCATCACATGGATTCTTTGTTTAATTAGGTCCAGTTCCGTGCTACATTCCATCACTTGCTGGATGAGGCGGAGGGCACTGTCAGCAGAGAACCGTGTGCTATCCTTCACAACATTTACATCCCCTAAAAAAAAAATAACAAAAGGTATTATAACTCTGCAGGCCTACCTCGCTTACCTTAAGCTGTGGTGTCAGATACTGACCTGTTGTGGTGACCAGATCCACAACGTCATCCACCTCTCCTTCCTGCACTTCTCCTTCCTCCACCTCAACTTCCTGCACATCTTTCGGTTGTGGATCTTTGGGAGTTTGGTGTTGTTTGGAAGTTGTGGGGTGCATGTGCTCCCTGGAGTGTCCTCCTCCCAGTCTTCTCTCCCCTATGAGAATAAAACAAAAGGTCTATTTATCACACTGTAAATATCATTGTTAAACTAAAAAAAGGATAAATTGTTTGGAAGTGGTGTACAAGTGTGTGTTTGTGCGGAATTTAAAGAAGAATGCATTATTTATGACCCCAAATATGTTTAGTATTCACATTTGGATGTAATTTTTGGGACATGGAGGCACCACAAATAAACTCTCATGCACCTGTGTGGGACACCCAAAATAGGCGGGTCTGTTGGCCCACACAATAGTGCTCCAAAGTACAGATGTGGAAGCAGCTGCTGAGTGTCCTCTCCTTTACACTGATAAAAGTTTGCATTTCATTCTCCTTACAAACACATCATCTAGACTAAAAAATTATCCACAATACTTGATCAAAAATGGCAGATGTCTAATTACTTTTGTGACTCTTAAATAAGCCAAAACCGCGGATAGTGGCCGAACGAAGTGTCGGTAACGTAACGAACGATTACTGTGCCCAACCTAGTTCAAAATATGACATTTTGGAAGTGAGTCCAATATGATAAAAAAAAAAAAACATGTCAGTTTATAAAAAGATTAATAGCAGAAACGTCGTCATTTTACTTACTTTTAGCGAGCATCCTCTTTATGCTCCTCAACTGGTCTGGCTCCCTCAGTTTGAGGTCTGACCACCTCTTTCTGAGCTGCTCATTTGAGCGTTTCACCCCGAACTTCGCCCTCAGACTCTTCACAACTTTAGTGAGGATTTTGGCCTTCCTTCTATTTGGTTTGCTATACGGCCCATGCTTGGCATCATAATCAGCCTTGACCAAGATGTCCACCATCTCCGCCATCTCCGCCAAAGACATATTCGATGCCTTGAATCTCCTCCTTGATCGTGATGTGTCCTCGGTCTCCGGGCTTGTCTCCTCGCTAGTTGCGGAATTATCAGACACCTGCTGTAACTCCGCCATATCTGTCTGCGCGCCGAAAGAGAAGGGGCGGGGAAAAGATGTAAGTTAGAACGTCATGGGCGGGGGACGTGTGCGGAGCGACGTGTTCGAATTTTGACGCATGCGTGGTGTGTATATAGCAAACACACATGTGACTATAGTACGTTCGGTGTGCGGAGAGAGGAGTTCAAGTGACGGACGTGCGAACGAAGGTATGTGATTTTGTGACTTGGAAAAATTGTTGGCCTATACTGTCTTGAGATTGTTGGAGGATATATATGGTGACTAGGATGTGAAGGAGGTTAGACTGTTTGCCTCACATTATTTTAATATAATTTATTTTACTTGCAGATACAATATGAATGTCTTTATTAGTGACAAAGAGTTCCTGGCGGAATTTATTGACCGGGTAAGGGAGCTGCCGGCTCTGTGGGAGACGAAAAACCCCATCCATAAAAAAAAAGGGGTGAGAAAAGCAGCGCTGGAGAAGCTGCTCCCATTTGTGCATACCAAGGTGCCCACAGCCACAGCAAAACAAGTGGACACTAAAATTGGGAGCTTAAGAGGTACCTACAGGACTGAACGCTCTAAGGTTCTGGCTTCTCAGAGGTCAGGAGCAGCAGCAGATGATGTGTATGTCCCGATTTTGTGGTACTACAACAGGATGTCCTTCCTGGATGACCACATTGAGACAAGGCCATCACTCTCCACTCTTCCCCCCAGACTTCCCTGCAGCCAACCTGAGCCTTCTCTGGAGCAAGAGGAGGCAGCCATCCTGGATGATCCTGATTTGGCCATCTGGAGCCAGGTATAGTATTAACTGAAAATGTATTGGGATAAAATTAATGTTTCCCAAATATGTCAGGATGAGAAACATACATTATTTTGTATTACACAAGTGAAATCAGGATCTGTAGACATTATTCTGCACTTAATTGTGTGGGAAATAGTCAAGCTGATGTTGTGGTAAATTTAAAGCAAGGATTTATGCATTTACATTCTAATTGCTTCCATCAGGATTACAAAGTTTGATGCAAAGATTAAACCAACATATTAAACTATGTTCCTTTTTCATACACAGGATGAAATCAGCCAGGAGGAGGGTCTGGAAACTGTCAGGCAGGAGGAGGAAGGGCCCAGTGGCAGCCAGGAGGTGGCAGGGCCCAGTGGCAGCCAGGAGGTGGCAGGGCCCAGTGGCAGACAGGAGGTGGCAGGGCCCAGTGGCAGACAGGAGGTGGCAGGGCAAAGGAGAAGCACCAGATCCCAGGTGCCTCCCATCCGGTTTCACAAAAGAGGCAGGAGGGACAGGACCACCAGTGAGGCAGCAATGGCCCTTATTAAAGAGGCCCATGCCACCCTCAAGGAGCCCACATCCCCTGAAGAGGCCATTGCCGGCCTAGTGGAGGCTAAGTTCAAGGTGATGAGCATGGAGCAACGCCTCCTATGCGAGCCCCTGCTCATCACCTTGCTCAACAAGGGGGTGATGGAGCAAATTACCCCCAATACCGCCATATGTGAGGTGGCCCAACTGACCCAACCTCAACCTCCACCTCCACCTTCCTCTTCTGCCCCACCCCCTTCTGCTACACCTCCACCTTCTGCCCCACCCCCTTCTGCTACACCTCCACCTTCTGCCCCACCCCCTTCTGCTACACCTCCACCTTCTGCCCCACCCCCTTCTGCTACACTTCCACCTTCTGCCCCACCCCCTTCTGCTACACCTCCACCTTCTGCCCCACCCCCTTCTGCTACACCTCCACCTTCTGCCCCACCCCCTTCTGCTACACCTCCACCTTCTGCCCCACCCCCTTCTGCTACACCTCCACCTTCTGCCCCACCCCCTTCTGCTACACCTCCACCTTCTTCTTCTGCCCCACCCCCTTCTGCTACACCTCCACCTCCTCCTCCTGACAGGAGTACCCCTCCAGTGGGCCAGCCTCCAGCCAAACGAAGAAGGAAGGCTGCAGGAAAGGCTGCAGGAAAGGCTTCAGGAAAGGCTTCAGGGAAGGTTGCCAGGAAGAAGAGGAAGTGATGGCCTCGCTTCATTGTGGTCGGACAGAAGGCAGCCTGTTGTAGTACCACACACTTGGGACATATATCTCACCTGCTGCTGTTCCTGACCTCTGGGAGGCCAGCATCAGATTGTGTTCAGAAATGTGGGCCTTCTCAAGCTCCCAATTTTAGTGTCCACACAGGGTTGCTGTGTGCTCTGGGGTCCCTGGGATGCACAAATGGCAGCAGCTTCTCCTGCGCTGCCTTCTCTTTATTTAATTTATAAACATGAATAAATGTGTTTTTTGTTTAAGTTCATACTTGACTATGTGTCTTTTTAAATAAAAAAAAACAAGCTTTGGGGTAAGCAGATACATTTGACTGACAATAAAAGGCACAGATATCACCCCCCCAAAAGAATAACTAAATCTGATTAGCACAAAAACATGGTGTGAAATTTAAATAATATAGATTCAAAAATTAAATGGGAGATCGCTATCAAAACATTGAGAAATTATAATTAACATCATTTTGAAAAATCTAACCATTTTAATTATTCCTAAAAACTTGCACGATATAATACACATAAATCTTATAAAGAGCAGCATGAAAAAGGTTAAAAATAAGGCTCAACTCTGTGTGAATATCAGCAGCAAAAGAAGGTCACTCGTTTTGATTAATGTAACATTCTAACGAAGATTTCAATGCAGAACATTTAAACGATGAAATATTTATGAGCGTGACGAATGTGCTCTCTCCATTATGAAGGCTTGTTTTACCAGAAGATGCGCTCCCGTCTCATAGTTGCTTGTGAGCATGCGCGCTTTTTGAAGAGTCGTAAAAGCATACACACGAACCATTTTCTCGTCACAAAACAGGCCGACGAGAAACACGATGAGGAAATCTGGAATCCTGACGAGAAAATAGAGAGCAGGTTCTCTATTTTCTCGTCGAGATTCTCGGCAAGTTTCTCGTCGTAAAACCATACACACGAAAGTTTTTCTAGACAAAAAAACTCTCGCGGCACTTTTCTTGACTGTTTTGGACGAGAAAATCGGTCGTGTGTACGAGGACTAAGAATTGGTTGCTCCAGCGGGACCAATTCTCTCATATGCCTCTGCTGCGGGAAATCCATGAGAATAACCCTGATGATTTTAGGAATTATCTCAGGATGACGGACCCCGTATTTCACCGTCTGTTGGATTTGCTGTCCCCCTATATCACGAGGCAGGACACTGTGATGCGCCAGGCCATCACTGCCGAGCAGAGGCTTATTGCCACGTTGAGATACCTGGCGACTGGGAGAAGCTTGCAGGACCTCAAGTTCTCAACAGGCATCTCCCCCCAGGCTCTCGGGATCATTATCCCTGAGACATGTTCGGCCATCATTCAGGTCCTGCAGAAGGACTATATGAAGGTAATTATGCTCCTTTAACCTCACATTATCTTTTTTTATTCTCTTTTTTTTTTTTTTTTTCCTCCTAACACAAATATGCCTGTTTGTAATATCCTGGTAATGTCCCCATTTTCCACATGCCTTTTTTTACCTGTAAATCCCTTTTTGGGCCCTACATGCCTATTTCCCTTCACTAACCTCTCCAGCATGCTATCGTGGGCGCAAACCCAGCTAGCCTTCTATTTTCCTTTTCATTTTTGGGGGGTCATTGCCCTCGTAGTTTGACAACCTTCCCTCCCCCCCTAAAGATGTTAAAAAATTAGTAGTTCTCAATCAAGCTCAGCAAAGTGGTAGATCCTTTTTTGGGATCCCCCACAATCACCTTAGGCCCCCCCTTAGATTATTTTAGAATGTCCACTCAGCGGGGGTGAGGCATCTGCTAAGTGGGCCTTTGTTTATTGTTTGGGAAAACTCCCTTAAATAATAATGTTACTCAACAATGTTTTTTGGTGTGTCATCTGCTTGCACTGTAACCATAAACCGTACTAATGTCTTCTTTTTGTTTGACTCCACAGTTCCCTAGCACACCACAGGAATGGCTGACTGTGGCCTCCCAATTTGCCCAGCGGTGGGATTTCCCCAACTGCGGAGGGGCAATTGATGGAAAGCATGTCCACATAGTGCCGCCACCCCGTTCGGGGTCATACTATTTCAACTATAAAGGTTTTAATAGCATAGTGTTAATGGCGGTGGTGTCGGCACGGTACGAGTTCCTGTATGTGGACGTGGGGAAAAACGGCCGGATGTCCGATGGCGGATCATTCGCGGAGACGGAGTTCGCTCACCGTCTGCAGGCTGGGGGTCTTGCACTGCCTCCAGATGCAGAGAACGTTGAAGGGCTTCCGTTCGTTTTCATTGCGGATGAGGCTTTTGGACTAGGACCACACCTGATGCGGCTGTTTCCCCAACGCACCCTCACCCCGGAGAGGAGGGTTTTTAATTACCGTCTGGCCAGAGCCCGGAGAGTTGTGGAGAATGCCTTCGGGATAATGGCCAGCCGGTTCCGCCTGTTCCAAACAGCGATACATTTGGCGGATTATAAACTGAACCACATCGTCTACTGCTGCTGCATATTGCACAATTTTCTACGCAAATTTGCAAACAATTATGTTTCATCGTTTGGGCCTGAGGCCGGTCCATCTGAACTGATTAATCTGACCGGCCTCAGCATTGCTCGTACTGGCTTGGCCCCCCAAAGTGCCCGTGAAGTACGCCAGAAATACGTAGAGTACTTCACGGGTAGGGGGGCCATCGCAATGCCAGACCACATCTGACCAATTCTTAAACCTTTTTTAAATAAAAAAAATATTTGAATTCATACAAACTTGTGTTGTCATTCTTGTATTTTGGGTTTATGTATCTCCCAGGTTCTAGTAGTGCCAAGTGTAATTGTCCTTAGTAAATAGCCTCAAAACTCAGAGCGAAAAACACGGTTTTTGCATCTTCAGAACTGCTCTTGAGCATAGAAAGAACAAGGCACACCTTTTTTAGACTTCCCAAATGTTTTTATTGTTTGCACCGCATTTTGTTTTGGTTTTTAGAAATACTAGCCTTTTTTTTTTATGTGCGGCTTTTTTGGCAGAAACATGCATGGGTCGTAAGCCATTTTTTTTAGTTTGAAAAAGTAATAAAATAACACTGTGAAAAATAACAACTGGAGATGGGGTGATGGTACCCCTGATCCATCCCAAATGTTAACAAACACACTTTCTTTGGGGGCTCAAATGGGTATCTTCAACAAGATCCCATGGCTAGGGTAAACATGTGCTATCTGCCATCATGGGGGATCAATGGTCGTGCTTTGGGGATGTAAACCCTTCCTCTCCCCTACTTGAGGAGGGAGGAAGAGGTTGCACCCCCAAAACAGGGACATAGATATCCTGTGACGGCAGATAGCACATGTTGAGTCTTCAGTGTGTGCATCTTCACATTTGGGATGTTGGAAATCCCTGAGATAATGTCAGACGCAGAACAAAAAACACAAAAAGGGGGGGGGGTTCACACTATTCTCCCCAAAATATCTATCATGTTTTTATATTTTTGCTCAATCACAATCATTCTCTTTCTCATAATGTCCATTTCGCTACTGCATTCCATGATTTCCTGAATGATTATTTTGGCGCTGGCACTCGAGAATGGCGGATTTGGACTTCCTGACACACCCCCACGTTCAGTCCCTAAAACAAAAAAAAAGTTTTACACTAGGCAGTCCTACATCTGTATTTACCTTGAAGTTGTGGTGACAGACACTGACCTGTTGTGCTGATAAGCTCCACCTCTCCTTCCTCCACCTCCCCTTCCTCCACCTCCGCTTCCTGAACCTGCTGATCTTGGTCTGCTTCGGGAGCTTCGGGGATTTTCTGTGGTGTTGGGTTACTCGTCTCATGAGCATGGTGTCCTCCCACTCTCCTCTCCCCTATGGGAATTTACAACAAAATGTATACTTTAGCACACAGACTTTTTTTTAGGCCTGAAAAGGGATCCTCAATGTTTTGAAGTGGGGTACAATTGATATTTGGCCCTGAGTTCTAACATGAACATATGTGATTTTGCAAACTCAACAAAGCAACATGTTATTTTTGAGGACACTCACAAATACACTTGGATAACCACCAAGGTATCCACTGGAGCACCTGTGTGTGACACCGTTAAGAAATTTGGTCATGTGGCCCAGAGTATAGTATCTTGCTGAAGAACAAAAAAGAGTACACAACTGCTGGAGTGTCATCTCCTTTACCCAGAATACAATTTCTTCTTTCAGTCACATTCTAAATTTCCTTACAACACATCATCTAGCCAACAATGTGTAGATAAACATTGTTGAAGTAAAATGAGGCATGCCCACATGTAGTTTACGTGGATATGTGCCAAACATGTTTGGGGGAAGAGCAGCAAGTTATTGGTCAAAACATTGGCCAAATAAGTGGAGTCTCCACTTAACATAAAAGATGAGATTTCAAAATGTGAACCCAGTCAAGACAAGCACATGGTGCAAAACATGGAAGAATACATATTACAATGTGAAAGAACACAGTAAAATATACTTACTTTTTTCTATGCTTTTTATAAGCTTCCTATACTGCTCCGGCTCCCTGAGCTTCAGGTCTGACCACCTTTTACGGAGTTGTTCCTTGGATCTCCTGACCCCATATTTTTTATAGAGAGTCTTTGCAACTTTATCCATAATTTGTGACTTCCGGAGATTAGGGGTGTCGTATGGGCCATGCTTGCCGTCGTAATCCTTCCTCCGCAGAATGTCCACCATCTCCGCCATCTCAGAAAAAGACATATTAGTCGCCTTGTATCTTTTTTTACAGGATCGGGACTTTTCCGCCTCCGGGCTTTCCTCGTCGGTAATTTCAAGGAAAGAAGCCACCTGTGTCTGCGACATGTCGCCGTCTCACACTGTGCGCCGATCGTTAAGGGGCGGGGAAATGCAGAAAAAGTCCGTCATGGGCGGGCGACGAGGGCGGAGTTACATGCATGCGCAGGGTATAAAAAGGGGAAAGAAGTTATTAGGGATGCGCGGAGTAAGGACGACCGGAAGTGAACCCACGAAGTGAACAAAGGTAAGAAGGGAACTCGTGAATATGAAAAAGTGTAGCGCTTATTTTTGTGAAAGAGTCAGTTACCAACACATAACAAATGTTGCAAACATGCATATATATTAATTTCAGTGACACCAAGTGACTAAGTGTGATCCGTGAAAAAAAATATTATATGTAAATAAATCAGAACGAAACAGTCCTCTATTGTGACCACACACAAATAACAGTCCAAAAGTGTAGAAAAAACTGCAAGGTTGAAAAAAAAAAAAGAGTCCCACATGGATATGACCCTCTCTGTGAAAGGATAGAGACACCACCACCGATATAAGGAGGAGGCTTACCAGATGGTATTGACTTGGTAAGGTGTATACCACCCAAGTCAAAACAGGCTTAAATAATCAGTCAGCAAGGTGTATCCAGCTGGTCCTGAATCCGCATATCAGTCAGCACCGCAAATTCCCGTAAACACCAGGAAGTGTGAATACATATAGTCTTGTTGGAGCCAGAGATACGGTAACCACATAACATGCGTAATGGGGAAAAAAACTCACATAGTGTGATACCGTACAAGGAAGTATTTATTTAAAAAAAGATTAAAAAAATGTACACTCACATTTGGAAGAACATCATAGGCATATCACAAAATGCAAGAGCGATGTGTGTAAATGGGTCCACCAGACGCGTTTCAACTAAAAAGTCATCATCTGGGGTGTGGACCCCCACAACAACACCGCTATTTATAGATGGAATGACCCCAGCTGGAGTGACCCCGGAAATTACATCACTTCCTGTTGGTGAACAGGAAGTGGCGGCTGCTATTTAAAATATCCCATTTGATCTCAAAAAATCTTCCCATAATATAGGATAATACTGCCAATGAATATTTATTAGATTGTGTTAGATCAATAGATAAATAAGCAGTATAGACATGGCCAGAACTTCTATATCAGCCATATAGAACAGGAAGCGCCATCCAAGCCTCTCTATGAAGACGAGGCTGGATGACATCACTTCCGCTCTGCACAGGAACATTGGAAAAGATCCCCAAGCCTCACTATGTCTGATATGGCACTGTTTTTTATGAGCCCTAACAAACACTTCCAGTGGTGGTGCTATGGGCAAAGCACCTGATGTGTTATCGGGAGGTTGTGAGTTCGAATCCCCGCTTTGGCATGCTGAATTTGAAGTCAAATCAAACTGGGGTCATCCCTAAAAAGCTAGAATGCTAATATTGGTTAATGTTCCAAAACTGACAAATTCAACTGTCAAACACAAACTAGCCATTTGAATGGCGACTAGATAGTTGACAAGTTGAAATGGGTATTAAAACATTTTATTAAAAAAAGGATAACATTTTAAATTACTACAAAAATTTATGAAAAATTGTCCTTGGAGTCAAGATCTATTAATAAAAGCATTAATATCCCACTCCACATTTAACCCCTGTGGGTGGTGAGTCTGTAACTCGTAAATCCAGAAAGTTTCGAGTCTGGAAACTCCTCTAGTGTTGGCCCCACCCCTCCATGGAGCAACATAACGGTCAATAATCAAGAATTGGGTCCCTGTTGGGTCACGGGCATGGTTTTGCCGATAATGCAGAGGGACCGTGTGTTTGACGCACCCAAACTTGATTAAGTTGATATGCTCGGTTACCCTGGTCGTGAATGACCTAATGGTCCGCCCAACATATTGTTTACCACATGGACATGTCAGTAAATACACAACATTAATAGTTGCGCATGTACAAAATGGTTTGATTGGATAGACCCGGTTAGTCGCTGTGGACCTAAATTCTTTACTGGCCTTTCTCCCACAGGTGTTATACTGGCATACAAGGCATTTCTTACAGGGGTAGTAGCCTGTCCAGTTATGAAAAAATGTTGGCCTAATCGGAGGATTAATGATGGTTGGTGCAATTTTACTTTTAAGTGAGGGCACTCCTCGGTATATCACTTTAGGTCTTTCTGGTAAAAGTGTACCAAGGATTCGATCATTCCTCAAGATACCCCAATGTTGTTCAAAAATAGCCTTGATTTGCTTGTGTTGGGTAGAAAAGGCTGTAAGAAAAGACCATCTAAAATTGTCTTCCCTTTCTCTTTGAGGTCTATCTGCTAACAATAGAGATCGGTCGATATTCAGAACCTTAGTCATCTCATTCTCGACATCTCGATTGTCATATCCCTTTTCAATAAACCGGCCTCTTAGAATGTCAGCTTGTATCCTGAAAGTTTCTATGTCAGTACAATTCCTGCGGAGTCGCAGGAATTGACTTTTGGGAACGGATTTTAGCCAGGACTTATGATGGCAACTGTCTGTGGGTATATATCTGTTCCTATCCGTAGGTTTGAAATACGTACTGTACTTGAATTGATACTCAAACCTTTCTATTTCAAGATCCAAAAAATGGATTTTAGACTGGCTAAATTCGTATGTAAGTGAAATCCCTCTGTCATTCTCATTGAGCTCTGAGAAGAAATCTTCAAGAGATTCAGGGGTGCCAGCCCAAAGGAGGAGGATGTCGTCTATGTACCTGGCCCACATAATTAACTGCGGGTGTTCCAGGGAATAGACGGCATCCTCCTCCCACTTGGCCATGAAAAGGTTTGCTAAACTGGGAGCAAACTTTGCTCCCATCGCAACTCCCTTATGCTGCAAATAAAAGCGACCATCGAACCAAAAATAATTATGTTGGGTGGCAAACTCCAACAAATCAACTATAAAATCCACCTGAGGTTTAGCGAGAGTGACATCCCTATTTAGAAAATCCTTAGCAGCCTCCATTCCTCTCTGATGAGGAATGCAGGTGTATAAGGATGCCACATCCGCTGTGGCCATAATCAAATCGCCTTCAAAGGTGATAGCAGACAGGCGTTTAATCACATCCTTCGTGTCTTTAAGGTAGGATGGAGTTTTGCGTACAGATGGTTGCAAAAAGAAATCAATGTACCTACCAATTCTAGAGGTGACGGAATCTATCCCGCTAATGATGGGACGTCCAGGGGGATGAAGGGAATCTTTATGAACCTTAGGTAAATAATAAATAACAGGAATGCGGGGGGCTAAAGGAACAAGGAACGATTTTTCTTTACTATTTAAAATTGAGGACTCATAACCCTGAGCGATAAGACTGGTTAATTGTCTCTTGAATTTAGATGTCGGATTACTGGGTAGCTCTTTGTACGTATCCTGATCACTCAGAATTTTGTACATCTCCCCCATATAGTCCTGTTTGTCCAGCAATACAATGCCTCCGCCTTTGTCAGCGGGACGGATAACCAGATCCTTATTGTCACACAAGGATTTAAGACCCTGACTAGGTAAAGGATTATTGAAAACTCGTTTAGGAGGTGATTTGGCAAGATCTTTCAATACCAGATCTCTAAACATGTTTATTGCTGGAGCAAGCTGGTTAGGGGGGTTGAACAGGGATGGATTGGATAAACCTGAATGGACAGTACCTGACGTAGCTGCCCTCGCTATACTTCTAGTAGGATTGGAAGTAATATAGCGCTGTATGTTAATCTTCCTAATGTACTTATGAATGTCGACAAAGGTGTCAAATTTGTTCAACCTCCGCGGGGGAGCAAATTTGAGACCCTTGTCCAAAACAATCTTTTCTTCATGTGTTAAAACAGTACTACTCAGGTTGAACACTCCTTTACAGATTATGTTCGCCCTCGCTTTTCGTCTCTGGCTCCTCCTCCCTCCTCTGGACCCTCTCTTGGGTCTCGGCCCCTTTTTCTCCCTGGGGGGTCCTCGTGAAAACCCTGATTTGGGCGGGGTTGGGAGATTGGTTGTTGATACCCATAGGAAGGCTGATCATACTCGGCATTTGGATACAGATATACTCCATCATTATACTGATCTTGAAGTGGAGAATATCTGTTATAAGTGGATGTTGGTGGGTGACTATAGTGGGACGGTTTAGGGTAACCATTATGGTGGTCTTGATATCTAGCGGGTGATCCCCTATAATAGGGAGACCCCCTCTGATAGGATGGCTCACGATCATAATAATGACCGTCAGGGTTAGAATGGTTCCCTCTATGTCCTCTCCCTCCCCTTCTATTAGAATTATGTCCTCTACCCCTCTGTGTGTTCCTAGGGGTATGTACATTTTGGGGGCAACCACCCTGGGTTGGAGGAGGATCCCTAGGTAGTAGGCTCCTATTCATAGAAGGTTTCGGTTGGGTCTGGTAATCAATCAGAGGAGCCTGCGCTCCTATATTAGAAGAATTAACTTCCATAGTTTGATCCTGTACTGGGGTTTTCTGCCAGCTGAATACCTTACCCGCCCTATAGTCACCTATATCCCGCGAGTATTTTTTATGTTTTTTAGCCTTTTGATCTTTATCCTCCTTGATCAAATGGGCCTGGAGGTTAGAGGACAAGGAATTGTATTCAACTGAGTTTTTATACACAAGCAGTCCTTCCTTTAATTCCTTGATCTCTCTATCCAAGACAGAGAGGCGACTTCTCTTCCTGGTAATGAGGAAATTTAAAAATTTGGTACCAGCCTCATTGAAATATTTAAACCAGGAGTCAAAATCTCCCTCACCCTGTTGTGGATGAATGTCCCATCTGAGACTTCGTGGGACCATCTGTTCCGTCACATATTGTTCCAGGAACACAAGGTCCCACTGAAGATGGAGTTCTGACACCATGACATTCCTAAGCCTTAAAAATAACCCTCCAATTTCTGTGTCGCTACCAGTGGCTACAAACACACCCTCTGTATTGACTGTGCGTGATGCACGGTAGTCAAATACATCCATATTAGTGGTTGGTATTACACCAAATAAATAATGAACACTGCTGCAATATAATGTCAAGTAAACTGTGCAAAAAATTAGATATGGGATATACTGCGCTGTGCAATGAGTGAACACAAAAATTAGCTGCCAACACAGCTGAGACAAAGCAAAAACTGGTGAATATGAAAAAGTGTAGCGCTTATTTTTGTGAAAGAGTCAGTTACCAACACATAACAAATGTTGCAAACATGCATATATATTAATTTCAGTGACACCAAGTGACTGAGTGTGATCCGTGAAAAAAAATATTATATGTAAATAAATCAGAACGAAACAGTCCTCTATTGTGACCACACACAAATAACAGTCCAAAAGTGTAGAAAAAACTGCAAGGTTGAAAAAAAAAAAAAGAGTCCCACATGGATATGACCCTCTCTGTGAAAGGATAGAGACACCACCACCGATATAAGGAGGAGGCTTACCAGATGGTATTGACTTGGTAAGGTGTATACCACCCAAGTCAAAACAGGCTTAAATAATCAGTCAGCAAGGTGTATCCAGCTGGTCCTGAATCCGCATATCAGTCGGCACCGCAAATTCCCGTAAACACCAGGAAGTGTGAATACATATAGTCTTGTTGGAGCCAGAGATACGGTAACCACATAACATGCGTAATGGGGAAAAAAACTCACATAGTGTGATACCGTACAAGGAAGTATTTATTTAAAAAAAGATTAAAAAAATGTACACTCACATTTGGAAGAACATCATAGGCATATCACAAAATGCAAGAGCGATGTGTGTAAATGGGTCCACCCGACGCGTTTCAACTAAAAAGTCATCATCTGGGGTGTGGACCCCCACAACAACACCGCTATTTATAGATGGAATGACCCCAGCTGGAGTGACCCCGGAAATTACATCACTTCCTGTTGGTGAACAGGAAGTGGCGGCTGCTATTTAAAATATCCCATTTGATCTCAAAAAATCTTCCCATAATATAGGATAATACTGCCAATGAATATTTATTAGATTGTGTTAGATCAATAGATAAATAAGCAGTATAGACATGGCCAGAACTTCTATATCAGCCATATAGAACAGGAAGCGCCATCCAAGCCTCTCTATGAAGACGAGGCTGGATGACATCACTTCCGCTTTGCACAGGAACATTGGAAAAGATCCCCAAGCCTCACTATGTCTGATATGGCACTGTTTTTTATGAGCCCTAACAAACACTTCCAGTGGTGGTGCTATGGGCAAAGTGCCTGATGTGTTATCGGGAGGTTGTGAGTTTGAATCCCCGCTTTGGCATGCTGAATTTGAAGTCAAATCAAACTGGGGTCATCCCTAAAAAGCTAGAATGCTAATATTGGTTAATGTTCCAAAACCGACAAATTCAACTGTCAAACACAAACTAGCCATTTGAATGGCGACTAGATAGTTGACAAGTTGAAATGGGTATTAAAATTATTAAAACATTTTATTAAAAAAAGGATAAAATTTTAAATTACTACAAAAATTTATGAAAAATTGTCCTTGGAGTCAAGATCTATTAATAAAAGCATTAATATCCCACTCCACATTTAACCCCTGTGGGTGGTGAGTCTGTAACTCGTAAATCCAGAAAGTTTTGAGTCTGGAAACTCCTCTAGTGTTGGCCCCATGGAGCAACATAACGGTCAATAATCAAGAATTGGGTCCCTGTTGGGTCACGGGCATGGTTTTGCCGATAATGCCGAGGGACCGTGTGTTTGACGCTCCCAAACTTGATTAAGTTGATATGCTCGGTTACCCTGGTCGTGAATGACCTAATGGTCCGCCCAACATATTGTTTACCACATGGACATGTCAGTAAATACACGACATTAATAGTTGCGCATGTACAAAATGGTTTGATTGGATAGACCCGGTTAGTCGCTGTGGACCTAAATTCTTCCTTGTACGGTATCACACTATGTGAGTTTTTTTCCCCATTACGCATGTTATGTGGTTACCGTATCTCTGGCTCCAACAAGACTATATGTATTCACACTTCCTGGTGTTTACGGGAATTTGCGGTGCCGACTGATATGCGGATTCAGGACCAGCTGGATACACCTTGCTGACTGATTATTTAAGCCTGTTTTGACTTGGGTGGTATACACCTTACCAAGTCAATACCATCTGGTAAGCCTCCTCCTTATATCGGTGGTGGTGTCTCTATCCTTTCACAGAGAGGGTCATATCCATGTGGGACTCTTTTTTTTTTTTTCAACCTTGCAGTTTTTTCTACACTTTTGGACTGTTATTTGTGTGTGGTCACAATAGAGGACTGTTTCGTTCTGATTTATTTACATATAATATTTTTTTTCACGGATCACACTCAGTCACTTGGTGTCACTGAAATTAATATATATGCATGTTTGCAACATTTGTTATGTGTTGGTAACTGACTCTTTCACAAAAATAAGCGCTACACTTTTTCATATTCACCAGTTTTTGCTTTGTCTCAGCTGTGTTGGCAGCTAATTTTTGTGTTCACTCATTGCACAGCGCAGTATATCCCATATCTAAGAAGGGAACTCGTGCCTGCAGTGGCATATTAATGGGTCATGATTGTAAAGGGCGATATTGTGATAAGTTGAGGAGAATCAATTCTGATCCTTTTTTTTTTTGTACTTGCTGATCCTAATAGATGCATAAACTAAGAGAGCCGGAGGTGATGCTTGTTTTTATTGAAAAGTATAAGGAACAGCGCAACCTTTCGGAGCTCAAACACCCTGCGTATCACAAAAGTGATGTACGACGGGCAACTATTACCAAATTAGCCGAGGATATGAAGCCATGGATCCCAGATGCAGACTACACTATGATCAATAATAAAATCAACAACCTGCGCAATTCTTATAAAAAAAAATTCAAGGAAGTGCGCCAGTCCAAGAGATCAGGAGCAGCAGCCGACAATGTAGTAAAGCCCAAGCTGTGGTACTACAGACATCTTCAATTTCTGGATGACCAGATCGAGGCCAGGGAATCTATTTCCAGCCTTCCCTCAACCCTTCCTTCCACCCTTCCCTCCAGCGTTCCTTCCACCCTTCCCTCCACCCCTGCAGAGGCGGAGGAGGAGCCTCCCGAGCTAGAAGAGCCAGATCTTCACATCTTCAGCCCGGTATAGTATTTTTGATGCTAATTATTGTCCACTAAGTAATATGGAGTTGAACTGTTTGGCTTAGCCATAAATGATCCCACCCCCCCCCCTCCAAAATAAACCAGTAATGAGTTCAAAATTGTGTGTGATTGATTCCTCAAATAATAGAAATCTACTTTTTATTTTATAAACAGGATGAGGCAAGCCAGGAGGAAGAGGGTCAGGAGTGTGACAGGCAGGAGGAGGCAGGGCCAAGTGGGACTCAGCAGGTCCCCAGGCCTAGTGGCAGCACCGTCTCCCAAGTGGCTCCCCTCCACGTCAGACCGCCAAAACAACGGCGGATGACACAAGTGGAGGAGGAGTCACTAAAGATGATTCAGGAGAACTCCCCCTGCAAAATTCCCCAAACAATCTTTAAGAGTATTGATTCGATTTGTATAGCGTTCCTTTGGAATGGTAGGCCCCCTAGAATGGCACTGGAAACTCTGCGCCTTCCGTCCCACTTGGCAGGATTAGCTTTCCCTGATTTTTACCTTTACTATCAAGCATCCCAACTGGTTAATATTCATGATTGGCTGCACCCTGACCCGAATAATGCCTGTACCACCACTGAAGGTGCCATGGTCTCATCATTCGAAACATTGCATAACATTGTTTATCGTGGATGCACGCCCCCGGGACCTGGACTGACTATTTTACGTACATCTCTGTCCCTATTTAAAACAGTGACGCTTAAACACGCCCCTGGCTCCTGGTCAGTCTCCCCTAATAGTCCACTTTGGTTTAACCCTACATTACCAGAATTTGGCTCCCTGCCTGACCCACAAAGGTGGACCTCTCGGGGGATAAAATACTTATGTCACATATACTCACCTCAAGGATTTAAATCTTTCGCGCAGATGAGAACTGACTTTGACTTACCATATAACTACTTATTTTTTTACTATCAGCTTAGACACGCTGTGCGAGCACAGTTTGGTTCACTAGACAACCCGCTTGTGATTTCTGACTTAGAAAAACTCTTACGATCCCCAGACCGCACGAAACTTATCTCTACTTATTATTTAGCACTGGCGGTGGGCTCCAACCCTAGATTCAAGGCATCACAACGTAAATGGGACTCCCTAGATATATCCATAACAGAGGAGGACTGGTCCGAATTCTGTGCCACTTTCAAGGCTTCTGTTGTATCCTCCAGGGACAGGATCATCCAAATAAAAATCTTCCACCAATCGCATCTCACCCCGGCCAGGATGCACAGAATGGGCATTTTGTCCTCGGCTGAGTGCTTTCGGGGATGTGGATATACAGTTGACTTCATTCATTGCTTCTGGAGTTGTCCCATAGTTCAGGAGTTTTGGAGGAGAGTAGACTCCTTTCTCTCTTCAGCGCTGGGGCTTCCCAACATATTAAATCCCAAGAATTGCCTCCTGGGGGTCTTTGGCGACCTCACTGTTCCCTCCCAGGTCAAACGATTGCTTCGGATCCTTTACTGTTATGCTAAAAAATCAATTTTATTGACCTGGAGGGGAGCAGCAACCCCAACAGTGGGGCTATGGTTGAAACTAGTCAATGATGCCCTTCCACTTTACAAACTCACTTTTGAGATCCGCAAAAGGAAGAAAACATTTTATAAAATTTGGGGCAGGTGGCTGGCTAGCCCCCTGACCCATTCCCCCATACTGCCATGAAAGAGTGGGTAGGTTGTAGCATACCTTGAACCATGGCTACACTCCTATGCAATTTTACCAGCTATGACTGTCTAGTAGGTCTATTATGTTGCTGTAATTTGTCTTTATATTATATTATGCTGCTTAAATGGATGTGCAGATATTCTTCTGTGTAAACTGATATAGGAGCAAGTTGTTAATGTTGTGTGTGGGACAAGCCTGGTTAGGCCCCCACATATTGTCTTTCTATGTCTGTATGTTATGGAAAAATGTAATAAAACATATCTTTTAAAAAAAAAGATGATTCAGGAGGCTGCTGCCATTATGAGGGCCCCCCTCAACCCTACGGAGGGGTTTAGCACCTATCTGGCGGATAAGCTGCTCAGAATGGAGGCGGGACAATGGGCCCTCTGTGAGCATCTCATCTATATGGCCGTACACATGGGGGCGAGGGGGCTGCTGACTGAGGACACCCATATCTCACATCAGCCCAATCCCTCTCCTCCTTCTCCTCCTCCTCCTGCCACATCACCACCCACAGTGGCCCAGCCTGCAAGGGTGCGTGGACGGGGCCGTGGAGAGAACGCTGCAGAGAGGCGTGGAAGGAAGGCTACAAGAAAGAGCAGGAGGTGATTCCCTGGCCTCGAGCTGCTCATCCAGAAATTGAAGGTTGATGGAGTACCACAGCTTGGGATGATGTATGTCTTTGGCTGCTGCTCCTGATTTCATGCTGTTGTTGATTTTATTATTGATCATAGTCAGGTCTGCATTTGGGATCTAATGACTTTATATTCTCTGCTAATTTGGGAATAGTTGCCCTTCGGTTTTTGATTTGTTTTTTCCAAAATAAAGGGAAATTTGATTACAGCCAACCTACATGCCTGATGTGTTTTTTTGAGAAGTAGCAATAAGATTGCATAAATACAATGTGTAATTAAGAACAAGGGACACCAACCTCCATGATTTTTCGAAAATTTAATATTATGTTGTTCTGAGAAATTGACACACCAAAAAATGCACAACAAATTTTAAGAGTCAAAAAACATAAAGGTGTAATTTGGGAGGTCGGCCTTGCAGAATTTTAATAATTATTCCGAAGATCACTAGAAAAAAGAAAGACATACATTTGTCAGAACTCAGGAGAAAGTTCTGCTGCCAAAATGACATTTTAAAGACCGTTCTAAAGCAAAAAAACATTGCGCTGCATTAAACGAAGCAATAACTTGCAGAATGACGAATGTGCTCTCTCCATTAGGAACGCTAGTTTTACAAGAACGAGCGCTCCCATCTCCTAATTCAGTCTGAGCATGCGTGGGTTTTTAAACCGATGGACTTGCCCATAGACGATCGGAAATTCCCATCGGTTTTTTAATTAAATTTAAAACAAGTTCTATTTTTTCCATCCGATGGAAAAAAGACCGATGGGTACCATACACGATCGGTTGGTCTGATGAAAACCATCCATCGGACGGTTTTCATCAGTTAAACCGATCGTGTGTACGGGGCTTCAGTGTACCACTTCCAAACTGATGGACTGTTATGCCGCGTACACACGACCGCTTTTCTCGACGAGAAAAACTGCATTTTTTTTTTCGCCGAGAAAAACGATCGTCTGTGGGCTTTATGACGTTTTTCTCGTCTAGAAAAACGGCATAAAAAACGACGAGAAAATTTAGAACATGTTCTAAATTTTCTCATTGTTTTTTCCAGCATTTTTTTCCGCGGCAGTTTTCCCATAGGGAGACACTGCCGCGGAGCCCACAGACGGTCGTTTTTCTCGTCAAGAGAAAAAATGACGGGAAAAACAACCGTGTGTAGGGAACCAAGCGGTTCCCTCGTTTTTCCTGTCATTATTCACGGCGGTTTTTTAACCGCCGTGAATAATGATCGTGTGTACGCGGCATTAGAATGGTTCAATAGAATCCTGAAAGGTATACTAAAAAAGTGGTTAATAATGATGGGAAAAAAAATGAGGCATCCTAATACTATACTTAATGTTCTCATTCATGGAAGTACCACAGTCCTCTACTCAATTTCCCATTGGATCTTTTGCATGGTAGATGTCCTTGGGTATACAATATTGAGAGTCATGCCAATAGTTTGGGTACATATTCAACGAGTCATGCCGCGTACACACGACCGCTTTTCTCGACGAGAATAACGTAATTTTTTTTTTCTCGCCGAAAAAAACGATCGTCTGTGGGCTTTATGTCGTTTTTTTCAACGAGAAAAACGGCATTAAAAACGACGAGAAAAATTAGAACATGTTCTAAATTTTCACGCCGTTTTTCAGGTCGTCGTTTTTTTCATCATGAAAAATGATCGTGTGTAGGCTTTAACGACGTTAAAAAAGCGCGCATGATCAGAAGCAAGTGAGGAGAAGGGAGCGCTCGTTCTGGTAAAACTACTGTTCGGAATGGAGATGGCACATTCGTCATGCATGAAATTATTACATCGTTTAATGCAGCGCATTCTTTTCTTCGTTCTAATGCTGCAATATTCCAATTCTCTTGCTGCTGATATTCTCCCAGAGTTAGGACAATCTTTGGTCTTTATGATTTATTGTTTTATCATGATTAATCTCTATTTTGGGGAGCCAGATCTCCCTAAATACCCAAAACTTTTTACATTTTTTTTTTTTTTTTTGCTTTAATTTGTGGTCTTAGATTTTAGACTGTTTTTACATATTATTTGCTATTTTGGAGTGTGTCAAGTTACCACAACATTATTCTTTATTCTAATTTTGCCTCAATGAGGTTAGTGTCCCTTGTTAATTTCTCAATTTTTTATCCACTGTCCCTGCCTACTCACTTACAAACTGGCTATTTAGAAGAAAAACACATGTTAATTTTGTATCTTCAAAAAAAATTCCCATTTATTATGGCCTAATAACAAATTAAAAGGTAAGCCAAAACAAAACCATATGTAAACTACAAATCAAGAAGCCAGGAAGACAGCACTGGAGACCCTGCTGAAATTAGTGCACACCCAGATCACCACAGCAAACACCAAAGCATGTGAAGACCAAAACTGGCCCCATGTGAGGCACATATCCTGGGTTCATTTTCGTCTTCCTTGGAGGCTGTGTCCGTGGAGGAGGGACTGGAGCAGGAGCAGGGTCTGGAACAGGAGCAGGGACTGGGACGGGAGCAGGGCCTGGGACAGGAGCATGGAGTGGGGCAGGAGCATGGAGTGGGGCAGGAGCATGGAGTGGGGCAGGAGCATGGAGTGGGGCAGGAACTTGTGCAAAAAAATAGGAAAGGTCCACAACGTCTGTGAACTTCTTTAGTTTGTTCAACAGGCCCATATTGACCACCTTCAATATAAGGGTTTCACATTTCAGCCTCTGGTCCAGTCCCATTTGTGGCAGTTTCTCCCCAATAAGGGCAGCAAATCCCTCTGCAGCGGTGGGGGGCTCTCGGAGTGCAGCAGTAGCCTCCCTAATTAGGGCCTGTGTCTCCTCCTCCATTTGAACCAGCCTCCTAGATCTTTTTGCAGGAATCCGCAGCAGAGGGATCTGGGGCCTGGTGTTGTGCTGGGTCCCACTGGGGCCTGCCTCTTCCTGGGTCCCACTGGGGCCTGCCTCTTCCTGGGTCCCACTGGGGCCTGCCTCTTCCTGGGTCCCACTGGGGCCTGCCTCCTCCTGGCTTCCAGTGGCACCTGCCTCCTCGTGTGTCCCACTGGGGCCTGTCTCCTCATCCTGTAAAAAAAAGGTACATCGAGTTAGTTTTGCCTTCATCTTTCACACACATTTGTCACCTCATGACATTTGGTAATTGAATGCTACTAAATATTAAAGTCAATCATTCTGACACCAGTATATTTCTTTTTGGTGCCCTTAATTTGTGGCCACTGCTGTCTATTGATATGTCAGACACTTTTTTTAAACTGTTAACATTTTTCACACTTTTTTTAAAACTTTTACAACATTCAACTTTTATTACTCTAAATATTTTGTGAAATATTATACCTGGCTCCAAATATTTAAATCCGGCTCCTCCAGGACTTGAGGTTGTTCCTCCAAAGAGACCTCAACTTGGCTGGAGGCTTGGCTGCATGGAATGCTGGAGGGAAGGCTGGAGGGTTGGCTGGAGGGTTGGCTGCAAGGAAGGCTGGAGGTCGTTCTGGGTGGAAGGCTGGAAAGGGATTCCCTGGATTCCAGATGTTCATCTAGGAAACTCAGGTGCTGATAGTACCACAGATTTGGTATGTATCGGTCCTCTGCACCTGCTCCTGACCGCAGGGATTTTTGAACTTTATTCCGTTGAGCCCGGTATGTGCCCCTAATGGTCCCAATTTTGTTCTTCAGATCCTGTAGTGTTGCTGTGGAGATCTGAGTTTTCACAAATTCCAGCAAGGTCTCCAGTGCTCTCTTCCTGGCTTCTTTATTTTTATTATTTTTATTTTTAGTCTCCCATAAAATTGGAAGATTCTTCCATCTTTGGAGGAATTCCAGCATAAAATCGGGGTCCTTAAATGCCTTCATTATCTGTGCAATTCAAAACCCAAAACCAAAAAAGGAATGTCAGTCAGGACTACTCCAAATCTTTCTAACCATATATAGGCCACTAACGTAGCAATTGATCAGTCATCATAGAGTTGAGTGGACACCTGGATGTTTGTGTTGAACTCTTTTTAGCTAACTTTGTAAAAAGCTAGAGTTCGTGACCTGACTTTACCCGAACCCAAACCCCATTTAAGTAAATTAAGCCCTGTAAATAGGGTGAATAAAAGGACTCCCCAAAAATAAAGGAGTACCTCGAACTGTCCCTGCACCAAGTGTCATTTTTTATTAAATTTAAATTAACCCTAAATTCACTCCTGGGTATAATTAATTGTTGTCTCCTGTCAATTGCAATACATAGAAAAGTCATTGATACAAACATTGGGAAAGCATTGTGGTTCCCCCAAATATCCATACCAGGCCCTTCAGGTCTGTCAAGGATTTTAAGGGGAACTCCCCCACAAATTCCCTAAAAAAATGGCGTGGAGTCCCCCCCCCAAATCCATAACAGACCCTTATCCGAGCACGCAATCTGGCCGGCCACAGGGGAAGAGGGGGGGACGAGAGAGCGGCCCCCCCTCCCTCCTGAACCGTACCAGGCCACATGCCCTCAACATGGGGAGCATGTCCCCATGTTGATGGGGACAAGGGCCTCATCCCCACAACCCTTGCCCGGTGGTTGTGGGGGTCTGCGGGCGGGGGGCTTATCGGAATCTGGAAGACCCCTTTAACAAAGGGGCCCCCCAGATCCCGCCCCCCTCTATGTGAAATGGTAATGGGGGACATTGTACCCCTACCATTTCACCTTAAAAAATGGCATTATCTGAAAAATGACACTACACGGTTTTTGACAATTCCTTTATTATTGGTTTTGTTTTTCAACCATCTTCTTCCTTCTTCTTTTCTGCATTGGAGTTTCTTCCTCCATCTTCCTCTTCATCTTCATCTTCCTTCTTGCTTCGGGCTTCTCGTCTGCATCTTGCTTCGGCTTCTTCTTTGTTCTCCCGCTGCTCCGTTTGAATTTGAGTTTCCCGCTGTGTGACGCAGAGTTAGGCAGTTCTCCTCTAGGTCCGCTGCGAGCCGGGGGACCCGCCCCCCTCTGACTGCACGGGGAAAGTACCTGTGAAATCTCTGTGCGTCAGAGGGGGGCGGGGTCGCCGGACCAAGAGGAGAACTGATGAACTGAAGCGTCACACAGCGGGAACCTCCAATTCAAACGGAGCGGCCGGAGAAAGAAGAACCCGGAGCAAGATGCGGACGAGAACACCGAAGGAAGAAGGAAGATGAAGAGGAAGAGAAAGATGGATGAAGAAACACGAAGCGAGAAAAGAAGAAGAAGGAAGAAGATGGAAGAAAGCCAAACTAAAAATTAAAGGAATTGTCAAAAACTGACTACTGTCATTTTTTACATTTTGTACACTTTCTTCGTGAAATGGTAGGGGTACAATGTACCCCTTACCAATTCACATAGGGGGGGGCGGGATCTGGGGGTCCCCTTTGTTAAAGGGGTCTTCCAGATTCCGATAAGCCCCCTGCCCGCAGACCCCCACAACCACCGGGCAAGGGTTGTGGGGATGAGGCCCTTGTCCCCATCAACATGGGGACATCCTCTCCATGTTGAGGGCATGTGGCCTGGTACGGTTCAGGAGGCAGGGGGGGCCGCTCTCGTCCCCCCCTCTTCCCCTGCGGCCGGCCAGGTTGCGTGCTCGGATAAAGGGTCTGTTGTGGATTTTGGGGGGGACTCCACGCCCTTTTTTTTCATGATTTGGGGGTGGAGTTCCCCTTAAAATCCTTGACAGACCTGAAGGGCCTGCAACTCGAATTTGGGGGAACCCCACGTTTTTTTTTTTCAGGTACAAATCAGTTTTCAAAGTCTTGCCATTTGCCGGGAGGCAAGAATTCATTTAGAGCCGCGATTGACTTTTCAAAGTTTAGTCCCAATTCAAAAATGACACTTTGTGCACGGCCAGTACTAACAGCACGGGAAGCAAGCGCCAAGTTACATGCATATTGCCCAACCCCGGCCCCGAACATACAGTGAATGAATGTTTATAGGTTTAATGCTCCTGGACACAGCCATATCAAGAAGAAAAATGTTACGTACCCGCGATCTACACGTTCGTCTCCTCCGACCTTCTTCCACTCACTGAACGTCGCTTTCAACGATGTTTTTTGGAGTTATATACAGTGCGCATGCGTGACGCTCCGCACGCTTTCCCGCCCCTGACGTTCGTTACACTACTTTCCCCGCCCCTTCTCGCTACTCCTTAATGACGGAGAGTGTAAACATGGCGGCGAATCAACAGGATGTGGAAAGTGGGGAAGAAAGCAGGCACCGACCCAGAAGGTATAAAGCCACTAACATGAGCTTTGAGGAGATGGTGGAGATGGTCACCATATTGCTCCGGGATGATTACGACACCAAACATGGGCCCTACAAAAAGCCAAATCAAGTGAAGGCCAAGATCATGGATAAAGTGGTCAAAACGCTCTTTGAAAAATTTGGGGTTCGCAGGTCGCGGGAACAGATCCGGAAACGATGGTCGGACATTAAGTTGCGTGAGCCGGATCAATATAAAAAGATTAAAAAAGTCATCAAAAAAAGTAAGTAGATTAACATTAAATGTGATTTTGCCTAATAACGTGGTGTTGCATGTGTTTTTTAAATAATGTATGTATTACAGTGAAAAATGTCATGTTTCATGTTTTTGGCCACACGAATCGATCGTATAAATGGTCGTTCAAACGTTCACTCAATCACAAGCTTTTGCCACGATTCATCATTGTTCGAACGACATTTTATCAATCACAAAATAATCGGCAGGTTCAAATGTTTTTAGCAATGTATTCCACCAAAACATCGTTTGGGTGTTATTGAACGAGGATTTCAACGTTGGATTCTTGTGCCCAAGAACATGAAACAAGACATCATGAAATGTTTATGTGAGAAGTAATTATAAACATGTTTGTGTAGTTGTTGGTAATTAGATTTGGCTAATGTAACTAGATTCAGTGTACATTTACAAGAGTATGCTCAGCAGCTGCTTACACATCTGGACTCATTAGCACAAGTGTGGGCCACAAGAACAACCTTTTGATGGTGTCACACACAGGTGATCCAGTGGATACCTGGTGTGTTTCCATGTGTGAAACATGACCTAAAGAGATTAATCTACTATCTTGGGAAATGGATACAATCATGTGTTCATCTTCTCCAAAATTATCAGTAATACAATTGTAACACACTTCCCAAGAATGATTAATATTCCTCTTTCACGCCTAAATATATTTAGTTACACAAGTCTACCTTTTGGTTATATTTCCTAGGGCTTCAAAGAGCTAAGAGACACGAGGCTGCAAACCCCGCACCACCAACTCAAGACCCACAACTGCAGGATGTGGCAGAAGAGGGAAATGGCAACTCACCAGGTCAGTGTCATACACCACAGCCTCACGTAATAGATGTTGGCCTGTATATTTAGTAAGACATTTTCTTTTCACAACTTAAAGGGACTTTAATGCCTGCGGCAACAGCAACCTTCACCAGAGCCACTGCCCAGATGTTGCTGAAAGAAGTGAGGGTCTTCTCTCGGGAGGTTGAAACCATAAAACACAACCTGGTCCAGATGTACCAAACAAACAAAATGATGGAGAAAAAACTTAAAAAAATTGAGCATATTCTTGGGAGTGTTTAAAACTTGTATATATTTTAAAAAAAAAGTTTATTTTTTGGGGGGGAAATGTTTTATTTCTATAAAAGGGATATTGTTCGTGTTGTACATTTTTGTACTGAGTTGTAAAAAGCAAATATTTTAGAAATTCCCAAAAAAATTTGGGTTATATTTTGATACAAACCTTACCAATTTTATACTCATAAAAATTTTTAATCACTAAACAATGTGTGGCTTCTTATATCAATGTTGCACCCCCCCCCCCCCCCCAACAAAAATGTGTGTGTTTAGACTCTATAAATGCTTGTAATTTACTTGTTAGGAAAAAACATGGGACTACAACTGCACTAGTATAACCGAGGACAGTGATGGTGAACCTTGGCAACCCAGATGGTTTGGAACTACATTTCTAATGTTGCTCAGGCACTCTGCAGTGTAGTTGAGCATCATGGAAAATGGAGTTGAAAAACATCTGGAGTGGCAAGGTTCACCATCACTGACCTAGAAGAAAGAACAAATACAACAAAAGAAAAGCAAACAAGATGTTTTCAGTATATTATTTTTTATTATGAGCAAAATTGATTTAAAACTGATCAGGCATTGCAATGGCCCCCCTACCCATAAAATATTCGACATAGCGTTGCCGCACATCACGGCCGCTTTGGGGGGCCAAGCCTGTAGGGCCAGCTAACTGGGCTGGCAATGGTCCATCCAAACCCTGTGTGCCCTGAAGGTCAACTGTAGCAAGATAATTTGTGGAGTGTTTGATTAAAAAATTGTGCAGTATGCAACAACACATGACCAAATGGTTACATTTATACTCCGCCATGTTTATTGCAGTCAGAAAAAGCCGGAAGCGACTGGCCATGATGCCAAAGGCGTTTTCCACCACCCTTCGCCCTCTGGCCAGACGATAATTAAACACCCTCCTCTCAGGGGTGAGGGACCTTTGGGGAAAAGGCCTCATCAAATGTGGTCCAAGCGCAAAAGCCTCATCTGCCAGGAACACAAACGGGAGGCCATGTTCATTATCTTCAGCAGGTGGCAATGCCAGGTCCTCTGAAAGAAGCCGGTCTTCAAACTCTGTCTGGGCGAAAACACCACCGTCAGACATCCGCCCATTTTTCCCAACATCAACAAATAGGAACTCATAGTTCGCAGACACCACCGCCATGAGCACAATACTGTGGAAGCCTTTGTAATTCCAAAAAAACAACCCAGAATGGGCTGGTGGCACGATGCGGACGTGCTTGCCATCAATGGCTCCTCCACAGTTGGGAAAGTTCCACCGCTAAGAAAAATCAGATGCCACATTCTGCCATTCCTGTGGCGTCGATGGTAACTGTGGAGTCAAAGGAAAAAAAAAAAAAAAAAACTTTACTACCTATACATTGCAAGCATGTTAGCACAAAACACTCTGGGCAAAACATCAGGATAGCATTAATTTGGAAGGAGGATTTTAGAGCGGAGCTACGCAGCCAAAATACTATAAAATAACACAGCAGCTCCAGCTACAGCAGCTGCAGAGGTTTGCTAATTGTACACTTACCTGTCCTGGAGTCCAGCAACGTCCGCAGCAGAGGACGAACAATTGCTCGTCACTCTGCTGCCCCCTCTGCCATCCTCGGTGAGGGAACCAGGAAGAGAAGCCTTGCGGCTTCACTGCCCGGTTCCCAAACGCACATGCACGAGAAGCGCTGCGCAGTTCTGACTGGTCCTCCTGTGTTCTGTGAGACAAGTGTTTACAAGAACACTACGGGTCTTCTGCGGGAAGTGACTTGGCTCAGGCAGATTTGCCGCAGAGATGACTCCCGGATGTGGGTGAATATACCTGTCTTAAACAGGTATCTTCACCCCCCTCCCCCCTGAAAAGGTGTCAATTTTGACACCGGGGGAGGGTTACAATGAGCGGACCCACAAAATTTAGGATGGAGGTCCGCTTGAATAAGATAGAAAAATAAGCAACAAAAACATCACCCACTCTGATGGACCTGAGAAATTCGGAGAGGGTGGAGGGTTTGAGATGAGTTGGGGACATCATAATTAAAATCTATAGTACGATGTAATTTATTTGGGTAGGTTAGACAAACTTAAAAAAATAGGGGGGGGGGGGGGGAATCAGGCAATCTAAGCACTACAATGGAGCGTACAAAACAAAAATGAGGATTGACTAGGCTAGGTGTGTTTGGGCCCAGGATCTAATGCTGGAGATTGCTTGACCAAAAAATATGCATGTAGCCCAAAAACATAGAACATTCAAAGCTTACAACATGCAGGGGGACAAAGGGGACATTCACAGCATATTCAAATCATGGTAATTAGAGACAGTACAAAATATACTATACATTGGCAAGCATAAAAAAACATAGATTGTGATGTTTATAAAGGAGAAAACTTACCTTAAGATAGTCCTCCTGAAGGACCTGGATAATGGCAGAGCAGGTCTCTGGGATAATGACGCCCAGAGCCTGGGGGGAGATGCCTGTCGAGAACTTGAGGTCCTGCAAGCTTCTCCCAGTCGCAAGGTATCGCAACGTGGCGATGAGCCTCTGCTCAGCAGCAATGGCTTCCCGCATAACGGTGTCCTGCCTGGTGATATAGGGGGACACCAAAGCCAAGAGCTGCTGAAAAACGGGGTCAGACATCCTAAGAAAATTCCTGAAATCATCAGGGTTATTCTCCCGGATCTCCCGCAGCAGAGGCATATGACATAATTGGTCCCTCTGGAGCAACCAATTCTTGGTCCATGAACTCCTTCTCACCCTCCTCATGGACCGGATCTGGGACATAGCAACAAGCCCAGCAGCAAGCACAGCACGATCTCGGCGACAAGAACGTACGCGCAACATGGCTTCAAAACGGTCGTCTAATCAGAACGAACTAAAAGAACGCACTGAAGAACAGCAAGGCCTATGAAGAACGAGCTGAAAAACAGTAACGCGCGGACAAGAACGCACTGCAAAAACAGATACGAACTCACTACACGCACTGAAAGCCAGATACGAACCCACAAGCACAAACTGAACTCCCGAAAACGATCTTTAAAGCACGAAGACTGAAAAGCGCGAATCGTCTCTTCCCAAACTTTTACTAACACGCGGAAACACGAAATCAGCAAAAGCAGCCAAAAGGGTGGCGCGAACAGAATGAAACTTCCCCTTTATAGTGCCGTCGTACGTGTTGGACGTCACCGCGCTTTGCTAGATCAGTTTTTTTCACGATTGTGTGTAGGCAAGGCAGGCTTGAGAGGAAACAAGAAAAATAACGTCGAGAAAATCGACGTTTTTTTTCTTGACATGAAAAGAACCGTTAACCTGGGAGAAAGAGTCTTAGGCCTCGTACACACGACCGATTTTCTCGGCAAGAACCAGCAAGAAACTTGCTGGCAGAGAGGTCTTGCCGAGTAAATCGGTCGTGTGTACGCTGCTAGCGGGTTTCTCGTCGAGAAAACCGACAAGAAACCTCGACGAGAAAATAGAGAACCTGCTCTCTATTTTCTCGTCGAGATTCTCCTCGGCATGTTTCTCGACGAGAAAAGTGAGTGTGTGTAAACTTACCTGTCCGCCCGGAAGCCCGCGCATGTTCAAAATGAATTTGACGCATGCGCGGTAGCTTCCTAGGCATACGTAGGGTATACCAAGATGGCGGCGACGGCATCGAATGTGACGAGCGCATGCTCGACGTAGTCGATGACGTCACCGCGTACACTCCTTTCAAAGAACCGCGGGTTCTTTGAAACGAGCGTGTGTACACTCGGCCGGGACAAGTTTCAAACCCTGGGCAGAGCTCCCACCCTCTCACTCTCTCCACCCTCACCCCTTGGAATCATCTTATCCGCCCCTGGGGATGGTCTGGTCTTAGGGTGGAAAGTCCGAGAGTCTCTGGAAGAGGCCGTCAGGTTCTCTGCAGCCAAGTATCTCTCTACACGATCCACAAGTTTACCGGCCGTTTCTGGCTCTCCATGGCTTACCCACTTTTGAATGGCGGTAGGAAGAGCTCTCAAGAAACGATCCATCACAACACGTTCCACAATCTCCGGTGCGGACAAAGTCTCTGGCTGTAGCCACTTCCTGCTCAGGTGAATGAGATCATACATTTGAGACCTGGGGGGTTTTCCAAGCTGGAAAGTCCAGTTATGCACACGCTGAGCCTGGACAGCCAGGGTGACACCCAGCCTTGCCAATATTTCAGCTTTTAGCATCACATAGTCTTTTGCTTGGTCAGGCTCTAGGTCATAGTAAGCTTTCTGCGATTCACCAGTTAACAGAGGAGCCACCAGTCCAGCCCACTGCTCCTCAGGCCACTTTTCTCTTTCAGCAGTCCTTTCAAATGTGGTCAAAAATACCTCTGGATCATCCTCTCCAGTCATTTTTGTCAATAAACGACTCACCCCAAAGGACGCGGTATTAGTGGGACGGCTTTCCTCACTGGTCTGCGGACGTTGCTGCATTACTGCTTCCATCTGTTGTTGTAGTCTCTGCTCTTGCTTCTGCAACAGGTCTATGAAGCGGGCCTCAGATTGCTGCTGGGCTTGTTGCTGGGCTGCGAAGCTCTGTTGTTGAGCTGCAAGGCTCTTTTGCAAACCTGCATTTGTCTGCTGTTGATTGGCATTTGCTAGAGCCAGCTGTTTCAGTATCTCCTCCATGCTGGCTTAAAAAAAAACTGCCACTAGTTCTCCACCAACTGTGAGGGGGTTAGCTCGGTAGCGGGTGTGTGTGACCCCCTGGATGGGCTCCCCACACAAAAACAGGCCCAGCAGACGGAGGTTGTGGTTTTCAAGATCAAAAGGTGCGGTTTATTTCTCTATTTACAGTGACAAAAACACAGCAAAGCAAAAAGAAACATAAACAAAATAAATCCTGGTCAGCTTGACCTCTGACTAAACATGCAGGTTTCCCTAACTAACAACTGGGATCAGCCTGGTGCTGTCCTAGTCCCTAAGTCCCTGGTTTAGTAAATGTCCAAACAAATAGCCACACAGGCTTTGTCTCACCGCACAGGGGTTCACTCTCCCTAGACAGTCCACACAGGTCTGGGTCCAGGCATGAGCAAACACCTAATGAAGCTGGGAGTTTTTATAGAGGCCTTAAACGAGCTGACAAGCTTCAGCTGGTCTCATCAACTCCCTGCCTGCACGACGCCCAGCACTCTCCCTAGAGGTATGAATCATCCATGAGCCCACTAGCCTCAGCTGGGCTTCATCAACTCTCTCCCTAGTTGTATAAGTCGGCATAAAGCCTGAATCTGGGAGAAATATACCTACCCCCCTGGATGCAACCAGGTGACTTTACCTTCCTGCTGTCACACAATATTAGTGGTACCTGAACCTCAGAGAACAGCCATTTCAGAAGAGGTACAGAAAATGTTAGTCCTTGGGGTTATAGAGAAATCTTTCAGTGAGTGGTCATGTCCCATAGTGCTCATACATTTGGCAACCTGGGGTTCTGCAACAATTTGAAGAAACTAAATGAAATATCCAAATGTAATGCTTATTATATGCCCCGAGTGGATGAGTTGATAGAATGTTTGGGTCCTGCCAGGTACATTACCACTAGTGATGTCGCGAACACAAAATTTTCCGTTCACGAACGGCGAACGCGAATTTCCGCAAATGTTCGCGAACGGGCGAACCGGGCGAACCGCCATAGACTTCAAAAAGGCAGTCGAATTTTAAAACCCACAGGGACTCTTTCTGGCCACAATAGTGATGGAAAAGTTGTTTCAAGGGGACTAACACCTGGACTGTGGCATGCCGGAGGGGGATCCATGGCAAAACTCCCATGGAAAATTACGTAGTTGACGCAGAGTCGGGTTTTAATCCATAAAGGGCATAAATCACCTAACATTCCTAAATTGTTTGGAATAATGTGCTTTAAAACATCAGGTATGATGTTGTATCGATCAGGTAGTGTAAGGGTTACGCCCGCTTCACAGTGACAGACCAAACTCTGACAGACCAAACTCCCCGTTTAACGCACCGCAAACAACCGCAAACAGTCCATTTGCACAACCGCAAGGCTTTAATGATCACCTTAGATGATCACAAAGAAAATTAATGTTTTTTCTATGCAAAATTATCCAGCCGATCGCTTTTGGTCTGTTCACAATGAAGCAACGACCTATCATCTGGGGTGTGTCAACATTGTCATTGCCAACACACTCATAGAGGTGGTTGCTTCATTGTGATACGCAAGCCCCTTCACCAGTCACCACAACAAGGTAACGATCACAAAGGGGAATTGACACATGTATGTGCTTTTTTTTTGTTTTGTTTTTGCAGCCACAGTGCATCACCAGAGGCCAGAAAAATTAGGCATGTACACATGCCTGAAAACATAGGTATTGTTGCAGCCGCTGCTGTAGCAGCGGGCAGAAAAATTTATGTTTTCCAGGCAGAAAGTGCCCTAAAACATTGCGGCTTTGTCATGGATATGCACTAATGTCTGTTTGCCATCTTACCTTTCCTCCTCATGTGTTCATCTTAGAGGCCAGACCCCTTCACCTGGCTTCCTTTATAATCTCCTCCCAGTCTGACTCCACCCCAGGCCCTATCACAGAACACTATATTAACCTGTGCACTGCAAGCCTGCTTTGCTGATCAACGTGTTTGTTAAGCATTGTGTGTTTGTGTTCCTGCCTGCCGTGTGCTACGTCTGTCTCTCTGTTATGATATTGGCTTGTTCCTGACTATCCCTGTCTGCTTGTGACCCTTGACCTTCGGGCTTGTCCTTCATTTATCCTTGTCTGCTTGTGACCCTTGACCTTAGGCTTGTGCTTTGCTATTCTTGTATCCTGTGCTGCTGCTTCCCCTCTTTCCCCCTTACCCTACGGGGCATGAGCTAGGAGACTCTAGGGGCCGCGACCTGGACCTAGCTGCAGCGTAACATCCTCACCACTAGAGGCTCTGGTGAAGACCTGCTGGGTCTTAGACTCCACACCCTGGGGAATCTCGGCTCTAGCTTCCTGTGGATTCCAGTTGTGCTCCTCTGGTCCCGCCTTCCACAACCACCCAGTTTCCTATCCGCAGCAGTCAGCCATAGGGTTCACTATCTTGTGGTGCACTCCTGTCCTCCTACAGTGTGCATCTGTCATTTGGCCACAGGTGACCTGACAGGCTTGAACCCTAGTTGGTGGCGGATAAGTCACGCAAGTCATCTGGCATGCAGAGATAAAATACAGCAGCGTGTGGACCATTTTTAGCCCAAGGCAGCTCATTTCATCAGGCCTTTTTTAGTCAAATGTATCGCCCACTGTCAGTCCCTTCGGGGTCCATACCTCATTCATCTTAATAAAGGTGAGGTAATCTAGACTTTTTTGACCTAGGCGACTTCTCTTCTCAGTGACAATACCTCCTGCTGCACTGAAGGTCCTTTCTGAAAGGACACTTGAAGCAGGGCAGGCCAGAAGTTCTATCGCAAATTGGGATAGCTCAGGCCACAGGTCAAGCCTGCACTCCCAGTAGTCAAGGGGTTCATCGCTCCTCAGAGTGTCGATATCTGCAGTTAAAGCGAGGTAGTCTGCTACCTGTCGGTCGAGTCGTTCTCTTCCTCAGACTCCTCTTCCGGCGTTGCCGCAGGTCCAGCAATCGATGCTGATAAGGCTGTTTCTGGTGGTGATGGTGACCACAACTCTTCCTCTTCCTCTTCACGCTCATCTAAGGCCTGATCCAGCACTCTTCGCAGGGCACACTCCAGGAAGAAAACAAATGGGATGATGTCGCTGATGGTGCCTTTAGTGCGACTGACTAGGTTTGTCACCTCCTCAAAAGGACGCATGAGCCTACAGGTATTGCGCATGAGCGTCCAGTAACGTGGCAAAAAAATTCCCAGCTGCACAGAGGCTGTCCTAGCCCCCCGGTCATAGAAATACTCATTGACAGCTTTTTCTTGTTGGAGCAGGCGGTCGAACATTAGGAGTGTTGAATTCCAACGTGCCGGGCTGTCGCAAATCAAGCGCCTCACTGGGATGTTGTTTCGCCGCTGGATATCTGAAAAGTGTGCCATGGCCGTGTAGGAACGCCTGAAATGGCCACACACCTTCCTGGCTTGCTTGAGGATGTCCTGTAAGTCTGGGTACTTATGCACAAAGCGTTGTACAATCAGATTCAACACATGTGCCATGCACGGCACATGTGTCAACTTGCCCAAATTCAATGCCGCCAACAAATTGCTTCCGTTGTCACACACCACTTTGCCGATCTCCAGTTGGTGCGGAGTCAGCCACTGATCCACCTGTGCGTTCAGGGCGGACAGGAGTGCTGGTCCGGTGTGACTCTCTGCTTTCGGGCAAGTCAACCCCAAGACGGCGTGACACTGTCGTATCCGGGATGTGGAATAGACCCTGGGGAGCTGGGGGGGTGCAGTTGATGTGAAGCAAGACGCAGCAGCAGAAGAGGACTCAGCCGAGGTTATCGAAGAGGATGGAGTAGGAGGAGTAGAGGAGGTGGCAGCAGGCCTGCCTGCAAGTCATGGCAGTGTCACCACCAACTCCTCTGCAGAGCCACGCATTACATGCTTGGCAGCCGTCAGCAGGTTTACCCAATGCGCAGTGTAGGTGATATACTTGCCCTGACCGTGCTTGGCAGACCAGGTATCAGTGGTCAGATGGACCCTTGCCCCAACACTGTGTGCCAGACATGCCATGACTTCCTTTTGCACAACAGAGTACAGGTTGGGGATTGCCTTTTGCGAAAATAAATTTCGGCCGGATACCTTCCACTGCGGTGTCCCAATAGCTACAAATTTTTTGAAGGCCTCAGACTCCACCAGCTTGTATGGTAAAAGCTGGCGGGCTAAGAGTTCCGACAAGCCAGCTGTCAGACGCCGGGCAAGAGAGTGACTCAGACATTGGCTTCTTACGCTCAAACATGTCCTTGACAGACACCTGACTGTGGGCAAATGAGCAGGAACTGCTCAAGGCGAGAGACGGAGTGGCGGATGGTTGAGAGGGGGCAAGGAGGACAGCAGTGGTTGACGTGGCTGAAGATGCTGGATCAGGAGGAGGATGGTGGCTTTTAGCTTGTGTGCTGCTTGTACTCGTCATCATGTGTTGATCCCATAGGCGTTTGTGATGTGCGATCATGTGCCTTCGCAAAGCAGTTGTACCTAGGTGTTGGATTTCCCACGACTCAGTTTCTTTTGGCACAGGTTGCAAATGGCATCGCTGTTATCAGAGGCAGACACACAAAAAAAATGCCACACTGCTGAGCTTTGCAATGACGGCATTCTGGTGGTGGCAACAGCATGCGTTGATTGGCGTGCTGTCTGGCTGACCCCGGGTGCCGATACATGCTGTCTGACTGTGCCACTAGCTCCTTGCGACGACCTACCCCTGCTTCCAACTCGTCTCCTCCTCCTCTCTGTCTCCCCATCTGAACTTTCCCCTTGTTCTTCTTCTCTTCGAGCGGGCACCCACGTGACATCCAGGGACACATCGTCATCATCAACCGCTTCACTTGTATCTGACAACTCAGCAAAGGAAGCAGCAGCGGGTACAACATCATCATCATCATCACACCGTACGTCCATGTGTGTAATGATGCCTGACTGAGACATATCCCTTTTATCTACATCCTCTGGCAATAATGGTTGCGCATCAGTCATTTCTTCCAACTCATGTGTAAATAACTCCTCTGACAGATCAAGTGAAGCAGCTGTGGTGATAGTGTTGGTGGTGGCAGCAGGCGGGCGAGTGGTAACTTGAGAGGTGCCCGAAGCTGAGCTGGAGGAGGATGGTGCATCAAGGTTCTGAGCGGAAGCTGTAGAAGATTGGGTGTGCTGTGTTAGCCAGTCAACTATGTCCTCAGAACTTTTCGAGTTCAGGGTACGTGGCCTCTGAACACTGGGCATTATTCTAGGGCCAAAGGGAATCCCAGCACCACGACCACGACAGCCCCTGCGGGGTGGCCTGCCTCTGCCTGTCATTTTTTTTAGATTAGTTTAGTTGTACTATGCGTGCAAGCTACTGTGACACCAGATATGAGTGGCACTGTGCACTGGCAGAAGTTGGCAGAGTAGACGCTGTAGGCCTGACACACATGCTGGCAGGCAACTGACTGCTATTCTATTGCAGTCAAAATTGTTATTTTTTTAAATGTAATCTACTGTGACACAAGATATATGAGTGGTGGCACTGGGCAAGTGGGCACAGTATACGCTGTGAGCCTGACACACACACGCTGGCAGGCAACTGCAATTAGATTACAGAGAAAAAAAAAGCAGACTGATGTACTAGCCCTAAAAAGGGCTTTTTGGGGTGCTGTCAGGACGCTGTCCTTACAGCAGAGATCAGATGAGTCTTTCAGGACTGGAGTGGACACTGAATACACACATGCTGGCAGGCAACTGCAATTAGATTACAGAGGGAAAAAAAAAAGAAGCAGACTGATGTACTAGCCCTAAAAAGGGCTTTTTGGGGTGCTGTCAGGATGCTGTCCTGACAGCAGAGATCAGATGAGTCTTTCAGGACTGGAGTGGACACTGAATAGGAGTGGACAATGAATACACACACGCTGGTAGGCAACTGCAATTAGATTACAGAGGAAAAAAAAAAGCAGACTGATGTACTAGCCCTAAAAAGGGCTTTTTGGGGTGCTGTCAGGATGCTGTCCTTACAGCAGAGATCAGATGAGTCTTTCAGGACTGGAGTGGACACTGAATACACACACGCTGGCAGGCAACTGCAATTAGATTACAGAGGAAAAAAAAAAGCAGACTGATGTACTAGCCCTAAAAAGGGCTTTTTGGGGTGCTGTCAGGATGCTGTCCTTACAGCAGAGATCAGATGAGTCTTTCAGGACTGGAGTGGACACTGAATACACACATGCTGGCAGGCAACTGCAATTAGATTACAGAGGGAAAAAAAGAAGCAGACTGATGTACTAGCCCTAAAAAGGGCTTTTTGGGGTGCTGTCAGGACGCTGTCCTGACAGCAGAGATCAGATGAGTCTTTCAGGACTGGAGTGGACACTGAATAGGAGTGGACACTGAATACACACACGCTGGCAGGCAACTGCAATTAGATTACAAAGGAAAAAAAAAAGCAGACTGATGTACTAGCCCTAAAAAGGGCTTTTTGGGGTGCTGTCAGGATGCTGTCCTTACAGCAGAGATCAGATGAGTCTTTCAGGACTGGAGTGGACACTGAATACACAGACGCTGGCAGGCAACTGCAATTAGATTACAGAGGGAAAAAAAAAAGCAGACTTTTTTCACTCTTGACTAGAAATCCAACCTACAGAAGGTCCAGGCATTTTTATATTACATCCACATAGAACACCCCCTGGGGGGCCGCAAGTAGACTTGTGCACAACGGAAAAATTTGTTTAGTTTCGGTTCGTTTCTTTTCGGTCCTGTTGATTCGTAATCGTTCGTAATTTTGCTAGATGGGATTTTTCGTGTTCGGACTAATTCGTATTTTCACAAGCGACATTTTTTGTTGAATCGGAATGATTCGTATTAATTTAAGCCTTATTTTTAGTTGATTTATAATTCGTACTTTCAGTAGAGTACTTTGTTTTTTTGTTGATTCTGGACACAACTCCTACTTTCGTAACTTTTTTTCGGTTCGTTGATTCGTAATTTTCCGTGTCTCTCTCACAACGATGCTGCCTATTATGCCTAATTTGCTTCGAATGGATTTGTACTTTTCTGCTATCTCCATTACGAACGCTAGTTTTACCAGAACGAGCGCTCCCGTCTCATACTTGATTCTGAGCATGCGCAATTTTTTTTAAGTCGTTAAAGCCTACACACGGCCGTTTTTCATGACGAGAAAAACGACGATGTGAAAAACGACGAGAAAAATTAGAGCATGTTCCAATTTTTTCATGGCCATTTTTCACGTTGTGGAAAATGCTCTGAAGCCCACACACGATCATTTTTAATGACCATTTTAAAAAATGACATTTTTCTCGTCATTTAAAGCGGTCGTGTGTACGCGGAATTATTGTGCTTCGAATGGATTCGTACATTCGTAAATTTTTTCATAACGAATTATGCCGAAGACATTCGGGCATTCGCTATTTGCGATATAATTTATTTCGGATTCGGTTTTATTCGTAATTGCTTTGTTCGGAAATTCGAATGCTTCCGAACGTCCGAAAGTAGCTAAATTCGGACGAATTTCGATTAGTTACGAAACGAATTGCACAAGCCTAGCCGCAAAAATACTGGGATCCCCCACCCTACACAGCCAGGCACACTGAATCTTCACAGACGTGCTTGAGTCCAAGAACAGTCTGTGACTTTGCTTTATTTTTTTTTATTGAGGGTAATAACTCAAATAGAGATGGGAGGTTATGGGATACCCATTTGATTTCAACAATAACTTCAGGGACAAATCTTCCTATATACAGTATATACAGTCTCTATATACAGCTCCTCTTCTTCCTCCAGCACACACACTTCCTTGCAGCACCCAGCTGGAACACTGTGAATACCTGACAGTCACTAAGTCAGATGAAGCCATGGCCCATTACAGGCAGGAAGCCAAGGCCCCTTAGTTGTGTAGCAGGATTTCAGTATCCAGCTTGCACCACTCTTCTGGCTACTGATCCCAGCACCACCTCTTCAGGCACTGCCAAACCACCTGGCTGCAGCTGCCCCTTTCACTAGCTCTCCAGCCCAACTTCTGCCCACAGTCCTCCAGACTGACACTCACCAGCCCACCTTGCTGACTCTCAAGAGATCTCCCAGACATGCTGACATGCTCCTGTTGTCCTCTCTCCTTGCTCCCGTGCCTCCAGGAAGGGTTTCCTATGTGTGTTTTGGTAGAAATCTTCCAGCACCTGAGCCACAGGCCCAAGGTCACCCCCCAGACTAGGGAGGAACAGCCTCAAGGGCCACCGACAGCCCCCTCAGCACTCCATCTACATCTTCTACCCGACTGCCACTACCTGGCATGACTCGTGTCTATTTATGAGATGGCTTGCCCCCTGCCAGCCCTTTACTGGTGATTGGTTGAGGCCCACATAAATATTCTAAGCAGCTCCTCCCAACCTCCACCCACTATGTCTAGAACATTCTCCAATGTCCCAGAGAACAGGATGGTGTACCAGAAAAGCTTCTAGGATGAGTCACCCAGCCCTGAGTCACTAAACCCTGACCCAGATTACACAGCTCAGGCTTAGCCTTGAGATAACTATGTTTTACCTTTCCTAACAGACCTACACTAACAAACATAAATTAACTCTAGCACACTTCTAGAGAGGGCTACGAGACAGGTTTCACAGCCAGTCCCATAACAATGCACACTAGTCCTGGAAGAAGCCCAGTATTTGGGCTACAGCAATGGGCAGGGGGGTCACAAAAGCTTTAACCGCTTGCCGCCCGGCGCACGCAGATATACGTCTGCAGAATGGCATGGGCAGGCAGAAGAACGTATATATACATCCCCTTTAAGAAGCAGTTGTTGTGGACACGCGCACGCCACTACGATCTTCGTGAGCCCTACCGCGGGTCCCGCGGACTCGATCGCTGCGGGCATACCCGTGATCGTCTCACGGAGAGATAGAATGGGGAGATGTTAATGTAAACACAACATCTCCCCGTTCTGCCTAGTGACACTGTCACTGATCATGTTCCCTGTAATCTGGAACACGATCAGTGACGTGTCACAGCAATTCACGTCCCCTAACAGTAAGAATCACTCCCTAGGTTACACTTAACCCCTACAGCGCCACCTAGTGGTTAACCCCTTCACTGTCAGTGTCATTTTCACAGTAATCAGTGCATTTTTATAGCACTGATAACTGTGAAAATGAGAATGGTCCCAAAATGGTGTCAAAAGTGTACGATATGTCCACCATAATGTCGCAGTTATGATAAAATTCGCTGATCAATGCCATTACTAGTAAAAAAAAAATATTAATAAAAATGCCATAAAACTATCCCCTATTTTGTAGACGATATAACTTTTGCGAAAACCAATCAATAAACGCTTATTGCGATTTTTTTTTACCAAAAATATGTAGAAGAATACGTATCGGCCTAAACTGAGGAAAAAAAATGTTTTTTTTTTATATATTTTTTGGGGATATTTATTATAGCAAAAAGTCAAAATTGTCGCTCTCTTTTTGTTTATAGCGCAAAAAATAAAAACGCAGAGGTGATTAGATACCACCAAAAGAAAGCTCTATTTGTGGGAAAAAAAGGACATCAATTTTGTTTGGGAGCCATGTCGCACGGCCGCGCAATTGTCAGTTAAAGCGACACAGTGCCGAATCGCAAAAAGTGGCCCGGTCATTTAGCAACAAAGTGGTCCGGGGCTTAAGTGGTTAATATACAAGCAAGACATTAAAAGTTGGTGCAGCGAGTAGCAAAAAAACATATTAGAGCCTTTCTACAGATTGTAGGATACTACCGGATGTTTGCACCTAACAATAGCAGGTGGTAAACTCCATCTAAGGCTAAACACGGACGTGAGACCGACTCCAATTACTGTTCTCACCAGGAGAAGCAAGTCCACCATAGTGAAATGGAATGAAATGAGGCGTACTAAGTGGGGGGGCGTGCCGCCACGGGTACCACACACTGGGGGGTGTCAGGCTGGCACCCCCCTCCGCGATTGAAGCGGTGGTAGCCCCGCGGATTTAGGCAGCCCCGCAGCGGCACAGGCAGGGAGAGGCGAGGAGAGCTATAGTGGTGAATCAGCGATGCAAGGGGGAGGGGGTGTGCAGGGTGATCCCGCTGCACCTACCATCCCCTCCTCTCACAGCCACGGGCTGCCTGTCTGTCTGTGTGATCCCGGATGTCACACAGGCACAGCCGAGCAGCAGAGTGAAGCCGCCTCCCCCTCCTCTCTGTTTATGTGTAAACAGGGGGAGGGGACCTGCTGTGCATGTGCCGCTGCACTGATCTGAGGTACTGAATGGGGAGAGGGGGGGTGGTCTGCACTGAACGGGGGGCTCCACTGAACGGGGGGCTGCACTGAACGGGGGGCTGCACTGAACTGGGGGCTACACTGAAGGGGGCTACACAGAACAGGGGGCTACACAGAACAGGGGGGATGCACTGAACGGGGGTCTGCACTGAAGGGGGGGCTACACTGAAGGGGGGCTACACTGAAGGGGGGCTACACTGAAGGGGGCTACACTGAAGAGGGGGCTACACTGAACAGGGCAACACTGAAGAGGGGTCTGCACTGAATGGGGGGCTACACTGAGGGGGGTCTGCACTGAAGGGGGGCTACACTGAAGGGGGGTCTGCACTGAATGGTGGGCTGCCCTAAAGGAGGGTCTGTGTAACATGCAGGGGGTCCAGAGGTGCAGGGTGCTGTGTAATGTAAAGGGGTGCAGGTGCTGTGTATAGTAAAGGGGTGCAGGCGCTGTGTAATGTAAAGGGGTCCAGAGAATAAGGGTGATGTGTAATGTAAAGGGGTGCAGGGTGCTGTGTAATGTAAAGGGGCCCAGAGGCGCAGGGGGCTGTGTAATGTAAAGGGGCAAAGAGGTGCAAGGTGCTGTGTAATGTAAAGGGGTGCAGGTGCTGTGTAATGTTAAATGGTCCAGAGATGCAGGGTGCTGTGTAATGTACAAGTGAGGGCGCAAAAATTCCAAAGACACATGTAAATGCCCAGCATGAATTAATAAAGGAATAATATAAAATGTACATAAAAAGATAAATAATAAAAAGATCAGTCCGTATAGTATGCACAGTCCCTCAAGTCTGTATGCACATGAGGTTCATAGTGATTTCCGCTTCCACTTCATTCCCCCTTCATACGTATTATCATTTGGAATTTTTTGCTTCGCTAGTGCATGTCTTTCTTTCTTTTTTCTTTTCTTCCTTTCCTCTCCAGCCCTGCCTTGTCCAGCCCACTGCCAACCCCCTCCTCCCCTATATATGGCGTCCTCTGATATCCGCCCTTATATCAGCTGAAAAAGGAGCCCGACTTGCCAGTACATCGCAAGTGCGCACGCTCATGAAACGCGTCCCATACATATGACGTCATCTCCTGCAGTCTGGCTGTCTTTGCGTTCCACGCTTCGTTTTGAGTTCCTCTGGATTGTTGTCCCCAGAAGCCGGCTTCTACATCTGCTGAGGGACACTCCTGAACCCATACCGCAGTGCCAGAGGACACGGGTGACCCACTGCTGAAGACCGTCATGCTTGACATAACATCACCATCTTTGTTACGCCTTTCTTACACCTATCAAATGTGAGTTTACCTATTGTATTTACTATGAAAGCCTGTGTTAAAAACTACTGCACCCAGAGGCGCCTTCTCTCCTTGTTCTTTTTGCTGCGTAACTACTGCACCCATAGGCACAGGGGGCTGTGTAATGTAAAGGGGACCAGAGGTGCAGTGTGCTGTGTAATGTAAAGGGGTCCAGAAGTACAGGGTGCTATGTAATGTAAAGGGGTCCAGAAGGGCATCGTGCTGTGTAATGTAAAGGGGTCCAGAGATGCAGGGTGCTGTGTAATGCAAAGGGGTCCAGAGGTGCAGGGTGCTGTGTAATTTAAAGGGGTGCAGGGGGCTGTGTAATGTAAAGGGGTCCAGAAGGGCAGGGTGCCGTGTAATGTAAAGGGGTCCAGAAGGGCAGGGTGCTGCGTAATGTAAAGGGGTCCAGAAGGGCAGGGTGCTGTGTAATGTAAAGGGGTCCAGAAGGGCAGGGTGCTGTGTAATGTAAAGGGGTGCCGGGGGCTGTGTAATGTAAAGGGTCCAGAGGTGCAGTTGTGGAGAGGGGGTACACAGTAGTGACAAAAAGATATTGAAGGATGCAGAGGTATGCAGGGGGCACAGTGGGGTGTTTTTACATTTTAATGTGGGGGGGTGCCAGATATAGGATCCGCCCCGAGTGCCAAATGCTCTAGGTACGCCCCTGCACTGGCATGTAATGGACCAGTGTTAAACATGCCCAGAATTTCTTGTGCAAATAGATACCTCTGATGTCGGCCTGGGAGCAATTTTCGCTCAGGAAATCAATAGGGAAGTGCATCCAGTGGCATACCTCAGATGGAAACTACCCCCTGCAGAAGGGAACTATTCAACATTGGAAAAAGGAGTGTCTGGCCATAAAGTGGGTGCTAGAATCATTAAGGTACTACCTTTTGGAAAGAGAGTTCCCAAATACAGGCCATTCTCCACTACAGTGTGAGGTTGAATTACAGGAAGCAATACTAGGGTAATTAGGTGGTTTCTGGCTCTACAAGTCATATGCCAGCAAAGAAATGCTTATGGACTGCTTTGTGTCCATTGTATGGTGGCAAAATGTGCTCTTTCCCACGGGTTTGAACAGATGTGAGACACTGAGTGGTAGGATTGTGGACAGTGTATACATGCCACCTAGGTTTATCACCAGCATTTGGTAAGGGGAACCGGAGTTTGTACAAAAAAATAGCAACCACCCCAATATCTAACTAACCTTTGAAGTAAGGTGCACATGGAAGGGCAACGCACATCACAAACGAACAAAGATTTCCCAGCATCAGTGGCGTCGCTAGGGGGTCGCTATTGGAGCTGCAGCTCCGAATCTGGGGCCCATAGCCTTGCCTAACCACCAGGCAGTGGCTCTCTTTCTGCCTGCCCCACATCACTGCTCTTCTATCATCACAGCTGGGCCTCTTCAATGTCGGAGGTGCAGTGGGGAGCAGCGATATGACATCATCTCGCACTGCCCTCCCCGCATCACCGCTCTCCTGCCCTCACTCAGAACTGACCACTGCACCTGTCTCTGTGCTAAATGGACAAGTGCTGTCACTAATACAGCGACAATGCACATTTGGTGGCACTGACTGGCATGACAAGTGACAATCCCCAAACAGTGGCAGGCGACATGGTAAGTGACAATTCGCATCTGTGGCAGGCGCCGTCGCAAGTGACAATCCACAAATGGTGGCAGGCGACATGGCAAGTGACAATTTGCATCTGGTGGCAGGCGATGTGGCAAGTGATAATCCGCAAATGGTGGCAGGCGATGTGGCAAGTGACAATCCACATCTGGTGGCAGGCGACGTGACAAGTGACAATCCACATCTGGTGGCAGGTGACGTGGCAAGTGACAATCCACAAATGGCGGCAGGCGATGTGGCATGTGAAAATCCACAGCTGGTGCCAGGCAAATGTAGCAAGTGACAAGCTACATCTGGTGGCAGGGGATGTGGCATGTGACACCACCAGGGCTCCCACTGATTCTGCATTATGGTGAGTTGAACCACTTCATTATATATTACAATGTAACAATAGAAATAATGCACTTCAATCATCCTGACACCATATCAACCATGGTGCCGTGATGATTGAAGCGCCAGCACCCGCCATTGCCCCGACAAATTGGCCACGAAAAATTGCTTACTACCGCCCCCCCCCCCCCCCCCGGGCCTGCAAAAAAGGTTGGTGACCACTGCTAAGAGCTCTAGTCCCAGATCTTTTGCGGACCTAGCAACGCCCCTGCCCAGCACACTGACCTGCTAGCCTTCAGAACAATTTTATTTGCTCCTGTCTTATAATTCACGTTACCAACAAAGGGTTTTGTTGGCACACATTTGCAAATATATGCCTTAGCCGCAGTGCTCACGTCAAGGCTCCTCTGTGCTTTGTGGTCCTAACGCTATAATTTTCAGAGTCTCACAAGTTGGAGCCCATATAGCAGTGGATAGATTAAGGGCAGTTTTGCAAGGAGGCTGCCAAACTCCTCCTTAAAGGCACAGGGATACACGGGAGGCCCAGCAAGAGCACATTAGCAGCTGAAGGCATCCAGTGCATCCCTGCTTTAAATTTAACAACCGTAACTGTACAAAAAAGTGGCCAGCACCCCAACCTATAACTAGCTAAAGAGTTTGTGTTAGTATTGGAAGAAACACGCTGATGTTTTCTTATTCCTAATAGGTTCAGGTCTGAATTCTGGAGTCTATATAGAGCTTTGGGTGGGTTAACCACTTCAGGCCCGGGCCAATTCTGACACTTCGCTCCTACATTTAAAAATCATAATTTTTTTTGCAAGAAAATTACTTAGAACCCCGAAACACTATATATATATATATATATATATATATATATATATATATATATGTTTTTTTAGCAAAGACCCTAGAGAATACAATGGCGGTCATTGCAACTTTTTATCTCGCACGCTATTTGCGCAGCAATTTTTCAAACTAGTTTTTTTGGGGGAAAAAAAACAGTTTCATGCTTTAAAAAAAAAATAAACGGTAAAGTTAGCCCATTTTTTTTTACATAATGTGAAAAATGAAGTTATGCCGAGTAAATAGATAACTAACATGTCACACTTCAAATTTGCACACGCTCGTGGAATGGCGCCAAACTTCGATACTTAAAAATCCCCATAGGCGACGCTTTAAATTTTTTTACTGGCTAAATTTTTTGAGTTACAGAGGAGGTCTAGTGCTAGAATTATTTCTCTCGCTCTAACGTTCGCGGCGACACCTCACATGTGTGGTTTGAACAACGTTTTCATATGTGGGCGGGACTTGCGTATGCGTTCACTTCTGCATGCGAATACACGGGGACGGGGGCACTGTAAAAAAAAAAAAAAATTATTGTTAATTTTACTTTTATTTTTTTACACTTAAAAAATAAATAAAAAAAATTTGATCACTTTTATTCCTATTACAAGGAATGTAAACATCCCTTGTAATAGGAATATGACATGACAGGTCCTCTTTACAGTGAGATATGGGGTCAATAAGACCCCACATCTGACCTCTAGGCTTTGAAGCCTAAAAAAACAAAAAAAACATCACCGCTTCAAAGCCGAAGTGGCGCCGTTTTTTTGAATGCAGAGGCCGGGCGTGACATCATAACATTGCGCCCGGCCTCCGACGATCATAGAGACTCCGGTGACCATTTGGTCCACCGGAAATCTCTGTGATCTACATCCGGGGCCAGTGGATCCTGTCACCGACTCACTAATCCAACAGGTGAGTTGGTAGAAGCACCGGAGGGCGGCGGGAGGGGGGGGACGTCCCCTTCCAATGCCCGTAAGAACGATCAAGCGGCGGAACAGCCGCTATGATCATTCTCATGGTGTAGGGAATCGCCGGCTGAAACCGGCAATATCTGAATGATGCCCACAAACCCGAGGACGTCATATGACGTCCTGTGGGCCTGAAGTAGTTAAAGCATCCAATCCTAATTTCATATCTTACCTGTCAGCCAAACCTCAGTAATTAGCTGCCCACAGGCCTTCTTATATGTGAGCTGACCGATACTCTCTATTTGACTCTCTCTGTCAGGACAGCCCACTGCTGGGCATAAAGACTGACTGCTGACAGAACACTAAAAAGTTGTTGTAAACAGTAGACATGAAATATGATCAAAGGATATCCTTCTATAGTGTGTATTTGTCTCAATTAGGAGCACTAAGCGTAATTTCTGTCTGCTGCTTTGTTCCTCTACTATCAGCATGAATCACTTCTGACAAGTTTTCTTGACACTAAGATCAAAAAGGTGACAGGGGAGGGAGCTCCAGCTTATTGACAGCCTCAGCTTTGTTCCTGTGTGCAGAGAGGTGTTTTTTTCCCTGCAATCAGCTCTCAGAGATCTCCTCAATGAGCTCTGCAAAGTGTAACTTCAGCTCCCCATCCCCTTTTCTCTGACAGCTCAGATCAGCTTTTTAAAATTTGTACTTTAAACAGATGTAGAGAAGAGAAGGCTACAGATAAACAGGTACAACCCATATTGGAGGATTTGTTTCCTCCATGTGTATTACCCTAGGCCAATCACTTCACTGGGTATATGTAAGTGTTTACAACCAATTTAACCATCTCATTATTTAACGTATAACAATAGGTGCAAAATAGTCTTCAGGCCCATACCTAAAAGATACAATACTTGTAAGTGCTTTGAACCTGTTTCTTTTCCAATAATTTTTATTGTAAAGAGATTATGACTAACAATAAAGTACTTAATAGCACAAATACATGTTTAAAAGTGGTGTTACAACAGAGAGTATCAAAACGGTTACATTCTGGTCATTGCACAACTCTATCACCTCATAATTACTATCCACGCCCTTCTCTGCGCGGGGGGGGGGGGGGGTGTAAGATGAGAACATGTGAAGGAGGAGGAAGGAGGTTTTTTACTATCTGGGACAGTGCCATCCTGATCCATATTCTCACATGCCAGGTCGAGGTTGCCTGAGGTGGCTTTGCTCAGGAGGAGAAATTGCACCACTCGCTATCCAGAGCTTTGAAATTACATGCCTGATTTATGCTACCCTCTGGTAAGCGTATTTAGTCTTCTCCCCTGGGTGGTGAATGCACACACGACAATGACTCCTTTAGTCCTACACTCCTGGAGTCCTTCCCATCAATACATACTAATGGATTGATGCTTTAATCACCAATGGGACTATACTACCAATATTTATTTACAATTTGCACAGTGCACTTTATTTAGAGACAATATCAATCAGATGATGGTGTTAGAGTTTTTTGTATATGCTAATCACAATTTATTTTGTATATCACAGCTTGTTGGTTTGAGGCTAGACAGTGGAGACCTTGAGTGGAGAGTGAAGAAGTTTTGCTTTTGACTGCTGGGTCTTCTTGGGTCTTTTTCCTTGCAGCTTTTTAACACCTTTTTCTGGCACTTTTTAAACAACCTTTTTTTTTTTTTTTTCCTTCAGCCTACTAATTAAGGGGAGTGGTTAATTTGTCACAGGTGCTTGAGGCCTATATAAATTTCTGTAGAGCTCATTTTGAATAACAAAAATGTCACTGCCCTCATCTATGACTGGCCTTCACAGCAAGGAGCACTGGATGGGCGGACGCATGTCAATAAAAAACACACTGAATATCCAAGCTCAACTTACCAACCAATCAGCAACAAAACGAATTCACCTGTCTAACAGTGCGTTTAAAAACAGGGGTTTAGTTGCATGCATTTGCAAATACATGTGTAAGCTGCAGGCCGCGTCAAGGCTCCCTGTATACTGCAGTCCTAACTCTAAAATTTAAGGTCTCCTCAATGGAAGCACATGTATGCTAATGGATAGATATAGGGCAGGTGACTGGGGGGAGCCCACCCTCCATTAAAGGGGCAGGAGCACACTAAACACCCAGCACATGGAAGCAAAGGTGCTAGTGCGTTGCCTGACCACAATGACAACAATACATATAACAAAAATGTCACTGCCCTCATCTATGACTGGCCTTCACAGCAAGGAGCACTGGATGGGCGGACGCATGTCAATAAAAAACACACTGAATATCCAAGCTCAACTTACCAACCAATCAGCAACAAAACAAATTCACCTGTCTAACAGTGCGTTTAAAAACAGGGGTTTAGTTGCACGCATTTGCAAATACATGTGTAAGCTGCAGGCCGCGTCAAGGCTCCCTGTATGCTGCAGTCCTAACTCTAAAATTTAAGGTCTCCTCAATGGAAGCACATGTTATACATGTTATATGTATTGTTGTCATTGTGGTCAGGCAACGCACTAGCACCTTTGCTTCCATGTGCTGGGTGTTTAGTGTGCTCCTGCCCCTTTAATGGAGGGTGGGCTCCCCCCAGTCACCTGCCCTATATCTATCCATCAGCATACATGTGCTTCCATTGAGGAGACTTTAAATTTTAGAGTTAGGACTGCAGCATACAGAGAGCTCATTTTGAGCCTGCTGTTCTTGAGTTTGCTAGAAGTGGTGAGTTAAAATCAAGAGTAAAGCCCCGTACACACGGTCGGACTTTTGGCCAACAAACTTCATTTTGAGCAAGTTGGACCAACAATCCGACCGTGTGTAGGCTCCATCGGACAAACTTTTTTCGTTTGGTTTTGGATTTCATCGGACAAAAGTTGGATCTGCAAACGGACAAACTTTTGCCCAACAAAAGTCTGATGGAGCAAAGTCCGACCGTGTGTACAGGAAACCATCGGACTTTTGTCCGATGGACTAAACAACTAATGTTAAAATCAACCAACAAGAGCAGAGGTTGACCAAAGGGTGGCGGTAAAGAGCAAAAAAGAGCAGAAAAACCATGTGATGTTGCAAAAAGTTTTGGGAAAGTTTGCAGAAAAGTCCGAGCATGTGTATGCTATGGGTGTTCCCGACCAACTCCGTTCGGACAAAAAAACACGAAAAGTCCGATGGAAGTCCGACCGTGTGTACGAGGCTTTAGTGGAACTGGACTAAGTGGTGAGTTAAAATCAAGAGTTAGTGGAACTGGACTAAGTGGTGAGTTAAAATCAAGAGTTAGTGGAACAGGACTAAGTGGTGAGTTAAAATCAAGAGTTAGTGGAACTGGACTAAGTGGTGAGTTAAAATCAAGAGTTTATAACAGGAGGTTAAAACTGGGGTCATAGTAGCTGTGTAGTGTGAGTACTATCATTAGTACTAGTGTATTGGGGGTGCACGCTGGTCTGTGAGTGCACGTGGGTCTGTTGGTCTGCGATTGCACGCTGGTCTGCGAGTGCACGCGGGTCTGTTGGTCTGCCAGTGCATGCTGGTCTGCGAAAACACGCAGGTCTGTTGATCTGCGAGTGCACGCTGGTCTGCGAGTGCACGCAGGTCTGTTGGTCTGCGAGTGCACGCTGGTCTGAGAGTGCACGCAAGTCTGCGAATGCACGTAGGTCTGCGAGTACCTGTGTGTCTGTTGGTCTGCGATTGCACGCTGGTCTGCGAGTGCACGCGGGTCTGTTGGTCTGCCAGTGCATGCTGGTCTGCGAGTACACGCAGGTCTGTTGATCTGCGAGTGCACGCTGGTCTGCGAGTACACGCAGGTCTGTTGATCTGCGAGTGCACGCTGGTCTGCGAGTGCACGCAGGTCTGTTGGTCTGCGAGTGCACGCTGGTCTTGGAGTGCACGCTGGTCTGCGAATGCACATAGGTCTGCGAGTACCTGTGTATTGTCTTGTTGAGTACCTGCGTATTGTCTTGAGTAGTTGTGTCAGGAAGATAGTTGTTAGGTAATTTGGACAGGGTACAATCTCTAATCCTCATTAAATTAATAGGTACGATGCCTGGTGGATGTGGCGAGGCGACTCGGTGTACATCTTGCGGCATGTATGCGCTCCTTGATCATCTGATCGAGGGCGATTACTGCTGTGCAAAATGTAAGCACAAGTGTTTCCCTGGAAGCCCAGGTTCTGAATCTGGGGAAGCAACTGTCAGCACTAAAGGTGAGCCGGAAACGTACCCGGCAGGTGATGGCAGGGGCCATCACAAAGGTGGGTGCAGACAAAGAGGTGCGGGTACTAGAAAACAGTAGATGGGTGACAGTCAGGAAGGGTAGAGGGGGAAGTGCCAGGGAGGCCGATCCAGGGCTGGAGCATCTCAATAAGTATGCTCCATTGAGTGACCTTGGTGAAACCAGTCAGGGACCAGCACTGCTGGAGCTGAGGGACTCTCCTAGCTGCCGGGGGAAGAACTCCTCCAGTGAGAGTGGGGGGGAGGCGAAGGGAAAGGAAAGACAGATTCTGGTGGTAGGGGACTCAATTCTTAGAAGGACAGAAAGGGCAATCTGTAACAAAGACCTGAAGCGCCAAACTGTATGTTGTCTACCGGGCGCTCGAGTTCGGCACATCACGGATCTGGTGGACAGATTACTGAGAGGGACTGGGGAAGACCCAGCTGTCATGGTGCATGTTGGCACCAATGACAAAGTCAGAGGCAGATGGAGTGTCCTAAAGAATGATTTTAGGGACTTGGGAGCTAAATTGAGGAAAGGGACCTCCAAGGTAGTATTCTCAGGAATACTACCAGTACATCGAGCCACACCAGAAAGGCAGAGGGAGATTAGGGAAGTGAACAAGTGGCTGAAGAGCTGGTGTAGTAAGGAGGGGTTTGGGTTCCTGGAGGACTGGGCCGACTTCTCAGTCGATAACCAGTACTATAGAAGGGACGGACTGCACCTAAAATGAGGAGGGTGCAGATCAGCTGGGAATAAGGATGGCCAAAAAGTTAGAGGGGTTTTTAAACTAGGCAACGGGGGGAGGGTCCAGAGATAGTGAGAGTCAGCGTGGAACATATTCCAGAGGGTAGCATTAGAGGCATTAGTGGTAGGGTAACCAAAGCACATAAACCCAAGGTAAGTATAGTAGCAAGTCCTAGTTGCAATCTCGTAACACCGAAGAGGATAGTATGTGACCGGTCAAAATATATTAATGCATTAAAGTGTTTGTTCACCAATGCCAGAAGTCTTCCAAGCAAAATAGGTGAGTTGGAAGCTCTGGTGCATGAGGAGAGCTATGATGTAATCGGTATTGCTGAAACTTGGCTTCATTCCTCACATGACTGGGCTATTAATATTCCTGGCTATGCACTCTTTCGGAAAAACAGGGTAAAAAGGAAAGGTGGAGGGGTCTGTCTCTATGTGAGAAGTGATCTCAAAGCGAGTGTGAAAGAGGACCTGGTGGATGGAGAGTGGGATGAGTCTGAAGCATTATGGGTGGAACTGCATACAGATGTGCGTAGTTCAAAGTTAATCATTGGAGTTTGTTATAGACCACCCAATGTTAATGAGGAGGCGGAGACTCAGCTCCTTGCACAAATGGAAAGGGCTGCAAGGGCTGGGACGGTGATAATAATGGGGGATTTTAACTACCCAGAAATTAACTGGAGTAATGGCACTGCTGGGACAGTTAAAGGACAAAAATGTATAAACCTATTGCAGGACAATTTTAGGGTCCAGTTTATTGAGCCCCCAACTAGAAATGATGCTCTGTTGGACCTGGTAATCTCAAACCATGCAGAGCGTATTACTAATGTTCAGATAAAGGAACACCTGGGTAGCAGTGACCATAACATGATTTCATTTGATGTTAGCTGTAAGCAAAAATCACATACGGGAAAGATAAAAACACTTAATTTCAAGAGAGCAAATTTTCCAAGGATGAGGGCTGCTCTGCAGGACTTAGACTGGGAGGGTATATTGGCATCAATGGGCACAGAACAGAAATGGGAATTCTTCAAAAAGACTGTTTGTGAACTCACTGCAAAGTATATTCCCATGGGCAATACTTTTAAAAGGCTAAAAATAAAACCTATGTGGCTCACGACCAAAGTTAAAAAAGCTATAAACTACAAGAAAAGAGCTTTTAAAAAATATAAAAATGAAGGAACACTAGTGTCATTTAAATGTTACGAAGAATATAACAGGATATGTAAAAGGGAAATCAAGGATGCAAAAATTCAAAACAAATGACAGATTGCAAAAGATAGTAGGACAAACCCCCAAAAATTCTTCAAATATATTAATAGTAAAAAGGCCAAGTCTGAGCATGTAGGCCCTTTACAAAATAATCTAGAGTGGGTGACTGGGGACAAAGAGAAGGCTAATTTATTAAATACTTTCTTCAGCTCTGTGTATACAAAGGAGCATGGGGGAGCTCATGTCCAAAATGGGGGTGGCAGTGACACAGCCCCAAATGATCCACAATGGCTCAAAGGTGATATGGTCCAGAAATATTTAGACAGAATAAAGGTGGATAAAGCACCTGGACCAGATGGCATACACCCACAGATCCTAAAAGAATTGAGCTCTGTAATTTCAAAGCCACTGTATCTAATTTTTAGGGACTCATTAATGACAGGGCTAGTACCACTGGATTGGCGCAGGGCCAATGTGGTGCCTATATTTAAAAAGGGAACAAAGTCATTACCAAGTAACTATAGATCTGTTAGTTTAACTTCTATAGTTGGGAAGATACTGGAGAGATTAATAAAAGACCACATAGATGAGTTCCTGCTGGAAAAATATATTTTAAGCAACAGACAGCATGGATTCATGAAAGACAGGAGTTGTCAGACAAACCTGATTTCTTTTTATGAAGAGGTAAGTAAAACCTTGGACAGAGGGGTGGCGGTGGACGTGGTATACTTGGATTTTGCATAAGTGCTCGATACAGTTCCCCACACACGGCTCACGTGTAAGGTAAAGTCTACAGGATTGGAAATATCAGTTTGTAAATGGATAGAAAACTGGCTAAAAGACAGAATTCAGAGAGTAGTGGTTAATGATTCTTACTCTGAATGGTCTAAGGCAGGGGTAATAAATTAAAATTCACTAAGGTCCGTTCAGCAAAATCTTCTTCCAGCAGAGGTCCGAACATCATGTCGTTACCCGTGGCGCCTTTTCACATGTGCCAAACCGCATGCTGCCGCCGCACTATTTTGGAAAAGATGTCAATGACGTCTTTCTCTGTGTTTCTTGCGGGTAGTGCAGCCCATTAAAATGGGCTGACCTACCCATGACATGTGCACCTAATGCACATGTACAGATCTGAACCCATTCTTACATCAGCATCCTCAGTCCCCAATGCACATCAGAGTCATCTTCCTCTTGATGCGTGTCCTCAGGTCCTCCTTTATATCACCCCCCTCCACAGTAATGTTCTCACACTTCCTTGACACCAACCCCCCCCCCCCCCCCGTCAGTACTGTCCTTTGCCCCTATTTACATTATCCCCCCCACATTAATATCCTCAGCCCCCTTCACATTACTGTCCTCATTGCCCCCACTTTAATGTCCACATCTCTCCCCCCACTTTAATGTCCACATCTCTCCCCCCACTGTAATATCCACATCTTTATTACAGAGCAGCTCCACTACCACAAACACATTTTGGCAGGCTATGAACTGGGTGTTCTTCACAAATTCCCACCACAACATCCCATAGAAAGGGTAGACACATTTTTTTTACATTGGCATCAAGGTAAACTTTCCAAATAAACAGCGAAAGCAATTCAATTCAAAATTTTAACTGCAAATTTATGTGTTTTTTTTGTAGTAAATTCCCAATGAACTAGTAGAGATGATGTACAGTACATTCAATTGGATGGTAGCAACTATAATTCAATACAGTTTCCCCCACTGTAATATCCACATCTCCCCCATACATCACAGTCCGCTCAGCCACCCCCACCCTGATGTCCTCAGCCCACCACATGACAGCCCTCAACAACTCCACTTTCACTTTAATGTCCTCAGCGAGTCAGCACACACTTTTCTCCTTTTCAGCTTTCCAGACTAGTGTCCGCACTCCCTGTAACTTTGCCCCCTCCCTCACTTACCTTGCACAGACCGAAGATCGGAGGGAGGCACTGCATGTCTCGGATGGTGGGCGGGTGTGGCAAGATGGTGATTGGTTGCCAAGACCGCCCATCATCCTAGCAGCCAATCACCTGCTTGTTTACCTCCAGCAGCTCCGCCCTCCATCCAGAACTGTCCCGGCTTACTCTGTCGGCTCTGTGTGAGGATCACAGAGACGGCAGGGAGAAGAAAAGGCTGCTAAATGGCGGTACCGCGGCGGGCCGCATAGGAGAGCGAGGCGGTCCGCATTTGGCCCACGGTCCGCCATTTAGTGATGCCCGGTCTAAGGTTATCAGTGGTGTACCCCAAGGTTCAGTGTTGGGACCCTTACTTTTTAATATTTTTATAAATGATATTGGGTCTGAGATCAAAAGTAACATTTCTGTCTTTGCAGATGACACCAAGCTATGCAGTGGAATAATGTCCTTACAGGATGTCGCCAATTTACAAGCCGACCTCAATGTTCTGTCTAATTGGACTATGTGGCAGATGAGGTTTAATGTTCATAAATGTAAAGTTATGCACTTGGGGGCTAAGAATATGAATGCATAATACATACTAGGGGGAGTACAACTGGGGGGATCCGTAGTGGAGAAGGATCTGGGGGTTTTGGTAGATCATTAGCTCAATAATGGCATGCAATGCCAAGCTGCGGTTTCCAAAGCGAGCAAAGTCCTTTCTTGTATTAAGAGAGGTATGGACTCCAAAGAGAGAGATATCATTTTGCCCCTGTACAAATCAGTTGGAATGACATCATCTGGAATATGCAGTTCAGTTTTGGGCCCCAGTTCTCGAAAACGATATTGGGGAACTGGAGAAAGTGCAGAGAAGGGCAACCAAACTGATAAGAGGCATGGAGGAGCTCAGCTATGAGGAAAGATTAGAGGAACTGAATGTATTCAATCTTGAGGAGAGGAGATTAAGGGGGGATATGATCAACATGTACAAATATATAAGGGGTCCATATAGTGAACTTGGTGTTGAGTTATTCAATTTACGGTCAACACAAAGGACAAGGGGGCACACTTTACGTCTAGAGGAAAAGAGATTTCACCTCCAAATACGAAAAGGTTTCTTCACAGTAGGAGCTGTGAAAATGTGGTATAGACTCCCTGCAGAGGTGGTTCTGGCCAGCTCAGTAGATTGCTTTAACCACTTAACGACCGCTCACTGTATATGTACGTCGGCAGAATGGCACCGACAGGCACAATCACGTACAGTGTACGTGATCGCCTTTGTACAGTTGGGGGGTCAGATCAGAGCCCCTCCTATACAGTGAGCGGCCGTTTATCGTTGGGGAGCGATCCGAGATGAGGGGACGGCCATTCGATTCCGGCCACCCCCCGCGATCGCTCCCGTCAAATGAAAATGCTCCCTCTGCCTGTGTAATGTAAACACAGGCAGAGGAAGTGATGTCATCTCTCCTCGTGTCGGTCTTTTCGTTCCCGGCGCCGAGGAGAGAAGAAGCAGGTTAGTGCACCAACAGTCCACTGACACATAGGTACACATAGGCACACATTTCACCCCCCAGTCACCCCCAGATCACCCCCCAGGTCACCCCCCAACCCCCAATCACAGTGTCACTGATTGCAGTGATCATTTATTTTACTGATCACTGCATTTAGTGTCATCTGTGACAGTAAAAAGTTGCAGGGCAGTTAAGTTTAGGCCCCTTTAGGTCCAGGGTAGCCCCCCAACCCCCCCTAATAAAGGTTTAACCCCTTGATCACCCCCCAGGTAACCCTTTCACCCCCTAACGCCAGCGTCACTAAGCGATCGTATTTTCGATCGCTGTATTTAGTGCCGGTGGTGCCCTAGATAGCCAGTTATTTATTTTTAGTTTCGACGCAGGTTTTTATAGCGTCAGGTACCCCTATATATTATTTTAACCCCCTGATTGCCCCTAGAGTTAACCCTTTCACCAGTGATCACCGTATAAGCGTCACTGGTGACACTGGTTACCCAGTTAGTTATTTAGGTAGCCCGTCAGGTTTTTATATAGCGTCGGGTACCCCCATATTTAACCTAATAAAGGTTTTAACCCCCTGATTGCCCCTAGTTAACCCTTTCACCAGTGATCACCATATAAAGGTTACGGGTGACGCTGGTTGGTTAGTTTGCTTTTTATAGCATCAGGGCACCCGCCGTATATAACCCAATAAAGAATTAACCCCCTGATCGCCCGGCGGGTGAGATCAATTAGGTTTTAGCACCAGAGAGAGTCTGCGTCGCCCCAGGCAGCGTTAGGTTAGTGCCAGTAACGCTAACACCCACGCGCAAAGCATACACCTCCCTTAGTGGTATAGTATCTGAACAGATCAATATCTGATCTGATCAGATCTATACTAGCGTCCCCAGTGGTTTAGGGTTCCCAAAAACACAGTGTTAGCGGGATCAGCCCAGATACCTGCTAGCACCTGCGTTTAGCCCCTCCGCCCAGCCCAGCCCAGCCCACCCAAGTGCAGTATCGATCGATCACTGTCACTTACCAAACACAAAACACGTAACTGCAGCATTCGCAGAGACAGGCCTGATCCCTGCGATCGCTAGCGTTTGATATATTTGCTGATGACAGTCAGGTGCTTTTTTTCCTGTGAATCTTACTAGTGTACCCCTAAATTTAGAGCCCAAAATGGCAAGTCGAAGGTACACTAGTAAAGAGGCCTACGAGATTCTGAGCATGACAGATAGTGAAGAGGAGGTCACGTATCTGTCAGATTCAGACTCAGAATATCTTCCCGTAGAAGACAGTGACGTCAGCGGCCCCACGTCAGATAGCTCTGACGACGAAGTTGAGGTCCCTGCTAAGGTCAGGCGTACCTGATCCTGATCTTTTGAGGTTGTTGAGGAGCAAGAACCGCAGGGCTCTCGTATCATGGAGCAGAGGAGCACTAGCGCCGCTATTCCTTCTGGTGAATTGGCAAGCACCAGCGGCCTAGTACAGCCTGGGCGTACATCCAGCACTGCAGTATCACGTGGTGACGTGGCGAGTCCCATAAGTGCAGTTCAAGCTGGCGAGGTGGCAAGCACAAGTAGTGTCCCGCTGCCACCAATAAGAAGACAAAGGCAGGCCCGTTGAACCCATAGTGCTCTTCCTGCAGAATTTGCCTATCCTGATTGGGTCCCCACCACTTCTGCAGAACCCGTACTTCCCCCATTCACTGCCCAACCCGGTATTCAGGTGGATACAGCTGATTTTATGCCAATTGATTATTATTCGCTGTTTTTCACGGAAGATCTCTATAGATCTATTGTGGACCAGAGTAATTTATATGCTGGTCAATTCATCGCCGCTAATCCCCAGTTGCCTTCCATTGCCAAAGATTGGAAACCAATTACAGTTTCCGAATTTAAGACCTTTCTGGGCCTTTCCCTCAACATGGGCACACATAAATTCCCGTCATTGCGTGCTTATTGGTCCACGCACCCAATTGACCACATGCCCGTGTTCTCTGCCTCCATGCCCAGGAAACGATACGAGCAGATTTTGCGGTTCATGCACTTCAACGACAATGAACTTTGTCGTCCACGTGGGGACCCTGAATACGACCGGCTCTATAAAATTCGGCCCCTCATAAACCACTTCAACGAACGTTTTGCAGCCTTGTTTACTCCCGATCAAGTTGTCTGCGTTGATGAGTCCCTGATTAAATTTTCTGGCCGCTTGGCTTTCAAGCAGTACCTTCCCAGCAAGCGTGCCAGATACGGGGTCAAGCTCTATAAGTTCTGTGACAGGGCAACAGGCTATGTATGGAACTTTATGGTTTATGAGGGAAAAGATACTCAGGTTGAGCCGGTCAACTGCCCGGATTACATAGGGAGCGCTGGCAAGATAGTGTGGAAATTGGTGTCTCCCTTATTCGGAAAGGGGTACCACTTGTATGTGGACAATTATTACACGAGCGTGCCACTGTTTAGTCACTTGTTTGATCATCAGATTGGAGCATGTGGCACTGTGCGACCTAATCGCTTGTAGATGCCCGTCTTAGGCTGGGGGAGAGAGCCTGCGTAAAGTGTAATAACTTGCTCGCTATGAAGTGGAGGGACAATAAGAATGTTTTCCTTCTTACCTCCCTTCATGCAGACACAACAGTCCAAATTCCTACGGCGACTGGTGTTGTGGAGAAACCCCTCTGTGTCCACGAATATAACAAAAATATGGGAGGGGTGGACCTCAACGACCAGTTGTTGGCGCCGTATCTAATTGACCGTAAGGCGAGACGCTGGTACAAAAAAGTGTCTCTATCCTTATTTCAATTGGCTTTGCTGAACGCTCATGTGCTATACAGAGCTTCAGGCGGGACTTTATCTCTTCTAAAATTCCAGAATGAGATTGTCACAGAACTCCTGTATCCAGGCGGTTCTGCACCTCACCATCCCCAACCAAATGCAGTAAGCCGGCTGCATGAGAGGCATTATACGTATGTCCTCCCGATTACCCCTACCCAACGAGCCCCCCAAAAAAGATGTCGTGTCTGTAGCAAGCGCGGATTTAGGCGTGACACCCGTCATTATTGTCCACTCTGTCCTGACAAGCCTGGTCTTTGCCTTGGTGAATGTTTTGAACGCTACCACTCAAAAGTGAAGTTTTAGCGTAGGGTACAGCATTTCACAGACTAGGACACACTTACACAGGGTCTCCCAAGATGCCATTACATTTTGAGAGACCCGAACCATTACAGTTGTTAAAGTTACAAAAAAAAGTGTAAAAAAGAAAAAAAAAACCTTAAAAACAAAACACAAAAAAAATATAAAATAAAAAAACCAAAAATAGTTGTAGTTTTATTGTTCTCTCTCTCTCTCTCTCTCTATTTTCTCTCTATTGTTCTGCTCTTTTTTACTGTATTCCATTCTGCAATGTTTTATCATGCTTGCTTTTCAGGTATGTAATTTTTTGTTTTCAGGTGCGCCATTCAACTGCAGCGCGGAATTATTTATCTTGACAGCAACAGTGTTTGCTCCCACGATACATAAAGCCGTGACTCCAACGCTGTAGGAGGTGATTTCACCACCAGAGTTTAAAAAAAGAGCATATATGCCGAAGCATGGGGGCAGCAGGGGCGGAGGAGCGATTTTGCTCCTAATGCCGCGTATATACGGTCGAAATTCCGACGGAGGCTTGCCCGTGGAAAAGTCCGACCGTGTGTACGCGGAATAACCTTTTATGCCGCGTACATACGGTCGAAATTCCGACGAAGGCTTGCCCGTGGAAAAGTCCGACCGTGTGTACGCGGCATAACTTTTTTGCGGGAGGATGCCCCCATGCTTCGGCATATATGCCCATCATTAGAAGTGGGTGGATGGAGGGAGGTATTCTAATGGTGGGCATACCCACCGATCAATCTCTTTTTTTCGTTCAGCCAACAGGCTGCATGAAAAAAAAGATTACAATACATGTCCAACAAGGACCAGCAACGTACTGGTATGTTGCTGGACTTTGAATGGTTATACCAGAATGATGCCTGCAGGTTTAGGTATTATCTTGGTATCATTCTTTTCAGCCAGTGGCCGGCTTTCATGTAAAAGCAATTCTAGCAGATAATTAGCCTCTAGACTGCTTTTACAAGCAGTGGGAGGGAATTCCCCCCCCCCCGGATATAAACAGCGCCATTGGGAAATTGGGAAAGCATTTTATCACACCGATCTTGGTGTGGTCAGATGCTTTGAGGGCAGAGGAAAGATCTAGGGTCTAACCCCTCAATTTTTTTCAAAAAAGAGTACCTGTCACTACTTATTGCTATCATAGGGGATATTTACATTCCCTGAGATAACAATAAAAATGGTAAAAAAAAAAATATGGAAGGAACAGTTTAAAAATAAAATAAAAAAGCAAAATAAATAATAAAAAAAAAAAAGCACCGCTGTCCCCCCCTGCTCTTGCGCAAAGGCGAACGCAAGCGTCAGTCTAGCGTCATATGTAAACAGCAATTGCATCATGCATGTGAGGTATCACCGCGAAGGTCAGATCGAGGGCAGTAATTTTAGCAGTAGACCTCCTCTGTAAATCTAACGTGGTAACCTGTAAAGGCTTTTAAATGCTTTTAAAAACGAATGTAGTTTGTCGCCGCTGCGCGTTTGTGCGCAATTTTAAAGCATGTCGTGTTTGGTATCCATGTACTCGGCCTGAGATCATCTTTTTTATTTCATCAAACATTTGGGCAATATAGTGTTTTTAGTGCATTAAAAATAAAAAAAGTGTGTTTTTCCCCCAAAAAATGCGTGTGGAAAAAAAAATGCAACACCCACTATTTTAATCTGTAGGGCCTTTGCTTTAAAAAAATATATAATGTTTGGGGGTTCAACATAATTTTCTTGCAAAATTTTTTTTTTTTTCATGTAAACAAAAAGTGTCAGAAAGGGCTTTGTCTTCAAGTGGTTAGAAGAGTGGATGATGTGTGACATAAGCTTCCTAATGTTGTGCATAAAATGCCAGGACAGTTCAAAACCCCCCCAAATGACCCCATTTTGGAAAGTAGACACCTCAAGCTATTTGCTGAGAGGCATGTTGAGCCCATTGAATATTTTTTTTTGTCCCAAGTGATTGAATAATGACAAAAAGAAAAAAAAAAAATACAAAAAGTTGTCACTAAATTATATATTGCTCAAACATGCCATGGTTATATGTGGAATTACACCCCAAAATACATTCTGTTGCTTCTCCTGAGTACAGGGATACCACATGTGTGAGACATTTTGGGAGCCTAGCCGCGTACAGGACCCCGAAAACCAAGCACCGCCTTCAGGATTTCTATGGGTGTAAATTTTTGATTTCACTCCTCACTGCCTATCACAGTTTCGGAGGCCATGGAATGCCCAGATGGCACAAACCCCCCCAAATGACCCCATTTTGGAAAGTAGACACCCCAAGCTATTTGCTGAGAGGTATGTTGAGTATTTTGCAGATCTCGCTTTTTGTCACAAAGTTTTGAAAATTGAAAAAAGAAAAAAAAAATGTCTTTCTTCATTTTCAAAACAAATGAGAGCTGTAAAATACTCACCATGCCTCTCAGCAAATAGCTTGGGGTGTCTACTTTCCAAAATGGGGTCATTTGTGGGGGTTTTGGGCTATCTTGGCATTTTATGGCCTTCAAAACTGTGATAGGTAGTGAGGAGTGAAATCAAAAATTTGTGCCCTTAGAAATCCTGAAGGCGGTGCTTGGTTTTCGGGGGCCCGTACGCGGCTAGGCTCTCAAAAAGTCCCACACATGTGGTATCCCCGTACTCAGGAGAAGCAGCCAAATGTATTTTGGGGTGCAATTCCGCATATAACCATGGCATGTGTGAGCAATATATCATTTAGTGACAACTTTTTGTACATTTTTTTTTTCTTTTTGTCATTATTCAATCATTTGGGACGAAAAAAAAAAATATTCAATGGGCTCAACATGCCTCTCAGCAAATAGCTTGGGGTGTCTATTTTCCAAAATGGGGTCATTTGGGGGGGGGGGGGTTGTGCCATCTTGGCATTTTATGGCCTTCAAAACTGTGATAGGTAGTGATAGGTAGTGAGGAGTGAAATCAAAAATGTATGCCCTTAGAAACCTTGAAGGCGGTGCTTGGTTTTTGGGGTCCCGTGCGCGACTAGGCTCCCAAAAAGTCACACACATGTGGTATCCCCGTACTCAGGAGAAGCAGCAGAATGTATTTTGGGGTGTAATTTCACATATGCCCATGGCATGTGTGAGCAATATATCATTTAGTGACAACTTTGTGCAAAAAAAAAAAGTTTGTCATATTCCCGCAACTTGTGGCAAAATATAAAATATTCCATGGACTGAACATGCCTCTCAGTAAATAGCTTGGGGTGCCTACTTTCCAAAATGGGGTCATTTGGGGGGGTTTTGTGCTATTTTGGCATTTTATGGCCTTCGAAACTTGATAGGTAGTGAGGAGTGAAATCAAAAATTTGCGCCCTTAGAAATCCTGAAGGCGGTGCTTGGTTTCCGGGGTCCCGTACGTGGCTAGGCTCCTAAAAAGTCCCACACATGTGGTATCCCCGTACTCAGGAGAAGCAGCAGAATGTATTTTGGGGTGCAATTCCACATATAACCATGGCATGTGTGAGCAATATATCATTTAGTGACAACTTTTTGTAATTTTTTATTTATTTTTGTCATTATTCAATCACTTGGGACAGAAAAAAAAAATATTCAATGGGCTCAACATGCCTCTCAGCAATTTCCTTGGGGTGTCTACTTTCCAAAATGGGGTCACTTGGGGGGGGTTTTGTACTGCCCTGCCATTTTAGCACCTCAAGAAATGAGATAGGCAGTCATAAATTTAAAGCTGTGTAAATTCCAGAAAATGTACCCTAGTTTGTAAACGCTATAACTTTTGTGCAAACCAATAAATATACGCTTATTGACATTTTTTTTACTAAAGACATGTGGCTGAATACATTTTGGCCTAAATGTATGACTAAAATTGAGTTTATTCGATTTTTCTTATAACAAAAATTAGAAAATATCATTTTTTTTCAAAATTTTCATTTTCGTTTTCGTTTTCCGTTTATATCGCAAAAAATAAAAATCGCAGAGGCAATCAAATACCATTAAAAGAAAGCTCTATTTGTGGGAAGAAAAGGACGCAAATTTCGTTTGGGTACAACATTGCATGTCCGCACAATTTCCAGTTAAAGCAGCGCAGTGCAAAATTCTGAAATCACCTCTGGTCCTTTAGCTACCAAATGGTCCGGGGCTTAAGTGGTTAAGAAAGGCCTGGATTCTTTCTTAAATGTACATAATATAACTGGGTACTAACAATTATAGGTAAAGTTGATCCGGGGAATATCCGATTGCCTCTCGGGGGATCAGGAAGGAATTTTTTCCCCTGCTGTAGCAAATTGGTTCATGTTCTGCTGGGGTTTTTCGCCTTCCTTTGGATCAACTGTGGGTATAGAATTAGGTATATGGGAATGTATGATATTATTATTTTATTTTTTTATGGTTGAACTTGATGGACTTGTGTCTTTTTTCAACCTGACTAACTATGTAACTATGTAACTGTTGTTATGTCAATACTCAACATGTGATTCTTTGCACTGCACTGTTTTCACTTTATTCATTCTCACAATTTTTAATAAGATTATTGTGCTGGCTGCTATTGTTTATTTATGTTTATTTATGTGTATAGCGCAGTATTTTTATATTAATTTGTTGTTTTATATATGCATCATTGAGATTAGATTTAGGGAGTAGGAATGCATATCTATATTCATTTTTTTTATATATCAGAGCTCATCTCAAGTGGCAATTCTGTTGCAGACCTGTGTATATCTGTCTTTGTTTCCTCCCCAGGATTTCAGGTTCATAAAATGCAAATGAACATACAATTTTTGCACCCTCTCCACCAACATCGTGACTGAGAGCACCCTGCTCAATACTTTAGCCACGGCCTTGGTGCCTCCTTCCCTCTCCCCGGCAAAGCAAGAACTTGGTGCACACCCCTCCTCCCCTCCCCTTTTCTCACCACCCTTCCCTTTTTCTTTTCTTTTTGTTCCACCTTGTAATGCTAGGGAACCTTCATAACAGATCCATCCAGGTACCTCTACATGGTAGTTACTATCTTGGTTTGTTGTATCTTACTCCTGTCGTCAACCCACCCATATACAGATCCCCTAGATTACAGGACTCACTCCAATTACTTTTGTAGCGGTACCCCCATGGGGGCTGCTGATTGACTCAATACCCCACTGGCCACCCCGACTCTGCAGAGCCTCTCTTACCTCTGACACCTTGGGTTCCATTCTGAAATACCACGTTAATAATGAGAAACTCAGAAAAATCACTGAACCATTCAGAAATGTTTACTATGGTAAAGAATAACATAAGGAAATGGTATGATTAAACAATGAATTATGTTTGACTGAAATATTATTCAGTGTAATTATATCATACACTTGTACCTGGTAGCAACCTGAAAAGGGGTATATGTGAACAGGTGCACAGGGAGATAGGCCTTCAATACTTTTAACACATGTATTGAATACCTTCCCACTGAGGCCTCAGCACACAGACCAATACACAAAGAGAATGCACAAACAGTGAATACAGTAATACAATGCAAATTCTAACCATATCTCACTAAATGGCTCCCCTAGGTTGCAGTTCAGAGCAGGACTCCAATGTAGAGCAGTAAAGCTTTGTAGAAGAATAAAGTGGTAAATGTTCCTTAATTTCCGGATGCCTTTAGCTAGCCTGATATTATACTGCAGTGTTGACTTGTGTATTTACTAATCCAAAGAAACAAAGGGCAATAACTGTAGAATAAGAGGCTATTGATTGCTCAGCTGAAGAACTGTTCCCACTTGTAAATTCCTTCTTATATGTGTGAGTAATACAGTACTGACTTTACAGCACAGGGGGAGAAAAGCAAGGCCCCGAAGTCTGGTTGTAAGATGCTCAGGTGCAGCAGATCCACAGCCGTGGAACTACAAGTTTTACCAGCAATCTGTAGGAAAAAAACTCACTCAGCAATATTGCAGTCACTACTTGGATGGGCAGGTGCCCTCTCACCACTGTGGATCCCAACAGGCTGGTAGACTCCATCCGGAATCTCCTTCTGGTGCTTCCATCAGTGAAGATGGCGCCGCCTTGCTGTGCTGCTACTCCCAATGGGCAGGAAGGCAGATGGCTTCAAATGCTCTGAAGCGCAGGCCGATCCTCCTGCTCGATTAGCAGGGCCGCACACAAAGATCCCTCTGGGGCGAGCGATCCGGTTCTCCGCTGTAGGCCGCAGTCTCTCACTCCTGGTCACACACACAGACCTCCTGCTGGCAGTTGAATGGCGTCCAGAGAGGCCGAAAGCAGGCCACGCCTGTCCTTTAGATAAAATTCTGTGTAATTATATCATACACTTGTACCTGGTAGCAACCTGAAAAGGGGTATATGTGAACAGGCGCACAGGGAGATAGGCCTTCCCGGCAGGCTGTTCTGGGACTTGGCATTGTGGGTCCTGTAGTCCCAAACTGATTCAAACAACATGAGTCACTTCCTCATCCAAACTATACATCCCACAATGCATGGCTGTTTGCTTCTTAAACAGAAGGAAAAAATCTTATTACTATTGTTATAATCTGTATGGAATTCTCTTTCAAAATCTTCAAAAAATAAATAAAAATTTGCATAGACTTTACTAACTGAAAGGAACCCAGATTTGTGTCCAGTGTGGTTGCTAAATTGCTTTATAGATGTCACTCAGAAAAAGTAATGCTACACATTGGTCTATAACAACAAATCAAGCTGCTTTGTGCGTAATATTCCAGTGCCATGACTTGCTTTTAAATAATTTACAATGAGTAAAAATATGAAATAATATGTATGCTATAAGGCTGGGTAGTAGGGATGAGCTTTGAGTTCGAGTCGAACCCATGTTCGGCTCGAACATCGCCTGTTCGGTTGTTCGCCGAATTGCGAACATTATGGGCCGTTCGCGCCAAATTCGAGTGGCGCGTCACGGCCCATAATTCACTGCGGCATCGCAGTGCTTTGCTGGCTGATGACTGGCCATGCATGCACTATGACCCGCATGCTTTGCCAATCACAGCACCGTCTGCACAGAGAGCTGTAATTGGGCCAGGGTGGCTTCGACCAATTATGCCTCAGGGGGTTTAGTACACACCCCAAAGTTTATAAGGCCGCCTATATGGCGGCCTTGTGTAGTGTGTGGCGGCGGCGGAGAGAGATAGACAGAGAGACAGTGTCATTTGATTTAAGTTAGATAAAATTAAAAAAAATAAAGACAGACACGGATAAGAGGGGTATAGATTTGTTTACATAGGGGAATGAGATGCACATAAAGCTTTTGGTTTACTGGTGGAGGCAGAATAAAGTGAACGGGGAGGGAGATATATGTATGTATGTGTGTATGCATATGTATGTGTGTGTATATATATATATATATATATATATATATATATATAAATTCCCATTTTTTTTCACAATTTGAAGGTGGATAGCAATAGGGATCGGGAGATATAATGTCTCCTTTTCCCCTTGAAAGTAAGAGATAAATAGACACGGGTAAGACTGGGGTATAGATTTGGGGTAAAGCCAGACACATAAAGAGGGGTATCCAGGCACGTGACGTGTATGCGTCTATATGCATGCACGCATATGTATATGTTTCTCCCCTCTTTCACTCCCCTTTTCCTTCCTTTTTTTTTTTTCTTCCTTCAAGGGGGGGGGGGGACCGGGCTTGTTTGGGTCCCCTTCTCCCCTGTCTTGTTTTTTCTGTTTTCTAGAAGGCCCATGAGAATAAAGAGCATATGCTGCGGTATAGATCAATTTTTAAGCGCATGTTTACAGGGCAACTGGCCTCTTATGTACCTATATATGTTTTATTGTATGTTTTTTTTGTATGTATTTATGTGCATTTGGAGAATGTTTTGTAAAACATTTTTAATGAATGCTTAAATTGCAAATGGTTTTGCAAAGTACGTAAAAGTTTTATGTGAAAATTTATAAAAATAATTTAAACATAAATTGCTAGCACTTCAACTGCTGCCTTTTCAGTTGGTAGACTCTGCCCCCTTCCGTGAGTTTGTGGAAGGTGCGGTTCCTCAGTGGCAGGTTCCCAAACGCCACTTTTTCTAATGGAAGGCGATTCCGGCTCTCTACTGGCATGTGGAAGGCAATGTCTTGGCCTCGCTGGACAAGGCGGTCAGCGGTAAGGTGCATATTACCGCTGACTCATGGTCCAGCAGGCATGGACAGGGACGTTACCTATCTTTCACGGCGCATTGGGTGACTCTGCTGGCAGCTGGGAAGGATGCAGGACAAGGTGCAGTAGTGTTGGAGGTTGTTCCACCACCATGCCTCCAAAATGCTACAACTGGTGATTCTGCAACACCTCTCTCCTCCACCCCCTCCTCTTCTTCTTCTTCCTCCATGGTCTCTTCCTGTGATTTGTCCTCGGAACCAGCGGTGCTCCGTAGGCGTTCAAGGGGCTACGCAAGTACGCAGGCAAAAAGATGCCATGCGGTGCTTGAGCTGGTGTGCTTGGGGGACAGGAGCCACACTGGGGCAGAGATTCTGTCGGCTCAGAGGTGGTTGACGCCACGCCAGCTTAAGCCAGGAATGGTGGTTTGCGACAATGGCACCAACCTTCTCTCCGATGTGCCCTGTTTGGCTCACGTCCTTAACGTGGTGGTGCAGCGGTTCTTGAGCAGGTACCCGGGCTTACAGGAGGTCCTGAGGCAGGCCAGGAAACTCTGTGTGCATTTCCACCATATAATGCCGGTGCTCGTCTGGCTGACCTCCAAAAGGAATACAACCTGCCCAATAACCGCCTAATCTGTGACATGCCCACCAGGTGGAACTCAACGTTGGCCATGCTGCAGCGGCTGCACATGCAGCAGAGGGCCATCAATGAGTATCTGTGACAATATGGCACCAGGACAGGGTCAAGGGAGCTTGTCTTTTTTTTTGCCACGCCAGTGGGTCATGATTAGGGATGCATGCACTGTCATGTCACCATTTGAGGAGGCCACGAGGATGGTGAGCAGTAACAGTGCATTTATCAGTGACGCTGTCCCTCTTGTCCACCTGTTGGAGCACACACTGCATGGAATAATGGACAGGGCACTTAAGGCAGAACAGAGGGAGGAAGAGGAGGATTTCCTTACCTCTCAAGGCCCCCTTTATCCAGACAGTGTTCCTGCTGGCCCGCCTATCACACAGGAAGAGGATGAGGAGGATTGTGTCAGCATGGAGGTGGAGCCTAGCACTCAGGAGGAGGTTGCTGCAGATCATGTCATCCTGAGTGATCCAGAGGACTCCGGACCGAATGCCTCAGCAAACCTATGCTGCATTGCCTCCCTGACCCTGCAAAGCCTGCTGAAGGATCCTCTTATTCGTGCTATCAAGGAGAGGGATCGTTACTGGCTGGCAACCCTCCTTGATCCATGTTACAAGGGTAAGGTTGCGGACTTTATCTTGCTGTCGCAGAGGGAGCAGAGGATGAAACATCTTCGGGAGGCCTTGCAGAAAGGTCTGTGCAACGCGTTCCCAGAGACTGGGAGGTTACAAATTTCTGGTCCTGAACAACGTGTTGCTGAGGCTTCAGTCAGTCAAAGAAGGAGCGGTGGAGAAGGTGGCCGTCTGACCGATGCGTTCAGACAATTTTTTAGTCCGCAGCCCCAAGGTTCCAGAAACCATTGCCAGCGTCTGTTTTACATGGTGCGGGAATACCTAGGGGCAAGATCAGACTTGGACACCTTTCCCACCGAAAATTCTCTGGGTTACTGGGTCTTGAGGATGGATCACTGGCCAGAGCTTGCACAGTATGCAATTGAGGTACTGGCCTGTCCTGCATCCAGCGTTCTTTCGGAACGCACATTCAGTGCTGCTGGAGGGTTTGTAACCGATCACAGGGTGTGCCTCTTCACCGACTCGGTCGATCGACTGACCTTCATAAAAATGAATCAGGCCTCGTACACACGGCCGGTTTTCTCGTCAAGAAACAACAAGAAAACAGCTGGGAGAGCTTTCTTGCTGAGAAAACCGGCCGTGTGTACGAGGCTTTCAGGTTTCGCGTCAAGAAAACTGCCCAGAATCTCGACGAGAAAAATAGAGAACCTGCTCTCTATTTTCTCGTCAAGATTCTTGACGGCCTGTTTCCCGACGAGAAACCCGAGCGTGTGTATACTTACCTGTCACCGTGGAAACCCGCGCATGCTCGAAATGACTTTGACGCATGCGCGGTAGCTTCCTAAGCATGGGTAGGGTGTAGCAAGGTGGCGGCGGCGGCATCGAATGTGACGAGCACATGCTCGTCATAGTCGATGATGTCACCGTGTTCGTGCCATTCAAAAGAACAGCGGTTCTTTTGAATCGTATGTGTGTACACTCGGCCGGGACAAGATTCTTGTCAAAAATCTCGTCAGGAAAAACAACGGGTTTTTTCCTGACGAGATTCTCGGCCGTGTGTACTAGGCTTTAGTCTTGGATCACCACCAGCTACCAAGCACCTGATGCTGATGTAACCGAATAATTTTTTTTTAAATGTCAGATCCCTTTAAGACTGCCTATGCTGATGCTGAGTGACTATCCTGTTATGCTGAGTGACTATCCTCTTCCTCCTCAATGATCATGCTGATAGCTTGTAAGAACATTTTTGGTTCTGGGCGCCGCCACCAGTGGCTAAGGCCCAATTTTTCAGCCCCTGTTTAGCAGGGGCGTGTAACTACAATTTTTTAAGCAGTACTTTGCAGCAGGGCTCATTCCTGCGCTCCAACTAGAGTATCTGTGAGGGGTTGCAGTGTTGTGGCACCAGCACCAGTCTCTAAGGCCCAATTTTTCAGCCCCTGTTTAACAGGGGCGTGTAATTACAATTGTTGATGCAATACTTTGCAGCAGGGCTCATTCCTGCGCTCCAACTAGAGTATTTGTGAGGGGTTGCAGTGTTGTGGCACCAGCACCAGTCTCTAAGGCCCAATTTTTCAGCCCCTGTTTAACAGGGGCGTGTAATTACAATTGTTGATGCAATACTTTGCAGCAGGGCTCATTCCTGCGCTCCAACTAGAGTATTTGTGAGGGGTTGCAGTGTTGTGGCACCAGTGCCTAAGGCCCAATTTTTCTGCCCCTGTTAAACAGGGACATGTAATTACAATTCTTGATCTAATATTTCACAGCAGGGCCCATTCCTGCGCCCACCAAGAGTAACTGTGAGGGTTTACATTGTTGTGGCAACACCACCACCACCAGCACCACCAAAGGCCCAATTTTTCTGCCCCTGTTCAACAGGTGCATGTAATTACAATTCTTGATATATTTCACAGCAGGGCCCGTTCCAGCGCCCACCAGGAGTAACTGTGAGGACTTACAGTTTTATGGCACCAGCACCACCACCACCAAAGGCCCAATTTTTCTACTACTGTTCAACAATGGCATGTAATTACAATTCTTGATATAATAGTTCACAGCAGGGCGTTCCAGTGCCCACCAAGAGTAACTGTGAGGACTTACAGTGTTGTGGCACCAGCACCACCACCACCAAAGGCCCAATTTTTCTACCACTGTTCAACAATGGCATGTAATTACAATTCTTGATATAATAGTTCACAGCAGGGCGTTCCAGCGCCCACCAAGAGTAACTGTGAGGACTTGCAGTGTTGTGGCACCAGCACCACCACCACCAAAGGCCCAATTTTTCTACCACTGTTCAACAATGGCATGTAATTACAATTCTTGATATAATAGTTCACAGCAGGGCATTCCAGCGCCCACCAAGAGTAACTGTGAGGACTTAGTGTTGTGGCACCAGCACCACCACCACCACCACCAAAGGCCCAATTTTTCTACCACTGTTCAACAATGGCATGTAATTACAATTCTTAATATAATAGTTCACAGCAGGGCGTTCTAGCGCCCACCAAGAGTAACTGTGAGGGCTTACAGTGTTGTGGCAACACCAACACCTAAGGCCCAAATTTCTGCAGAGTATATAGGGCAGGCCCCTACTTTCAAATATCCAACTTACAAACGACTCCTACTTGCAAACGGAAGGAGACAACAGGAAGTGCGAGGAAATCTACCCCTAGGAAGGGAAATTCTCTCCTGTAAGAGTCAATATGGGAAAAATGTGTCTCCTCTCCACTGATGCTTTATCACTAATCCTTGTTTCACTAAAAACCCAAAATTTTCTAAAAACATTTGTCATTGGGGCAGAAAGTGAGGTGAAATCTTCTGAAGAGGTGTACAGACAGCAAAACAAATGTTACAGGGGTGATAACCCTTCCCTATGTTTTCCAAAAGGCTTAAAAATAGATTTTTTTGGCTGGAGCTACACTTTAAAAATGTACCAGTTCAAAATTACAAACATATTCTACCTTATAACAAATATACAGTCCCTGTCTTGTTGCCTGTATACTGCTGTTCAGAGTATATAGGGCCTGGGGGCCCCACGCCTTTACTTTTTTTTAATTTGGGTGCGGGGTTCCCCTTTTTATCCATACAAGACCCAAAGGGGCTGGTAATGGGCTGGGGGGGGGTACCCATGCCATTTTTCTCAATGATTTTTATCCATATTGCTGGGACCAGCCGCAAGCAGTTTTAAATGACTTTTTTTCCTTTTAGAGATGTAATTTTGTGCAGGGACAGTTCTAAACACGGGAAACACGTGCCACTTCACAGGCATACTATAGACACCCCCCAGGTACAACATTTAAAGGAATATTTCACTTTTTTTTTCACTTTAAGCATCATTAAAATCACTGCTCCCGAAAAAACTTTTTTTTTCATTGATACATGTCCCCTGGGGCAGGACCCGGGTCCCCAAACCCTTTTTAGGACAAGAACTTGCATATTAGCCTTTAAAATTAGCACTTTTGATTCCGAATGTTCGAGTCCTATAGACTTTAACGGGGTTCTAAAGTTCGCGCAAACTTTCAGTCCGTTCGCAGGTTCTGGTGCGAACCGAACCGGGGGGGGTGCTCGGCTCATCCCTACTGGGTAGCTTAATCCCAGCAGGTTCAAATGGGATTAAATAAATCTACAGTGATTAACCCTTTAATTATCATTTTGAAGGGCATTTACAACGAACTAGTATCTCTATTCAATAAACACTACAACTGCACTGAAATCAGAACATTCATTTAGTATACTTTTTATGGGTTGTAATCACCTACAGAAAAAATCCAGGAACCCGTTACAGTAGGGGTGTCAAACTCAATTTCATTGTGGGTCGCATCAGCATTATGATTTCCCCCAAAATGGCCGGTTGTATCTGTAAGATTAGATGTCCAGCGCATCCCCTCCCCATACATTAGATGATAAAAGCCAACCCACCAACAGAAGTTGAGTCCCCTACTCTCCCTTACATCACAGTGCACCCCCCTTTCCTTATGCTGCTGCTGGGAAGAAGCTGGATGCATTTCTTAAAAGCAAAAAGTAAGGGTCTGGAGGAGGACCAGAGGAAGGCTGGAGCTCTCCTGAAGCTGCAGGAGAGGTGCGAGGGCCACATGAAAAGGCCTGGGGGGCCTTGTGTTTGACACCTGTGCCTTACAGCGTCAATGATAATATAATTACTGAAGTCTTTATTGTGTCATTTTCTGTTTGCTTCTTGTACCACTATTCACATTTAAAGAGGAAGTAAAGCCTGTTTTTTTCTTCTTCTGACCTGCAAAAGTAAAGGGTTTGGTAAACTTGCCTACAAACGAACCCCTTGTCGACCCCGCTGGAGGCCACATCCATCTTTGCCCGTCTTACATCCGGGTCTGCAGACTCCGGCTGTGTGACTGGCCAGAGTCACATGATGTCCCTCCCTTCAGAGGGCATGCGCTGATGACCTAATTGGCTGCATATACAGTAAATATCTCCTAAACGACGCATTTTCAGGAGATATTTACAGTATCTATAGGTAAGCCTTATTATAGGCTTACCTATAGGTACAATATATGCATGGGACTTCGCTTACTCTTTAATAGACATGTGCAAAAGGAAAAAATTCGTTTCGTTTCGTTTCGTTTTAATTCGTTAATTAATTAATTTCGTTTAGTTAGATTCGTTAAATTTGTTAAATTCGTTTTCGGATTTCGTTTTGTTTTCGACTGAATTCGAAAATCGGTCGCATTCGAAAATATTTCAACCGAATTCGAAAATATTTCTACCGGATTCGAAATTATTTCAACATGATTCGAAATTATTTCAACCGCATTTGAAACTATTTCAACCGGATTCGAAAATATTTTGCGACCCGACTTTGGGTCCACGTATCTCAGGGTCACTTAGTAATAGAAACCCCAAATTTGGAGATGTTATAGTGCTAGTTCTACTGTGTTTGCATACCAAATTTGGGGTTTCTAGCTACAAGTGGCCCCGAGATATGTGGCCCCAAATTCGGGTCGCAAAATGTCATTCTCTGCTGCAGAAAAGTGTTTGACATTTTGCGACCCGATTTTGGGTCCACGTATCTCGGGGTCACTTAGTGATAGAAACCCCAAATTTTGTGTGCAAACACAGGAGAACTAGCACTAAAACATCCCCAAATTTGGGGTTTCTATCGCCAACTAACCCCGAGATATGTGGACCCAAAGTCGGGTCGCAAAATATTTTTGAATCCGGTTGAAATAGTTTCAAATGCGGTTGAAATAGTTTTAAATGCGGTTGAAATAATTTCGAATCATGTTGATACTATTTAAAGCGGATTCGAAAATATTTTGCGACCCGACTTTGAAAAAAAAAATGAAATTGATTCTAACAGTCTGCAGGAGATCTGCAAAAAAAAAAGAAGTGAAATGGCTGTTAATAGTCTACAGGAGATCTGCTAAAAAAGAAATAGATGCTAATAGTCTGCAGGAGACCTGGTGAGAAAACTAAATAGATACTAATAGTCTGCAGGAGATCTGCAAAAATAAATAAATAAATGCTAATAGTCTGCAGGAGATCTTATGTAAAAAATAGTAATCTGCAAAAAAAAATTAAACATGAAATAGATAGTATCTATATTCTATTCTATTCTATTGTTTTTCTAGTGTATTCTCTATTTCTATTCTAATCTATTCTATCCAAAGTTAAAATTAATTAATTACATTTTTTTTAATTCCTACTATTCGAAATTCAAATGTATTCTATTCGAAATTCGAATTTCATAAGATGGTTGCATATTCTTTCTATTTTATTCTATTAAATTATATATTTTTTTCTATTCTGTTCTAATCTTTTCTATTTGAATTATAAATTTTGGAAGATGGTTAGTTACTTACTTATATACATCTGTCACATAAAATAAAGATGTGAAATGGCTGTCATGGATGTAGATCGCAAGGCAAGTACATATGCTGTATGTCATTGTCCGAGTGCCATGTGACCGGCCACGTGACCAAGTTGTGGATTGTCCACTTGCCACGTCACCTGCCACAAGTTATGGGGTTCCTAGCACCAAGTGACCCCCAGATAGGGGCGATCTGTCAAGTGCTTTTCTGCAGCAGACAATTAAATTTTGTGACCCGACTTTGAGGCCACGTATCTCGGGGCCACTTATAGCTAGAAATCCCAAAATATTTGGTATGTAAACACATTACAACTGGCACTACAATAACCCCAAATTTGGGGTTTCTATCACCAAGTAACCCCGTTGTAATGCTAGTTCTACTGTGTTTGCATACCAAATTTGGGGTTTCTAGCTATAAGTGGCCCCGAGATACGTGGCCCCAAAGTCGGGTCACAAAATGTCATTCTCTGCTGCAGAAAAGTACTTGAAATATCGCCCATATCTGGGGGTCACTTGGTGCTAGGAGCCCCATAACTTGTGGCAGGTGACGTGGCAAGTAGACAATCCACAACTAGGTCACGTGGCAGGTCACGTGGCACTCGTGGCCGTTCACGTGGCACTCATGGCAGGTCACGTGGCACTCGTGGCCGGTGTCGTGGCACTCGTGGCCGGTGTCGTGGCACTCGTGGCAGGTGTTGTGGTAAGTGGACAATGACATACAGCATATGTACTTGCCTTGCGATCGACATCCGTGACAGCCATTTCACATCTTTTTTTTTTATGTGACAGAAGTATATAAGTAAGTAAATAACCTTCTTCCAAAATTTATAATTCAAATAGAAAAGATTAGAACAGAATAGAAAAAAATATATAATTTAGAAGAATAAAATAGAAAGAATATACAACCATCTTCTGAAATTCGAATTTCGAATAGAATAAATTTGAATTTCGAATAGTATGAATTCAAATTTTTTAATTAATTAATTAATTTTAACTTTGGATAGAAAAGATTATAATAAAATAGAAAATAGACTAGAAAAACAATAACCCCAAATTTGGGGTTTCTATCACCAAGTAACCCCGAGATACATGGACCCAAATTCGGGTCACAAAATATTTTCGAATCCGGTTGAAATAGTTTCAAATGCAGTTGAAATAATTTCGAATCATGTTGATACTATTTCAACCGGATTCGAAAATATTTTGCGACCCGACTTTGGGTCCATGTATTTTGGGGTTACTTGGTGATAGAAACCCAAAATTTGGAGATGTTGTAGTGCTAGTTCTTCTGTGTTTGCATACCAAATTTGGGGTTTCTATCACTAAGTGACCCCGAGATACGTGGACCCAAAGTCGGGTCGCAAAATGTCAAGCACTTTACTGGAGCAGAGAATGACATTTTGCGACCCGATTTTGGGGCCACATATCTCGGGGCCACTTGTAGCTAGAAACCCCAAATTTGGTATGCAAACACAGTAGAACTAGCACTACAAGATCTCCAAATTTTGGGTTTCTATCACCAAGTAACCCCAAAATACATGGACCCAAAGTCGGGTCGCAAAATATTTTCGAATCCGGTTGAAATAGTATCAACATGATTCGAAATTATTTCAACTGCATTTGAAACTATTTCAACCGGATTCGAAAATATTTTGTGACCCGAATTTGGGTCCATGTATCTCGGGGTTACTTGGTGATAGAAACCCCAAATTTGGGGTTATTGTTTTTCTAGTCTATTTTCTATTTTATTATAATCTTTTCTATCCAAAGTTAAAATTAATTAAATAATTAAAAAATTTGAATTCATACTATTCGAAATTCAAATTTATTCTATTCGAAATTCGAATTTCAGAAGATGGTTGTATATTCTTTCTATTTTATTCTTCTAAATTATATTTTTTTTCTATTCTGTTCTAATCTTTTCTGTTTGAATTATAAATTTTGGAAGAAGGTTATTTACTTACTTATATACATCTGTCACATAAAAAAAAAGATGTGAAATGGCTGTCACGGATGTCGATCGCAAGGCAAGTACATATGCTGTATGTCATTGTCCACTTACCACAACACCTGCCATGAGTGCCACGACACCGGCCACGAGTGCCACGACACCGGCCACGAGTGCCACGTGACCTGCCACGAGTGCCACGTGAACGGCCACGAGTGCCACGTGACCTGCCACGTGACCTAGTTGTGGATTGTCTACTTGCCACGTCACCTGCCACAAGTTATGGGGCTCCTGGCACCAAGTGACCCCCAGATATGGGCGATATTTCAAGTACTTTTCTGCAGCAGAGAATGACATTTTGTGACCCGACTTTGGGGCCACGTATCTCGGGGCCACTTATAGCTAGAAACCCCAAATTTGGTATGCAAACACAGTAGAACTAGCATTACAACGGGGTTACTTGGTGATAGAAACCCCAAATTTGGGGTTATTGTAGTGCCAGTTGTAATGTGTTTACATACCAAATATTTTGGGATTTCTAGCTATAAGTGGCCCCGAGATACGTGGCCTCAAAGTCGGGTCACAAAATTTAATTCTCTGCTGCAGAAAAGCACTTGACAGATCGCCCCTATCTGGGGGTCACTTGGTGCTAGGAACCCCATAACTTGTGGCAGGTGATGTGGCAAGTGGACAATCCACAACTTGGTCACGTGGCACTCATGGCAGGTGTTGTGGTAAGTGGACAATGACATACAACATATGTACTTGCCTTGCGATCGACATCCGTGACAGCCATTTCACATCTTTTTTTTTATGTGACAGATGTATATAAGTAAGTAAATAACCTTCTTCCAAAATTTATAATTCAAATAGAAAAGATTAGAACAGAATAGAAAAAAAATATAATTTAGAAGAATAAAATAGAAAGAATATACAACCATCTTCTGAAATTCGAATTTCGAATAGAATAAATTTGAATTTCGAATAGTATGAATTCAAATTTTTTAATTAATTAATTAATTTTAACTTTGGATAGAAAAGATTATAATAAAATAGAAAATAGACTAGAAAAACAATAACCCCAAATTTGGGGTTTCTATCACCAAGTAACCCCGAGATACATGGACCCAAATTCGGGTCACAAAATATTTTCGAATCCGGTTGAAATAGTTTCAAATGCAGTTGAAATAATTTCGAATCATGTTGATACTATTTCAACCGGATTCGAAAATATTTTGCGACCCGACTTTGGGTCCATGTATTTTGGGGTTACTTGGTGATAGAAACCCAAAATTTGGAGATGTTGTAGTGCTAGTTCTACTGTGTTTGCATACCAAATTTGGGGTTTCTAGCTACAAGTGGCCCCGAGATATGTGGCCCCAAAATCGGGTCGCAAAATGTCATTCTCTGCTCCAGTAAAGTGCTTGACATTTTGCGACCCGACTTTGGGTCCACGTATCTCGGGGTCACTTAGTGATAGAAACACCAAATTTGGTATGCAAACACAGAAGAACTAGCCCTACAACATCTCCAAATTTGGGGTTTCTATCACCAAGGAACCCCGAGATACATGGACCCAAAGTCGGGTCAAAAATATTTTTAGATTCGAAAAAATTCGGATTCGGGTAAATTCGTTAGTATTGTAATTCGGTAATTCGGATGCATCCGAATGTCCGAATAATGAAAAATTCGTCCGAATTTCGATTCGGAACGAAACGAAATGCACATGTCTACTCTTTAAGCAGACCATACATAAAGCAATTTTCTTTCCTACAACTTAATGTGTTGACGGGGGAATCCCTCCCGCAGAGCTATTGTATTCTGACAGCAACAGTTGTCACAGCCATTCGAATACTATAATCATTGCCGGAGGCCATAGCCGCCAAAAATCGAACGAAAAAGAACCCAACTGTCAGGAGCGTCTAGCACTCCTGCTCCTCATTACAGCATGGTTTTGGCTGTGGCATTCTCCTTGTCTCTCTGTCCAACTGCAAGGTGATTAATGTGGCCAGTCTCTGGGTGGAGACCAAACCTGATATAAGCCAGCAAAGCTTGCAGTCTTATGCTTGTGATAGCATGTGTATTACCTGCTCAAGCTACCTGTTTGTCTGCCCTACTCTTCTAGATTGGATTACCTCATTGACGACCTCAAATCGGATATTGAATATTCTCTAAACTCTACCTGTCTTTTGACTTTGGATTTTGACCCCGACGACTCTAAACCTTGCCTGTCTGCCAAACACAAGTAATGTATAGAGCAGTGTTTCTCAACTCCAGTCCTCAAGGCGCACCAACAGGTCATGTTTTCAGGATTTCCCTCAGATGAAATAGCTGTGGTAATTACTAAGGCAGTGAAACTGATTACATCGCCTGTGCAAAATAATGGAAAGCCTGAAAACATGACCTGTTGGGGCGCCTTGAGGACTGGAGTTGAGAAACCCTGGTATAGAGGATAGAAATAGGCACCTACAGGTTATTACACCTTATTACCCTAGTAAAAGGGTTATAAGAAAAGTCATAAAAATCAGACAATGACCATGGGATGAAATGTATATAGTTCAAAAAGTATCCAAGCACCTGGGCGGCTCATCAAATGTGAAGCATCTGGGAGACTGTGCTGGATGGTATGTTGGGGGGCCACCAGGGTCTGCTACCATGCCATAGAGTGCAGTAGGAAGCCAGTCAGATCTTCTGAAGATGGCGCTGGAGCACACACATGCAAAAAAGTGGTCTACTACCCCCCACCTATGACTGGCCATTACAGTACGCAACATTGGAGGGCAAAAAGATATAAACAAGGCCAAGGATAAATCCAAGGAAAAATTCTAAGCTTACTTACCGACCTGCAGACAACTAAATAAACCTGTCTAACAGTATGTGTTAAAAACAGGAGTTTAGTCTGCACACATTTGCAAATACATGTGTAAGCTTTAGACCCTTGCCAAGGCACCCTGGTATCTGTAGTTCCTATCACTAGCTTATGAGTGACTCCACAGTGGAAGCACATGCATTCTGATGAGTAGGTGGAGGGCAGATGGACTGAAGGGAGCCCACCCCTTCTTAAAGGTACAGCTGCACACTGAGCACCCGGAAAATGGTAAATGGCTGCAAAGATGCATTGCCTGAACAATTTAACTTTGTTTAAAAAAAGGGGTCCACTACCTCCACCTATGACTGGCCAATACAGTAAGCAGCATTGCAGGGCAAATAAATATAAACAAGGCCAAGGATAAATCCAAGGAAAAATTCCAAGCTTACTTACCGACCAGCCAGCGGACAACCGAATCAACCTAACGGTATGCGTTAAAAACAGGGGTTTAGTCTGCACACATTTGCAAATACATGCGTAAGCTGCAGAGCCTAGCCAAGGCACCCTGGTATCTGTAGTTCCTATCACTAGTTATTTAATTTTAAAAAAATGGCGTGGGGTTCCCCCCAAAAATCCATACCATACCCTTCAGGTCTGGTATGGATTTTAAGGGGAACTCCGTGCCAAGATAAAAAAAATGGCGTGTGGTTCCCCCCAAAAATCCATACCAGACCCTTATCCGAGCAGGCAACCTGGCAGGCCGCAGGAAAAGAGGGGGGGACGAGAGAGATAAAAAAGATTCCAGCGATGTAATCCAATAAATCCATGCTCAATCTCCAGCCATGTAATCCAATTCTCGATCTCCAGCGATGGATGATCTCCAGCGACTTCAGCGAGGAACACGCACACATCCTGCCTCCACCGGAGGCACCCAGCCAATGACGCAGCACCATTGCATCAGAGGGGGGCGGGGTCACCCTTACACATCACTGGGAAACCCTGGCGTTTCCCCTTGTCAGAGGGGGACGGGGTCACGTGACGGTGGCCCCGCCCTCAGCTACATAAGAGCTGTCAGGCTGGCGCTGCATCATTGGCTGGGTGCCTCCGGTGTGCGTGTTCCTTGCTGGAGTCGCTGGAGATCATCCATTGCTGGAGATCAAAAATTAGATTACATTGCTGGAGATCGAGCATGGATTTATTGGTTTACATCGCTGGAATCACTTTTTATTTTTTATTTTTAATAAAGGACTTGTCCCAAGCCGTCTCCTGTGGTTTTTAATATTTTGAGACTTTTTTTGTGAAATGGTAGGGGTACAATGTACCCCTTACCAATTCACATAGGGAGGGCCGGGATCTGGGGGTCCCCTTTGTTAAAGGGGGCTTCCAGATTCCGATAAGCCCCCCGCCCGCAGACCCCCACAACCACCGGGCAAGGGTTGTGGGGATGAGGCCCTTGTCCAAATCAACATGGGGACATCCTCCCCAAGTTGAGGGCATGTGGCCTGGTACAGTTCAGGAGGGGGGGCGCTCTCTCGTCCCCCCCTCTTTTCCTGTGGCCTGCCAGGTTGCGTGCTCGGATATGGATTTTTGGGGGGAAACCCACGCAATTTTTTTTATTTTGGCATGGAGTTCCCCTTAAAATCCATACCAGACCTGAAGCATCTGTTGGCTTTGGTGTCCCCCTATATCACCAGGCAGGACACCGTTATGCGGGAAGCCCTCAGTGCTGAGCAGAGGCTCATCGCCACCTTACGCTACCTGGCGACAGGGAGAAGTCTGCAGGACCTGAAGTTCACGACAGGCATCTCCCCCCAGGCTCTGGGTGACATAATCCCAGAGACCTGTTCTGCCATCATCCAAGTCCTGCAGGATGACTATATGAGGGTAAGTTTACGCATTTAATATCACATTCTATGTATTTCATGTATGATAATGTATTGTATTTCTTTCATCCTTCCCTAATTACCATGATTGTAATATGTTGTGAAAGTTCCCTTTGTCCCCATGCATGCTGTAATTTTTTAAGTCCTTTTTTGGCCTACATGCATATTTCCCTTCACTTACCTCTCCAGCATGCTCTCCTGGGCCCAAACTCATCTAGCCTAGTCTGTTAATAATGTATTTTGTCAGCTCCATTGTAGTGCTCCCCCAACCCCCTCAAATGGTTTCTAAAGTCTATATTTTCCAGAATTAGATTTTGGGGGGGGTCCCAAACTCATCTAGCCCCCCCAAAAGAAAAACAATGGGCCATCAGAGGAGGGTGAGCAATGTGATAATTGTTCTTTATATTTTTAATTTTAAATAATCCTTAAACAAAATGTTATACTGATGTTGGCCAAGAATGTTTTTGTATAATCTGCTTGCAATGTTATTTGCATAAGTACTAATATTTTTTTCTTTTTCGTACATCACGGGACACAGAGCGACTTAGTCATTACTAATGGGTTATATAGTTTACCTTCAGGTGCTGGCACTGGCAACTTCCAAACCGGAAGTACCCTCCCCTATATAAGCCCCTCCCATCCGGGAGCACCTCAGTTTTTTGCCAGTGTCTAAGGTGTTGGCCAAAGAGTAACATGTGTTTTCCTGGGCTTGCGTACAGGTTCTTTTACGGGCCTTAGTAAGCTGTTCCGGATCCCACCAAAAAAGCTTCATAGCTAAACGGTCGGTACCCGGGCCTTGCAACAGAAGAGCAAGGTTTTGCCTGTAATGCCTCTCTTAGGAGGGCTGGACCCTGGGATCCAGAGCTCTGGTCATACCCACGACCAAGATGTTTTCTGTGCAGGGTGCTATACAGGTCCAGGGGAGTGGAATCCTTGGGAACCCGGTCCCTGAAGGTTTAATTACAATGCCTGCCGTGATAGGTGAAGTTTGGGCTTCTGTGGACCAAACAGAGTCCTGCGGCGGGGAACAGGTAAGTGGGGGCCCCCAGGAACTTGGTTCTATTGGGGGACCCCCAAGCCTAATTTGTCTTTCTGTCTGTTACCTAACGGTATTCCCGCTAATATCTGTGTATGCCTGTAACTACTGAAAAATGTAAAATTTTAATAGTAGTCAAGAAAAAAAAAAGAAAAAGAGAGGACCGCGGTACCTGTGTTAAACCACTAGAGGCCGCTGTGGTCCATTTTTTCTTGTCATGTGGATCTTTGGTTTTCTCAAGTCAAAAAGATCCAGGCAGTTGGTAAGTTCTCTGTGGGAATCCACTTCCTCTGCCCTGTTGCTGCGCTCATCCACCGCACAGGCCCTCCGGCAAAAAGGGCCCTGGCTCCTAGTCCCTGCTTGGTTTTCGAAAAGGGCGCCAATGGCGCACGGGCGCGCGCGCGGGCGCGTGCACGCGCCTCCTATGAAAAAAAGGGGCGGGGCGGGTGGATGACGCTCGATGCGCGCCGCGGCGCTTCTGCGCATGTGCAGGCGTCCCAGCATGTATAAAAGACACAGTACAAGTGTCAGCTGGATGCAAACAGAGCTAGCAACAAACAGTGGCACACAGAGGCGGTTGATGCAGGCATCCCCATAGAAAGGCACTTTAGTGGACACCAGCTGGTATATAGCAGCAACTGTGTTAGACTATTACCAGCAAAATTGGTGTATGACGACGGGAATACCTCAGCTTTGTGCTTAAAGGATATGTCGTCCAGACGCTCCGGAAATAAGTCTTCCAGGAAGCCAAAGGGGTCTCCATCGGGCTCTGAGGATATTGGGCATGCTTGTACTGCACCAATCTCCCCTGAGAATTCAGAGGTCAGTAGCCGTAGGAACCCCGCAGGAGTGCCTGGTGCTGCGGCTGTCCCCAGTCCACCTGCTCCTGTATATATAACAGAGGAGGTTTTATCCTCAACTCTGGGAGGATTGGAAGAGAGATTAACAGCATTGATCGCTGCTTCCCTGTCACAGGGAAAGCGCGTCCGTTCTCCGTCTCCTCCTTCAGAGTGCCTGTTAGTGGAGGAACAGCCCCACACAGAGATCGACCTACCTGAAGGGGATCAGGATGAGGTTGATTCAGTTATGGAGGAATCAACAGTGGAAGAACCTTTCTCAGCATCTCAGACTGAAAGATTATGGGTTCAGTCTCTGACTAACATGGTCCGATCAGCATTTAAAATGCCTCTGGCGGAACCATCAACAACTACGGTTTCCTCGCTGGGGTCGCTGAAAGCTCCCCAGGCTGTCTGTTCCTTCCCAATCCACCCTTTATTGGAAGGGCTTATTTACCAGGATTGGGAGCATCCTGATAAAATATTTACTCCCCCCAAGAGATTTCCGGTGATCTATCCCATGGAGGATAAGTTCATAAAAAAATGGAGGGTCCCTACAGTGGACACAGCCATCTCTTGTGTAAATAAATCACTGACATGTCCAGTAGATAATGTTCCAATGTTCAAAGACCCAATAGATAAAAAATTGGAGTCTTTACTAAAATCTGCTTTCTCTACAGCAAGCATGGTGACACAACCTGCGGTAGCAGCGATTGGAGTCTGCCAAGCGGTGAAAGATCAGTTGAAACAAATCTTAAGGGACTTACCAGATCAGCAGGCTCTTGCCCTAGCTGACCTACCTAGAGCCTTGTGTTTTGCGTTGGACGCCATAAAGGATACAATCCAACAGGCCTCCCGCTTTACGCTGTCTGTAGTAAATATGCGTAGGCTTCTATGGCTCAAAAACTGGTCTGCTGAAGCTCCCTGTAAGAAATTGCTGGTTAGCTTCCCATTTCATGGAGAACGCTTATTTGGAGAAGATCTGGACAAATATATCCAGAAAATTTCTGCCGGTAAAAGTTCACTCTTACCGGTTAAGAACAAGAGTAGAAGTCCTTCTTTTAAGAGGCCTACTTCTCCAGTCCCTGGCACATCGGCTGTGAAACAGTTCCGACGGCCTCCGCGGTCAAATTCAGGGGGCAGAAATCAGGGACAATCACAGGGTAACAAGAAACATTGGGTCAAGAGAGGTACAAAACCTCCCCCCAAGTCATGAAGGGTTGCCCCCACTCAATCGGGTGGGGGGAAGACTTCAGTTGTTCACAGAGACCTGGCGGGACACCATCAGAGACAGATGGGTGATCTCCGCAGTAAGTCTGGGATACAGGTTGGAGTTAAAAGACACTCCTCCTGCCCAATTTATGAGGTCAAACGTGCCAAGCGATCCCCAGAAGAGAGGATCCCTCCTTCTGGCACTAGAACAACTATTGCTCCAAGGTGTAATCATGAAGGTTCCCCTGGAAGAAAGTGGGTTTGGGTTTTACTCGAACCTTTTCACAGTCCCCAAACCAAATGGGGACGTGAGGCCCATATTAAATCTAAAAGGGCTAAACAAGTTCCTAAATATCAGGACTTTTCGGATGGAGTCGATCCGATCGGTGGCCACCGCCCTACAAGGGCAGGAATGGTTAGCCTCGATCGACATAAGGGATGCTTATCTGCATATTCCCATCTTTCCGGCCCATCAGAAATTTCTACGCTTTGCAGTAGAAGGGCGCCATTTTCAGTTCAGAGCCTTACCTTTCGGTCTGGCCACAGCACCACGAGTGTTCACAAAAATTCTGGCCCCACTATTGGCCAATCTAAGAACACAAGGTGTAACGATAATGGCATATCTAGACGACCTGCCTCTAATAGACCACTCAGTGGAAAAGCTGGAAGTAGCTATTCACAAGACAATCAAGTATCTGGAATATCACGGTTGGATTATCAACCGGGACAAGTCAGCTCTAAGACCAGTCAGAAGTCTGGAATACTTAGGGCTAAGGCTGGATTCAAATCAGAGAAAGATTTTCTTACCTCCAGAAAAGGTGTCGTCTTTAAAAGATTTGACCCACTTAGTGGGTACAAAAAGACAGCCGTCGATACGCCTGTGCATGAGGCTGCTGGGAAAAATGGTGGCTTCATTCGAAGCAGTACCCTACGGTCAATTCCATTCAAGGAACTTGCAGAGGGCCATACTGTCAGCCTGGAACAAAAAAGTTCAGGCTTTAGACTTACCAATGTCCCTGTCCCCTTCCGTTCGCAAGAGCCTCCATTGGTGGTTGGTGCCCCAGAATCTGGAAAAAGGGAAACCCTTCAGTCCGGTTTCTTGGAAGGTGGTCACTACAGATGCCAGCCTCATAGGCTGGGGGGCAGTACTGGAGCAATGGTCTCTCCAGGGCAAGTGGTCAGAAGCAGAGAAGGCCCTGCCCATCAATCTCTTAGAGATACGAGCAGCCCGGTATGCCCTAGTAGCATGGACATCCAAACTCCAAGGGTCCCCTGTCAGAATTCAATCAGACAATGCCACAGCAGTGGCATATATCAATCACCAGGGTGGCACCAGGAGTCGTGCAGCCCAGAGGGAAGCGAATTGCATCCTGGAATGGGCAGAAAGATATGTCCCAGCCATATCCGCGGTTTTCATCCCAGGAGTGGAAAATTGGAAAGCGGACTTTTTAAGTCGCCAGCAATTATGCCCGGGGGAATGGTCTCTTCACCCCGAGGTTTTCCAGGCAATATGCCAGCGGTGGGGAACACCGGATGTAGATCTGCTAGCATCCAGATTCAACGCAAAGGTGGACAGATTTGTGTCTCGCACAAGGGATCCCCTAGCTTGCGGCTCGGATGCCCTAGTGTTCCCTTGGGATCAGTTCAAGCTGATATACGCATTCCCACCGCCACAATTGTTACCGCGATTAATCCGCAGAATCAGGGTAGAAAAGAAACCAGTGATTCTGGTGGCTCCAGCGTGGCCCCGAAGGGCATGGTACGCGGAGATTGTAAAAATGTCAGTGAGGAGTCCTTGGACCCTCCCACATCGTCCGGACCTGCTGTCGCAAGGACCGATATACCACCCTTCCTTACCAGCCCTAGGTTTGACGGCCTGGCTATTGAAGCCCACATTCTGAAAAAGAGAGGGCTCTCTAATCCTGTGGTATCTACCATGATCAATGCCAGGAAGCCGGTATCCAGGCAGATCTATTATAGGATCTGGAAGGCGTACATTACATGGTGTGAGGCCAAGAAATGGCATCCACGTAAGTACGTAATAGGTAGGATTCTGGACTTCCTACAGTGGGCTGTGGATAGGAAGCTTGCCTTGAGTACTATCAAGGGTCAGATTTCGGCCTTGTCAATATATTTTCAAAGGCCCTTGGCTTCGCATTCACTAGTCAAAGCTTTTATACAAGGAGTGATGCGTATTAGCCCTCCGGTTAATATTCCCATATGTCCATGGGATCTAAACCTGGTTCTGTCGGTTCTACAGAAACAACCGTTTGAACCATTGCAACACATTTCCTTGGTTCTTCTCACCAGGAAATTGATTTTCTTAGTAGCCATTTGTTCGGCTAAAAGAGTATCGGAATTAGCCGCCTTGTCCTGTAAGGAGCCATATCTGGTTATCCATAAGGACAGAGTAGTATTACGTCCTCATCCAGCCTTTCTTCCTAAGGTGGTATTGAGGTTTCATTTGAACCAAGATGAGGTTCTTCCTTCTTTTTTCCCCAAACCTAGTTCGGTAGAGGAAAAGTTATTACATTCTTTGGATGTAGTAAGAGCAGTTAAAGCTTATCTAAAAGCCACTGCTCAGATTCGCAGAACGGATACTTTGTTTATTCTGCCGGAAGGCCCCAGAAAGGGTCAGGCAGCATCAAAATCTACTTTAGCCAAGTGGATTCGACAGGTCATAATACAAGCCTATGGCTTGAGAAAGAGACCGCCTCCGTTCAAAGTTAGGGCGCACTCCACAAGAGCAGTTGGAACTTCATGGGCAGTGCATCACCAGGCCTCCCTGGCTCAAATCTGTAAGGCCGCAACATGGTCTTCAGTACACACGTTTATTAGGTTCTACCAGGTAGACGTTAGAAGTCAGGAGGATGTCGCCTTTGGGCGCAGTGTGTTGCAGGCCGCAAAAAAGGGATTTTTATAACAGCTTACCTGTAAAATCCTTTTCTTGGAGTACATCACGGGACACAGAGCGACTTAGTCATTACTAATGGGTTATATAGATTACCTTCAGGTGCTGGCACTGGCCACTTCCAAACCGGAAGTACCCTCCCCTATATAAGCCCCTCCCATCCGGGAGCACCTCAGTTTTGTAGCAAAGCAATAAGTGTCCCAAAAAGAGGGGTGGGAGCTCTGTGTCCCGTGATGTACTCCAAGAAAAGGATTTTACAGGTAAGCTGTTATAAAAATCCCTTTTTCTTTTTCGTACATCACGGGACACAGAGCGACTTAGTCATTACTAATGGGACGTCCCAAAGCAATGCCAAATGAGGGGAGGGATACATAAGCTGGGCGCCATCAGGCATGAGGCTCTTTTGCGGCCTGCAACACACTGCGCCCAAAGGCGACATCCTCCTGACTTCTGACGTCTACCTGGTAGAATCTAGTAAACGTGTGTACTAAGGACCATGTTGTGGCCTTACAGACTTGAGCCAGGGAGGCTTGGTGATGCACTGCCCATGAAGTTCCAACTGCTCTTGTGGAGTGCGCCCTAACTTTGAACGGAGGCGGTCTCCTTTTCAAGCCATAGGCTTGTATTATGACCTGTCGAATCCACTTGGCTAAAGTAGATTTTTGATGCTGCCTGACCCTTTCTGGGGCCTTCCGGCAGAACAAACAAAGTATCCGTTCTACGAATCTGAGCAGTGGCTTTAAGATAAGCTTTAACTGCTTTTACTACATCCAAAGAATGCAATAACCTTTCCTCTACCGAACTAGGTTTGGGGAAAAAGGAAAGGAAGAACCACATCTTGGTTCAAATGGAACCTCGATACCACCTTAGGAAGAAGGCTGGATGAGGACGTAACACTACTCTGTCCTTATGGATAACCAGATATGGCTCCTTACAGGACAAGGCGGCTAATTCCGATACTCTTTTAGCCGAACAAATGGCTACTAAGAAAATCAATTTCCTGGTGAAAAGAACCAAGGAAATGTGCCGCAATGGTTCAAATGGTTGTTTCTGTAGAACCGACAGAACCAGGTTTAAGTCCCATGGACATATGGGAATACTAACCGGAGGGCTAATACGCATCACTCCTTGTATGAAAGCTTTGACTAATGAATGCAAAGCCAAGGGCCTTTGAAAAAAATATTGACAAGGCCGTCGGACCCTTGATAGTACTCAAGGCAAGCTTCCTATGTACAGCCCACTGTAGGAAGTCCAGAATCCTACCTATTACGTACTTACGTGGATGCCATTTCCTGGCCTCACACCACGTGATGTACGCCTTCTAGATCCTATAATAGATCTGCCTGGATACCGGCCTCCTGGCATTGATCATGGTAGATACCACAGGATTAGAGAGCCCTCTCTTTTTTAGAATGTGGGCTTCAATAGCCAGACCGTCAAACCTAGGGCTGGTAAGGAAGGGTAGTATATCGGTCCTTGCGAAAGCAGGTCCGGACGATGTGGGAGGGTCCAAGGACTTCCCACTGACATTTTTACAATCTCCGCGTACCATGCCCTTCGGGGCCACGCTGGAGCCACCAGAATCACTGGTTTATTTTCTACCCTGATTCTGTGGATTAATCGCGGTGGGAATGCATATATCAGCTTGAACTGATCCCAAGGGAACACTAGGGCATCCGAACCGCAAGCTAGGGGATCCTTTGTGCGAGACACAAATCTGTCCCGTTGAATCTGGATGCTAGCAGATCTACATCCGGTGTTCCCCACCGCTGGCATATTGCCTGTAAAACCTCGGGGTGAAGAGACCATTCCCCGGGCATAATTGCTGGCGACTTAAAAAGTCCGCTCTCCAATTTTCCACTCCTGGGATGAAAACCGCGGATATGGCTGTGACATACCTTTCTGCCCATTCCAGGATGCAATTCGCTTCCCTCTGGGCTGCACGACTCCTGGTGCCACCCTGGTGATTGATATATGCCACTGCTGTGGCATTGTCTGATTGAATTCTGACAGGTGACCCTTGGAGTTTGGATGTCCATGCTACTAGGGCATACCGGGCTGCTCGTATCTCTAAGAGATTGGTGGGCAGGGCCTTCTCTGCTTCTGACCACTTGCCCTGGAGAGACCATTGCTCCAGTACTGCCCCCCAGCCTATAAGGCTGGCATCTGTAGTGACCATCTTCCAAGAAACCGGACTAAAGGGTTTCCCTTTTTCCAGATTCTGGTACCAACCACCAATGGAGGCTCTTGCGAACGGAAGGGGACAGGGACATTGGTAAGTCTAAAGCCTGAACTTTTTTGTTCCAGGCTGACAGTATGGCCCTCTGCAAGTTCCTTGAATGGAATTGACCGTAGGGTACTGCTTCGAATGAAGCCACCATTTTTCCCAGCAGCCTTATACACAGGCGTATGGATGTTTTTTTCTTTTTTGTACCCACTAAGTGGGTCAAATCTTTCAAAGACGACACCTTCTCTGGAGGTAAAAAAATCTTTCTCTGATTTGAATCCAGTCTTAGCCCCCAAGTATTCCAGACTTTTGACTGGTTTTAGGGCTGACTTGTCTCGGTTGATAATGCAACCGTGAGATTCCAGATACTTGATTATCTTGTGAACGACCACTTCTAGTTTTTTTCACTGAGTGGTCTATCAGCAACAAGTCGTCTAGATATGCCATTATCGTTACACCTTGTGTTCCTAGTTTGGCCAATCGTAGGGCCAGGATTTTTGTGAACACTCGTGGTGCTGTGGCCAGACCGAAAGGTAAGGCTCTGAACTGAAAATGGTGCCCTTCTACTGCAAGGCGTAGAAATTTCTGGTGGGCCGGACAGATGGGAATATGCAAATAAGCATCCCTTATGTCGATCGAGGCTAACCATTCCTGCCCTTGTAGGGCGGTGGCCACCGATCGGATCGACTCCATCCGAAAAAGTCCTGATATGTAGGAACTTGTTTAGCCCTTTTATATTTAATATGGGCCTCATGTCCCCATTTGGTTTGGGGACTGTGACAAGGTTCGAGTAAAACCCGAACCCGTTTTCTTCCAAGGGAACCTTCATGATTACCCTTGGGGCAATAGTTGCTCTAGTGCCAGAAGGAGGGATCCTCTCTTCTGGGGATCGCTTGGCACGTTTGACCTTATAAAATGGGCAGGAGGAATGTCTTTTAACTCCAGCCTGTATCCCAGACTTACTGCGGAGATCACCCATCTCTGATGGTGTCCCGCCAGGTCTCTGTGAACAACTGAAGTCTTCCCCTCACCCGATTGAGTGGGGGCAACCCTTCATGACTTAGGGGGAGGTTTTGTACCTCTCTTGACCCAGGGTTTCTTGTTACCCTGCGATTGTCCCTGATTTCTGCCCCCTGGATTTGACCGCGGAGGCCGTCGGAACTGTTTCACAGCCGATGTGCCAGGGACTGGAGAAGTAGGCCTCTTAAAAGAAGGACTTCTACCCTTGTTCTTAACCGGCAAGAGTGTACTTTTACCGGCAGAAGTTTTCTGGATATATTTGTCCAGATCATCTCCAGATAAGCGTTCTCCATGAAATGGGAAGCTAATCAGCAATTTCTTACAGGGAGCTTCAGCAGACCAGTTTTTGAGCCATAGAAGCCTACGCATATGTCTACAGACAGCGTAAAGCGGGATGCCTGTTGGATTGTATCCTTTATGGCGTCCACCGCAACACAAGGCTCTAGGTAGGTCAGCTAGGGCAAGAGCCTGCTGATCTGGTAAGTCCCTTAAGACTTGTTTCAACTGATCTTTCATTGCTTGGCAGACTCCAATCGCTGCTACTGCAGGTTGTGTCACCATGCTTGCTGTAGAGAAAGCAGATTTTAGTAAAGACTCCAATTTTTTATCTATTGGGTCCTTGAACATTGGAACATTATCTACTGGACATGTCAGTGATTTATTTACACAAGAGATGGCTGTGTCCACTGTAGGGACCCTCCATTTTTTTTTTTTTATGAACTTATCCTCCATGGGATAGATCACTGGAAATCTCTTGGGGGGAGTAAATATTTTACAGGATGCTCCCAATCCTGGTAAATAAACCCTTCCAATAAAGGGTGGATTGGGAAGGAACAGACAGTCTGGGGAGCTTACAGCGACCCCAGCGAGGAGACAGTAGTGGTTGATGGTTCCGCCAGAGGCATTTAAAATGCTGCTCGGACCATGTTAGTCAGAGACTGAACCCATAATCTTTCAGCCTGAGATGCTGAGAAAGGTTCTTCCACTGTTGATTCCTCTATAACTCTATCAACCTCACCTGATCCCCTTCAGGTAGGTCGATCTCTGGGACTGTTCCTCCACTAACAGGCACTCTGCAGGAGGAGACGGAGATCGGACGCGCTTTTCCTGTGACAGGGAAGCAGCGAACAATGCTGGTAATCTCTCTTCCAATCCTCCCAGAGTTGAGGATAAAACCTCCTCTGTTATATATACAGGAGCAGGTGGACTGGGGACAGCCGCAGTACCAGGTACTCCTGCGGGGTTCCTACGGCTACTGACCTCTGAAATTTCAGGGGAGATTGGCGCAGTACAGCATGCCCAAAATCCTCAGAGCCCGACGGAGACCCCTTTCGCTTCTTGGAAGATCTATTTCCAGAGCGTCTGGACGACATATCCTATAAGCACAAAGCTGAGGTATTCCCGTCGTCATACACCAATTTTGCTGGTAATAGTCTAACACAGTTGCTGCTATATACCAGCTGGTGTCCACTAAAGTGCCTTTCTATGGGGATGCCTGCATCAACCGCCTCTGTGTGCCACTGTTTGTTGCTAGCTCTGTTTGCATCCAGCTGACACTTCTACTGTGTCTTTATACAAGCTGGGACGCCTGCACATGCGCAGAAGCGTCGTGGCGCGCATCGAGCGTCATCCACCCGCCCCGCCCCTTTTTTTTCATAGGAGGCGCGTGCACGCGCCCGCGCGCGCGCCCGTGCGCCATTGGCGCCCTTTTCGAAAATCAAACAGGGACTAGGAGCCAGGGCCCTTTTTGCCGGAGGGCCTGTGCGGTGGATGAGCGCAGCAACAGGGCAGAGGAAGTGGATTCCCACAGAGAAACTTACCAACTGCCTGGATCTTTTGACTTGAGAAAACCAAAGATCCACATGACAAGAAAAATGGACCACAGCGGCCTCTAGTGGTTTAACACAGGTACCGCGGTCCTTTTTTTTTTTTTTTTTCTTGACTACTATTAAAATTTTACATTTTCAGTAGTTACAGGCATACACAGATATTAGCGGGAATACCGTTAGGTAACAGACAGAAAGACAAATTAGGCTTGGGGGTCCCCCAATAGAACCAAGTTCCTGAGGGCCCCCACTTACCTGATCCCCGCCGCAGGACTTTGTTTGGTCCACAGAAGCCCAAACTTCACCTATCACGGCAGGCATTGTAATTAAACCTTCAGGGACCGGGTTCCCAAGGATTCCACACCCCTGGACCTGTATAGCACCCTGCACAGACAACATCTTGGTCGTGGGTATGACCAGAGCTCTGGATCCCAGGGTCCAGCCCTCCTAAGAGAGGCATTACAGGCAAAACCTTGCTCTTCTGCTGCAAGGCCCGGGTACCGACCGTTTAGCTATGAAGCTTTTTTGGTGGGATCCGGAACAGCTTACTAAGGCCCAAAAGAACCTGTACGCAAGCCCAGTGAAAACACATGTTACTCTTTGGCCAACACCTTAGACACTGGCAAAAAAACTGAGGTGCTCCCGGATGGGAGGGGCTTATATAGGGGAGGGTACTTCCGGTTTGGAAGTGGCCAGTGCCAGCACCTGAAGGTAATCTATATAACCCATTAGTAATGACTAAGTCGCTCTGTGTCCCGTGATGTACGAAAAAGAAAGATCCTCATGTCTGATAGCGCCCAGCTTATGTATAGTGTATCCCTCCCCTCATTTGGAATTGCTTTGGGACGTCCCATTAGTAATGACTAAGTCGCTCTGTGTCCCGTGATGTACGAAAAAGAAAAAGGGATTTTTATAACAGCTTACCTGTAAAATCCTTTTCTTGGAGTACATCACGGGACACAGAGCTCCCACCCCTCTTTTTGGGACACTTATTGCTTTGCTACAAAACTGAGGTGCTCCCGGATGGGAGGGGCTTATATAGGGGAGGGTACTTCCGGTTTGGAAGTTGCCAGTGCCAGCACCTGAAGGTAAACTATATAACCCATTAGTAATGACTAAGTCGCTCTGTGTCCCGTGATGTACTCCAAGAAAAGGATTTTACAGGTAAGCTGTTATAAAAATCCCTTTTTTTCTTGTTTGATTCCCCAGCTTCTTTCCATGCCACAGGAATGGCAGACTGTAGCATCGGAGTTTGCCAGGCGGTGGGACTTCCCCAACTGCGGTGGAGCCATTGACGGGAAACACGTCCGCATCGTGCACCACCCCGTTCGGGCTCCTTTTTTTACAACTACAAGGGGTTTCATAGCATTGTGCTGATGGCGGTGGTGTCAGCACAGTATGAATTCCTCTATGTGTATGTGGGGAAGAATAGCCGGATGTCGGATGGGGAAGCCTTCGCCCAGACGGAGTTTGCTCTTTGTCTACAGAGTGATGACCTTGCATTGCCACCGGATGCAGGGAATGTGGAAGGACTCCCCTTTGTCTTTTTGGCTGATGAAGCCTTTGGTCTGGGTCCGCATCTCATGAGGCCTTTCCCCCAGAGGACCCTCACCCCGGAGAGGAGGGTCTTCAACTACCAGCTGGCCAGAGCCCGAAGAGTTGTGGAGAATGCCTTCGGGATAATGGCCAGCCGGTTCTGCCTTTTTTTAACAAGTATTCACATGGCGGAGTACAAACTGAACTATATAGTATTTTGTTGCTGTGTTCTCCACAATTTTTTGTGCAAGCAATTGCCAACTTATATGGCCACAGTTGGGCCCGAGGCTGGACTTGCAGCAGACAATGCCCTGCCGGGCCTCGAACATGTCCGTGCTGGCTTGCCCCCCCAAAGTGCCTGTGCAATCTGGCAGAACTATGTGGACTATTTCATGGTAGGGGGGCCATTCCAATGCCAGCCAATCTTTGATAGTTTTTACTATTTACCCAAAAAATTAATAAATAATCTGAACCTTCATTTTGTATATTTTCTTTGTTTTTATTTTAGCTGTCTGTTAGTTTTTCAAAGTCTACTTGTAGTGCCAAGTGTATTTTCCTTAGTAAAGACCAAACATTTCACTGGTAACAACAAAACTAAACACAAAAAAGGTTATAGTGGATAGGGATGGACGAACATCTCCCGGGACGGTTCGCGAACGCGATCGCGGGTAAATGTTCGCGAACCGCGGGTTCGCGGCGGGCCCCATTCATTTCAATGGGAGGCGAACATTAAAAACCTCCAGGTCATATTTGCAGCCACAAAATAATTACTAGCTGTGCACACATAGTCCCACAACATGGACAATGACATAACAGAAGTATTAAGCAAATTTGAGATCGACAACGACAAGCATTCTTTTTTTATCTGAAATTTTTTGTCAATTCAGGAGCGCATGAAGGCCATGGAAGAGACGCAAGGCCAGGCTATGAAGGGGGTGCATGAGATGATCCTGCTATTGGAAAAGTTGCCATAAATGTTTTTTTTTTATAAGTTGTATAAATCGTTTATACAGTTATAACGTTTATTTTGTTTTTTGTAATATTGCTCGGTTTTATTGTAATAGCTCGGCCTAAATCAGCCAGAACTGACAGCAGCCGGTAAATACATGTCAAATACATATAGGGTCCATTCTCACGTCTGTAAAATGGGTCAGCATCCGTTCCACAATTTAGCGGAATTGATTTTCAATTCCAGTCTGAAAAATTAGGCATTCACAGCCTGGATAAAGAAGTAAGTGTCGGCCAGTACAGGCCCCAAAAATTAGTTAACAGGCATTCATCTGACAGCAAAGAACTTTAAATTCTGTGGCTGGAGGTACATTAGGCATTCACAGGATAAATACGTTTCGGGCACTACAGGCCCCAAAAATTAGGCATTCAACGGACATAAAAGGCCTTTTATGCCGCTGTATTTACCCAAGAAGACAAGGACCATGAATAATTGTTATAGGTGGTGGTGGATATTTGCTGCCTGTCATGAGGAATTTGAATGAAACATGGTCTACTGGTCACATGTGTTGAATTCCTCAGAGATCCATGCCTCATTCATTTTTATAAATGTGAGGTAGTCAACACTGTCGTGAGCTAGGCGAGTGCGCTTATCGGTCACGATCCCCCCTGCTGCACTGAACGTCCTTTCGGACAGGACACTGGACGAGGGGCAAGCCAACAGTTCCATTGCAAATTGTGCAAGCTCTGGCCAGAGGTCAAGCCTGCCCACCCAGTAGTCCAGGGGTTCATCACTTCTCAGAGCGTCCACATCGGCCGTTAATCCGATGTAGTCGGACACCTGTCGGTCTAGGCGTTCCCTGATGCTGGATCCGGATGAGACCTGTCGATGGGTCGGCTGAAAGAATGATCTCATATCAGAAGTGACCAAGACATCTTCAAACCGCCCTCTTCTTGCAGGCACTGTTGGATTGGTATCCACAACTGTTCCTCTGGGAGTGGAAATTCCTCTGCCAGCGCACGCAAAAGCAGAATGCAGCATTTCTCGAAGCAAGGCCTGGAAGTGCTCCATTCTGACAGCCCTCTGTGATGGTGGTAACATTTCTGCCATTTCTTGTTTGTACCGGGGGTCCAAGTACGTTGCCACCCAGTAATGGTCCTTGCCCTTTATGCTTTTTATACGGGGGTCCCTCTTAAAACACTGGAGCATGAAGGCCCCCATTTTCACTAAACTGGAAGCAGTGTGGTGGCCTGGCTCCTGCTCGTCATCATCCAAGATAATGTCGTCCTCGATCTCCTCCCCCCATTCATTTTTATAAATGTGAGGTAGTCAACACTGTCGTGAGCTAGGCGAGTGCGCTTATCGGTCACGATCCCCCCTGCTGCACTGAACGTCCTTTCGGACAGGACACTGGACGAGGGGCAAGCCAACAGTTCCATTGCAAATTGTGCAAGCTCTGGCCAGAGGTCAAGCCTGCCCACCCAGTAGTCCAGGGGTTCATCACTTCTCAGAGCGTCCACATCGGCCGTTAATCCGATGTAGTCGGACACCTGTCGGTCTTGGCGTTCCCTGATGCTGGATCCGGATGAGACCTGTCGATGGGTCGGCTGAAAGAATGATCTCATATCAGAAGTGACCAAGACATCTTCAAACCGCCCTCTTCTTGCAGGCACTGTTGGATTGGTATCCACAACTGTTCCTCTGGGAGTGGAAATTCCTCTGCCAGCGCACGCAAAAGCAGAATGCAGCATTTCTCGAAGCAAGGCCTGGAAGTGCTCCATTCTGACAGCCCTCTGTGATGGTGGTAACATTTCTGCCATTTTTTGTTTGTACCGGGGGTCCAAGTACGTTGCCACCCAGTAATGGTCCTTGCCCTTTATGCTTTTTATACGGGGGTCCCTCTTAAAACACTGGAGCATGAAGGCCCCCATTTTCACTAAACTGGAAGCAGTGTGGTGGCTTGGCTCCTGCTCGTCATCATCCAAGATAATGTCGTCCTCGATCTCCTCCCCCCATCCACGAACAACAACAGCAGGGATCCCAGAAAGGTTTAAAGCATGCTCTTCTTGCTCCTCCTCATCCGCCCCGGCACCATCCTCCTCTGACTCCTCTTCAGACTCCTGTTGTTGACTTGTCTCAGATAGAGTAGCCCCCCCCTGGGAATTCATCCAGCATTGCGACTTCCTCATCTTCCTGCTCCTGCTCCTCGATGGCTTGATCAATGACACGACGCAATGCACGCACCATAAAGAAGGCATAAGGTACGATGTCACTGATGGCACCATGGCTGCGACTGACCAGTTTGGTGATCTCATCAAATGGCCGCAAAAGTCTGCATGCGTCGCGCATGAGCAGCCACTGACGCGGTGAAAAAAAAACAAGATCCCCAGTTCTGGCGCAAAGTTCGTACAGGTAGTCGTTAACTGCACGTTTTTGCTGGAGCAGCCTATCAAGCATATACAAGGTTGAGTTCCATTGCGTCGGGCAGTCACAAATAAGACGTCTGACCGGCAGATTGTGTCGCCGTTGAATGTCAGCAAGGCGAGCCATGGCCGTGTAAGATCTTCTGAAATGGGCCGAGATTTTCCTTGCCTGCCGCAAGACGTCCTGGACCCCAGGGTATTTGACAACGAATCGCTGCACGACCAAGTTCAAGATGTGTGCCATGCATGGCACGTGTGTAATTTTGCCCTGTTTCAACGCGCTCAGCAGATTGGCACCGTTGTCGCACACCACTTTACCAACTGTCAAATTGAGCGGTGTTAGCCACTGATCTGCCTGTGAACGCAAAGCTGAAAGGAGTGCAGGGCCAGTGTGGCTCTTGGCTTCCAGGCACAACAGACGCAGCACAGCATGGCAACGTCTCACCTGGCATGTCGAATAGGTTCTGGGGATCTTGGGCGGCGCAGCGGAAGAGACGTTAGCAGCGGAAGAGGAGGAGTCAGCTGAGGAGGAGAGGGAGGATGGAGTAGGAGGAGGAGGAGGAGAAGAAGAGGCAGGCCTGCATGCAATCCATGGCGGTAAAACCAAATCTACACGGGTGCCACGGGTTACATGCTTGACGGCCGTCAGAAGGTTCACCCAGTGGGTAGTAAAAGTAATATACCATCCCTGCCCGTGTTTGCTAGACCACGTGTCTGTGGTCAGATGTATCTTGGCACCGACACTGTGTGCCAGAGATACATTCACTTGCCGCTGAACATGGCCATATAGCTCTGGGATGCCCTTCTGGGAGAAATATTTCCTTCCTGGGACCTTCCATTGTGGTGTTCCAATGGCCACAAATTTTCGAAAGGCCTCCGAGTCCACCAGTTTATATGGCAGTAGTTGGCGGGCTAGGAGTTCTGACAAGCCAGCGGTCAACCGTTGGGCAAGAGGGTTATCCGGCGTCATCATTCTTTTACGCTCGAACATTTGGCCCACGAAAGCCTGCCTTTTTCCAGATAAACTTGGGGACGGGATGATGGAAGGTGGAGTGGAGGACAACTGTGAAGAGAGAGGAGAAGTAGTAGAAGAGGCTTGACGGTGAGGCCTCGTACACACGGCCGAGATTCTCGTCGAAAAAAACATGTCGTTTTTTTAGACGAGATTCTTGGACAAGAAAATTGTCCCGGCCGAGTGTACACACGCTCGATTCAAAGAACCCGCGGTTCTTTGAATGGAGCGTACGCGGTGACGTCATCGACTACGACGAGTATGCGCTCGTCACATTCGATGCCGACGCCGCCATCTTGGTATACCCTATCTATGCCTAGGAAGCTACCGCGCATGCGTCAAATTCATTTCGAACATGCGCGGGCTTCCCGGCGGACAGGTAAGTGTACACACACTCACTTTTCTCGTCGAGAAACAGGCTGACGAGAATCTCGACGAGAAAATAGAGAGCAGGTTCTCTATTTTCTCGTCGAGGTTACTTGTCGGTTTTCTCGACGAGAAACCCGATAGCCGCGTACACACGACCGATTTACTCGGCAAGACATCTCTGCCAGCAAGTTTCTTGCTGGTTCTTGCCGAGAAAATCGGTCGTGTGTACGAGGCCTCAGAGCCTGGAGTTTGGCTTTGTGGGTTCTGACGGCGTTACTCCCACTGGGCTCGGTGATGGGAGTTCATGTGCCTTCTTAAGGCGGTCGTCCCTAGGTGAGTGTTGGGCTTACCGCGACTTATGCGTTGACTGCAAAGGCTGCAGATGGCAACACTATTGTCAGCAGCGGACACGTTAAAAAAAGCCCACACTGCGGAGCCATGTGCCGGCGTCCTGGGAGCGCCAGATGTGACCGTACATGGTTGATGGCTCGCTCTGAGTCCTGATACATTAGCAGTCTTGTTTGGCACTCCTGTGCAATGTAAGTTCCGCCTGCCTCTCCTCCCTATCTGCTGGTCCATCTCTCCCTCTGAACTCCCCTCCTGGTCCTCTCTTGTGTCGTCAGACTGCTGAGTGGCGGTTGTTGCTACCTCCTCTTCCTGATCCAATGTCAAGAATGCCTGCGCATCAGAGAAGTCTTGTGATGGATCGGAAAATAATTCCTGTGACTCAAGCGGAGGGTATATGGTGGCGGTGGTGTTGGTGGTAGTGTCTTTGGGGGTGCACACAGCAGAGAGTGAAGAGGGTGCAGATAGAGAGGATGAGGAGGGTGCAGAAGAGTAAGGCTGAGTGAGCCACTCAACCAAGTCTGGTGCGTCCTTTGACGTAATCGAATGCACCTTCTGCAACTTCCCACTTTGGCTCCGGCCTGGTGCTCCTGCCCTACCCCTACCACCCCTGCGGAAGGGCCTGCCTCTTCCTCTGCCTGTCATCTTTTTAAATGACCCTGTGACAAAAGGCTGTAGAAAAGGGCAGTATATGTGGAAGAAGGTATATAACACCCCGCTTCAAACTGTCGTTTTCGGGGGCCACTGGTCTATCACAGCAGTTATAATACTTTTTTCTAATTGCGTTTGTCACTCTTTGTAGTATCGCTGCAGAACCTCTCAGCAGTCACAATGCTGCACAGTAGAAATGCACTATACTATTCTTCCTATATGTGAAAGTTTTTTATGCGTGTATTAGACCCCTATATACTGCACACCAAATAGTACACCTATACCAGTCCTTAAAATGAACTTTTGTGGAGCTTTATTGGTTATCGATTTTAGTCGCTAGTCTGTGCCTGCGACACACAGCGGCAATTTCTACCTAAACCGAGAAAAGAGCTGCAGCAGAACCGCTCAGAAGCTGCACAGTAGAAATGCTGCACAGTTGAAATGCACTATATATTATATAGTATAGTATATATTATATAGTATGTTTGAAAGTTTTTTATGCGTGTATTAGACCCCTATATACTGCACACCAAATAGTACACCTATACCAGTCCTTAAAATGAACTTTTGGGGAGCTTTATTGGTTAGCGATTTTAGTCGCTAGTCTGTGCCTGCGACACACAGCGGCAATTTCTACCTAAACCGAGAATAGAGCTGCAGCAGGACCGCTCAGAAGCTGCACAGTAGAAATGCTGCACAGTTGAAATGCACTATATATTATATAGTATAGTATATAGTATATATTATATAGTATGTTTGAAAGTTTTTTATGCGTGCATTAGACCCCTATATACTGCACACCAAATAGTACACCTATACCAGTCCTTAAAATGAACTTTTGTGGAGCTTTATTGGTTAGCGATATTAGTCGCTAGTCTGTGCCTGCGACACACAGTGGCAATTTCTACCTAAACCGAGAAAAGAGCTGCAGCAGAACCGCTCAGAAGCTGCACAGTAGAAATGCTGCACAGTTGAAATGCACTATATATTATATAGTATAGTATATAGTATATATTATATAGTATGTTTGAAAGTTTTTTATGCGTGTATTAGACCCCTATATACTGCACACCAAATAGTACACCTATACCAGTCCTTAAAATGAACTTTTGGGGAGCTTTATTGGTTAGCGATTTTAGTCGTTAGTCTTTGCCTGCGACACACAGCGGCAACTTCTACCTAAACCGAGAAAAGAGCTGCAGCAGAACCGCTCAGAAGCTGCACAGTAGAAATGCACTATACTATTCTTCCTAGAGTATTTTATGCGTGTAGTACACCCCTATTTACTGCACACAAAATAGTACACCTATACCAGTCCGTAAAAGGACTTTTGTGGACTGTACACCTATACCAGTCCTTAGAAGGACTTTTGTTTTAGTAGAGTCTGTCCCTGCTAGTACACACACAGCAACCTTCCTACACTGACTAAAGACAGCTGCAGAACCGCACTATACTATTCTTCCTAGAGTATTTTATGCGTGTAGTACACCCCTATTTACTGCACACAAAGTAGTACACCTATACCAGTCCGTAAAAGGACTTTTGTGGACTGTACACCTATACCAGTCCTTAGAAGGACTTTTGTTTTAGTAGAGTCTGTCCCTGCTAGTACACACACAGCAACCTTCCTACACTGACTAAAGACAGCTGCAGAACCGCTCAGCACTGCAGTCCCAATGCTGCACAATTGAAATTAACTAAAAGTGTATTACACCCCTATACACTGCACACAAAACAATTGTACACCTATGCCAGTCCTTAAAATAACTTTTGTGGACCTAATAGCTAGGATTACAGTCTGTCCCTGCTCTACACAGCAACCTGTCCCTACGCTGACAAATAACAGAATGTAAAATGGCAGCCAGATCAGGTCTATTTATAAGGTAGGGGGTATGTCCATCTGCTGAAATGTCTCATTGGCTGTCCTGTACCACATGATGGATGTGTCATAGGTCAAAGTTCCACAATGTAAAAGATTCAGAATATGGTGGCCGCGAACCGGCCGCGAATAGCGCCATATGTCCGCCGGTTTCGCGAACCGCGAATGCGCAAAATTTGCCGCGAACCGACCGCGGGGCGAACCGCAAGGCCATCTCTAATAGTGAATTTTAAAAATAGACGCCACACTTTTTTGTTATTTCCATGTTTTTTACTCTGCGCACAATCACACATGGTCTTTAGAAAATTTTTGATGTGTCTACTTTTTTTAAACACATTTTTTTGTTTTGTCCTAAACTGGCAAATTTTTTGGGTTATGAAATTAAAAAAATTCTCCTAAACATACCTCAAAATACAACAATGTAAACCTCTAGGCCAGGGATATGCAATTAGCGGACCTCCAGCTGTTGCCAAACTACAAGTCCCATGAGGCATAGCGAGACTCTGACAGCAGCAAGCATGACACCCAGAGGCAGAGGCATGATGGGACTTATAGTTTTGCAACAGCTGGAGGTCCGCTAATTGCATATCCCTGCTCTAGGCAAGATCTCAGACCTTCGATTTTTCAAAAAAGGTCTATCTGCCCTTCCTAAGATGGAGTGTTGTCACCCCTGAACAAGACAAAATTTGAAGATGCACACAATTTTTTGGAGGGTAAAATAGGTTATTTTCTTCCTCATCCCTATTGTCAACATGTGCTATCCGCCATCATGGGGGATCAATCGACATGTTTTGGGGGGCAACCCCTTCTTCCTTTCACCTACTTGAGTTGTGAGGAAGGGGTTGTACCCACAAAAAACACGTTCATGGAGATCCGTTAGGGCAGATAGCACATGTTGACCCACTGTGTGCATCTTCAAATTTTGTCTTTTAGTAAAAGTGTTAAAAAAGTGACTAAAAACTTAGAAAAAAAAGGGGGGTTTTATTCTATTCACCCCAACACATCAATGATGTCCTTAAATGTATTATCCATAGCATTCATCCTTTTCTTCATGAAGTCCAGTTGAGTACTACAATCCATTATTTGTTGAATGATTCTTTGTGCACTATCACTGGAGAATCAAGGAATTTCATCAACATGTTCATCCCCTAAAATTAAAAAAAATCATAAAAATCTGCATGCCTACATCTCTTACCTGAAGCAGTGGTGACAGATACTGACCTGTTGTAGTGACAAGTTCCACCACCTCATCCACTTCTCCTTCCTCCACTTCTCCGTCCTCCACTTGTCCTTCCTCCACCTCTCCTTTATCCACTTCTACTTCCTCCACATCCTCAGGTTGGGCTTGTTGGGGAGGTTGGGGTTCTTTAGAAGGTGTGGGGTTCCTGGGCTCGGAGGAGAGGTGTCCTCCCAGTCTTCTCTCCCCTATGAGAATGAAACAAATGGTACACTTAGCACACACATATTTGAAGTTATAAATAGGAATATGAAACATTGCTTGCAAGTGGAGTACAGTTGTCTGTTTTGGCACAGTTCCAAGCTGAAGAAAAGATTTTTGAACTTAACAAAGCTGGAATACTGACCTTTTTGTGACAATTTTCTCACATGCCCCCCCCCCCCCAGTACCCACTGTAGCACCTGTGTTGGACACCCAAAAAAGGTTGTTCTGGTGGCCCACACTATAGTGCTCCTGTGAGTGCAGATGTGTAAACAACTGCTGAGAGTCCTCTCCTTTACATTGATTCAAGTTTGCATTTTATTCTAGTTACAAACACATCATCTAGACAACAATGTCATAACATTTATGGAATCTAAACAGATATTTTACCAAAAATTAAAAAATATGGGTATTGACAAATCATCGTATGTAGTGTGCAAACGATGTGTCTGTATCGACTGATTACTGTGCCCACTAAATTTTTTGAAATGTCATTTTAGAATGTACAAGAGTAAAAATCAACAACATGGAGCAACATGTAAATTGTGAAATACAACAATAGGGACACAGGAGAAGTATTTACTTTTTTTAAGCATTCTGTTAATGCTCCTTAACTGCTCCGGCTCCCTCAGTTTGAGGTCAGACCACCTCTTTCTGAGCTGCTCCTTTGATCTTTTAACACCGAAATTCTTCTTCAGACTTTTCACTACTTGCTTCATAATTTTGTCCTTCCTTAGATTAGGGTGGGAATACGGCCCATGCTTTGCATCATAATCAGAATTGTTCAATATGGCCACCATCTCCGCCATCTCCTCAAAGGACATATTAGATGCCTTGTAACGCCTCCTTGTTCGTGACATTTCCCGCTCCGGGCTTATCTCCTCGTTAGAATTATCTGAATTCACAGACACCTGCTGTGACTCCGACATGTCGCCTGCGCGCCGAAAGAGAAGGGGCGGGGAAACATCGAGAAAGAACGTCATGGGCGGACGACGTGTGTCACGCATGCGTAGTGTATATAAAGATAACACACATGTGACGTACCTACGTTCTGTGTGCGGAGGAAGGAGTTAAGAGCGCCGAACGTTAGACCGAAGGTAAGATTTTAACTTGGTTCATCAGTGGCCTATCCTGCATAGAGATTGAAGGGGCATTTATGGGCATAAAGATTACTTGAGTTTAGAGTGTAATTGACATTTGTATTTTTGTCTGGTGTTCTATCTTGCAGAAACAATGAATGCTTTTCTTGAAAAAGAATTTCTGGCCGAGTTTATAGATCTGTTAAGGGAGGTTCCCGCTCTGTGGGAGACCAAAAACCCGATACACAAAAAAGGGGTAAGGAAAGCAGCGCTGGAGAGCCTTCTCCCATTTGTGCACACCTGGTTGCCCAACGTAACCATTGAGCAGCTGGATACAAAAATTGGGACCTTGAGAGGCACATATAGGACTATGCGCAATCGGGTTCTGGCTTCTCAGAGGTCAGGAGCAGCAGCAGGGAAGGTATATGTTCCACATTTGTGGTACTACGACAGGTTGGCCTTTCTGAATGACCACATTACACAGAGGGAATCACTTTCCTGCCTTCCCTCCAGCCTTCCCTCCAGCCAAGATGATCCTTCTCAGGATCAGGAGGAGCCTTCCATCCTGGATGAAGACCCAGATCTGTCCGTCTGGAGCCAGGTATAGTCTTTTCAAAACATTTATTGTGAAAAAATTAATGCTGTAAAATAGATGTTAAGATGGGAACAAATTTAGTCAATCAAGAAAGTGTTTGACATAGCAATAGACAGTAGTGGGCAAAAAAGTTTGGGAGATGAATGCAAAATGATGGGGGCATAATGAGAGTATTAAAAAATACTTGAAATTCTATTTGCAACAGTCAGGAGCTGAACATTGTGGGGGTTCTTTACTAAAAGCAAATCCACATTGCACTACAAGTGCACTTAAAATTGCACTGAAAGTGCCCTTGGAAGTGCAGTCACTGTAAATCTGAGGGGTAGATCTGAAATGAGGGGAAGCTCTGCTGATTTTATTATCCAATCATGTGCAAGCTAAATTTCAGATTTTTATTTTCCTTGCATGTCCCCCTCAGATCTACAGTGACTGCACTTCCAAGTATACTTTTAATGCAATTTCAAGTGCACTTGTAGTTTGCACTTGTAGTGCAAAGTGGATTTGCCTTTAGTAAATAACACCCTGTGTGTGATTGATGAAACCAAACTCTAAATATGTCCCTTTTTTTCCACAGGAGGAGGTCAGCCAGGATGAGAGGCAGGAAAATGTCAGGCAGGAGGAGGCTGGCGTTAGTGGCAGAGAGGAAGTGGCTGGTCCAAGTGGCAGAGAGGAGGTGGCTGGTCCAAGTGGCAGTACAATATATTGATTAGGGGGAGATGAAGCCATTAGCCAGCAGATACAGGGCAAGTTACCATTTTTACCAATCACATCCCGGTAATTTTGAAAAAAATTGGAAAAGGGGTGCCCCTGGGATTGTGTGGATTGGAGTAAATTATGGATTGCCACCAAGTATATATAGAAAAATATAAAGAATTTTATTTATACATAATACACATATATATCAAAAATGGTTTAAAATCAAAGAGAGGAACAGACATATACAGTCATTGAAAAACAATTGCATGAGGACACCTTACTACTTGAGACATATAAGTCATATAGCTAGTGGTGACACAACCGACATGTTTCGGATACTCGAGCTATATCTGTGATAGCCTCCATTCTTTCCTTCTTCAAGGTTCATGCAATAGTTTGAAGACAATTTAGTCTCTATATAAGAGAAAAAAACAACATAGTATGTGATAGCTATATAATACACAACAGTGTATTGGCATGATTACATTATTTTGAATTTCTCCCATATGTGGGCAGCTAGAAGATAGACATTGTTGCAGAGAGAAAATAAAATAAACTAAAATAAACAATAAGAGAAGAGAAGAAGAAAGGGGGGGGAGAGAAACAAAGGAAAAGAAAAAGAAAAAGAAGAATAAATATACATGAAAGTTCATATAAGAATACATGAATGCATATATACATTGTATAATTGTATGTCTATAAGATACAGTACATCTATATCAAATAGTGTTGCATACATACATTTCCAATGGTAATATAAACATCAGCCGTTTGGAGGAATTGTCCCGGTGATATAGAGCCCAAACGGATATGGTGCGAGTTTACTGGTCGCATAAAGACAAATACAGCGGCCAAAGAAACACTGCAGGCAAGATGACAGAGCCACGGGGAAATGTGTAGGAGGACCAACCCAAAAACGCCCCTCAAAGCTCACAGGGAAGCCTCAAATTGCAGCGGAAAGACTGCCACGGCCTCTCTGTAAAAACATACACACATGGATTATAGTTTCTAGATCGCAGACTAGCCCTGTAACCAGGCATCCCATAACTCTGATGAAGTGTTTGAAAAAAAGGGCTTAGTACCTGTCAATGTGGCGCAAGGACATCCACACTCTGGCTGTGCAGCAATTGGCCAAGTCAGGTGGGACTTTTTATAGAGCTGTCGCTGGTGTTGCAGCCAATCAGCTCAAATGGCGCCAAGGGTGAAGCTGCAAAAGGAAGGAATTCAACCAATGAGGTAGAGCGTGGGAGGCCACAACAGGGCTAGACTGTGCGTCCGGGTAGGAACCCAATTAACTACGTATTGAAAATGAATAGAGAGGCTCTTACAGGACAGGCACCGCATACAGAGGCCGCCCTCGATCCCGGCGGCGTCCGGCGTCATCGCGCACCCACGCAGATGTGAAGGACGTCCACGACGCCGGCGCGGTGACGTCAGACGTCGACCCGACCGCCAGCACAACGAAAAGGGCGGAAGTGCTAAAAGAAGATCACTCCGTTGCCCGCACCAGACCCAAAAAGGTCAGCGCAAAGGCAGCACAATTGTATGTGCTGCGCCAAACGGCGCCATCGGAGGAATGGGGAAAAATTGACTAATCCAAAACCCCATGGGTAGTAAACAGTGTAACATGAATACCCTCCGTCCCATATGTGTGTGATTCTTAGGACAGGGAGAGAAATTTATTCATATGCACATAACCGTCCATTTGCTCAAATATGAGCAGTCAGCCCCCGATTATCAAAATAGCCGGGGGCTGTTTTTGTGCTGGGGAGCGTCAGTGGGCCCAATGGGTGGTCCCCAAATCCCCGGGCTCCAATATGTCAAAAAGTGCAGGGTACAATTGTCATTTGATTAATTTCTAAATAATAAACAATAATCAACAATATAATAACTAGGCACTAATCTCCAGTGGGCGAATCATCAGGTAAAGTTCCACCAATTGGATCCAATCTTGTTTACTTAAAAAGGATTTTTTAGTTTTTACATGAATATCTAACCGGCATACATCAGAAACATTAGTACACATGTTATACAGCTGGCATAGTTCATACATATTTATTTATTTTTCTTTCAGGAAAAAAAAAAAAAAAAACCCAACACACAAACTAGGTATAAACAGCTTGTTGAGCTCAGTTTAGCAGATCCCTATCAAACTTCGCAGATGTAAAACCTGGTAAGAAGGGTTTAAAGTTAATTGCCTGGTTCAAGCCAGGGGGTGAGGTGGCGTTGAGGATCGAGATCCATCTCAGCTCCCTTTGAAGAAGGTGCTTGTTAAGGTCACCTCCGCGGGGGCTGCGGTGGACCCTGTCCAAAACTAACACCTCAAGGTTTGGTACGCAATCTCCATGAACTTGGGCAGCATGTCTGCCAAGAGGGAGATCAGGATTTTGTTCCTTCATCCCTTTTAGATGCCGGTAAATTCTCTGCCACAATTTTTGTATAGTTTTTCCTACATAGAAGCAGTTACAACTGCAAATAATGAGATATACTACGTCCGTAGTTTGACAGTTTGCATAGTGTTTTGGTCGAAATTTTTGGCCATTCGGTAACCGAATGTTCTTTCTAGTGTTCATATATTTACAGTATGTGCAATTACCACATTGGAAAGTTCCCAGGTCCTTACATGGATCTCCCCTATTGGTGTTCTCAAATTCACTCTGCACTAGCATTCTTTTCAGTAGGAATAAGATTTGTATGTCTAGGTGTTATAGGTACTAGGTTATTTATTTCTTGGCTGATATTTTTAAGAAAATTAGATACACCTGGATTTGAGCTAGGCACTGGGTAAAAAGTTGATGTTTTTTTAAGGGAAGTTTGTTTTAGGGTACTGGGGATCTCGGTGTCAATTGTGCTGGCATTAGCCAAAAGTAAGTCAAGGTCCAGGGTGTCGATGAGGTCTTTGGATTCATTTTCCTCAAGTAAAGATTTGAGATTACCCAGAGCTTGACGTTCACTATACGTGTGAAATTCCCGTGTATCTGGGTCGCTCTTTTCAAAAATGCTTTTAAGTAGCAATTTGCGGGCGTATAAATGAAGATCTTTAATGGTCTCAAATTTGTCTACAGGTTTATTAGGGCAGAAAGTTAATCCTTTTGAGAGGACTGAGATCTCATCGACACTCAGGACATGTGATGACAAATTTATAATATTAAAAGCCGAGGCTATGTCGTAGTCGGGTTGTGAGGAGTGAGTGAGTTTCCCGAGTTCTTAGAGAACATTAAGGGAACCTTAGGCGTGACAAAAGTGCCCATATTTTCAAGTGATTCATGTGCACTGACGGTGACATCCGAGGCCGTCAATGTGGAAGTGTTGGGGACTGATGGGAGCAGAGTACGAGGATACTGTTTAGGGGGACGTTTTTTAGTAGTATTACTATTGGAGGAATTTTCAAAGGCACGATTTCTTTTAGATGGTTTTGTGCGTTTTCCTTTCATCGGTGCATATGACATGTTAGACGAAACCGAAGAGGTATCAGACGTATCCAACTGTGTGGAACGATGATTGTCGTTCTTATATTGGACTCTAGGTCTAGTTGAAAAAGCCCATCTATATGCTCTGCCTTCTTCGAAGGCTTGTTTATCCCGCATGTATTTAAACTCTTTTTTTGCTAAGATCGATTTGTTGAATAGTTCAATATGGGTTTTAAGTTTCTCATTTAGATCTTTGTATGAGGAATGGGCTTGTAGGGGTTTGATTCTAGAATAGATTTTTTCAATGTTCGTGTTGATATAGACGAGACGTCTCCGATATTCATCAGAAAGAAGCCTCATCATACCAGCCGAGCATGATTTTAAATTCGTTTCCCATGCTTGTTTGAACGTCGGGTCCAGATCCTCAAAAGTTGGGAAGATCTGGACTCGAAGTCCAAGTGGGTTTAAATCATCTCTTATGTACTCATCAAACGTTTTTATATGCCAATGCATTGAAGATTTCCTCTCCAACCATTTAGTTAGGTTGGAGAAAAGAAAGGTTAGCTCAGATTCCAAGGATTCATTTTTACCATAGTTTGATTGTAATTGTTCAGTGAAAACCTCCCATGATTCACTGTAAAGTTCAGCCATGATGATGGTGTCACTGAGCTCTACACAAATGGATATACCAACACAATAAGACAATAACAATAATAATAAAAAAAAAAAAAAAAAAAAAAAAGAGAAAGAGAAAAAGAATTGCAGCAGTGCGTTTTCAAAATAATTGCTCATACAATAGGGAGCAAGCAAAAAATTAATTCAGTAAATTGTTTATGTAGATAACGCTGGAAAGCTTCAAATATGGATGGGGACTAAGGGGTATTGGCTACCCAAAAATAGAATATATTGATTAGGGGGAGATGAAGCCATTAGCCAGCAGATACAGGGCAAGTTACCATTTTTACCAATCACATCCCGGTAATTTTGAAAAAAATTGGAAAAGGGGTGCCCCTGGGATTGTGTGGATTGGAGTAAATTATGGATTGCCACCAAGTATATATAGAAAAATATAAAGAATTTTATTTATACATAATACACATATATATCAAAAATGGTTTAAAATCAAAGAGAGGAACAGACATATACAGTCATTGAAAAACAATTGCATGAGGACACCTTACTACTTGAGACATATAAGTCATATAGCTAGTGGTGACACAACCGACATGTTTCGGATACTCGAGCTATATCTGTGATAGCCTCCATTATTTCCTTCTTCAAGGTTCATGCAATAGTTTGAAGACAATTTAGTCTCTATATAAGAGAAAAAAACAACATAGTATGTGATAGCTATATAATACATAACAGTGTATTGGCATGATTACATTATTTTGAATTTCTCCCATATGTGGGCAGCTAGAAGATAGACATTGTTGCAGAGAGAAAATAAAATAAACTAAAATAAACAATAAGAGAAGAGAAGAAGAAAGGGGGGGGGGGAGAGAAACAAAGGAAAAGAAAAAGAAAAAGAAGAATAAATATACATGAAAGTTCATTTAAGAATACATGAATGCATATATACATTGTATAATTGTATGTCTATAAGATACAGTACATCTATATCAAATAGTGTTGCATACATACATTTCCAATGGTAATATAAACATCAGCCGTTTGGAGGAATTGTCCCGGTGATATAGAGCCCAAACGGATATGGTGCGAGTTTACTGGTCGCATAAAGACAAATACAGCGGCCAAAGAAACACTGCAGGCAAGATGACAGAGCCACGGGGAAATGTGTAGGAGGACCAACCCAAAAACGCCCCTCAAAGCTCACAGGGAAGCCTCAAATTGCAGCGGAAAGACTGCCACGGCCTCTCTGTAAAAACATACACACATGGATTATAGTTTCTAGATCGCAGACTAGCCCTGTAACCAGGCATCCCATAACTCTGATGAAGTGTTTGAAAAAAAGGGCTTAGTACCTGTCAATGTGGCGCAAGGACATCCACACTCTGGCTGTGCAGCAATTGGCCAAGTCAGGTGGGACTTTTTATAGAGCTGTCGCTGGTGTTGCAGCCAATCAGCTCAAATGGCGCCAAGGGTGAAGCTGCAAAAGGAAGGAATTCAACCAATGAGGTAGAGCGTGGGAGGCCACAACAGGGCTAGACTGTGCGTCCGGGTAGGAACCCAATTAACTACGTATTGAAAATGAATAGAGAGGCTCTTACAGGACAGGCACCGCATACAGAGGCCGCCCTCGATCCCGGCGGCGTCCGGCGTCATCGCGCACCCACGCAGATGTGAAGGACGTCCACGACGCCGGCGCGGTGACGTCAGACGTCGACCCGACCGCCAGCACAACGAAAAGGGCGGAAGTGCTAAAAGAAGATCACTCCGTTGCCCGCACCAGACCCAAAAAGGTCAGCGCAAAGGCAGCACAATTGTATGTGCTGCGCCAAACGGCGCCATCGGAGGAATGGGGAAAAAATTGACTAATCCAAAACCCCATGGGTAGTAAACAGTGTAACATGAATACCCTCCGTCCCATATGTGTGTGATTCTTAGGACAGGGAGAGAAATTTATTCATATGCACATAACCGTCCATTTGCTCAAATATGAGCAGTCAGCCCCCGATTATCAAAATAGCCGGGGGCTGTTTTTGTGCTGGGGAGCGTCAGTGGGCCCAATGGGTGGTCCCCAAATCCCCGGGCTCCAATATGTCAAAAAGTGCAGGGTACAATTGTCATTTGATTAATTTCTAAATAATAAACAATAATCAACAATATAATAACTAGGCACTAATCTCCAGTGGGCGAATCATCAGGTAAAGTTCCACCAATTGGATCCAATCTTGTTTACTTAAAAAGGATTTTTTAGTTTTTACATGAATATCTAACCGGCATACATCAGAAACATTAGTACACATGTTATACAGCTGGCATAGTTCATACATATTTATTTATTTTTCTTTCAGGAAAAAAAACAAAAACAAAAACCCAACACACAAACTAGGTATAAACAGCTTGTTGAGCTCAGTTTAGCAGATCCCTATCAAACTTCGCAGATGTAAAACCTGGTAAGAAGGGTTTAAAGTTAATTGCCTGGTTCAAGCCAGGGGGTGAGGTGGCGTTGAGGATCGAGATCCATCTCAGCTCCCTTTGAAGAAGGTGCTTGTTAAGGTCACCTCCGCGGGGGCTGCGGTGGACCCTGTCCAAAACTAACACCTCAAGGTTTGGTACGCAATCTCCATGAACTTGGGCAGCATGTCTGCCAAGAGGGAGATCAGGATTTTGTTCCTTCATCCCTTTTAGATGCCGGTAAATTCTCTGCCACAATTTTTGTATAGTTTTTCCTACATAGAAGCAGTTACAACTGCAAATAATGAGATATACTACGTCCGTAGTTTGACAGTTTGCATAGTGTTTTGGTCGAAATTTTTGGCCATTCGGTAACCGAATGTTCTTTCTAGTGTTCATATATTTACAGTATGTGCAATTACCACATTGGAAAGTTCCCAGGTCCTTACATGGATCTCCCCTATTGGTGTTCTCAAATTCACTCTGCACTAGCATTCTTTTCAGTAGGAATAAGATTTGTATGTCTAGGTGTTATAGGTACTAGGTTATTTATTTCTTGGCTGATATTTTTAAGAAAATTAGATACACCTGGATTTGAGCTAGGCACTGGGTAAAAAGTTGATGTTTTTTTAAGGGAAGTTTGTTTTAGGGTACTGGGGATCTCGGTGTCAATTGTGCTGGCATTAGCCAAACGTAAGTCAAGGTCCAGGGTGTCGATGAGGTCTTTGGATTCATTTTCCTCAAGTAAAGATTTGAGATTACCCAGAGCTTGACGTTCACTATACGTGTGAAATTCCCGTGTATCTGGGTCGCTCTTTTCAAAAATGCTTTTAAGTAGCAATTTGCAGGCGTATAAATGAAGATCTTTAATGGTCTCAAATTTGTCTACAGGTTTATTAGGGCAGAAAGTTAATCCTTTTGAGAGGACTGAGATCTCATCGACACTCAGGACATGTGATGACAAATTTATAATATTAAAAGCCGAGGCTATGTCGTAGTCGGGTTGTGAGGAGTGAGTGAGTTTCCCGAGTTCTTAGAGAACATTAAGGGAACCTTAGGCGTGACAAAAGTGCCCATATTTTCAAGTGATTCATGTGCACTGACGGTGACATCCGAGGCCGTCAATGTGGAAGTGTTGGGGACTGATGGGAGCAGAGTACGAGGATACTGTTTAGGGGGACGTTTTTTAGTAGTATTACTATTGGAGGAATTTTCAAAGTCACGATTTCTTTTAGATGGTTTTGTGCGTTTTCCTTTCATCGGTGCATATGACATGTTAGACGAAACCGAAGAGGTATCAGACGTATCCAACTGTGTGGAACGATGATTGTCGTTCTTATATTGGACTCTAGGTCTAGTTGAAAAAGCCCATCTATATGCTCTGCCTTCTTCGAAGGCTTGTTTATCCCGCATGTATTTAAACTCTGTTTTTGCTAAGATCGATTTGTTGAATAGTTCAATATGGGTTTTAAGTTTCTCATTTAGATCTTTGTATGAGGAATGGGCTTGTAGGGGTTTGATTCTAGAATAGATTTTTTCAATGTTCGTGTTGATATAGACGAGACGTCTCCGATATTCATCAGAAAGAAGCCTCATCATACCAGCCGAGCATGATTTTAAATTCGTTTCCCATGCTTGTTTGAACGTCGGGTCCAGATCCTCAAAAGTTGGGAAGATCTGGACTCGAAGTCCAAGTGGGTTTAAATCATCTCTTATGTACTCATCAAACGTTTTTATATGCCAATGCATTGAAGATTTCCTCTCCAACCATTTAGTTAGGTTGGAGAAAAGAAAGGTTAGCTCAGATTCCAAGGATTCATTTTTACCATAGTTTGATTGTAATTGTTCAGTGAAAACCTCCCATGATTCACTGTAAAGTTCAGCCATGATGATGGTGTCACTGAGCTCTACACAAATGGATATACCAACACAATAAGACAATAACAATAATAATAAAAAAAAAAAAAAAAGAGAAAAAGAATTGCAGCAGTGCGTTTTCAAAATAATTGCTCATACAATAGGGAGCAAGCAAAAAATTAATTCAGTAAATTGTTTATGTAGATAATGCTGGAAAGCTTCAAATATGGATGGGGACTAAGGGGTATTTACTACCCAAAAATAGAATATATTGATTAGGGGGAGATGAAGCCATTAGCCAGCAGATACAGGGCAAGTTACCATTTTTACCAATCACATCCCGGTAATTTTGAAAAAAATTGGAAAAGGGGTGCCCCTGGGATTGTGTGGATTGGAGTAAATTATGGATTGCCACCAAGTATATATAGAAAAATATAAAGAATTTTATTTATACATAATACACATATATATCAAAAATGGTTTAAAATCAAAGAGAGGAACAGACATATACAGTCATTGAAAAACAATTGCATGAGGACACCTTACTACTTGAGACATATAAGTCATATAGCTAGTGGTGACACAACCGACATGTTTCGGATACTCGAGCTATATCTGTGATAGCCTCCATTATTTCCTTCTTCAAGGTTCATGCAATAGTTTGAAGACAATTTAGTCTCTATATAAGAGAAAAAAACAACATAGTATGTGATAGCTATATAATACATAACAGTGTATTGGCATGATTACATTATTTTGAATTTCTCCCATATGTGGGCAGCTAGAAGATAGACATTGTTGCAGAGAGAAAATAAAATAAACTAAAATAAACAATAAGAGAAGAGAAGAAGAAAGGGGGGGGGGAGAGAAACAAAGGAAAAGAAAAAGAAAAAGAAGAATAAATATACATGAAAGTTCATTTAAGAATACATGAATGCATATATACATTGTATAATTGTATGTCTATAAGATACAGTACATCTATATCAAATAGTGTTGCATACATACATTTCCAATGGTAATATAAACATCAGCCGTTTGGAGGAATTATCCCGGTGATATAAAGCCCAAACGGATATGGTGCGAGTTTACTGGTCGCATAAAGACAAATACAGCGGCCAAAGAAACACTGCAGGCAAGATGACAGAGCCACGGGGAAATGTGTAGGAGGACCAACCCAAAAACGCCCCTCAAAGCTCACAGGGAAGCCTCAAATTGCAGCGGAAAGACTGCCACGGCCTCTCTGTAAAAACATACACACATGGATTATAGTTTCTAGATCGCAGACTAGCCCTGTAACCAGGCATCCCATAACTCTGATGAAGTGTTTGAAAAAAAGGGCTTAGTACCTGTCAATGTGGCGCAAGGACATCCACACTCTGGCTGTGCAGCAATTGGCCAAGTCAGGTGGGACTTTTTATAGAGCTGTCGCTGGTGTTGCAGCCAATCAGCTCAAATGGCGCCAAGGGTGAAGCTGCAAAAGGAAGGAATTCAACCAATGAGGTAGAGCGTGGGAGGCCACAACAGGGCTAGACTGTGCGTCCGGGTAGGAACCCAATTAACTACGTATTGAAAATTAATAGAGAGGCTCTTACAGGACAGGCACCGCATACAGAGGCCGCCCTCGATCCCGGCGGCGTCCGGCGTCATCGCGCACCCACGCAGATGTGAAGGACGTCCACGACGCCGGCGCGGTGACGTCAGACGTCGACCCGACCGCCAGCACAACGAAAAGGGCGGAAGTGCTAAAAGAAGATCACTCCGTTGCCCGCACCAGACCCAAAAAGGTCAGCGCAAAGGCAGCACAATTGTATGTGCTGCGCCAAGCGGCGCCATCGGAGGAATGGGGAAAAATTGACTAATCCAAAACCCCATGGGTAGTAAACAGTGTAACATGAATACCCTCCGTCCCATATGTGTGTGATTCTTAGGACAGGGAGAGAAATTTATTCATATGCACATAACCGTCCATTTGCTCAAATATGAGCAGTCAGCCCCCGATTATCAAAATAGCCGGGGGCTGTTTTTGTGCTGGGGAGCGTCAGTGGGCCCAATGGGTGGTCCCCAAATCCCCGGGCTCCAATATGTCAAAAAGTGCAGGGTACAATTGTCATTTGATTAATTTCTAAATAATAAACAATAATCAACAATATAATAACTAGGCACTAATCTCCAGTGGGCGAATCATCAGGTAAAGTTCCACCAATTGGATCCAATCTTGTTTACTTAAAAAGGATTTTTTAGTTTTTACATGAATATCTAACCGGCATACATCAGAAACATTAGTACACATGTTATACAGCTGGCATAGTTCATACATATTTATTTATTTTTCTTTCAGGAAAAAAAAACAAAACAAAAACCCAACACACAAACTAGGTATAAACAGCTTGTTGAGCTCAGTTTAGCAGATCCCTATCAAACTTCGCAGATGTAAAACCTGGTAAGAAGGGTTTAAAGTTAATTGCCTGGTTCAAGCCAGGGGGTGAGGTGGCGTTGAGGATCGAGATCCATCTCAGCTCCCTTTGAAGAAGGTGCTTGTTAAGGTCACCTCCGCGGGGGCTGCGGTGGACCCTGTCCAAAACTAACACCTCAAGGTTTGGTACGCAATCTCCATGAACTTGGGCAGCATGTCTGCCAAGAGGGAGATCAGGATTTTGTTCCTTCATCCCTTTTAGATGCCGGTAAATTCTCTGCCACAATTTTTGTATAGTTTTTCCTACATAGAAGCAGTTACAACTGCAAATAATGAGATATACTATGTCCGTAGTTTGACAGTTTGCATAGTGTTTTGGTCGAAATTTTTGGCCATTCGGTAACCGAATGTTCTTTCTAGTGTTCATATATTTACAGTATGTGCAATTACCACATTGGAAAGTTCCCAGGTCCTTACATGGATCTCCCCTATTGGTGTTCTCAAATTCACTGTGCACTAGCATTCTTTTCAGTAGGAATAAGATTTGTATGTCTAGGTGTTATAGGTACTAGGTTATTTATTTCTTGGCTGATATTTTTAAGAAAATTAGATACACCTGGATTTGAGCTAGGCACTGGGTAAAAAGTTGATTTTTTTTAAGGGAAGTTTGTTTTAGGGTACTGGGGATCTCGGTGTCAATTGTGCTGGCATTAGCCAAAAGTAAGTCAAGGTCCAGGGTGTCGATGAGGTCTTTGGATTCATTTTCCTCAAGTAAAGATTTGAGATTACCGAGAGCTTGATGTTCACTATACGTGTGAAATTCCCGTGTATCTGGGTCGCTCTTTTCAAAAATGCTTTTAAGTAGCAATTTGCGGGCATGTAAATGAAGATCTTTAATGGTCTCAAATTTGTCTACAGGTTTATTAGGGCAGAAAGTTAATCCTTTTGAGAGGACTGAGATCTCATCGACACTCAGGACATGTGATGACAAATTTATAATATTAAAAGCCGAGGCTATGTCGTAGTCGGGTTGTGAGGAGTGAGTGAGTTTCCCGAGTTCTTAGAGAACATTAAGGGAACCTTAGGCGTGACAAAAGTGCCCATATTTTCAAGTGATTCATGTGCACTGACGGTGACATCCGAGGCCGTCAATGTGGAAGTGTTGGGGACTGATGGGAGCAGAGTACGAGGATACTGTTTAGGGGGACTATGGTAAAAATGAATCCTTGGAATCTGAGCTAACCTTTCTTTTCTCCAACCTAACTAAATGGTTGGAGAGGAAATCTTCAATGCATTGGCATATAAAAACGTTTGATGAGTACATAAGAGATGATTTAAACCCACTTGGACTTCGAGTCCAGATCTTCCCAACTTTTGAGGATCTGGACCCGACGTTCAAACAAGCATGGGAAACGAATTTAAAATCATGCTCGGCTGGTATGATGAGGCTTCTTTCTGATGAATATCGGAGACGTCTCGTCTATATCAACACGAACATTGAAAAAATCTATTCTAGAATCAAACCCCTACAAGCCCATTCCTCATACAAAGATCTAAATGAGAAACTTAAAACCCATATTGAACTATTCAACAAATCGATCTTAGCAAAAAAAGAGTTTAAATACATGCGGGATAAACAAACCTTCGAAGAAGGCAGAGCATATAGATGGGCTTTTTCAACTAGACCTAGAGTCCAATATAAGAACGACAATCATCGTTCCACACAGTTGGATACGTCTGATACCTCTTCGGTTTCGTCTAACATGTCATATGCACCGATGAAAGGAAAACGCACAAAACCATCTAAAAGAAATCGTGACTTTGAAAATTCCTCCAATAGTAATACTACTAAAAAACGTCCCCCTAAACAGTATCCTCGTACTCTGCTCCCATCAGTCCCCAACACTTCCACATTGACGGCCTCGGATGTCACCGTCAGTGCACATGAATCACTTGAAAATATGGGCACTTTTGTCACGCCTAAGGTTCCCTTAATGTTCTCTAAGAACTCGGGAAACTCACTCACTCCTCACAACCCGACTACGACATAGCCTCGGCTTTTAATATTATAAATTTGTCATCACATGTCCTGAGTGTCGATGAGATCTCAGTCCTCTCAAAAGGATTAACTTTCTGCCCTAATAAACCTGTAGACAAATTTGAGACCATTAAAGATCTTCATTTATACGCCCGCAAATTGCTACTTAAAAGCATTTTTGAAAAGAGCGACCCAGATACACGGGAATTTCACACGTATAGTGAACGTCAAGCTCTGGGTAATCTCAAATCTTTACTTGAGGAAAATGAATCCAAAGACCTCATCGACACCCTGGACCTTGACTTACTTTTGGCTAATGCCAGCACAATTGACACCGAGATCCCCAGTACCCTAAAACAAACTTCCCTTAAAAAAACATCAACTTTTTACCCAGTGCCTAGCTCAAATCCAGGTGTATCTAATTTTCTTAAAAATATCAGCCAAGAAATAAATAACCTAGTACCTATAACACCTAGACATACAAATCTTATTCCTACTGAAAAGAATGCTAGTGCAGAGTGAATTTGAGAACACCAATAGGGGAGATCCATGTAAGGACCTGGGAACTTTCCAATGTGGTAATTGCACATACTGTAAATATATGAACACTAGAAAGAACATTCGGTTACCGAATGGCCAAAAATTTCGACCAAAACACTATGCAAACTGTCAAACTACGGACGTAGTATATCTCATTATTTGCAGTTGTAACTGCTTCTATGTAGGAAAAACTATACAAAAATTGTGGCAGAGAATTTACCGGCATCTAAAAGGGATGAAGGAACAAAATCCTGATCTCCCTCTTGGCAGACATGCTGCCCAAGTTCATGGAGATTGCGTACCAAACCTTGAGGTGTTAGTTTTGGACAGGGTCCACCGCAGCCCCCGCGGAGGTGACCTTAACAAGCACCTTCTTCAAAGGGAGCTGAGATGGATCTCGATCCTCAACGCCACCTCACCCCCTGGCTTGAACCAGGCAATTAACTTTAAACCCTTCTTACCAGGTTTTACATCTGCGAAGTTTGATAGGGATCTGCTAAACTGAGCTCAACAAGCTGTTTATACCTAGTTTGTGTGTTGGGTTTTTTTTTTTTTTTTTTCCTGAAAGAAAAATAAATAAATATGTATGAACTATGCCAGCTGTATAACATGTGTACTAATGTTTCTGATGTATGCCGGTTAGATATTCATGTAAAAACTAAAAAATCCTTTTTAAGTAAACAAGATTGGATCCAATTGGTGGAACTTTACCTGATGATTCGCCCACTGGAGATTAGTGCCTAGTTATTATATTGTTGATTATTGTTTATTATTTAGAAATTAATCAAATGACAATTGTACCCTGCACTTTTTGACATATTGGAGCCCGGGGATTTGGGGACCACCCATTGGGCCCACTGACGCTCCCCAGCACAAAAACAGCCCCCGGCTATTTTGATAATCGGGGGCTGACTGCTCATATTTGAGCAAATGGACGGTTATGTGCATATGAATAAATTTCTCTCCCTATCCTAAGAATCACACACATATGGGACGGAGGGTATTCATGTTACACTGTTTACTACCCATGGGGTTTTGGATTAGTCAATTTTTCCCCATTCCTCCGATGGCGCCGTTTGGCGCAGCACATACAATTGTGCTGCCTTTGCGCTGACCTTTTTGGGTCTGGTGCGGGCAACGGAGTGATCTTCTTTTAGCACTTCCGCCCTTTTCGTTGTGCTGGCGGTCGGGTCGACGTCTGACGTCACCGCGCCGGCGTCGTGGACGTCCTTCACATCTGCGTGGGTGCGCGATGACGCCGGACGCCGCCGGGATCGAGGGCGGCCTCTGTATGCGGTGCCTGTCCTGTAAGAGCCTCTCTATTCATTTTCAATACGTAGTTAATTGGGTTCCTACCCGGACGCACAGTCTAGCCCTGTTGTGGCCTCCCACGCTCTACCTCATTGGTTGAATTCCTTCCTTTTGCAGCTTCACCCTTGGCGCCATTTGAGCTGATTGGCTGCAACACCAGCGACAGCTCTATAAAAAGTCCCACCTGACTTGGCCAATTGCTGCACAGCCAGAGTGTGGATGTCCTTGCGCCACATTGACAGGTACTAAGCCCTTTTTTTCAAACACTTCATCAGAGTTATGGGATGCCTGGTTACAGGGCTAGTCTGCGATCTAGAAACTATAATCCATGTGTGTATGTTTTTACAGAGAGGCCGTGGCAGTCTTTCCGCTGCAATTTGAGGCTTCCCTGTGAGCTTTGAGGGGCGTTTTTGGGTTGGTCCTCCTACACATTTCCCCGTGGCTCTGTCATCTTGCCTGCAGTGTTTCTTTGGCCGCTGTATTTGTCTTTATGCAACCAGTAAACTCGCACCATATCCGTTTGGGCTCTATATCACCGGGACAATTCCTCCAAACGGCTGATGTTTATATTACCATTGGAAATGTATGTATGCAACACTATTTGATATAGATGTACTGTATCTTATAGACATACAATTATACAATGTATATATGCATTCATGTATTCTTAAATGAACTTTCATGTATATTTATTCTTCTTTTTCTTTTTCTTTTCCTTTGTTTCTCTCCCCCCCCCCTTTCTTCTTCTCTTCTCTTATTGTTTATTTTAGTTTATTTTATTTTCTCTCTGCAACAATGTCTATCTTCTAGCTGCCCACATATGGGAGAAATTCAAAATAATGTAATCATGCCAATACACTGTTGTGTATTATATAGCTATCACATACTATGTTGTTTTTTTCTCTTATATAGAGACTAAATTGTCTTCAAACTATTGCATGAACATTGAAGAAGGAAATAATGGAGGCTATCACAGATATAGCTCGAGTATCCGAAACATGTCGGTTGTGTCACCACTAGCTATATGACTTATATGTCTCAAGGAGTAAGGTGTCCTCATGCAATTGTTTTTCAATGACTGTATATGTCTGTTCCTCTCTTTGATTTTAAACCATTTTTGATATATATGTGTATTATGTATAAATAAAATTCTTTATATTTTTCTATATATACTTGGTGGCAATCCATAATTTACTCCAATCCACACAATCCCAGGGGCACCCCTTTTTCAATTTTTTTCAAAATTACCGGGATGTGATTGGTAAAAATGGTAACTTGCCCTGTATCTGCTGGCTAATGGCTTCATCTCCCCCTAATCAATATATTCTATTTTTGGGTAGCAAATACCCCTTAGTCCCCATCCATATTTGAAGCTTTCCAGCGTTATCTACATAAACAATTTACTGAATTAATTTTTTGCTTGCTCCCTATTGTATGAGCAATTATTTTGAAAACGCACTGCTGCAATTCTTTTTCTCTTTCTCTTTTTTTTTTTTTTTATTTATTTTTTTTATTATTATTGTTATTGTCTTATTGTGTTGGTATATCCATTTGTGTAGAGCTCAGTGACACCATCATCATGGCTGAACTTTACAGTGAATCATGGGAGGTTTTCACTGAACAATTACAATCAAACTATGGTAATAATGAATCCTTGGAATCTGAGCTAACCTTTCTTTTCTCCAACCTAACTAAATGGTTGGAGAGGAAATCTTCAATGCATTGGCATATAAAAACGTTTGATGAGTACATAAGAGATGATTTAAACCCACTTGGACTTCGAGTCCAGATCTTCCCAACTTTTGAGGATCTGGACCCGACGTTCAAACAAGCATGGGAAACGAATTTAAAATCATGCTCGGCTGGTATGATGAGGCTTCTTTCTGATGAATATCGGAGACGTCTCGTCTATATCAACACGAACATTGAAAAAATCTATTCTAGAATCAAACCCCTACAAGCCCATTCCTCATACAAAGATCTAAATGAGAAACTTAAAACCCATATTGAACTATTCAACAAATCGATCTTAGCAAAAAAAGAGTTTAAATACATGCGGGATAAACAAGCCTTCGAAGAAGGCAGAGCATATAGATGGGCTTTTTCAACTAGACCTAGAGTCCAATATAAGAACGACAATCATCGTTCCACACAGTTGGATACGTCTGATACCTCTTCGGTTTCGTCTAACATGTCATATGCACCGATGAAAGGAAAACGCACAAAACCATCTAAAAGAAATCGTGACTTTGAAAATTCCTCCAATAGTAATACTACTAAAAAACGTCCCCCTAAACAGTATCCTCGTACTCTGCTCCCATCAGTCCCCAACACTTCCACATTGACGGCCTCGGATGTCACCGTCAGTGCACATGAATCACTTGAAAATATGGGCACTTTTGTCACGCCTAAGGTTCCCTTAATGTTCTCTAAGAACTCGGGAAACTCACTCACTCCTCACAACCCGACTACGACATAGCCTCGGCTTTTAATATTATAAATTTGTCATCACATGTCCTGAGTGTGGATGAGATCTCAGTCCTCTCAAAAGGATTAACTTTCTGCCCTAATAAACCTGTAGACAAATTTGAGACCATTAAAGATCTTCATTTATACGCCCGCAAATTGCTACTTAAAAGCATTTTTGAAAAGAGCGACCCAGATACAACGGAATTTCACACGTATAGTGAACGTCAAGCTCTGGGTAATCTCAAATCTTTACTTGAGGAAAATGAATCCAAAGACCTCATCGACACCCTGGACCTTGACTTACTTTTGGCTAATGCCAGCACAATTGACACCGAGATCCCCAGTACCCTAAAACAAACTTCCCTTAAAAAAAATCAACTTTTTACCCAGTGCCTAGCTCAAATCCAGGTGTATCTAATTTTCTTAAAAATATCAGCCAAGAAATAAATAACCTAGTACCTATAACACCTAGACATACAAATCTTATTCCTACTGAAAAGAATGCTAGTGCAGAGTGAATTTGAGAACACCAATAGGGGAGATCCATGTAAGGACCTGGGAACTTTCCAATGTGGTAATTGCACATACTGTAAATATATGAACACTAGAAAGAACATTCGGTTACCGAATGGCCAAAAATTTCGACCAAAACACTATGCAAACTGTCAAACTACGGACGTAGTATATCTCATTATTTGCAGTTGTAACTGCTTCTATGTAGGAAAAACTATACAAAAATTGTGGCAGAGAATTTACCGGCATCTAAAAGGGATGAAGGAACAAAATCCTGATCTCCCTCTTGGCAGACATGCTGCCCAAGTTCATGGAGATTGCGTACCAAACCTTGAGGTGTTCGTTTTGGACAGGGTCCACCGCAGCCCCCGCGGAGGTGACCTTAACAAGCACCTTCTTCAAAGGGAGCTGAGATGGATCTCGATCCTCAACGCCACCTCACCCCCTGGCTTGAACCAGGCAATTAACTTTAAACCCTTCTTACCAGGTTTTACATCTGCGAAGTTTGATAGGGATCTGCTAAACTGAGCTCAACAAGCTGTTTATACCTAGTTTGTGTGTTGGGTTTTTTTTTTTTTTTTTCCTGAAAGAAAAATAAATAAATATGTATGAACTATGCCAGCTGTATAACATGTGTACTAATGTTTCTGATGTATGCCGGTTAGATATTCATGTAAAAACTAAAAAATCCTTTTTAAGTAAACAAGATTGGATCCAATTGGTGGAACTTTACCTGATGATTCGCCCACTGGAGATTAGTGCCTAGTTATTATATTGTTGATTATTGTTTATTATTTAGAAATTAATCAAATGACAATTGTACCCTGCACTTTTTGACATATTGGAGCCCGGGGATTTGGGGACCACCCATTGGGCCCACTGACGCTCCCCAGCACAAAAACAGCCCCCGGCTATTTTGATAATCGGGGGCTGACTGCTCATATTTGAGCAAATGGACGGTTATGTGCATATGAATAAATTTCTCTCCCTATCCTAAGAATCACACACATATGGGACGGAGGGTATTCATGTTACACTGTTTACTACCCATGGGGTTTTGGATTAGTCAATTTTTCCCCATTCCTCCGATGGCGCCGTTTGGCGCAGCACATACAATTGTGCTGCCTTTGCGCTGACCTTTTTGGGTCTGGTGCGGGCAACGGAGTGATCTTCTTTTAGCACTTCCGCCCTTTTCGTTGTGCTGGCGGTCGGGTCGACGTCTGACGTCACCGCGCCGGCGTCGTGGACGTCCTTCACATCTGCGTGGGTGCGCGATGACGCCGGACGCCGCCGGGATCGAGGGCGGCCTCTGTATGCGGTGCCTGTCCTGTAAGAGCCTCTCTATTCATTTTCAATACGTAGTTAATTGGGTTCCTACCCGGACGCACAGTCTAGCCCTGTTGTGGCCTCCCACGCTCTACCTCATTGGTTGAATTCCTTCCTTTTGCAGCTTCACCCTTGGCGCCATTTGAGCTGATTGGCTGCAACACCAGCGACAGCTCTATAAAAAGTCCCACCTGACTTGGCCAATTGCTGCACAGCCAGAGTGTGGATGTCCTTGCGCCACATTGACAGGTACTAAGCCCTTTTTTTCAAACACTTCATCAGAGTTATGGGATGCCTGGTTACAGGGCTAGTCTGCGATCTAGAAACTATAATCCATGTGTGTATGTTTTTACAGAGAGGCCGTGGCAGTCTTTCCGCTGCAATTTGAGGCTTCCCTGTGAGCTTTGAGGGGCGTTTTTGGGTTGGTCCTCCTACACATTTCCCCGTGGCTCTGTCATCTTGCCTGCAGTGTTTCTTTGGCCGCTGTATTTGTCTTTATGCAACCAGTAAACTCGCACCATATCCGTTTGGGCTCTATATCACCGGGACAATTCCTCCAAACGGCTGATGTTTATATTACCATTGGAAATGTATGTATGCAACACTATTTGATATAGATGTACTGTATCTTATAGACATACAATTATACAATGTATATATGCATTCATGTATTCTTAAATGAACTTTCATGTATATTTATTCTTCTTTTTCTTTTTCTTTTCCTTTGTTTCTCTCCCCCCCCCTTTCTTCTTCTCTTCTCTTATTGTTTATTTTAGTTTATTTTATTTTCTCTCTGCAACAATGTCTATCTTCTAGCTGCCCACATATGGGAGAAATTCAAAATAATGTAATCATGCCAATACACTGTTGTGTATTATATAGCTATCACATACTATGTTGTTTTTTTCTCTTATATAGAGACTAAATTGTCTTCAAACTATTGCATGAACATTGAAGAAGGAAATAATGGAGGCTATCACAGATATAGCTCGAGTATCCGAAACATGTCGGTTGTGTCACCACTAGCTATATGACTTATATGTCTCAAGGAGTAAGGTGTCCTCATGCAATTGTTTTTCAATGACTGTATATGTCTGTTCCTCTCTTTGATTTTAAACCATTTTTGATATATATGTGTATTATGTATAAATAAAATTCTTTATATTTTTCTATATATACTTGGTGGCAATCCATAATTTACTCCAATCCACACAATCCCAGGGGCACCCCTTTTTCAATTTTTTTCAAAATTACCGGGATGTGATTGGTAAAAATGGTAACTTGCCCTGTATCTGCTGGCTAATGGCTTCATCTCCCCCTAATCAATATATTCTATTTTTGGGTAGCAAATACCCCTTAGTCCCCATCCATATTTGAAGCTTTCCAGCGTTATCTACATAAACAATTTACTGAATTAATTTTTTGCTTGCTCCCTATTGTATGAGCAATTATTTTGAAAACGCACTGCTGCAATTCTTTTTCTCTTTCTCTTTTTTTTTTTTTTTTATTTTTTTTTTTTTATTATTATTGTTATTGTCTTATTGTGTTGGTATATCCATTTGTGTAGAGCTCAGTGACACCATCATCATGGCTGAACTTTACAGTGAATCATGGGAGGTTTTCACTGAACAATTACAATCAAACTATGGTAAAATTGAATCCTTGGAATCTGAGCTAACCTTTCTTTTCTCCAACCTAACTAAATGGTTGGAGAGGAAATCTTCAATGCATTGGCATATAAAAACGTTTGATGAGTACATAAGAGATGATTTAAACCCACTTGGACTTCGAGTCCAGATCTTCCCAACTTTTGAGGATCTGGACCCGACGTTCAAACAAGCATGGGAAACGAATTTAAAATCATGCTCGGCTGGTATGATGAGGCTTCTTTCTGATGAATATCGGAGACGTCTCGTCTATATCAACACGAACATTGAAAAAATCTATTCTAGAATCAAACCCCTACAAGCCCATTCCTCATACAAAGATCTAAATGAGAAACTTAAAACCCATATTGAACTATTCAACAAATCGATCTTAGCAAAAAAAGAGTTTAAATACATGCGGGATAAACAAGCCTTCGAAGAAGGCAGAGCATATAGATGGGCTTTTTCAACTAGACCTAGAGTCCAATATAAGAACGACAATCATCGTTCCACACAGTTGGATACGTCTGATACCTCTTCGGTTTCGTCTAACATGTCATATGCACCGATGAAAGGAAAACGCACAAAACCATCTAAAAGAAATCGTGACTTTGAAAATTCCTCCAATAGTAATACTACTAAAAAACGTCCCCCTAAACAGTATCCTCGTACTCTGCTCCCATCAGTCCCCAACACTTCCACATTGACGGCCTCGGATGTCACCGTCAGTGCACATGAATCACTTGAAAATATGGGCACTTTTGTCACGCCTAAGGTTCCCTTAATGTTCTCTAAGAACTCGGGAAACTCACTCACTCCTCACAACCCGACTACGACATAGCCTCGGCTTTTAATATTATAAATTTGTCATCACATGTCCTGAGTGTCGATGAGATCTCAGTCCTCTCAAAAGGATTAACTTTCTGCCCTAATAAACCTGTAGACAAATTTGAGACCATTAAAGATCTTCATTTATACGCCCGCAAATTGCTACTTAAAAGCATTTTTGAAAAGAGCGACCCAGATACACGGGAATTTCACACGTATAGTGAACGTCAAGCTCTGGGTAATCTCAAATCTTTACTTGAGGAAAATGAATCCAAAGACCTCATCGACACCCTGGACCTTGACTTACTTTTGGCTAATGCCAGCACAATTGACACCGAGATCCCCAGTACCCTAAAACAAACTTCCCTTAAAAAAACATCAACTTTTTACCCAGTGCCTAGCTCAAATCCAGGTGTATCTAATTTTCTTAAAAATATCAGCCAAGAAATAAATAACCTAGTACCTATAACACCTAGACATACAAATCTTATTCCTACTGAAAAGAATGCTAGTGCAGAGTGAATTTGAGAACACCAATAGGGGAGATCCATGTAAGGACCTGGGAACTTTCCAATGTGGTAATTGCACATACTGTAAATATATGAACACTAGAAAGAACATTCGGTTACCGAATGGCCAAAAATTTCGACCAAAACACTATGCAAACTGTCAAACTACGGACGTAGTATATCTCATTATTTGCAGTTGTAACTGCTTCTATGTAGGAAAAACTATACAAAAATTGTGGCAGAGAATTTACCGGCATCTAAAAGGGATGAAGGAACAAAATCCTGATCTCCCTCTTGGCAGACATGCTGCCCAAGTTCATGGAGATTGCGTACCAAACCTTGAGGTGTTAGTTTTGGACAGGGTCCACCGCAGCCCCCGCGGAGGTGACCTTAACAAGCACCTTCTTCAAAGGGAGCTGAGATGGATCTCGATCCTCAACGCCACCTCACCCCCTGGCTTGAACCAGGCAATTAACTTTAAACCCTTCTTACCAGGTTTTACATCTGCGAAGTTTGATAGGGATCTGCTAAACTGAGCTCAACAAGCTGTTTATACCTAGTTTGTGTGTTGGGTTTTTTTTTTTTTTTTTTTCCTGAAAGAAAAATAAATAAATATGTATGAACTATGCCAGCTGTATAACATGTGTACTAATGTTTCTGATGTATGCCGGTTAGATATTCATGTAAAAACTAAAAAATCCTTTTTAAGTAAACAAGATTGGATCCAATTGGTGGAACTTTACCTGATGATTCGCCCACTGGAGATTAGTGCCTAGTTATTATATTGTTGATTATTGTTTATTATTTAGAAATTAATCAAATGACAATTGTACCCTGCACTTTTTGACATATTGGAGCCCGGGGATTTGGGGACCACCCATTGGGCCCACTGACGCTCCCCAGCACAAAAACAGCCCCCGGCTATTTTGATAATCGGGGGCTGACTGCTCATATTTGAGCAAATGGACGGTTATGTGCATATGAATAAATTTCTCTCCCTGTCCTAAGAATCACACACATATGGGACGGAGGGTATTCATGTTACACTGTTTACTACCCATGGGGTTTTGGATTAGTCAATTTTTCCCCATTCCTCCGATGGCGCCGTTTGGCGCAGCACATACAATTGTGCTGCCTTTGCGCTGACCTTTTTGGGTCTGGTGCGGGCAACGGAGTGATCTTCTTTTAGCACTTCCGCCCTTTTCGTTGTGCTGGCGGTCGGGTCGACGTCTGACGTCACCGCGCCGGCGTCGTGGACGTCCTTCACATCTGCGTGGGTGCGCGATGACGCCGGACGCCGCCGGGATCGAGGGCGGCCTCTGTATGCGGTGCCTGTCCTGTAAGAGCCTCTCTATTCATTTTCAATACGTAGTTAATTGGGTTCCTACCCGGACGCACAGTCTAGCCCTGTTGTGGCCTCCCACGCTCTACCTCATTGGTTGAATTCCTTCCTTTTGCAGCTTCACCCTTGGCGCCATTTGAGCTGATTGGCTGCAACACCAGCGACAGCTCTATAAAAAGTCCCACCTGACTTGGCCAATTGCTGCACAGCCAGAGTGTGGATGTCCTTGCGCCACATTGACAGGTACTAAGCCCTTTTTTTCAAACACTTCATCAGAGTTATGGGATGCCTGGTTACAGGGCTAGTCTGCGATCTAGAAACTATAATCCATGTGTGTATGTTTTTACAGAGAGGCCGTGGCAGTCTTTCCGCTGCAATTTGAGGCTTCCCTGTGAGCTTTGAGGGGCGTTTTTGGGTTGGTCCTCCTACACATTTCCCCGTGGCTCTGTCATCTTGCCTGCAGTGTTTCTTTGGCCGCTGTATTTGTCTTTATGTGACCAGTAAACTCGCACCATATCCGTTTGGGCTCTATATCACCGGGACAATTCCTCCAAACGGCTGATGTTTATATTACCATTGGAAATGTATGTATGCAACACTATTTGATATAGATGTACTGTATCTTATAGACATACAATTATACAATGTATATATGCATTCATGTATTCTTAAATGAACTTTCATGTATATTTATTCTTCTTTTTCTTTTTATTTTCCTTTGTTTCTCTCCCCCCCCCCTTTCTTCTTCTCTTCTCTTATTGTTTATTTTAGTTTATTTTATTTTCTCTCTGCAACAATGTCTATCTTCTAGCTGCCCACATATGGGAGAAATTCAAAATAATGTAATCATGCCAATACACTGTTGTGTATTATATAGCTATCACATACTATGTTGTTTTTTTCTCTTATATAGAGACTAAATTGTCTTCAAACTATTGCATGAACCTTGAAGAAGGAAATAATGGAGGCTATCACAGATATAGCTCGAGTATCCGAAACATGTCGGTTGTGTCACCACTAGCTATATGACTTATATGTCTCAAGTAGTAAGGTGTCCTCATGCAATTGTTTTTCAATGACTGTATATGTCTGTTCCTCTCTTTGATTTTAAACCATTTTTGATATATATGTGTATTATGTATAAATAAAATTCTTTATATTTTTCTATATATACTTGGTGGCAATCCATAATTTACTCCAATCCACACAATCCCAGGGGCACCCCTTTTCCAATTTTTTTCAAGTGGCAGTACAAGGTGTTAGGTGCCTCCCATCCGCATGCCACCAAGAAGGGCCAGGAGGAATAGGTCTGTGAGTCAGGCAGCACTGGTCCTGATTAAAGAGGCACATGCTCCTCATTTCCCGTTTAAATAAGGGGTTGATGGGGAGACTCACTGACACCACTGTCATTTGTGACCACGGCCATCCTCCTGCACCTTCTTATTCTCAACCTCCTCCTTCTTCTTCTTCTCCTCCACCTCCTTCTCCACCTCCACCTCCTTCTTCTCAACCTTCTCCTCCTTCTTCTGCTCCACCTCCTTCTTCTCCACCTTCACCTCCTTTTTCACAACCTCCTTCTTCTTCTCCTACACCTGCTTCTTCTCCACCTCCACCTCCTTCTTCTCAACCTCCTCCTTCTTCTTCTCCTCCACCTCCTTCTTCTCAACCTCCTCTTTCTTCTTCACCTCCACCTCCTTCTTCTACACCTCCACCTCCTTCTTCTCCACCTCCACCTCCTTCTTCTCCACCTCCACCTCCTTCTTCTCCACCTCCACCTCCTTCTTCTCCACCTCCACCTCTTCCTTCTCCACCTCCACCTCCTTCTTCTCCACCTCCACCTCCTTCTTCTCCACCTCCACCTCCTCCTCCTGACATGAGTACACCTCCAGAGGCACAGCCTCCAGCCAGGCGGACAAGGAAGGCTGCAGAGAAGGCTGCAGGGAAGCCTACCAAGAAGGCTGCAGGGAAGCAGAGCAAGAAGACCAGGAAGTGATTCCCTTGCTTCAATGTGGTCTGACAGAAGGCAGCCTGTTGTAGTTCCACAGACTTGGCACATGTATCTAACCTGCTGCTGTTCCTGACCTCTGGGAGTCCAAGACCTGATTGGGCTCACTAATGTTTGTGCTTCCCAAGGTCCCAATTTTTGTGTCCACACAAAGTTGCACAAATTGCAGCAGGCTCTCCAGCGCTGCCTTCTAGTTTGTTTATTCTTATTTTCTCTACCAGAATAAATGGCATTTATTTTTACAGTTAATACTTGCCTATGTGTTTTTATTAAAGCTAAATATTTAGCTGGTGAGTAGGCAGGTAATTTTCGAAAATTCTAAAGCTAGATTTTAAATGGGACAACTAACACCACAAAAATCTCCCTGAAGGTCAAAAAATAGAAGATATTTATTTTTTAATTGTGTTAAATTTACACAGGATAAAAAAAATTAAATAAGATTTTAAAATGCATATCTGAATAAATTTTTACAAAATAAAAATAAAAATAAAATATGAGATCTTGCTTGAGAAAATAAAATAACATATTCATGAGATCTGCATTCAGAAATGTTGCAAAAAGTTAGTCAGAACTCTGTGTGAATATCTGCAGCCAAAAACGATCATTATTGTTCATTATTGTACCATTCTAAAGAAGATTTTGATGTGCAGCATTTAAACGATGCAAAAATTGTTAATGCGTGACGAATGTGCTATCTCCATTACGAACGCTAGTTTTACAAGAAGGTGCGCTCCCGTCTCATACTTGAGTCTGACCATGCTCGGTTTTTGAAGACTCGGAAAAGCATACACACGAACGTTTTTCTCGTCCAAAAACAGTCTGACGAGAATCACGCCGAGAAAAAATGAGATTCCGACGAGAAAAAAAAACGCAGGTCTTCTTTTGTTCTCGTCGAGATTTTGGCCCGTTTTCTCGATGAGAAAGCATACACATGAACGGTTTTCTCTGCAAGAAGGCTCTCCCAACAGTTTTCTTGTCGTTTCTTGATGAGAAAACCGGTCGTGTGTACGAGGCTTCAGTGTTCAGGAAAGGTTTTGTTTTATTTTCAACATTAACAAAACTGCTTAGTGCTTTTTTCTTGGCATATTAATGAAACACTTTAAGTGCCCAAACAGCAGACAAGGAGCAGAACACTCAGCAATTAAATGGCCAACAAGCCTGAAAAAATGTAGTCCTTGCTGGAGGGGGAAAATAACCAAGTTCAAAGTTTGAACTTCAAACTAATAACAAAGTATTTTAACATCTAAATCTGTGGACACAATGCCAACATCTGGACACTTGAATGGTGATGATGAGAATAGCCACTTAAAATGCATTGCATTTGCAAAAAATTAAATTGGAAAGTATTTTCTCGCTCAGTTGTGTGCGATGGGGTCGCATTATCACCCCACCATGGCTGAACACACGTTCAACAGGTGCGCTTGATGCAGGGACTGACATAACTCTTACCGCTACCCTGAACAAAGAGGGGAGCATGTGCCTGTTCATGGCCCAAAACTGAAGGCAGCGCTGTCCATCACAAATGTCTAAATACTGGTTCAGCTGAATTTGGGGACTGGAACATGAATCTGTCTTCTGTTTTTTGCGGTATGCTGAGAACTGCCCAGACTGACTCTCTGGCTCTGCCACTGGCATTTGCTCGTCTTCATCGGTCATTGGTGGGGTGGGCTTGCAGTCCTCTTTGAAAATCAAGTCTTAAAAACACAAGCATAAAACAGTGACTCAATGCACTCAGGTGTTATTACTGCAAACGGTCACAACACAATTGAAATATCAAAAGCAACCAGATCATGACAATATAGTGCATAGGTCTTCAACCCTCTCCTTGGGGTCCCCCAAACAGGCCATATTTTTGTTTTTCCCCATGAAATAACACAACATAATCAAAAGCTTAATGTGTAGTAGTTGACTAATTGAAACAGGTGTGTTATTTTAGGGTGAAAACAAAAACATGGCCTGTCTGGGGGTCCCTGAGGAGAGGGTTGAAGACCTCTGAGTAGAGTATATCAACATACTGACATATTCTTTTATAGCCTACAATATGGCATTAAATTGGATTATTACCAAAAACATAACATACTTTTTATCATCGCAGACACAGCCTCCTTGACATTTTCGGGAGCCAAAACATCATGGGTCAACCACATGGTGCCAAATGAAGGATCCAGCAGAGCAGCTTTTAGGTATAGAGGGTCAGAGAAGGGTAAGGTTGCTACATCATTCTGTTCATCTGCCATCCTCACATTGACAAAGATCCCTTCAAAACGTCTTTGGAGTGATTCTTGCAGGCTACGGATCAAGCCACCAAGGAAGCGCATGCTCTCTTTATGATTTTTCAAGTGGTGATTCAGAGAAAGGATACAGGGTACAACAGCACTTATTATCACAATTTTTTCTCCCTGTGAGAGGTCTGTGGCTTCTCCAAAAGGTTGAAGGACATCCATGAGTTCCTTAATCTGATTCCACCCTCTAGCTGTGAATACAGTCTCTTTGTGTCCCCCATCTTCAAGCATTCTAGTCAGTTTCAGCTGGTCACAGCTGACCACTGATTTCAATTGCCTCAGTGTGGAATTCCAGCGTTGGGCTAACAGAGGCAGGGATTCCACGCTGTCCAAACTCCTCCTCAAATTTTTCCTTGAAAGAGGTGCTTGTGTGTAACAAGGAGCTTAACCTGGAAGCTTTGGCGAGAGCTGCATTGACTAATTTAGTCTCTTTGAGTCCATCACCTATTACCAATTGAAGCGTGTGTGCAAAACATTGAAGTCTAGTCTGGGTTTTTGCACTCAAATAATTGTCAAACATCTCCTGTTCTTCCACTGACAGGTCATTCCAAATGTCTGAATCATCAAGGTCATCGTCTTCATCTGCCTGTCCTGGAAAACATGTAGTGAATGCTTTTTTCATGTTTGCGGCGTTGTCACAGATGATGTGGTCTACCTTTTTTTTAATCTTGTACTCTTCACATACAGTGGGGAAAAAAAGTATTTAGTCAGCCACCAATTGTGCAAGTTCTCCCACTTAAAAAGATGAGAGAGACCTGTAATTGTCATCATAGGTATACCTCAACTATGAGAGACAAAATGTGGAAACAAATCCAGACAATCACATTGTCTGATTTGGAAATATTTTTCTTTGCACATATGGGGGAAAATAAGTATTTGGTCAATATCAAAAGTTCATCTTAATACTTTGTTATATATCCTTTGTTGGCAATGACAGAGGTAAAACGTTTTCTGTAAGTCTTCACAAGGTTGTCACACACTGTTGCTGGTATGTTGGCCCATTCCTCCATGCAGATCTCCTCTAGATCAGTGATGTTTTGGGGCTGTCGCTGGGCAACACAGACTTTCAACTCCCTTCAAATGTTTTCTATGGGATTGAGATCTGGAGACTGGCTAGGCCACTCCAGGACCTTGAAATGCTTCTTACGAAGCCACTTCTTCGTTGCCCGGGCGGTGTGTTTGGGATCATTGTCATGCTGAAAGACCCAGCCACATTTCATCTTCAATGCCCTTGCTGATGGGAGGAGGTTTGCACTCAAAATCTCACAATACATGGCCCCATTCATTCTTTCATGTACACGGATCAGTCATCCTGTTCCCTTTGCAGAGAAACAGCCCCAAAGCATGATGTTGCCACCCCCATGCTTCACAGTAGGTATGGTGTTCTTTGGTTGCATTCTCTCTCCTCCAAACACGACGAGTTGTGTTTCTACCAAACAGTTCTACTTTGGTTTTATCTGACCACGTGAAATTCTCCCAATCCTCTTCTGGATCATCCAAATGCTCTCTAGCAAACCTCAGCCGGGCCCGGACATGTACTGGCTTAAGCAGGGGGACACGTCTGGCACTGCAGGATCTGAGTCCCTGGCGGCGTAGTATGTTGCTGATGGTAGCCTTTGTTACGTTTGTCCCAGCTCTCTGCAGGTCATTCACTAGGTCCCCCTGTGTGGTTCTGGGATTTTTGCTCACCGTTCTTGTGATCATTTTGACCCCACAGGGTGAGATCTTGCGTGGAGCCCCAGATCGAGGGAGATTATCAGTGGTCTTGTATGTCTTCCATTTACTAATTATTGCTCCCACAGTTGATTTCTTCACACCAAGCTGCTTGCCTATTACAGATTCAGTCTTCCCAGCCTGGTGCAGGTCTACAATTTTGTTTCTGCTGTCCTTCGACAGCTCTTTGGTCTTCACCATAGTGGAGTTTGGAGTGTGACTGTTTGAGGTTGTGGACAGGTGTCTTGTATACTGATAACAAGTTCAAAACAGGTGCCATTAATACAGGTAATGAGTGGAGGACAGGAGGAGCCTCTTAAAGAAGAAGATACAGGTCTGTGAGAGCCAGAAATCTTGCTTGTTTGTAGGTGACCAAATACTTATTTTCCAACAAAGTATTAAGATGAACTTTTGATATTGACCAAATACTTATTTTCCACCATAATTTACAAAGAAAAATCTTTCCAAATGAGACAATGTGATTGTCTGGATTTGTTTTCACATTCTGTCTCTCATAGTTGAGGTATACCTATGATGACAATTACAGGCCTCTCTCATCTTTTTAAGTGGGAAAACTTGCACAATTTGTGGCTGACTAAATACTTTTTTGCCCCACTGTATATGCTCAAATTCCTCACAAATTCTTTCCCCTGTATGGGGACCTTTGAAGCAACTGTGATTTCAACTGAAGACGGTCATCCTCAATGTTGATCAAGTGCACTGTGACTCCAAGAAAGCCTCTCATCCTGCGGTCTGACCATATATCTACAGTGGCTGACAGGTGGTCACAGTTCATTTTTCAGCTTCATTTGCCTATCTGCCACCAGATTGTCAAGCTTGGCAGTAATTGTTCTTCTACTTACTGGAGAGTACTTGTTGTCTACTATTGACAAAAAGCGATGAAAGCTTTGATGTTCAATGATGGACAGTGGCATGTTGCAGTTTATAATGAGGTCTGACAGGATTGAGTTTGTAATTGCCTTCTGCTGCTGGTGGTTGCAGTGGTATAGCTGCACAGTCCCCTGTGTGATGAATTGTGAGATTTGAGGCTGTTTAGCTTCAAAAGTCCCTTTGGTATGGATGTACTCTTCATATCTATAGAGTAAACAGAAGAGAGATAGAAAAAAAAGTTATCTATGTGATTTATTGATTTGAACAACAATACACTCTGCTCCCGCCTAAAGTGGGATGCAGGCCTAATTTGCAGCCATATACAGTAAATATTTGCAACGTCATTTCACCTAGTCAAAACTCGAATTCAAGTTTACAGTCCTGTCTTACATTCACAAGGTCTTTTCAACAAAATACATGATAGATTTCAAATTCAACCTAGCTTAAATTAAAACATTAGCTAACGTTTGACGAGACAATTATTCCGTTAAAATTAGCTACACATACACGTTACTGTACCTACCTTTCTTTGTGGGTTTTGTAGTGACGGATGAAGTTGGATGTTGTGGTGGACGTGTCTCTTATTTTTGAGCTGCAGACCTTGCATACCGCCGTTCTCTTCTTTTCACCAACATCTAAAACATAATCCTTAAATCCAAATTTAATTATTTTTGGAATCGCTCCCTCCATTATAGCTGTCTTGTGCGTTGGCCTTTCAGGGGCGGATCCAGAGTTTACTGTCGGGAGGGGCACTGCCAGAAAATAAGGTGTTGCTTACAGAACTATTTTTAACATATTATATACGGTCCTAACCTAACCTTGTTTAAAACAGTGACACACTTACCATTCCAAATTAGAATATTACATTACATTAGTGACTACATAGGGACACTTTTGGGCACCAGTGACACCAATACAGTGACCAGTGCTAAAGAAAATGCACTGTTACTGTATAAATGACACTGGCATGGAAGGGGTTAACACTAGGGGTGATCAAGTGGTTAGGTATGCTCCTGTGGCAGGGATGGATGTGCTAGAAGAAAAGAGAGATCTGTGGTTCAGCTTAGACACAAGATTTTTTCAGTGTATAAAAATAATAGGAGGGATAACAATAAATAATATTGGTGCTGTGCCTCACTGTGCCCATGCTTCACTGTGCCCATGCCTCACTGTGCCCATGCCTCACTGTGCCCATGCTTCACTGTGCCCATGCCTCACTGTGCCCAATGCCTCACTGTGCCCGTGTCTCACTGTGCCCGTGTCTCACTGTGCCCGTGCTTCACTGTGCCCATGCCTCACTGTGCCCATGCCTCACTGTGCCCATGCCTCACTGTGCCCAATGCCTCACTGTGCCCAATGCCTCACTGTGCCCATGCCTCACTGTGCCCATGCTTTACTGTGCCCATGCCTCACTGTGCCCATGCTTCACTGTGTCCGTGCCTCACTGTGCCCGTGCCTCACTGTGCCCGTGCCTCACTTTGCCCTTGCTTCACTGTGCCCATGCTTCACTGTGCCCATGCTTCACTGTGCCTAATGCCTCACTGTGCCCGTGTCTCACTGTGCCCGTGCTTCACTGTGCCCAATGCCTCATTGTGCCCCTGTCTCACTGTGCCCTGCTTTCCTGTGCCCAATGCCTCACTGTGCCCGTGTCTCACTGTGCCCGTGTCTCACTGTGCTCGTCAGCCGTGTACCTAATCGGCAACGTCCCGGCGGCCATTCAGGTATTCAAAAGCCACGCCTCCTCCTCGTCTGTGATAGGCGGAACACTCAATTTCCCAGCATTCAGTGTTCCGCCTATCACGGACATCCACTCATCCTCATAACACAGACGAGGATGAGAGGATGTCCTTGATAGGCTGAACACTGCCTGCTATGAAATTGAGTGTTCCGCCTATCACAGACGAGGAGGCGTGGCTTTTGAACACTGCAATGGCTGCCGTCTGTCTGCATGACACGCTGATCAGGTAGGCAGACGGCGGCTTGCGGTTAGTGTAAGTGCCAGGTGCCAAGTCATTGCAAGTCATATAGCCCAAGTCAAAGTCAAGTCGCAAGTCATTAGTGACAAGTCAAAGCCAAGTCAAGTCATTTATTGAATTCTGTCAAGCAAGTCGCAAGTCCTCAAACAGGTGACTCGAGTCAAGTCATGTGACTCGAGTCCCCCACCTCTGGCGAACACCCCAGATGGGGAAAGACATATTGGTGGGGGGGATACCCTCCAGCAGCTCTCCTTTCCCCAATTTACCCCTTTCCTTTTTTTTTCCCCCTCATCATTTCTCATCCCCTAGTTCTTTTTTCGGGGATGTGTGTTGAGTGGCAAATGACCCTGAACAGAAGGGAAGGGTAATAACATATCCGTGGACAAATAGGTAGTAGATAGTGTGACAGCAGGAAGGTAAAGTCACCTGGTTGCATCCAGGGGGGTAGATATATTTCTCCCAGATTCAGGCTTTATGCCGACTTATACAACTAGGTGGAGAGTTGTATAAGGCTAGTGGGCTCATGGATGACTCATACCTCTAGGGAGAGTGTGGGGCGTCGTGCAGACAGAGATGAGGAAACCAGCTGAACCTTGTCAGCTCATTTAGGCCTCTATAAGAACTCCCAGCTTCATTAGATGTTAGCTCATGCCTGGAACCAGACCTGTGTGGACTGTCTAGGGAGAGTGAACCCCTGTGCGGTGAGGCAAAGCCTGTGTGGCTATTTGTTTGGACTTTTACTAAACCAGGGACTTAGGGACTAGGACAGCACCAGGCTGATCCCAGTTGTTAGTTTAGGAAACCTGCATGTTTAGTCAGAGGTCAAACTGACCAGGATTTATTTTGTTTATGTTTCTTTTTGGCTTTGCTGTGTTTTTGTCACTGTACATAGAGAAATAAACCGCACCTTTTGATTTTGAAAACCACAACCTCCGTCTGCTGGCCCTGTTTTTGTGTGGGGAGCCCAACCAGGGGGTCACACACACCCGCTACCGAGTTAACCCCCTCACAGTTGGTGGAGAACCAGTGGCAGTTTTTTTTAAGCCAGCATGGAGGAGATACTGAAACAGCTGGCTCTAGCAAATGCCAATCAACAGCAGACAAATGCAGGTTTGCAAAGGAGCCTTGCAGCCCAGCAGCAAGCTCATCAACAAGCCCAGCAGCAATCTGAGGCCCGCTTCATAGACCTGTTACAGAAGCAAGAGCAGAGACTACAACAAATGGAAGCAGTAATGCAGCAACGTCCGCAGACCAGTGAGGAAAGCCGTCCCACTAATACCGCGTCCTTTGGGGTGAGTCGTTTATTGACAAAAATGACTGGAGAGGATGATCCAGAGGTATTTTTGACCACATTTGAAAGGACTGCTGAAAGAGAAAAGTGACCTGAGGAGCAGTGGGCTGGACTGGTGGCTCCTCTGTTAACTGGTGAATCGCAGAAGGCTTACTATGACCTAGAGCCTGACCAAGCAAAAGACTATGTGATGCTAAAAGCTGAAATATTGGCAAGGCTGGGTGTCACCCTGGCTGTCCGGGCTCAGCGTGTGCATAACTGGACTTTCCAGCTTGGAAAACCCCCCAGGTCTCAAATGTATGATCTCATTCACCTGAGCAGGAAGTGGCTACAGCCAGAGACTTTGTCCGCACCAGAGATTGTGGAACGTGTTGTAATGGATCGGTTTTTGAGAGCTCTTCCTACTGCCATCCAAAAGTGGGTAAGCCATGGAGACCCAGAGACGGCCGGTGGTCTTGTGGATCGTGTAGAGAAATACTTGGCTACAGAGAACCTGACGGCCTCTTCCAGAGACACTCGGACTTTCCACCCTAAGACCAGACCACCCCCAGGGGCGGATAAGAGGATTCCAAGGGGTAAGGGTGGAGAGAGTGAGAGGGTGGGAGCTCTACCCCAAGTTTGGCGAGAACAGCCTGGGAAATCAGCGGCTCAAGAGGCGGCAAGAAGGATCGTTTGCTACCGCTGCCGGCAAGCGGGACATATTGCAGCCAATTGCCCGGTTGTGGAGGAACCCATGCAGTGTGACTTTCTGACGGGCAGACGTCAGTCGCTGTGTGCGACAGTCGCATGCACTGCCATTCGAGGAACTGAGAAACATTTATGCAAAATGTGTGTTAATGGTAGAAATGTTGTGGTATTGCTGGATTCAGGTAGCCTTGTGACCCTGATAAAGGCTGAGTTAGTTAAAACAGAGGTCTCTGGGAATAGCAAGGTAGCTGTTATTTGTGTGCATGGGGACACCCGAGAGTATCCAGTGACTACAGTGTGTTTCGAGACCCCCAAAGGTACCCTCTCTCATCCAGTGGGCTTAGTATCTCAGTTACCGTATGACGCCATTGTGGGAAGGGATTTTCCGAAGTTCTGGGAACTGTGGGATGATCCTGAGCCCCCCACTGGTGCCCCTATGTACCAGGAATGTGATAGCCAGAACTCCTCTGAGAGTGGTGAGGACTCTCCAGAATTTCCCTTGTCAGTATTGGCAGGGGAGACTCAAGAAACTGGAGAGGAGCCCACCTCCTCAGACGAAAACCTACCGTCTGTGGAGTTTTCTGATCTGGAGGTTCACAGGGAAAATTTTGCCACAGAACAGTTAAAAGACCCCGCCCTAATAAAGGCACGGGAAAACGTAGTGGAAATAGATGGCGAGTTAGTGAACCCAGATAATACCTGCACTTACCCATACTTCAGCGTAGAGAAGGACCTACTGTATCGGGTGGCAAAAAGGGCAGAAGAAACCGTTGAGCAGCTTGTGGTGCCCAAACCTTACAGGAAGTTGGTGTTGGAGTTGGCCCATGGGCACATTCTTGGAGGTCATCTGGGGACAGAGAAAACCCGAGAGAGGGTATTACAGAGATTCTATTGGCCTGGAGTGATGAAGGACATAGAAAATTATTGTTCCTCCTGCCCTGTGTGTCAGAGGTCGGCCCCGATGCCACATTTCCGTAGCCCGCTGGTCCCTCTACCCATCATTGAGGTCCCGTTTGAGAGAATCGCAATGGATTTGGTAGGTCCTATAATCAAGTCCGCTAGGGGGCACCAGTACATATTGGTTATAATGGACTATGCCACCCGTTATCCAGAAGCGATCCCTCTCAGAAATACCTCGGCCAAAACCATAGCCAAAGAGCTATCTCTTGTTTTTAGCCGGGTGGGTATTTGTAAAGAACTGCTTACGGACCAAGGTACACCCTTTATGTCCCGGGTTATGAAAGAGCTGTGTAAATTGCTCAAAGTGACGCAATTGCGTACATCTGTGTATCACCCCCAAACCGATGGGCTGGTTGAAAGATTCAACAAAACCCTAAAACAAATGTTGAAGAAAGTGGTGGATAGAGATGGAAAGGATTGGGACTGTCTACTTCCTTATTTGATGTTTGCTATTAGGGAGGTGCCCCAATCCTCTACGGGATTCTCCCCCTTTGAGTTACTGTATGGGAGACACCCAAGAGGGCTGTTGGATATTGCCAAGGAAACTTGGGAAAGTGAGAGTTCTCCCCACAGGAGTGTGATTGAGCATGTCGCCCTGATGCAAGATCGAATTGCACAGGTAATGCCCATCGTGAAGGAACATTTGGCCCAAGCGCAGTTGGCACAGCAGAGAGTGTACAACCGTGGAGCAAAGACCCGTACCTTTTCCCCGGGGGATAGGATATTGGTACTTGTCCCTACGGTTGAAAGTAAATTCCTTGCCAAATGGCAAGGCCCCTACGAGATAATGGAAAAAGTGAGCAAAGTGAATTACAAGGTCAGACAACCAGGAAGGCGAAAGCCCGAACAGATATATCACGTTAATCTGTTGAAAGCCTGGAGGGATAGAGAGTCCCTAGTCGCAGAAACTTGGTCACCAGCTCAAACTGGTTGCGTGATTCCGGAGGTTGGAATAGCAGCCACCTTGTCACAACCCCAACAACAGGAGGTTAAGGAGTTTGTGCTTCGCAACAAGGAGGTGTTCTCTGAGCTGCCGGGACAAACATCTGGGGTAGAGCATGATATTATTACCCCGCCCGGTGAAAGGGTGAAGTTAAAACCCTATCGGATCCCAGAGGCCCGACGGGAGGCAATACGGGAGGAAGTACAGAAAATGCTGAACTTAGGGGTGATAGAGGAGTCCCAAAGTGATTGGTCTAGTCCCATTGTGTTGGTGCCTAAACCGGATGGGAGCTGGCGATTTTGTAACGATTTTCGTCAGTTGAACAAAGTTACAAAATTTGACACCTACCCCATGCCACGTATAGATGAGTTGATCGACCGGCTGGGAAAAGCCCGATACATGACGACTCTTGACCTCACAAAAGGGTATTGGCAAATTCCCCTGGCCAAGTCGGCCAAAGAGAAAACCGCATTTGTAACCCCAGACGAGGCGTTCCAATATAAGAGAATGCCGTTCGGGTTACAGAATGCGCCGGCCACATTCCAGCGGAAAATGGACCAGATACTGAGGCCCCATCGGAAGTATGCTGCGGCTTACCTGGATGACGTAATTGTCCATAGCACAGATTGGGCCTCACATCTGCCAAAAGTGCAAGCAGTCCTAGACTCTATCCGGGAAGCGGGGTTTACGGCTAACCCCAAGAAGTGTACCATTGGGCAGGAGGAGGCCAAATATCTTGGGTACACCATTGGCAGGGGAGTGATAAAACCCCAACTCAACAAAGTCGAGGCCATCCAGAGTTGGCCACGTCCCAACAGCAAGAAGCAGGTACGGGCCTTTCTGGGAATCGCGGGTTATTATCGGCGCTTCATTCCCCACTTTGCTTCTAAGGCTGTGCCCCTAACCAACCTGACGAAAGGGAAAGGGTCGGTCATGATTAAATGGACCCCCGAGGCTGAGGCAGCATTCCAATTCTTGAAACAAGCCTTATGTAGCCAGCCAGTGTTGTACTCACCCGACTTCTCTAAAGACTTTGTCGTACAAAGTGATGCGTCAGATGTGGGGTTAGGAGCAGTATTGTCCCAGGTCTGGAACGGGGAAGAGCACCCAGTCATTTACCTCAGCAGGAAGTTGAAGTCCCATGAGGTAAATTACGCCACGGTTGAAAAGGAGTGTTTAGCGGTGAAGTGGGCTCTAGATTCCCTTCGGTACTATCTGCTAGGTAGGCACTTTGACATGGTTACGGATCACGCTCCGTTAAAGTGGATGGCTCAAAACAAGGAGACAAATAGAAGAGTGAATAGGTGGTTCCTGGCCCTACAGGAATTCAACTTCACAGTAAAGCATCGCCCTGGCGTTCAAATGGGGAATGTGGATGCTTTGTCTCGAGTACATGAATGCCTGATTGCTGGTGTTCCAACCTCAAGGTTAAAACAAGAGGGGGGGGTATGTGACAGCAGGAAGGTAAAGTCACCTGGTTGCATCCAGGGGGGTAGATATATTTCTCCCAGATTCAGGCTTTATGCCGACTTATACAACTAGGTGGAGAGTTGTATAAGGCTAGTGGGCTCATGGATGACTCATACCTCTAGGGAGAGTGTGGGGCGTCGTGCAGACAGAGATGAGGAAACCAGCTGAACCTTGTCAGCTCATTTAGGCCTCTATAAGAACTCCCAGCTTCATTAGATGTTAGCTCATGCCTGGAACCAGACCTGTGTGGACTGTCTAGGGAGAGTGAACCCCTGTGCGGTGAGGCAAAGCCTGTGTGGCTATTTGTTTGGACTTTTACTAAACCAGGGACTTAGGGACTAGGACAGCACCAGGCTGATCCCAGTTGTTAGTTTAGGAAACCTGCATGTTTAGTCAGAGGTCAAACTGACCAGGATTTATTTTGTTTATGTTTCTTTTTGGCTTTGCTGTGTTTTTGTCACTGTACATAGAGAAATAAACCGCACCTTTTGATTTTGAAAACCACAACCTCCGTCTGCTGGCCCTGTTTTTGTGTGGGGAGCCCAACCAGGGGGTCACACACACCCGCTACCGAGTTAACCCCCTCACAATAGGTATAGAAGGATAGAGGTGGTTGAAAATAAGTTGAGTAGAGGTTCCACAGGGAGAGAAGGGCGGTCCTCTCCTGATCATCTCTGACCATGCCCCCACTTACGACGGGACTCACTTAAGTGGTAAATTGTATGTGAGTGCATGAATATATTTTTTTACCCCTCCATCTGTTGGAGGAGATACGGGGGTGAGTAAACCCACCGTAATATATTAGGGTTATTAGAACCCTTTTTGGGTCCCTTTTTTTTTTTCCTACCTTTTCCTTTTTTTTTTTCTTTTTCTTTCCCTTTTTTCTTTCTCTTTTTTTTGTTTTGTTTTTTGTTCTGTTTTTGTATCAGCAGGGGAGATGGAGACATTAAGGGTTACCTCTTTAAATGCCAAAGGGCTTAATACACCGGTGAAAAGGAGGATACTACATCAAGAACTGAAACGTTCACACACGGACGTGGCATATATCCAGGAAACCCATTTTAGAGAGGGTAAGGCACCAATCTTAAAAAACAACTTTTACCCCTTTGCATACCATGCCTTTAACAGGGCAGCGAAATCTAGAGGGGTCTCTATACTGGTCTCTAAACGAACACCCTGGAGTTTGATAGACAAGAGAGTAGACATAGAAGGCAGATTTTTGTTTTTAAAAGGTATGATGGGTAGTATTAAAGTGACCCTAGCAACGATCTATGCCCCCAATAAAAGTCAAGATCAATTTATCTGCGCCACTATTAAAAAGATTATGAAATTTACAGAAGGCAAACTTATCCTGGGGGGAGATTTCAATATCCCCTTAGATCCGAAGGTGGATACGTCAGCAGGAAGCTCCTCCGTAGCTATTGGTCCTCGTAAACGAGTGCTTCAGACCCTCCATAATTATCAACTAGCGGATGCGTGGAGAGCGTACCACCCTGACGAAAGGGATTACACCTTTTATTCATTGCCACATAAGGTGTACTCTCATATCGATCTATTTATCATTCCACACAGTATGTTAATGGGGGTCAAAGAAATAGATATAGGGAGTATTACATGGTCTGACCATGCTCCGATTACATTGACATTAATGATGAATGAACATTCTCCCGGTAAGAGTAGGCAGTGGCAATTGAATGAGAGCCTCCTTGAAGATGAAGTAGTGGTAGCGGAAGTTATTAAAGAATTGCAGTATTACTTTCAATATAACACCACATTGGAGACTGACGCAGGGATAATATGGGAGGCACATAAAACAGTGATAAGAGGGGTGCTTATTAAGCATGGTTCTAGAATAAAAAAAGAGAGGGAGGCTCAACTGACTAAATTGTTGACGGATATACATGAACTAGAAACCCAACACAAACAGAACCCAGGGGCAGTGGGAGAGATTGAACTTCTCAATCTGCGTAGACAGGTGACATCTTTACTCCAATATAGAGCTAAGGCGGCAATGCAGAGATGTCGGAAATATTACTATGAATCAGGAGACAAATGCGGCCATACATTGGCCAGAGCTCTTCAGGAACAGAGAGCCCAATCTTATATCCCTTATCTTGTGGACCATGAGGGTAGACTCAGATTGTCTCGACCTTTCGTAGGTTTTACCAATCATTATATAATCTGCCTACTAAACCGCAACCCCAAAAAAATAGAGGAATATATTTCCTCATCAGGTATCCCCCAGTTGACAGAACATATCAGAGAAGACCTGGAAGTGGCTATAACCCTAGAGGAATTAAAAGAAGCTATTAAGACCTCCAAACCTGGTAAGGCATCGGGCCCGGATGGCTTTACACATAAATATTATCAGATATTCTTTCCTCAGTTGGGTGAACAGATGGTACAAACATTCAATGAAATAGGGTATGGCACAGGATTTACCCCAGAAACTCTGAGAGCACATATCACGGTTATACCTAAGGAAGACAAGGACCCATCAGTAAGCGGTAGTTATCGTCCCATCTCACTATTAAATGTGGATCTTAAGTTATTTACAAAAATCCTGGCGACACACATTCAACCACATTTGACAGTATTAATACACCTGGATCAGGTAGGCTTTAGTCCAACCCGTGAGGCCCGGGATAATACCATTAAAACTCTGAATCTTATCCATCTGGCTGGCCAATCCAATACACTTACGGTGTTTTTGGGCATGAATGCCAAAAAGGCGTTCAACCGGGTTAATTGGTCCTTCATGCTTTCAGTTTTACGCTATGTGGGGGTGGGGGAGAGGATGGTCGGATGGATCATGAGTTTATACTCAAGACCAGAGGCACAAATTAAAGTAAACGGAGTGATGTCCGAACCCTTTTCCATTTTGAACGGCACAAGGCAATGGTGTCCTTTATCACCCCTTCTTTTTGCCCTTTCACTGGAGCCATTTCTCTGTAAGGTGAGGCAAAACCCGTATGTTACGGGGATAATAACTGGAGATCTACACAATAAGGTATCCGCTTATGCGGATGACCTTTTATTTTCTCTTACTAAACCAGTTATATCTATGCCGAATCTTTTAAGAGAATTGGACTAATATGGTGCACTGTCCAACTTAAAAATCAACATGTCTAAATCAGAGGCAATGGGGGTATCAATGTCCTTGAGTCAAATCAATGCCTTAAAAATTAACTTTAAGTTTAGATGGACTTATACGGGCCTTAAATACCTGGGTACGTTTATTCCACCTAAATTAGATCAAACCTATGGGCTAAATTTCCCACCTCTACTTAGTAAAGTGAGAATTTTACTGTCTAAATGGCATCAGGGCCTGTTTTCATGGTTCGGTAGATGCAATATAATAAAAATGTAAATTTTGCCAAAATTTTCTTATCTTTTTCAAACCCTACCTATTCATATACCCAAATAATTCTTTAAACAGATTAATGCGTTAATAACTGACTTTATTTGGGCCCATAAAAGGCCTAGATTACAAAGACGTTTGATGACCATGCCTAAACAATATGGAGGGATAGCGGTACCAGAAATGCAGAAATATTATCAGGCGGCTCATCTGGTGAGACTAATAAACTAGTGCAGGCATGCAAGTTTTAAAATTTAGCTAAAGATAGAGCAATCACAGTGTGAGGTCCCATTGCGTTGTGCGGTTTGGTGCTTTGGAGATCTTGGTCCTGCTCTTAAAAAGCACCCAACTCTGGGTCCCACCCTGAGTATTTGCTCTCGAATATGTTCCACTACTCTACTATTACCGTATAATTCCCCCCTGTATCCTATTGTAGGGAACCCACGTTTCCCTCCGGGACTACAGGAGGGACCATTTAGAAAACTTTTGGACTCTCAATGCTACCAGGCTTCGCACTTTATACAAGCAGCGACAGGGATGTGGCCCTCAATGGGTGAGCTAACTTCACCCAATGATCGCTTTCATCTGGATTTTTGTAGTGGAGCTCAGTTGCGACATTTTTTTAAGACACTTCCATCTCCGGATAGATTTCAACGACCACTGACTCCCCTAGAACGATTATGTAAGGAGACGGGCCCTTGCTCTCACACACTTTCGCAAATGTATGCATTATTGGTTGCCCCCTCTGACGAGTATGTCCCCCCGTATATAGAGAAATGGGAAACAACACTAGGTAGGATGTTTACTCAGACACAACACAGGCAGATTGTAAACTTAGCATTAAAATCCTCAATATCCACACGGGCACAAGAAACTAACTTTAAAATTGTGACAAGATGGTACCGTACGCCCTCAATAATTAATAAATATTCCCCGGCTATTTCGGATAAATGCTGGAGGTGCCAGGAGGAAAGAGGGACATTATTTCATGTTTTCTGGTCGTGTGTGAAGCTAGAGTACTTTTGGAAGGAGGTACGGCAGATAGCACAGAAATTCACAGAGTATAATCTCCCGGAAGACCCGGCATTATTTTTGCTACACGTCTCGAACATCCCGGGGAAAATATATAGTAAATCAGTTCTAAGACATCTCATTAACGCTGCTAGATCATGTATCGCAGGGCAGTGGAGAGATACGAGACCCCCAACAATCTTTGTTTGGTTTACATGGATTGAAGAGGTGAATAAGATGGAGGATTTGATGTTATCGGTCCAAAACCGATATGAGATTTACTTAGAAACGTGGGCCCAATGGAATATATTTAAGGTTTCGGAGGAAGGGAAGGCCCTTTTTATACCCTGAAGTTGGGGTCTCCACCTCCCCAGCTGATGGTTATATTTGGTTCCGGAATGTGTATTTACCCTTTCTCCCCTATCCCTCTTATTAATTTATTTATTCTTTTTTTTTTTCTTCTTTCTCTCTTCCCCCTTTCCCCCTTTATTGCTCTCTTTTTCATTTTCGTTTTTAATACTAGGATGTTACTATAATTCTGGACAGGTTGCTCCTTAAACATTATTTTATTTTATTTTTGTTTCTGTTCTTTCTTTATACTCTTATTTTTTTTCCTCATATATCTTAACATAAAACATAAACCGATTGGGGGTTGGTTACAGGGGGGTACTTCAGTGGAGTATATTTGGGGCTTGGGGAATGACTTGTAAAATGTATTAGGGACATGACTCCCTATGGAGCCAATATATGGTGAGATAGATAGGATGTATAAATGCTTCATATGATGTAACGCAGGCTCCACCTGGTTGTATGGAGGGATAAGACTGTATATAAACTGCTGTATGTCTCTGTACCATGCCCTTTGATAAAATAAAAAAATAAAGCCCCAAAATCACTGCTCCCGAAAAAACGATAGTTTTTAAAACTTTTTTTTGTTTTGCATTGATACATGTCCTCTGGGGCAGGACCCAGGTCCCCAAACACTTTTTATGACAATAACTTGCATATTAACCTTTAAAATTAGCACTTTTCTCCCATAGACTTTTAAAAGGGTGTTTCGCGGCTTTTCGCATTTGCTGCGAACACCCTAAATTGTTCGCTGTTTGGCAAATGGGCAAACTCATGTTCGCCTCGAACAGATAGCCCATCCCTACTCTAGAGCAGGGTTAGGCAACCTTTGTGATATCTACCTGGACAACTTAAAAGAGGTCAAAGATCACCAGGCAGAAGTTAACTAGCAAGCCCCCAATAAAAAGTAAAGAGGGCATAAAGAAAACGTAAAAAACTTTATAAAACTTATGTTAGTGTAGAAATATAAACTCAACCTACCTTAAAATTTTGCTTCAGAGAGAAACTCAGCATGCACAATTTTTTTCATGTCTCGGAAGTTGGTCAACCCCAAAAGTCTAATGCCAGAATTCATTGTTAATGCAGAACATCTGGCACTACCATACACTCCTGGTCAGGAGTGTATGGTACTGGGAGGTCAGTAGGGCACAGTGCAGGGGGGTAAGGAAGGTATGGTGCAGGATGGTCCGGAAGGCACAGTACAGGGGAATCAGGAGGGTATAGTATTGGGGGGGCCAGGAGGGAAGTGTACTTGGGGATCAGAAGGGCAGAGTAAAGTGGGGTCAAGAGGGTATGGTACTGGGGCTTAGGAGGGCAGAGTAAATGGGGGTCAAGAGGGTATGGTACTGGGGGCTCAGGAGGGCAGAGTACAGGGGGGTCAAGAGGGCACGGTACTGTGGGGGTCAGGAGGGTACAGTTCTGGAGGGTTAGGAGGGCATGGTGCTGGGAGGTCAGGAGGGCATGGGGAGGAGAGGTCAGGAAGGCATGATACTGGGGATTCAGGAAGGCACAAAGGTTTTTTGCTTATGTAGCACCCCATAGCGTGGCTAAAGTACTAATAATAGTAATTTTGCTAGTGTAGGTAAATTCAGGCTTGGCTGTTTTTCTGGGTCAGTGTTTTGAGTGACTCAGAGAGAGCTGGATGACTGAGCAGCAGCATCTCTGGTGACTCATCCCTGCTTGGAGAAGGTTCCAGAAGAAGTTGGGAGGGGTCTAGGAGGAGCTGGCTGGAGTATTCTGAGGGCCCTGACCAATCCTCAACAGATGGGTTGGCAGGGGGCAGGGTCAGCCCAGCTGGGGCAGTGGAGTTGGTGGAAGATGGAGATGGAGTGTTAGGCTGTCGGAGGCCTTTGAGAGAAGCTCCCCAGTCTGGGGGAGGTGAACTCAGGCCTGGGCTCAGGTGTGGAAGGGACCCCTTCTCACAACACGTGGAGGGATCCTGACCAGGAGACACAGGAGCAAGGTTAAGGACAGTAGGAGAACACTGCCAGTCAAATCTCCAGGGAGGAAAACAGCCAGGAGGGCTAATGAGTTTACAGTAAGAGGACTGAGAGGCATGCCTGAAGGGACTGGGTGCAAGCAGTCTGGGATGTGGGAATAGGACAACTAGCACCAAAGACCTCTCTTTTTGCTACACTACCAAAAAAGCCTGCCATCCCTGGCTGCAAAAGGCATGCACTTGGATCTGACTGAGATTGTGTTGGATCAAACTGTCAGTACTAGCTGGTCCTGGGAGATGTAGTTCTACAAGCTGAGTCCCTGAAGAGTTTCTTTGCTGATCAAATGGGCATCCCATAAGAACCTTAACCCCATCCAAGTTCAATCCCCCTAAAATAAAAAAACAAAAACAAAATAAAGCTGCAAGGACTTCTTCCTGTTATCAAAGTGAATGAAAAATGCATTTGTCTGGCTGTGCAGGGTGGGAGATACCCATATTCACCATGTCTCCGGGGGGGTATCGCTACACTTATGCAGAGTGCCGCAGGGAAACTGCCACGGCCAAGCTACATGTTCTGGCACTGATGGAATAACCAGTTCGGAAGACAAAAATGCCACTATGGGCAGGTGTCCCCTGGAGGAGATGCCGCTGTAAGTAGTTCCAGCAGCCGTAGGAATCCCGGGGAAGCGACTGTCCGAAGGCAGGAAGTGACATGGCCGGTGAGCCTGAAATTACATCATAGTACCGGCAGAAGAGGCCAGTGGGAGCTCTGCTGGATAGAACTCTCGCCATGCAGTAGTTAGATGTGTGCCAGCACGCTCTACAGCCGTGGGGGAAAATACAGGGTCGGCAACATAGTGACCTGTTCGTGATCTGCACGCGGTCGACGGGTAGATCGCAATCAACGGGTTGCCAGCTCTAGAGTGTATGCTTTCAGAAAATATACAATCTTTTGGAGATTTTATTTAATTTTCAGGCTTAAAATTATTTTTTAACCACTTCAATACAGGGCATTTTTACCCCCTTCCTGCCCAGGCCAATTTCCAGCTTTCAGTGCTGTAACATTTTGAATGACAATTGCGCAGTTATGCAACACTTTACCAAAATTCAATTTTTTAAAAAAAATTCTCCACAAATAGAGCTTTCTTTTTGTGGTATTTGATCACCTCTGCGGTTTTTATTTTTTTGCGCTATAAGTTAAAAAAAAGCAACAATTTTGAAAAAAACACAATATTTTTTACTTTTTGCTATAATAAATATCCCAATTTAAAAAAAAATAAAAAATTTCCTCAGTTTAGGCCGATATGTATTCTTCTACATATTTTTGGTAAAAAAATTGTAATAAGCGTATATTGATTGGTTTGCGCAAAAGTTATAGCGCTTACAAAATAGGTTATTGATTCATGGCTTTTTTATTATTAGTATTTTTTTACTAGCAATGGCGGTGATCTGCATTTTTTATTGTGACTGTGACAGATCGGGCACTTTTGCCACTATTTTGGGACCATGCACATTTATACAGCGATCAGTGCTATAAATATGCACTGATACTGTATAAATGTCACTGTCAGGGAAGGAGTTAACACTAGGGGGCGATCAAGGGGTTAAATGTGTTACCTGGGGAGTGATTCTAACTGTGGGGGGGTGGGACTGACTAGGGGAGAAGACCGATCGGTGTTCCTATATACTAGGAACACACAATCTGTCTCCTCTCCCCTGACAGGTTTACACACACAGATCCACGTTCCTGCTCTGTCATGAGCGATGGCGGGTGCCCGGCGGACATCGCAGCCGCCAGGCACATGAATTGGCTCCTGGGTGATGAAGCGGCACACGCGCCCCCTATACTGCTGGGAAGCTGAGGATGTCAAATGATGCCTGCCCAGGATGGGAGATCCCATCTGCGTACATCATATTACAATAGGCCGGCATTGAAGTGGTTAAGCACTTGTGTGAAAAAAAAACCCGGCTTTGCCAGTGAAAGAAATGAACTTCGAAGGCAGATTTAAAGTGGAAGTAAAGGTAGAACCTAACTAACTCTAAACCTTCTCCCACCCACATTCTAAGCTCAATCTATCTAACCCAGTAAAGTAAAGAACTTTTTATACTTACCTATTCTACAGCAGCCCCGGTCTGGTCCCAGGCTTCAGTGTGTAGGAGAGGCAGCTGAAAACTTAAGCCCCATAGTAAGTCTATAGGTGACATAATTTCCCAGGTATTTCCCAGCTAGTGTCGGCTTTCTCCTGCACACAGAGGGCGCTGCTGGAGACCAGACTGGAGCGGCTACAGAATAGGTAAGTATAGCGATCTTTCCTTTAAGGAGTTAGATAGATTAGGCTTAGAATATGGGTGTGAGTAGGTTTAGAATTAGGTAGGTTTTTCCTTTATTTCCACTTTAAATCTGATTCATGGCTGTGAAAAACTTTACTGATATTTTGTACATACTGCTTTGGGTATAGGAGAGGCAGTGCATCTGTTTGGGAATGGCTCTCTTGTATTCAGCAGTAGGGGTTCTCAAAAAATTATCAACAAAGGGGAGCGTTTCAGACCAGACAGTGCCTTGCAAAAGTATTCATACTCCTTGAAATGTTCCACATTTTATCATGTTCCAACCAAAAATGTAAGTGTATTTTATTGGGATTTTATGTGATAGACCAACACAAGGTGGCACATAGTTGTGAAGTGGAAGGAAAGTGATAAATGGTTTTCAATTTTTTTTACAAATACATTTGTGAAAAGTGTGGTGTGCATTTGTATTCAGCTCCCCTGAGTCAATACTTTGTAGAACCACCTTTCACTGCAATTACATCTGCAAGTCTTTTTGGGGATGTCTCTACCAGCTTTGCACATCTAGAGAGTGACATTTTTCCCTGTTCTTCTTTGAAAAATAGCTCAAGCTCTGTCAGATTGAATGGAGAGCATCTGTGAACAGCAATTTTCAAGTCTTGCTGCAGATTCCCAGATTGATTTAGGTCTGGACTTTGACCGGCCATTCTAACACATGAATGTGCTTTGATCTAAACCATTCCATTGTAGCTCTGGCAGTATGTTTAGGGTCCTTGTCCTGCTGGAAGGTGAACCTAAGCCCCAGTCTCAAGTCTTTTACAGACTCTAAACAGGTTTTCTTTGTAAGATTGCCCTGTATTTGGCTCCATCCACCTTCCCATCAACTCTGACCAGCTTTCCTGTCCCTACTGAAGAAAAGCATCCCCACAACATGATGCTGCCACCACCATGTTTCAACGTGGGGATGGTGTGTTCAGGGTGATGTGCAGTGTTAGTTTTCCGCCACACATAGTGTGTTGCTTTTAGGCCAAAAAGTTAAATTTTGGTCTCATCTGACCAGAGCACCGTCTTTCACATGTTTGCTGAGTCTTCCACATGTCTTCTTTCAAACTACAAACGGGACTTCTTATGGCTTTCTTTCAAACAATGACTTTCTTCTTGCCACTCTTCCATAAAGGCCAGATTTGTGGAGTGCATGACTAATAGTTGTCCTGTGAACAGATTCTCCAACCCTAGCTGTGGATCTCTGCAGCTTCTCCAGAGTTACCATGGGCCTCTTGGCTGCTTCTCTGATGAATGCTCTCCTTGCCCGACCTGTCAGTTTAGGTGGAAGTCCATGTCTTGGTAGGTTTACAGTTGTGCCATACTCTTTACATTTTCAGATGTTGGTTTGAACAGTGCTCTGTGAGATGTTCAAAGCTTGAGATATTTTTTTTAAATCTAATCCTGCTTTAAAAGTCTCCACAACTTTATCCCTGACCTGTCTGGTGTGTTCATTGGCCTTCATGATGTTGTTTTTTCACTAAGAAATATTGAGATTAAATTGCACACAGGTGGACTCTATTTACTAATTAGGTGACTTTTGAAGGCAATTGGTTCCACCAGATTTTATTTAGGGGTATCAGAGTAAAGGGGGCTGAATACAAATGCACGCCACACTTTCACACATTTATATGTAAAAAACATTTAACATTTTCCTTTCACTTCACAATTATGTGCAAATTTGTGTTGGTCAATAATGTAAAATCCCAATAAAATACATTTACGTTTTTTGTTGTAACATGACAAAAGTTTGAAAATTCCGAGTGGTGTGAATACTTTTTCAAGACACTGTACTGTATATCAACACAATAATTATTCAATTTCAACATATCATTTGACCTAGAAAGCATGTTGTTAAATCCTTCTTTACATTACCTCAAACATGTCTGTTTTGTGCCTGGAAAAATGTGGTATGGAAACAGTTTGAAGAGCAACTGAGCTATGTAAAGAAAACAAGATGGGGGTTTGAGATGGTAAAATCAACAGGCAGATCAACTCTAGACAAGTCTTGAAAATGTGAACAAGGCTTAATTAGAGAAAAGCCATAGATCATCCAGATAGAGCTTGAGGGCAATTAAAATTTTCAGATGTGAGAGCATAGCTATAATTAGAGAAAAAAATGCCAGAGTATACAAATAGTTAAAAACCTACAAATTCCATTCAGAAATATATCTTTTTATATCTTGAAGAAAGATTATGTTGTGCAGACTAGTTATTTTTTGCACACCAGCCTTTCTGTTCTTTTCGGTATGAATCCTAACAAACTGCTTTCCGCTGAGAATGTATTTTTAAAATATCATCTTTACTTTCTTGGTATGTAGAAAAACTACATTCAGTAAAAAATAACCACTAAGCTATTATTAGAAACTGCAGCAGTAACTACATGAAGCTTACAAATTGGATACTAACAGCCGACTGTAAACTTTAATGCATTTTGTGGAATAGGAGAAAAACATTGTTTTTAAATGGAACTTTAACTTTAAGAGCCACCTGAAACATGATATTCTATGATAATGTGACCAGATTTTTTAAATGAAATCCGGGAACATATTTTTATTTTTTTACTAGTAATGGCGGCAATCAGTGACTCTCTGCCCATCATCGCCGCCGCCATCACAGCCTGTCAAGTCTTGCTCTCCGGGCCCCGGCTACTACTGGGTGGGGAGTGGAGGAAGATCACTCCGCAAAGGAAGGCAAGGAGATAAGCAGGAAGGCGGCTGGCCAGGACTTGAGCCAAGGCAGAAGAACATGCGAGCGGAGATGGATGGGCATGCACCCGAAACTGAAGAAATATTAACTCCGCTCCGACCAGCAGATGATCATCAGAAAGGGGCACAGATAATGGAAAGAAATAGACCCCCCCTAAGCTAGTAGGAGCGGGCGTGTGTAATTCATAATTTTTTTTTTATTCTGTACTGACTGTCTTTGAAATTGCCCCAGTCCCTGTTCAAATCCAATCTGGGGACAAAACTGACTTGGTCCGGGGACAGTGTCCTCAATCCGGGGACTGTCCCCGGAAACCGGGGATGTCTGGTCACCCTATTCTATGAGAAAGATTTTCATTTCTATTACAGAAACATGACTTTATGTGATCCAATGGTCGCTTTCGTAAAAGTGTAAACAAAAAAATTAAGGAAACAGGAAAATAGCTTTTCACTTGCTTTAAGCTCTCTTTAAAGGAATACTATAATGGTATATTAAATTAAAATAATCAACTGCGCTAGTTTCTTATTGCATAAACATCCAAACTTAAAAAAACATATTAAGTGCTTGCCAATTATTCAATACCACTTTGCAAAGTGCAAAAAAACATAAATTATCGTCCAAACTCAGTGATATCAAAAATAATTATTATCCAATAACAAAACAAATGGGTTAAAAGCCCACTGTGCAGGTGCTCTTTTACATAAGTGACTTTAGTACTTGATCCACTCTGTGCATATGGTGCCCCACATGGAATTGCACTCACCAGAATCTGTTGACCAACTATCTCTAGTATGGTCAAACTTGCTTGTGGGGCATGCCCCCTTTAAATACGTTGTCTATTTGTGCTGGGTTCATTCGATATTGAAGATCCAATGGTACCATTCAGAGGGAAATGATAAAAGGAAGCCCATAGTGTAAAATTATTTTTACAAATTAATTTGAAAAAAAAAAAGGTGGTGCTGGTTAAAACATGGCACCCGGTGTCCACAGTACTGGTTGTTTTGCGGGGCCTGCTGTCATACTCCGTGCTCGAAATAGCGGCTCGGGTCCCTGTTCACAGATGGCACCTGGCGGAGGTAACATCACGATGACACAGGCTAAGCTCCTACACATTTCTACCTGTTTATACATTTAATGGTATATTAAGTAACAATAATTGTGAACAGCATTATTTAATTTTCATTTTTTAGAATGTTTACAAGCTTATTTACAAATTGTTATACACAGTACATTTTATCATTTGAATTAAATTGTTATTTGCAAATACATTTTGTTGACATGGTTCTTTTTAATAAAAATGTAGGTTGCAGAAAATGTAGGGGCCATAATAGGAAAGCTCAGCACTACCTACACACTTGTTGGCTTACTTTGTCTAACTAAACATATATGTGTGATGAAAGTAACTAGCAGACAGGGAGGGAAGTTGTTCCTCTTATGTTTAGGGATCTGTGTGTTTTATGAATGATAGAGAGTACGGAGTTTAGATGTAGCTAGGAGCTGACTAATATTGTCTGCATGATTAGGAGACACTCTGCAGCATTGCTGCATTGGGACTGTTTTCTCCTAGTGCTCTGCCTGGATTCTATGTCATCATATCCTAAATGCAGAGTGAATGAGACCTAGGAGTGTAGCAAAGTATCTTGGGACATGTAGTCAAAAAGAAACACGTTTTACATTCAGTCGGACTGTTGTGGACTACAAATACCAGCTGGCTAGTAAACAGAAGGGAATGCTGGGAGAGGTAATAAAAAGCCTATGTGGGACAGAATCGCTCTCTTGGGATCATGGCCTGGATCTGCAAGCAGGGATAAGAGAGTCATCGCGAGCAGGTGTGGGAGCATCCATTGCCAGCCACTACTGGTCGTTCGGCTTGCAAAAGGACCCTTGTTACACTTTCTGCTAATTGTATGTTCTTGAAGTGTTCTTGTTGCTTGCTCTTAAATTAAGTTTAGCAACCAGCTTATAAACTGTGTCTTACCTACTGTATGTTACAAACGCTTATTTCTGAGTATATTGCCAATTTACAATTTATAAAAAATGTATTTACAATTTACAATTTGGAGTTCTATCTTTTTTTTCCTATTTTGTTTACTCTTTTTGACCTTGTGGTTGTTTGCTGTTTAAAAAAAGAAAAAGCCACTACATTGCAATACGGGATAGGGTTGGAGACCAGAATGGTTCCGTTATGGAAGATTGATGTTTGTACTATTCGTTGTATTAATGTGTATTTATTGCTCAATAATCTTGATGTAACACCTATCTGATGTTCTGTATGTCTATCCTTTATTGTGCAAAATAAATAAATAAAAATAAAACAATATTCAAACGTACCACCCTCAGTCTCAATTTAGTTATATCATATATCTTACATTATCAATCTTCTAGGGTTATTAGTGTAATTCGTAATGGACCATCCCTTGTCTCTCTTATATAGAGTTTAGTACTTTCTCTGAGTGATTGCTACTTCGTGATCGGCATCAATTAGAGCCAGCCTGTCAGACCCTCTACTGAGATTGGAAGCAACCCCTCTGAGGCAATCCATCCACACCTCCTTAACATCAAAATTCTGCATCTACCTTCTCACTTATTGTATATGTCTTACGTATAGTTTGTTATGTGTTACTGTACACCAATCTCCTCTGCAGCTTCTTACACTTTCTTCTATATGTGCTGCGACCCTACTTTGGAGGTGTATTGACACCCAGGTTATTGTACTGTGAAACTGAATACAATTTATTTTTACAAAATCCCCAATTGCTATTGCTCTGTCCTGGCAGAGGATGATTAGATTGTGCCTGCATTTCCAGATGCCTTCTAATGTCTATGGGCATCCTTGGCCATGGTTCAGATACAGTATATGAGGCATAAAACAGTATAGCATATTTCACAAATTTTCAATCTAAGGAAATTAAGAGGTAATTCACCAAAAGTAATTTGGCATATTTACTGATTTGTGTATTATATAGGCAGATCCAGCAGAGATAATGAGGAAAGGAAGGTGCGCCAAACTAAGTGCGGTGTAACAGTATTTAATGACAAATAGTAAAATCAGCCAAATGGCTACTCACAGGGTGAAGAAGTTATTAAGGCATATCAGGAGATAGGAGATAGAGCAGGTCCGGTGTCATCAATGGCAGTCCGCGGGGAGATGTAGGTCCCAGATGGAAGAGAGACTGAAGGCAGGTCTGTAGTGTCAGCAAGGAATGTCCTGGGCATCAAGGCGCTGTAGCGTGCGTGGTGTGTTCCTGTAGTGACAGATGGAAGACCAGGGAGATGCGCTTCAGCGTGGAGTGCAGCGTGCCGTCAGACCGGAAGTGATGTGGTACGGGGAACGGACCAATAGGATGACGCGTTTCTCAGCATCCGCTGTTTCATCAGATCCATGGGGGACATGGTGATAGGTGGACATTATAAGGGAGAGAGGGGTGCTGTGATTGGCTAGGAGACACATGCATTTGAGAGGGGCGCTGTGATTGGTCACAACAGGAGATACAAGTCCTGTAATTGTATGGGGGTGTAAAATGGAGATGTGAGCGGCAGATCGAGGATACTGCATGAATTCAAAATATATATATATATATATATATATATATATATTAAAATATTATATAATGGGAACATGTGAAAAATTATATATGAGTGATGTATGATAATTATTATGTCATTTAGACATAATATGGTAGCTGCCGCTGGTGCATACCCCACATACTGACATTTGGACTTATTTTGATGATTTTTTGTTTTTATTTTTATTATTTTTATCTATCATTCTTTATATTTTATTTTATTACTATTATCACTATGCCAGAACTATATTTGCGCCATTTTACTTTTTCCTGTAGATCCAGCAGAGAAGCAAAGTCCTGGTGAACGTTTTCATCCTATTCCAGTGAGCAGTTAAACCCTTATCAGAATATTTTAAAAAGTCAATCCACTCAAAAGTTGTGTTTCAGTTTTTTGGTAGATCCTGAAAAGTTAAAGCACTTACCGTATATACTCGAGTATAAGCCGAGATTTTCAGCCCTTTTTTTGGGGCTGAAAGTCCCCCCCTCGGCTTATACTCGAGTCATAGAAATTTTTACATTGTAAATATTACCTGTAAAGAAGTTGCGGCTGCGGCGTCCATCGTTCAAATTCCGCGGTGTCCATCGTTCAAAATTCCGCGGTCTCTTCCTGTTCCTTCCTTGATAGGCGAGTCTCAGCAGACACTCTCCGCCTATCACGATCATTCTCTCATCCTTAGTTTTCCAGCAGACGTCTGTGATTGGCGGAACACCCAACACAGTGTCTGCTGGGAAAACTAAGGATGAGAGAATGATCGTGATAGGCGGAGAGTGTCTGCTGAGACTCGCCTATCAAGTAAGGAACAGGAAGAGACCGCGGAATTTTGAACGATGGACGCCGCGGAATTCGAACGATGGACGCCGCAGCCGCAACTTCTTTACAGGTAATATTTACAATGTAAAAATTTCTATTTACAGGGAACAGCGAGCTAGGGAACAGTGGGGCATCGGCTTATACTCGAGTCAGTAAGGTTTCCCAGTTTTTTTGGGCAACATTAGGTGCCTTGGCTTATACTCGAGTCGGCTTATACTCGAGTATATACGGTAATCTTTTTTTTTTTTGTCTTCCTAATGACTTTAGCAGTGAGATCGCTGTTCTTGATTTCCCAGGTCTACACATCTGCTGTGGCCATAGCAAGGATGTTCCATTCTCTCTGATGGATTTTTTTTTGTACTTTAGAGAATTTGAAGGGGGACAAGAATAACCTAGAGATAGATCTAAATGTCCAGTACCTTAAGCTGGCAGTGATCTTGCCACCAGGGTCCTCAGTAAAAAAGCCAGACACCAGGCAGTGATGTATAATCACTGGGCTCCTATAACTAAATGTCACTTTTGGGTGATGTTTTAAAGATGTCATATTTTATAAATACTAACTGTGACAAAAATCCATCACTGGATTATTTCAAAAGTAATTTTTCATGTTAATTAAATATTCTGATTTTGACCTATATAGAGATAGCAGTTTATTAAACGTTTCCCAAACCCTAAAAAAAAGTCCTGTTCCCTTTTTCCCTTTATGTACCACCTATCAGCATCATATTACACATTGTCAACCAGAATAGCATCAATAAATCACATGGCGCCCCAAATTTTCACCCCTCCATCTCTAACAAGTGTGACCCTGTGCTGTGTTGAGTGTTGGTTTACGCCACATTTGGTAGAGAAAGACATGCTGATTGAACAGCTGTGTCTTGAGCTATTTAGTTCTGACATGACTATGGATCAGGGCCCCACCCAACAGACAGGAAGTCTGTGTGCAGGGGAGTCAGGTGGACTCCCATCCCTCTGAGAGGAGTCAGGCGCTGCATGGGTGCAGCCAGAGTATGCATGTCTGCAGGAGGCAGACGTTATTGGTGAATTAAGCAAGAAGGTACTGACCGGGAGTAAGCGAGGAGACAGCTTAACTCTTGGAAACTGTTTGTTCTGAGGAGCAGACCTAAGGCCTAGGCTAAAGGCCTGAACAGCCAGATCGCAAGAGGGGAAGCCAGGAGGTAAACTGTTGAGTATGCAAGACACAGTAATGGTGAAACCCCCCTGCGAGGGCAACTGATGTATTTGTGAACTTTTTGTGCTTTTAAATAAAAGTGGGCTACCATGCCCTTAAATAGAGTTCCTGAATGGCTTGAATCACTGGAAAAACGCATTTACTATGAGAGCTGATAACCCCTAATCTTACACAAGACACACCTGTAATCAGTAATGGGTTACAGAATGGGCCTTGTTTACTAAAGGGGTATGTACCCCGACAAGCAAATCATATCCTTACAGAAGTAATATTCTTCTGCAATGCACGTGGGCGCACACATGTAGGCCACTGTATATACAGTATATGCAGAATTTACTAACAAGTGCAGTTTATCATGGAATATATCCTCCAGTGTCTGTACACTGGCTAAGCTGTGATGTGCTTAAAGTGGTTGCAAACCCTCAGGGACAAATTACTTCTACAGGTTAGCCTAGATTAAGGCTTACCTGTAGGTGCTTGCAATATCTTCTAGACCTACATGGTCTAGGAGATATTTGCAATTTCCCAGAGCGACGCCTTCAACGGCGCATGCGCTGGCTTGAAAGGGCACGCTATGCCGTTTCAAGCTGTAGTCATGCCGTTAAAGGCGTCTCCTGAGTGCATGCGCGGGAGCGACGTCATGTGACTCCGGCCAGTTACAGAGCCGGCGTTCACGGCCCCGGAAGAAGAGGGGTGAAGATGGACGCTCTCTGCCAGCGTGAAAGACGGTGACACTGCGGGCTTCTCCTGCAGGTAAGTGTCACATAATGGGCTACTAGGGTGGCATAGGGCAGGTTGCGTGGCATAGGAGAAGTTGGTGGGTAAAGGGCAAGTTAGGGTGGCATAGGGCAGGTTGGGGTGGTATAGGGCAAGTTAGGGTTGTACAGAAAAATTAGGGTGGGAAAGGGCAGGTTGGGGGTAGTATAGGGCAGGTTGGGGTGGCATGGGGCAAGATGGGGTGGCACGGGGCAGGCTGGAGTGGTACAGGGCAGGCTGGGGTGGTATACGGCAGACTGGGGTGGTACAGGGCAGGCTGGTGTGGCACAGGGCAGGCTGGGGGTTGTATACAGCAGGCTGGGGTGGCACAGGGCAGTCTGGCGTGGCACAGGGCAGTCTGGGGTGGTATACAGCAGGCTGGGTGGTATGAGGCAGGCTGGGGTGGTATACAGCAGGCTAGGGTGGTACGGGGTAGGCTGGGGTGGTAAAGGGCAGGCTGGGGTGGTTTATTAGATATAATAGGCACAGTAGCTGAGTGAGCTGGTCTGGTGGGGGAGGGTGGCAGCTGGACACAGCTATATTATATATAGCTGTGTCTAGCAGACCACCTTGCACCCCCCCTTTTGTTATCAGACTAGCACAGCACAGGGCGGGCGCCAGACAGACTGAGTCCTCCTCCCATACTAGCTCTGCCTCTTACAATGGCAATCACCCCTCTCCCGCTCCCCACACACACACCTCATCTTGTGCTCGGGAGTCGGGCCGGCGGTGGAGACCCCCCCGCACCTATTCTTAAGGCTGGAGTCTTGATTGGAGAGGAGGAGGGCTGGGCAGCGACCCTCACAGCGTGCAGCCGTGCCGCCCGGGCGGAGAAAGTTGTGTGTGTGTAGTAGTGACGTCACATCATCACAGTGCAGTGTGAGATGTGACAGGCTGACTGACGCTCAATGGCTCTGTAAGGTAGGGAGGAGGAAGAAGAATAAGGAGCTGGAGGACACACACACCAGGCGCGGCCGCGGCGCTGGAGGTGTTGTTACAGCCCAGCGGGCTGCGCGGGTTGAAGTTGGTGAATGAAGGTGTCAGCTGTAAAAAAAAAAAAACTTTCCTCACCGTCGGGAGGGTGTCACCCCTCTAGCGGACCGCACACCCCTAGCAATGCCTCTGTGTGCATGTCTGCATCACACGCAGCTCTCCTATTCTCCTCTGTGTCCGTCTTCAGCTCCCCCTTCCTCCCCCTCCCTCTTCCTGTCAACACGTAGCCTCTCTCCTCTCTGATTGTCTGCTCTTCTCTCATACTTAACCTGAAATGCTACTATGCCCTCTATTAGCACAAGAAGTTCCCCTGTGTCTGTGTTATACCATATCATATCAATATGCTTATCTGTACTGATAACACATCGTCTTCCTGCGATCACATGACTCCTTGGCTTTCTCTCTCCTCTCCTCCCCAGTTGACATCAGTGGCAGTGCTCCAGCTGATATGGAGATATTAGGCTGTACACAGAGCACACGGCCATTTCTCCTTGTGCTAATAAGCACACACTTCATCTTAATGCAATAATGCTTCTTAAGCTAAAATTCACTCACCATTTGTTCGATTTCCCATTCATCCAAAGACCAGACATCACCGGACTGTAATGCCGCATACACACGACCGTTTTTAATGTCATTGAAAAAAACAATGTTTTTCTCGACGTGATTCTTCTCAAGCCTACACACGATCATGAAAAAAAATGCTCGAGCAAAGCGCGGTGACGTACGAAATGTACGACGGCACTATAAAGGGGAAGTTCCATTCAGATGGGGCCATCCTTTGGGCTGCTTTTGCTGATCCTTGTGTTAGTAAAGTTTGGTGAGAGACGATTCGCGCTTTTCAGCCTCGTGCTCTTCAGTCCGTTACAGCGTGACGAATGTGCTATCTCCATTACAGGGTGTGAGCTCCACCCAGCAGATGACCATATAAGGATATGTTAAATACAGCTAATAAAATACAATACAATACAATACATGAATACAACAAAAGAACCAATCACAGACATGTATACATTCAAATAAACTAGCAGTGACGTGCACTGCTTCCAATGACAGGAACCATACGAAAATTATGGCTCAATGGGCCATAATTGTCATATAGTTATGCTATAGTTCTCGTGGAGGCAGATCTGTCTGCTCTGAGTCATTTAATGCCAACGCCAAGAAATGGCCAGTCCCTTGGCGAGGCATAAAACAAACATCCCTAAAAGAGCAAACATCGCTGTGTCCACAGGAAGATTTTTGCGCCACCGGTCTTCCACCAACATCTGTATGTGCGAATACGCTCACATGAGCGCATTACAGCAAAACCGACACTGGGGGACATCTGACAACATACATTTATAACATTTCCACAACACCCCCCCCCCCCCCGGAACTCTCAGCTGGCAGTGGAGAGGAGAGAAAAGGCAGCTGATCTTAGGAAGAGGGTTATTTGTACAGATAAGCATATTTATGATATAATACAGGCTCAGTAAAACTTATTTTTCTAATACAGAGGTGATGGGAGCATTTTGAGCCACGCTGTCTGCGTCCATAGACTCAAATAGAGCACTTCGACCCTGCCCCTGATCCCTCATTACAGGATTTGACTGACAGCAACGGGAGCCAGTGGCTTGTGCTGCCTTGACAAAGTTTGTGAGAGCAGGGAAAGCTGCAAACAGACAGGCACAGTGCTGAATTGAGTGAAGACTCAGGTAAGTATAAGGGAGGGGTGAGGGGGCAATCATAATACCTAGTGAACAGAATATTTCTAAATATTTAACTCGCGCTAGAAGTATATATAAAAAAATATGTGAAATATATGCATAAGTGACTGTGAAGTTGCAGCTGCTGTACACAAAGTGCTAACTCTTGACAAATGGATACATTAAAAGAATTACAGTGCTAGCAAATATACCCTAAAGTGCTCATTAGATTCCTCCCCCCTCTGGTGCCACAATTGGCACCTTTCGGGGGGAGGGGGACAGACATCCTTTCCCACTTCCAGGAATCCGGCCGCGACGTCACCGTGGGGCTCCCTCCTCCTCCTTCCCCGGCCGTCGGGCTAATAGGAGAGAGGAGCGGGGCCTCGCACATGTGCAGTAGGGTTCCCGGCGTGAAGCCGAAAGGCTACACTGCCGGGTTCCCATACCCGCAATGGAGGCAGCAGCACCCGACAGCTGATGGAAACATCAGCTGCGGTGCCGACATCGAGGGGCTGCAGGACAGGTAAGTGTCCATTTATTAAAAGCAGGCAGCTGCAGTATGTGTAGCTGCTGGCTTTTAATATTTATTTTTTCCCGGAACACCACTTTAAGCCCCGGATCATTTGGCTGGCCAAAGACCAGGCCACTTTTTGCGATTCGACACTGCGTCACTGTAACTGACAATCGTGCGACGTGGGTCCCAAACAAAATTGACGTCCTTTTTTTCCCACAAATAGAGTATTTTGGTGGTATTTGATCACCTCTGCGATTTTTTTGCACTGTAAAGCAATATTTTGTACTTTTTGCTATAATAAATATCTCAATTTAAAAAAAAAAAAAAAAATCTCAGTTTAGGCCGATATGTATTCTTCTACATATTTTTAGTAAAAAAAAAAATCGCAATCAGCGTATATTGATTGGTTTGCGCAAAAGTTATAGCATCTACAAAATAGGGGATAGTTTTTTGGCATTTTTATTATCTTTTTTTTTTTTTACTAGTAATGGCGGCGAACTGCGATTTTGACACATTTTTGGGACCATTGTCATTTTTACAGCGAACAGTGCTATAAAAATGCACTGCTTACTGTAAAAATGACACTGGCAGTGAATGGGTTAACCAGGAGGGGGCGCTGAAGGAGTTAAGTGTGTTCTAGGGAGTGATTCTAACTGTTAGGGGGAGGAGCTACCAGTGACACGTCACTGATCACTGTTCCCGAACACGGGGAACAGTAGATCAGTGACATGTCACTAGGCAGAACAGGGGAATGTCTTGTTTACAAAGGCATCCCCCTGTTCTGCCTTTGCCGACTGCAATCGCGGGCCACCCGGAAACAGAGTTCCCGGGACCCGCAAGCGCACTCATGAGGCACGCGGCGCGGGCTGGGCGGCAGATTTAAAGGGACGTACAGGTACGCACATTTGCCTGCCCGTGCCATTGTGCAGACGTATATCTATGTGCGCTGGTCGCTATGTGGTTAATAAAGGAATTTATTGCGCAAATAGACAAGTACTTACACAATGTAGGTTAAAAATAGGCATGGATTTAGCAAAGGTTTAAAATACGAAGCATCGCCGCTGGCGTGCGTTCCACCAAAGAACCGGAAGTGACGTCGTGTGGATTAGAAACCGGAAATTTCATAAAGGAGAATCAACTGTTCACTAAAACTTATTTTAAAGAAGTGGACAGAAATGGTTACATCCCACTGGGAAGTTGTCATCCTCCTAGATGGTTGAGTGCAATTCCCAAAAGCCAATTCATGAGAATTAGACGTAATTGTGTCAAGAAAGATGATTATGATATACAGGCCAAAATTTTACTTGATAGGTTTGAGGAAAAGGGTTACCGCTCTAAGGGCCCTTTCACACCTGCGGACCGTATGTCCATTTTTCATCCATCCGTTTTCGGATGAAATACGGACATACATGTATCCCTATGGGATAGCGGATGTCAGCGGATGAACATCCACTGACATCCGATCTCATCAGTCTCCGCTTTGGTCCGTTTCTGGAGACGGAGGAAAATCCTATTTTTCCATCCGTCTGTGGATCGGATCGGATAAACAGGGACAGACGGTCCGTGTTCATCCGATCCCCCCCATAGAGGAGAGTGGAGATCTGACTGGTCCGTCTCTGCACACAGGCTAGTCATCCGCTGGCTCAGCGGGGATCAACGGAGCAATCCCCGCTGAGAAAGCGGATGTTTTAAAACGGATCTTCACGGGATCCGCACGTCTGAAAGGGCCCTAAGGATTTTGTTCAAACTAAGCTAGTGGTAGGCGAAAGGAAGAGAATGGATTTATTTAAGAAGAAAGAGGACAGTAAAAGAGATATCAGTGTTGCTTTTATAACTGGGTTTACACGTCAACATAAACAGATAGAAAAAATCATTCATAAGCACTAGCCTCTACTTTTGAAAGATGCGGATCTAAATAAAATTTTGCCAAGAAAATCACAGTTCATCTACACCAAGCCCCCGCTTGACGTTTAAAATTAGCACCCAATGTGATAGACCCACCCAAGAAAGTGTGTACATTTTTAGATCAAATTGGCTTCTTCAGTTGTGGTAGATGTGTAATGTGTAGGACTTCTTGACACAGGACCAGGAGTACGACGCATTTCACCTCTTACACCTCGGGCGAGTCCCACAAAATTAGGAAGTTCATCACGTGTGGGACCGCGCATGTAACTTACCTTCCTTACATGTCCATGTGGGTTGCAATACGTGGGCAGAACCACTAGGAAAATAGGAGTAAGACTTTGCGTACATGTGAATAGAATTAAGAAAGGCTATAGGCACCACAGTCTGTCTAACCACTTTAGACTCCACCATGGGAGGGATCCGAGTGGTTTGACATTCTGTGGCATAGATAGAATTGAGGGTCATTAGAGGGGGGGGGTAACCTTAAAAAGGCCTTCTCTCGTAACGAGACCCAGTGGATTCCTCGCCTCAGAACGATGAGTCCATTTGGGTTAAATATTGAGCTTGACCTCAACTGTTTTCTGTCAAATTGGTAATGGTCATTAAGTAAGTTTTTTCTCTCTATTTTTAACTTTGATGTTCATTTTTAGTTTATTTCTATGTAGCGGGGTATTTCCCTTTAATATCCGGAGACTAAATTTCCCAAGACATCTTACAGCACCCAGGGTGCATTGCCCCGGAGCAAGGACTGTTGGGGCGGACTTTATAAAGGGGAGGCGGAGTTTATTCTGTCTCTTTGGACACCTCCCGGCTAGCAAGCAAGAACTCTGTCTGAGACTGCTGAAAACCCAGGCCTGAAGCGGAACCTGAGAGACATCTTTTCATCCTTGCTGTACTGTACCAGGAGGACCGAAGACCCGGATGTCGATGGATCCATGTGCCTATTCTCATCGGCAGAGGAGACGGACTGGGACTGGTCCGGTTGGTGAGAGAGCACTTTCTCACAGACAAATACTGTATTTCTACTACCCTGTTGGATTACAAAGTTTTGTTCATCAAGTGCACCACCGAGTTTTCCTAGCGAAGATTCTTTTACAGAACTTCCATTTAGTTCAGTCAGGCCTGACTGCATAGGTAGACATTGCTGGGCGTCAGTCTGCCCACGAGGGGAAGTAGCTGAAAAAGGGTATCGGTAGAGTTGCATAGCAATACCTGTCTATTCTTTTTGTTTGAATACTGTTTATTGCAGGGAGCTGCAAATAATCTTATACTCTTGTTTATTACTTGCCCATTAGTCTCGGTAAATATACCTAGGTCAAGTACATTGGTATCTGTTTCTTTTACTTTATACAGAAGTTTAAACATTTTACTGTGTGTGTTTGCCATAGGACTGTGTCACCCAGAGTTGCCGGTCACGCAGTCCTATCTCCCCTTGCTAGCTGTGCCACGGGAGGGTAGAGCCGATTGCCAGGGGTTGACAACGGTTCACTACAGGGCCCAAGAAATCAATACCAGCAGCCCTCTTAACTGGGGGTACCGCTATACGCGGGGGCTCGAGTCTGGGATCCCTGTACATTGCACGCTGCAATCAAGCCGGTCAGAAGTACTAGCATGGACCCACTGGCAATGGAACAGTGGTGCGCAGTGATTGGCACCGATCCAACCGCAGCGGTAGTTATTGTACTCCCGGGGGAAAGATAGCCGGAAGAGGAGATAAAACAGCTAGTGTTGTTGCTGTCGCCGAGCCACAAAAGCATGGGTGATGGATGTCAAGCCAGATCCAGTGACCTTGTTTACATATGCACTAGTAGAATGGAAAAACTAAATCCCAGAACATTTTAAAGGTCCGAGTATACAAGCCATAGATAATCAGACCTATCACTTGATACATTACACTGCCAGTGAAGGGAGAATGGTTTCAGACACCAAAGCCATCACCCCCGCGATTATCTTCACCACTATCCCCTAAAACAGAAAAGCCTAAAGAACTATTAAGCCCGGGATCACCGCTGGCCGCTATAGGGCCTGAACTGTTGAATGCTCTAGGAGACTTTGTAGCCAAGTGCCAAAAAAACAATACGGTGCATGTTGAAGCCGGTTACCGGAAGCTTCGCACCTTCTCAGGGAAGCAACCAGTGCCTGCCGGAGAAGAAGAATCTGACACCTGGATTGAACAGGCCATGCAAGCGGTAGAAGGATGGGCGGTACCAGAGGCGCAGAAGAAGCAGCGCATCAGCGAAAGTCTAAAGGGCGCTGCTGCTGAAGCTGTGAAGAACCTTAGGCTCAGCAACGCTACTTGTACCGCATATGATTATCTGGCGATGCTGCAAGAGGAGTTTGGCCAGCTAGAAAAGGCGACTGAACTGATGTACCAGTTCGAACATACCCTCCAACAGCCGGGAGAGAAGTTATCCGAATATGTGCGGAGGTTAAACCGGATGCTGTGCCAAATTGTCCTAAAGAAGGGAATACTGCCGCAGGTCATAGACGCAACCCGAATGAAGCAGATCCTGAGGGGAGCCCTGCGTTCAGATCCAGTTTGGCTCCACTTGAAGACCTCTGAAATAGTAATGACTTTGAGTTACCCAGACCTTGTACGGATCATAAGAGATGAAGAAGCCCTCTTGAAGGATCAACAAGGGACTGAGAAGACTACTACTATCCCCGCGGTGGGGGTCAGATCAGCTATGGCAACTGAACGGGACTCAGAGGTGGCGACCCTAAAGTCTCAAATGACCCAGGTGCTGGATCTTTTGACCTCACTCCTGTCTAAAAACTCAGGAATGAAGGAACCCGAGGAGAAGAGGAATGAACCACGCCAGAGTAGTTCAACACCGAGCTATCCATAGAAGAGAAGAGAGATTGTATGTTTCAATTCTGGAGGAGTTGGCCACCCTGGAAGAGTGTGCCCCAGTCCAAGAAAGAACAGAGGCACAAATTCACAGTCGGCGGAAAACTTCAGAGGGCCCCGGTGAAGGAGTCAGCCGGGCGCCCTCTATTCACAGAAAGCTCCACTAAGATCCAGAAAGAGGAAAAAGTAAAGAGCAAGGGAAACAGAGCCCCTCTCAAACCACTCAATACCCCCTGTCAGGAGTTAAAGTCTAACAATCTGCAGGGAATCAATGCATACCAGGCCCAAAAGGGGCTCAGATCCAGAGACAAATGGACAAAGAAGAAAACCGCAAAGGGAAAACCCCAGAGTTCAAAGCAGAATCCGCCTCGGGAGAGCTTTCCGGATAAGCTGGTGGGACCCTCTCCGCTAGTCCCTATTCAAGTGGAGGGAGTTTACTCCAGAGCCATCCTAGACACGGGAGCCCAAGTGACACTCTTGTATAGAGACTTTTACCAGAGACACTTGAACCACATACCTCCACAGAAGCTCGACGACCTTGAGATATGGGGAATTGGTACTCAGAGCTTCCCTTATGATGGCTACGTCTCAAAATCAGGCTGGCATTCAATCCCTCTGTAACGGGAAAAGCGGAAGTTTGACACTTTGGCAGTAGTTTGTCCTCGCCCACCAGGAGCCAATAGAAGTTCCCTAATTATAGGAACCATCACTGACTTGGTCAGGAGACTACTGGCCCCCATAGTGCAAGAACAAGGTGCTTCGGTAGCCAGGATCCCCCCCATGCTACAACAGGTTTACCGGAAGTTGGTCCTGGAGCAGAAGGCCCCAGAAGAGGGGATGGGAAAAGTCTGGAGATTATCCAAGAAGGAGAAGGTGCTTCAACCTGGTGAGATGACCTGTCTGCAGGCTACTGTCAAACTCTCCTGGGAGCAGCCTGGCCCCTTTGTGGTCTTGGAGCAAGATCTGTTGGATACACACCCAGGGCTGGAGGTGATTCCCGAAGTGGTCCCGTTGAGGGCATTGGAGAAATCGAGGGGCCAGGTTCCAGTGAGTATCAGGAATGTCAATGACTCCCCTATGAAGATTCCGGCCCGGATGTTACTGGGGAAAGTGAACCCTGCCACCCCAGTGGGCCTGTCCGATCTAAGGAGACCAGGAGGAGGAGAATTCCCTTTGGAGGAACTCTGTCTGGAAAACACCAACCTACCACCAGTGTGGAAGGAGAGAGCAAGGGCTCAACTAACAAAATGGATAAAAATATTTTCAGAAAATGAGTTTGACGTGGGGCGTGCAAGGAGTGCCACTCATAGGATCCATCTGCAGGAAGATAAACCCTTTCGGGAAAGGGTCCGGCGAGTTCCTCTCGCTGATCTGGAAGACCTGCATGAGCAGTTGGCCCGAGTTGAAGAGAACTGGAGTGATTAAAGAATCCAGGAGCTCGTATGCCTCCCCTATTGTAGTAGTCAGGAAGAAAAATTGATTATTAAGACTGTGCATAGACTACAGGACTCTCAATAGGAGGACCATACCCGATCAGTACACCACTCCCAGGATTGAGGATGCCCTGCAGAGTCTGTCAGGAGCCAAGTGGTTCAGCGTTATGGACCTGAAGAGTGGGTACTACCAAATCCTAATGCATCCTGAAGACAGGGAGAAAACGGCTTTCATCACCCCGATAGTGTTCTATGAGTTCAACAGGATGCCCCAAGGCCTGTCGGGGGCCCCTGCCACTTTCCAGAGGCTGATGGAGAAGACGGTGGGGGACATGCACCTTATTGAAGTCCTGGTGTACTTAGACGACATCATTGTCTTTGGAAGGACTCTAGAGGAGCATGAAGAAAGGCTGGAGAAAGTTTTGAAGAGAGTCAGTGAAGAGCGACTCAAACTCTCCAGAGAAAAGTGTCAGTTCTACCAGTCTTCAGTATACTATCTAGGACACATAGTGTCTGAAGAGGGAGTGTCTACCGATCCTGACAAGCTTGAAGCTGTTACCTCCTGGCCTCGCCCAACCACCGTGACTGAACTCAGATCCTTCCTCTGGTTTTGCTCCTACTACCTTCCATTCGTGGCAGGATTTGCAAAAATAGCCAAACCTCTGAATGAGTTACTGAAGACAGAGGGAGAGGAAGATGAGACTGGCCCCAGAAAGCCGGGAGAGTCAGTGGAAGGTCAGTGGACAGCGAGATGTGAAGAAACCTTCAAAATGCTAAAGAAGAGTCTGACCACTGCCCCGGTATTGGCCTATGCTGACACCAAGAAACCGTATGAACTGCATGTGGATGCCAGCCATGATGGCCTGGGAGGTGTGCTGTATCAGGAATATGAAGGACAGCTAAGGCCAGTCGCCTATGTCAGCATAAGTCTAACACCAGTGGAGAAGAATTACCCCACCCACAAGTTAGAGTTCCTGGCCCTAAAGTGGGCAGTTGTGGGTAAGCTCAGAGACTACCTGTATGGGGCTGAATTCACTGTAAAGACTGATAATAACCCACTTACCTATCTCTTCACCACAGCCAAGTTGGATAACACCGGCCACCGTTGGTTGGCAGCCCTTTCCGGCTTCAACTTCAGCCTGAAGTATAGGCCTGGAGCGGGGAACCAAGATGCTGACGCGTTGTCAAGAAGGTCTCATGCTCCCACTTGCCGCATTGAAGATTGGACCCAAGTGACCCCGGACGGAGTGAGGGAATTATGTCAAGGGGCACAGTTTCAAGTTAGAAAACGAAGGATTGGTGTCCAAGTGTATGGAAGAAGGTCAGTGCACCCACATCCCTGATATAGATAGTACAGGAGTACACTCCAAAGGAGTGTGTTTTACCTCAGGTGGGACTTTTATTTTGGGTGACTTGTTAAACCTAATAAGAGAGTATTGAGACCGAAAGGTTCTTTCTAAAGTAGTTTTTTATTGAAAAAGTAAATCTCTAAATATAATGAGCTATTATTTCCAAAAAGATGGAAATTGGCCGCATCAAGAGTGACTAGACACAAAGCAATTGGTACAAGAGCGCAAATACATTACATAACATGAAAACAGTAGATAATACAAAAATTGCAAAAAAACAGGACCCCAATCTGTCTCAATAGGGAGACACGGACCCGACGTTTCAAGGCTATCAATTAGGGTGGAACCTCTTCTTCAGGGGTAGGATGCTGTATTGCAAACATGTACTGGTATCTGTAGGAAGAAGGAAAAGAGGGGAGAAGGGGAGGAGAGGGGAAGGGAGAGAAAAAAAAAAAGGAAAGGGGGAAGAGAATGAAACAAAGAGTAAAAACATGTCCCACACTCCATAGAGGTCATACATAAGTAAATATATATAGATACAGAAAATAAATCAGAGAATAATATAAATAGTACTGACCATAGATGCATGTGCATGCGCGGGTAGTAGTAATTACAACATTTTTTTTGTTAAAAACAAAACAGAAGATGTGCCTGCCCGGCTCAACAAAGGAGACTTGCAGGGCTATGTCTTCTGCTTATGGACACATCCACAGAAAAAAGGGGAGGGGGACGGCAAATGGCACCCGACCACAAGATGGAGAGTCCAAAAACAGTGCTGGCTCACAGAGGGCGCAATTTAAAGGAATGTCCTGCACCCCATAGGTGAACAAATACAAAGAGGTGAACACCTATATTCCTCTCCCAAGGGGGTTGTGCCTGACCTAGAATAAAAAAGAGGTAATAGCTTAATAGGCATATATCCCAGGGAGGTTAAGGCTTAACAGCGCAGAGAGCGTATCCATGTGAAAGTGAGTGATAAATAACATACCTAAGGTCAGAGAGAAAGGTCTCTCTGGGGCCGCACTCCAAGAATGACTGTGAAAGGACCAGTGGTTCGGGGTTTATATATTTCTCTGAGCCAGAGCCCTAAAGATTAAGTTAAATGAACAAGGGATATACCTAAGTAAGCTGAACCTATTAAAGATACAGCATAGAGTGATCCAAACATAGGCTCCTACATTGTATTGAAAAGGTATAAGGGGGCTTACCTGGGTGGAGTGATCATATGTGAACCCCCAATCAAGAAAGGAGCATAGGCTCTAAGCAACGTTGGAAGAAAAACAGAGGGCCAAATGCGACATCCACGTCCTAAAGTTACAGAAGTAACAAAAGTAAAACAAGAAATAAAAAAGGGGAATAAAGTAAAGCCTATCTTTAGTACAGATGTCAGGCCTGATCTTCAAACAGAAGAGCCTGCTATCTCTAAAGCTAAGAGAAAGGTTGAGAAGGAAACATACCTGACTGGATCCTATATCAGGTGAGAGTGCGGCTTCCTGGGTGTCCAGTGTAGTAACTGGCAGAGAGAGTCTCTTGAAATAGGTTACATACCTGATTACAGATATGAGACAGCTGAGAGCGGAAGGGGGCGTGGGAGCAGGCTTTCCAAATACGCTCCCCGAGTACAGTGGCGCGCGAGGTCATCCCATCGCCCGAGAGATGTGTGGGCGGGCCGGTTGCTAAAACACACAGGAACACCCAGTTACTGGTGCACCAATGGGAGGCAGCGGCGTGAGGGGGTGTCAACCCGCGTCGAAGGCTCGCGGCGCAGGGATGGCCCGAAGCGTCGCCAGGGCAACCCCGAGGACGCTATAGGAACTGGAAGACAGGCCGGATGCGTGGATATCCAAACAGACCAGCCCTACCTGCGCCGAGTGGGCCAGCAGAGGGAGAGATAAGGGAGGGATGAGGCGCCGTCCCTGCCGTGGAGTGTCCTATAAGGGCATGGTTGTAAAAAACAGATAATCTTATCTTACTATTGTGGAGGGGAATAGAGTGTTTACTCTCTGTGAAGAAGGAGAAGACAAAGAATGACAGGAGCAAAAAGACTGACACGCCAGCGGCATATAGAAAATCATAATTAAATACAGTATGGAATCTGTATATACAGCATATATTGGTTGATATGATACATTTGTCAAACAGTTGGGAAAATTATATATATGGAAGCTACATGAAAACTACATGAAAAAACTAGATGCTATTATTCTTAAAGCGGAGGTTCTGCGGTGCATTTTTTTTTTTTTTAGAATCATTGTAATGCAAATCATTAGCAGTGTATGTACTCACGTCCGCGGCTCTTTAAAACAGTCCATGTCACTTTTCCGTCTAAAAAAGAGTTTATAAAACTCTTCCTTATTTTCCCATTTTGCTTGTGGGCATCTTGAAGCCCACAAGCATATTCTTCCGGGTAGAGAACAATTCCTCTCTCCCGGCATTCAGCGCTGATCTCGCGCACGCGCAGTGTTGACGGCGAGCAGCGCCGTCAACACTTGCAGGTTGCCATGACAACCTGCATAAACATTTAAAGTTCACACCCACTACACGCCCAGATGTGATGCAAGGGAAAGAAAAATAAACAGCATGAACGGATAACAACACTCTTGAGACACAGCTGTGCAGGTAATGTTTATTTCTCCCTCTCTGGCAAAGCAATTCTAAAATTGTATTATTTAATTCAGAGCATATATATAGATATTAAAAAAAGCAATGTATTTTTGTGAGTATATTTGTGTATGTGTATATATATATATATATATATATATATATATATATACACATACATATATAAACATGTGTTAATTTATTATGTGTGTGTGTAAGAGTATATATTTATATATAACAAAAAGATTGTCACATTTTTTTTAAGGATATTTGTATACATATATATATATATATATATATATATATATATATATATATATATATACACATACACACACACATAATAAATTAATACATGTTTATATATGTATGTGTGTGTATATATATATATATATATATACATATATATATATATATATATATATATATATATATATATATATATATATATATTTCACGTATATAAAACTTTGATTAAATTATGTATGTGTGTATATGTATGTATATATATATATATATATATATATATATATATATATATATATAGAATTATTTATATATATATAAAGATATTAAATTATATATATATTTAATTAGATATGTGTGTTTGTGTATATATATATATATATATATATATATATATATATATACGTACACACCTCTATATATATATATATATATATATATATATTGTGAGGGGGTTAGCTCGGCAGCGGGTGTGTGTGACCCCCGAGATGGGCTCCCCACACAAAAACAGGCCCAGCAAACGGAGGTTGTGGTTTTCAAAATCAAAAAGGTGCGGTTTATTTTCTATTTACAGTGACAAAACACAGCAAAGCAAAAGAAACATAAACAAAATAAATCCTGGTCAACTTGACCTCTGACTAAACATACAGGTTTCCTAACTAACAACTGGGATCAGCCTAGTGCTGTCCTAGTCCCTAAGTCCCTGGTTTTAAATGTCCAAGCAAATAGCCACACAGGCTTTGTCTCACCGCACAGGGGTTCACTCTCCCTAGACAGTCCACACAGGTCTGGGTCCAGGCATGAGCTAACATCTAATGAAGCTGGGAGTTCTTATAGAGGCCTAAATGAGCTGACAAGCTTCAGCTGGTCTCATCAACTCCCTGTCTGCACGACGCCCCACACTCTCCCTAGAGGTATGAGTCATCCATGAGCCCACTAGCCTCAGCTGGGCTTATACAACTCTCCACCTAGTTGTATAAGTCGGCGTAAAGCCTGAATCTGGGCGAAATATATCTACCCCCCTGGATGCAACCAGGTGACTTTACCTTCCTGCTGTCACATACCCCCCCCTCTTGTTTTAACCTCGGGGTTGGAACACCAGCAATCAGGCATTCATGTACTCGAGACAAAGCATCCACATTCCCCATTTGAACGCCAGGGCGATGCTTTACTGTGAAGTTGAATTCCTGGAGGGCCAGGAACCACCTATTCACTCTTTTCTTCGTTTCCTTGTTTTGAGCCATCCACTTTAACGGAGCGTGATCCGTAACCATGTCAAAGTGCCTACCTAGCAGGTAGTACCGAAGGGAATCTAGAGCCCACTTCACCGCTAAACACTCCTTTTCAACGGTGGCGTAATTTACCTCATGGGACTTCAACTTCCTGCTGAGGTAAATGACTGGGTGCTCTTCCCCGTTCCAGACCTGGGACAATACTGCTCCTAACCCCACATCTGACGCATCACTTTGTACGACAAAGTCTTTAGAGAAGTCGGGTGAGTACAACACTGGCTGGCTACATAAGGCTTGTTTCAAGAATTGGAATGCTGCCTCAGCCTCGGGGGTCCATTTAATCATGACCGACCCTTTCCCCTTCGTCAGGTTGGTTAGGGGCACAGCCTTAGAAGCAAAGTGGGGAATGAATCGCCGATAATACCCAGCGATTCCCAGAAAGGCTCGTACCTGCTTCTTGCTGTTGGGACGTGGCCAACTCTGGATGGCCTCGACTTTGTTGAGTTGGGGTTTTATTACTCCCCTCCCAATGGTGTACCCAAGATATTTGGCCTCCTCCTGCCCAATGGTACACTTCTTGGGGTTAGCCGTAAACCCCGCTTCCCGAACAGAGTCCAGGACTGCTTGCACTTTTGGCAGATGTGAGGCCCAATCTGTGCTATGGACAATTACGTCATCCAGGTAAGCCGCAGCATACTTCCGATGGGGCCTCAGCATCTGGTCCATTTTCCGCTGGAATGTGGCCGGCGCATTCTGTAACCCGAACGGCATTCTTTTATATTGGAACGCCCCGTCTGGGGTTACAAATGCGGTTTTCTCTTTGGCCGACTTGGCCAGGGGGATTTGCCAATACCCTTTTGTGAGGTCAAGAGTCGTCATGTATCGGGCTGTTCCCAGCCGGTCGATCAACTCATCTATACGTGGCATGGGGTAGGTGTCAAATTTTGTAACTTTGTTCAACTGACGAAAATCGTTACAAAATCGCCAGCTCCCATCCGGTTTAGGCACCAACACAATGGGACTAGACCAATCACTTTGGGACTCCTCTATCACCCCTAAGTTCAGCATTTTCTGTACTTCCTCCCGTATTGCCTCCCGTCGGGCCTCTGGGATCCGATAGGGTTTTAACTTCACCCTTTCACCGGGCGGGGTAATGATGTCATGCTCTACCCCAGATGTTTGTCCCGGCAGCTCAGATAATACCTCCTTGTTGCGAAGCACAAACTCCTTAACCTCCTGTTGTTGGGGTTGTGACAAGGTGGCTGCTATTCCAACCTCAGGAATCACGCAACCAGTTTGAGCTGGTGACCAAGTGTCTGCGACTAGGGACTCTCTATCCCCTCCAGCTTTCAACAGATTAACGTGATAGATCTGTTCGGGCTTTCGCCTTCCTGGTTGTCTGACCTTGTAATTCACTTCGCTCACTTTTTCCATTATCTCGTAGGGGCCTTGCCATTTGGCAAGGAATTTACTTTCAACCGTAGGGACAAGAACCAGTATCCTATCCCCCGGGGAAAAGGTACGGGTCTTGGCTCCACGGTTGTACACTCTCTGCTGTGCTAACTGCGCTTGGGCCAAATGTTCCTTCACGATGGGCATTACCTGTGCAATTCGGTCTTGCATCAGGGCGACATGCTCAATCAAACTCCTGTGGGGAGAACTCTCACTTTCCCAAGTTTCCTTGGCAATATCCAACAGCCCTCTTGGGTGTCTCCCATACAGTAACTCAAAGGGGGAGAATCCCGTAGAGGATTGGGGCACCTCCCTAATAGCAAACATCAGATAAGGAAGTAGACAGTCCCAATCCTTTCCATCTCTATCCACCACTTTCTTCAACATTTGTTTTAGGGTTTTGTTGAATCTTTCAACCAGCCCATCGGTTTGGGGGTGATACACAGATGTACGTAATTGCGTCACTTTGAACAATTTACACAGCTCCTTCATAACCCGGGACATAAAGGGTGTACCTTGGTCCGTAAGCAGTTCTTTACAAATACCCACCCGGCTAAACGCAAGAGATAGCTCTTTGGCTATGGTTTTGGCCGAGGTATTTCGGAGAGGGATCGCTTCTGGATAACGGGTGGCATAGTCCATTATAACTAATATGTACTGGTGCCCCCTAGCGGACTTGATTATAGGACCTACCAAATCCATGGTGATCCTCTCAAACGGGACCTCAATGATGGGTAGAGGGACCAGCGGGCTACGGAAATGTGGCATCGGGGCCGACCTCTGACACACAGGGCAGGAGGAACAATAATTTTCTATGTCCTTCATCACCCCCGGCCAATAGAATCTCTGTAATACCCTCTCTCGGGTTTTCTCTGTCCCCAGATGACCTCCAAGAATGTGCCCATGGGCCAACTCCAACACCAACTTCCTGTAAGGTTTGGGCACCACAAGCTGCTCAACGGTTTCTTCTGCCCTTTTTGCCACCCGATACAGTAGGTCCTTCTCTACGCTGAAGTATGGGTAAGTGCAGGTATTATCTGGGTTCACTAACTCGCCATCTATTTTCACTACGTTTTCCCGTGCCTTTATTAGGGCGGGGTCTTTCAACTGTTCTGTGGCAAAGTTTTCCCTGTGAACCTCAAGATCAGAAAACTCCACAGACGGTAGGTTTTCGTCTGAGGAGGTGGGCTCCTCTCCAGTTTCTTGAGTCTCCCCTGCCAATACTGATAAGGGAAATTCCGGAGAGTCCTCACCACTCTCAGGGGAGTTCTGGCTATCACATTCCTGGTACATAGGGGCACCAGTGGGGGGCTCAGGATCATCCCACAGTTCCCAGAACTTCGGAAAATCCCTTCCCACAATGGCATCATGCGGTAACTGAGATACTAAGCCCACTGGATGAGAGAGGGTACCTTTGGGGGTCTCGAAACACACTGTAGTCACTGGATACTCTCGGGTGTCCCCATGCACACAAATAACAGCTACCTTGCTATTCCCAGAGACCTCTGTTTTAACTAACTCAGCCTTTATCAGGGTCACAAGGCTACCTGAATCCAGCAATACCACAACATTTCTACCATTAACACACATTTTGCATAAATGTTTCTCAGTTCCTCGAATGGCAGTGCATGCGACTGTCGCACACAGCGACTGACGTCTGCCCGTCAGAAAGTCACACTGCATGGGTTCCTCCACAACCGGGCAATTGGCTGCAATATGTCCCGCTTGCCGGCAGCGGTAGCAAACGATCCTTCTTGCGGCCTCTTGAGCCGCTGATTTCCCAGGCTGTTCTCGCCAAACTTGGGGTAGAGCTCCCACCCTCTCACTCTCTCCACCCTCACCCCTTGGAATCCTCTTATCCGCCCCTGGGGATGGTCTGGTCTTAGGGTGGAAAGTCCGAGTGTCTCTGGAAGAGGCCGTCAGGTTCTCTGTAGCCAAGTATTTCTCCACACGATCCACAAGACCATCGGCCGTCTCTGGGTCTCCATGGCTTACCCACTTTTGGATGGCAGTAGGAAGAGCTCTCAAAAACCGATCCATTACAACACGTTCCACAATCTTTGGTGCGGACAAAGTCTCTGGCTGTAGCCACTTTCTGCTCAGGTGAATGAGATCATACATTTGAGACCTGGGGGGTTTTCCAAGCTGGAAAGTCCAGTTATGCACACGCTGAGCCCGGACAGCCTGGGTGACACCCAGCCTTGCCAATATTTCAGCTTTTAGTATCACATAGTCTTTTGCTTGGTTAGGCTCTAGGTCATAGTAAGCTTTCTGCGATTCACCAGTTAACAGAGGAGCCACCAGTCCAGCCCACTGCTCCTCAGGCCACTTTTCTCTTTCAGCGGTCCTTTCAAATGTGGTCAAAAATACCTCTGGATCATCCTCTCCAGTCATTTTTGTCAATAAACGACTCACCCCAAAGGACGCGGTATTAGTGGGACGGCTTTCCTCACTGGTCTGCGGACGTTGCTGCATTACTGCTTCCATCTGTTGTTGTAGTCTCTGCTCTTGCTTCTGCAACAGGTCTATGAAGCGGGCCTCAGATTGCTGCTGGGCTTGTTGCTGAGCCTCCAGACTCTGTTGCAAAGTTGCGTTTGTCTGCTGCTGGGCTGCAAGGCTCTGTTGATGAGCTTGCTGCTGGGCTGCGAAGTTCTGTTGTTGAGCTGCAAGGCTCTGTTGATGAGCTGCAAGGCTCTTTTGCAAACCTGCATTTGTCTGCTGTTGATTGGCATTTGCTAGAGCCAGCTGCTTCAGTATCTCCTCCATGCTGGCTTAAAAAAAAACTGCCACTGGTTCTCCACCAACTGTGATGGGGTTAGCTCGGCAGCGGGTGTGTGTGACCCCCGAGATGGGCTCCCCACACAAAAACAGGCCCAGCAAACGGAGGTTGTGGTTTTCAAAATCAAAAAGGTGCGGTTTATTTTCTATTTACAGTGACAAAACACAGCAAAGCAAAAGAAACATAAACAAAATAAATCCTGGTCAACTTGACCTCTGACTAAACATACAGGTTTCCTAACTAACAACTGGGATCAGCCTAGTGCTGTCCTAGTCCCTAAGTCCCTGGTTTTAAATGTCCAAGCAAATAGCCACACAGGCTTTGTCTCACCGCACAGGGGTTCACTCTCCCTAGACAGTCCACACAGGTCTGGGTCCAGGCATGAGCTAACATCTAATGAAGCTGGGAGTTCTTATAGAGGCCTAAATGAGCTGACAAGCTTCAGCTGCTCTCATCAACTCCCTGTCTGCACGACGCCCCACACTCTCCCTAGAGGTATGAGTCATCCATGAGCCCACTAGCCTCAGCTGGGCTTATACAACTCTCCACCTAGTTGTATAAGTCGGCGTAAAGCCTGAATCTGGGCGAAATATATCTACCCCCCTGGATGCAACCAGGTGACTTTACCTTCCTGCTGTCACAATATATATATCTATATATTTATATAGATATATATATATATATATATATATATACATACATATACACATACATATATAAACATGTGTTAATTTATTATGTGTGTGTGTAAGAGCATATATATAGATATAACAAAAAGTTAAACACATAAAAAATTTATTTTTTGTGATGATATTTGTGTGTATATATATATATATATACACACACACACACATAATAAATTAATACATGTTTATATATGTATGTGTGTGTATATATATATATATATAGATATATACATACATATATATATATATATATATATATATATATATATATATTCACGTATATAAAACTTGGTTAAAATTGTGTATGTGTGTATATGTAAATAGAATCGGTTTGTTGTCGTGAAATACATCAAGTTGAAGTCTGTATACCAGAGGGAGAAAAATGCATAACAAACGCACCTATATTCTGCTCCCAGATGGCAACAGAGGAACATGTAAGAATAACATTCATGACTATGCATCTGGAGGACTTGCCTGTCGTGGATGCTGACAACAATAGGTAAATAGACTAATCTTTTATATATTTATTGTCATAATATTTATTTTAAAAAAAAGAAAAATTATATATATTTTTTTTTATAGACGTTTGCGTAAAACAGCATATCGGTCTTTTATTGCCTGGACTTATGGATTTCTTGGAAAGGGAAACAGACGTGTCATTCCATCTTGCGCTGTAAAATTAATCCGTGAAGTATTTCCCGATCCAAATGGTTCTTATGTTGGTTTTATGTATTCTGATGATTATGATGCATCAGAAATGGCATTTCATTAATTTTTATTTTTTTTAATTGTGTTTCAATGTTTAATATTTGTTAAATTATTATAAAAAAAATTTTGTTAAATTTAAAAAAACATTTATAGTATAGAAATTTCTTTAATTATTTTTAAAATGTAATTTTCTACAGTTATATAATTTGTACAGACTTCTGAAATATACGTATTAATCTTGAAATTAAACACACAAATTTTCAAAAGCAAAAATTTTTATTTATTGAAAAACACAAAAAAAACAAAAGTGTATAAAAACATTTTTAATAAAAAAAAATTATTTACATTTATATTATATTGTTTATTTTAACACAGAAAACTATACAGATATGTACACCAAAAATTCCATAATTGTAGGCTTATTTAGCAACTTTTGGAAATCGTGACATGTGTTCCTTTACTGCGACACTTGTTTCAGGCCTTTCAATTGGGGCAATGTTTCTTGGCATGAGTTTGTTTTTGGATTCCCAAGAAGAAATTAGTGTACCCTCAACAATGCTAATCATGTCGGATAGCATAATGTAAAGATGTTCGTTATTCATGTTTTCAAAAACATTACGCACAACCCATTTTTTTCCACCTCGTGGAAATTCCAGATTTTTACGTTCAACAAACAATTCTTGTCCACTTTCATCTTTTTTTTTGTCAGAGCGGGGTTTCGTACCACATTGTGATTGTGGCATAAAGCAGCCAATTTTGTCCTTGCTTCCATGGAATCAAATCTGTAATGAATTCTTTTGGGCCGATATTTAAGAATCATACTGTGGTATGTTTCAATAACCCCTGTCTGACAAAAAAAAGTTAGATGCTTTATGTCTTTATCCAATTGACTATCCAAGACAATTGTGGACAATGAATGAAATGCAGGTGTGTTTTTGCTTATCCAGGGAACAGGATGAGAATCCACACTGAGTGGATCGTGTAAGCATTTGTGCTGTACACCGTCAATTTCCCATTCATGAACATTTACTACATGATATAGTAGAGATTGCCAAAGCTCTCTGAAAAGCGTCTCGTCTCCCTCACAACGTCTACTACAAAAATAGAAATGCAGCAAAATGGCTCCAATCCATGGTAAAATTGCGTGGTTTATTTTTTTTTTTTGAAATTTGCATCAATTTTCTTCGTATATTTTTCACGTAATGCCACATATCAAATTGATGGTTTATGTTTTTGTATTTTTCGTTTGTCGAAAGTAGTTTACGAATACCAGTGTGCCGATCCGTTCCCACAAATTGAACATCCAATCCATTGTCAATTATGCGATCTAAACATTTGATAAATCCAAACTTCTCCATCGCAACAGAAGAAGTGGTCTGTGACACCTGCACTAGTTCAAAGTCCACAATTTTCTTTGAACTAAAATCCATGAACGTGTATGTAGAATACTTTGCTGAAAACCCTGGGCTATCACATTGCCCATTCCCTAACAAGAAGACTGGTTTTCCTAACAATTCCTCATTGACATTATAAATCATACTTTGCCAACTATGATCAATTGCTTTAAAAACAAAAGCATTTTGAGATCTGTGGAAAGAAGTTTTTCCAAAAATTTGTATGCCACAGAGATCAAACATTTCTCTTACTTTTGCGTAGCTTCCTCCAGTTAAAGTTATTGCCCCAGAAAGCATAATATTACCAGCCGAATAATGTTTAACTTTGGGCTGGCTTTCCCAAAGTTTTGACCGGTGAAAATCTGTACAGATTGAGTGAATAGAAATCATTGTGCCAATTATGTTTTTCTCAATCTTTCGGATTTTTGAAAAACAGCCAGGTTCAGGGCAAATCATCGCATAAAGTAGTTTATCAAGGCAGCTTTCGAAAACAATAAATTTTTTCTCTTTGACCAAATTCAAGGGATGAGGAAGTGCATCTTCTGTTTCAATTTCCACCTCACTTTCACAAAGACTATGATCGCCTTTTTGGGGTGTATCACAATCTGACTCGTGAAAACTCGGATCCTCCAGATAAGCCAATTTTCTTTTAGTCCCAACTTCTGGACTTTCAACATACGGGTTTGAAGGCTGATTGACTATTTCCTGGTATTAGCGAAGGGGTAGACAAGACAGGTTCTTTATTTCCTGGAGTAGTGCAGTTTTGAACACAATTTTGCCATGCATCCTGGCATTTCTACTGCTTATATAAAAAATCAGAGTTAGTGAAGAACAAAATTTATATTTATATTAAAAATATAAACAAAAGACAACAATGCTTTAATTTCATAATATAATATATCTTTATTTTTAATTTATGTAGTGACATTAAAAAATATTAAATTTTACAAATATATTATTCTTACATAGAGAGTCGAAAAATTTATGAAAATAAAACAAGTTCAATAAAAATATATAAAAAAATATATATATATAAATACAGCAAGAGAGCGAGAGACCTAGAGAGTAAGAGAGAGGGTTACATAAAGGGAAAGAGGGAGAGAGGTATAGATGGAGTAACAGAGGTACAGAGGGAAAGAAAAAGAGGTACAGGCAGAGAGAGAACAGAGAGTGAATGACGGATAAAAAAAAGGGAAAAGTGTAGAGAGAGAAAGGGAGAGAGTGAAAGAGGGAGTGATATAAGGAAAGAAAGTGGAAGTGTGGGATAGAGGGAGAGAGAGAGAGAGAGAGGGAGAAAGAGAGAGAGAGAGGGAGAGAGAGGGGAAAGAGAAAAAAAGGGAAAAAGGTAGAGGAAGAGAGAGAACGGGAGAAAGAGGGAGTGATATAAGGAAAGAAAGTAGAAATGTGGGATAGAGGGAGAGAAAGAGAGAGAGAGAGAGAGAAAGAGAGAGATGAGAGAAGAGAGAAAGAGAGAGAGAGGAGAGGGAAAGAGAGAAGGAGAGAGAGAGACAGGGAGAGAGAGAGAGAGAGGGAGAGAGAGAGAGGGAAAGAGAAAAAAAAAGGGAAAAAGGTAGAGGAAGAGAGAGAACGGGAGAAAGAGGGAGTGATATAAGGAAAGAAAGTGGAAGTGTGGGATAGAGGGAGAGAGAAGAGAGAGAGGAGGGAGAGAGAGAGAGAGGGAGAGAGAGAGAGAGGAGAGAGAGAGGGAAAGAGAAAAAAAGAGGAAAAAGGTAGAGGAAGAGAGAGAGAACGGGAGAAAGAGGGAGTGATATAAGGAAAGAAAGTAGAAATGTGGGATAGAGGGAGAGAGAAGAGAGAGAGAGAGAAAGAGAGAGAGGAGAGGGAAAGAGAGAGAGTAGAGGGAAGAGAGAAGGAGAGAGAGACAGGGAGAGAGAGAGAGAGAGGGAGGGAGAGGGAGAGGGGAAGGGAGAGGGAGGGAGAGGGAGAGGGAGAGAGAGAGAGGGAAAGAGAA